>CM067842.1:705231105-706508845 GCA_034509565.1 Triticum monococcum | reverse complement strand
CGGCGACCGGAGCGGAGGTGGAAGTCGTTTCCCCGGCAAGATCTTCATGACTCGTGGTTGGGGCGAGGTTGCCCGAGTTTGCCGCTCGGAAGGCGCCTTGGCCATCCATTTCAGGTACGATGGCGCCTCCGCGATGTTCTTCAAGGTCTTCGAGGCGGAAGGCCGCCGCCTAGAGTGTTGCCCCGGACAGGGCCGCCAGGATCACCTAGCCAGCGACCCCTCTGGTGAATACAGCATCGCTTCAGAGTCTGATACGTCCATTTTGCGTCATGCTTTTATATCGATATTTATTGCATTATGGGCTGTTATTACATGTTATGTCACAATACTTATGCCTATTCTCTCTTATTTTACAAGGTTTACATAAGGAGGGAGAATGTCGGTAGCTGGAATTCTGGGCTGGAAAAGGAGCAAATATTAGAGACCTATTCTGCGCAACTCCAAAAGTCCTGAAACTCCACGGAAGTCATTTTTGGAAAATATAAAAAATACTGGATGAAGAAAGTACCAAAGGGGGCCCACACCCTGGCCATGAGGGTGGGGCCGCGCCCTACCCCCCCCCCCCCTGGGCACGCCCCCCTGCCTCTTGGGCCCCCTGTTGGCCCTCCGATGCCCATCTTCTGCTATATGAAGTCTTTCGTCCGAGAAAAAATCATAAGCAACCTTTTGGGACGAGACTCCGCCGCCACGAGGCGGAACCAATCTAGGGCTCCGGCGGAGCTGTTCTGCCGGGGAAACTTCCCTCCGGGAGGGGGAAATCACCGCCATCATCATCACCAACGCTCCTCTCATCAGGGGAGGGCAATCTCCATCAACATCTTCACCAGCACCATCGCCTCTCAAACCCTAGTTCATCTCTTGTATCCAATTCTTGTCTCTAAGTCTGAGATTGGTACCTGTAGGTTGCTAGTAGTGTTGATTACTCCTTGTAGTTGATGCTAGTTGGTTTACTTGGTGGAAGATTATATGTTCAGATCCTATATGCATATTAATAACCCTCTGGTTATGAACATGAATATGCTTTTTGAGTAGTTACGTTTGTTCCTGAGGAAATGGGAGAAGTCTTGCTATTAGTAGTCATGTGAATTTGGTATTCGTTTGATAGTTTGATGAGATGTATGTTGTCTCTCCTCTAGTGGTGTCATGTGAATGTCGACTACATGACACTTCACCATTATTTGGGCCTAGAGGAAGGCATTGGGGTGGTGTCATGTGAACGTCGACTACATGACACTTCACCATTATTTGGGCCTAGAGGAAGGCATTGGTAAGTAATAAGTAGATGATGGGTTGCTAGAGTGATAGAAGCTTAAACCCTAGTTTATGCGTTGCTTCGTAAGGGGCTGATTTGGATCCATATGTTTCATGCTATGGTTAGGTTTACCTTAATACTTTTGTTGTAGTTGCGGATGCTTGCAATAGAGGTTAATCATAAGTGGGATGATTGTCCAAGTAAGGGCAGCACCCAAGCACCGGTCCACCCACATATCAGATTATCAAAGTAACGAACGTGAATCATATGAACGTGATGAAAACTAGCTTGATGATAATTCCCATGTGTCCTCGGGAGCGTTTTTCTTTATATAAGAAATTATCCAGGCTTGTACTTTGCTACAAAAAGGATTGGGCCACCTTGTTGCAACTTATTTAATTTTATTACTTGTTGCTCGTTACAATTTATCTTATCACAAAACTATCTGTTACCGATAATTTCAGTGCTTGCAGAGAATACCTTACTGAAAACTGCTTGTCATTTCCTTCTGCTCCTCGTTGGGTTCGACACTCTTAGTTATCGAAAGGACTATGATAGATTCCCTATACTTGTGGGTCATCAAGACTCTTTACTGGCGCCATTGTCGGGGAGTGAAGCGCCTTTGGTGAGTGGAACTTGGTAAGGAAAAATTTATATAGTGTGCTGAAATTTACTAACACCCGTTACTATGGAAAGTAATCCTTTGAGGGGCTTGTTCGGGGTATCTTCACCCCGTCCATAAGAGCAAAGAGTCGCTCCTCAACCTACTGAACCTGCTGAAAATGTTTGCTTTGAAATTCCTTCGGGTATGTTAGAGAAACTGCTAGCTAAGCCTTTTGCAGGAGATGGAACAATGCATCCTGATTTACACCTAATCTATGTGGATGAAGTTTGTGGATTATTTAAGCTTGCAGGTACACCCGGTGATGTTATTAAGTGGAAGGTTTTCCCTTTATCTTTGGAGGTAGACGCATTGACGTCGTATAGGCTATGTGATGATACAAGATCTTGGGACTATAAACGATTGAAGTTGGAATTTCACCAGAAGTTTTATCCTATGCATCTTGTTCGTCGTGATCGCAATTATATATATATAATTTTTGGCCTCGTGAAGGAGAAAGCATCACTCAAGCTTGGGGGAGGCTTAAATCAATGTTATATTCATGCCCCAATCATGAGCTCACAAGAGAAATAATTATTCAAAAAAATTATGCTCGGCTTTCTGAAAATAATCACACCATGCTCGATACTTCTTGTTCTGGCTCTTATATGATGAAGACTATTGAATTCAAATGGGATTTATTGGAAAGAATTAAACGCAAATCTGAAGATTGGGACCTCTATGAAGGTAAGGAGTCAGGTATAACACTAAGTTTGATTGTGTTAAATCTTTTATGGATACCGATGTTTTCCGTAAGTTTAGCACTAAATACGGACTTGACTGTGAGATAGTAGCTTCTTTGTGAATCATTCGCTACTCATGTTGATCTCCCTAGAGAGAAGTGGTTTAAATATCATCCTCCCATAGAAGTAAAAGTAGTTGAACCTATTAAAGTTGAAGAAAATACTATCACTTATAATGATCCTATTGTTCCTACTACTTATGTTGAGAAGCCACCTTTTCCTGTTAGGATAAAGGATCATGCTAAAGCTTCAACTGTGGTTCGTAAAAGAAATATTAGAACTTATACACCTCCTGAGCAAGTTAAAGTTGAACCTAATATTGCTATTGTTAAAGATCTATTGGCTGATAATATTGATGGGCATGTTATTTACTTCTGCAATGAAACTGCTAGAATTGTTAAACCTTGTGCTAAAGATAAGCATAGACCTGTTGTGGGCATGCCTGTTATTTCTGTTAAAATAGGAGATCATTGTTATCATGGATTATGTGACATGGGTGCTAGTGCTATACCTTTTGATTTATACAAAGAAATTATGCATGATATTGCACCTGCTGAGATAGAAGAGATTGATGTCACGATTAAACTTGCCAATAGAGATACTATTTCACCAATGGGGATTGTTAGAGATGTTGAAGTCTTGTGTGGGAAAACTAAATATCCTGCTGATTTTCTTGTTCTTGGTTCCCCACAAGATAGCTTTTATCCCATTATATTTGGTAGACCCTTCTTGAATACTGTTAATGCTAGGATATATTGCAAAAGGGATGTTGTCACTATCGGTCTGGATGATATGTCTCATGAGTTTAATTTCTCAAAATTTAGTAGACAACACCAGGAAGAGGAATTTCCTAGTAAAGATGAAATTATTGGTCTTGCTACTATTGCCGTGCCTCCTAATGATCCTTTAGAACAATATCTGCTTGACCATGAAAATGATATGTTTATGAATGAAAGAAGGGAAATAGATGAAGTATTCCTTAAACAAGAACCTATTCTGAAACACAACTTGCCTGTCGAAATCCTAGGGATCCTCCTCCTCCCAAGGGTGATCCCATGTTTGAGCTTAAACCGTTACCTGATACTCTTAAATATGCTTATCTTGATGAAAAGAAGATATATCCTGTTATTATTAGTGCTAACCTTTCAGAGCATGAAGAAAAGAGATTATTGAGAACTCTGAACAAGCACCGCGCTGCTATTGGATATACTCTTGATGATCTTAAGGGCATTAGTCCCACTTTATGCCAACACAAAATAAATTTGGAGAAAGATGCCAAACCAGTTCGTGATCACCAACGACGGTTGAATCCTAAGATGAAGGAAGTGGTAAGAAAGGAAATACTAAAGCTTCTTGAGGCAGGTATTATATATCCCGTTGCTGATAGTGAATGGGTAAGTCTTGTCCATTGTGTTCCTAAAAAGGGAGGTATTACTGTTGTTCCTAATGATAAAGATGAATTGATCCCGCAAAGAATTATTACAGGTTATAGGATGGTAATTGATTTCCGCAAGTTAAATAAGGCTACTAAAAAAGATCATTACCCCTTACCTTTTATTGGTCAAATGCTAGAAAGATTATCCAAACATACACACTTTTGCATTCTAGATGGTTATTCTGGTTTCTCTCAAATACCTGTATCAGCTGATGATCAATCTAAGACCACTTTTACTTGCCCTTTCGATACTTTTGCTTATAGACGTATGCCTTTTGGTTTATGTAATGCACCTGCTACCTTTCAAAGATGCATGATGGCTATATTCTCTGACTTTTATGAAAAGATATGCGAGGTTTTCATGGACAATTTCTCCGTCTATGGATCTTCTTTTGATGATTGCTTAAGCAACCTTGATCGAGTTTTGCAGAGATGTGAAGACACTAATCTTGTCTTGAACTAGGAGAAGTGCCACTTTATGGTTAATGAAGGCATTGTATTGGGGCATAAAATTTCTGAAAGAGGTATTGAAGTTGATAAAGCTAAAGTTGATGCTATTGAGAAGATGCCATGTCCCAAGGACATCAAAGGTATAAGAAGTTTCCTTGGTCATGCCGGTTTTTATAGGAGGTTCATTAAGGACTTCTCCAAAATTTCTCGGCCTCTGACTAATTTATTACAAAAAGATATACCCTTTGTCTTTGATGATGATTGTGTGGAAGCATTTGAAATAATTAAGAAAGCTTTGATTTCTACACCTATCGTTCAGCCACCTGATTGGAATTTACCCTTTGAAATTATATGTGATGCTAGAAATTATGTTGTAGGTGCTGTTTTAAGGCAAAGAGTTGATAAGAAATTAAATGTTATTCAATATGCTAGTAAAACTCTAGACACTGCCCAGAGAAATTATGCCACTACTGAAAAAGAATTCTTAGCAGTTGTATTTGCATGTGATAAGTTCAGATCTTGCATTGTTGATTCTAAAGTAACTATTCACACTGATCATGCTGCTATTAAATATCTTATGGAAAAGAAAGATGTAAAACCTAGACTTATTAGATGGGTTCTCCTGCTACAAGAATTTGATTTGCATATTATTGATAGAAAGGGAGCTGAGAACCCCGTTGCAGACAACTTGTCTAGGTTAGAGAATGTTCTTGATGACCCACTACCTATTGATGATAGCTTTCCTGATGAACAATTAAATGTCATAAATGCTTCTCGTACTGCTCCATGGTATGCTGATTATGGTAGTTACATTGTTTCTAAATTTATACCACCTAGTTTCATCTATCAGCAAAAGAAAAAGTTTTTCTATGATTTAAGACATTACTTCTGGGATGACCCACACCTTTATAAAGAAGGAGTAGATGGTGTTATTAGACGTTGTGTACCTGAGCATGAACAGGAACAGATCCTACGCAAGTGTCACTCCGAGGCTTATGGAGGACACCACGCTGGAGATAGAACTGCACATAAGGTATTGCAATCCGGTTTTATTGGCCTACTCTCTTCAAGGATGCCCGTAAGTTTGTCTTGTTTTGTGATGAATGTCAAAGAATTGGTAATATTAGTAGACGTCAAGAAATGCCTATGAATTATTCACTTGTTATTGAACCGTTTGATGTTTGGGGCTTTGATTATATGTGACCATTTCCTGCCTCTAATGGATATACACATATTTTAGTTGTTGTTGATTATGTTACTAAGTGGGTAGAAGCTATTCCAACTAGTAGTGCTGATCATAACACTTCTATTAAGATGCTTAAAGAAGTTATTTTTCTGAGGTTTGGAGTCCCTAGATATTTAATGACTGATGGTGGTTCACATTTTATTCATGGTGCCTTTCGTAAAATGCTTGCTAAGTATCACGTTAATCATAGAATTGCATCTCCATATCACCCACAGTCTAGCGGTCAAGTAGAATTGAGTAATAGAGAGCTCAAATTAATTTTGCAAAAGAATGTTAATAGATCTAGAAAGAATTGGTCTAAGAAACTTGATGATGCATTATGGGCTTACAGAACTGCATATAAGAATCATATGGGTATGTCTCCGTATAAAATGGTTTATGGAAAAGCATGTCACTTACCCCTCGAACTTGAACATAAGGCATATTGGGCCATTAAAGAGCTCAACTATGATTTCAAACTTGCCGGTGAGAAGAGGTTATTTGACATTAGCTCACTTGATGAGTGGAGAGCCCAAGCCTATGAAAATGCCAAACTATTTAAACAAAAAGTTAAAAGATGGCATGACAAAAGGATACAAAAGCGTGAGTTTAATGTAGGTGTTATGTTTTGCTATACAACTCTCGTTTAAGATTTTTTGCGGGAAAACTTCTCTCTAAGTGGGAAGGCCCATACGTTATCGAGGAAGTCTATCGTTCTGGTGCCATAAAAATCAACAACTTCACAGGTACAAATCCGAAGGTGGTTAACGGTCTAACAATCAAACATTATATCTCAGGTAATCCCATAAATGTTGAAACCAATGTTATTTAAACCGTAACCCCGGAGGAATACATAAGGGACACTTTCCGGAACGTTTCAGACTCCAGAAAGGAATAGGTATGTGGTACGGTAAGTAAACCGACTCCAAAATAGTTCTAATGCCATTTTTTCTCTGTTTTGGAATATTTAGGAAAATAGAAAAATAAGAAGCAGTCCGGGAAGGACATGAGGGTGGAGGGCGCGCCCTACCCCCCTGGGCGTGCCCCCCTACCTCGTGGGCACCTCGTGTGCTCTTCAAACTCCGCTTTCTTGCACAATACGTATTTTGGTCGGTAAAAATTCATTATATAATCTCAAGAAGGTTTTGACTCCTGTATCACGCAATTATCCTTTGTTTCCGTTTCGAGCTGTTCTGTCGCAGATCAGAGCAATATGTCCTCTCAGGATTCGGATGGAGAAAGCTATGTGGTTGAGTACCTTGCAGACCCTAAGGTCTATGGGGACTTTGAGCATTATGGCTGGACCACGCAGGAAGAAGCCGACCTCATCAACAACTCCTCCATCATCATCATCATCATCCCCGAGGAAGGAGATATAATCACATGGGTATGGGCACTCCCCTTGGCAACTGCCAAGCTTGGGGAGGTGTCCCGGTATCGTATCACCATCACACTCCTATCTTTACCGTTTTCTTTAGTTCGATCATTTTAGTAATATCTTGATCTAGTAGAATAAAGTTTTTAGCATGAACCAGTTTTGTGTTTTGCTTTATGATCTCTTTATGTAATCGAGTGTGTGAGTTAT
The DNA here is from genome assembly GCA_034509565.1 of Triticum monococcum. Taxonomy (NCBI): domain Eukaryota; kingdom Viridiplantae; phylum Streptophyta; class Magnoliopsida; order Poales; family Poaceae; genus Triticum; species Triticum monococcum. The sequence continues at coordinate 706,501,494 of CM067842.1, read as the reverse complement.
ATAATAAAGATTAGTGTTGAGTCAAGGGCTTGATTTTCTTGCTATGATCTGGAGTGAATGATAAGAAAAATAAAGAGTAAAAAGAAACAAAGAGATCATAATGATCTTATGGATAGTAATGACTTCACATATAAAGAGTATGATGATTAAAAGTTGTTGAGAGTTGATAAGCATAGTTTTGGTCATCATTGCAATTAATAGGAAGTAATAAAGAAAGAGAGGTTCACATATAAATATACTATCTTGGACATCTTTTATGATTGTGAGCACTCATTAAAATATGACATGCTAAAGAGTTGATGTTGGAGAAGGAAGACAACGTAATGGGTTATGTTTTCTTATATCTAAGATAAAGTATATTGTCATGGATCATCCAACATGTTGAGCTTGTCTTTCCCCCTCATGCTAGCCAATTCCTTGCACCAAGTAGAGATACTACTTGTGCTTCCAAATTCCCTTAAACCCAGTTTTGCCATGAGAGTCCACCATACCTACCTATGGATTGAGTAAGATCCTTCAAGTAAGTTGTCATCGGTGCAAGCAATAAAAATTACTCTCTAAATATGTATGATTTATTAGTGAGGGAGAAAATAAGCTTTATACGATCTTGTGATGTAGAAGTAATAAAAGCGACGGACTGCATAATAAAGGTCTACATCACAAGTGGCAATATAAAGTGACGTCCTTTCACATTAAGATTTGGTGCATCCAACCCTTAAGCGCATGACAACCTCTGCTTCCCTCTGCGAAGGGCCTATCTTTTACTTTTATCTCCTACCCTATGCAAGAGTCATGGTGATCTTCACCTTTCCTTTTTTTCATTTTATCCTTTGGCAAGCACAGTATGTTGGTACGATCCTGATATATATATATCTAATTGGATGTAAGTTAGCATGAACTATTATTGTTGACATTTACCCTTGAGGTAAGAAGTTGGGAGGCAATACCATAAGGCCCTATCATTCTCTGTGTCCGATTAAAACTCCGTAACCACAAGTATTGCGTGAGTGTTAGCAATTGTGAAAGACTAAATGATACTTGAGTATGTGGATTTGTTGAAAAGCTCTGACATAGACTCTTTCTGATGTTATGATAAATTGCAATTGCTTCAATGACTGAGATTATAGTTTGTTGGTTCTCAATGAAGTTTATGATTCATACTTGACATTGTGGATTGATTATTACTTTATCATAAGAATTCATATGACAATATTCATATATGTTGTTGTTATGAGAATAATCATGATGCCCTCATGTCCGTATTTTATTTTATCGACACCTCTCTCTCTCTCTAAACATGTGGACATATTTATCGATTTCGGCTTCCGCTTGAGGACAAGCAAGGTCTAAGCTTGGGGGAGTTGATACGTCCATTTTGCATCATGCTTTTATATCGATATTTATTGCATTATGTGCTATTATTACATGTTATGTCACAATACTTATGCCTATTCTCTCTTATTTTACAAGGTTTACATAAGGAGGAAGAATGCCGGCAGCTGGAATTATGGGCTGGAAAAGATGCAAATATTAGAGACCTATTCTGCGCAACTCCAAAAGTCCTGAAACTCCACGGAAGTCATTTTTGGAAAATATAAAAAATACTGGATGAAGAAAGTACCAGAGGGGGCCCACACCCTGGCCACGAGGGTGGGGGGCGTGCCTCCCTGCCTCGTGGGCCCCCTGTTGGCCCTCCGGTGCCCATCTTCTGCTATATGAAGTCTTTCGTCCGAGAAAAATCATAAGCAAGCTTTTGGGACGAGACTCTGCCGCCACGAGGCGGAACCAATCTAGGGCTCCGACGGAGCTGTTCTGCCGGGGAAACTTCCCTCCGGGAGGGGGAAATCACCGCCATCATCATCACCAACGCTCCTCTCATCAGGAGAGGGCAATCTCCATCAACATCTTCACCAGCACCATCGCCTCTCAAACCCTAGTTCATCTCTTGTATCCAATTCTTGTCTCTAAGTCTGAGATTGGTACCTGTAGGTTGCTAGTAGTGTTGATTACTCCTTGTAGTTGATGCTAGTTGGTTTACTTGGTGGAAGATTATATGTTCAGATCCTATATATGCATATTAATAACCCTCTGATTATGAACATGAATATGCTTTTTGAGTAGTTACGTTTGTTCCCGAGGACATGGGAGAAGTCTTGCTATTAGTAGTCATGTGAATTTGGTATTCGTTCGATATTTTGATGAGATGTATGTCGTCTCTCCTCTAGTGGTGTCATGTGAACGTCGACTACATGACACTTCACCATTATTTGGGCCTAGAGGAAGGCATTGGGAAGTAATAAGTAGATGATGGGTTGCTAGAGTGACAGAAGCTTAAACCCTAGTTTATGCGTTGCTTCGTAAGGGGCTGATTTGGATCCATATGTTTCATGCTATGGTTAGGTTTACCTTAATACTTGTGTTGTAGTTGCGGATGCTTGCAATAGAGGTTAATCATAAGTGGGATGATTGTCCAAGTAAGGGCAGCACCCAAGCACCGGTCCACCCACATATCAGATTATCAAAGTAACGAACGCGAATCATATGAACGTGATGAAAACTAGCTTGATGATAATTCCCATGTGTCCTCGGGAGCATTTTCCTTTATATAAGAAATTATCCAGGGTTGTACTTTGCTACAAAAAGGATTGGGCCACCTTGCTGCACCTTATTTACTTTTATTACTTGTTGCTCATTACAATTTATCTTATCACAAAACTATCTATTACCGATGATTTCAGTGCTTGCAGAGAATACCTTACTGAAAACCGCTTGTCATTTCCTTCTGCTCCTCATTGGGTTCAACACTCTTACTTAACGAAAGGACTACGATAGATCCCCTATACTTGTGGGTCATCAGAGTCCCGAGCCCTACGAGACTCCGGAGACGAGCGACGACAGCAACGTGCCTCCAAGCTCCCGCCATGCCCGGAGCAAGGCTGCAGCGCCCGGTCGCCGCCACCACTGATCTGAATGGGGTCGGCGCTGGCCTCTCGAGGCCCACTGTTGATGATGGCGTCGTTGGTGCCGGCGCGCGTAGATAGGGCTTCCTGAACTTCCTTCCTTTTGTTTCCTGCGAGGAATCGAACAGAACCCCGTGGGTGCGTGTAAAGGGCATGTAAATGATTTTGTTGATATTAACCTTATTATGGAACTGTGCGAGCGCGAGTCCTGTCCCGGCTAGGTCTCCCCTTTCCATCTAGCGATAGCTTGGTGCTCTACGCTGACAGGTCCCAGTCCCCAGGCAGGCTACAGCCGTCGCTGGTATGCCAGGTCGCGATGTCGTGGTCAAGGCCAGGAGGTGAGCGGCCCGAGGTCCAGTAAGAGCTCCTGAGGCGCGATGGTCAAGAGGTCCCCCTTAGCACTCAAGCAGCCACCGAGAGGTAGGAAAGGGAGGCGACATTGCCGCAACGAGGCCGTGACATGTGGGGATTTCACGATGAAGTGCTTAGCCAACGCCAGTGCAAAACTTATCTTGTTGGTCGAGAGACGATCCCTTGTGCGGTGTCGGGCTTGCGTGCCGTTGGCCACAGTGCAGCCAGGTTAGGCCCGCGCGAGCTTCCTTCCTTCTCCATGCTCTTCTATGTGCTCTACGTCCTCAGGTCCCGGCCCTCGAGCAAGCTCAGCCGCCGCTGGTATGCCAGGTCGAGATGTCGTGGTCAAGGCCAGGGGTGAGGGCTGGAGAGCTAGTAAGAGCTCCTGAGTCGCGATGCTCAGGAACCCCCCCCCCTTTTAACGTGCGAGCGGATCGCATGGGAGAAGTGGGAGCCCGTGGTACCGCCTGCTGTCATCCTCTGCAAGTTCCTGCAGGTTAACGCAAAGAGGGGCACAAGTTGTTCTTGTGATTGCTGGTCCGTCGCCGGTCGCTCCACAAGAAGGTGAAGGCACTGAGGGCCTGGTGAGGTGACGTGCGCGGGCTTGCCGCGAGCCAGAGCTCGACCACTCAGATTTGTCGACGTTGTAGGGATAGACCCGAGCACAAGCGTCGTGCCCGCATGAGCAGCTCCCGAGGCGGGTGGAAATCAAGCAAGTGATAATCATAAATAGATCATGCATGGAAAGCAATCTAGCTTAGGTAGAATGCAGAAATGATACATGCCACTAGGCAGGACCCGAGCGTCTTGGGGATGATGCAGCCCGAGGGGCGCCCCCAGCAAGGTAAGCTAAAGACATAAAAGGATACATGCCGCAAGGACGGACCTACGCGGCCTGGGAATGATGCAGCCTGAGGGGCGCTCCCAGCTAAATGAACTTGGAAAATGTCACCTGGTTTAGCCGCTGAAGAGGTGTTGGTGTAGCTGAAGACGTGTGATGGAGCTGCTCCTCACGAGCTGCTGGGGCCCTGAGCCTCGGGAGGCCCTGGGAGTCCGTGTGGTTCCTTGAGGACCGTCTCCATTTTCGCCAGGACCGCGTGATGCCTGGCCTCCTGAGCTGCAAGAATGCTCCGCAGGTTGCGCCAGAAGGCGGACGCCATGCTCGGCAAGCCAAAAGGCATGCGAACGTAGCTGTGAGGTGGGCCCTCGCAGCGTCCCATGCGTGAAGGCCAAAAACGCTCCTGAGATGTGGCTCGGTTGAGCCCTGGGATGTTGACATAGATGCGCAGCCCACCATCCTCGCCTGGATGGGGGGCTACACGAGGTTGCCGGAGATCGCCGCGCATGGCCCTTGCATTTTCTAGTTCCTCAGTGGTCTTGTCGATGAACTCCTGAGCGCTAGGGGTTCCTTGCTTGCCGTCTTCCTGAGGGAAACGTGCCACGAAGCACGCCTCCATGTGGTGCCCAAGCGCCTCCCTCGTGACATTGGCGAGGTCAGAGGCCCTCCAGAAGAGAGCCCCCGAGCCCTGCCCGAGGATGACGTCAGGCGCGCTTTCCTATGCGCGGGAGGGAGGCGCCCCATCTGAGGGCGCTGGTCGCGGGGTGGTGTTGCTGGTGGTGTCGCTCTCCTGAGGACCTGCATGGAGCAGCTGCTTCATCTTCTTCTTCTTGGGGACGGCCTCAGGAGGGTACAGGATTCCTTCATTGTCGGGGTCTTCAATTGCTGCAGCTTGGAAGGCACGCTCGAGGGAGCACACCGCGTCTCTTTCTTCGCAGGGGACCGTGATGATCCCGCCGCTTCCTGGCATCTTGAGGACGTTGTAGCCGTGATGAGTGACCGCCATGAACTTGGCCAACGCTAGGTACTCGAGGATTGCATTATATGGTAGGAGGATATGGGCGACGTCGAAGTCGATGAGCTCGGTGCGATAGTTCTTGCGTTCTCCAAAGGTAACAGGAAGGCAGACCTGCCCTATCGGGGTGGTGGAGCCGTCAGTCACCCCTGAGAAGGGCTTGGTAGGCTGCAGCTGTTCATATGGCACTTGGAGGCTGTCAAATGTCTCGACGGACAGGACGTTGAGTCCTGCTCCGCCGTCGATGAGGGTCTTGGTGACTTGAACATTGCTGATGACGGGTGAACAGAGCATCGGGAGGGCGCCGGCAGTCGTGGCACACTTGAGCTGGTCAGCTGAGCTGAAGGTGATGGTGCACTTGGACCATCTGAGCGGGCGTGTGGCCTCGAGCCTTTGAATAGTTGCGTTCACCTCACGAGCAAACTACTTGAAGAGGCGCTGGGAGGCTGGGGTCTATGCACTGCCCAAGATGCAGGCGATGGCGTGAGGCTCCTGGAAGCCCCCAGCCCCCTCGTCCTGGTGGTGGTCATTCCTTCCTGGTGGTGGAGGCAACGAAGGAAGGCCAGCGTTGCCTTGAGGGCGATCCTCGCGAGGCTGATCCCTCCAGTTGCCCTTGCGAGGCTGGTCCAGCCAGCGGTCCTCACGAGGCCGGTCACACCACTCCTGGAGAGGGTCGCGGTCACCTCAGCGTCCTCTGCTTCATCCTCCTCCTTGGCCGTAGCCCCGGTCGTTGCGCTCAGGGCGTTGACCGAAGCGTCCATCGCGAATGGCCCTAAGCTCTTGACAGTCACTGGTGCTGTGGTTGTGCACGTTGTGGAAGGCGCAGAATGGTCGGCTACTCTTGGACGACTCAGAAAGGTCCCGGCCGCGCTCCGCTGCGAGTACAGCTACTCCCTTGCGCTTCACGTCCTTGGCCTTGGCTTTCTTATCTTCTGGATCTGCCGTCGGGAGCTCGATGAGGGAGAGACGTCCCTCCTCAGCTCTTGCGCACTTGGTCGCCAGGTCGAACAACTCCAGAGCCATGCACAGGTCTTCATGGATGGCAAGCTCTTCTTTCATCTTGACATCACGGACCCCATCGGAGAATGCGGAGATGATGGCCTCGTTCGTCACCTTGGGGATCTTGAGGCGGGCGCGGTTGAAGCGCTGAATGTACTTCTGCAGGGTTTCTCCAGGCTGCTGCTTGATGCGACGCAGGTTGCCCGCGGCCGGCAGGCGGTCGCGAGCGCCCTGGAAGTTGGCGACGAAGCGGTCACACATCTCGTCCCAGGAGGAGATGGATCCTACGGGCAGGTTCAGGAGCCAAGAGCGTGCGCCGTCCTTGAGAGCCATGGGAAACCAGTTCGCCATGACTTTCTTGTCACCGTTGGCCGCCTCAATGCTCAGCTCGTAGAGCTGCAAGAACTCCACAGGATCGGGGGTGCCATCGTAGCGAGGAGGCAGGTCTGGCTTGAACTTGACTGGCCAGACGACGCTGCGCAGCTCCGGAGTGAAGGCACGGCAGCCTGCTGTCGCCACCGGGGCTTGCCGTGGGAGCGGGCCTAGATCTTGGTGACCTCGCGCCGCCACGGCAAGTGGCATATGACCCTGCCGTAGCGGGCGATCTTGATGTGGCGGTGCTGGGAGCAGTGGAGCGTTATCTTGCGGTCGAGGGACCTCTTGGCAGCTTCTTTCTTCACGCGCGGGCGCCTGGCGGGCGGATCGCACCGTGGGACCGCATGCCTTGGCGGCAAGACGCCGTCTTGGTACGGGGGTGGTGGAGGCGCTCCGTGAGCTACGTCGCCCGTAGCTGGCGGGGGCGGTAATGCAGGAGCTCGTGGGCCATGAGCAGTGCGGCCCACGCGTCCATAGGAGCGCGGCGAGCATGAGAAAATGAGCCAGCTGGAGTCAGCGATGGGGTGGCGGTGCAGCCGTCCCGCCGCATCGAGGGGTGCAGCGAGGACGCGTGCTGCTCATTTCCGGCCAGGCCGGTGGCATTGTTGGCGGTGGGTGACGGAGAATGACGGGGAGGCCCATCGACGGGAGCCGTCTGGGCGACGCGGGCGGCAAGGGCGGCCCGGCGCTCAGCGCGGGCGCGACATGCGGCCGCCATGGTTGTGGTAGAGCGGCGAAACACGGATCGATGAGAGGAAAGCTTCAGCGCACCCCTACCTGGCGCGCCAAATGTCAGATCACGGGTTCCGGCAAAACCCTCAAGGTTCGAACACTGGGGTGCGCACGAAGATCTCTCCCCTCCCAAGTATTTGCACTCCACGATCTAGCGGACTAACTCGCCGAACCCAAAGAACACAGGGACACAGGATTTATACTAGTTCGGGCCACCGATGTGGTGTAATACCCTACTCAAGTTGGGTGTGGTGGATTGCCTCTCGGGCTAAGGATGAATAGTACAAGGGGAAGAACAGCCTCCTGAGATGGGGTGTTCTTGTGCTTGGTGAGCTGGTGAGTGTGAGGATGGAATGGATCCGATCCAAGATGAGTTGCCTCCTACGGTGGTGGCTAGTCCTATTTATAGAGGCCCTGGTCCTCTTCCCAAATATCGAGCTGGAAGGGATCCCACAACGGCCAAGTTTGAAGGGGAACATCTAGTACAGCTTATCCTAACAAAAGCGGTCTTCGTCTGCCAAAGGTTCTGCTGGTGACGCCGTCTTGGGCTCCACGGTGACCTTTGCCTTGCCGTCCGGCCGGTCTTGGTCTCGTTGCACCGATAAGCAAACCTTTGCCTGATGCCTCGGGACTCCGTGCCTGCACTTGCCTCTTTAGCACCAAAGAGGAAACAAGGACACTGCGCGCGCGGGTGCCCGCCTGGCGCCCGCCTGGTTGCGGTCGTCATTGCTTGCGCCATTGGAACCTCGCGAGGTTTGCCTTGCCTTGACCTCTCCACTCCTCGCGAGCCAGCCTGGTGAGGCCAATCCTGAGGAGGTCTTGTGTCGTCTGCCTCGCGAGGCTTGGACCCTCGCGAAGGTCTAGTGTTTGTTGGTGAAGATGGGATGTACGGTTCCGCTGGTGGAGCCACGCCGTGGGCCGCAGGCAGTCAAGTCTGGGTACCCTGGTTCCCAGAACACCGACAGTACTGAAATTGTAACTCTGGCGAGCGTGGAGGAACTTGTTATGATCTTCTGCTTCACTCTTGCGTTTTGATTGATCACCAAGCATATCGAGTCGGGTACATCACCATCCTTTGTTTTACCTTTAATCTTGAGCTGAGTACCAAGGATGCTTTCACATACATTCTTCTCTACGTGCATGAAATCGATGAAGTGACGTACACGTAGAATCTCCCAGTTGTATTCGTATTTTTTATTGGCGTACATAATTTCCTTACTACGTCTATCGCTCGTAGGAATATCTCTAAATAGGAATCATAGTCCTCGTATGTACATCTTCCGTATTGTGATAAAGCACCTATGCTGCTAGAAATAGTAGCACCTTAAAGAAGGCATTCTAGGTTAATTTCCCCCTGGTTTGTATTAGAGCTGACCACTGATAATAGGAAAAATGAAACATTTGGTGTGTTTAAATTCATTCTCAATCTTGTTCCCCTTGCTTTCATGTGTTGCATTGAAAAAAGGACAAAGGAGAAGACGCTCTTCGACTTTCTTTCTTCCTCCCGCGCCCGCCTAAGCCCGGCCCGCGTTAGAGGGGAAGATTAGCAAAGTGGAAAAAGACAAAGGGAGGGGGAGCTGCATCTTATTCTCTTCGCGAGAACTTCAGGATCGGAGAAGCATTCGGAAGGGGAGAGGCCTTCATTTCGTTGGCAGAAGCAGAAACGGTCCAATCCATTCGTGGCTTCGGGGAGCCCAAAAACGAACTCTATTTACTTTTTTCATAGATAGATGATATATATATAGGAATAATATATACATCCATTTACTTTAGATGTGTATGTATCTATTTTGGAATCATCTCCCGATTCTCTTTTTTTCTAATTCGCACTGCTCTTTCTCTCTAAAAGGTAATTTCCAGAACACCGATTTCTTCTTAAACACTTGATTCCTGGGTGTTAGTTTCACCGTCAAAGCGTGCATCTTGCCAAGCACAACATTAATTTGTTTAGCCATGTTGTGGACCACCTCCCCAGCATAAGGTCTTGGGCCCAAACCTACCACTGTCGTACCATCAAATTCATCTTTCATCTTTCGGTATGGGTGATTTCTCCGTAAGTACCTACGATGACGCAAATACACGGTTTTGCGCGAGTTGGGAAGAAATCTGCTAGCTTTCCTATCCATGCATGTGACACACCCTACATCTCCCTTTGTTTTCTGCCCCGATGTGTTGCCTAATACCGGCATATCTTGAATGGTGTGCAGCAGCATCGCATGTAGATCGAAAGTGCCCTTTTTGTAAGCATCATAACATTTTATAGCGGGCTCTTTTACCCACACTATCAGCAGTTCTTCTACCAGTAGCTGAAAGTAAATGTCGATGTCATTTCCAGGTTGCTTCGGGCCTTGGATAATCCTTGACATCATAATGCATTTTTTCTTCATACACAACCAAGGATCTAGGTTATATATGCACAGAAGCACCGTCCATGTGCTGTGTTTGGTGCTCATATCGCCAAAAGGATTCATCCTATTAGTGCACTCCCTGAGCCTTATACTTCAAGGATCCTTGGCAAAGTCTTTAAACTTGTTGTCGATTAATTCCCACTGAGCCCCATCTTTCGAGTGCCTCATATATGTATCCTAAGTTTGCTCATCATGATGCCACTGCAACCTCTTTGCCTCTCTAGAGTTTGCAAACAAATGCCTCAACCTAGGAATTAAAGGCAAGTACCCAACAACCTTGAACGGGATTCCTGTCTTGATCTCATCGTCCAATTTGTACTTGTCATCTGCTCTCCTACGCTTGTATCATGAATGCTTGCATATGGGACATGCACTCAAATCTTTGTACTCACCACAGTATAATATACAAGCATTCACACAAGCATCTATCTTCTGTACTTCAAGTTCCAATGGGCGAACAATTTTCATCGCTTCGTTCGTGCTTTTGGGGAGCACATTATCTTCCGAAAGAATTTCTTTGAAAAGACCTAACAACTCTGTGAAGCTCTTGTTTGATAGACTGTTTGCTGCTTTAAATATGAGAAGCGCCAGGGTGGCACTCAACTTGGAATATTTCTTTTTGCAACCTGGATACAATTCTTTCTTGGAGTTCGCAGCAATGGTTGGCAGATCCTTGTACCCAATCATATCCTTTTTTGGGCCCTTGAAATCTGCAATCATAACAGCAAAATCTGGCATATCAAGATCATCGTCGTCTGCGTCGCCGTCTTGGTTTTTCAGTGGGGGTTTCGACTTTCTGGTGTTCCATTGGTAGCTTGACGCCTAGTCCCAATGTTAGATTCAACATCCATGTGACTCTGACCAAGTTTTGGCATCTCACAGCCTTAGGTATATTCATCCATGACTTGCTCTTCACCGTGTCTGGTCCAACGTGTATATCCATCCATGAATCCTCGAGAGAGTAAGTGCCACTCGACATCTGTAACTTCATGTGACTCTGTATTGGCACAGTGACTGCATGGACACGGGATGTAATCCTCATCACCAATTCTCTTCTTTGTACTTTCGGCCAAATTCATGAACTCTGTCACGCCACTGATAAAATTTGAGCTTCTCTGATTCTTCATCCATTCAGATCGTCCCGTCTGCACCACACGAAGGGTAATTAAAAACAAAACAACAACATTAATACACGGATTAACTGATGCCCAAAGATGTGTGCATAAATCACAAGATTTTATTTTCATAATTACTGAGGGCGCTCCATATTGTTATCCAGACGTATAATGGCAAAAATTAATGCCTAGTCAATTTACACGCAGAGTACTACAACACTACCCTTAGGAATTGAATACCTTAATTAATCCACTCATGAAAAGAATACCTTAATTAATTAGCCATGTGGCGGCCTCCACCCAGCAGACAAAGAAGTGCAATGCGGCGGCACGGCGAGACAGTAGGGTCGAGGAGCAAAGCTTAGTACGGCTACCACCTGAAGTTCGACCTCCACTATCCTGCCATCGACCACGATGGATGTGCTCCAATCACACCGCCGCCGACTGAGGGAGTCCTGGATTAGGGGGTCCTCGGGTGTCTGGACTATTTGATATGGGCCGGACTGATGGGCCATGAAGATAAAAGCAGAAGACTTTTCCCCCGTGTCCGGGTAGGACTCTCCATATGCGTGGAAGGCAAGTTTGGTGTCTGGATATGTTATTTCCTTCCCTTACAAACCGACTCTGTACAACCCTAGGCCTCTCCGGTGTGTATATAAACCGGAGGGGTAAGTCCATAGAGATCATCAGAATTCTCATAGGCTAGACAGCTAGGGTTTAGCCATTACGATCTCGAGGTAGATCAACTCTTGTAACCCCTATACTCATTGAATACAATCAAGTAGGATGTAGGGTTTTACCTCCTTTAAGAGGGCCCGAACCTGGGTAAACACCGTGTCCCCATCGTCCCTTGTTACCATTGATCCTCAGACGCACAGTTCGGGACCCCCTACCCGAGATCTGCCGATTTTGACACCGACACCGACCTTGATGGTTGAGCTCCTCCTATCTCCCGCCGCAGACCAAGGATTGACCTCCTATGACGCCGCCACCGCCCACTGACCAAGGATTGACCTCTTATCTGGTAGCCGATGCCTCGGCCACCACCGCCGCCATCTCTATCTGCAGAGTGATTGTTTTATTTTTTTTTACGGATATCCGTAGAGCGGATGTTTACACTAGGTATTACTGCAACTCAATTATATTGCAGCCCCATATGTACATGGTAGTACATCACATACGGTTATGTCTCGGCATCCGTAGAGCGGATGTTTACATTTGATGCGGGAATCGTGTGTGAAGTTGTAATACCTAACACAAACGACATGTATAAACAGTGTGTCGTATACACCATATAGTGCCATAAGTAGTTCCCGACCATTAGCCTATCCCCACAGTTTCCCCATTTCCCCCAAATCCATAGATAGCCTCCAAAATCCCTCGCGTGGCGCTGACATTGGGGGAATGCGGACGAGTGGTGCTGATGGTTTCGGTGTGGCTGCTCCTGCTCATATCGCCCCTCTCGGCAGTGCCGCCACGACGGCGGTCACCGCCGAGCACTTGCCTAAGGTCATCAGAAGGCAGGTGTACTACGGATCCGAATGTCCTGTCAAGTTCCAATCTATCCGGTCTTTTTTAGCATGTCCAAAGTAGCTCCCTGCTCAATCTGTCCTGAATAACCCCCCGCCCCCCAGGAAAGCGATCCGCCACCGGATCTGGAGCATGACTCCATACTCCCGCAACACGAGTTCGACTCTGTGTTTTGCGCCACTGAGAAGTACCAAAAGCTGGGTTGTGTGCACGGGCACACTCCCGCTCGACGTGTATGCATAGACGGATTCGACATTGGTAGACGGTTTCTCAGTTGCCCCTTAGAGGTTAGTGCTAAGTTCATCATTTTACTTGGTTAATGCCACCGCTCATCCTGAATACTATTTAACATTGGCAGGGATATGAGGCTTGTGCCTTTGTTAACTGGCTAGATGAAGAATGGCATGGTAGGGCTCGGAGTGTTATCACCAAGCTCGTAGAAGATAACGTAAAGTTGAAGAAGAAACTGACTGATCTGGAATGTACAATCAGTACGATGTAGTAAGAAAGAGTCAATCACAGGCAACAGATGAAAGCAAGAGACAAGAAGGAACTAGCATGTGTAGTTGTGGTTGTCGCATTAGCCATGTTCTATGCGCCGTTTGCAATGATGATTAGGGGTTTTATTTGACAGTATTGCTAAAACACAACTAGATGTGCTCTAAGTAATGCACATCTAGGTCCTGTGCCATTGATGTTACACAAAGATTCGTGCAGATATTTTTCTTTGTCTTTTTTATTTTTCTTTGTAGTTTGATTATTATGGGCTTAATCAACAAGAAGAGCTCAATGTAGTGCTTGCCAACTTTCCTACTCCGTTGGTACCGGTGCATAAGTCACATTACGAAAACCAAATAATCCCAAAAATCGTTCCTTGTTTTTTGTCCCAAAAAAAGAAATCAGCCAATAGGAGTCCTCAGGCTAGTATGCATTCAATAACTTCAGAATACTTAGCATAGCATGCCATGGTCAATTCTCTGCACGCAGTGGTATTGATTACCAAATAATCATCAAGTTCTCTCGTTTTTTCCCACCTAGGTCGCCGGTACGTAGGGAGTAGTACTATGAAAAATTCTTGCTTCATATTTGGACGCTCCAATGCGTGTGCGTAATTATCACATTGAGAATTGCGCAACCCCGGGAATTTGGAGCGTCTGGGTACAAATAATTGCAGTTGATTATATCAGCGGTTAATAATACATCAATCCCCAGCTTCAATTGGCATTCCTCTTCTCTGCATACCCCGCTTAAGTGTCCACCATCTTCATTGTCCCCGGTCGGTCGCGCTACACACTTGCACACACTCTGCAATCTCGCTTTCTCGCGGTTTTTATACGTACCACAGCCATGTCGAGCAACAACGAGGACGACAGTTCCGCCAGCAGTCTGATGCCCGATTATAGGTCAACATCGGAATCATCCCGCTCGTCTTCCATGAGTCCGACGTCGAGCCTAGACCTCCATTATATCCGGTTCATGGAAGGGACGCCGTCTCCGGAGTTGTCAGACGACAACCAGACGGACGAGGAGCCGTCGGAGGATGAAGAAGAGGACGATGATGAGGAGGGGGAGGACGACAACATCAATAACGATGACGATGGCGGAGGCGATGAAAAACCAATGGTCAGTGGCAAGAAGCGTCCTCGCCAAGACGATGTCGCGGGGCTATCCAACAAAAACAACAACAAGAAGAAGGAGGACCAAATTAAGCAGACTGTATATATCTTTGTTTCCGTTCGCTCACATTAATTCATTATCTCTGTTTCCCCAGTCAATCTCATCGTAGATGGTTAGTAATACGTATTCGACAGAGATCTTTTATATTATCGCCCACAAGTTGGTTTCTTGAATTGTGTGCCCTGTCGAGCACAAAATCTCAAAAAAGACCATATGGGCTGTCTATAATGATCGCACACAATTCTGATTACCGACCTGTTTGCCGGGTATCACACACATCTTGTTACGCTGAATTGTTTGTGTTCAACTCGATCATCGCAAATAGTTCATCGGAGTGAACTGTATGCCGTATATCGCACACACCTTGATCTGGCTGCCCATTTTTGTTGTTCTGTCTCACTGCAAACAGTTATTATGGATCAATCGTATGCCCCGTATCGCACACGCAACTACAATCTGAACCGTGTTTGATGTATCCACCATCGCAAATGTTTTGCATCTTTTTGACGGTTTTTTACATCACCGTTTGTGATTAATGGGTTGCACAAAGTTTCGTCGAGGGTCTCTGATTGTAGTGTCGCATTAGCAGCATCCTGTAGTAGTGAATAAAGCGGTAGTTTTCTGTACCAAGTTGTTGTGTATTGCCAGAAGACTTGATCTCCGGGCTAGCAATGTAATATAAACCGGTTGCTCTGAGCCGAGGTGCCACATTGAAGTACCTGTTTCTCGTTTATGGAGGTGACGAAGAGCTCGTCATAAAGGGTTACATCGATGCTAGCTTCGACACAGATCCGGATGACTGTAAGTCTCAAACCTGCCATGCATTTATATTGAATGGTGGAGCCGTCAGTTGGTGCGAGCGTTGTGGCGGGATCTACATGTGAAGCGGAGTATATAGCTACTTCAGAAGCAGCGCAAAGAGTCTGGATGAAGGAGTTCATATCCGATCTGGGTATAATACCTAGTGCATTGGATCCAATGACTATCTTTTGTGACAACACTAGAGCTATTGAGTATAGCAGGACATGAGAGAGAAGAGGAACGACCGCGGGAGTGTAATAGTACACGGGAGAGGAAGTTGAGAGGAACAACACCGACGATGGCGCTACTACAACAGCACGCAAGAGAGGAGGCCGAGAGGAGCTAGCGACACCGACAGTGATGAGAGTGTAGAAGGATACGGAAGATTAAGAAGTGTCATTAACACAGATCACACATATACATATATACACAAAGAGGTTAGATCTAATCGTCTATGATTGGAAAGGAAACAGGTCAAAGAAAATTTCAAACAATCTATTTGAGTCCAAATGCAAATGAACAGGAAAATGGTAGAACCGTACTATCTTTCATTGATGATTTTCTATATATAGGTACAGAAAGGACACGTCCATTTGGAGAGGCGTCCGTATGCGAACCAGCGCGATGGTTGCCTAAACAGCAACCGCCTGCGGTTAACACAAGCAGGGATTTTGCCTTAATAAAGCATGTTAATTAATCATAACACTCCCTCTAATTCATGCTTGTCCATACAACATCTGGATAAAACTCCTTCAAGTAAGTTTGTCTTTGAGAATGTTAATCATCATCAACTTAGAAAGTCTCCTTGAAAAACCCTGTGGGAAAATGTGAGGAGATAGTTGTCTGATATGTTGCTAAAACTCCTCAAACCCAGTGGGAAAAATAAGGAGAAAATGACGCAACACATAATGGTTATTGCCTCTTTTAACTCAATATGAGAAAAAGGCCATAGAATTTAGAGGACAATAAATATGCCGTATATACTTTCTTAAAAAACCCGGCGAGGAAAACAGAAAGCATGACATATGATCTCATGTTGATATTACCTCATTAAAAACCTTTATGAGAACCTTTAAAGTAAACTCATGAAGGGAAAAGGAGTATAATATGATGCATTAAACAAGAGCAATTCAGGAAGATACTCCCCTGATTTTTGCAAATTCCGAAGCCGTCAAATACCAACTCCATGAACATATTTCTGGAATGTATAAGTTGGTAGAGACTTGGTGAACAAATCAATCACATGATTTGACTTGCAAGATATGCAATATAGAGATATTGCTTATTACGTGACTTGTTTGCATCCAGGCAACACAAGAAAAATTATCGTTGAGATAATGGTTGGTGGATGTAGCCATGAGGTATGTTTCGAAGACTCTTCATGAGAGGGCTACCACACCTAGTAGGAACACTAGGCTTGTCTACGATCTAACATTGTGGGGATCTTACCGATGTATCCAATGATATTGGTGTTCACATTTCTGTGAAACTGGAAAACCAGGACACGGCGTTTGATGCCTTGGAGATATCGAAAGATATTCTTGAGTGCCAACCAATTGTGTTTGGTGGATCCAATGGCATTATGGAACGTTGAGTCCTAATATTTCATTACCATCATCTCTTGGTCTAAATAGATCTTTCTCTACGTCTAGAGAATGAACTACCATGAGAGTTATGGATGGATAAGATTGTCCACAATGAATTTCTCCAATATATTATGGATATAGACAACATAGTATACCATAATGTATGGATGAAGGTGTTGAATTTGTAGTAACGAGCGGTATTTTGGTTTACCCAAATCCTTCATTTTAAATTCCGTCATTTAGATGATTACATGTGTTGTCATTATAGACACACAAATATGGATAATCATCATTGTAGGAGTAATCCTTGTGTATAAGGAACTCACTAAGTCGGTTGTACCATATGTACCGACAACAATAAGTAGTATGGTGACTTACTGATTTTTGCACAATGTATGTTGCATTTTGCATTTCGATTCAGAAGTGAGATTCCATCAGGAATCAATCATATATGTCTGAATCTAGTGATCCACGTGTATATTTAATCACTACATCTATCAACTGCACAGATAGATGATTTTGTACTGCCAATGATATAAGTTAATGGAAAGAGACTCCACCTCTAGAAAATAGTTGGGTATCTGCATGAACCCTTGTGCTACAATACTTGCTCTATGTTTCACCACCTCATTGTTCTCAATTCTGTTTCCAAAAGAAAACTAATGTAGGTATTGCTTATGAATACCTTACCATTATTGAACAATATTATTTCTACCTAGATTATACCCTTTGCTTGAGTTCAGTCCGAGTGTTGCTCACACTTTGCCATGGCCATGGTCTTTGGATCTGAATCACTTGAAAGGTTTTTTCAATCTAGTTGAGAAATGTATGTTGACAATTGTAGACTTCCGGTTATATGTTTCTCCAGAATCTATATATCAATATATAGTTGATGGAAATATCGTTACCTGTGGTGACTGCTCGCGATTTCCCAATGCGATTGAGTCGGGTATTCCGATGTCCCGGTCATTGTGTGCACTATGACCTGGGTTGGTGGAGGTTTCCCGTCCACTAGGTGTATACTACCCATTAGGTGTCTGTCAATGCGAAGTTGACTTGCATTTACTGATTCACAGGCCTTGAT
Organism: Triticum monococcum; assembly: GCA_034509565.1. Lineage (NCBI taxonomy): Eukaryota > Viridiplantae > Streptophyta > Magnoliopsida > Poales > Poaceae > Triticum > Triticum monococcum. Next base: position 706,484,023 of record CM067842.1, on the reverse strand, counting down.
ATCCTTGCTTGTGAGAAGCTGAATCTTGATGTATTTCTGCCATACATCTCCCCCTGTTGCTTTGAATGGGGAGTGGAGTGGATTTTGCTAGTACCTCCACTCTTTCAGGCGTACTTCTGCAGGATTGTAGGATTGGGTGACACCTTTAGAGTCAGTAAATGAATCTGGCAGGTTATTTGCAGTGCGTTGCAAATCTTCTAAATGCATGGTTCAGATCTTTGAGTACGTGAATTTGAGGCAGAAATGTGTTGAACATTTCACTAATTTCCTGGCATTCTTTATGGTACTTGAAATCTCCCCCTAATGCCTGGAAATGTTCCTCATTGAATCAGCATACTGGCCTTGAATAACTCCCCATGCGAGGGGCTTGAGGTATTGACAGAAATATAGCTATTCCTCACATAGATCCCAACTATATGTTGAGGGGCCAATATGTATGCCGGGTGGTGATATCGGTATGCAACCGAATTACCGCAGATAGGAAATACTTCGTAGATATCCACATATCAAAGATAGAGGGGAATAACATTATGCAGTTCTGTCATGAGCATGTAAAACGGCATGGCTCCAACGTAAAGTTGGTAAGTTGCAATTCCAAAGTAAAGATAATGCAATGAGCTTAACTCTTTGGATAGGATTCTACCAAACCATTTGGAGTCTAGACATTAGGACAAATTTCTAAACATCAATCCAAAGGCCATAAAGAAGGCCCTCAAGGAGAATTCCACAATGTTATCCATTCGATTTGCTTGAAATCGATGTCAGGATAATGAGCCAATGGTTTCGTGTGAATAAAGCACAAACTTAAGACCATCATGTAGATATGTCTTTTAGAACCATGGAATACCTGAATAGTCTACTCAATGGCTGGGAAGAGCCACTTACCTCGACTTGATGCATTCAATGAGCCTGAGTGGTTCAACATAGACTTTAAGGTGGGCGAGTCTTAAAATTAGCTTCCTTGTGTCACTTGTAATGCACATAAAATCCAAATGTTATTAGAATTTAGCATCATAATAATCATAAACTATTGGAATTGCTGATAGTTCCGGTTTCAACCCAATGTCTCGATGACCAAGGCGAGTATGCCAAGTTTGTCATGTACAAGACACTCTGGAAAACTATCTCATACACATGTGCTACGGGTTGTGTCGTATGTGTAGTACAATCCAGATGATACACAGAGAATGTGTTTGCTATATCCGTTGCATATGGTAAAGAGAAGTTATTTCTCTTTCTTGTCATCATAAGTTTCGCTATGGAAACTATTTTGACAGATACCTTCATAGTTTAGTAGGGTACGAGTTAAAACTGGGAAGCAATAAAGCATCCCAACGTTACTCGAGTACCCACAGGGATAGTAAATATGAGAGCCAACAAATACCTCATCGCGTCAGCGATTTAAATATCCCCTTTCTCTCAATGAGAGTGGAAACACTGGACTTCCCTAAGTATAAAGTTTGTGGTGCATATGTCCACTAGGCACATATCATTTTTCATCGGATTGACTCCCATAGAAATCTATATATAGACATGAAGATTCTCAATATGAAAGTCACTATCAGATATATAAAATACATACAAATGTATTTGTATCAAAGTGCTGATACAGTATATTGTGATATATAATATATGATGACAACAATAATCATGTTCTTATTAGAACATCATAAATGGACATAAATAAATAGATCACTAAGGAGACTAAGGACTAAATGTATATAGTCTCCAAACATGTCGGTTGATGCATATTCAACCATCATGCTCTCCATGCTCATAGGGTCTTGTGACAGCTTGATGGTGTCAGTTTGAGGGTTTGAAGTGAGTTTCAAACCATTACCCTTGAGGTCCTTTGCGTCCCGGTGGCGTGGCTTGGATTGCACGCGCTATCCCATGGGATGCAAGACTGATCTTGATGTCCATGACCCGCTTAAGTAAGTTGTGGCCATTGAGGGCAAGAGCCTCAAATTGTTAGCCATCGATTACTTATAGGGGCAAGTCAGAGATAATTAATTTATACAAGAAGTAAATTAAAAACCATCATGGTTTTGTAATAAGAATGCAAAAAATTGACTCAAGTGTATAACTTGAAAATGCTCAACCTCAATTGTGGGAACATAACACATTGAAGATCATACAGATCTCACAATAATAGAGATAGTCTGCACATGGACAGTAGATCCAACTCATTACCTTGTGTTTTCCTAATATAATGAGGGAGATGTTATTGTAAAAGATTTAAAAATTTGTTGTGTGGGAGACATCAATCTCGGCCGCTGTGACATGTTCATGAAGAATGGCAATGAGGTAAACACACAGAACATATCATCTCCGATGAAAAACCGGTAATTTATTTATATTACAGATTGTGTAATATAAATATATCTTAATGTTGCAAAATCAATAGATTTCAAGAAGGTGGCTCGAAATCATTAGTGTGAATCTCAAATTGCTAAGGATGACATCTTGAATTTTGCATATGTATTTACAAGAAATTAAAAATCTCAATTGCAAATAGATGTATTAATCTCGACTTGTGGTTAACATGGAAATAGATACATCATAAAAATATTTCGGAATACCTCATACTCAACGGAGAAACAATACTGCTGAGGTACTGAATTTATCTTTGCAAGAAATAAAAAAAAATCTCAATTGCAAATAATAGATGTAATGAATCTCAACATATAAGAAACATGGAAATATATTACATCATGTTCTGGAATACAAGGTACTCTATAGAAAACCACTACGAATGTAATGAATAATAATGATGTTGCAAACTTGATGCTCAAGTGTAAAACTTGAATTGTATAGACCTCAGATTGAATGAGATGATCTTTGTATCAAGTTGCAAGATAATTCAGCGGGGTGAATTAATATTTTGCAAGAGAAAATTAATCTCAATCGCAATGAGATTGCTTTGCGAGAAAAAAAAATCTCAATCGCAAATCATATCAAATAGACATGTTGTAGGGATTGGCAAAATGGCAAACGGATCATGCCAAAAATCCACAAACAATGTCAATCTTTATTACAGTGCACCCTTGGATTAGACTGCAGTTTATACTAAGCTAAAAAAAGGCCTAAATGCAAGCAGCATAATGGGCGAGAAGAAATCTGTAAACATGAGAAAACTGATGGAGTAAAACGCAAACATCCCAAGGGATAAGGTCTTCCATGTTTCCTCTTTCTCGCGTGGATTCCATCAGGAATTTTCCCAAATAGAATCAGCCGACGGAAGTGCGGCATGCCAGAGCACGCACTGCAACGCGCGCCGGTCGCTTGAGTTGGGGCCAAGCGCTGGTTGCTGGCTTGCGTCTCCACCGCAGCCGGCCGCTCCGCCGCGAGGACCCAGACCAGGTGCGGACGCGGTCAAGGCCGTGCAGGAGGGAGCCGCGAGCAGCCGCCGTTGGCTGCCACGAGTATCCGCGACCAGGGCCACGGGCACCGCCACGCCACGCTGATGCAAGCCGAGGGCGTCGGCCCACTTCCGCTTCAGGCTTTGTTCGGTTACACCTCCCCATAGGGGGATTGGGGTGGATTGAAAAAGGTTTTGACTTGTAGAGGGTGTAATCCCTGCCAATCCCTCCCAAACCCCTCCATTTTCCCTGTCAACTGAACAGGCCCTCAGGGAAGTCGCGAGAGGACGCCGATGCGTCTCGCTCCGGGCTGAGCGCCATAGCAGGTTGCACGCCCCTGCCGTGTTCGTCGCCGTTGTTGGGAGAGAGAGAGACCGCGGCCGGATGCCGACGTCGTCGTGCAGCACGGATCGCCACTCCAAGCGCCAGTGGTTGTCCGTGACTGAGGAGTGAGGACACGCCGTCTGGAGTCGCAGCGGGTCGCGCCGGCCGTCGGAGGGCGTCGCTGGTTGGGCCACCGCCACCAAACAATGGACGAAGGCCACGCTGCTGCCGCGCCGGTAGGGGTCGCTTGCCGGCCGTTGCCCGCTGCCATCCAATTCTCAGGCGCGGACTGGCGGGCGCGCGTTAGGCCAAGGTGACCCAGAACAATTATTTCACTTATTTCCAGTTTAAGGACCTTGTGCGCGGTTCACGACTCCCGGTGCTTAGAGATGCAGTTCACTGCAGCAGTGGTAAGAAAAGTAAGAAAACAGGTATCAAGAGATGGAAGTGAAAGAAGAACTGTTGATCGACCGATGGTTTGGGTCTTGCCTTTCTTTTGTTTTATTCTGGCTGGATGGTGTACTAGCTTGGTTTGGCTGACACTATTGGGTATCGTGGGCGTCTCATCCCTTGGAGGTTAGGGTATTGAAAACACATTGAATAGAGATCCGAATCGAAGCCCCAGCCCAAGAAATGCAGCAAAGCAAGTCATCTTTGGTTTGGAGCCCAGAGACGACAAACAAAAATGCGTTCATTTGCCTTAAACTTTAGAGGGGCTCATTTAAGACTTAATCGAATAATTACCCAACAGATAAAAAAAGCTTTTGTTTCCTCTCATCGAGATAGAGGTAGGCAAAAGAGGGATTTTCGTCCAGCCACGGCGATGGACGGAGCGCGGGAGCGCGGCCACAGGTGGGCTACCGGCCGCGGCGTCGGCGAACGGGGCCGGCCACGGTTTGGCGAGGGCGCGAACACGGTCCTGCGCAACCAAGGTCTGGCGCGGGCGTGGACTGGTGCAGCCACGACCAGCGGCGGAGCGGCTGCTCGATGGCGAGTGCCGCGAAGGAGACGCCGGAACTGAAGACACTCAAATGTCCTCAAATGTCAAGCGTGCTGATAACGTGTTTGAGTCTAAATGCAAATGAACAGGAAAATGGTGGAACCGTAGTATCTTTCATTGATGATTTTCTATATATAGATACACGTCCATTTGGAGAGGCGTCCATATGCGAACCAGCGCGATTGTTGCCTAAACAGCAACCGCCTGCGGTTAACACAAGCAGGGATTTTCCCGTAATAAAGCATGTTAATTAATCATAACACAATTGACCATGTGTGACAAATTCAACAAAATTCATTCAAAATAGCTTCAAACATGAACACGTTTAGAACAACGAAACTACGATCGCAAAAATGGAACCATTATATTGATGTGCATCTTTTTTATGTAAAGCTTATCTTAAATTGAAGCATTATTGTGTAGATTAGAAAGGGCGAAAGAAAGGAGATTAGTGAAGATATGAGAAGAAACCACCTTCAAGGCTCTTCAAGGCTATATAGTACTCCCTCCGTCCGGAAATACTTGTCATCAAAATAAATAAATAAAATATATCTAATGTATTTTAGTTTTAAATATATCTTTTTTATTAATTTTAATGACAAATTTTTCCAGATTGAGAGAGTACTAGCGCCATCTCGTGCAACCAACTCACCCATGTGCTCCCTAGACGGTCGGCCGTCCATCTAAATGCAAATTCAGAGGTGCTTAACTCACCCATGTGCTTCCTAGATGGTCGGCCGTCCATCTAAATGCAAATTCAGAGGTGCTTTAAGTTCCGCGCAGGCTAACTTTTCAATGTAACCCAAGCAATCAAAGAAGTCAAAAACATTCCGCGCAAGCCTGGATAGGCCTAATGCTGGCTACCAAACGCACCACTAATGAAGTATCCAAAATTCCAAACATGCCCAAAAGCCACAGATCATCAGCCACAAACATATGGGCCCCACATGCCAGTGAGGGTTACATTTGCAGCGGAACCCGTCCTATAAGGGTGGCAGGCTTCCAATACGGAACATTGATTTGCGCCCAAAACAGCATGGGACAAACACCACGGGCAGCAAATTAGTTCATCTTAACGAGTCGGTAGTGTAACTTGAACTACCACGACATGCTCCTCCAAGTGCAGACCCAGAAACCAGTGAAGCCCGAGGCTGAGCCTTATAGTGTAAGCTATGACCTTAAATTTGTTCAAAATTAATTATGTTCCTTAAGGAGATGCTTCATAGGATTTGGGATTAAGCTAGAGCCCAGGCTGCCTGGGGTGTAGTTCTGCCACTGTGCTACTCCATTGTTGCACAATAGTTTTGGAGTATTACACAACATAGCTTCCAAGCTACAAACATTGCACATACTAAGACTTCAGCAAGCCAAAGGTTACTTCTGTAATCTCAAACGAGCAATGATATGGGGATTGTGTGACCAATCAAGGGTTGCATCTAAAAGAGCATGAGTTTCCTTCCCTTAAAGTAACCGTAACTCGGCATGCGGCCGGATTCAGGTTCGAAGCCAAACTCATCATCATCAGATTTATCCTCATCCACATAGTCAGGATTGCGCCAACAAGGCATGGGCACAGGCCACCTGCAGTTCAATTCAATGATAATTTGGCCAAAACTTAACCCAGCTTACTATCAGAATACCAACCTGTTTAACTTAGTTTTGTCATCTTCATCCATTTTCCAAAAAGGCGCTCCAGAGGGGTGCCTATCATTGCCAACTTCACCAAGTTCACTGGCAAACATACCAATAATAAGATTATGCTCCAGCCAGCTGCTTGAATTATTCAGAAAAGAACTTATGTGATATGCACTTGAATACCTTTTTGTCTCAAACGATGCTAGAATTTTGTAAATGTCCACCAATAACAGGAAAGGGGTTCCTATTCTCTTATCATAGAAATTCATGCCAATAACATCCCCATCAAGAGTAACAAGAGGGCCTCCGATCCCAGCCTGGCAAGTTGACATGAACAAGGTATGATTTCTATTCCAAATAGACGCAACTATCCTTCCTTTCTTCAGAAATACAAGGCGTATTTTGTCTTGTCCAAATTCAAACTTTGACCATTGATTAATCCAATAATATCTAGGTTTTGTCAAAATAAATGTATACCAAAGTACTTTGTCATGCCCATGTTAACTGCAAGCAAAATAATGTCGGGGGAATTTACAGTCAAACGCCTTGTAAAAAAATAGAGTACTTACTATCACCATGAAAAATTAGGGAATAAAAAATACAGGATTACCTTAGTGATTTTACACGTTGAAGTTGCAAGAAAATCGCAATCGAGTGTGCCTGTCCAGGAAACCAGCTCCCCAGTAGTAGCCATTAGCGCACCTGATTCGAAGCAACGCCCTACAGCTGCTACTTCAAAATCCTTTTTCCAATGAAGTAGAGTATTAGATGGACGAAGAGCACGATAATCCTTGACACTGACTAGAGCAACGTTGTAATGTAGACTATAATGCTGTAACGTCCCTTCTCTGAATTGGCTGTTAAGCAACACTTCAATCTGCAAACAATACAGTGATGAGACTTAAGCAACACCTCAAAAGAAAGCAGTCACAGAACAAGGAACACCAACCCTCAAGTTCTCAACAATCTTGTTCTCATCACCGGAATTTCTAACCAAGCTTGCTGATGTCAAAATCATCGCAGATCCATTCCATTCAATAAAAAAACCCGTGCATGCAAAAACCCTTCTTTTTCCTGCATGCCATGATTCTGGCTATTAGCTATTTGTAATCAAAACAGAGATGAACAGTAAATGGCACATTACTGTAAAATCACCATTGAATGAAGCCAGTGCGACAACATTGCGATTTATGTTAGAAGCTCGTTCACCAAAGTTTCTCCAGACACCTTCACCATGTATGTCGCCAAAAGTCTCTTCAAAAGTATTAACCAAAATCATACCAGCTGGAGGAATATACATTGTAGAACAGTAGTTAGTGGTACAGGATTGCTATAAAAGGTCAGAAAAATTAGAAGCATCACACACCTCCTAACATGGAGGATGGTAACTTAGGGTAACCCATGGAGTCTAGATCTAACTGCTCCTGGTTGAGAATATCTCCATGCACTGACAACAAGGTGAAATGATCAGCACTTACATATAATAATACTATACACAGAAAGTAAATTCACATAGATTCTGCACATGATCAGCATGATGACAACAGCCGGAGCAACAACAAACATTAGAAGTCGGCATAAATGAACATACCCAAGAATGTAGTGTACATATGCTAATCGATAAGATCTAACATTATAAGAATATAAGTGAAAAGAGCAGACTAGTTGATATACAAATGTAAACACTAGACTTACACAGCTTCTAAATACCTACCATTACAAACTGCAAGAATTTTCATAATACCACAATGTTAAGCAGTTTCAAGGAGTGCCTGTGTGCTCACCTTCTGGATGGCTGTTAGATTTCTCACCTATGGGTCTTGCTCCAAACCTGCCGAACATATAAATGACTAGGTTGACTACTAACCAAAATGCAAAATGGATCAAACCAGTGCATTCATTCACAAAATGGTGCCAAAACCTAAGGACCTCAAGTTGTGTGAAAACTGTTTCATGAAAACATAATACACGTTCCGATAAGAAAAACATAGTTTTCAACATTGAAAAAGAACTATGACTATTTTTTGGCACAAGAACTACGACTAATCTAGTACATGGCAACTGTGAATCAGTGATACATGCCAGAGGTTGGAAAATATTTTCGTTGAGGTGGCAAAGGAACAAGTTAATATAAAAGTAAACATTGTGAATTGCAAAGCGCAGATGCCAAATAGGCTAAGGAACAGCAGCAAATGATTCAGATTATTGCATGCATATGTTGTCTGACACGCAAAAAGGCTTTCCTTATTAGCTCCTTTACGAGAAGAGCTAAATGTAGAAGAGACGGTGAACAAAAGGGCACACATAATTGACGTACCTAGAGGCCTTCGAAGTTTTTGGCCGTGCAAGACCAGTCTTCTTTTGCTGGGATGTCCAGTAATTCTCCAGATGCTTGAGAATTGTGCCCCATGGTAGGAAAACAGCTCTTCTAGTAGTCAGAAAAAGGTTCATGCCAACAACCATCCCATCAACAGAAAGAAGTGGCCCACCTTCCCAAGCCTAAGAACACAACAAAGGTGACAGAAAACAATGGTTAAATTTGAACAAAATTAAGTTGCATGGACCAACAGTTAAATACAAAATCATTCTTATTGCCTCCATGCATAACAGAAATAGAATAAAATGCTCATATCGTCATGCAAGTGTACCTCTGAGATTTTACAATCAAGATCTTCATCATCCTCAGATACCCTTGAATCACCATCCAATTCCACATTCTTGGTTATTATTTCACCAGAGACGCGACGCCCTATAACTACTAATGTCTCACCATGGGGCAGAATTTGTGCATGTTGGAAAGATCCAACCTGAACATCAAGGAACGCATGGACATCGACAACAGCAAAGTTGCGATCTAAATCAAATTCAGCCATCCCCCCCATATACACTTCCTTGCCTTCTAGGCGCACTTGAATCTACAAAACGGTACGCCAAAAAAATAAGCACACAATTATCAGAAGTGAGCAAATTAGTAAAGCATGATTGTCAGTGCCAACCTTCAAGTCATCATGGTCTTTATTTGTAGCATTGAGAGCTCTAACCAAACTTGCAGAGGTCAAAAACGTTGTAAGGTGGCGCCCCTGGCGTTCCATAACTATGCCCGAGCATGAAAATAAGATTGTGTCTCCTACAGAAGATTGCATTTCAAATTATTTATAACTGGTTGTGTTCCAATATATTTTGTTGGAAAACTATGAAGACTAAGCATATATAATTACCATTGTATAAAGTAATAGAGGCAACACTTCTAGTCAAATATGATAGCCTATCACTGAGCCCAGACGGAACACCTTGATCAGAGTCCCCAAGGAAGCGGCCTAGTTGAAGGAAACAAAACATTAAGACAACTGTGAATAATCAAATAAAGCACTGAAAACACAAGGGGAAACCTAGCAGAAAAGAGGAAGATCTAGTATACCTGAGACCAATGATTCATTCTTGGAAGCTCTTCTGCTCTTACAAAAGCTTCTAGTGAGATGATCACCGCCCCTCTTAGCTTTCCGCATCTTTTTCAAGACTGGAGCAGAACTTTCTTTTAGAAAGTAAAAGAATAGGGCAAAATGTGGTGTCATAAGAGGTGAAGCAGCGATATAAAATTATAACTGAGCAAATAATCAGGAACGCTAATAATGACCTTATGTCAGGGTTGCTGGTTCTTGTGCCCAAAACACCAAAGGTGATAATTTTGGTTGGGGTCCCCGAAGAAGGTGGACGAATAGCATCATTTCTTAGCTCTATTATCAGCTAGCAATTATAGCATGGAGTGCTGACGTGAAAAGGCATGTCCACTGTTACACCTGATGTCTAGCCTAGGTTGTGTCCAACTGTATTTAAAGTGCCACCTTGCTCCCCCAAAACATAAATGTATGGTATCATCTTGGAGTAAAGGGTTTATCACAATCACAACTGAAGAAAGGGGCTCACCTATACCCCATATTTTGTGGCACAGGTTGTAGTACACTGGGATTAAAGTAGTCAAACCTAGGCTTTACATTCCACCGGACAATGTGTAACCTGTTCTCTTCTACTCCCTCGGTCCCAAAGTAAGTGCCGTGGTTTTAGTTCAGATTTCATCGGAGGGAGTACTACTTAGCTAGTCCACCCAAAAACACGATATAGAAACCCTATATGCAGGCACACAACTGAAAACACTCATTTTAAAGATTTCCCCTTGTCCGTCTAAAAGAGGCAATGCGAAGAGGAGAAGGAGGGGGCTTGGGGGCAGAAGGCGCGTCCAGAATCCAGATGAAGATTATATTTATCTAATAGACTTTGTGCAACCAAGTCCTACATTTTTTTTGCAATTCGTAATCCAATCCAGCCGCAGGACGATGAAAACATGAATCAAAGTACTAATCCATTCACAACTCAATACATTTCAAATTATTTTATTTCCTCCACCAAAATCGTGCGGATCTAAAGATTATAGAAGAAGGAAAGTTACCTTCCTTTGGGCAGGACAAAGAGGCTGGCCAGCGTAGGGCTTCGGTTCAACGGCGTGATCTTGTACAGCCGTCGGACGTACGAGGCGGGGCAGGCACCGTGAGGCTCGTGGAAGGAAGGACGAGCCTCCACGGGCGGGGAGGGGCCGATTTTCAATGGCGGGGAAGTGACTCAAGCGGCTGCGGCGAAACCCTAGTACGCCTCTCCTGCTCTCCGCTCCTTTCCGATCGATTGGGGCCAGCCAGGGCGTGCCTTTTTATTTTACTAGCTGATATCCGGCGCGTTGCGGCGGGAATTTGTAGCGAGAAAATTTGGAAAGAAAAATAAAATAAAAATAGTATATGTAGTATTGCAAGGTATTTTTTTAGTGATATCTGCTATACATGATGGTTAGATTAGTGAAAATTTACTACAATCCTGTGAGTAAAATGGACCAAGTGTGTTACCTGTAGTGCTTGGTAGCATTGTCTTCCTCAAAGGCTTTAGCAACACAATAATTTTGCACAAACACGATCGCCTGCAACACATTACAGTGATCAGTAATAATCTCTGCAAAATTAATGGAATTTTGTGATCTTGGGTGTACCCGGTTTATTTTCCTAACAGTGAGGCAGCATATCTGAGCACAACAACCCTTTCCCTCTTGACCAAGTGATGCTCCAACCGGCTGCTGCTACCTCTGGCCACAACATATTGTGGTTGTGGTCTATTCATCAGCAGATGGCCATTGTAGTAGTACCAAGGGGAGAAGATCACAAAGCCGTGTAATCCAGAAGAAGGGGAGATTATCTTTCGTTACCCTCTCCTATTGAGATTATCTACAAAGATCTCCTCAATGCCAAGCTTATACAAAGCATAGTCACGATAAACAGGTTCATGAACGATCAATACTAATCTATAGGTAATCACACCCCAACAAATAAGCAAGATATGGCCCGCAAATTTGCGAGATAATTACATTGGTGGTGATGTTGATCTGGTAAGTGAGCACAACCTTCTTAGTGAGCTCTTTGCTGACGCTCGTCAAGGTGCAAGTGCATCTCTCTAGCAGTGTTGTGGATTCGAGACAGCAGTAGTCCATCCAGGCAGACGGGGAGGACCTCGCTCTGGGAAGATGGGCAAGTGACATGGAGCATAACTCCAAACATCAGGATGCAGGGCACGGGTGGGTATTGAATGTTGGCATGGTACTTTCATTAACCTGTTGATCAACATAGAATGCATGAAATCAAATCAGGTGCTATCTTAGCGATTAGGACAAAAGAAACTGATGGAAAGGAAAATAGACAGGTGAAATTATGAAGATACAAAGGGTAATTCTTATGGCATGACAGCAAGAGAATTGGTAGTGGGATTACATGGCTACACCACGGAGTAGGAAAATTGTTAGTGGGGCAACAAATTAGCAATAGAAGATCATGCATACTGAATGTGATATCTCAGAACAAATCCTGAATAACAAAGTGCATAACCTTGAAATTCAGAGATGGCATTGCCGTACTCCAAAGTTCATCGCCCTTGCCCACAAATCCATCACAAACACAACGCATAGCTGGATCCCACGCTCCTCAAGTCGTCCCGGGTGAACGGACGCCCTGCCGGTGACGCCATTAGACCATCCCTTCCAGGCCAGAAAGAATCCTTGCCCGACGTCATGTCCACTTCATGGTTGATGCCAGTGTTATATTGTCCTCCAAGGCCGGAAATAAACACAACTCCGGACCCGATCCACTGGTCCAATTACAGTGAACTGACCGGAGCCAACCTACCCAGTGGGACGCCAGAGCTACTTTTGCCGGAACGGACAGAGAGAATGAAGATGAGGATCGGGGCACATAGGCCGCCACCTCTAGGAAGCAGGCATCACACCCGCAAGGGGAATCCTTTGAGATCTGCGGAGCAGCGGAGGCGAGCTGGACCGGCGATCGTGCCGGATGAGCTTCATCACGCGGGCATGGAAGCCAGGCCGCTAGGCCGTACTACTAAAGATATATGGGAAAATATTTTGTAGGCCATACCACTCGATAGGTTGATTTGTGAGAGGGCGCAAAGCGTTTTTGTTTCTGGTTCCGTATGCTGGTCTATTCGGCTTCTGTTTGGTCTGTTAGCTTCGGCTTCTCTTCGATTCCTTTAGCTCAATCGGTCACGCCAGTAAGGGAACACGTGAAGTGGTATGGTATTATACAGGGAAGAGTGGATGATGTGGCGGAGCTGATGTGGATAGCTTGTATGTCCAGAGAAATCAAGTAGTGGGGTGCTCCTATTTAGATATAGTTTTGATGGCAAGGCGGGTAAATCCAATAAGGCCAACTCCAACGCCCGGCTCATTTGGTCCTTACGTTTGAAGCGAAACTGACACAAATTGCAGTTCAATGCGGCGGCGCAAACAGGAAATTCCTATGCGCCGCTCAGTGCGTCAAAATGTCGACAGAACACACAGGGCAATACCCCGCATCGCTTGCAATGGGCCGCCCCATTAAACTAGAGCTATCCATCCGATTTGGGGAACCCTCTAGAAGGTTCCCTGAACCTTTTTTTTCTTTTTTGACCGTTTTTTCCAGTTTCTTCTTGGTTTTTTTCATTTTTTCCCTGTTTTTCTGCTTCTTTTTCCTCTTTTTTTTCGGTTTTCCTTTTTTTTCGTTTTTTGTTTCTTTCGAAATTTGCTCAGAAAGTCCAAAATTTGTTTGTATTTCTAAAAGTGTTCCAAATTTCAAAAAATGTTCGTGTTTAAAAAAATTGTTCAAAATTCAAAAAAAACGTTCGCATTTTTGTAAATTGTTCAGGGCATTTCAAAAAATGTTCTTGTGTTTACAAAATTTATTTGGAATGTCTTTTTTAAAAAAATCACATTTTTAAGAAAATGTTCATGTTTTCATTTTTTCAAAAGTTTCGAAAAATGTTCCAGTTTTAAAAATTGTTCACGAGTTTTTAAAAAAATCGTGTTTGGAAATTTTGTTCAGGAATTTCAAAATATGTTCACCTTTCCAAATTATGTTTTGAAATTTGTAAAATTGTTCTGGTTTCAAAAAAATTGTTCAAGATTTTTAAAAACGTTCTCGTTTTTGGAAAAATTTACAGCTTTTTTAAATTTTTTCACAAATTTGGTAAGATTTTGCGTTTCACACAACTCCGTTTTTTTTTAAATTATTGCTTCTGAAATTCCTAAACTAATTCGGATATGCGCAGCTTGTTTGTTCTTTAAGTTTGATGCTAGCTATTTCATCAGCTACAACCCCTAGCTCAGTTGGCAAGAACTCATGCTCTATAGCACAGCATCGTGTGTTCTAATCCCCGGCAACGTGTATATTTTTTTTAGCTACAATGCGCATTTGATTTTTTTTGTTGCTGTCGCTGTCTTCATGGGCCGGCCCAGTCAAGGTCCCCCTTGTGCGAAACGCGACAGACTTGACGTAGAGTGCGTCACATAGGAGGTCTCGCGCAAACAGACGTGCGTCCGTTCTTTGCGTGAGTTGAAAGGATCTACATTGACGGGCCGGCCCATTAGCTTACAGAAAACTAGGAAGAAAAAGGACGAGAAACATCGAAATCACTAATTAAGGAGTACTCGTTGCAAAGATTATTCCAACTCCCCTGGTTGCGACAAGTGGCGCACATGCAGCGCGCCATTTGTCGCAACCCGGGAGTTTTCCCTTTTTTTTCTTAGATCCGCTTATTCAAAACGTTTTATCTCTCAAACCGTGCGTCCAAATCTCAAACCGCATTCACCGTTGGATTTCTCGCGCCGAGATCTTCAAAACTAGATCCCATGTTGATAGGTTTTGACGAACTTTTTTTCACGAAAAAAACTGAACGAAAAAACCGAACTGGGTGCACAGATTTTTCCCTTTCCGAAAAAGGCACGCCCGTGCCTCTTAGAAAATCACAACCGTGCCTCTCGCGGAAGCAAGACCGTGACTCTCGCGAAAAAAAAAGAGAAAGCGCACTTTTTTTACCTTTTCTGAGGAGGCACGGTCGTGACTCTCGTGAAAGCACAACCGTGCCTTTTGCGGAAGCAAAATCGTGACTCTCGCGAAAGGAAAAAAACAGAAAATACTTTTTTCCTTTCTGAGAGGCACGGTTGTGACTCTCGCGAAAGCACAATCGTGCCTCTCACGGAATCAAATCGTGACTCTCGCGAAAGAAAAAAACAGAAAACGTGTTTTTTTTCGTTTCCGAAAGGCACGGCCGTGACTCTCGCGAAAGTACACCCATGCCTCTCGCGGAAGCAAAACCGTGACTCCCACGAAAGCAAAAAAAATAAAAAACGCGTTTTTTTTGTTTTCAAGAGGCACGGCCGTGACTCTCGCGAAAGCAAAACCGTGACTCTCGCGAAAGGAGAAAAAAAGAAAAACGTGTTTTTTCGCGAATTTTTTAAAAAATATTTTCTTATTGAAAAGCTAAAGAAGACCGGTGAAAAACTAAAACGTCGAAAAAACCCTGTTTAAAAAGCCAAAAACACATGCGAAAAAAAAACCGAAGGGAACGCCCAGAGCGCGACATATGACATATGGCTAAGAGCGCGTCAAGTGACGCTGATCGTTGCAAGGCTCCCGAAAAAGCGCTCGTTAACTAGTTACTCTCGAGAAACAGGAGTCAATCCTGCGAACTCCTAATCGGCGCTTCCTATTTAGCGCTGCAGGCGCCCGTTACAGGTCATTTTCGCAAACGGGCGCCTGCAGCGCACTCCCTCTGCCGCGAGATGGGCTGGCCCAATTAGCGTTTTGTTTCTTCTCTTTTTAAAGTGCAAAAAATGAGAACTGCAAGAATAGAACTTGAGACATACACCTTCACAGCGCACCGCGCTAACCACTACGGCCATCGGTAGCGTACGCACTATAACTTTTTGTGTACTTCTTATTCTTTCTCCAGTTCGGATTTTCTTTTTCTGTTTCTTTTTTTTTTCTTTTTATTTTTCTTAAATGCGTGATTGTAAATCGATGAACTTTCCCTTCCAAATCAACGAACGTTTTTCAAAAATCCATGAACTGTTTTCAAATTTTGTGAATCTTTTTTAACTTTGATGAACTTTTTCAAAAATCCATGAACTTTTTTTAATTCAATGAACTTTTTTCAAATTTGATAAACTTTTGTCTGAAATCCATGAACTTTTTCCAATTTTGATGAACTTTTTTCAAAATCGATGAACTTTTTTCAATTTGTGAACTTTTTTAAAATTTATGAACTCTTTTCGAAATCTATGAACCTTTTCAAAATTGATGAACTTTTATTGAAAATAGATGAACTTTTTTCAAAACTTATGAACTTTTTTAAAAATTGAGTATATGTTTTTAAAAAATGATGAAATTTTTAAAAAGTCGATGAACTTTTTCAAAATTGATGAACTTTTTCCAAGTTTATGAACTGTTTTGAAATCGTTGATTTTTCTAATTCATGAAAATTCTTTGAATTCGTGGTTTGTTTTCAGATATGCGAACTTTCAAATTTTCTTCAAATTTATTTTCAAAAAACACGTTTTCCTAATTTCTATATGCAGTAAATAGCGTGGCTGTACTTTCTTCTTAAACAGTTTGCGCCCTAAGAATTCACTAAAGAATGTTTGGTCTAGTGGTTTGCAACACGCACCGGAGGTGGAGGTTTTTTTTTGAGCTGAAACCGTAGAACAATCGTTCTACGGTATTTTCTAAATTAAATAATAAGCAAAAGTATAGTTACAAACGGCTAAGGAGCCAACAAGCAGGAACCGGAGGTGGAGGTCACGGGATCAAATCCTCATGAGAGCCGTTTTTTGCGCTATTAATGAATTTTCGCTGTGCTGCCTGTAGTGGAATGGGCCAGCTTCAAAACCGGCCCAACGAAGAAACGTGTCGGCGCTAGGTTACCTAATCGACGCTGAAGGCGTCGACTAGGGGTTCCCCTCCTAAGGCCTTGTACAATGGGAGATGCTTAGGGAGGTGCTTAGAAAAATAAACCGGATTTTTCTGAAGCACTGGTGCCTATTTCTATAGGAGAGACGCGTCTCTTCTGTACAAATAAGCACCAGTGTTTAAGAAAATCCTAATTTATTTCTCTAAGCACCTCTCCTATGCACCTCCCATTGTACAAGGCCTAATTAGCGCTGCAGGCGCCCTTTGGTGGAACGGGTGCTCACGCAGCCGCGTAGTTGGGCCGGCCCATCTTAATGGGCGCTCGCTGCATCCTTCGATCGATCGGTCCCTGCTTTTCGTCTAAAAAATTGATCGCTCGCTGCTTCCTTCCATCGATCCGCTTCCTTCTGGATCGCAGCTTCACTCGATCGCTCAATCGAATCTGACGAGTAAAAAATGGTTCATTCAAATTTTAAAAAAGTTCAAATTAGAAAAAAAGTTTACCGGTTTTGAAAAAAGTTCATCAAATTTGAAAAAGTTTCATTCATTGGACAAAATAGTTCACAAAAATTTAAAAAAGTTCATCGAATTCAATAAAAGTTCATCAGTTTTGAAAAAAACATCATTGATTTAAAAAAAAAGTTCACCGATTTTTTTAAAAAAATTCATCAATTTTGAAAAAAATTCATCAGTTTTGAAAAAAAGTACATCGATTTGAAAAAGAGTTCATTCAAATGAGCTAAAAGGAAAAAAAGAAAAAGAATTAAAAACCAACACAAACCGGTTCCGAATAAAAAAATGAGCAAACCCGTTCAAAAAATGAGTAAGTGATCAAACAAAAAGAAGCTATTCTCGCACAATCGAAGATGTGTCTCGGTGGTTATCGTTGCGTTCCATAGAACCAGCAAGTCGCTGGATTTTTTGCTGGATTAAAACAGAGAGTAATTGTTGGGGAATGTAGTAATTTCAAAAAAAATTCCTATGAGAGTGTGTCTACGTACCTTCGTAGACCAAAAGCGGAAGCATTAGCACAACGCGGTTGATGTAGTCGTACGTCTTCACGATCCGACCGATCAAGTACTGAACGCACGGCACCTCCGAATTCAGCACACGTTCAACTCAATGACGTCCCTCGAACTCTGATCCAGCCGAGCTTTGAGGGAGAGTTCCGTCAGCACGACGGCATGGTGACGATGATGATGTTCTACCGACGCAGGGCTTCGCCTAAACACCGCTACGATATTATATATCGAGGTGGATTATGGTGGAGGGGGACACCGCACATGGCTAAGAGATCCAAGGGATCAATTGTTGTGTCTAACGGGAGCCCCTGGCCACGTATATAAAGGAGTGGAGGAGGGGGGAGAGGGCCGGCCCCTATGGCGCGCCCTGGAGGAGTCCTACTCCCACCGGGAGTAGGATTCCCCCCTTCCAAGTAGTAGGAGTAGGAGTCAAGGAAAGGGAAGAGAGAAGAGAAGTAAGGAGGGGGCGCAGCCCCTCTCCCTAGTCCAATTCAGACTAGGCCTTGGGAGGCGCGCAACCTCTCCTCTTTCCCCTAAAGCCCAATAAGGCCCATATACTCCCCGGCGAATTCCCGTAACTCTTCGGTACTCCGAAAAATACCCGAATCACTCGGAACCTTTCCGATGTCCGAATATAGTCGTCCAATATATCGATCTTTACATCTCGACCATTTTGAGACTCCTCGTCATGTCCCCGATCTCATCTGGGACTCCAAATTACCTTCGGTACATCAAAACACATAAACTCATAATATAACCGTCATCGAACTTTAAGCGTGCGGACCCTACGGGTTCGAGAACTATGTAGACATGACCGAGACACGTCTCTCGTCAATAACCAATAGCGGAACATGGATGCTCATATTGACTCCTACATATTATACGAAGATCTTTATCGGTCAAACCGCATAACAACATACGTTGTTCCCTTTGTCATCGGCATGTTACTTGCCCGAGATTCGATCGTCGGTATCTCAATACCTAGTTCAATCTCGTTACCGGCAAGTCTATTTACTCGTTCCGTAATACATCATCCCGCAACTAACTCATTAATTGCAATGCTTGCAAGGCTTATAGTGATGTGCATTATTGAGTGGGCCCAGAGATACCTCTCCGACAATCGGAGTGACAAATCCTAATCTCAAAATACGCCAACCCAACAAGTACCTTTGGAAGCACCTGTAGAGCACCTTTATGATCACCCAGTTACGTTGTGATGTTTGGTAGCACACAAAGTGTTCCTCCGGTAAACGGGAGTTGCATAATCTCATAGTCATAGGAACATGTATAAGTCATGAAGAAAGCAGTAGCAACATACTAAACGATCGAGTGCTAAGCTAACGGAATGAGTCAAGTCAATCATATCATTCTCCTAATGATGTGATCCCGTTAATCAAATAACAACTCTTTGTCCATGGTTAGGAAACATAACCATCTTTGATTAACGAGCTAGTCAAGTAGAGGCATACCAGTGACACTCTGTTTGTCTATATATTCACACATGTATCATGTTTCCGGGTAATACAATTCTAGCATGAATAATAAACATTTATCATGAAATAAGGAAATAAATAATAACTTTATTATTGCCTTTATGGCATATTTCCTTCAGTCTCCCACTTGCACTAGAGTCAATAATCTAGTTCACATCGCCATGTGATTTAACACCAATAGTTCACATCACCATGTGATTAATATCCATAGTACGCATCGTCAT
Organism: Triticum monococcum; assembly: GCA_034509565.1. Taxonomy (NCBI): domain Eukaryota; kingdom Viridiplantae; phylum Streptophyta; class Magnoliopsida; order Poales; family Poaceae; genus Triticum; species Triticum monococcum. Next base: position 706,464,695 of record CM067842.1, on the reverse strand, counting down.
GTGACCAATCACCCAAAGGGTTTACTAGAGTTAATAATCTAGTTCACATCGCCATGTGATTAACACCCAAAGATTACTAAGGTGTGATCATGTTTTGCTTGTGAGAGAAGTTTAGTCAATGGGTCTGCCAAATTCAGATCCGTATGTATTTTGGAAATTTCTATGTCAGCAATGCTCCGCACGAAGCTACTCTAGCTAATTGCTCCCACTTTCAATATGTATCTAGATTGAGTCTTAGAGTCATCTGGATTAGTGTCAAAACTTGCATCGATGTAACCTTTTACGACGAACCTTTTTGCACCTCCATAATCGAGAAACATATCCTTATTCTACTAAGGATAATTTTGACCGCTGTTCAGTGATCTACTCCTAGATCACTATTGTACTCCCTTGCCAAACACAGTGTAGCGTATGCAATAGATCTGGTACACAGCATGGCATACTTTATAGAACCTATGACTGAGGCATATGGAATGACTTTTCATTCTCTTTCTATTTTCTGCCGTGGTCAGGTTTTGAGTCTTCACTCAACTTCACACCTTAAAACACAGGCAAGAACTCCTTCTTTGACTGTTCCATTTTGAACTACTTGAAAATCTTTGTCAAGGTATGTACTTATTGAAAAATCTTATCAAGCGTCTTGATCTATCTCTATAGATCTTGATGCTTAATATATAAGCAGCTTCACCGAGGTCTTTCTTTGAAAAACTCCTTTCAAATACTCCTTTATGCTTTCCAGAAAGTTCTACATTATTTTCGATCAACAATATGTCATTTACATATACTTATCAGAAATGTTGTAGTGCTCCCACTTACTTTCTTGTAAATACAGGCTTCACCGCAAGTCTATATAAAACTATATGCTTTGATCAACTCATCAAAGCATATATTCCAACTCCGAGATGCTTGCACCAGTCCATAGATGGATCGCTGGAGCTTGCATATTTTGTAAGCACCTTTAGGATTTACAAAACCTTCTGGTTGCATCATATACAACTATTTTTTAATAAATCTATTAAGGAATGTAGTTTTGTTTACCCATTTGCCATATTTCATAAATTGCAGCAATTGCTAACATGATTCGGACATACTTAAGCATAGATACGAGTGAGAAACTCTCATCATAGTCAACACCTTGAACTTGTCGAAAACCTTTTGCGACAATTCTAGCTTTGTAGATAGTAACAATACTATCAGCATTCGTCTTCCTCTTGAAGATCCATTTAATCTCATTGGCTCACCGATCATCAGGCAAGTCAATCAAAGTCCATACTTTGTTCTCATACATGGATCCCATCTCAGATTTCATGGCCTCAAGCCATTTTGTGAAATCTGGGCTCATAATCGCTTCCTCATAGTTCGTAGGTTCGTCATGGTCAAGTAACATGACCTCCAGAACAGGATTACCGAACTACTCTGGTGCGGATCGTGCTCTGGTTGATCTACGAAGTTCTGTAGTAACTTGATCCGAAGTTTCATGATCATCATCATTAACTTCCTCTCTTGTTGGTGTAGACATCAATGGAACTGATTTCTGTGATGAACTATTTTCCAATTCGGGAGAAGGTACAATTACCTTATCAAGTTCCACTTTCCTCCCACTCACTTCTTTCGAGAGAAACTCCTTCTCTAGAAAGGATCCATCCTTAGCAACGAAATTGCCTTCGGATCTGTGATAGAAGGTGTACCCAACAGTCTCCTTTGGGTATCCTATGAAGATGCTTTTCTCCGATTTGGGTTCGAGCTTATCAGGTTGAAACTTTTTCACATAAGCATCGCAACTCCAAACTTTAAGAAACGACAGCTCAGGTTTATTGCTAAACCATAGTTCATACGGTGTCGTCTCAACAAATTTAGATGGTGCCCTATTTAACGTGAATGCAGCTGTCTCTAATGCATAATTCCCAAAACGATAGTGGTAAATTGGTAAGAGACATCATAGATCGCGCCATATCTAATAAAGTACAGTTATGACGTTCGGACACACCATTACACTATGGTGTTCCAGGTGGCGTGAGTAGTGAAACTATTTCACATTGTTTTAACTGAAGGCCAAACTCGTAACTCAAATATTTTATCTTTGCGATCATATCGTAGAAACTTTTATTTTCTTGTTATGATGATTCTCCACTTCACTCTGAAATTCTTTGAATTTTTCAAATATTTCAGACTTGTGTTTCATCAAGTAGATATACCCATATCTGCTCAAATTATCTGTGAAGGTCAGAAAATAACGATACTTGCCGCAAGCCTTAACACTCATCGGACCTCATACATTAGTATGTATTATTTCCAATGAGCTAGTTGCTTGCTCCATTGTTCCGTAGAACGGAGTCTTAGTCATCTTGCCCATGAGGCATGGTTCGCAAGCATCAAGTGATTCCAAAAGTCCATCAGCATGGAGTTTCTTCATGTGCTTTACACCAATATGACCTAAACGACAGTGCCACAAATAAGTTGCACTATCATTGTTAACTTTGCATCTTTTGGCTTCAATATTATGAATATGTGTATCACTATGATCGAGATCCAACGAACCATTTTCATTGGGTGTATAACCATAGAAGGTTTTATTCATGTAAACAGAACAACAATTATTCTCTAACTCAAATGAATAACCGTATTGCAATAAACATGACCAAATCATATTCATGCTCAACGCAAACACCAAATAACATTTATTTCGGTTCAGCACTAATCTCGAAAGTATAGGGAGTGTGCGATGATGATCATATCAATCTTGGAACCGCTTCCAACACACATCGTCACTTCACCCTTAACTAGTCTCTGTTTATTTTGCAACTCCCGTTTCGAGTTACTACTCTTTAGCAACTAAACCAATATCAAATACTGAGGGGTTGCTATAAACACTAGTAAAATACACATCAATAACATGTATATCAAATATAGCTTTGTTCACTTTGCCATCCTTCTTATCCACCAAATACTTGGGGTAGTTTCGCTTCCATTGACCAGTCCTTTTGTAGTAGAAGCACTTAGTCTTAGGCTTAGGTCCAGACTTGGGCTTCTTCACTTGAGTAGCAACTTGCTTGCCGTTCTTTTTGAAGTTCCCCTTCTATCCCTTTGCCCTTTTTCTTGAAACTAGTGGTCTTGTTAATCGTCAACACTTGATGTTCTTTCTTGATTTCTACCTTCATCGATTTCATCATCATGAAAAGCTTGGGAATCATTTTCGTCATCCCTTGCATATTATAGTTCATCACGAAGTTCTACTAACTTGGTGGTGGTGACTAGAGAATTCTGTCAATCACTATCTTAACTGCAAGATTAACTCCCACTTGATTCAAGCAATTGTAGTACCCAGACAATCTGAGCACATGTTCACTGGTTGAGCTATTCTCCTCCATCTTGTAGGCAAAGTACTGTCAGCGGTCTCATACCTCTCGACACGGGTGTGAGTATGAAATACCAATTTCAACTCTTGGAACATCTCATATGCTCCATGGCATTCAAAACATTTTTGAAGTCCCGGTTCTAAGCCGTAAAGCATGGTGCACTAAACTATCAAGTAGTCATCATACCAAGTGTCGGTGTCAAAACCGGTGGATCTCGGGGTGGGGGTCCCGAACTATGCGTCTAGGCGGATGGTAACAGGAGACGAGGGACACAATGTTTTACCCAGGTTCGGGCCCTCTTGATGGAGGTAAAACCCTACGTCCTGCTTGATTAATATTGATGATATGGGTAGTACAAGAGTAGATCTACCACGAGATCAAGGAGGCTAAACCCTAGAAGCTAGCCTATGGTATGATTGTTGTATATTGAGGTTGTCCTACGGACTAAAACCCTCCGGTTTATATAGACACCGGAGAGGGTTAGGGTTACACAAAGTCGGTTACAATGGTAGGAGATCTGAATATCCGCATCGCCAATCTTGCCTTCCACGCCAAGGAAAGTCCCATCCGGACACGTGACGAAGTCTTCAATCTTATATCTTCATAGTCCAGGAGTCCGGCTGAAGGTATAGTCCGGCTACCCGGACACCCCCTAATCCAGGACTCCCTCAGTAGCCCCTGAACCAGGCTTCAATGACGACAAGTCCGACGCGCAAATTGTCTTCGACATAGCAAGGCGGGTTCCCCCTCCAAGTTCTTCATAAAAGTTTGTAAACACCAAGGGTAGTGTCCGGCTCTGCAAAATAAGTTTCCACATATTGCCATAGAGAGAATAATATTAACACAAATCTAATCTGCTGACGTATTCCGTAGCGTGACATCATACTACGGCCAAGCCTTTATTCGAATCGTTTTTACTTCCCCACCTCAGCGCGTTTTGCGAGGCGGTTTCCTTGGCACGTCTTGTCAAAGCAGAGATCGTGTCCCCCATTTACGGGATTCTCATCAATACGGACGTGGGTAACCCAACCGCGCCATTTATCATGGCGCTTGGGAGATAAGCGAGTTTTACCAGGCTGGTGGGGACGCATAGCCGCATCCGCCCATATAAGGGGATAAGGATCCACCTTTTTACCTATTCCTTCTTCCTCCTCTGCCTATCCATCTTCTGTGCACCCGAGCTCCAGCACCCAAGCCCGCACTTCCCACCTCAACCTTCTCCAGCAATGTCCGGAGCGGGAGGCAAGTGGATGGTCTCCTCCGTCACGGAGGGCCATGTCAAAAAGCTAAGGAAGGCCAGATACTTATCCAACAACACCGCACACCGGCTTCCTGAAAAGGGGCAGCTCCTCCCCACCCCAAGGCCCCATGAGAGGGTCGTATTCCTTCCCCACTTCCTCCGCGGACTGGGTTTCCCTCTTCACCCATTCGTCCGGGGGCTCATGTTCTACTATGGCCTGGATTTCCATGATCTAGCCCCGAACTTCGTCCTCAACATATAGGTGTTTATCATCGTGTGCGAGGCCTTCCTCCGCATCCGCCCCCATTTCGGCCTTTGGCTCAAGACTTTCAACGTCAAGCCGAAGGTGGTGCGCGGCAGCCAGGCGGAGTGCGGAGGCGCCATGGCGGGCAAGATGGCCAATGTCCTTTGGCTCGAGGGCTCCTTTGTGGAGACCCTGAAGGGGTGGCAATCGGGGTGGTTTTACATCACCAAGCCACGCGACCTTGATTGGGTCGCAGCCCCCGAGTTCCGGTCCGGAACCCCTATGCGGCTCACGTCCTGGAAAGAGACGGGCCTGTCATGGGGCAACGAGGGAGAGGTGACCGGACTGCAAACATGCATCCAGTCCCTAGTGAACAAGCAGCTCAAGCTTGTCAATATAGTCCAGGTTATGCTCGTCTGCCGGATCCTCCCGTGTCAACAACGGGCCTTCAATATGTGGGAGTTCGATCCGACGCAGCACCAAACCTTGAATAGGCTCTTCGACATGACGTACGAAGATGCCTGGAAGGTGCTATTCAAGGGCGTTGAGGCTCCCGCATCCGCATCCGAGGATCGCGGATTTAGCACGCAGCGTCCAGCTAGTGCGGTGAGTTATCTTTACCTTTTACAGGACATTTATTTCTCATAGTTTGACTCTATGTGGGATCTAAACTCCTTTACCTTTGACAGGAGTGGCAGGCGAAGTCCGGACAGATCGACTGTCCGGCTCCTTTGCCCGAAGACCCAGCAGATGCTCGTTTATCGAAGCTGCTGGCTCCGGCACCTTATGTGGTGCCGGAGAAGAAGGCCAAGAAGAAGTCCACGGGGACTCGCAAGAGTTCCCGGCGTACGGTGGTGTTGGACTCATCGTCCGACGACTCCGAGGCGCCCTCCTCCCGTGAAGACGAGGAGGAGGAAGAAGAAACCTCTCCCCCTCCAGCGGGGGGATGAAAGAAGAGGATGGCCGCCCCAGCAGGGGAGGCCGAAGGGTCCAAGAAGGGGAAGACCCTTCCTCCGGACTACTCCACCGACGCCGACGAGGGCGAAGAGGAGTGGCCGCAAAGGGCCAGGCACCCGGCGGGATCGTAAGTATTCGGATACCAGAGTAACTCATAGCATTCCCTCGTTGCATAGCTTTTCCTTATGCCAAATGTAATTATGCAGCCCGCCCAAGGCCGGGCTCGACGAGTCGTCGAGCGACTCCCTGGATTCATCGGACGTGAATTCAGTTCCGCCCGCTGCCTCCCCCCGCACCGCGGATGACGCCGAAGTGGCGTCGCGACAAGCTCCGAGCCAAGAGGAGGTGGTCCCGGAGGAGCCGCGAGGCGACCTCCCGGACTCCAGGAGTAAAGGGGACAAGACCCCCCAGGGCTCCTAGTCCGGCTTTGCGTCGGACACCGCGCCGGAATCCTCAACGGTTCCGGAGTGCGGCAGGCGACCTCCTTCTAAGAGGAGCAAGCCTACTAAGCCGGCGGCTCCCGTCCAACCGGAGGCGCCGGACAATTCGCTGGAGGTGCTTAACGGCGCCTCCATCAATGAGGATCACTGTACTATCATGAGTACGGTGCTTTAGAAGGTTCAGTCCGCCAAGAGCGGACTGACTGAAGCTTGTGCTAGCCTTCTAATCGGCTTCGAGGTAAGTAAAAAATATGTAAAAATATTACCACATAGACAATAGCCCCTGATGCTCTGTTTGGCATTCGGAAAGAAAAGCCGAATATAGGATCTAATAAACTTCGCAGGAGTCTAACAAGAAAGAGTCAATATGCGTATGCAGGCTTCGCTACTTGCGACCGCCGCACTAACTGCGGAGGTAGGCACCCTGAAGCAGGGTCTCGAGCGGTCCGCGCGAGAGCTCGGCCTGGCCAAGCGGCAACTCAAGGAGAAAGAAGGTAAGGGGTACCTTATAGAAATATGTAAAAAGATGCAATTGCAAAAAATGATAGGATTATGCTGCTTATTGCAGGGGCCACAACTGAGGTGGCGACCCTCAAGCAGGCGCTGTCCGAGGCCGAGAAGAGAGCGGCCTCAGAGCGCACCGAGCGGGAGAAATTTGAAGCACAGGTCAGCGAGACGCAGCAAGAGCTTCAGGCTCTCATGAAAAAAGATGAGAGTTTGGAGCTTGACTCGAAGACGCGAGCGTCCGAGCTCGCGGCGGCCATCGAGGCTGCCAAGTCTGCCAAGGCCGAATCCCAGAAGGCCCTCCAGGAATTGGATGTGGTGAAAAAGATAGCGGCGGGTAAGGCATTCTTTATGCAAAGCAAACATACGAAAGTAAGCTACTTGTTACTTACCCGAATCCGGAGCTCTTCAGGAGCGTTCGCAGATCTTCCCCAGAGCGTATCTGATGCCGCCGCATTCTACCGAGCCGAGGAGGGCAGTTCGACATAGAAGGTGTTATGGTCTCAGTATGCTGAGGCCGAACACCCTGTGCCCTTGAGCGACCAGCTGAAGCAGCTGGTCGAGCTCCACAAGGCGGCCAAACAGGCCATGAAGGGCCTCATAGTTCGGATGTGGCCTGGAGAGGCCCTGCCTGGGAGCTACTTCGGATTGGTGCCGCGGCTGGTGGAATCCTGTCCAAGGCTTGAGGTCATCAAGCGCTCCGTCTGCATCGAAGGTGCCCGGAGGGCCCTTGCCCGCGCTAAGGTGCAATGAGGCAAGCTGGACGGTGAGAAGCTTGTGAAGGACGGGCCACCGCCGGGGAAAGAGCATCGCAAGCCTGAGAATTATTATAAGGACGTTCTGAAGGGTGCCCGCCTTATGGTGGATGAATGTACCAAGGATGTAATTTTTGAATGAACTCGCTCGTATTGTCCTGTGCGCTGAAAACTTGTTCATGTGCGCTAAGCAATGCTTGTTGAATTTAAAATATTACTTTCTGTGCGGCCGTTTATCAAAAATTGAGAGATGGCCAGTCGTCGGCTTCTGCCCCCATGCCACTAGTGCTGGGGTGTTCGGGATAAACCTGAGCGCTCTTTTTCCCATGTTTGGGTCCTTCGAGGGAGGCGCTCAACACAATGAACAAGGCAATCAGACTATAATGCTTGAACACTCTCACTTAGCCATAGAACTCTATATTTTTAAATTTCGGCGAAGCCCCTAGTATTCGGAAGACCGAGTTCGGGGCGCTATCCACGCCTTGGACGGACAAAGCCGGTTCCTCGCTCTAAGCGGCATAAGTCTTTAAGGACTCGAAAAACCTCTCGAACAGTGACCGGTCTCTCGCTCCATCATGACAGTCAGTTTTAGCTTTCTCTACAGAGGTGCTCATCCCAGCTCAACTGGGCACAATCGCAGTAGTTCTCCTAGTGCTACCTTAGCCGATATAGAGGAACGTAAGGTACCAAAACATAGGAGCCGGGCAAACCCAACTATTGACCCAAGACATGATTCGGAGCCGATGCATATAATGCTATAAGTTCGGGGTGCCGCACTTGTGAAAGTGTTCGGACTTCATACACCATGTTGGGGGCTACTGAAGCCCCTGGCGTATTTGCCGTACCATAGTGTATGGGTGCAACATGTCATGCGTGAACATATATTGGTAAGAAAGGTAATGCAAAAATAGATAAAGACTATGCATTGTTTAAAAAGGCTGCGATCAAAGCAGAACGATACAGATAGCGTGATACGCAAACGTGGACTATTTAACATGTCCGATTTAGGGACAGGCTGTGGAACTATATGAAAAACAGGTATAGTGCTCGTGATAGAGACCACCTGGGAGTTCCATAATGCGGCATGGCTTGTCTGCTTCCCTGGTTCTTGCATCGTTTGTGCGGCAGTTGAATTGCCGAACAGGTCGTCCGAAGTATGGAGTCCTGAAAGTAAGAGAAAAATTAAAGAAGAATTCGGCAGCCCCTAGTACGGTTGAAGACGTGTTTTGGGCGTGCCGTGATGGTGCCCCTTCCCCAGCGCCCATAGTATTTCGAGAGTGTAGTTATGTACGCGAAGCGCTAGTTTTGCTATTTCGCCAGGGCTGGGGTTGGGGCCGCATTGCTACGCCAGCTCGGAACGTGCCAGGCGGTCTTGTTGTAGGTTACTCCGGGCGCGCTCCATAGTGTCCGGCCTTTTGAAGGCCGGACTGGAAAATTGCCTGGAGAGGCTGCTTTGTACTTCTGCCGCGAGCGCTGCCGTGTGCTCCTCCGTTTGGAGGGAGCGTTCGGTGTTTCCGTTGACCGTGATTACTCCTCGAGGGCCTGGTATCTTGAGCTTGAGGTATGCATAGTGCGATACCGCATTGAACTTTGTGAATGCGGTTCGTCCGAGTAGTGCGTGATAGCCACTGCGGAACGGGACTATGTCGAAGATTAACTCCTCACTTCGGAAGTTATCCGGAGATCCGAAGACCACTTCAAGTGTGACTAAACCTATACAGTTGGCCTCTACACCTGGTATGACGCCTTTAAAGGTCGTTTTGGTGGGCTTAATCCTTGAGGGATCTATGCCCATTTTCCGCACTGTATCCTGGTAAAGCAGGTTCAGGCTGTCGCCGCCGTCCATAAGGACTCTTGTGAGATGAAATCCGTCAATAATTGGGTCTAGAACCAATGCAGCGAACCCGCCATGACGGATGCTAGTGGGGTGGTGCCTTCGATCAAAAGTGATCGGGCAGGAGGACCATGGGTTGAACTTTGGGGCGACTGGCTCCAGCGCGTATACGTCCCGTAATGCACGCTTCCGCTCCCTTTTGGGGATGTGGGTTGCGTATATCATGTTCACCGTCTGCACTTGTGGGGGAAAACCCTTCTGTCCACTGTTGTTCGGCGGCCTGGGCTCCTCCTCGTCGTCGCTATGCAACCCCCTGTCTCTATTTTCGGCATTTAACTTGCCTGCCTGCTTGAACACCCAACAATCCCTGTTGGTGTGCTTGGCTGGCTTTTCGGGGGTGCCATGTATCTGGCACAAGCGGTCGAGTATTCGGTCCAAACCGGACGGGCCCTGAGTATTTCTTTTGAATGGCTTTTTCCGCTGACCGGATTTGTAGCCTTGGAATCCGGCATTGACTGCCGTATCCTCGTTGCTATCGTTGTTAACGTGGCGTTTTTGCTTGTTCCGGCGCGACCTGCCACTTTTGTCCTTGGTATCCGAATTACCAAGGTTCTTGGTTAAGTTGTTGCTGCGAGCTAGCCAGCTGTCTTCTCCCGCGCAAAAGCGGGTCATGAGTGTCGTGAGGGCTGCCATAGATTTAGGCTTTTCCTGTCCAAGGTGCCGGGCAAGCCACTCGTCGCGGATGTTATGCTTGAAGGCTGCTAGGGCCTCTGCGTCCGGATAGTCGACTATTTGGTTTTTCTTTATTAGGAACCGTGTCCAGAATTGCCTGGCCGATTCCTCTGGCTACTGAATTATGTGGCTTAGGTCATCAGCGTCCGGTGGTCGCACATAGGTACCCTGAAAATTGTCGAGGAATGCAGCTTCTAGGTCTTCCCAAGAACCGATTGAGTCTGCCGCAAGCTGTTAAGCCAATGCATGTCGGGCTGGTCCCTTGAGTTTGAGTGGGAGGTATTTGATGGCGTGTAGATCATCGCCGCGGGCCATGTGGATATGAAGGAGATAATCCTCGATCCATACCGCTGGATCTGTTGTGCCATCGTATGATTCGATGTTCACGGGTTTGAAACCCTCAGGGATTTTATGATCCATTACTTCATCTGTGAAGCATAGTGGGTGTGCGGCGCCTCTGTATTGGGCTATATTACGACGCAGCTCCAATGAGCATTGTCCACTGTGTTCGGCCCGGCCGGATTTATTATGTCCGGAGTGACGATCCCCGTCACGTGTCGTAGGGCGCCCACACGATCCGTAGATCGGTCTTGTTTGTCTTGCCTTGTCCTCCAGTATCTCTCGCAGGTCTGGCGCATTTTCCCATGCCTTAGCATGTTTTGAGCGGTGCCGGGGCACGGCTTGAGTGGAGGGCCGAGAGGCCTCTCTGTCACGGCCATGAGATGGCCGGTCGGCCATGTCATGCGCTGGTGATGTAGGTTCTTCCTCCTCTAATTGGGGTAGCAGACTGCGCTTTGGGTAACTCTTGGAGGGGCACTCGAGTTCATACTCTTCGGCTGCAAGGACTTCAGTCCATCTATCAGCTAGCAAATCTTGATCAGCTCTAAGCTGTTGCTGCTTTTTCTTGAGGCTGCTTGTCGTGGCTATAAGCCTGCGTTTAAAATGTTCTTGTTCGGCAGGATCCGCTGGCACGACGAATTCGTCGTCGTCGAGGCTTGCCTCGTCTTCAGAGGGAGGCATATAATTATCATCCTCAACCTCTTTGTCTGCCGCTCTCTCGTGAGGGCTGGCTTCTCCATCCTCCTGTGCCGAATCTTGCTGGAGGGGGTGTTCTTCGGCGCTATCCGGGGTAGTATTATCTCCCGTGCCGGAATCACCGTTTTTGCTTTGGCGGGATTTAGAGCGGCACCGCTAACGCCGGATCTTGGTCTGTTTCTTGGATGCGTCATTCTCCGCTATTCCATCGCCATCTCCATCTTTTGGAGTGTCCACCATATATATGTCGTATGACGAGGTGGCCTTCCAGTGCCCTACAGGTGCTGGCTCTTGGTCGTCTCCTGCATCGTCGTCCATACCGTCGATGTCTTCGGAGTCGAAGTCGAGCATGTCGGTTAAGTCGTCGACAGTGGCTATGAAGTGGGTGGTGGGTGGGCTTTGAATTTCTTCATCGTCCGTATCCCAACCTTGCTGGCCGTAGTCCGGCCAGGGCTCTCCTGATAAAGAGAGAGACTTTAGCGACTTCAGGATGTCGCCGAAGGGCGAGTGCTGAAAGATGTCCGCGGCGGTGAACTCCATGATCGGCGCCCAATCAGATTCGATCGGCGGGCGCGCGGAGGGCTCGGAGTCCGGAGAGGAATCCGGCCCCTCGGAGTCACGGGCCTTGCGGGGTGCGGGGCTGGCGTTCGGCTCGATCGCCTTTGAGATCGCATCCCCCGAGGCGGCGTCCAACCACTCATCCTCGACCAGCGCAGTAGGCTCCGAATTAAGGGTCGGAACCAATGCGCGTGCGGCCTCCAGGACACTGTTCGGCGACAGAGCTAGATCATGCCCATCGAGACAGTGCGGCGCGCTTGGTTGTGACTCGAATCCGTCAAAGATCAAGTCCCCGCGGATGTCAGCCGTGTAGTTTAAACTTCCAAACCTGACCTGAAGGCCAGGGGCGTAGCTTTCGATCTGCTCCAGGTGGCCAAGCGAATTGGCCCGCAGTGCAAAGCCGCCGAAGACGAAGATCTGTCCGGGGAGAAAAGTCTCACCCTTGACCGCATCGTTGTTGATGATTAAAGGATCCATCGGGCCTAAAAGCGACGACACAGAGGAACTCTCAATGAAAGCACCAATGTCGGTGTAAAAAACGGCGGATCTCGGGTAGGGGGTCCCGAACTGTGCGTCTAGGCGGATGGTAACAGGAGACGAGGGACACAATGTTTTACCCAGGTTCGGGCCCTCTTGATGGAGGTAAAACCTTACGTCCTGCTTGATTAATATTGATGATATGGGTAGTACAAGAGTAGATCTACCACGAGATCAAGGAGGCTAAACCCTAGAAGCTAGCCTATGGTATGATTGTTGTATATTGAGGTTGTCCTACGGACTAAAACCCTCCGGTTTATATAGACACCAGAGAGGGTTAGGGTTACACAAAGTCGGTTACAATGGTAGGAGATCTGAATATCCGCATCGCCAAGCTTGCCTTCCATGCCAAGGAAAGTCCCATCCGGACACGGGACGAAGTCTTCAATCTTGTATCTTCATAGTCCAGGAGTCCGGCTGAAGGTATAGTCCGGCTACCCGGACACCCCCTAATCTAGGACTCCCTCACCGAGCTTTGTCAAAACGTTCATAACGTCTGCATCTGCTCCTGCAATAGTTCTGTCACCTAGCGGTGCATCAAGGACACAATTCTTCTGTGCAGCAATGAGGAAAATCCTCGGATCATGGACCAAGTCCTCATCATTGCTACTAACATTTTTCAACTTAGTTTTCTATAGGAAAAAATAAAACAGGGGAGCTAAACACGAGCTATTGATCTACAACATAGATATGCTAATACTACCAGGACTAAGTTCGTGATAAATTTAAGTTCAATTTAATCATATTACTTAAGAACTCCCACTTAGATAGACATCCCTCTAATCATCTAAGTGATCACGTGATCCAAATCAACTAAACCATGTCCGATCATCACGTGAGATGGAGTAGTTTTCAATGGTGAACATCACTATGTTGATCATATCTACTATATGATTCACGCTCAGCCTTTCGGTCTCAGTGTTTCGAGGCCATATCTGCATATGCTAGGCTCGTCAAGTTTAACCTGAGTATTCCGCATGTGCAAAACTGTCTTGCACCCGTTGTATTTGAACGTAGAGCTTATCACACCCGATCATCACGTGGTGTCTCAGCACAAAGAACTTTTGCAATGGTGCATACTTATGGAGAACACTTATACCTTGAAATTTAGTGAGAGATCATCTTATAATGCTACCATCGATCTAAGCAAAATAAGATGCATAAAAGATAAACATCACATGCAAACAATATAAGTGATATGATATGGCCATCATCATCTTGTGCTTGTGATCTCTATCTCCGAAGCACCGTCATGATCACCATCGTCACCAGCGCGACACCTTGATCTCCATCGTAGCATCGTTGTCGTCTCACCAACTATTGCTTCTACGACTATCGCTACCGCTTACTGATAAAGTAAAGCAATTACAGGGCGATTACATTGCATACAATAAAGTTACAACCATATGGCTCCTGCCAGTCGCCGATAAATCGGTTATAAAACATGATTATCTCATACAATAAAATATAGCATCATGTCTTGACCATATCACATCACAACATGCCCTGCAAAAACAAGTTAGACATCTTCTACTTTGTTGTTGCAAGTTTTACGTGGCTGCTACGGGCTGAGCAAGAACCGTTCTTACCTACGCATCAAAACCACAACGATAGTTCGTCAAGTTAGTGTTGTTTTAACCTTCTCAAGGACCGGGCGTAGCCACACTCGGTTCAACTAAAGTTGGAGAAACTGACACCCGCCAGCCACCTGTGTGCAAAGCACGTCGGTAGAACCAGTCTCGCATAAGCGTACGCGTAATGTCGGTCCGGGCCGCTTCATCCAACAATACCGCCGAACAAAAGTATGACATGCTGGTAAGTAGTATGACTTGTATCGCCCACAACTCCCTTGTGTTCTACTCGTGCATATAACATCTACGCATAAAACCAGGCTCGGATGCCACTGTTGGGGAACGTAGTAATTTCAAAAAAATTCCTATGCACACGCAAGATCATGGTGATGCATAGCAACGAGAGGGGAGAGTGTGTCTACGTACCCTCGTAGACTGAAAGCGGAAGCGTTAGCACAACGCATTTGATGTAGTCGTATGTCTTCACAATACGACCAATCAAGTACCAAACGCACGACACTTCCGAGTTCAGCACACGTTCAACTCGATGACATCCCTCGAACTCCGATCCAGCTGAGCTTTGAGGGAGAGTTCCGTCAGCACGACGGCGTGGTGACGATGATGATGTTCTACCGACGCAGGGCTTCGCCTAAGCACCGCTACGATATTATCGAGGTGGATTATGGTGGAGGGGGGCAGCGCACACGGCTAAGAGATCCAAGGGATCAATTGTTGTGTCTATGAGGTGCCCCCTGGCCACGTATATAAAGGAGTGGAGGGGGGGGGAGAGGGTCGGCCCCTATGGCGTGCCCTGGAGGAGTCCTACTCCCACCGGGAGTAGGATTCCCCCCCCTTCCAAGTAGTTGGAGTAGGAGTGAAGAAAAGGGAAGGGAGAAGAGAAGGAAGGAGGGGGCGCAACCCCTCTCCCTAGTCCAATTCGGACTAGGCCTTGGGGGGCGCGCAGCCTCTCCTCTCTCTTTCCCCTAAAGCCCAATAAGGCCCATATACTCCCCGGTGAATTCCCGTAACTCTCCGGTACTCCGAAAATACCCGAATCAATCGGAACCTTTCTGATGTCCGAATATAGTCGTCCAATATATCGATCTTTACGTCTCGACCATTGCGAGACTCCTCGTCATGTCCCCGATCTCATCCGGGAATCCGAACTACCTTCGGTACATCAAAACACATAAACTCATAATATAACTGTCATCGAACTTTAAGCGTGCGGACCCTACGAGTTCGAGAACTATGTAGACATGACCGAGACACGTCTTCGGTCAATAACCAATAGCGGAACATGGATGCTCATATTGGCTCCTACATATTCTACGAAGATCTTTATCGGTCAAACCGCATAACAACATATGTTGTTCCCTTTGTCATCGGTATGTTACTTGCCTGAGATTCAATCGTCGGTATATCAATACCTAGTTCAATCTCGTTACCGGCAAGTCTCTTTACTCGTTCCGTAATACATCATCCCGCAACTAACTCATTAGTTGCAATGCTTGCAAGCCTTATAGTGATGTGCATTACTGAGTGGGCCCAGAGATACTATCGGCATTCTGGGAACGGGGGTCCCCAGACTTGCCTGCCTGCGGCCTGCGGCGTGGCTCAAAAGGGGGCCCAGCACGGCCCATCTTCATCAACACAGACCCAAGACCCTCGCGAGGGGCCAAGCCTCGCGGGGCGGACGACGCGGAGCTTCCTCAGGCACGGCCTCATCAGGCTGGCTCGCGAGGAGGCGGAGAGATCAAGGCGGGGTACCTCACGAGGTGCCCGTGACGCAAGCCATGACGACCAAGAGCGCCAGGCGGGAGCCAGCCCATGCAGTGTCCTCCTTTCCTCTTTGGTGCAAAGGCAGCAAGCGCAGGCGAGAGCATCAAGCAAAGGCACCCGTTTCGGTGCAACGAGACCAAGACCAGTCCAACGGCAGGGAGGAAGTCATTGTGGAGCCCAAGCCAGCGTCACCACCAGAGCCTTTGGTAGGCGAGGACTAACTTTAGTCAGGATAAGTGTACTAGATGTTCCCCTTCAAAATGGCCAATTGTTGGCGCCCATCCCGCTCAATATTTGGGAAGAGGCCCAGGGCCTTTGCCTATAAATAGGACTAGCCACCCCCAAGGTAGAGGACGGCGAGACCGAATCCAATCAAGAGGAGATAGAATAGAGAGAGAGAGAAAAGGATGACTGAACTCCTCCTAGCAGTTCATCGCCCCGGCCAAGAACAGACCCTCGCGACGCTGTTCTTCCTTGTATTGCTTATCATCACCAGCCCAAGAGGCAATCCACCACACCACACATTGGAGTAGGGTATTACACCACATCGGTGGCCCGAACCAGTATAAACCCTGTGTCTCTTGTGCTGCTCTTTCCATAGCTTAGATCTTTGCGAGGCGGAGGGGTGCAGGTAGGTAGAAGGCGTAATCTCCGCGCGCACCCCAGAGTTCGAACCTCAAGGGTCTGCCGGAACCCGAAATCCGACACATACCTCTCCGACAATCGGAGTGACAAATCCTAATCTTGAAATACGCCAACCCAACAAGTACCTTTGGAAGCACCTAAAGAGCACCGTTATAATCACCCAGTTACGTTGTGACGTTTGGTAGCACACAAAGTGTTCCCCCGGTAAACGAGAGTTGCATAATCTCATAGTCATAGGAACATGTATAAGTCATGAAGAAAGCAGTAGCAACATACTAAACGATTGAGTGCTAAGCTAACGGAATGGGTCAAGTCAATCACATCATTCTCCTAATGATGTGATCCTGTTAATCAAATAACAACTCTTTGTCCGTGGTTAGGAAACATAACCATCTTTGATTAACGAGCTAGTCAAGCAGAGGCATACTAGTGACACTCTGTTTGTCTATGTATTCACACATGTATCATGTTTCCGGTAATACAATTCTAGCATGAATAATAAACATTTATCATGAAATAAGAAAATAAATAATAACTTTATTATTGCCTCTAGGGCATATTTCCTTCAGTAATGGGCCGGTCCAGTACGGGGCGCTGCAGGCACCAGTTTGTGAAATGCATACAAACAGGCACCTGCAGCGCTAAATAGGAAATGCCATCAATCCTTGGACCTCCTAGATAATAGACAGCGCTGCTAGCCACTAGTTTAACTACCATTTCGTGATAACATCGCTTTGCGGGCCGATAACCAATCCCACGATTATAGGATCGCACGAGGCGATCAAGGAGGCGACCAGGTTTCCCTTGCGCGCCGCCGGTGATGCCGTCGGTTCCCTCTCTCTCCGTCGGCCGCTCCGGCAGCGGGAGGGAGGGGGAACTTCGGGTCTGTTTCGCTAGGTGGGTATGTGGTAGGGTTAGGGTTGAGGGAGACACTGCCGAGGCCATTGCGATGGTCGCGTCGGAATAAGTTTCTCTGGGCTCCGTTCGCGGTCAGGCGAGGCTTTTGCCTGCATCTAGGAGCCAGCGGGGTTGGGGATCCCTGGATCTCGTCGAGGTCGCGGGCTATGGTAGCTGGAGGTCCATCGGCACTGGCCCTTTGGGTCCTCAGATGGGCGATGGATGCAGCAAGAAGAAGACCTTTCTTCTTCCTTGTTGGTATGATTTGCTGCTGTTGTTCTTCTTCTTCCTCTATGCTGATGCTGGTGGGAGATCCTGCTTTGCCCGGGCGGATGGCCCGGCCGTGGTGCTGGACCGGTCGGATGACTCGAGTTCTCTTCCTTTCAGAAGGGACACTTTTCGTGGTACTCAAAGCCAAAGATGGCGACAGCTGTTGCAAGTGTGTTGGATTGATGTCCATGCCCTCAGTGCTGGTGTCAAGAAAGGAGGAAGCAGCGTGGCGGTAATTGTACCGTGGTCGAAGATGATGACCTGTTTGTGACTGGTTGTAGATCCTTCTGCTGCAGGGGTCTTCTCTCAAGATTCAGGGATGATGACACAGGGCTCCAGAGCTCTTCTTGTGTTATGATTGTCTTAAGGTACTCTAGGTGTTCATTGTTCTTTGTGTTTGTGTTTCAGTGTGCTTGTAAGGGTCAACTTTGTACTGATTCATGATATGAATGAAAAACTTCTCAAAAAAAAAACTACCATTTCGTGACAGACGGCAGGGGCACGACCTACTTAATAGGAAAATGATCCGGTTTTTCATTGGGTTTTCGGGTTTTATTGTTTTTTCTTTTCAACAGGTTTTTTTGTTTCTTTTCTCTGCTTTCACTGGTATTTTTTTCTTTTTTTTCTTTGACTTTCTTTAGTTCTTTTCTCAATTTTTCACTTGTTCTTTTCTTTATTTTTTCTTCATTTTTCTTTTGATTTTGCTTGTTTCTTTCTCGTTTTTCATTTGTTTTCTTGATTTTATCTTGGGTTTCAACTTTTATCTCTATACACATTTTGGTATATATCTAATACATTCTTTTATGATACATGTTTAATATTATTCTATAACATTTTTAACATATTTCCAATACAAATTTAATATTTTTATTGGTCAACGGTATACTATGCACATTCAAAAAAATTCAAACGCTTGATTAATATTTTCTAAATGCAATATTAACATTTTTTAAACATGGTCAACATTTTTCTATACACATTTAATATTTTTCAAATACTTGATTAACATTTTTCAATTAGTTGTTCAACTTTTTTTCGAATGCTTGATTTTTAATACATGGTAATCATTTTATCCTATACAAATTCAACATTTTTCAAATTGTTCAACATTTTTCAAATGCTTGATTAAAATTTTAACATACATGGTAACAAAAATTCATCATTTTTTAAAACATGGTCAACATTTTTTCTATACACATTTAACATTTACCAAATGCTTGATCAACATTCTTTTCAATACTTGTTCAAGATTTTGTTTTTCAAATGTTTTTTAACACTTTTACATACACGACACAAAAATTCCATCATTTTTCTAATACATTTTCAACATTTTTCTATACAAATTTTACATTTATCAAATGCTTGATCAACATTTTCCAGATACTTGTTCAACATTCTTTTTCAAATGCTTTGATTAAAAAATTTACATACTCCCTCCGCCCCAAAATAAGTGTCTCAAGCTTAGTACAAATTTATATTAGAGCTAGTACAAAGTTGAGACCATTCTCTTGGGATGGAGGGAGTACATGATAAAAAAGCTACACTCAGTTCTCAATCTGGGGACTCGCGGAATTTCTCACATTGAGAAGTGCAACCTCTGCGGCCAACAAGACGAGACCCCTCTACACCTTATTCTCCAATGCCCCTTTGCCCAAGCCGTGTGGTTTCTAGTGGCTGATGACCTGGGTATTCCTTCTCTCATTCCTCTAGCCCAAACTGCAACCTCCATTGCTCTTTGATGGAGCAACTTTGCCTACGGTCTACACCACCTGAAACATATGGAAGGAAAGAAATCGACGCGTCTTTGATCACAATTCACAAGGCCTTACAAGAGTCTACCATCCTTCAGCTCATCAAGCAGGACATTTTTCAACCAGCTCTCTCCATCCATTGGCTCTCGGACGTCGAAAACAGCCCGGAACGCGAACCTGATTGTTATTTTTTTTTATCTTTTTTTGGTGGGGGGACACCTAAAAAACCAGCTATGTAATGCAACTTTTGTATTAGTTTTTCTCCTTATATATATAGGCAGTACAAGCTACCAGTTCCTCAAAAAAAAAGCTTTGTTCTCGAGCTCACTAGGATATACCCTACAATTTTTACAAGCATGAGCCTAGCATCTATCATTCATTTCGGTCTCTGAAATTTTGTTTATCAGCAATTGCTGCTAGAGCTGAGAATATATTTATCTTTGCATCATAATGATTTTGATGTTTTGCTCTATCATTGTTGCTTGTTCAATCTCAACCCGATTGTGTTGTAGATATGTGTTTTTTATATGTTTTTTAAACACAGTATAGACGAGATGCTCATATGTACGCACATACACTCATTCTTGTTTTTTTATATGGTTATGGTGGCAACAATCTACCTAATTTTTTGAGGTAAATACACAGGAAGCCATAGAACTTGCATGCGGCGGTCAATTTGGTGCATAAACTTGCAAAATATATGTTTCCGGTCATCAAATTTATGCGGAATTGCAAATATGATGCTTTCTACCATATCAGGCCGTATCTCATGCATGAGCGGCGTGCCAACGTGGCAAGGACCCGCTGTCAGTGGCTGAGGAGATGGGTAATCCGCACACGTTTTCCTCTCCAAAAGCACCCTATAAAAAAGGGTGAGGCTGCGAGGGTGGGATTCGACCCCATTACCTGCTGCAATTCGCGTGCATATGCTAGCTAATTGGCGAACTGACTTTTGACATCCAGTGTGCACAATTAGCTTTATATAACAGGAGCGTACGAAATAAAATATAAATCAAAACCGGAAAAGTGTTCGCAAAAAAGTGGAAGCCCCCGTTTGAACCATCCGGTCAAAATGACAAATAAAGAGATAAACAAAATTTATCTTATGTATTTTGTTTTTTTATGTAAGAAAACAACTTATATTCTAGATAATTTTTTCAGACAGATCGGCTAGATTTTGTTTAAATATGAATAATTTTAAATTGAAATATCTAGATAAAAGGAAATATAGTGCAGAATGAATGCACATATTTTTAACGGACAAATCAACCAAATTTCTGTTTGAATTTGATTTTTTTAAATTAGAAAATCCAGATAAAACAAAATATAGTGTAGAATGAATGTACGTTTTTGGACAAATCAACTAATTTTTTTGTTTGAATTCGAATATGTTTAAACTAAAAAATCTAGGTAAAATAAATTATACTACAGAATGAATGTACATAAATTCTTCTAGACAAATTAATGAACTTTTTGTCTGAATTAGAATAACTTTAAGTTTGAATGAATGTACATATTTTTTTGGGACAAATCACTATTTTTTCGAATTTGAATAATCTAGATAAAAGATAATATAGTTCATAATGAATGTACATAAAATAATTCAAACAACTCAATTGAATTTTGTTTGAATTTGAATAATTATAAATTGAAAAACTAGATAAAACAAAATACTCCCTCCGAGCATTTAGATCACTACTTTAATAATCTAAACGCTCTTATATTTGTTTACAGAGAGAGTATTAGACAGAATGAATGTACGTAAATTTTCTAGACGAATCTACTAAAATTTTGCTTGAATTCTAACAATTTTAAATTATAAAATCTATAGTGCAGAATGAATGTACGTAATTTTCTTTCAGACAAATCTGTGGAAAATTTGTTTGAATCTGAATAATTTAAATTTGATAATGATGAGAAAAGAAAAATATTGTTCTAAATGTGTAATTTTAGCCTAAAGGATATATACCTTGGTAGTCCAAATAGAAGAACAAGTAAGATCAGGTGGTGTGATTAGGACGCTAGCGCTATTACGGCCAGTGGCCGGTTCGAACTCCCTCATACCCATCTTTCCAGCACAATAAATTTACAACGCACTATGATGGGTGGGACCCAGCAGGACTGTTTTGACATTACCTCTGTTGGAGGGCTTTTATACTAAGTAAAAAAAACTTAAGGGCGTTTCTTTAAAAAACAATATCACATGGGCCCTGGCCAGCCTGGCATGCCACGTAGTCAGCAAATACACCCGCGTATGGGGAAATGTGACCCTATTTGTACGCCCGCACAAGTTCGATAACCAGAAACACGTATTTTGTAAGTTTATGCACCAAACTGACCGTCGCATGCAAGTTCTATGACTCCCAGTGTATTTACCTCTTATTTTTTCATATGGTTACAGCATGATCGATGTGGAGTGAATGCATGGCGGTGCAAGTATGAGAAACTAATCTTTTTGGGTCTGGTTTTCCTTATAAACTGGATCATCTTTCTTCTTCTTTACGAAATGCACCCTCACGACAAGGTTTCTCAAAAAAAAGGAACTAATCAATTTTTTTTGTGGGTGTGAGAAACTAAATTTGGTTGGTAAGAATCGTTTCATATTTCTCTAACTCTATTGTGACTCCATGTCAAGCCAACTTCAAAACCCACAATATGATGTCATGCCGGCAAGCATTGCCCCATAGGGAGGCGCGTCAGGCAGGAGCCGGCGCAGCGAAGCGCACAAAATGCTTCTAGTTTAATGGCAGTAACAGACGAAAATGATGTTTTTGCTGGTCAAAGGCACGGTGCAAGTGAATCATGCTATCAAACCTCTGCTCCATAGTCCTATTATCCTGAAAAAGTTGGGGAAAAAAGTATAATACACAAGTGAGATAATAATCTTGCACGCCATTCAAAAGCTCTCAAAGAGATTTTATATCTTGCTGCATGCATGGAACATCTCTGGAAGCAGAGGAACATGAAGCATTTTGATGAAACTACCGAAGTCTGACTGCTTGGGCCACTCAATTCAAGGAGGACCTGAAACTACTCAAGTACAGAGTCTCATCTGAGCTATCAGGTTTTTTTAGACCAGTTTATTCCTACCGTTGTAATTTGATTTGAGTTTCCCCCTCCCTCATCCCATGGGCAAAGCCCCATGCTCCTGTACACAACTCTGTTTTCATTTAATTTATAACAGTAGGAGCCTCTCCTGCTGTTTTGATTGCTCACAAAAAAAGGAGAAAGATAACAGAAATGTGTGCCAGGAGGAGCAAAGATTGCTAGAAAGTTACATGGCCACAAAATACTACTCCGTACCAAGTGTCATGAAGGAATTGCATGCCAAGAGTAGAGGATTCGAATTTGAAAGACCATCTGACATAGAGGCAGAGGTGACTGAGAGTGGACCAGATGGAAATCGCCACATTGTTAATCTAGAGAAAAATACATTCACATGCAGGGAATGGCAAGTCTCGGGCATGTAAACATGCGATATGCTTTGTCAGCCATATTAGGGGGATTTCGCTACAAGGTTATGTTGACTCTTGCATATGCTCCAATTCTTCTTGGGCTTACAGACAGATCACAATGGCCAAAAAATAATCATGACTTCTTTTTGTATCCTCCAATACTTAAAAGATCTGCCGGTAGGCAAAAGGTACAGAGACACAAGAGTGGTGTTGAGGACATGAGTAAGCGGAAAAGAGGCCAACACCAGTGCCCAATCTGCAAAGGCTATGGACATAGATGTATAAATTCTAAACAAGCTGATCCGGAGGCTAAAGAAGCATATGCCCATGCAGCGAAGGGAAGGTAATTTCTTTTACACTTGAAGCATCTTTACTTCTTTTTTTTTTGATAAATAAATGTTGATAATGTTCATGTAGAAGGAAAAAGAGGAAAAAGAAGACCACCGTAGATACACCTCAAGCAATTGAGGGTAGTCAAACTGCACTTCCTCTTCCATGTCCATCTATGTAAGATTACTATCATAATTTTGCCTCGTTTAGTTTCATTTCAGAACTCCACCTATGTTGTCTCAACATAGCCGGTCCCAAGCTCGGGTAAAGGAGGAGGGTTGTGATAGGCTTGGTGAGCCAACGTCAAAACTCAGCCACTCTTATGGAGATGAAACCCAGAAAAACTTCGTTGGGGCATAACCCTCTCAGCGACGCGCCATATCGGAACCCGGGTGTGGTGTCAAATGGGCAAGGGCGTCAAACTGAGCTTCCTCTTCCATGTCCATCTATGTATGATTACTATCATAATTTTGCCTCATTTTGTTTCATTTTCAGAATTCCGCCTATGTTGTCTGAACATAGCCGGTCCCAAGCCCGGGTAAAGGAGGAGGGTTGTGATAGGCTTGGTGAGCCAACGTCAAAACTCAACCACTCTTATGGAGATGAAACCTAGAAGAACATCGTTGGGGCATAACCCTCTCAACGACGCGCCATATCGGAACCCGGGTGTCGTGTCAAATGGGCAAGGGCCGGGCTGTCACCCCCTTGGTGGCGCGCCGTATCTTGATCTGGATATGGTGGCAAGTGAGCAAATATCAGATCATTGCATCCTTAGTGGCACGCTACATCAACGCCCGGGTATAGTGAAAAATGAGCAAGGGTCTTCGCGTTTGACTCGACGAGTGCGAAGGGTAAGGAAGCTAGCCGAGCCTAGGAGGATCCGGTTAGGTAGCTGGAACGTAGGGTTCTTGACCGGTAAGCTACGGGAGCTAGTTGATACAGCGGTGAGGAGAGGTATTGATATCCTTTGCATCCAAGAAACCAAATGGAGGGGAAAGAAGGCGAAGGAGGTGGAGGATACCGGCTTCAAGCTATGGTACACGGGGACAACTGCAAATAGAAATGGAGTAGGCACATTGATCAAAAAGAGCCTGAAGTATGGAGTGGTAGACGTCAAGAGGCATGGGGACCAGATTATACTGGTCAAGCTGGCAGTTGGGGACTTAGTTCTCAATGTTATCATCACAAATGGTCCACAATGAGAACACTAAGAGGGAGTTCCGCGAAGGCCTAGAGGACATAGTTCGGAGTGTACCTATTGGTGAGAAGCTCTTCATAGGAGACCTCAATGGCCATGTGGGTACATCTAACACATGTTTTGAAGGGATGCACGGGGGCTTTGGCTATTGCATCAGGAATCAAGAAAGAGAAGATGTCTTAAGCTTTGCTCTAGCCTATGACATGATCATAGCTAACACCCTCTTTAAAAGGAGAGAATCGCATCTAGTGACTTTTAATAGTGGTCAACCCTCTACCTAGATTGATTTCATCCTCTCAAGAAGAGAAGATAGGCATGCTTGCCTAGATTGTAAGGTGATACCTGGCGAGAGTGTTGTCCCTTAGCATAAGCTTGTGGTGGCTGACTTTCGCTTTCGGATTCGTGTCCAGCGGGATAAGCGCACCAGTCGCTAGAACGAAGTGGTGGAAGCTCAAGGGGGAGGCAGCTCAGGCTTTCAAGGAGAGGGTCATTAAGGAGGGCCCTTGGGAAGGAGGTGATGCAGACAATATGTGGATGAAGATGGCGACTTACATTCGTTGGGTGGCTTCAGAGGAGTTTGGAGTGTCCAGGGGAAGTAGAAGCGAAGCTAAGGATACTTGATGGTGGAACGATGATGTTCAGAAGGCTATTAAGGAGAAGAAAGATAGTTTCAGATGCCTACACCTGGATAGGAGTGCAAAAAACATGGAGAAATACAAGGAGGCAAAGAAGGCCGCAATGCGAGTTGTGAGTGAAGCAAGGGGTCGGGCATATGAGGACCTCTTCTAGCACTTAGATACAAAGAAAGGCGAAAGGGACATCTATAAGATGGCTAAGATCGGAGAGAGGGGTGTTAGAATAAGTCAAATGCATCAAGGACGAAGCAAATCAACTCCTGGTGAAGGATGAGGAGATTAAGCATAGATGGCGGGAGTACTTCAACAAGTTGTTCAATGGAGAGAATGGGAACCCTACCATTTAACTAGATGACTCCTTTGATGATACTAGTAGGCGTTTTGTGTGGCGAATCCACAAGTCTGAGGACAGGGAAGCTTTAAAAGGATGAAAGGAGGCAAGGCGATGGGCCCTGATTGTATCCTCATTGAGGTGTGGAGAGGCCTAGGAGACATAATGATAGTATGGCTAAGTAAGCTTTTCAACCTCGTTTTTTGGGTAAATAAGATGCCAAAAGATGGAGGCGGAGTATATTAGTGCCATCTTCAAGAACAAGGGGATGTTCAAAGTTGTACTAATTACTGTGGAATTAAGCTGATGAACCATACAATGAAGTTATGGGAGAAAGTTATTGAGAACCACTTAAGAAGAATGACAAGCGTGACCAAAAATCAATTTGGTCTATGCCTAGGAGGTCAACCATGGAGGCCTTTTTCTTGGTACGACAACTTATGGAGAGATACAGGGAGCAAAAGGACCTACATATGGTGTTCCTTGACTTGGAGAAGGCCTATGATAAGATACCGCGAAATGTCATGTGGTGGGCTTTGGAGAAACACAAAGTCCCAACAAAGTACATTACCCTCATCAAGGACATGTATGATAATGTTGTGGCAAGTGTTTGAACAAGTGATGGCGACACTGATGACTTCCCGATTGAAATAGGACTGCACCAAGGGTCAGTTTGAGCCCTTAGCTTTTTGCTTTGGTGATGGATGAGGTCACAAGGAATATACAAGGAGATATCCCATGATATATGCTCTTTGTGGATGATGTGGTGCTAGTCGATGATAGTTAGTCGGGGGTTAATAGAAAGTTAGAGCTATGGAGACAAACCTTGGAATCGAAAGGTTTTAGGTTTACTAGAACTAAAACCGAGTACACGAGGTGCGGTTTCACTAGGCACGAGGGGGAGAAGGTTAGCCTGGATGGGCAGGTGGTACCTCAGAAGGACACCTTTCAATATTTGGGGTCAATGTTGCAGAAGGATGGTGATATCGATGAAGATGTGAGCCATTGAATCAAAGCCAGATAGATGAAGTGGCGCCAAGCTTCTGACGTTCTCTGTGACAAGAGAGTGCCACAAAAGCTAAAAGGCAGGCTCTATAGGACGGCGATTCGACTCGCAATGTTGAATGGCGCTAAGTGTTAGCCGACTAAAAGGCGACATGGGCAACAACTAGGTGTAGCAGAGATGCGCATGTTGAGATTGATGTGTGGCCACATAAGGAAAGATTGGGTCCGGAATGATGATATACGGGATAGAGTTGGGGTAGCACCGATTGAAGAGAAGCTTATTCAACATCAGTTGAGATGGTTGGGCATATTCAACGCACGCCTCCAGAAGCTCCAGTGTATAGCAGACAGCTAAAGCAAGTTGATAATGTCAAGAGAGGTCGGGCTAGACCAAACTTGACATGGTAGGAGTCCGTAAAAAGAGATCTAAAGGACTGGAATATCACCAAAGAACTAGCCATGGACAGGGGTGCGTGGAAGCTAGCTGTCCATCTGCCAGAACCATGAGTTGGTGACAAGATCTTATGGGTTTTAGCTCTAGCCTACCCCAACTTGTTTGGTACTAAAGACTTTGTTGTTGTTGTTGTTGTTGTTGTTGTTGTTGTTGTTGTTGTTGTTGTTGTTGTTGATTTAGTTTCACTTCAGATTACCTTTTCTTTATCTTTATAATTTTGATGGGGAAACATGTATATATGCTTATGTAGGAAAAAGAAGGGATCAAAGAAGAATGCTGATGGTACTAGTGCAACATCATCATCCAAGTCTGTTAGGTACAAACTAAAAAATAAATGAGTTGACATAATTTATTCGCATTCTCCCACCCTTCTCCTGTTGGTTGACCGTCATGGCAAATAGCAAGAAATTGTGTTTTAGTGGTGGCATATGAGGAGTGTTTGTTCGATGGCAATTCAGCAAGTTGGAAGTTTGTTGGTGTCAAATAAGCAATTTTGTACAGCAGAAAGAATGAGTTTGAGCGCCAGTATGAAATTGTCTTACCTGGGGATCAAGACCAAGGTGCTTCTTCAAGACCGCAAGGATTGTCTCAGGGGAAACAGTCTGTGTGAGGCCACGTTCACCGGAATCGATCATCCCGATAACACCCCCGCTCGACAAGGCAGGCCCACCAGACATACCCTTCGTACCAACACAGTTAAGCATAACACGGGAACGTTTGACACCAGCATTAGTGCCGAGGCGGACGGTCCCCTCCCGCCTTCAAACAAACGAATAAATGCTTTAGCATAAGATTTTTAGACAAGCAAACTAAAAATTTAAGCAGCAATAATCGATTATATACCTGGTGAGATGGTAGGAACTCTTGTAAAGCTCGTACCAGTAAATAGCTCTTGCGGGTCGCTGTATCCGACCGCAATGACACTTTGCCCGACAAAGATGTTCTGCGGTGCAAAACGCAGTGGCGCGGCACACTCGTCAATCCCGGTACCCTCAGGATAGCGACGTCCGCAAAAGTATTCTGGTAAAGGACACTAGCTTCTAGCTCCTGAACTCCTCCCCCCTGAATCATTCTCCTCACGTATAACCCGTCTCTAGCCCCCATTAGGTTCAGATAGTGGTGCGAGGTCAGGACGGTGGAATGTTGGGCCTCATTATCAATTCGAATAACGAATCCGGACCCTGATTTCACCTCCCCAGTTGGTTTGAACCGTAGGATATGGAGAACTTTATTTCTATCAGCCATCGCTCTTGAATAAGCCCTCCGGCTGGGCCTCGTCTTCGACATCCTGTAAAAGCATCTCGATCAAAAACTTGAAAATACAAACATGCTGGCAGCTGGCTAGGAAAAACAAAGACCAGCTGGAAGCTGTCTGTAACCAAGTATAAAACGGAAAGAATGAATGTTTTGGCATAAATAACTGGCATATGGCAAGCTCTGATAGGTTGATTGGGATGGGATCCTTTTAGAGAACATAACTTTAAACACATTTTTCTTACAAACCGTGACTCTACATCCAAATATGTTTTAACCATGGTGTTCCGTGGGTTAATGCAACAAAATGATATATCCAGCAAAAATACATTTCTTTTGTTTACAAATACAACATTTTGATGCATATTTTCAGTGCAACATTTTCTGGAAGCATGTTTTGACATGGATTTTTTTTGCAAGAATGTATATTCCGTACAATATATTTCAACGCAATATTTTTTTAAATACAACATTTTGCAGGAGTTCAAAATCAACAGCCCAGGAGGCCCTCGTTGGAGATTTGAGAGGACTGTTTTCTTATTTGGCGCTCGTGGACCAACCTAGCAACTACTTTTGCCCCCTTGAACTATTGCCTAAGACCATGTTTCCCCTAAAACCGCAAAACCAGACATGAGCCCTCCACTAACTCTTAAAACCGTGTAAATAACTCCCTGAGCCATTTAAAGGTGGTTCTCTCTGACATTTTTTTTTATTTTTTATTTTAGAAAAGGGGTATTACCCCGGCCTCTGCATCAGAAAGATGCATACTGCCCATAATTAAAAAACAAAGCAGTCACAAAAATCTCGAACATCTAAAGGTACGAAAAGAAAACAAGCTGCTCAAGCGAGCCTAAACAAGAAGCCACAACCGGCTGGCAAATAAAATAGGAGCACTACATGCCTATCCTATTACATGACCGTCATCCAAACCGGTTGAAAATACCCCGAGCTACCATCTCCCATCGGGTAGACGCAGTAGCCAAACGCCCCCTGGCCTCCGTCGGAGTGAGTAACGACCACATACAGATCAATGCTGTGGCCCTGAAGATAACCTGCAAAAAGTGAAAGTTCGTTTTTCTGTTAAAAACCAAATCATTTCTGCAGTTCCATACTGCCCATAACAAGGCACACACTCCGACACGAATGTGTCTTGCTACATCCAAGTTAACCCCATCAAGCCATGTTCCAAACAACATATTGATAGAGGTAGGTGGAGTAATATTAAAAGCAATATGAATCGAACGCCAAAGAATCTTAGCCAGCGGACAATCTAGAAAGAGGTGCCTTATAGTTTCGTTACAATCACAAAAGCTACACCTAGCAGAACCCATCCAATTGCGTTTTGCCAGGTTGTTTTTTTTTTGTCAAAATCACTTGTTTATGCACAAACCACATAAACACTTTGATTCGCAAAGGTACCTTAACTTTCCAGACGTGCTTCGAGCAAGGAATGACACTAGTGTTTATGACATCCAGATACATGGATTTGACCGAGAACCTGCCGTCCTTAGTCAGTTTCCAAAACAATCTATCTGGCTGCTGAGACAGCTGGACATCCATCAACCTCCGTACAAGATGAAACCATGCCTCCCAGCGATGGCCTACTAGCGTCCTCCGGAAGCTAATATTGAGAGGCGTGGACTGTAAGACAGTTGCAACATAGGCTTCTCGACGTTGAACAATGTTATACAGAGTAGGATATTGAAGTGCCAGAGGCGTCTCCCCAAGCCACGTATCCTCCCAGAACCTCGTGTTAGCCCCATCACCGACTAAGATTTTTGCCCTGTTAAAGAAGAGGGGCTTGACTCTCATCAACCCTTTCCAAAACGGAGAATCAGTCGGGCGCACAGTCACCTGAGCCAAACTTTTAGCCTGAAGATACTTATTTCGCAGAATCTGAGCCCATGTGGCCTCTGTCTCGGACGAGAGTTTAAATAGCCACTTGCTAAGGAGACATCTATTCTTGATCTCTAGATTTTCAATGCCTAGACCGCCTTGGTCCTTCGCCTACAGATGATATCCCATTTTGCAAGCCTATACTTTCGTTTCAACTCATCATTCTGCCAAAAGAAATGAGATCGATAAAAGTCTAACCTCTTCCTGACCCCCACCGGGACCTCAAAAAAGGATAAAAGAAACATGGGCATACTGGTTAAGACCGAATTAATCAGAATTAATCGACCTCCATATGACATGAGCTTCCCTTTCCAACAGCTCAGTTTCTTTTCAAAACGATCCTCGATGCACTTCCACTCCTTGTTCGTCAGCTTACGATGGTGAATGGGTATACCTAGGTATGTAAACGGTAGCGAACCCAACTCACATCCGAACAATTGCTTATACGCCTCCTGGTCCTCATTAGCTCTTCCAAAGCAAAACAGTTCGCTCTTATGGAAGTTAATCTTGAGTCCAGACAATTGTTCAAATAAGCACAACACAAGCTTCATGTTCCTTGCTTTCGCCAAGTCATGCTCCATAAAGATGATAGTATCATCGGCATACTGCAGAATGGATATACCACCATCAACTAGGTGCGGAACCAAGCCCGAAACCTGCCCCGCATCCTTAGCCCGACCTATTAAAATGGATAACATATCAACCACTATGTTAAATAGAATCGGTGACATGGGATCTCCTTGCCTTAGTCCTTTATGTGTCTGGAAATAGTGACCTATATCATCATTCACTTTAATCCCTACACTCCCTTTTTGCGTAAAGGACTCAATCTGGTCTCGCCAGGCCTTGTCAAATCCTTTCATACGCAACGCCTGTTGAAGGAAAGGCCATTTAACTTTATCGTATGCTTTTTCAAAATCCACTTTAAAAACCACACCATCTAGTTTTTTTGAGTGAATCTCATGGAGCGTTTCATGCAAGACGACCACCCCTTCAAGGATATTTCTGTCTGGCATGAAAGCGGTCTGGGACGATTGCACAACTGAATGCGCAATCTGTGTGAGTCTGTTCGTCCCAACCTTGATGAAAATTTTGAAACTGACATTAAGCAAACAGATAGGCCTGAACTGCTCAATGCGAATAGCCTCTGTCTTCTTAGGAAGAAGAGTTATCGTTCCAAAATTGATCTTGAACAAATGAAGCTGACCATTGAACAAATCATGAAACATCGGCAATATGTCACCCTTAATAAAATGCCAGCACTTTTTGTAGAACTCCGCCGGAAACCCATCTGGTCCTGGCGCTTTATTGTTCTTCATTTGTGAAATGGCCTCAAACACCTCTTTCTCCGTAAAAGGAGCAGTCAAAATCTCATTCTCTTCCCTCTCAAGTTGGGAAACATCCTCAACTCTTGACTCATCCAAGGACACAAAACTCTCTTCCGGAGATCCAAACAACTGCTTATAATAGTTGGTAATGTAAACTTTCAGGTTTCCTGACCAACTATCGTCCCTTCATCTTGTTCTAATTGAAAAATTCTCTTCTTACGATGCTTTCCATTAGCAATCATATGAAAGAATTGAGTGTTGTCCTCTCCTTGGACAACCTTACGAACCTTAGCTCTCAAAGCCCATTTCAATTCCTCCTCGCGGAGAAGCTCTTTCAACCTCAACTCGGCCTCCACTTTAGACTCTAGCTCGGAAGTATCTAAAATAGAGGTTTCAGCTTTTAACTCAAGGGAATGAATAAGCATAAGGAGTCTTTCCTTCTCAGCCTTATATATCCCATTCGTGTGCTTAGCCCATCCACGAAGGAACCTTCGAAGATGACGAATCTTGCACTGCCACCGCTCAATGGGTGACCTTCCCCCCGAGTCTTTAGCCCACTCTCTAGCTAACAACTCAATAAACCCTTCTCTTTCAAACCAGGCAAGTTCAAAGGAGAAAATATTCTTATTACCCATATGAGTTTGAGCTCCAGAGTCGACTAGTAACGGTGTGTGATCCGAGATACCTCGTGTCAATGCCTGCACCGTCACTAGAGGAAACTTCTGTTCCCAATCGACGCTCGCCAAAACACGATCGAGCTTCTCAAAAGTCGGAACCGGTAGCGAGTTTGCCCAAGTGAATTTCCTACCCGAAAGCTCTATCTCTCTGAGATCCAAGCTTTCTATGATAGTATTGAACATAAACGACCATCTGCCGTCAAAGTTGTCATTATTCTTTTCCTCCTTTCTTCGAATAATGTTAAAATCCCCACCCACTAAGACGGGTAGTTGCTCGTTACTGCAAACACGGACCAAATCAGCCAAGAAATCTGGCTTGAGTTCTGGTTGCGCAGCCCCATAGACTGCCACCAAAGCCCAATCAAGCCCATCCGCTTTAGTTCTGACCCGAAACTTTACCGCGAACTCACCCAACACTACACTCCGAACCTCCAACGTTTCACACTTAACCCCAAGTAAAACCCCACCGGATCTTCCTCGAGGTGGGAGGCAGTGCCAGTCAAAATCAACCCCCCAGATAAGGTACTAAGAAATTGTGGAGAAAAATTACCTCGTCCAGTCTCGGACAAAGCAATAAAGTCTAAATGATGTTTAAGAGAAGCCTCTGCTAGAAACCGTCTTTTAGCCTAGTCTTTACGACCTCTGCTGTTCCAAAAGATGCCTCTCATATTTCATCATGAAATTTTTTAGAGGCACGGATCCTAGCACTTCTACGCACAGCTGACACCGGATAAACCTTCCGTTTCCAGGTCCGTTTAGGCTTAACGCGAACATCAGAAGGTTCGGCACGTTCGGATTGAGCCTCTACCACCAAAGACTCATCCTCAAGGTTAAATGTTTCAGGGAGGCCATACTCATCCTCCTCCTCCGCCTCCTGTACCGCAGGATCAAGATCGGCACACAAACCATCTAGAACTCTAACCCCAAGCGCATCAATCTCCGATTCATTCATCGGCCTAACCGCCGCCATGTTACGAATCAATTCTAACGCTCGTTCAGCTTCCAAATCTAGCATACCATTAACAGACTTAGAAATCTCTAGATCATTATTACCAAGAGATACTCCTAATTGGTTAGCATTTTGCACAATCTCATCATTGGTAAAATGCACAATAGAATTAGACTTGTTAACAGACATACCAGTAGAAAGCTCGACGTCATGCAACTTGGCCGCCCTCAACGCGCACCTGAGCCGCATGTCATCAACATCCGGCTGCTCCTGCAGTCTCCCGCTGACCCGTCTCCCTGCAGAGACAGGATCCGGGATCCCACAGAAAGCGATGACCTCCTCGCGAGAAGCTGCGCTGGGGAAAGAGCGTCCTGCCCGTCCCCCAACAGCGGTGACCAGCGCCGGGGCCACCGGAGCCACATCCAACGGCGATGAGAGCTCCCAGGGCCTATCGACGGCCACCCCGCCAACGCCCGCGACCGGTGAACTCGGCCTAGTGCGGTCCAGGGAGTCCAGTGCCGCAGCAACCAAACCACCCAGCCCGCCCTCCAGAGCAACAGAAGAGGAAAAGACGGCCTCCTGCGCGCCCGCTCCCCCGCAAACCGACGACCTCACCAAGGGGGCCGCGCCGACCCTTGGGACCGCCAGCGTCAAAGGGCCAGAGGGCCGAGCCTCCTGCTCGCCATCTCCTCCCATGACCACCGGCTCGGCCGCCTCAGCCTGTGCCGAAGGAGAGGAAACAACCAAGGGTGGGACATCTTGCCCCGAAGCACCTCCGCCCTCAGCAGACCTCGACACCCGCAAACTGGGCACCGGGGTCGCAGAACGGACCCTGTCACACGACACCCTCGGCGGAGCCGAGAACGCTCCAAAAGAGCCAAGCTGAAGAGTGGTAGTCGGAACTGTCCTGGAAGTCCCAACAGGGGCGGAGTCACCATTATCAGACTGCCCCGAAGGCCCCTTAGCCCTGTCATCATCACTCTTAGCTATATCATCCTGGTTCCCCGAACCCCCTCCTCCCTCAGAAGTGTCCATGGGGTTATCATCCTCAAACTCATTGAAAAGATCAGGATCCTCATACTCAACATCCAACTGATATAGAACACCCGCGTAAGTCCAAGGCACCACATCTGGCAAGAACTGAATATTGGCTACACTGACAAGCAGCCGTGCCACCCCATGAGCCCGAGTGAACTACATATCCACCTGCTTAGTCCTGCCAATCAAAGAACCCAGGCTCCAAGTGACCAAGAAGCTGTCCAGAGGGTCAGAGGGAGCACCAGAGAAACGAACCCAAATCTGAGTTAAAGGCGTGCCTTGTGGCTCTTTCTTGTTCCACTTATCAAACTCAAGCACATAACTAGTCCCTGTGACCCTGCTCATACCGAACATGAGAATCCTCACCTGATCGTCCTTAGATGGAAAATCCACTTTGTAAGAGTTATCGGTGAGCTTAAGTAAGGACCACTGAAAATTACCCGGAGCGAGCTCTCTTAACTGCTGAATGATCTAAGCTTCGGTCAACGGCCCGTGAACCACCTTCACCACACCGGGGAAGGACGTTTCCACTATGGGCGCAGAAGGCTCCGTAGAAGGAGACTCAAAAAACATCAAATCCGAACAACACACTCCGTAGATCTAAACGGATGGTTTAGGCCCCAACATAAGAGGACAGTCAGCCGCTGTGTGTTTAGGTTTCCGGCATAGGTCACATAACTCCGCAGTACAGTGAACCAAAAAGTGACCTGGTTCCCCACAACAAAAACAATTGAGCTTCTTCTTCTTAGCCACCCACTTAGACAACTTGTCACTCTCGGCCTTGTCTGAACCTTGCTCAGAAGTAGAATCGCCAGTCTGCATGGACTCTGGCACAGAAACTACAGCCAAGGCCTGCACCGTCTCCACCGCCACCTGCGGTAGATCCGATGCACCATCCGGTACCTCCGTCACGGTAGCGGTCATAGAATCCCGAGGCTGGTGGTGCCGCCTGTTCCCGCCCCGACCTCCACGAAAGCGTCCTCGGAAAGCTCGGTTGTTAGGACCGGCCGCACCCTCGACAAAATTTCCAGGCGTTCCTTGAAAACCCCGGTTATCATTGTCGTTGTCCACCCAAGCATAGCCACGGCCACCTCCGGTGGATGAAGAGCCCCGGTGCAGACCAGCGCCATAAGCATCATGCCCGCCATCGCCCCACTGACCACGCGCGGGGTTACGGTCATCCCCCGGCGACGCGCCCGTCCCATGGCCGTTTGAACCCTGACCAGGACCACCTCGGCCTCCCGCCATCTACCTCGGCCATGACCGTTGAGTCGGCGGCGGTTCGGCCCTAGGAGGAGGCGTCGGTGCAGCCCGCGACACGGGTACAGGCGCCACCGGCGGAGGCAACGACCCCCGAGGCAGGGCCGGCGCCCTTGCCGCAAACGGGCCAGCGCCCCAGCCGGGGTCGGTGCAGGCGGTCGCGGTGGCGGTGCTAGCGCCTGGGGCTAGGGCGCCACCATCCGAGGCGGAGCCGGCGCCCGGGGCGGCATCATAGTCGGCCTAGGCGGGGGCGCAGCCCTGGCGGCTCCAGGCGCAGGCGATGCCGCAGCCGGGGCAGAACCTCCCACGGTCCCGGCCGGAACTCGCGTAGCCGGCGCGGCGCGCGGAGGCGGCGGTTTCGGAGGCATCCAAGCTGGCGTCGGGCGTAGGGCCTGCCGGTGATCCGATTCGCTGGAGACCAGAAGAAACGAGCGGCGCGACACAGCTCGCGGGAACCCTCGGTTTCCCGAGCGACGAACCCTAGCGGCGCGAGAAAGAGAAGGAGATGGCCGTGCATGCGGGGGCGATCGCCTCAAGGCCTCGACATGCACGTCGCCGTCTCCCGACACACAGTAGGCCTGGCCAGCCCCCTGGGCCTCGAGCCCAGTACTAGCCAAGCCCACCGCATCGGCACACACTTGCGGTCCTACTGTGCCCAAAAGAAAATTCAAACGATCGTGCCTTTCCGCCCGAAAATCACGAACGCCGGCTATCTCCGGCGAACGTTGCGACACCACCCGACCCCCCTTCTTTTTCCATCTAGTTACTTTCGTCCAGCACTCTGGATGGAAAAAGTCAGATAATGTGATAACCGTCGGCCCATCCTTCGGCAACGGTCCACACCATGGTTTCATTTTCGACTTCTGCGGAATGACCGGACGGTCTAGCAAACTAGGTTTCTTAATACTCACCGAAGGTTTAGGCATGGTGCTAGAACCCAAGTCAAGCGAAGATAACGGCCGGGCCGACGTTACCAGCACGTCCACCTCATCTTCCTCCTCGTCAGCAAGAATCCAAAAACGACCCCCAAACCTTTGTGTCGGCTTTGATCCATCGGTATCCTCCGTGAGATCAACAGTGAAAACTTCTTCTTCATCCTCTGGGGGTTCCTGCACACACACTCAATAACCTCGATGTGAAACAAATCAATGACTAAACACATACCAATATGAAGATCTTCTTCCGCGGATAGATGCCTTCCGGCCAAAATATCTCCTTCATCATCACGGATCGTCGTCCAACGAGACGGGTGCGAGTAGATCATGCCATTGATCCATCACCCCATCGCATGATTATCCCGAAAACGAACCCTCCATTTCGTAGGATTTTTGAATCCCCGATCCCGATCCTCGTCCTCCGTCGAAGAAGAAACCGGGGAAGGGGATGGATCGAACAGCGGATTTGGATCCACCGCGGGCGCCTGCCGGATCCCATCCGTAGGGCGTGGAGACTCCTGTGACAGCCGTAGCGGCGGCGGCGGCGGAGGCGCCGAGTCCCCGGCCGGGACCGCCTGGCAGATCAGCGGCGGAGAGGATCCTCCACCGGCATCAGACAGGCCCGACTCCTCAACCGGCGCGAACGGCGGCGGAGGCTCAGGCAAGATCGGCGCTGGCGGTGGCTCTTGCCCGTCGCCATGCCAGTCGCCAGGCCCGTCGCCCCCCTCCGTCATTTCACAATGTCGATGACATGACGCCACGCCGCCAAGGTGTCATGGCTTTCCCACATAGATGCAAGTGTATCAGTATCGGGTCGATACAGATACGCAAATTCACTATTTTGGAAAAGCGCCAATACAGGAATACATTTTACTAATTTTTTAATTCACAAAAAAGTATAGAAGCTAGGAACAGTAGATTACCTTCTTGCTTGCTCTACTGTGGATGACGAAGCAGCTCCAAGCCTCTCCAATTGACAATGCTAATGCCCTGTTCCAACCCCAAGTTCCAAAGGGATAGAATTAGACTTTTAGTAAGTGTAAAAGAAATATGGAGCAGCAAATCAAACCATTAGTTAGCTGTACATCTATCATGGCATAACACGAAAGGTGTAACCTGAAGATCAATCGATTAACATGCAAAAGGAGAAACAAACACTATAAACGGCAATATTTTAGGCGTGACTGCTAAAATAAACAACACAGCGTAACAGTACCACTACACGCCCAATCAT
Source organism: Triticum monococcum (assembly GCA_034509565.1). Taxonomy (NCBI): domain Eukaryota; kingdom Viridiplantae; phylum Streptophyta; class Magnoliopsida; order Poales; family Poaceae; genus Triticum; species Triticum monococcum. Next base: position 706,427,608 of record CM067842.1, on the reverse strand, counting down.
AAACAAGGTTTGGGGCATCTATCATGTCAACAATACCACTAGTGCTAATGTGTTAAAAAATCGGCCACTATAACCAAGACAGAGATCCTATCTCTCAAATTGCATGGTACTGCTAAGCTTTGATTTCATGTCAAGGCAAAAAAGGGCAGCCCGGTGCATGTAGCTCCCGCTTGCGCAGGCTCCGGGAAAGGGTCCGACCACTTTGGGTCTACTGTAGACAGTGCAGATGAAACAACTTAATCTTTTCCTTTTCATATATCGTGCTAACATGTTTAAAACAAAACATTTACTCATCTGAAAAAAAATCAAACTACAATTTGTAAACATTTGCCCCTACAAGCATTATCACAAACACCTATCATGCAGCAAGTACTCATCAAGAAACAATCATCACTATATTCTCACAATATCAAATCTACAGCAAGTACTCATCCAATACAAATATCAGGAAAAAAGGTTGAACAAAGGATGCAAGAGGAAGGAGGCAGGGGGGATGAGGGAAGGGAAGGAAGCAGGAGGAAGGACAAAGGAGTGGTGGCTATAATGACAACAAATATGACATGTCAATAAAAACCTACGTCTATGCTGTCGCAAGTAAATTACATCGGTAATGTTCGATGGAAAATCTAGCTGCATCAAAATCAATTATATCGCATCTAGCGGGAAAAAGAAACTACATCTATGATACTGCAAACGCATTGCATTATGTAACTATCAAAATGAACTGCATGACTAAAATGCACCGATAAGGATACGTGTATCAATATTGGGTAGATACGGATACGTAAATTAGCCATTTTGGAAAAGAGCCAATAAGGTCTTGTACAATGTTAGATGCTTAGGGAGGTGCTTAGAAAATAAACCGGCTTTTTCTGAAGCACCGGTGCTTATTTCTACAGGAGAGACGCCTAATTAAGCGTCTACCATGTACAAATAAGCACCGGTGCTTAAGAAAAGTCTGGTTTATCTTTTTAAGCACCTCCCCTAAGAACCTTGCATTGTACAAGACCTAAGGGGATATGTTTTACTCAATTTTTTAGTTCACAAAAAAAATGCATAGAAGCTAGGAACAGCAGATTACCTTCTTGTTTGCTCTACTGTGAATATGGAAGCAGCTCCAAGCCTCTCCAATTGACAAAATTGATGCCCTGTTCCAACTCCAAGTTCCAAAGGGATAGAATTAGACTTTTAGTAACTGTACAATGAATATGGAGCAGCAAATCAAATCATTAGTTGGCTGTACATCCATCATGGCATAACACGAAAGGTGGAACCTGAAGATCAATCGGTTATCATGCAAAAGGAGAAACAGTCACTTTAAACGTTAATATTTTAGGTCTGACTGTTAAATTGTAACGCCCTCGATGCGGCTATATCTCCCACGTGTCGAGGCACGACTTAGAGGCATAACCGCATTGAAAGCAATGTCGCAAGTTAGGAAATCATCACACATCCCATGTACATAAATAATATAAAGGGGAGGTACATAGTTGGCTTACACTCGCCACGTCACATCAAAGTGCATAAATAACATACATCATCCAAACACTCATGGCCCGACTACGGCGCCAAAATAAAAGATAACCCAATAAGCGACATAGGTCCCGATCACCCCAACTGGGCACCACTACTGATGATCAGGAAAAGACACATAGTAACGCTGAGAATCCTCGTCGTACTCCCACTTGAGCTCAAGCGCGCCATCTGGAGCTGTATCATCTGTCCCTGCATCTGGTGTAATAGTAATCTGTGAGCCACAGGGACTCAGCAATCTCGTACCCTCGCGATCAAGACTATTTAAGCTTAATAGGTAGGATGGGGGTAAATGTAAGTGGAGCTGCAGCAAGCGACTAGCATATATGGTGGCTAACTTATTCGCAAAAGAGAGCGAGAAGAGGAGGCAAGGCACGAGCGAGAAGACTAGAGAGCAACCTGCGCAAACATAACTCCAACACCGTGTCCACTTCCCGGACTCCGCCGAGAAGAGGCCATCACGGCAACACACTCAGTTGATTCATTTTAATTAATTAAGGTTCAAGTTATCTACAACCGGACATTAACAAATTCCCATCTGCCCATAACCGCGGGCACGGCTTTCGAAAGATCAATCCCTGCAGGGGGGTCCCAACTTAGCCCATAACAAGCTCTCATGGTCAACGAAGGAATAGACCTCCACCCAAGACACACCGACCAGACTCGGTATCTCGGTACAACAAGATGATTCGACAGGTCAAAACAAGACCAGCAACACCGCCCGAATGTGCCGACAAATCCCGATAGGAGCTGCACATATCTCGTTCTCAGGGCACACTCAGATGATACATCCTACGAGTAAAACCAACCCTCAAGTTGCCCCGAGGTGGCCCCGCAGTCTACTCGGTCGGACCAACACTCAGAGGAGCACTGGCCCGGGGGGGGGGTTAAAATAAGATGACCCTCGGGCTCCGGAAACCCAAGGGAAAAAGAGGCTAGGTGGCAAATGGTAAAACCAATGTTGGGCATTGCTGGAAAAGCTTTAATCAAGGCGAACTATCAAGGGATTCCCATTATAGCCCAACCGCGTAAGGGACGCAACAATCCGGGAACATAACACCGATATGACGGAAACTAGGGCGGCAAGAGTGAAACAAAACACTAGGCGAGAGGCCGAGCCTTCCACCCTTTACCAAGTATATAGATGTATTAAGATAACATGGCAATATAATGATATCCCAACAAGTAAGTAAATGTTCCAACAAGGAACGGCTCCAATCTTCACCTGCAACTAACAATGCTATAAGAGGGGCTGAGCAAAGCGGTAACATAGCCAATCAAAGGCTTGCTAGGACAATGGTGGGTTAGAGGCTCAATCATGGCAATTGGGAGGCTGACAAGCAAGTGGTAGGCATCGTAGCATTGGCATAGCAAAAGAGCAAGCAAACTAGCATAGCAAAGATAGTAGTGATTTCGAGGGTATGATCATCTTGCCTGAACAGTTGTCAGAGTTGACTGGATCCTCAAAAGCAAACTCAACGGGCTCCTCGTTAGTGAACTCGTCTCCCGGCTCTACCCAACAACACAAACAAGCAACAAGGATAGAATCAACCACGTGCAAACTCAAGCAATAAGATGCAATGATGGTATGCTATGCGGGATGCGATGCGGGATGCAAAATGCAAGACGTGACAGGAAATGCATGGACCTGGTCTCAACTTGGAAAACCAAGTGTGCCACTGGATAGAGGAGATGAAATCACTTGAAAACGATATAAAGATCATGGCAATCGGAGCTACGGTTTGGAAATGGCAAGCGTTTTACGAAATGAACCGGTCTGCGATTTACAGCAAGTAGGCTCCTAAATGCAACGAAATGAACATGTACAGCCACCAAACATGAGAACAAAATACATGGCAGGGATGCCCACAAGATGCTTAACAAAACACTAGCACTGAGCCACGGCCAAATTCATCCATTATGAGGTTCAAACAAGCATGGCAAAAACGCAAATGCAAAACAGATTTCAGACTTAGTGAAATTAACACTAGTCTGAAATTTCAGATCACGAAGCTCTCTTCGGAGCAGCAAAACAACATGATACACAACCTGATCATGACAAGTGAGAACATGGCATGGAGCTACTCAACAAGCTTAACAAAACACCCAAAGTGACCTGGGGCCAAAAGGGTTCACAAAATACTCTAACGAGCACACGAATATAGCTCACGCACAATCAGTTTTCAGACTTAGTGAAAACTGAGACATGCTGAAATTATAACTCACGAAGGCATGTAAACGAGCTCGATGCACTCACTACGGTGCAAGTCATGGCAAGGCAAGCATATATCCATAAAGAAGACACAAAATGCTAGCTAGACATGGCAAGAACAATGGCATAGCATGCACGGATCACTAACGATAGCATCGGCAAAATCGCAAACAAGTTGACGATCTGCCCAGATTTACCACGAAGCAAAAGTAGAGCTCGATTGACTCAAGCTAGAGCACTCTACATGTGCAAACAAAGACATGGATGGATAGAGCATAACATGATTAACAAAACTCCCTTACTGATCATCCTCAAAAGAGGCACGGATCACTAGGAAACAAGCTGAACACATGGCATCATGAACTAAAATATCCCAGACTTAGTGAAATCCACTAAGTCCCTGAAAACAGAATTCTCAGGTGCCTCTCTTCGCAAGCTTGCACAAGTCACCACACACATCCTAAAAATGCATGGGTGGCACCTCTGGAAAGAAGACAAAATGCTTAACAATTCATCCCAAAGACTCACAGGCATATCATGCACACAATAATCATGGCAAAAATGACAAAAGTCTATGATGAACTAACGGATCTGCAATTTAACTCACGAAGCCTCCTTCTAACAGCATTTTGGGCATCAAGATGAACTCAAATGAAAATGATGCAATGGAATGAAATGATGTACATGTCGAGACGAACATTGACATTTTGATATATCATATGCCCAAAACGGAGCTACGATGCAGAGATATCATCAGTCAAAGTATGCACAAAAATACGGGGGATAAGAGGGAAAGTCAACCGGATCTAGGGTTTCGGGTACTGTTCACGGCACTGTAGCAGACGAATGCACGCGAACCGAGGAGATCGCCGGACTTGCTGCAACCCATCGGAGCGTCGCCGGAGTGGATCGGGAAGCCGGAGCTCGTCTTGGCCGGAGATGAGGAAGCCGGATCTGGGCGGAGGAGGCGGCGCCCGGCGCGGAGTGGAGCGGCGGCGGAGTGGCCGGAGCAGCCCGGCGAGCTCGCGGCCGGCCGGCGATGGCGGGCAGTGGCGCGGGGCTTCTCAGGCGACCGGACCCGAGGAGGACGAAGGCGGCGGGGCGCGGAGGGAGTCGGGCGGCGGCGTGGGCCTCGGGGGCCGGCCACGGGCCTCCCGGGCCTGGCGGCGGCGATGTGGGCGCACGCCCACGGGGCGGCGCGCGATTGGCGCAGGGCGGCGGCAGCGATTTCGTCCGGCCGGGGCGGACGTGTCCGGCCGGCGCGAGGGGAAATTAGGGTTTCACGGGGGAGAAGAGATCCGAAAAACGGGGGACCTATTTATAGAGGTAGAGGGAGCTAGGAGAGTCCAAAAGAGGTGCGGTTTTCGTCCACGCGATTGTGATCGAACGCTCTAGGACATGGAGCAGAGTTTGGTGGGTTTTGGGCCAAAATGAAGGGGTGTTGGGCTGCAACACACACGAGGCCTTTTCGGTTCCTCGGTTAACCGTTGGAGTATCAAACGAAGTCCAAATGATACGAAACTTGACAGGCGGTCTACCGGTAGTAAACCAAGGCCGCATGGCAAGTCTCGGTCCAATCCGGAAATGTTTAATCCCCACACACGAAAGAAAGCTAGAAATGGCCACCAGAGGAGAACGAAGCGCCGGAATGCAAAACGGACAACGGGGAAAATGCTCGAATGCATGAGATGAACATGTATGCAAATGCAATGCACGTGATGACATGATATGAGATGCATGAGAAACGAAAACAACACACGGAGACAAAGAGCCGAACCCGAGAAATAAATATAACTTAACGCCGGAAACGGCAAGAGTTGGAGTACAAATTGGAAAAGTTATATCTGGGGCGTTACATAAATGAACAACACAGTGTAACAGTACCACTATATTCCCAATCATCAACAAGATTTGGGGCATCTATCATGTCAACAATAAAACTAGTACTAATGTGTTAACCAATTTTCGGCCAGTATAACCAAGAAAAAGCTCCTGCTCTCTCAAATTGCATGTTACTGCTAATCCTTGATTTCAAGTCAAGATGGTGCAGACAAAACAACTTAATATTTTCCTTTTTCATATATAGTCATTCATTGCATGTTTTGCTAACATGTTTAAACCAAAACATTTGCTCATCTGAAAAAAATCAAACTGCAATTTGTAAACATTTGCCCCTACAAGCGTTATCACAAACACCTAGCAAGCAAAATCATTTGAAATAAATGCACTGGAAAAATCATGCAGCAAGTACTCGTCAAGAAATAATCATCATTATATTCTCACAATACAATACAAAAATCAGGAAAAAATAGAACAAACAGAGGATGCAAGAGGAAGGAGGGAGGGGGGATGGGGGAAGAGGGGGGAAGGAAGCATGAGGAAGGACGAAAGAGTGGTGGCTACCTGCCTATGGACTGACCACCGGTGTAGCTCCGGGCGGTGGCGTTGCTGGGCCGGAGCAGTTGCTCCAGAGAGGGAGACGCTGATGGTGGGGGCGGCTCAGTGGTGGGTCTCGGATTTTAAAACAGGGTGGTCCACCTTTAAAAAATTGACAACAAATATGACATGTCAACAAAACTACGTGTATATGTTGCTAATAAATTACATCTGTAATGTTCGATGAAAAAACTAGCTGTGTCAAAATGAATCGTATCCCATCTAGCGGCATAAAGAAACTACACCTATGATACTGCAAAGGCATTACATTCTGTAACTATCGAAATGAACAGCATGCCTAAAATGCAGCGATAAGGATAAATTTTCCATTCTGGAAACGCACCAATACAGGGATATGTTTTACTAGTTTTTTAGTTCAGAGAAAAAAAGTATAGAAGCTATGAACAGCAGATTACCTTCTCTACTGTGGATATCAAAGCAGCTCCAAGCCTCTCCAATTGACAATGCTGGTGCCCTGTTCCAACTCCAGGTTCCAAAGAGATATAATTAAACTTTTAGTAAGTGTAAAAGAAATATGGAGCAGCAAATCAAACCATTAGTTAGCTGTACATCTATCATGGCATAACACGAAAGGTGGAACCTGAAGATCAATCGATTAACATGCAAAAGGAGAAACAATCACTTTAAACGGTACTCCCTCCGATCCATATTAAGTGGCGCAGTTTTGAATTAAGGTTGAACTAACCTTAGTCCAAAACTGCGACGCTTATTTTGGATCGGAGGGACTAATATTTGAGTTCTGACTATTAAAATAAACAACACAGCGTAACAGTACCGCTACATTCCCAGTCATAAACAGGGTTGGGGCATTTATCATGCCAACAGTGCCAGTAGTGCTAATGTGTTAACCAGTTTCGGCCTGTATAACCAACGAAAAGCTCCTGCTCTCTCAAATTGCATGTTACTGCTAAGCTTTGATTTCAGGTCAAGAAGGTGCAGATAAAACAACTTAATCTTTTCCTTTTCATAAGCCAGTCACTGCATGTTTCACTGCTAACATGTTACAAAAACATTTGCTTATCTAAAAAAATGAAACTACAATTTGTAAACATTTGCTCCTACAAGCATTATCACAAACACTTATCAAGCAAAATCCTTTCACATGTAAACATGAACATGCATTGGAAAAATCATGCAGAAAGTACTCATCAAGAAACAATCATTGTTATGTTCACACAATATCAAATCTACAGCAAGTACTCCTCCAACACAAAAATGAGGAAGGGGCATGCCCGGTTGGAAAAAAAATACAAAAATGGGGGGGGGATTCAACAGGATGGAAGAGAAAGGAGGATGAGGGAAGAGGGAGGAATGAAGCAGGAGGAAGGACGAAGGAGTGGTGGCTACCTGCCTATGGACTGGTTGTCGGCGTATCTCCGGGCGGCGGTATTGCTGGGCGGGAACGGCTGCTCCAGGTAGGAAGGCGCTGCTAGTGGGAGCTGCTGCTCCAGGTAGGGGGGTGCTTCTGGTGGGAGCGGCTGCTCGACGGAGGGAGGCGCTGCTGGGATCCGGCGGTGGGGCGGCGGGGGCTTCGGACGGCTGTGTGCGCCGCGGCGGCGAGCCGGGAACCACCGTCTCTTTCATATCGTTCGAGAGGGACGACAATGGAAGAAAATCTCATGCGACCCGGGTCGTACGCTCCGATGGTGCGACTATACCTGGCCATGGGAAGCCCGGCCCGGCCAGCCCGACCTGGCCCGAAAAAGCCTGACCTGGTCTGGCCCGACGCTGCTCCCGGGCTGGGCTCGGGCCTAGATTTTGAGCCCGATGGCCGGGCCCGGGCCCATCGTTTTTGCACTTTTCTGAAGGTCGGGCCGGGCCGGCCTGGAGCCCGACGGGCTTTTACGTGTTCGGGTCGGGCTCGGGCCCAGAAAACAGGCCCGATGGCCAGGCCGGGCCGGGCCCGGGCCTGGGTTTTTTTGCATCGGGCTTGGCTAGGCCCGGCCCGAAGCCCGGCCCGGCCCGAGGTATGGCCAGGTATAGGTGCGACCCTCTTCAGCGGACGACACTTGGCCAAAACGAATCACAACGCAGTCCGCCAATTAATCCTCTAGTTTCAGTAACAAAACGCTAGTTCCCTAAAAAAAGTAACAAAACGCTAGTTCCGCGGCAAGTTTTTTTTATTTTTATTTAGAATTCGCGGCCAGTATATCTACTACCCCTATAAAAGGAAGAGAGGGGCAGATCCAAACAATCTGCACCGTACAATTCTCAGATGTAACGTCCCAGATTCATTTTATGTTTAACACCAAGCCACTAACCACGTCTTACCGCTAAACAGGATTTGGGTGCCGAAAAATAAATCCCGTCCCGATGCCCTCGCCCCACCCACGCCGCCCCCGACGCTATAACCTCCTCTGTCTCTTCCCCGTCTCACCTCGCTGCCGATACACGCCCCAACCGCCACGCCTGCCCTCCCAAACGGGCAAATAGCTCCCATGCGACGTCGGTAAGTTGAATTGTCTCTCATGCGACATCGTTGGTTCAAATGGCTCTCATGCGACATCTGCGTTGGAAAAAATAGCTGTCGTGCGACACTGCTGCCTAATCCAAAGACACATGTTTAAAACTTGAATCAGGTGAGCGGGACCCACAGCATGGGACCCACTAACTTATCCAGCTCAGCATTGGTACAAGAGGACACCGAGCCGTGCCTCGAGCCATGCAGCACCCGAGCCCATCCTCCCCCTCCCCGACCGTTGTTGTTCTTCTTCTCCGGCGACGACGCACAGCAACGCCATTCCAGGCCGCGACCTAGCAATGTCGAGCTCCGCTTCAACCTCCCGCCGCTCATGGCCGCGCTATGGCGCAGTGCCCATGACAAGGTGCCCTGCATGCCCATGTACCGCACCCCTGAAGCGGCTAGTCACAACGACCGACAAGAATGGTAACCTTGGGCGGGAATTCGTGAAATGCGAGAGCAAACCAGAGCAGGGAAAGGTGAGATTTTACTTCTCAATATGCCAATTTTGGTTTTTGTCTCCCAATTTCATATTTGCCCATTTTTCATCGGATTTGGGATTTAGGGTTCATCTTTCCGATTTCAGAAATTGAAGCAATGCACCCATTTTGAGTGGCTAGATGAGTACATAGAGCGGATTCAACTGGAGGGTGCATCAGGGGAGCTTGATTTACCGTTGGAGGCGGAGAAGTTGGGCAAGTTTGGATCGGGCCCGTCTGGATCTGGGGCCCCTGGATCTGGCAATTCCATTGGGGGCGCCCATTCCATTGGTGCTACTGTGGGGGATGCAGGAGTGACGGCAGAGCTGAAGAAGCTGAACAAGCAGATGAAGAAACTCATCGAATTGCGGAAGCAGGGCAATTTGATGGGGCTGATGGCCGGACTTTTTCATGTTTGTGTAATTGCTCTCGCATTTGTTTATGTGATGATAATTAGTCGTAAGTGAATAGATTGGGGCGATTGGGCATCATTTGTAACCGTAATGATATGGATGTTTGAATAAAAGTGTTTGCGCTGTACGAATTCGGCATGTCTTCTCCACTCTGTTTCAGCCCGTTTTTTCAGTTCTTCAGTTCGTCATCAGTTTCAGTTTCAATGGTAGAGGGAGAAAAGGAAAAAAAAGTTCGTCCATAGTTGCCCGAAAAGGCCAGGCCCATATAGAAGTTAGGCAGGGCCGAACAGAACATATCCAGGCCCATTGATAAAAGAAGTGTAGCTAGTGCAAAAAAAGTGCACACAATCATTGACATCGATATATCTTTTCGGCTTTAGGTTATTTCACAAATTTTAAGTTTTCTGCAATCACCTTTTTTGAGATAACTCATCTGATAATTATTTGAGCTATTTTTATGCACAAGCTATCGTGTCCAATGGTAGGGTCCCGTGTTGTTTCGGCTAAAACAAAAGGTTGGTTCTAGTTAGTAGTCTAACTTGCAGTCTTTGTGAACCAAAAAGTTGCAATTGTTTGGTTCTAGTTTATTTCAACCAAGCACCATTTTTAATTTTTTTTATTTGTGCTATGGTGTTTTCAAAGTTTTTACTCGTGTGTTTCAACCGAAAAAGGTTGTGCCCCTCTCAAAAAAAGAAGACATCTAGTGTGCCCCTAGTAGCATATCCTTGCAACATAGAGGGGCATCCCCTTACAACATATAGTGCATAAAACATAAAAGGAAGATAATTAACTAGACACGTGCTAACAACAACTTTTATGATTGGATCATGTTTTAGTGCATTTTTTAGTTCACATGGCCACATAAATAAAATGCAATGGAGAAACTTTAGGACCGAAAAAACATTAATAGATAGCACGATAGAGGGGCATCGGGTACCCTAGTAGCATCCCCTTAGAGAACATATATAGGGGCATCCCCTTACAACATATAGTGCATAAAACATGAAAGGAAAATAATTAAAACTAGACATATAGCTAGAAGACACGGGCACACACGCCCCAACCAACACAACACAAGCTAGATAGATAGAAAGACTCGCACTCGAACAACTCCTTGGCCCCTCCTTAGCCGGCGCCCTCACTCGTCGTTCTCCGGCATCTGGTAGGGGAGGGTGTGCATGCCGTTGGGGTGGGGGAAGATGTGGTGGAAGTTGGTGAAGATGTTGTAGGTGGTGAACGCAATAAACTCGCATCCACACCAGAACACCTGGCCGAGGAGGTGGTGAGCGTCGTAGGGGTTGGTGAAGGTTACGTAGAGGCCGATGACGATGCCGTTGGCGTCGCCATCGTACTGCTCATGGAGGTGGAACATGGGCGGAGTGCCCGGAGGGAGGTGGCGGTAGCCGGCTTGGAGGAAGAAGCGAGTCAACTCTCTAGGGCCCCTCCACCTTGAGATGGCCCACACCCTCAGGCTATTCTCGACGATGACTCCGGCCGGGTACTCCCTCTCTGGCACGGTGCGAGGGCGACGATAGGTAGGGCCGTAGAACTGCATGGTGGCTTGAGTGGTGGATTTCGCTCGAAAATAAGAAGCGGAGGAGGCTTGAGAGATGAGTGTGAGAGGGATGAGGAAATGGTGCCCTTTTATAGCCGCGTTGTAGCCGTAGTCAATGTACACGATGCCTTCGATCGTTTTCTCTTCTCCGTCGTGCTGGCATAAGTAATTGCGGACATTAATTCAAAAACGGCGGGCAGAGCATCCAAAGAGGCACGGGCGGCACAGACGAGATGCATCATTTCGTGGACTTGCATCGGCGGTGACGCCGCGTGGGAAACATGCCCGTTCATCCGCGCGTGACACTGAAAAAGGAGCTGCACCACCGACGCATCCGTCCCGTGTCTCAGGTTCAAACATGCATTTGTTAAAATAGCTTAGATGCGACGTACCTATACGCTGCGCCCCTGCCGCTACTTTACTGCGTCGATGCGTGCATGCAACCCCGCATGCAAATGGCTAGGCTGTGTCCCAGCGTTCACGAGCATAGAATAGCTAGGCTGCAACGCCATTGCATGGCATGCATGGGACAGGGATGGCCCACATGTCAGTGACCCTCTCACATGCAGCCCATCCCCCCTCTTAACGGTCGTGCTCATGCACGCCAGGCTCTGCCGGGCCCGATCCGCTTGGCTCAACGGTCACTGAGATGCCCCCCCGCTCAATGTTATCTGTTCGTCAGAGAAAAAAACGGTGGCCAATCAGATTGGAGAATCAGGGCTCCCACGGATCGCCCCCGCGGAATCCTTCTAGAAGGCCTATCCGATGGCCGCAGTTTGGCGTTAGGGTCAGATCGACGGTGGACGTTTGGCGCTAGGGTTACATGGGTTTTGGAGGTAGTCAACGGGGTTTTGAAAGGTTTGACCGAACATTCAAATGTGTATAACTAATTAAAAAAATCTAAAAAATGAAAAACCTGCGCATATAGTCTTGTTATGTTACATAGTTATGATATAAAATGATAAACTTGATCTAATGACCTTTGCATGAAAAAACCTTCACAAATTGAACTATCTCGACTGAGGTTGCATAGAGTTCAAAGGAGTGAGAAGAGGGTTTGAGGTTTTGAAAATGCAAAAAATCAAAAACCTCACCTTAGCTTCATTTTGGAGTGACTAAGGAGGATCTAAAGTTATTTTTGCATTTTAAAATTGTAAACTTGTTGTATTGCTGACTTTGTATTAAAGGGTATTTTTTCAAAAATAAATTAATAATATGAATACTTATTCAAAAAAAGGTGAGACTTCGTATTGATCCTATATAGGTATAATATAAGCTAGGAAAATCTTTTTGGGTGATTTTGAGAAGGTCAAAAAAAATTTGCTTAGAAATGGGGTCGTTTTCCCTTACTTTGGAGCCTGTTTGGACAACATTTTCAATGACTATGAGTTGGACTTCACAAAAAGGGTTGGATTTATGAACTAAAGTGCATAGTAGTACATAAAACAATGCAACATCATAGAACAAACAAATGAACTCCAAAAATATTGGAGATAGGTTTAAATTTGAATGTCGGTTCAAATTTGAATTTTATTTCAAGTCAAATCAACATCATAGCACCTAAGTTTTCACATGAGAGAATATAAGTTTTCACATCAAATGACAACAAACTTAAGTTTTCACATCAAATTTGAATGATTTCGACTCTATTTCTTTTGCTTCTTTCTACCACTCGATTTCTTCTCCTTTTTTCCACCGTTTGGTTCCACGACGCATAGTTTGTTGATGATGATGCTCTTGCTTTTTGGCCCCTTGGTTTTCTTGCCAACTCCACTAGGCCCGCTTAACTTTTGCACCTGACCATGTCCCACTTCTTCAGTTTGCACTTCTGCAGATTGAGTAGATGGCACACATTGTTCAACTACTTCAGTTTGCAACTCAACACTTGGCAGCACAACCTCCAAACATAGCAACACAGCTGTCAAAGCAGATTCGCATGGCAGCACAACAGTTGCTTCATCTGTAATAGTTTCAGATTGCCCTAGCACCTGCAAAACAGATTCAGTATGCATCACATCGTCCAAAACAGAAACACTTAGCTCATGTTCAGCAGTAACAGTTTCAGTTTGCTCCATATCTTTGTCACCAAACATTATCTGCTTAGTGCTCTTCCTTCTAAATCCATTGAGTCTTACTTTTTTCACTGGACAGCATTGTTCAACAACAAGAGGTGGGCCTTTTTCTGCACGCTTCCTCCTAAAAAATAAAGCATTTCACTTGGTTAGATACTAGAACAAGTAGCAAAATCAAAAACTTGCAAAAACAGTAGCATAAACATACTTTGGCCTCTGAGGAGTGTAGATGCATTTGGATGAACCAATTCTGTGCCCAAGTACCTCACACAACTTGCACCTATTTTTGCTACCTTTTTTAGCCCTTTTGGGCTTATCATTCTTTTCCTTTTCCTTTTCCCCTTCTTATTACAACCACCTTTTTCAAACCAAGCTTTGAATCTGCTCTGTTTTGGCCTCCCAGCCTTTCTTCTAGTGACAGGGGGACATGTAACACCCGGGAATCATGCTACAGTAATCCCCTGTTGATGGTGCCATGTCATCACTCTTATTGTTGCTAATTCTCATTCGCTTTCAAACACCATTCAACTTCAAATTCAAATTAAAGTCAAATTTCAAAATTCTCCAAACATGCAAACTAAAATGTTCAGAGTGTGGAAAATATTTCATAACTAATTATGGTTATGAGCCAACATTTTTTTGTAAGATGGTTTAATGCTCTATATTAAATAAAACAGAGAACTTTTTAATAAAAATAAGAGCTAAAAAGTTGTACAAAGAGAAAATATAGAGAGAAGCCCCGTGCCCCCTCTGGGCCTTGGCCACCCGGACCAGCAAGCCTAACTAGGCCAGTCGGCCAGCCCACCCCGGTCGGCCCACCTTTCCCCTTATCCCCTCACCCCGAGCAAACCCTAGCCACGTTCCCCACTCCCCACTCCTCCCTCTCCCCGCACCTTTTCTGGATCGAGGGGCGATCCCCCCGACCGCGCCACGCCGCCGCTCCGGAAGGCGGGCTCCCTGGCGCGAGCGGCCGTCCATGACGCCCGACCTCCCTCCCGCTCGCGCTCCTTCAGCACCGTCGTCCTTCCATGATGCAGGCGCACGCCAACGCCTTGGCACCGCCACGGCGCACGGAGCCACCTCACCGGACCACCGCACCGCCGGCCTCCGTGAGCACTCCCCCGGCATGCTCCGAGCTCGCCCCTGCGCTCCATGTGAGCAACTGCAACGATCCCCTCCCCCCTTTTTCGATTTGACGCTGTAGGCCGCCGTATCCACTATGCACGACATCGTCGGAGATCACGCCCGCACCCGCCTCTGGCCACTCTTGCTCGCACGCCCAACCTCGCCCCCGCTGGCACTCGCTCGCGGCGCCGCTCCCTGCGTCGCCAGCTCCTCTGCCATCGCCATCCGTCGCCCGCCGCTGCAGTTCGCCCCGCCTCTGCTGCACCGGCCACCACTCGCTGGGCCTCGCCCTGCTCCATCTCACTGGCCCGGCCGCTCGCTGCAACTCCGCCTGGTCGCTGTCTCCCGCGGCCGCGTTCGGCGCCCATGCCCGTGGCGCCCGTGCCTGCAGCCCCGTTAACCCTCGCGCCCACTATGGCCTTGTGCCACTGGGCCGTGGGGTCCAGCCCCCTTTTCAAAAAAAGGAAATAAAAATATGCTAATAGAAAAATAAATAAATAAATTAGTTAACTAATTAATTAATTAACTTATTTAACTTGGCTTAATTATCCTAATTAACTGGGTTAGTTAAAATCAAAAGTTGTTTAGTTATCAGTCTATGGCAGGATGGACCCACCTGTCAGTTTGACTGGTCAATAGGTCAACGTTGACTGCTGACGTCACCCTGACATCATGCTAATGCAGTATTTTCCCTTTTAATAATAATTTCAGAATATTATTTAAATCTTTAGAAATTCATAGAAAATAAACTGTAACTCGAATGAAAATGTTTTCTATATGAAAGTTGCTCAGAACGACGAGACAAATCCGGATACGCTCGTCCGCCAGTCATTCCTAGCATAGCGAACCTGCAACCTTCCCCCTCCGGTTCGTCTGTCCGAAAATGCCAACTTCGGGGAAACATTCCCGGATGTTCTCCCCCCTTGTCGGTATCGTGTAGTGCCGCGTTAGAACACGTCTAGCTCTGTCTTTTGTCCTGTTATGCTCTTGTTTGCCCTGTATTTATTGTTTTCCCCCCTCTTCTCTCCGGTAGACCTCGAGACCGATGCTGCCCCTGTGATCGACTACGTCGATGATGATACTTCTTCCTTTTCAGAAGAGCTTCCAGGCAAGCCCCCCCTTTTGATCATCCCGGTATCGCCCATGCCATTCTCTCATGCTTGCACTAGATTTTGCTACTGTAATTGTTTGCTCCTATTCTGCTACATAGCCTGTTTATTGTAACCTGCTATTGTTACCTACCTTCTTATCCTAAACTGCTTAGTATAGGTTGGTTAGAGACCCATCAGTGACTCCCCCACTTGACCCGACTGCCCCACTGGATTATCAGAAGACCCGATCAACGGGATCGAAGACCAGGCCCCGACACCGCACATCACTTTCCCCTTTTGTTGCTCGACTCTGCAGAGTTACCATCGAGTATCGAGGATGGAACCTATACATCACTCCTGATGAGATCTTTGTAGTGTAGCTATTGGGCCGTGGTCATCGAGGGTGATTTCCTCCTTAACCACTTCCGATATGGCTCTGTCGTGCAACCCCCTCAAGTGTGAACTTCGAGGGTGATTCCTCTTACGTTCACCTTGATGATTACATTTAGTGGAATTCATCGGGGGTGATTCCTCGGGTTTTCCCCTTGATGTTTGGACACACGGATACTTGGACTTTACCTTTGTTACTTGGAAAGACGGGTCGACCCTGAGGGGTACCCGCGCGAGCTTAATTGCGAGTGATGTGGAGTCGGGCGGACCTGGAAGGTGCCCGCGAGATAATTACGAGGCGTGGCCGGGCATTCCTAGCCCTTGCCGCAAGTCCTCGAGACGGGGCAACGAGGTCACATGTTTCGTGAGTCTCTGCTTGTTACCGCGCGTTCCTAATCCACTATGATTTGGATATTTGATCCGAGGGGCCTCTGGCCTGATAGCACTAACCATCACGTGGACATAGTATGGGCGTTCTGCGTCGTATACATCAGCCGAAGCTTAATAGACGTCAGCGACTGAGCGGCGCGCGCCGGGTTGGACTGGTAAGCTCCTACCTTTTTAGGGAGGTAGCTAGGTCTGCTCACCGGCCGCCCTCGCAACGTGCAGGAGTTCCCGGGGTGATGGCCCATGACCCCTGGGGGCATAGGTTTAGTCCGGCGTGCTGGCCTCTCTATTAAGCCTAGGTCAGGTTGCGGCGTATTGTTTGGTCGAGGCCGGGCATGACCCAGGAAAGTGTGTCCGGCCGGAGTTAATCAAGCATGGTGGGTAAGTTGGTGCACCCCTGCAGGGAAGAAAACATCTATCGATAGCCTGTCCTACGGTAACGGACACTTGGAGTTGTATCCCGATCGATACAACTAGAACTAGATACTTGTGATGAGAACTGGATGGTGATGAGAATTGGATTGTGATGACACTTGAATAGTATGGCTCTGGGATTGCTTCCTCGCAGGGAGTCGAGAAAGGATCTCTAGCCGAGGTTGATAGCACTACTACTACTGTACTTTATGCTACTCTACTCCCTCCTGTTGCTGCAAGATGGTGGTTTCCAGAAGATGCTAGTCTTCGATAGGACTAGGCCTTCTCTCTATTCTGGCATTTCTGCAGCCCAGTCCACATATACAGCCTTCCTTTGATAATGTTGCATATGTAGTGTAGATCCTTGCTTGCAAGTACTTTGGATGAGTACTCACGGTTGCTTTGCTCCCCCCTTTTCCCCCTTTCTTCTTCTTTCCGGTTGATGCAACCAGATGTCGGAGCCCAGGAGCCAGCTGTCATTGCCGATGCCTACTACTACGTGGAGACCGCCAACGACCAGGAGTAGTTAGGAGGCTCCCAGGCAGGAGGCCTTGCCTTTTCGATCAATGTTGCTTTTGTGCTAGCCTTCTGTAACGCCCCATATGTAACCTTCCCGAATTGTACTCCAACTCTTGCCGTTTCTGGCATTAAGTTATATTTAATTCTCGGGTTCGGGTCTTTGTCTCCGTGTGTTGTTTTGTTTTTGTGCATCTCATATCATGTCATCACGTGCATTGCATTTGCATACGTGCTCATCTCATGCATTCGAGCATTTTTCCCGTTGTCCGTTTTGCATTCCGGCGCTTCGTTCTCCTCCGGTGGCCATTTCTAGCTTTCTTTCGTGTGTGGGGATTAAACATTTCCAGACTGGGCCGAGACTTGCCATGTGGCCTTGGGTTACTACCGGTAGACCGCCTGTCAAATTTCGGGTCATTTGGACTTCGTTTGATACTCCAACGGTTAACCGAGGGACCGAAAAGGCCTCGTGTGTGTGCAGCCCAAAACCCCTCCATTTTGGCCCAAAACCCACCAAACTCTGCTCCATCGTCTCGGTCGTTCGATCACGATTGTGTGGGCGAAAACCGCACCTCATTTGGACTCTCCTAGCTCCCTCTATGCCTATAAATACACCCCCCATTCTAAATCCGGATCTCTCCCCCGTCCAAACCCTACAAAAAAGTTTCAGATCCACCGATGGACGTGTCCGCCCCCGGCCGGACAACGTCCGCCGCCGCCCGCCTCAGCCACCCGGGTCGCGCCACGTGGCGCCGGACCACATCGCCGGCCCACGGGCCCACGCGGGGCCCTCCCCGGCCCGCGAGACACCGCCGCCCCCTCGCCCGGGTCGGTGCCCTTCTTCCCCGAGCCCGGCCGTGCGCTGCCGCCGCCGTGGGTGCTCGCCGCCGCCGACCTCGCACACCGGAGCACCCTGCCGCCCCGTCCAGCAACTCCGGTGGCCGGAGCCACCACGCCGCCGCCCCCGCTCTCGGCCGCCGCCCTCCGCCTCGTGGCCGGAGCCACCACGCCGCCCCGGACTCTCCTTCCCGCGACGACCGCCATCTCCGGCGACTCCCTCCGTTTTGACGCCGCCCATCCTCGAATTCCGCGCCGGCCGGTGAACAGTGTCGGGATCCCAGATCCAGATCCAATTTCGGTTGACTTTCCCCCCTCTAACCCTAATTTTTCTTGCTACTTTGACCTGCCATATCTTTGCATCCGTGGCTCCGTTTTGGGCATATGATATGTCAAAATCTTCGTCTCGACGAGTACATCATTCCATTCCATTGCATCATTTGCATTTGAGGTCATATTGGTGCCCAAAATGCTGTTGGAAGGAGGCATCATGAGTTAAATTGCAGATCCGTTAGTTCAACATGCATTTTTGTCATTTTTGCCATGTTTAATCCGTGCATGATATGCCTGTGCCCCTTTGGGATGAATTGTTAAGCATGTTGTCTTCTTTCCATAGGTGCCTCCCATGCATTTTTAGGATATGTGTGTTGTCTTGTGCAAGCTTGCGAAGAGGGCTACCTGAGTTTACTGATTTCAAGGACTTAGTAAAAATCACTAAGTCTGGGATGTTTTAGTTCACGATGCTATATGTCCAGCTTGTTTTCTAGTGATCCGTGCCTCTTTTGAGGATGATCAGTAAGAGTGATTTGTTATGCTTGTTGTGCTTAATCCATCCATGTATTTACTTGTTATGTTGGAGCACCCTAGGTTGACTCAATCGAGCTCAACTTTTGCATAGTTGCTGTTTTGGGCAGATCGTGAACTATTTTGCGATTTTGCCGGAGTGATTGCTAGTGATCCATGCATGCTATGCCATTGTTCTTGCCATGTATAGCTAGCATTTTGTGCCTTCTTAATGGATATATGCTTGCCTTGCCATGACTTGCACCATAGTGAGAGCATCGAGCTCGTTTGCATGCCTCCGTGAGTTATTATTTCAGCATGTCCCAGTTTTCACTAAGTCTGAAAACTGATTGTGTTTCATCGATGTTCGTGTGCTCAGTAGAGTATTTTGTGAACCCTTTTGGCCCCAAGTCATTTTGGGTGTTTTGTTAAGCTTGTTGAGTAGCTCCATGCCATGCTCTTACTTGCCATGTTCAGGTTTTGCTTCATGTTGTTTTGCTGCTCCGAAGAGAGCATCGTGGTCTGAAATTCCAGACTAGCGTTAATTTCGCTAAGTCTGAAATCTGTTTTGCTTATTCAGTTTTGCCATGCTTGTTTGAAGCCCTTAATGGATGAATTTGCCTATGCCTCAGTCCTGATAATTTGTTAAGCTTCATGAGTACATCACTGCCATGCAATTTGTTTTCATGTTTGGTGGCTGTAGCATGTTCATTGTGTTGCATTTAGGAGCCTACTTGCTGTAAATCGCAGAATGGTTCGTTTAGTAAAACGCTTGCCATTTCTAAACCGTAGCTCCGATTGCCATGATCTTTATATCATTTTCAGGGGATTTCTTCCCCTCTATCCAGTGGCACACTTGGATTTCCAAGTTGAGGCCAGGTTCATGCATTTCTTGTTACATCTTGCATTTTGCATCCCGCATAGCATATCATCTTTGCATCTTATTGGTTGCCCTTGCACGTGGTTGATTGTATCCTTTTTGCTTGTTTGTGTTGTTGGGTAGAGCCGGGAGACGAGTTCGCTAACGAGGAGCCCGTTGAGTTTGCTTTTGAGGATCCAGTCTATTCTGACAACTGTGCAGGCAAGATGATCACACCCTTGATATCACTACTATCTTTGCTATGCTAGTTTGCTCACTCTTTTGCTTTGCCAATGCTACGATGCCTACCACTTGCTTGTCAGCCTCCCAATTGCCATGATTGAGCCTCTAACCCACCTTTGTCCTAGCAAACCATTGATTGGCTATGTTACCGCTTTGCTCAGCCCTTCTTATAGCGTTGTTAGTTGCAGGTGAAGATTGGAGCCGTTCCTTGTTGGAACATTTATTTACTTGTTGGGATATCATTATATTGCTATGTTATCTTTACTCATCTATATACTTGGTAAATGGTGGAAGGCTCGGCCTCTCGCCTAGTGTTTTGTTCCACTCTTGCCGCCCTAGCTTCCATCATATCGGTGTTATGTTCCCGGATTGTTGCGTCCCTTACGCGGTTGGGCTATATGGGAACCCCTTGATAGTTCGCCTTGATTAAAGCTTTTCCAGCAATGCCCAACATTGGTTTTACCATTTGCCACCTACCCTTTTTCTTTCCCTTGGGTTTCCGGAGCCCGAGGGTCATCTTTATTTTAGCCCCCCACGGGCCAGTGCTCCTCTGAGTGTTGGTCTGAACTAGAGTCCTGTGCAGCGCCCCCTCGGGGAAACCCGAGGTTTGGTTTTAGTTGTATGGAGCGCTCATCTGAGTGTGCCCTGAGAAAGAGATATGTGCAGCTCCTATCGGGATTTGTCGGCACATTCGGGCGGTGTTGCTGGTCTTGTTTTAACCTGTCGAATCATCTTGTTGTACCGGGATACCGAGTCTGATCGGTGGGTCCTGGGTGGAGGTCTATTCCTTCGTTGACCGTGAGAGCTTGTTATGGGCTAAGTTGGGACCCCCCTGCAGGGATTGATCTTTCGAAAGCCATGCCCGCGGTTATGGGCAGATGGGAATTTGTTAATGTCCGGTTGTAGATAACTTGAACCTTAAATAATTAAAATGAATCAACTGAGTGTGTTGCCGTGATGGCCTCTTCTCGACGGAGTCGGGGAAGTGGACACGGCGTTGGAGTTATGTTTGCGTAGTCTGCTCTACTTAGTTTCCGCTCGTGCTTTGCCTCCTCTTCTCGCTCTACTTTGCGAATAAGTTAGCCACCATATATGCTAGTCGCTTGCTGCAGCTCCACTTACATTACCCCTTTCCTACCTATTAAGCTTAAATAGTCTTGATCGCGAGGGTGCGAGATTGTTGAGTCCTTTGTGGCTCACAGATTACTATTACACCAGATGCAGGGACCGATGATACCTCTCCGGATGGCGCGCTCGAGCTGAAGTGGGAGTACGACGAGGACTCTCAGCGATACTATGTGTCTTTTCCAGATGATTAGTAGTGGTGCCTATTCCGGGTTAGATTCAGGGCCTAGTCGCTTGTTGGGGGTCTTTTCCATTTTGGCGCCGTAGTCGGGCCATGAGTGATTGTATGATGGATGTTATTTATGTACTTTGATGTGACGTGGCGAGTGTAAGCCAACTATGATATTATTCCCCTTTATATTATATATGTACATGGGTTGTGTAATGATTCCCGACTTGCGACATTGCTTTCCATGCGCCTATGTCTCTAAGTCGTGCCTCGACACGTGGGAGACATAGCCGCATCGAGGGCGTTTCAAGTTGGTAATCAGAGCCTTCCCCGACCTTAGGAGCCCCATTGCTTGATCGTTTTTAGTAGCCGAGTTGTGTCTAGAAAAATGTTTTGAGTCCTTAGGAATTATATATCGGAGAGCTTAGGAATTCTTTTTACTTCCCAGTCTCCTCATCGCTCTGGTAAGGCATCCTGACGTAGAGTTTTGACTCTTCTCTTCTCAAATTTCACTAAATTTTTTTTAGGATCACGCGAGTATCTTGGTTTTGTTCCGATGGCTTATGATGAGAATACTGTCTTGGTGCCTCCTGTCAGGGGTTTAGTGGAAGTGTCCCGGGGAGTTGAGCTCTGAGGCGTTGTCATCATAATTGCATAACCGGAAAGTTTCGGGAATTTCATAGGTGGGAATTCAAGTAGCCTTAGGATATCTTTCCAACAGATATGTGATATGAAATTGGGGTTCGACGTCTAGTGGTTCGCCTATTCACGGTCGATTTTACAGTGGCCTCGTTGTGTCTTAAAGAGTCCTTGGCTATGCTGACTCGAGGACGCTTCGTATGTCATGTGCACTGCCTTGTACATGATGGTGCTGTACGGTCGAGCCCGTGTAGGTCCTACCACGAACACTTCGGACGAAATTTCTATCATGTGTTTGTTCCGGCTTATTCCGCAAGCCAACCCTTGGTTTTATTTCGAGTTGTGGTATTCGTTCTGCTTCGACGTCATATGTTGATTCCATCCCTCGTTGATGTACCTCTTCTACCTGATTCTTCGTGGCTTCGCAATTTAGGAATATGTGACCACTTCAAGAGAAGTGCATTCGTTCATTTTGTTCGGATGTGAAGACTTTATGTTG
The DNA here is from genome assembly GCA_034509565.1 of Triticum monococcum. Classification (NCBI taxonomy): domain Eukaryota; kingdom Viridiplantae; phylum Streptophyta; class Magnoliopsida; order Poales; family Poaceae; genus Triticum; species Triticum monococcum. The sequence continues at coordinate 706,405,349 of CM067842.1, read as the reverse complement.
CAATTTTCATTCCGTTGGATTCACCTTCATTATTTCTCTATTTGTGTGCTAACGGTGGTCAACCTCTTCAGGATGGCTCCCGCTAAGAGCACCAGTCAGAACCAGAATCAAGATCCTCCGCCACCTCCGCCTCCTCCGGAAGCATGGCAGGCTGTGATGGCTGCTACTAATGCAAATACTCAGCTGATCATGCAAATCATCCAAGAGCGGAATCAAAGCAGTCAAGCGAATCAAGGCAACAACCAGAACCAATTTGCAACTCTGAATCAGTTCCTCGCAAATGGTCCAAAGACGTTCAGTAACTGCGTTGAGGCTACCGATGCTGATGATTGGTTAGTCGATCTGAGCAAGCATTTTGAATGTAGCAACGTCAGACCTGAAGATTTCGTCAAGTTCGCATCTTTCCAGCTCAAGGATCAGGCCGCAGAGTGGTTTCAGCAGTACCGGGATTCCAGAGGTGGACGTTTGATCACTTGGGATGATTTCCGTCGTGATTTCCGCGCTCATCACATTCCTCAAAGTGTGACTGAAAGCAAACGTGAAGAATTCCGCAATCTGAAGCAAGGCTCTTTGTCCGTCTATGACTACAACAAGTTGTTCCAGAAGCTCGCCCGTTTTGCCAAGCAGGATGTTCCTGATGAGAAGAGCATGATCTATCAGTTCAGGGGTGGTCTTCGTGAAGAAATTCAGCTCACTCTTCTCCTCTTCGAGCCGCTGAGATACGATGAGTTCTACAACATGCCACTGAAGCAAGAGGCTGCTCAGCTCAGGTGTGATGCTTCCAGGAAGCGAGTCAGAGACACTACGTCTTCGTCCTCTACTCAAGTGGCCAAGCAGCAGAAGTATTGGCTTCCTCCTCCTCCGTTCCGTCAGCCATATCAGCAGAAGAGCAAAGGTGGCAGTGGTTCATCCCACCCACCCAACCCAGGCTTTCAGAACAAGACTTCGTCTCAAGCTCCAAGATCGAGTGCTCCGTACCACCGTCCGCTCTCAGAGGTCACGTGCAACAAGTGCCAACAGAAGGGTCACTATGCCAACAAGTGTTTCAACCAGAGGCGTCTTCCTCCTCCTCCTCCTGTCAGATCGGCAAGTTCAGCTGTGGTCAAGCATAATCCCAAGCACGCCAAGGTCAACTTGATGAACGCAGCTCAGGCAGAGGATTCGTCAGATGTGATCATGGGTAACCTTCCTGTTAATGATATTCCTGCAAAAGTTCTTTTTGATACAGGTGCATCGCATTGCTTCATTTCCAAACCTTTTGCATCAAAGTATGAGTGTGATTATCAGTATCTGCAAAGTGCCTTGCAAATTGTGTCTCCGGGCAAGCAGATGACAGCTAACACCTGCGTTCCAGAGGTTACTATCACTTTGGGCGACTACAAGTTCCTTTCTTCCCCAATTGTTCTTGGCGATTCCGATATTGACCTCATTCTTGGGATGGACTGGCTCTCTAAACACAAGGCTCACCTCGATTGTGCAGCCAGGCAGATTCAACTGACTCATTCGTCTGAAGATGTCATTGTCTTTGCTGCTCGGGATAATACCATCCGGTTGTTCTCTCTCAATGAAAAGGGTGAATTGGATGCTATTTCGCAGATTCCGGTTGTTTGTGAGTATCAAGATGTCTTCCCTGAAGAACTCCCAGGCATGCCTCCAAACCGGCCGGTTGAGTTTGTTATTGAACTTGGAGCCCGGTACGGAACCTGTGTGCAAACGTCCCTACAAGCTCGGCCCCGAAGAGTTGAAGGAGTTGAAGAAACAACTCGATGTTTAAGAAAGAATGGGTCTCATTCGGCCTAGTACTTCTCCGTGGGGTTGTGGTGTTCTTTTTGTGAAGAAGAAGGATGGAACAGACCGACTTTGTGTTGATTATCGTCCATTGAACAAGAAGACCATCAAGAACAAATATCCACTTCCCAACATTAATGAGCTGTTCGAACAACTCAAGGGTGCCCAAGTATTCTCCAAGCTTGATCTCCGTATGGGTTATCATCAAATTCGCATTCGTGAACAAGATATTCCAAAGACGGCGTTCAGAACAAGCTATGGGTCATATGAATACACTGTTATGTCTTTTGGCCTCGCCAATGCTCCTCCGACGTTCTCTCGCATGATGAACTTCATCTTCAACCCCTACACCAACGACTTTGTTTTGGTCTATCTCGACGATATCCTGGTTTTCTCGAAGAACAAGGAAGATCATGCCAAACACTTGCGTTTGGTTCTTGACAAGCTCAGGGAACATCAATTCTACGCCAAGTTCTCCAAGTGTGAGTTTTGGCTCGATGAGGTTCTTTATCTTGGTCATATTATCTCTGCCAAGGGCATTTCCGTGGATCCTGAGAAGGTGTCTGCAATCGTGAATTGGGAACCTCCTCAGAATGTGAAGCAACTCCGTAGCTTCCTCGGTCTTGCAAGTTATTGCCGAAGATTCGTTGAAAACTTCTCCAAGATCGCGAAGCCTCTCTCAAATCTTCTGCAGAAGCACGTCAAGTACGTTTGGTCTCCGGAGTGTGATGTTGCTTTCAACGCTTTGAAAGAGAAATTGATCACTGCTCCAGTTCTAACTCCGCCTGATGAAACCAAGCCGTACGAGGTCTTTTGTGATGCCTCTCTCCAAGGTCTAGGTGCTGTACTGATGCAAGAGAAGAAAGTTGTTGCTTATACCTCTCGACAGTTGAAGCCTAATGAGAATAACTACCCCACTCATGATCTCGAGTTGGCGGCAGTTGTGCACGCATTGTTGACTTGGAGACATCTTCTCTTGGGAAGGAAAGTGGACATTTTCACTGATCACAAGAGTCTCAAGTACATCTTCACTCAGCCTAATCTCAACCTCAGGCAGACTCGATGGGTCGAGATGATTCAAGAGTACAATCCGAGTATCGAGTATACTCCAGGCAAGGCTAATGTGATTGCTGACGCTTTGAGCAGAAAAGCATATTGCAACAGTCTGATTCTCAAGCCTTATCAACCCGAGCTTTGTGAAGCCTTCCGCAAACTTAATCTGCAAGTTGTTCCTCAAGGTTTCCTCGCCAACCTTCAAGTTTCTCCTACCTTGGAAGACCAGATTCGCCAAGCCCAGCTTCTTGATGCTATGGTGAAAAAGGTGAAGATTGGTATTGCAAAGAGTCAGTCCAAGTACAAGTGCTACCGACTTGATGACAAGGACACTCTCTTCTTCGAGGATCGAATTGTTGTGCCCAAAGGTGAACTTCGTAAAGTGATCATGAATGAGGCTCACAACTCTCTCCTCTCCATCCACCCTGGGAGCACGAAGATGTATCAAGATCTGAAGCAAACTTATTGGTGGACTCGAATGAAGCGCGAGATCGCTCAATTCGTGAATGAATGTGATGTCTGCAGAAGAGTGAAAGCAGAACACCAGAGGCCAGCAGGTCTCCTCCAACCTCTCGCCATTCCAGAATGGAAGTTTGACCACATTGAAATGGACTTCGTGACGGGGTTTCCAAAGTCCAAGCGTGGCAATGATGCTATATTCGTTGTCATCGACAAGCTCACCAAAGTGGCTCATTTCCTGCCCATCAAAGAGTCAATCACTGCAGCTCAATTGGCGGAGCTCTACACCTCTCGAATTGTCTCTCTGCACGGTATTCCTCAAGTGATATCTTCAGACCGTGGCAGCATCTTTACCTCCAAGTTTTGGGATTCTTTTCAGAAGGCCATGGTACCAGCATTCGCTTCAGCACTGCTTTCCACCCTCAAACAAGCGGTCAAGTCGAGCGTGTCAACCAGATTCTTGAAGATATGCTCAGGGCTTGTGTTATCTCCTTCGGCATGAAGTGGGAGGATTGTCTTCCTTATGCTGAATTCTCATACAACAACAGTTTCCAAGAAAGTTCCGGCAAGGCCCCATTTGAAATTCTGTATGGTAGGAAGTGCCGTACACCTCTCAACTGGTCTGAAACCGGTGAACGTCAGCTGCTAGGTAATGACCTGATCACAGAGGCAGAAGAAATGTGCAAGGTCATTCGTGATAACCTCAAAGCAGCCCAATCTCGTCAGAAGAGCTACTATGACAGCAAGCACCGTGATTTGGCTTTCGAGATCGGAGATCATGTCTACCTCCGCGTCTCTCCTATGAAAGGGACTCGTCGCTTCGGTATCAAAGGGAAGCTTGCCCCCAGATACGTCGGGCCTTTCAAGATTGTCAGCAAGAGAGGCGACCTCCCCTATCAACTCGAGCTTCCTGCAAACTTCGCCAATGTTCATGATGTGTTCCACGTCTCGCAACTCCGAAAGTGCTTCAAGACGCCTGAGCGCACCATCAACTTCGAGGACATTGAGCTCCAAGAAGATCTCTCCTACCGTGAGCACCCAGTTGCAATCCTTGAAGAGACTGAACGCAAAACTCGCAACAAGTCAATCAAGTTTCTCAAAGTCAAGTGGTCACACCATTCCGACCGTGAAGCTACCTGGGAACGCGAGGATCACCTCCGTTCTGAGTACCCGGAGTTCTTTCAGTCCTAGATCTCGGGACGAGATCTTTTCGTAGTGGTGGAGTGTTGTAACGCCCCATATGTAACCTTCCCGAATTGTACTCCAACTCTTGCCGTTTCCGGCATTAAGTTATATTTAATTCTCGGGTTCGGGTCTTTGTCTCCGTGTGTTGTTTTGTTTTCGTGCATCTCATATCATGTCATCACGTGCATTGCATTTGCATACGTGCTCATCTCATGCATTCGAGCATTTTCCCCGTTGTCCGTTTTGCATTCCGGCGCTTCGTTCTCCTCCGGTGGCCATTTCTAGCTTTCTTTCGTGTGTGGGGATTAAACATTTCCAGACTGGGCCGAGACTTGCCATGCGGCCTTGGGTTACTACCGGTAGACCGCCTGTCAAATTTCGGGCCATTTGGACTTCGTTTGATACTCCAACGGTTAACCGAGGGACCGAAAAGGCCTCGTGTGTGTGCAGCCCAAAACCCCCCCATTTTGGCCCAAAACCCACCAAACTCTGCTCCATCGTCTCGGTCGTTCGATCACGATCGTGTGGGCGAAAACCGCACCTCATTTGGACTCTCCTAGCTCCCTCTATGCCTATAAATACACCCCCATTCTAAATCCGGATCTCTCCCCCGTCCAAACCCTAAAAAAAGTTTCAGATCCACCGACGGACGTGTCCGCCCCCGGCCGGACAACGTCCGCCGCCGCCCGCCTCAGTCACCCGGGTCGCGCCACGTGGCGCCGGACCACATCGCCGGCCCGCGGGCCCACGCGGGGCCCTCCCCGGCCCGCGAGACACCGCCGCCCCCTCGCCCGGGTCGGTGCCCTTCTTCCCCGAGCCCGGCCGTGCGCTGCCGCCGCCGTGGGTGCTCGCCGCCGCCGACCTCGCACACCGGAGCACCCTGCCGCCCCGTCCAGCAACTCCGGTGGCCGGAGCCACCACGCCGCCGCCCCCGCTCTCGGCCGCCGCCCTCCGCCTCGTGGCCGGAGCCACCACGCCGCCCCGGACTCTCCTTCCCGCGACGACCGCCATCTCCGGCGACTCCCTCCGTTTTGACGCCGCCCATCCTCGAATTCCGCGCCGGCCGGTGAACAGTGTCGGGATCCCAGATCTAGATCCAATTTCGGTTGACTTTCCCCCCTCTAACCCTAATTTTTCTTGCTACTTTGACCTGCCATATCTTTGCATCCGTGGCTCCGTTTTGGGCATATGATATGTCAAAATCTTCGTCTCGACGAGTACATCATTTCATTCCATTGCATCATTTGCATTTGAGGTCATATTGGTGCCCAAAATGCTGTTGGAAGGAGGCATCATGAGTTAAATTGCAGATCCGTTAGTTCAACATGCACTTTTGTCATTTTTGCCATGTTTAATCCGTGCATGATATGCCTGTGCCCCTTTGGGATGAATTGTTAAGCATGTTGTCTTCTTTCCATAGGTGCCTCCCATGCATTTTTAGGATATGTGTGTTGTCTTGTGCAAGCTTGCGAAGAGGGCTACCTGAGTTTACTGATTTCAGGGACTTAGTGAAAATCACTAAGTCTGGGATGTTTTAGTTCACGATGCTATATGTCCAGCTTGTTTCCTAGTGATCCGTGCCTCTTTTGAGGATGATCAGTAAGAGTGATTTGTTATACTTGTTGTGCTTAATCCATCCATGTATTTACTTGTTATGTTGGAGCACCCTAGGTTGACTCAATCGAGCTCAACTTTTGCATAGTTGCTGTTTTGGGCAGATCGTGAACTATTTTGCGATTTTGCCGGAGTGATTGCTAGTGATCCATGCATGCTATGCCATTGTTCTTGCCATGTATAGCTAGCATTTTGTGCCTTCTTAATGGATATATGCTTGCCTTGCCATGACTTGCACCGTAGTGAGAGCATCGAGCTCGTTTGCATGCCTCCGTGAGTTATTATTTCAGCATGTCCCAGTTTTCACTAAGTCTGAAAACTGATTGTGTTTCATCGATGTTCGTGTGCTCGGTAGAGTATTTTGTGAACCCTTTTGGCCCCAGGTCATTTTGGGTGTTTTGTTAATCTTGTTGAGTAGCTCCATGCCATGCTCTTACTTGCCATGTTTAGGTTTTGCTTCATGTTGTTTTGCTGCTCCGAAGAGAGCATCGTGGTCTGAAATTCCAGACTAGCGTTAATTTCGCTAAGTCTGAAATCTGTTTTGCTTATTCAGTTTTGCCATGCTTGTTTGAAGCCCTTAATGGATGAATTTGCCTATGCCTCAGTCCTGATGATTTGTTAAGCTTCATGAGTACATCACTGCCATGCAATTTGTTTTCATGTTTGGTGGCTGTAGCATGTTCATTGTGTTGCATTTAGGAGCCTACTTGCTGTAAATCGCAGAACGGTTCGTTTAGTAAAACGCTTGCCATTTCTAAACCGTAGCTCCGATTGCCATGATCTTTATATCGTTTTCAGGGGATTTCTTCCCCTCTATCCAGTGGCACACTTGGATTTCCAAGTTGAGGCCAGGTTCATGCATTTCCTGTTACATCTTGCATTTTGCATCCCGCATCGCATCCCGCATAGCATATCATCTTTGCATCTTATTGGTTGCCCTTGCACGTGGTTGATTGTATCCTTGTTGCTTGTTTGTGTTGTTGGGTAGAGCCGGGAGACGAGTTCGCTAACGAGGAGCCCGTTGAGTTTGCTTTTGAGGATCCAGTCTATTCTGACAACTGTGCAGGCAAGATGATCACACCCTTGATATCACTACTATCTTTGCTATGCTAGTTTGCTCGCTCTTTTGCTTTGCCAATGCTACGATGCCTACCACTTGCTTGTCAGCCTCCCAATTGCCATGATTGAGCCTCTAACCCACCTTTGTCCTAGCAAACCATTGATTGGCTATGTTACCGCTTTGCTCAGCCCTTCTTATAGCGTTGTTAGTTGCAGGTGAAGATTGGAGCCGTTCCTTGTTGGAACATTTATTTACTTGTTGGGATATCATTATATTGCTATGTTATCTTTACTCATCTATATACTTGGTAAAGGGTGGAAGGCTCGGCCTCTCGCCTAGTGTTTTGTTCCACTCTTGCCGCCCTAGCTTCCATCATATCGGTGTTATGTTCCCGGATTGTTGCGTCCCTTACGCGGTTGGGCTATATGGGAACCCCTTGATAGTTCGCCTTGATTAAAGCTTTTCCAGCAATGCCCAACATTGGTTTTACCATTTGCCACCTACCCTTTTTCTTTCCCTTGGGTTTCCGGAGCCCGAGGGTCATCTTTATTTTAGCCCCCCACGGGCCAGTGCTCCTCTGAGTGTTGGTCTGAACTAGAGTCCTGTGCAGCGCCCCCTCGGGGAAACCCGAGGTTTGGTTTTAGTTGTATGGAGCGCTCATCTGAGTGTGCCCTGAGAAAGAGATATGTGCAGCTCCTATCGGGATTTGTCGGCACATTCGGGCGGTGTTGCTGGTCTTGTTTTAACCTGTCGAATCATCTTGTTGTACCAGGATACCAAGTCTGATCGGTGGGTCCTGGGTGGAGGTCTATTCCTTCGTTGACCGTGAGAGCTTGTTATGGGCTAAGTTGGGACCCCCCTGCAGGGATTGATCTTTCGAAAGCCGTGCCCGCGGTTATGGGCAGATGGGAATTTGTTAATGTCCGGTTGTAGATAACTTGAACCTTAAATAATTAAAATGAATCAACTGAGTGTGTTGCCGTGATGGCCTCTTCTCGGCGGAGTCCGGGAAGTGGACACGACGTTGGAGTTATGTTTGCGTAGTCTGCTCTACTTAGTTTCCGCTCGTGCTTTGCCTCCTCTTCTTGCTCTACTTTGCGAATAAGTTAGCCACCATATATGCTAGTCACTTGCTGCAGCTCCACTTACATTACCCCTTTCCTACCTATTAAGCTTAAATAGTCTTGATCGCGAGGGTGCGAGATTGCTGAGTCCTTTGTGGCTCACAGATTACTATTACACCAGATGCAGGGACCGATGATACCTCTCCGGATGGCGCGCTCGAGCTGAAGTGGGAGTACGACGAGGACTCTCAGCGATACTATGTGTCTTTTCCGGATGATCAGTAGTGGTGCCTATTCGGGGTTAGATTCAGGGCCTAGTCGCTTGTTGGGGGTCTTTTCCATTTTGGCGCCGTAGTCGGGCCATGAGTGATTGTACGATGGATGTTATTTATGTACTTTGATGTGACGTGGCGAGTGTAAGCCAACTATGATATTATTCCCCTTTATATTATATATGTACATGGGTTGTGTAATGATTCCCGACTTGCGACATTGCTTTCCATGCGCCTATGTCTCTAAGTCGTGCCTCGACACATGGGAGACATAGCCGCATCGAGGGCGTTTCACCTTCTTAAGGCAAACTTGTCTAACTCATGTCTGTACTCAGATATTGTTGCTTCCGCTGACTCTTGTGTTTTCGAGCTTATGTATTCGAGTCCTCGAGGCCCATGGCTTGTAATATAAAGCTTGTATTATTTTAATTTGTGTCTAGAGTTGTGTTGTGATATCTTCCCGTGAGTCCTTGATCTTGATCGTACACATTTGCGTGTATGATTAGTGTACGATTGAATCGAGGGCGTCACAAGTTGGTATCAGAGCCGACTGCCTGTAGGTACCCCCCTTTCCAACTCCTTGGCCGAAGTTGAGTCTAGTCATTGAAAAAGTTTTTACTAACATGGCTGTGCGGCTTATGGGCCCACGTCGCCAATGGGTGGTATTAGGATCTTTTATTCCTCGACCTATACTCTGGGACTCTGACCTCTCTTCTATTCGGGTGAAATGATTTTTACTAACTCTGACTCTAGGTTCTCATAAGTACTTCCTCCCGGAGAGCCCCTAACTCCAGATGATTGCTTGGTGCACCGATGGATTTTGAAGATACTCTCCGGTGATCTCGAGACTTTGTGCTCGTTGCTTTTGCAGTTCCCTACCACTGATTTATCCCTATGGATAAGTACTTACACTCGTCGTTCTTAATTTTATTCCAAGTTGATCTTGTTAATACAAGATGCCCTGAACCGCTCTTCGTTGTTCCAAGAATCCTTTGATCTTACTGCTTTATAGTTCTTGCCTCATGAATACCCTTACGGATAATTCCTCGCACTTATCGAGTATCCGCTCTTTCCTAGTTGTTCATGTGTTTCACAAAAGTTTTTGAAATAACATTCGATCTTCCAAGAATCCTGAGCATCCTCTTGCTCTTGATATTCTTGCTTGCTTGCATTATGGTTAATCCCATAAGTCTTGTAATCTTATTGGCATCTCTTGTCATTATCATTTTGAGTCTATTGATTCAATTGGTTGCGAATGCTCGCAATCCTCAATCAGATCTTAGAATTCATCCTTCCGGCTTAGTCGTCATTTTAAACGTGAGCGGGTTCTCGCCAATCAAATTGTCGTCGATTGTGCCCTATGTCTAATGAACTTATCCATCCTTGATCAGAGCGTCTGCTTCTGATCCTTCGCTTTGTAAATCATAATTCCTTTGCAATTGTGCTCTAAATTACTCAGTTGTTTCTATAATCCAAGGTCCTTTCATTGATTCTTCCCCTGGTTGTGTGCCGATACTCACATCAGATCCATTAAGGACCGTTGAATCCTTTGTTGGATTATTATCCGATAATTTCCTTCATATTCAAAATTTTGTGCGCTCTTCCCCTGATACATATTGCCTTTGGTAAATTGTATTCTCTGCTTTGTCAACCATGCTCTGCTTCCGAGCTTGAGTTAATTACCTATAAAGTTTTTGCAAATGTTCCTAGGATGCCCCGACGGTTTGAACTAATGCTTCCCCTAATTTGTGTGAACCCAGGAATTTCTATGGTCATACTCTACTGGTGTTACGCTGGATAAAAATTTATACACTACAACTTCGTAAAAAGCAAGAAGTAAATGAGAGGTTATGCATTGAAGAAGTGGGAGTCGACCTTGAACTTTGTGTTCATGCCCATAGACACGATGTAGATCTTATCATGGAAGCTTCTCTTATAATCAAATGTTTGCTTGGTATAAGCTCATCTTGCATCTTTAAATTGATTCTTTGCAATCGTGGTTCCGACCATATTTTCTCCTTGATTCCGTTTCCGGGACAAGTTAAAATACTTGTCTTCTGTAGATCATTTCATCTGTCCAACCTCTATTTTGATCTACCTCAAGTATTGCCCCTGTTATCTCGAGGATATTGTGTCATTGCACTACCTCTTGCGAATTCTCATTGGAATGATACTACATCACATCATTCCTAGCTTGATCGGTTATCATGCTAAATTTTAGCTGTGCTACTAGGTCCTTTCCGGAGCACACTTTTCGACGATGAGCGAAGCTTACGTCGATCTTCCTCATCTTATCATTCCACCTTGAACAACAAGCTTGAATCCGAGCTTGTGTCGTATCCATGGTTCCAATAGCCTTTGCTTCATCATTCCTTTTGCTTGATGTCATTGTTGCTCGATGGCATCTTCATAGAGCCTCTCGACAAAATTTGTCGTTATCACCATCAATATACTGCCTTGTTCTAAGATATCAATCGAATTCTTGAGGAGAAATACCATCCTTGCCCATCGATGATTTGTGTTGTCATCGACACCATCCTTGACTTCCTGCCAATACAGACTTGGTCATGTTTTGGTTATATCTTACATTCCTTGACATTCTTGGAATTGTTCCTTTGTACTTCTTGTGACCTTCAGATTTAATCTTGCTTGAAACAACACGTTAATGTTACCTCGAAGCATGATTGTGGTACGCCGAACAACAACAAGAACATTGGAAGTGCATTGCCAAGTGTTTCTACTCAATTATCCAAACACCGTTGTATGGGTAATGTCATGAAATTTCTCTCCCCTACCTAAAGAGTTTTCTACATTATATCCTCTCACGGATATCATGCTCTGCCTTTCCTTAGGAAGGATATACCCTTGAAATATGTGTTTAAACACATTTTTCCTTCCATTGTTCTGTTTAATCTGATAATCTTATTTTCCTTTCCATTGGTTGGTTTAATGTTTCTTGTGATCTATATGATCTAAGCAGTAATATTCTCCTGCTCATGTAAACACCTCGGTGTACAATTCTGTCAGCAAGACCCTGTTACTATTGCTGATGAAATTAAGGTAACCACCGATGGATAAGAACTTTGCCTATTGGTCCGCCTCGTTCAACGAGCAGGAAAATGGTTCTCTTCATCCCTCACCCTTTGTTGGGGATATTACTGCTGGGCGTAAACCGGCCTATCTGGGCCGAGTCAACTTCATCAGTAGCACCAAAAGTGATAGAGCCCAAGAGGGCAGATGAGGGCCTAAGGCCCATAGCCGGTTCAAGACTTGTAGCGGTAAACCGGAATTTGTATATAAACTTGTATTGTAAGTTAGGAATAAAGAGAGACCAACCCGGGTACGAATATCGACCGGTGTTGGGACTCTGTGAACCGACGGGTGTCACCCATGTATATAAGGGGACGACCCAGCGGCGGTTCAAGGACAGAGACAACAACTCGAGACATAGGCGAAGCTTGTTTGCTCCCTAGTCATCGAAATCCCATCAATTCCATCACAACTAGACGTAGGCTTTTACCTTCATCGAAGGGGCCGGACTAGTATAAAACTCTCTTGCGTCCTTGTGTCCGCTTTAACCCCTTCAAGCTAATCCGCCGCGATGGCTCCACGACTAAGTCCTTTTTCTCGGACATCTGCCGTGACAAAACCACGACAGTTGGCGCCCACCGTGGGGCTGTCGCACAATGGTTTCCGGTTCTTGGAGGGCCGCTTTGAAGGACTCGAGGGCTACGCCGTAGGCCGGATGACTAAGAGTCGTCGCGGCAAGCTTTACATCGACGACGCAGGCTGGGGCCCCGAGGCCGGCTCAATTGAGTACGGATACCGGGTCCCCTTTGGTAGCATTCACGTTTTCATTGGCAAGATCGGTGAACCGGGCCCTGAGCCAGACATCTGCACCGACCTCGTCGAGACGGCTCAGCGTGCGCGATCCGCCCGGGTTAAACCGGCCGTGAAGCCTGCCTTCGTAGGAGTCATCCATGGAGGAAGTTATGAGGACAGATCAGAATTTCGTGGCGCGACCGTCGTTTGTTTCGGTGACGAATCTTCAACCGGAGAAACCGAATCTCTTTATCAGCTGCAGGATGGCCAGATTGGGAGCTGTTCCGATGGCGATAGTATTCCGGACCCCTCCGTTCTGCCCAACCGGGTTGGAATATTCATGGCCGGAACGCAAGCAGCGCTTCACTCTTCGACAGCTGCGGCAACGATCTCCGGTTCAGCAGCGGCGACGGCTGCCGGGGCAGGAGGCCCTGTGCGCCTGCCGGCTCAGGTGCTATCAGAACTATTCGATGCGTTGGCTGTACTTATGGCAGAAGGTAATCCGCCGGATCAGGACGTTCACAACGCGGAGATTGCAAAGGTAAAGGAACAGATCACTTAGGCCAAAGCGGATCTGGCGGCTGAGGACGCCAGGATGGCCGCAGAACGGGCCGCTTTAGACGCACATGCCTACAAGCTTATGTTGGACCAGAGCGCGTCGCATGAAGTCATGAGGAGGAAACACCGGTCCCGCTTACCTCCGGTTTTTGAGGCCAGAGACCTTTTCAACACCCCAGGACCAAGAGCCGGCGATCCGCTGGAGGGAAACCGGGCAGGATCCCCTGGGGTCGGCGCACCGGTTCAGCCTCGTCAGATGGACCCGCCTCGTCAAAACACCATTGTACCTCAGGATGCTTTAACACCTCCGGGTCACTATTCTAATCCAATGGACAATCTTGTTGCCGCTGCTGCACGGCTGGAGGCCATCCCGATTGAAGGTAACTCGCCGCAGGCAGTAGAGACGTGACGTGTCAAGGAACTTCTGAGGACAGCTTTGACCCAACAGGAGGCGTACTCGTACAGCCGCGACCGGATCCACTCGACCCCCCGTCCAAGCCGGAGCTATAGCAGACATATGGATGAACCAGCAGTGTCGAGTAATGAACGACGTGGGGCACCCCGTGACAACAACCCGACGGGCGGTGCTGAGGATGCTCAGGGAGTGGTGGACCGGGCCCGCGCGCGCAGGGAGGCCGAGTTAGCCACGCAGCATCAGGCTTGGCAGCTCACGCCGGTTCGTCCAACCACCTGGACCGAACCCGTTGTTACTTCTAGCTCTTTGGGAGTACCTTGCCTTATCCCCGCTTTATGCAACGTGCGCCTGCCCAAGGATTTCAAAGGCCCATGCAAGGTACCAAATTACACGGTGGATCAACCTCCAGAGACATGGGTGGAGAGCTATGAGATGGCCATGGAGATGCTTGATGTGGATGACGCGGCGTGTGCGAAATACTTCACCATGATGCTAGAAGGAATGGCCCGTACTTGGTTAAAAAACTTGCCGGCTAATTCTATCAGTCCATGGGCCCAATTACGAGCCCGGTTTATCAACAATTTCAAAGATACCTGTAAACAGCCTATGTCGATAGTAGACTTAGCTGCATGCGTCCAGGAGGAAGGAGAATCAACGACTCATTGGGTGCGCCGGGTTTCACAAGTGTTGCACTCCTCAGACCGCATCAATGCTGACACCGCGGTATTAACCCTAGAAGGCAACTGCCGGTTTGGACCCCTGAAGCTTAAGTTGGGACGGATGAAGCGTCATTGCACCGACATGGCGACCCTCATGGCCGCCTTGGTAAAATATGCTGATTCTGATAGTACCAAGGATCCCGAATCTAATGATGACAAGACAGGGAAAGGGAAGAAGAACATCAGCTCCAAAGGTCAGCAACATCACTGGCCAGGCAATGGTGGAGGAGGCAAGCGTAAAACGGATGGTAACATGGACTTTATGGCTAATACCAACGCACAGGACAATGGTCAGCGATGCAAGGGTAGGCCGAAAAATCATAATGGAGCGCCCAGCCCTAACCCAAACCGCCTAAACTTTCTGCTAAGCCAGCCCTGTCCAAAACATGGGACGAAGGAGGCGCCAGCAAACCATCTTTGGAAAGATTGCTTTATTATGCAGGAGTTCAAGAACTCTAATAATTTCCGGTATGATCATGAATCTGGCGGTGGCTCGGGATCCGGGCCGGGTTACGGAGGAGGAAGTTCCGGTTCAGGGTTCAATGGTAATTCGGGCGGACATAATGGTCAAAATAGTCAGAGCAACCAGGGTGGTTACAACCAGCAGCAGCAACAGTCAGGTTACCAGAGCAACCCAAAGCAGTTGAGTAATGGGCAGTATCATGTCTTCACCACTAGCTTGGACAAGCGAGACCGGAAAGTTCAGAGGAGGGCGGTCAACTCTGTTGAACCGGCCATACCCCGTTATCTACGTTGGTCTAAACAGCCAATCATATGGAGCAGAGAAGATCATCCTCCCCAAGTCGATAATCCGGGTCAGTTCGCTCTGGTGGTGGCACCTTAGGTGGGGGGTTACAAGTTCACCAAGGTGCTCATGGATGGAGGGAGCAGCATCAACATCTTATACTATGAGACCTTCCGTCGTATGGGATTAACAAATAAGAATCTCAAACCGTCTAATACAGTATTCCATGGTGTAGTGCCTAGCAGATCTGCATATCCCGTTGGTAAGATAGCTCTGGAAGTGGCCTTTGGGGATGATCATGACTCCAGGGCGGAGACATTGTTGTTTGAAGTGGTGAAAATCAGAAGTCCATATCATGCCCTGTTTGGGCGACCGGCCTACGCCAAGTTTATGGCTCGACCCTGTTATGTCTATTTACAGCTCAAGATGCCGGGTCACAAGGGGACAATAGCGGTTCACGGAAGCCGCAAAATCGCTTTGGAATGCGAGGAAGGAGATGCGGCTTATGCCGAGTCGGTTTGTGCCACCGAGGAGTTAAAATACTATAAAGACAATGTTGATCTGGCGGACATGACTCCGTTGAAGAAGCCAACTATGGAGCATGATCCGTCCCTGAAGTTCAAATCGGCAGCAGAAACTAAGCTTGTTGACTTCGTGCCTGGCGATTCATCCAAGCAGTTCAGCATTAGTGCCAACTTGGATCCGAAATAGGAAAGCGCGCTCATCGAGTTCATCCGTGAGAATCGGGACATTTTTGCATGGAAACCCTCTGACATGCCAGGTGTCCCGAGGAAACTCGCTGAGCACACACTTAATGTGGATCCTAAATATAAACCGGTGAAACAGTTCCTCCGCCGGTTTAACGAAGAAAGACGCAAGGCGATTGGAGAAGAGGTGGCCAGGCTCCTAGTAGCTGGTTTTATTGTTGAAGTTTTTCATCCTGAGTGGCACGCCAATCTGGTGCTGGTCCTCAAGAAAAACGGCACCTGGCGCATGTGTGTGGATTACACAGATCTTAATAAGGCTTGTCCAGCAGATCCTTTTGCCCTCCCCCGTATTGACCAAATAATTGATGCTACGACAGGTTGTGAGTGTTTAAGTTTTTTGGATGCATATTCTGGCTATCATCAGATCAAAATGGCAATTAAGGACCAGGAGAAGACAACGTTCATAACTCCCTTTGGAGCCTTCTGCTATGTGTCTATGCCCTTCGGGATCAAGAGTGCCCAGGCAACTTATCAACGGTGTGTACAAAATTGTCTTCACAAGCAAATCGGCCATAATGTACATGCTTACGTGGATGATATCGTGGTTAAGTCTAGGGAGAAGGAGACTTTGATTGCTGATTTGAAGGAAACCTTTGATAACCTAAGGACATACAAGATGATGCTTAATCCAGACAAATGTGTCTTCGGTGTGCCGGCGGGCAAGCTATTGGGTTTTCTGGTGTCCAACAGGGTAACTGAGGCTAATCCGGAGAAGATCACGGCCATAACCTCCCTGGCTAAGCCAAAGTGTATCAATGATGTTCAACGACTGGCCGGCCGGATTGCAGCATTAAGCCGGTTTATCATTCGTCTTGGTGAGAAGGCAATCCCTTTGTATCAGATGTTGAAAAAGATGGATCAGTTTGCCTGGAGTTCCGCCGCTGATGAAGCATTTGAGGACTTAAAGCGGCAATTGTCTAATCCGTCGGTACTCGCCGCTCCCATTGACAAGGAGTCGTTGCTGCTATATATTGCTGCCAATGCTCGGGCGGTCAGCGTGGCTATTGTGGTGGAGCGAAAGGAGGCAGGCAAGGAGCATCCGGTTCAGCGACCGGTTTATTATATCAGCGAGGTGCTAATCGAGTCCAAGCAAAGGTATCCGCATTGGCAGAAGCTGGTGTATGGAGTTTTTATGGCAGGCCGGAGTTTTTATGGCAGGCAAGGAGCATCCGGTTCAGCGACCGGTTTATTATATCAGCGAGGTGCTAATCGAGTCCAAGCAAAGGTATCCGCATTGGCAGAAGCTGGTGTATGGAGTTTTTATGGCAGGCCGGAAGCTTAAACAATATTTCCAAGGGCACCCAATTACGGTGGTCAGTTCTGCTCCTTTGGGAGATATCATTCAGAACCGGGAAGCAACTGGCCGGATTGCAAAGTGGGCCATAGAGTAGGGGCCGTACGGTTTGAAGTATGTTCCTCGGACAGCGGTTAAGTCTCAAGCACTTGTTAATTTCATCAATGATTGGACGGAAATGCAAGCACCTGAAGAAAAGTCAGATCACACGTATTGGACCATCCATTTTGACGGACCCAGGCAATTGGAAGGCTCGGGGGCTGGAGTAGTATTGACTTCCCCACGAGGTGATAAGTTTTGTTATGTTCTTTGCTTAATGTTCCCTTGTACTAACAATGCAGCTGAGTATGAAGCCTTGCTCCATGGTCTCCGGATGGCTAAGGAGATGAATCTAAGTCGAGTTAAGTGCTTCGGTGACTCGGACCTTGTGGCTCAGCAAGTGTCTGGCACTTGGGACTCCAAGGACCCGCTCATGGCAGCATATCATCGGGAGGTGCATACTGTTGCAGGTTATTTCAAAGGTTATCAGGTGGACCACGTGGACCGGCGGAAAAATGAAGTGGCAGACGCTTTAAGCCGGCTGGGCTCTCAGTGCAAACCGGTCCCGCCCAATGTTTTTCTGGATGTGCTGCACAACCCGTCGGTCAAGATCCCTGGTGAAGAGGATTTGGCTGTTCCTGATCCGGAGGCTCAATTGGTGGCAGCTCTTCATGTTATTCCGGATTGGACGCTTCCTTATCTGGCGTACAAGAACCGAGGCGAGTTGCCAGAGGATGAGATTCTGGCCCGGCAAATAATTCGGCGATCCAAATCCATGTCTATCATCAACGGCGAGTTGCATCATTGCAGTGTATCGGGAGCTTTTCAACGTTGCGTGTCCCCTGAAGAAGGCCATGAAATTTTGCGGGAGATCCACGAAGGAGATTGTGGTCATCACGCCGGTTCAAAATCTCTGGTGGCTAAAGCCTTTCGCCATGGCTTCTATTGGGTTAACCGCTCATGCTGATGTGGAGGATCTGGTCAGACGATGTGATGGTTGCCAACGGTTTTCAAGACGTGCTCATGTACCGGCTCAGGAATTGAGAATGATTCCAATTACTTGGCCGTTTGCGACTTGGGGGCTCGATATGGTTGGGCCTTTCAAAAGGTCCAAAGATAAGAAGACCCACCTCCTGGTGGCGGTTGACAAGTTTACAAAGTGGGTGGAGGCAGAACCTGTTAGTAAGTGTGATGCGGCCACAACAGTTCAGTTCATCAAAAAGGTGATTTTCCGGTTTGGCTTTCTGCACAGTATTATCACAGACAATGGAACCAATTTGTCTAAAGGTTCTATGAAGGAGTTCTGTGAACGGGAGCACATCCGGCTTGACGTCTCATCAGTGGCACATCCACAGTCCAATGGTCAAGCAGAAAGAGCTAATCAAGAGATCTTGAGAGGCATCAAGCCCCGGCTCATGGTTCCTTTGCAGAGAACGCCGGGTTGTTGGGTGGAAGAATTACCATATGTGCTATGGAGCATCAATACAACACCCAACAGATCAACAGGATACACACCGTTCTTCATGGTTTATGGAGCGGAGGCGGTTCTCCCCAGTGATATCCGTCATGATTCACCTCGTGTAATGGCTTATATTGAAGCAGACAATGAGACAGCACGACAAGATGCCTTGGACCGGTTGGATGAAGAGCGTGATATCGCAGCCACCCGATCGGCGATTTACCAGCAGGATCTTCGTCGTTATCACAGTCGCCGGGTCAGAATCAGAACCTTTCAGGAGGGAGATTTGGTGCTTCGGCTCATCCAAGATCAGACTGATATGCATAAGTTATCCCCACCTTGGGAGGGGCCTTTTGTAGTCAGCAAGAATCTGCACAATGGGTCATACTATCTGATCGATACTGGCGAACATGAGGATTCACGTACATCAGAAGAGGAGACCAACAGGCCGTGGAACATAACTCATCTTCGGCCTTATTATACCTGAGCCACTGGTTCTACTTATGTACATATTATAAGCAATGTATATATTAACTATAAATAAATCGAAACCTCTGCTAAAGCGGGGTATCTTTTCTTTTACATCATGTGTGGTTACACGGAGTTGTTTTAAAGCGGCTTCCGGTTTACCCCTTGAGTTCGCTTTGCTAAAAGCATCGTGTTGTATCACTTGGAGGATTGGTTGTGTCCGAACCAATACCATGCCTCTTGATAGGCGAAAGCCACCAGATCACTTGGGGACTTGGTCATGTCTGAACCAGTCATGCCTCTTGATCGGCCTAAGGCCATAGAATCACTTGGGGGCTTGGTCGAATCGAACCATGACCATGCCATTTGGTCGGCATAAATGCCACAGAATCACTTGGGGACCTGGCTGACTAGAACCATAGTTACACCTAATGGGAGCTTGGTCGTGTTTGGCCATGGTAACACCATTTGATCAGTTTAAATAAACCTTTTTTAACAAACATTTTTTTCATTGCTTTTGCTTCACACTTTTCTTTGAAGGTTTTTTTGTTTTCTATTGCGTTTTTTAAACCGGCAAAGTTTTTAGCTAATTGATTGACGGAACACAGTTCACGTCAATCTGGACACTATTTTCCCGGTTTAATCCTTGTTGTTAACATCCTTTTAGGGAGTAACATGGTGTTTATGATAACCCGGCACGGTTTACATGATAAACCAGCGTCATATATACATACAGGAGCTATTATCTCCTCCAATAGTGGGTTTGCAAAGACTCCGCTTCAAGTTTGGCAAAGCCAACTACATACTCAACAATGGCAGGTATTATGTATCTCAAAAATTTGATCATATACTTGAAATTTTTGTTTTGGATGTTTTGATTTTATATATACAGACATCATATTCCGCCGGACGGTACAACCGCGGTGGCACTTGACGAATTTATCATTTCAGAAAGTGTTTTGGAAAGTTCATTACCACAGGAAGAACAAATTATGCACGAAGGCATATCAACATCAAAGGTAGCGGCTAGCCTATTACAAGGCAACATGGTGCCCATAATAATATAATTGTTTTTTCACAAAGGAGAGGTAGTTTTAAAACCGGCTTCCGGTTCAAGCTTGGTCACCAGCCTGGCCTGATGGTTGTGGGTCATCCTGCGCCGCTTCAGCCTCCGGTTCTCTACCCAGTGGCTGGAAATCCACAATTGTCCAGTCGATTCCCATTAATGCTTGAAAAACAGCTTCATCATGGATCAGCAATGACGGATCAATATCGGGAGCGTAAGTATGCTTACGGATTGGAGGAACCAGATTTTCCGATTCATGAATTGGTGCAGCTATTCGCTTGTTCTGACTGTCATATTGTGCTTGATAATGGGACAAATCTGCTTCCTCAGCCAACTGACAAGCTAGCGGACAAACCTCCCGGTTTATTGCTCGCAGATCCGCTTCACCAAATTCTGACCCGTCTTCCTTCAAGCTGGGATAGCCCTGAGCCGCTTCAATAGGATCAAAATCTGGCACCCAGGCTTTTGCCCGGATTAAAGCATTGATTGCACCGGTTCGGGCAGCGGATTTCTTCAGCTCCTCAACCCGGGCAGAAGCACTGACAGTTTCATCAGAGTATCTTAAATCAAGGTGGGCACCGGTTTGTTATGCGATGCGGTACAGATGATCCGCTGCGCACCAGTATACAATTGTTCAACCAATGTGTAGGCGGCTTTTAATTTGTTCCGCACATCAGACCCCAAGTGACCAATGCGTGTCCCTGAAATACCATAAAGGGTTAATAAACTGGCGACTCTATAAGACAACAGAGCCGATTCAGAAGGCAAGCTGGCTTACCAAAGATACCAGTGGTCATGGCATGCACGTGCCGCTTTATGCTGGTCAGTTCATCCGTCACTGGTTTTAATGCAGCCTCGGCATCCTCTGGTCGTTTGATCAAAGCGGATTTTTCAGTGGCCCAATCCGCCCGTTTCTTCTTGAAGTTCTCCTTAAGTTGTTCCATGCTGCTCAAAGCGCTGGCCAATTCATCTTTTGCTTTGGAGGTTTCAGCCTGTTGGGTTTTTAGGTTTTCTTGGAGATCGGCGATTTGGTTTTCTTTTGTCTTCAGCTCAGCCTGCATACAGACAATTAGATGCTTCAATAAAACGGTACTAGGATTGAAGTACCAACCACATAACAAGTTATGCACTTGATACTTGGGGGCTAATGCATATTCGATCTTCATCTTTCAATTGTTTACAAAGTCCCAAGATCAATACAAGTATTCAACTTGGCACTTGGGGGCTAATGGCTATTTGCTCGTATATATTCTAAAGCGGCAATCTCAATTACTTAAAGTGCCGGTTTAACTATGCCAAGTTGAACCGGCCCTCGGGGGCTACCTCAGCGAATTTCAAAGCATCAAGATTTATATTAGAAAGTCCCGGTTTGAAAGAATATTACAAACCGTCCCTTAGGCGCTAGGAGAGTCAGCAAGAATGGAAGCATATAAGCAGGAAGGAGCATATGGAAGTTACCTCATATTTTTCTTTCATCATATTTACCAGACCGGCTTCATAGTCGCGACTGGTATACAACCGGTTCAAATAACCGGAATGGATATCTTGGGCGTTCAGAGCAGCATAAGTTGTCAGGTCAGCATTCCACTTGCTTTTGCCAAAGCCAGCAAATTCTTCCTTGGCAGAATGTTTGGATAAAGCGACGGGATTGCTTGGTTCAGTATGGCCAGTGCCAGTAATGACAACCTCATCGTCCTGTGTACCACCGGTTTGGACTGGAGCTGTTGGCTTGTTAGTAGGTCTTGCTGGACCGGTGGAGCTTTCAATCCGGACGGAGTCTGTGGGCTGATCGACAGGACCCGAGGCCTCAGCAGGTCTCTCTTCAGCAATAGGATCGTCATCTTGCTGCGGTGGATCGTTGGGTATATCCACAGGAATAACTGTTTCAAGATCGGGTGTCTTGCCTGGCTCAAGAACGGCATCTTCTTCGGTCGCTTTGTCTAGGCGGGCTTTCTTGCTTGGCCTAGGTTTGGCCCTGAGAAGAATAACAAAATCAAATACAACACATGTTCTAAGGCGATGAACTGAAAATATCACAATAAGTGTAGCTTACCCAAGCACCGTTTTGAGCGGTGGCAGCTGAGTAGCTGATGACTCGCCAGAAGATGAGTGGGAAGTAACCTGGTAATCGGAGTCAGATGGATTAAGAGGTTGACGAAAGGAGCCCGCTTTAGGACAAGCACTGACAAGCAAATTAGAGACCTCTGAATGGCGTTTCCGAACCAGACTGTTCGGTAAGCCGGTGGAGGTAACTACCTGGCCGCTATGCCGGGTTGTGCGACGGGCTTCCTGTTGTTGGGTCTTCATAAGAAATTCAGGATCCAGATAAGAAAGAGGATGAGAAAATTTAACTTTCCAGTTTGCCTGACGGATTTTTCGGGAAGGCAAAGTTTCTGAATCGGAAGAGAGAATAATTACCTCTGCAACATCCGAGTGGCTGGCTTCAGCATCATCCTGACAAATATCATCATCAATAAGATGCATGAAAAATAAACTAAGTGAGTCAAGATCTACCTCAAAATCCGGATTATCCACTTCATTATCAAGGGCTGGATTAGAAGATGCCATGGTTCTTTTCCTGTAGGTAGTCTTCTTCACAGCTTTAGTCTTTTGCCGGGTGGTTCTTTCCGGTTTGGCTGGTTTTTCTGGTTTCTCCCGCGGAAGTTTTTTGCTCCAAAATGGATCATTGCCCTGATTACACAGACACTGATATTAAACAATGATCAGACATATCAATAAACAGATTCAGCAAAGAGAAAAATCAAAGTCTTACAGCTGGCGGTTTATTGGTGGCGCAGAAGGGAAGCAGGCCGATTTTAGCACATACGTGTTCCGGTTCATTCAGCATCTTGTTCACAGCTTCTGTGATTTCTTCATCAGAGAGCTGGATTTTTGAATGTGGCAGCGGGTCATCAACACTGTCAGTATACTCGCACATCAAACTGGAGCGCAGACTAAGGGGCAGGATGCTCCACGATATCCAACAGCGAGCAAGGTCAACCCCTGTTAAACCGTTGGCCATAAAAGCTCTGAGCTTTGACAGTTGGGGAGCATATTTGCTTCTCTCCTGGGCAGACAATCTTTGAGGAAAAGTGTGTGTATTGCTGAGCCGCTCCGGACGAAAGCCAGGCAAGGGATTCTCACCAGCAGGGGAGGTATCTTTGCAATAGAACCATGTCTGATTCCATTCTTTAGGGTGGCTGTGCAGCTTGGCATGAGGGTATGTGACCTCTTTCCTTTTCTGAATCGCCACACCACCCAACTCCGTATTAGAGCCATCAGTAAATTCAGTACGGCGGTTTAAATGGAAAAGGTCTCTGAATAATTCCACTGTGGGCTCCTCTTGAAAGAATACCTCATAGAGCACTTGAAAGTGACACATCTTTGTAACAGAGTTGGGGCCAGTATCTTGTGGATGGAGTTGGAAATCGGCTAAAACATCCCGGTAAGATTTAGAACCGGGCGGTTTAAAGCCCCGGGCTAAGTGATCTACGAACACAACAACTTCTCCTTCTCGAGGTGTGGGAGGGCATTCTTTGCCAGGAGCCCTCCAATGGATGGTATCTTTGCTGCCTAAAGCGCCAATCAGGACTAAACCGTCCAGTTCAGCCTCTGTGACGTGAGAAGGAACCCAATTGCACTCATATACTTGCTTGGCCATGATGGAATCTACAAGGTAGAAGATCTCGGTTTAAAAAGTGTACCTGATCAAGGTACGTTGGTACATGCACTGTTAAACTGGAGACAGAATTATCTGAACCGGAGTTTCATGAGGCAACCAACATCTGGCGGTTCAACAAAGGGACTAATGGCGTATACCGGTTTAGAAAATTTTTCCTATAAGGTTAAACCGCCTGATCTAAGCATCGGAAAGCTGAGATTGCAGATGGACAAGTACGCAGAAACAAGTTTTACAGAATTTCTTTACGGTATTGTATCTGAAGCAAGTTCAAAAAAGGGGATAAATACTTGGAAGTTCAAAAGGAGCAGTACCGAACCTATAAGCAAAGCGTTCATATAGATCTACAACTTTGAGATGCATAAGTGAAGGCGAAGGTCAAACAACTATCATTGCACAAAATAAAGGTTCGCGGATTCATCTAACAGATCTGTCGTAGGAGCAAGAAGCAGACGATGAACATGGAAGAACTATGAAACCCTAAAACAGATCCGCGGGGGAAAGGATAGAAGGCTTACCGGAGCTGCAGAAGACACGGAAGATGGCCGCGATGCTCTGGTGCGCCCAGGTTGATGCAGCGGCCGAGGTTGAAGCAGAGGTCGACGGTGGCGGCGGAGCTCTGAAGTCAGGCGTTGCGAGGAAGACGAAGCAGAAGGGGAAGAAGGGAAAGAAGAAAGGAAATGACCCTTCGGTCCTATTTATAAGGCAAAAGGACGTGCGTCAGGCGCGACAATCAAGGAGCCACGAAACGGAGCTGTCGCCTCGACTTCTGCAGATATATTAGATAAAGAAGCGCAATGGATATCTTCGTCATGACAGGTGACGTCACTCTGGTTTACAGTAAATCAGAGAAGATGACATCATGGCGGTTTACCAATTTATGAGAAGACATTGAAGATAAAGCTTTTTGGTAAAGGATTGACATGAACCCGTTCAAATCAATCTGGGGCCTAATGTTGGGGATATTACTGCTGGGCGTAAACCGGCCTATCTGGGCCGGGTCAACTTCATCAGTAGCACCAGAAGTGATAGAGCCCAAGAGGGCAGATGAGGGCCTAAGGCCCATAGCCAGTTCAAGACTTGTAGCGGTAAAACGGAATTTGTATATAAACTTGTATTGTAAGTTAGGAATAAAGAGAGACCAACCTGGATACGAATATCGACCGGTGTTGGGACTCTGTGAACCGACGGGTGTCACCCATGTATATAAGGGGACGACCCAGCGGCGGTTCAAGGACAGAGACAACAACTCGAGACATAGGCGAAGCTTGTTTGCTCCCTAGTCATCGAAATCCCATCAATTCCATCACAACTAGACGTAGGCTTTTACCTTCATCGAAGGGGCCGAACTAGTATAAAACTCTCTTGCGTCCTTGTGTCCGCTTTAACCCCTTCAATCTAACCCGTCGCGATGGCTCCATGACTAAGTCCTTTTTCTAGGACATCTGCCGTGACAAAACCACGACACCCTTGGTACCGACGTTGTTGCCGACATAATCGATAGGCTACCCTCTGACATGCCTTGCTATCATGACCATGCAAGATGTCACCGCTCCTCCTACTTTTAACCCACATGGTGGGCCCATAATCCACAGGTCCCAGGATCGAAACCTGACTCTCTTGTACACCCTTGTTTCTAAGATTATTTCTCACGCTTGGCTTCATATAAAAATCCCGAGCCGCCTTCCGAGAGGTGATCTATTCTGGTATCAGATGCAATACTTATTCCCATTGCTCTGAACCCCTTTCACCCTCTGTTTCAGGCATCGAACGATTGCCTACCTAGTTGAAGCTTCTTATTTCACCTCCTCACCTTGCTCTTGATGACTTTCTTGAATTTCAATTCGAGAGGTGCCTCTATGGCACGTTCACTGAGATAGCCCCGAGGTACCTATCTTGTGTTGAGCTTCGTCCTTCCCGAGTCTTTCCCCCTTACTCCACCCCTTAAATGTCGGGACGAGACTTCTTGTAGTGGAGGAGATTTGTAACACCCGGGAATCATGCTACAGTAATCCCCTGTTGATGCTGCCATGTCATCACTCTTATTGTTGCTAATTCTCATTCGCTTTCAAACACCATTCAACTTCAAATTCAAATTAAAGTCAAATTTCAAAATTCTCCAAACATGCAAACTAAAATGTTCAGAGTGTGGAAAATATTTCATAACTAATTATGGTTATGAGCCAACATTTTTTTGTAAGATGGTTTAATGCTCTATATTAAATAAAACAGAGAAGTTTTTAATAAAAATAAGAGCTAAAAAGTTGTACAAAGAGAAAATATAGAGAGAAGCCCCCGTGCCCCCTCTGGGCCTTGGCCACCCGGACCAGCAAGCCTAACTAGGCCAGTCGGCCAGCCCACCCCGGTCGGCCCACCTTTCCCCTTATCCCCTCACCCCGAGCAAACCCTAGCCATGTTCCCACTCCCCACTCCTCCCTCTCCCCGCACCTTTTCTGGATCGAGGGGAAATCCCCCCCGACCGCGCCACGCCGCCGCTCCGGATGGCGGGCTCCCTGGCGCGAGCAGCTGTCCATGACGCCCGACCTCCCTCCCACTTGCGCTCCTTCAGCACCATTATCCTTCCATGATGCAGGCGCACGCCAACGCCTTGGCACCGCCGCGGTGCCCGGAGCCACCTCGCCGGACCACCGCACCGCCAGCCTCCCCGAGCACTTCCCCGGCATGCTCCGAGCTCGCCCCTGCGCTCCATGTGAGCAACCGCAACGATCCCCTTCCCCCCTTTTTCGATTTGACATCGTAGGCCTCCGTCTCCACTATGCACGACATCGTCGGAGCTCACGCCCGCACCCGCCTCTGGCCACTCTTGCTCGCACGCCCAACCTCGCGCACCGCTGGCACTCGCTCGCGGCGCCGCTCCCTGCGTCGCCAGCTCCTCTGCCGTCGCCCGCCGCTGCAGTTCGCCCCGCCTCTGCCGCACCGGCCACCACTCGCCGGGCCTCGCCCTGCTCCATCTCATCGGCCCGGCAGCTCGCTGCAACTCCGCCTGGTCGCCGTCTCTCGCGGCCGCGTCCGGCGCCCACGCCCGTGGCGCCCGTGCCTGCAGCCTCGTTAACCCTCGCGCCCACTATGGCCTTGTGCCACTGGGCCGTGGGGTCCAGCCCCCTTTTCTAAAAAAAGGAAATAAAAATGTGCTAATACAAAAATAAATAAATTAATTAGTTAACTAATTAATTAATTAAATTATTTAACTTGGCTTAATTATCCTAATTAACTGGGTTAGTTAAAATCAAAAGTTGTTTAGTTATCAGTCTATGGCAGGATGGACCCACCTGTCAGTTTGACTGGTCAACAGGTCAACGTTGAGTGCTGACGTCACCCTGACATCATGCTGATGCAGTATTTTCCTTTTTAATAATAATTTCAGAATATTATTTAAATCTTTAGAAATTCATAGAAAATAAACTGTAACTCGGATGAAAATGTTTTCTACATGAAAGTTGCTCAGAACGACGAGACGAATCCGGATACGCTCTCCGTCCGTCCGCCAGTCATCCCTAGCATAGCGAACCTGCAACCTTCCCCCTCCGGTTCGTTTGTCCAAAAATGCCAACTTCGGGGAAACATTCCCAGATGTTCTCCCCCCTTGCCGGTATCGTGTAGTGCTGCGTTAGAACATGTCTAGCTCTGTCTTTTGTCCTGTTATGCTCTTGTTTGCCCTGTATTTATTGTTTTCCCCCCTCTTCTCTCCAGTAGACCCCGAGACCGATGCTGCCCCTGTGATCGACTACGTCGACAATGACACTTCTTCCTTTTCAGAAGAGCTTCCAGGCAAGCCCCCCCTTTTGATCATCCCGATATCGCCCATTCCATTCTCTCATGCTTGCACTAGATTTTGCTACTGTAATTGTTTGCTCCTATTCTGCTGCATAGCCTGTTTATTGTAACCTGCTATTGTTACCTACCTGCTTATCCTAAACTGCTTAGTATAGGTTGGTTAGAGACCCATCAGTGACTCCCCCACTTGACCCAACTGCCCCGCTGGATTATCAGAAGACCCGATCAACGGGATCGAAGACCAGGCCCCGACACCGCACATCACTTTCCCCTTTTGTTGCTCGACTCTGCAGAGTTACCATCGAGTGTCGAGGGTGGAACCTATACATCACTCCTGATGAGATCTCTGTAGTGTAGCTATTCGGCCGTGGTCATCGAGGGTGATTTCCTCCTTAACCACTTCCGATACGGCTCTGTCGTGCAACCCCCTCAAGTGTGAACTTCGAGGGTGATTCCTCTTACGTTCACCTTGACGATTACATTTAGTGGAATTCATCGGGGGTGATTCCTCGGGTTTTCCCCTTGATGTTTGGACACACGAATACTTGGACTTTACCTTTGTTACTTGGAAAGACGGGTCGACCCCGAGGGGTACCCGCGCGAGCTTAATTGCGAGTGATGTGGAGTCGGGCGGACCTGGAAGGTGCCCGCGAGATAATTACGAGGCGTGGCCGGGCATTCCTAGCCCTTCCGCAAGTCCTCGAGACGGGGCAACGGGGTCACATCTTTCATGAGTCTCTGCTTGTTACCGCGCGTTCCTAATCCACTACGATTTGGATATTTGATCCGAGGGGCCTCTGGCCTGATAGCACTAACCATCACATGGGCATAATATGGGCGTTCTTCGTCATATACATCAGCCGAAGCTTAATAGACGTCAGCGACTGAGCGGCGCGCACCGGGTTGGACTGGTAAGCTCCTACCTTTTTAGGGAGGTAGCTAGGTCTTCTCACCGGCCGCCCTCGCAACGTGCAGGAGTTCTCGGGGAGATGGCCCATGACCCCTGGGGGCATAGGTTTAGTCCGGCGTGCTAGCCTCTCTATTAAGCCTAGGTCGGGTTGCGGCGTATTGTTTGGCCGAGGCCGGGCATGACCCAGGAAAGTGTGTCCGGCCGGAGTTAATCGAGCGTGGTGGGTAAGTTGGTGCACCCCTGTAGGGAAGAAAACATCTATCGATAGCCTGTCCTACGGTAACAGACACTTGGAGTTGTATCCCGATCGATACAACTAGAACTGGATACTTGTGATGAGAACTGGATGGTGATGAGAATTGGATTGTGATGACACTTGAATAGTATGGCTCTGGGATTGCTTCCTCGCAGGGAGTCGAGAAAGTATCTCTGGCCGAGGTTGATAACACTACTACTACTTTACTTTATGCTACTCTACTCCCTCCTGTTGCTGTAAGATGGTGGTTT
Organism: Triticum monococcum; assembly: GCA_034509565.1. Taxonomy (NCBI): domain Eukaryota; kingdom Viridiplantae; phylum Streptophyta; class Magnoliopsida; order Poales; family Poaceae; genus Triticum; species Triticum monococcum. The sequence continues at coordinate 706,376,611 of CM067842.1, read as the reverse complement.
CCAGAAGATGCTAGTCTTCGATAGGACTAGGCCTTCTCTCTATTCTGGCACTTCTGCAGCCCAGTCCACATATACAGCCTTCCTTTGATAATGTTGCATATGTAGTGTAGATCCTTGCTTGCGAGTACTTTGGATGAGTACTCACGGTTGCTTTGCTCCCCCCTTTTCCCCCTTTCTTCTTCTTTCCGGTTGATGCAACCAGATGTCGGAGCCTAGGAGCCAGCTGTCACCGCCGATGCCTACTACTACGTGGAGACCGCCGACGACCAGGAGTAGTTAGGAGGCTCCCATGCAGGAGGCCTTGCCTTTTCGATCAATGTTGCTTTTGTGCTAGCCTTCTTAAGGCAAACTTGTCTAACTCATGTCTGTACTTAGATATTGTTGCTTCCGCTGACTCTTGTGTTTTCGAGCTTATGTATTCGAGTCCTCGAGGCCCATGGCTTGTAATATAAAGGTTGTATTATTTTAATTTGTGTCTAGAGTTGTGTTGTGATATCTTCCCGTGAGTCCTTGATCTTGATCGTACACATTTGCGTGTATGATTAGTGTACGATTGAATCGAGGGCGTCACAGGACACAAGGTAAATTCTATTTCCACCTCAGGCCACTGAGATTGGTCAGTCAGTGCAGGAATTGGACTTGCATATGCAGCTTTGAATTTTTGTATTGAATAATACTCATGCAAATATGGGTGCATATTTAACCTGGGTTTAGATGCCAAAAAAGTATGGAATGCTCACATGGTTTTCCAGTGTATTGCCACTCTTGGCAAGTGCACTCATGCAACTCAGTATTTACCACATGCCTCTTGCCATTCTTTGTATCTCTAACTTCAACACCCCACAAGGAATATTTCTCAACAGATAGATGTGAAAGATTTCTACTCTTGTTGACCACCTATTGTACCACTACTGGAAGTGTGTCCCCTTCCAAAATATTAGCAATTTTTCCTCTCAACTCCCATAAATGCATGATCATGATCCTTATTTGGTCCACCATGTCATGCACAGACAAGTCTTTCAAATCCTTCACTTTGTTGTTAAAACTTTCTGCCAAGTTGTTATTGATATGATCATATTTTATGGCAGTATTAAAACCTGATCTATACCACAACAGAGAATGGTGGGTGTTCAACCATGAAGCAAATTCATTATCACTACATGATGCCAATATCTTACCAAGGTGATAGGAATGTGTCTGTCTGGTGTAGGATTTTGCTGCTGGCCACATGCGCCCAAATTCATCTCCTCTGAATATTTTTTTATCAGATTCATCCACATATGTCCAAAGCACTCCCTCTACTTAGCATGGGGGAAAACATTTTTTACTGCATTTTCCAACCTTTTACATGCATCTGTGTGGATGGCCAAAGGAGAAACTGGCCCTATGCATCTTTTCAGTTGCATCATGAACCATATCCATGATGCCCCTGTCTCTGGTTGAAACATTCCTATTGCAATTGGGAACATCCAGTTGTGTCCATCTAGAGCATTGCATGCAGACAACTGACCATTCCACTTTCCAGTCAAAAAGACGAGTCTATGCTCAAATATGGACGACAACCTGCTTTGAATCCATCTATGCAAGGCTTCAAACACATAAAAAACTTGCTGAATAAAACCTTGCCATCCTCTGTTACCTCTGTATCTATCTCCACCACACTTCCAGGTGACCTCTTATCCACCTCCGCTTTAAAACTATACAACATCCTAAATGTATTTGCCCAGTCACCATATAATGATTTCATGGCCCTTTATTTTGCTTTCCACACTGTAGTGTATTGCAGCTGGATGGGGTACAGCTTCTCCAAGTTAACTTTAAGCCTCTTTGCAGTAGTGTTTGGAGTCTTGGCTAAAATAGGAGTAATCTTTTGTGTAACCCAAAGTTATGATGTCATCTTTGAAACTCTCTGTGAAGTGGTCATACATGTATGCTGGTGTGGTATTTGATTTACCCTTACTGTACTTCCATCAGGTTGTAGTCTGGCAGACAAGTACCATTTGCAAGGATTGCCACCACCATCATAACCTTTGCACCGAGCATAAAATTTCTTTCGATCAGTCCACATAGTCTTGGCATCAAACTCTTTTTCACTGCATAGGTCCTGAAAGACATCCTAAACTCCTTCATGCTTGACCACAACTTTCCCACCTCAATAACTGGGTTCTCTTTGTCATATAAACAAACAAACCAAATCATTATCATCTGTATCATCCACATCATCTGCAGCCTCTCTCATCAGCTCTTCTTCATCCTCATTTGCATTTCTAGGGCCTGTGTTACCATCAGCAGGCAAAGAACTGTCATCCTTCTCCTTATCTTTGTCATCAACTTGAATACCAAACATTTCAGCCATATCAATGTCAGAAATTGGTGTAATGACCAAATCTGTTTTTTCATTCAACTATACTACATTCCAGTCAACAACAATCTTCCTAGCACCATGGGTTCCCTCCTCTCCATCTGCATCAATCCCTGTATCTTTAGCTACTACAGTCGGTTTAGTCAACAATGCCAACATCTTCTTTTGTGAAACCCACTCATCATCTTCCACCTGTGCAGCCATCTTTGATGGCACATAACCAACTCTGGAATGAGTTTGCAGATCAATTAGCTCTGCATAAAATGTTACTTGTTTGCTTGCCCACCCTTCTTGCTGATCAATTTCAGCAACCATGGATTCTCCATCTTCAATTCTCACATATTCACCATTATAGTTATCGAAACCTTGCAAAGATACCTCTTGTTCTGGACCCCAAACAATACTCTACCCAATTCTCTCCACCAAATTTCCCACGGCATTCTCCTTCATGCTCTCCAATTCCTGGGGATCAACATCTGCAAATTCGACATCCAACCTCGCGGTGGTATCTCTATCAATGTCTTGGACACTGCCATCACTGAGCTTGGCTTTACAGGAAAAAAATTCCACTATAATTGCGAATGTGGTGGCAGAACCTGAACCTCCCCTGTTTTATCACCCCGTGTAAGCGACAGTCACTACCAAATCGAGTTCGATAATAGCTAAAAGAGAAAAGAGGGCGGCATTACCGATTTGAAGCACTGTCTACTCGCTCCATCTCATCCAGCCCTCGCTCCATCTCCTATCCAATCGAGATTCTAAAACACCAAGAAACAGGGGCAGCATGAGGCCACAGATTTATCCAAAATTTTGGGGAATGGGACTAGAGTTTGGAAAATACTCACTCGCAATAGCTGCTGCCGAGAAAGGCGCTCCACCATCGGGCTACGAAGAAGAAACAGCCCCCGGATCCAATCGAGATTCTAAATCGCCAAGAAACAGAGGGGCAGCATGAGGCCACAGATCCCCCAAAATTCTGGGGAGTGGGACTAGGGTTTCGGGCTCACTCGCAATAGCTCTGCCGCTGCCGAGAAATGCGTTCCACCACCGCGGAGAAGAAACCGTTGCCGGAGAAGATGCTTACGGCGGCGCCGCTCGCCCAGTCCAGCACGGGCGAGTCGAGCACGGCCACACAGTCACCGGTCGAGTCGTGGACGGTTGACTCTTAACTACGTGGCCCTAGGTGGACCCCACCAGTCAGAGCACATAACCCCCGGTGCCCTAACCAAACCTCACCCTAACTAACAGCCAACTAGAGTAAACAGGTTGTCTTGCTTGAGCTATTTCTGCGCTGGGAGACGTTGCGAGACGTCGCATGAGAGCCATTACAACCAACAACGTCGCATAAGAGACAATTCAACTCAAAGATGTCGCATGGGAGCTATTTGCCCCTCCCAAACATCGCCGCCGTGCGCATCGTCGCCGCCGCACGCACGCAGCACCTCACATCGCCGGGACCACAACTTGTCCAACTGGAGTTCCCACCGACCACTCCACCTTCGGCCTAACTGTAGGTCAGGGCGCTCGTCGCCGGCGAGGCACGCGGGACCTGCCGGTGCCGTTGGGGACTTGGACGCACGCGGGGTGGCGGCCGCTGGTGAACGTGGCCGCACCTCAGACCGGGGCGCGCGGCGGCTCAACGACCTCTCTACTGCCGCCTCCGCCCTCCTCCGGCCCTATATCCTACGGCTGATCCATCCATGGGTACCTAGCCACCATGGCATCTCAATCCCTTTTCTTGTTGTTTGTTTTTTAGATTAATACGGATGGTTGTATGCTATTGTGGATAACCCAATCCCTCTACCTCTAATTTCCTTCGTCTGTTGTTTGTTTTTCAGATTAATATGGACATGTTGTATGCTATTGTGGATAACCAAATATAGCAAAACTTTGGCCTCCTTTTCCTGTAGTTAGGCGACTTCAGGAGCATAGCAACACAATGGAAAGGTAAGCAACGAAACTTCAAATGTACGAGTTGCTTGGACTGCAAATGCTTGGACTACAAATTTCTGAAATCCTCACTAATCAGGAATTCAATATGTCCTCATAAAATTTCAGGAATCCTGATGGCAGCTGTTTGTATGTGTGCGTAAACGTCTATGCTGGTAAATTGTTGGTTAGAGAATATGAAATTGGTTTGCTTGTTCTCTGAGTATAGATGACCGTTTTGGTGTTGAAATTTAGATCTTGGCTACTGGTTTACAGTTTGCTGCCAATTTCTTCTGTGTTCACACCTTGTGTACATCCAATACAACGAGCGGTGAATTGGCTTTAGTTATAGAAACATATATCATGCGTTTTTTTAGAGATTTGATCTGAATAAGTGAGGGCCTCAGGACACTAATGAAACAATAACAATATCTAATATCCGGTGGATTGTCTTATGCAGGAATAATGAATATGACTAACCCATTTCTAGAATCTGCAGCATCACTAAAAACTCTGAATCACATTGGCCTGTGCATCAAGTTTCAGGGAAACATGATGAGGTAAATAGAGAAACTTTCATGAATATTAGATGGCAGTTACACATACAACATTATTATTCTATCATAGCCTAAATAATTGGATTAAAGTTTAGCGCTTTTGGAAGAAGAATAGGGATGATAGTAGGATTGATTTCTGATGTTAGAACTACTAATCTTAAAGTTGTTGACTGCCCTTTAATAACATCCCACACCTTCGCTATGGAAAACATATATTTGTTACCTCATAGTAATAAAAATGGTGTGCTTTAAACATGGTTGCTGCAAAACACATGAACGGAGATTGCACTGAGACACACATATATGAATTGTGCACATTGGTCTCGAGCTACAATTTGAGTGCATGCGTTGCTTACGGTGAACTACTGAAACTCTTGCTTTCTCTCTATTCTGCTGATAGAAGCAATGGCACATAGCTCACACTCCACTTTTATTTGTGTTATTGTGATATTTTTCTTTTCATCAAAATCTTGACTTTGGACATATTTGTTGTTTTTTATATTGGTGTGACCTTGTCCGCCTTATATTGTTTGGTGATTACAATATAAATTCCCGAGATAGTGCAAAAGTGGATAGTTTAGCCATTGAATAGTAATTATTCTACTGAATTGCAATGAAACACTCTTCGTACTTCTTGGACTACTACATGGCATGATCCTGAGCGTTATTACCTTTCTGCTGCCTCATGGAATTTCTTGTGTGCCACACTGCATGATCCTGAGGTTAGCCTCAACATAGTTTTATGATTTGCTTTTTTGTGCCTTTGGAGCTCTTTTTTTTATGCTTTTCTTTTCCAAGTTTCCCAAACGATCAACCCAAATAGGTAATTTTTGTTTTACTGCTTTAGGAGCACTCTCTATGTGTCAATGGATAACTGAAGTCTGGTTGCGTCTATGAACACTTGGAGATTTTGTACTACTTTTTCCCAGGAGATAAGCTAGCATGAGTAATAGATGACCAACAGTAACTAATTACATTTTTTGCTTGACGACCTTATTGTCTTGTAGGAAGGCCTCTGCACCCCCCCCCCCCCCCCCCCCCCCGACAATTGACACGCTGTGCATCTCACCTGGCCTGGCCACCCCGCATCCCCTTCGGAGATTGCTTTTCCCATTGAGAGTGAAACTGTTCTATGAAATTTGAGATGTATATACATTCAGATGAATGCAGTTTCATCCATTGCTGAAAGAAATGTGATATCCAATTTCAGGTTTTCTGAGGCCATGATCAGCTAGGGATTGGATAGCAGAAGCATGGCGTGTATAAGATCTGAACATTGAAGACTTGCAATGCAACTCAATGGTATGCCTTCCTCAGTTCCTTGTAATCTTTGAAGCCTAAATTCTTTACTTTTTTTTATACAAGCCTAAATGTTCTTACATGTTACTGCTTATGTACAAGACAGCAAGAGTACAACATCTACAAAAGTATTTTTGGACTATTTTGTGTGCATCGGGCAACACATACATTAAGCTGTCGCCATTGCCCATCATCTCATAAACTCTATTGTGGGAAGCATGGTTTCGTTTCATCCCATATATATCAATATATAAGTATGTTACCTTCTGTATAATGTTGGTCATTTGTCCATGGAAATATTTAATTAAACAGTGTTTATCTTCTGCATCTTTTTTATATCTTTTTACCATGACAGGGATGGAGCTCTCAGCGATGTGGAGCTCAATGTCTTTCAGGTTGTTCTATACAGTGTTATTAGTGTTTTAATATATACTTATTTGCATAAGAAGTTCGCATATGTTAGTGATTCCTCTCGGCAAAGGAAATATCCTCCCTTCAATACAATAAATAAATTCAATGTTCATGCGCTAAATGAAAATCGTTAGTTCATTATTACTACATTATTATCTGCTATTGATTTTGTAGTATTTACTAATTAGTAGTGCCTCACTAGGATGAACATGTATTTTCTTCTCCGCAAAAGAATGATTTTTCAATGGTTTTTCCGGGCTGTTTATTTTTCAGATATTGTGACCTGCTGAATTATTTTTCCCTTACTGCACACATGCACATCATGTTAATTTTGTGTGCACTTCCCAACTTGTTAGTGCCATCATACCATGTTTGTTAGTCATGCTTTACTTATTATTTGGGCACCTTGGGGTAACATCTTGCCAATGTTTGTTCAGAATGGTGAATACATGTTCAAAAGCACTCGAAATCATATTACATTTCATTATGTTGGAAGGAAAAAGCCTTTAAAACTGGATATATGTAAGAACGCTGACACTTAAAACTATCCTTAATTTGTTTATATCTTTGTAAAGCACTTATAATGCTTTAGCTATCAGGCTAGTCACATAAAACAATACGCACTTGCAGTTTCAGGCATACCTAGACTTGATTGCCAGTTGCTCTACTCTAGGTGTTGGTTTAATACTAATACCTTGTCTTCAAACTTTAACCGTGGAAATTATATGGCTCATGTAAGTGCTAATACTTTCATCTTCAAGTTTAGCAAAGTGACGTACTATTTTCTAATGTATGTGAGGATATATGGTGCTTTATTGCCTGGCAGGCTCAATCTTGATGACACAATTACAGTAAGTACTTGGAGAAATTTTATTAGTTACGATATCTTTTCTAAGAGGTTTCATTGACAGTGAAGTCCAAAGGTAGAGCTGAACACTATACCATGCTTAAGAATTTATGTGACTTCTATAATAGTGTTTGTCGTACCAGCATCTCTTTTACAGAACAAACATATTTTCTGTAGTATCCTAGCTTCAAACTATTTCCCAGTGTTCTTTTGTAAATTGTGCTGATGCATGTCGAAGTACTCAGGCAGTCTGATAATTTATCATTTCATCTCTTTTTCGCCATGAAATGTATCGCTTAATCTTACAAAGTTAATATGGTACTCACTTCAGGCACAGACTCCATGCCCACCGAGTTGCATTTGTGATCAGCCAACACACTGTAAAACCGAGAAACTTGTGCTCGATCGCCTCCAAGAAGTAGAAATTAGTGAATTATCAGGAACTGAACATGAACGTGATTTTGTGCAACGGTTATTCAGTTGGGCAACAACCTTAAAAAAGTTGACAATGTCTTTTCATCAATCGATCACGAAAGCAAGGGCAAGGGGTTGTGCCAGATGTTACGAAGCTTGTCCACATTGGAACTATGTATCGAATTTTATGTGCACCGCTGCTTTGTGGGGAAAGTTCTGTATGTTCCTGGAGATTAAAACACTGATTTGTCAATTCTATTCGCAAGCTTCTGGTTTGTGTGGTCCTGTTCGCATGCTCAGGAGTCAGGAGTGGTGACGAATTCATGTTGTGAGAATATGTCGATGCTGTTGAGACTGTCTTTCTAGGACGCGTGTTTATCTCTGTAATCTGTATGAAACTATGGATTCTAATTAATTTGCTAAAATAGTAGCTGCTTACCCTGATTTCTAATAGCATTTGTTAGGTGGGCGCATTGCTGTTTATTAGTTGAATGGTGATTTCTGCTGAATTTCTGTTATTGTAATGGTATATGGGACTGTAAGTTCATTCTTTTGATATCATTTGCTGGAATGTGTAAAGGTATGGCTCTTTCATGATTTGAACCTTGCACCGGTAGGGTTTCCACAACACTATGTATGATCTAAACAATGGGTGAATATATTTATTGGAGCATTTGTTTCAAACAAAGGATTTTTATTGTAAGATATTTCTAATATTTAAGTGTGCGTGATGTATTTTAGATAGTACTGTCTCAATATTGTGTGCCCGATTGCTATTGAAATTAACAAAATATTTAAAATTATAGTGAAAATGTACAATCTCCAATAATACAGTGGGTATTAATATTTATATTTGTTACTAGTCTAGCATTAAGGTTTTTTTAGGGGCGAAGCCAACTTTATTAATCAAAAACCACACAGAGTGGGATACGTGTTGGGGTATGAGGCTGGCCAAACCATACATATCGCCCTGGAGCTAAAGAATAGCAAACTTTGCTAATCTATATGCATCCATATTGGTTGCACGACTCTCAAAAGAAAAAGTACAATTCAAAAGAGAAGCTCTAGTCTTAATTTCGTTGATAATGGGACCATACATTCCCTGGTTTTCTCCATGGATATCGCCAACAACTTGCTTCGTGTCTGAGGTGATCATAACATGTTGCACGTGAAGGTCTTGAGCTAAGGAAATAGCCTCTCTGCATGCGATCGCCTCCAAGGTAGTTGGGTCCACAACTCCAGCAATCACTAGCGCTGAACTTCCCAAGTAGATCCCATCTCTATCCTGACATATAGCTGCAGCTGATCCTCCTCTTGCTGCTCTAACCCCCGCATCCACTTGTATCTTTACAAAATTCTCTAGTGGCGCCCTAGATCGCTGAGGAGCGCTCATACTCTGGGCAGTCCCAGTTCTCTTTGGCTCCTTGTCCCGCACAACATCCAGATCATTGAAGAAGTGTGTAATAAAATTGTGTATTGCATCTGGAGTTTGGAAGATCCCCTCGTGGATGGCTTTGCGTCTTGATGACCATATCGCCCATAATGTGACTACAACTCTGATGAACTGATCGTGCGGGAGTGCTTCCAGAAGGGTAAACAACCAGTTTCTAGCATTTGTCTCTAAACTGGCCAACAATGCCGAACTCAGCTCCTCGTCAACTAAGGCCCACGTGCACCTAGAGACCATACAATCGAGGAGAGAATAGTGTCAGGAATTGGGAGAACCACAGAAACCGCAAGAGCTCGAGGTGGACATGTGTCGGAGCGCCCTTACGTCTTCAGTTGGAAGTTATTGTTTTGAAAATCGCCATAAAAACATCCTCAATTTTCCTGGGACCTGAGTTTTCCATAGAGCTTTCCATGAACCTTCCTCCATGTTCGACCCTAAGGCCGCAGCCGTCCCTTCCAACCATGCCTCTCGTGGCAACCAACATATTGTAGGCGACTTTACAGAATAGTAGCCCTTCTTATCAAACATCCAGTTCCAGAAATCTGGTGTGTTCATTGTGCACAACGGGATACTCATTATCACTTACATCAAAAGGAAGGAACACCTCATCCAATAGTTGCTTATTCCATGTAACCGAAGTTGTGTCTATGAGCTGTGAAACATGTGTCGGTGGGTTCAGAACCCGACACCCATATGGCTACATCATTTCCCCCCCGGGTAGCCAATTTTGTTCCCAAATCAGCGTGTCCACACCATTGCCAATCCTCTTGATGATTCCTTGCTTCAATGTGTCCTTCCCTTCCATGATGGCCCTCCAAATCTGATTGGGGTGGTTACCCAAGGTAGCATGCAATATTGAGGTATTTGGATAGTAAATACTCGTGAGAAGTCGCACGCTCAAGGATTCAGGGCACTATAACAAACGCCAAGCTTGCCAAGCTAACATAGCTACATTGAAAAGCTCAAAATCTTTAAAGCCTAACCCTCCCATGCTTTTTTGTTGGGTCATTGCCTTCCATGAGATCCAATGAGGCTTGCGCTGACCATCCTTACCCCCCCACCAGAACTTCCTGATTAACATACAAATGCTCACACAGGCCACTTGGTAATTTGAAGCAGGACATGGAGTATACTGGTATTGCCTGAGCTACTGATTTGACCAACAGTTCTTTACCAAGCGTGGACAGAGTCCTCTCTATCCATCCCTGGATTTTGCTCCAAAGCCGGTCTTTCAGGAAACTGAAAGCACCATTTTTTGAACTAGCAATGTCAGAAGGCATGCCCAGATATTTTTCATTAAGTGTTTTATTGGGAATATTCAACAAATCTTTGATCTCTTGGCGCACAATGTCTGTAACACCTTTACTGAATAAAATGGATGATTTGGCACAATTTACGCTTTCCACTCTCTTGTGTTAGGCATTCCGATCATGGGTTAAATTTACGCTTTCCACTCAGAGGATGAAAAGCATAATAGTTATTATTTGAAACACGGTTTCTTAGAGTCTGATTCATTAAAAAGGCCAAAGAGAATTGCTCGGTTAGTTAACGAAAACCTGGGCAAAAACTGTTACAACACGCCCACAAGAAAGGGCACCCGCCGACCTGGCTACCCACAGGACCCACACACACCGCCGAGGAGAGGACATCGTCAAGATTTTCCACAACGTCATCGTCATCACTACTCCTCAAGCAAGCGACTCGAGCTTCTGGCATGACCGCTGGCTTGAGGGTTAGGCTCCGAGAGTTTTTACGGTGCATCATACTACCGACTAGGTGGAGTAGTATATAACTCATCCAATGGTCGATATTAACCCATATTTTTTTTGCTGCAGGGCATTTCGGTAAATGACTGTTAGGGTAGATTTATCTTTTTTTTAGTCAGAGATTTGTCCTTTCTTAATGTTAATTGTAGTGATTAATAGTGTATTGACCACACCGTAAAAATAATATAATTAATCATAATTCGATCCCATCTCATTCGAGTCCGTCTATCATTCCTCATTGTACGCAGCTGCCCGGTGGCCGTGTCCTCGCCTACTCCGTCGCACAGGGCCGGCCACTCCGTCGCGTGGATTCCGGTCGCCGCCCCCTGATCTTCGACAACGCAACCACCCCGCGCTGCCGGGCGGCCCTCTCGCCGCCGCACCCCAAAGCAGCGACAGTAGCATTCTCATATGATATCAACACGAACTAAAAGCCTGGAAAGACGAAGTAAAAGCCTGGAGCTTCTGTCCAGTCCAAGTCTGTCCAGATGAAAGCAGTTTTATACTCGTGGTTCCAGTAGACTCTGTTCTTGCAGACTTTGAGGGTGGATGACGTCGCCTTCGGTGTTCAGCTTCATCTGCAGGACGTCCAAGGACTCCGTCCCGGACATGGTGATGTACCCGTACATCCAGAGGAGGTAGATTCCGTCGTAGTAGGTGAAGGGCAGACTGGTCCTGTTGCTCCTCTTCCTGATGTTGTAGGCTAGCTTGATGGCCCCTCTATTGACGACCTCTACAATCATGGCGCATCCGGCAACAAGCTGCTGCAAACACAGAGGAACGCCGCAAGGGCGACGGGGCATGTCAACGGAGTGACGGCTCACCTTTGGTCTCCCCCAACGACCCGCTCCACATCCCGCAGGTTCGAGGGGAACACCTAACGGCCGGTCCATCCGCCGAGGACGACTGCCGGCTAGGACAGGAGGGAGCGATGGCGCGGTATGGGCTCGTCCGGTCGACGGCGGGATGCGAAACCCAAGCGTAGGCAGCGCGTATAGCGGTGTCAGCGGACAGAACGACGGCTCGACTTCGTCATCTCCTTCTAGCACCACCCGCGGTAGAGGCCGTCGATCGCGAGCGTGAGGGCTCGCGAAATCACCAGCAGCCTTGGGGAGGGTGCGGGGGTGGGGAGCGGATGGGGAATGAACAGCGATATACCAAAAATGCCCCCGTCAAAAAATATACTACCAAAAATCGGTTGTAGTATTGCCTCGTCTGGTCCGTCCATCCACAAAAATAAATGGCTCATATTCACTTGCTGTACTGTAAAAGGTCTCTAGGCTCCGCGCTCCCTTGCACCTGACATCTTCAAACTCTGCTCTCATAAGAGAACTTATGTCCATGATGTCATTGCTAACCAAAAATGGATGTTGGGGCTACATCGCATCTCCCAGCAGGCTGAACCCGGTCAATTCACTTCCTTGTGGCATCAGGTACAAACAGGTTAGCCTGTCAGCAGAGACGGAGGACTCCATTGCCCGGGTTTGGAATAACTCGAAGATGTATCCGGCTGCCTCCACATATCACTGCCAATTCTTTGGTTCCTTTGCCAACTTGCACTTGAAGAAACTCTGGCCGACCAAGGTGGATCTCGAGTGTCATTTTTTATGTGGGTTTGGCTGCGAGGCGGGATTCTAAAAAACCAGACCAAACCGGGGTAGACTAGCCTGTTGACATTTTTTTATAAAAGAAAACTCCGTGAGCGCCAAGTGCTCAAGCTGAGACTTGAAACCTGGTGGGAAGGCTGCGAATTCCTGCGCCTTGCCAACTGAGCTACACTCAGTTCTCAATCTGGGGACTCGCAGAATTTCTCACATTGAGAAGTGCAACCTCCGCGGCCAACAAGACGAGACCCCTCTACACCTTATTCTCCAATGCCCCTTTGCCCAAGTCGTCTGGTTTCTAGTGGCCGATGACCTGGGTATTCCTTCTTTCATTCCTCTAGCCCAACATGCAACCTCCATTGCTCTTTGGTGGAACAACTTCGCCTCCAGTCTACACCACCTGGAACATATGGAAGGAAAGAAATCGACGCGTCTTTGATCACAAGGCCTTACAAGAGTCTACCATCCTTCAGCTCATCAAGCAGGACATTCTTCAACCAGCCCTCTCCATCCATTGGCTCTCGGACGTCGAAAACAGCCCAGAACGCGAACCTGGTTGATATATTTTTTTAATCCTTTTTTGGTGGGGGACACCTAAAAAACCAGCTATGTAATGCAACTTTTGTATTAGTTTTTCTCCTTATATATATAGGCAGTACAAGCTGCCAGTTGCTCCAAAAAATGCTTTGTTCTCGAGCTCGCTAGGATATACCCTACAATTTTTCAAGCATGAGCCTAGCATCTATCATTCATTTCGGTCTTTGAAATTTTGTTTATCAGCAAGTTGCTGCTAGAGCTGAGAATATATTTATCTTTGCATCATAATGATTTTGATGTTTTGCTCTATCATTGTTGCTTGTTCAATCTCAACCCGATTGTGTTGTAGATATGTGTTTTTTATATGTTTTTAAACACAGTTTAGACGAGACGCTCATATGTACGCACATACCACTACAAAAAAAAAGACACATCCGTGACATTTTAGGCCGAACGATTTTTTTTCTGTCATACATATGACACTTCTATGACGATAATTGTGACAAAACCCGGTATCATCATAGATGTGGTGGGCTCCTACTTCTATGACAAAAAATCATGACAGAAAATGGGCTTTTCGTCCTGGGCGGGCCGGAGATGCAGCTGCATGACATTCTTTGGGCTGTCCATGACGGAAAAAACCATGGTAGAAGCGAGGGCGAGGAAAATTTCAGGGAGTTCCCGGTTACGGTGGGAGGTCGGGGGCCGAGCGATGCGCGTTTCTCTCATACACGTACGCGCGTGTGTGCGAGGCGTTGGCTCTAACTGAACCCGAGCGAGGAGTTGGGCTCTAACTGAATCCGAGCGATTGCACTGCAGGCTACGCGTTACTGAATCCGAGCGATCGATCGATGACTGTTAACTGAACCCGATCGAGCGATTCCTTTGCTACTGCTGCTAACTGAAGCCGATCGATGCTGCCTCTGGGATGAACAGTGAGCGTTGCCGGGGGGTTTGGATGAACAGTGAGCGGTGGCGTTGCCTCTGGATAAACAGGCCCCCGTGGTGTGGTGGAGGGCTAGATGAACAGTAGACGGTGGAGGGGTGCCCGTGGAGGGGTGGTTGAACAGGACCCCGTGGTGTGGAGGGAGACGGTGGAGGGGTGGTTAAACAGTAGCCGGTGGAGTAGCGCGCGGTGGAGGCTGGATGAACAGGAGCCCGTGGAGGCTGGAGGAGGTCGACGGTAGCCCGTGGAGGCTAGAGGAGGTCAACGGTGGAGATGAACAGTATCCCGTGGAGTCCCATTTTGCGGTACGCCACACCCCTCCCGATGAACAAGACCCCCGTTTCGACCGTAGGAGGTCCGTTTCGTCCGTTTTGCGGTACGCCACACCCCTCCCGATCAACAGGATCCACGTTTCGACCGTAGGAGGTCCGTTTCGTCCGTTTTGCGGTATGCCACACCCCTCCCGATCAACAGGACCCCCGTTTCGACCATAGGAGGTCCGTTTCGTCCGTTTTGCGGTACGCCAGACCCCTCCCGATGAATAGGATCCCGTTTCGAACGTGGCCGGTCGAACACAAGGCCGTTTCCTCCGTTCTGCGCTACGCCAGGCCTTGTTTCCATCGCCTGTTCTGTCCAAGCCCTCCCGATGAACACGACCACGCATTCCGTTCCGACCCAGCCGGTTGGCTCCCACGCGTTCCGTTGCCTCCCGATGAACACGACGCATTCCGTTGCCTCCCCATGAGCACGACACATCCTGTTGCCTCCCCATGAACACGACGCATTCCGTTGCCTCCCCATGAACACGACGACGACGCTGTTTCTCCGTTCGGACCCAACCATGTACACGAGCCCTCGCCGTACGTATGTGCGAGTAGGCGTTCGAGACCCTGCCCGTATGTACGTACGTGGCCGTATTTTCTTTCTTGCACCCTGGCCGCTGTACGTACGTGTACATGCTACGTGCGCGCCTCTACTACGACACGTGCGCGCCTCTACATCCACCAGTATATATGTACGTACACGTTCGCGACCAGAATGACAATGCTACGTACGCTTCGACCAGGTGGGTCCCGACTATCAGGCACTTCCTTGCGTGCGAAGATGTAGCTGGTGGGTCCCAGCTGTCAGGGGGGTGAATCATTTTTTTGCCGGGACGCACTTCCTTGCGTGCGAAGGTGTAGCTGGTGGGTCCCAGCAGTCAGGGGGGAAACGTTTCTTTCGCGAAATACGGTGGCCCATCCGGTGGGTCCCTGCTGTCAGGTGGAGGAATAATTATTTTGCGCGTAATAAGGAGGCACTTCCTTGCTGCCGCCATGGACCCAGCTGTCAGCCTCTCCACGTACAGTCCACGTCCGATGGAAGTCGTTCCTTGACCACGTGGACCACACCGCACCGAGAGCATCAGGGCAGTGGATGACGGCGAGGCCTAGGAAGGGGACGACGCGGAGCCGGTGAAGACGCGATAGTGGATGCCCACGTGGAGAGGAGTATGAGGGTTCACTCGTTCGGATGCGGTGTGAGGCTACCGTCGCCGCAAGGCCTGGCCAGCGATGGGAATAGTAGGGGGCGGTGAGGCCTCCGCGGCAGCACAGCCGGCCACGGGAGGCAGGAGCAGGCGGCATGACCGGCGCTGCTTTGGGCGGCTGGAGCAAGAAGACCAGAGGTTGAAGAAGCACTACGTCCGTTGGATGGACATCGTACGGTCACTGGAGCTAGAATGGTTCATATTGACTAAGTTGACAAAGCCCTCCGTCCCCGTCAACTTAGTAGGCCCACAAGTCAGCCTCCCACCAAGGTGGGTCCCAGCTAGCAGGGGGAGTATTCATTTTTTTGTGCGTAATAAGGAGGCACTTCCGGTGGGTCCGAGCTGACAGCGGGGGGAATGTTTTTTTCGCGAAATACGGTGGCCCGTCCGGTGGGTCCCAGCAGTCAGGGGGAAAACGTTTTTTCGCGAAATAAGGTGGCCCATCCGGTGGGTCCCCGCTATCAGGTGGAGGGATAATTATTTTGCGCGTAATAAGGAGGCACTTCCTTGCGGCCGCCGTGGACCCAGCTGCCAGCCTCTCCACCTACAGTACTCTTCCGATGGAAGTCGGTCGTTGACCATGTTGACCACGCCGCGCCGAGAGCACCAGGGCGGTGGACGACGGCGAGGCCTAGGAAGGGGACGACGCGGAGCCGGGGAAGACGCAGCAGTGGAAGCCCGCGCGGAGAGGAGTACGAGGGTTCACTGGTTCGGCTGCAGTGTGAGGCTGCCGACGTCGGAGAATAACAGGGGGTGTGGGTGAGTGGAGGGATGGCCTGGCCAGCGGTGGGAGTAGTATGGGGGCGGTGAGGCCTCCGCGGCAGCACAGCCGGCCACGGGAGGCAGGAGCAGGCGACACGACCGGCGCTGCTTTGGGCGGCTGGACCAAGAAGACCAGAGGTTGAAGAAGGACTACGGCCGTTGGATGGACATCGTACGGTCACTGAAGCTAGAATCGTTTATATTGACTAAGTTGATAAAGCCCTTGGTATGCTCCAACTTAGTAGGCCCACAGGTCAGCCTCCGAAACGGTGCGCCTCAGATGTCAGGGGGAGGAATCATTTTTTGGGTGGCCGAAGCTAAGAATATCCGAGATTGACGAAGAAGCACGACATCCGTTGGATAGACATCCAACGGCCACTTCTGCTAGAACCGTGTGTTGACTATAATAAGTTGACAAAGCCTTGCACACACGTCAATTTTTTTAGGGGACGCGTCACTTAGTAGGCCCACAAGTGTGTGGCAGAGAACTTATAGCCCATTTGCGTTTTGTAAGAATGTACAACCCATTTTTGAATTCTAATGGAATTTACAACAGCCCATTTACAGTTTGTTAAAAGTACAACCCATTTTCTAGCTAGGACAATGATTAATAATTTCAACCAACCGTTGAAGACAGAATTCAATAAAATTTCCCACATTTTGATGGGATCCGAAATATTTTTATCCCAAAATTTCTAGTTAGATTAAATATAAATTTGTATTACGTAAAAATCCAACGAAACATTGCGCGCGCAACAATGAAAATTTAAGATTTTCAAAATCTATAAATAATATTTTATAAACTAATTCGTGTTTGGTGCATTTTTTATAGTTAGTGCCCAGTTTTTATAATTACATCCTATTTATTATTTTTTAAAGCACATTTTCTTGTTAAGCTTAATGCATCCCTCCTAGGAAAGATTTGCAGCCCAGCGGGATGGAGAATAACAAGTTGACCTTGCCTGGATATTTCTCAAAAAGACGTATAGCTGGGCTAGCCATTTTCATCTTGAAAAAATTAGTATCTGGGCTGGATATCTGGCCTGGGCTAGACGGGCCACAGCCCGCCCAGTTAATACCCTGCTCTCCTTTGAACAACAACGAAATCATCGCCAAGAAAAACTCTGCAGTGCACATGCCTCAAAAACACAAATACTGCTCGAGCTACTTGGTCCCAGCTGTCCGCCGCACTTTGTGCAATTCTCTCGTTTATATTGACTACATAGGTTGACAATGGTGTGGGACCGTGATTTCAGGAAATCAGGAGAAAGCAAAAAAAATATAGTTGTACATAATAAGGAGGCACTTGCGTACGTACGACTATGGTCCTAGTGGGTCCCTAGTGTCATCCAGTCAAAATAAAGTCATCTCCTGAATCCTCATGTTCGTTGACGATGTTAACAATGCTCGGCGCCACGCCGAGCGCAACAACTCGAAGGACAACGGAGAGGGCCTCGCGGGCCCTACGGATGGTCTGATACAGTGCCCACTGCTCATTCAGGAAGCCAGGATCATCGGACACCTATGAGCACCTTCAAGAAACTGAGACGACATGAAACGGTAAGGCCGCGCTTGGGAGCTCTGGTTTATTTCAAACCTGTATTAACATACAAGTGTAATTTAGTCGTCATCGGAAACAATGCGTAAAATACATGCGTAATGAAACCGAGGGCCCGAGGTCTGTAAGTAAAACCGGCGGGTTACGCGTGTAATTTGAGAGACCAGTGCATATTTTACGAGCACTGCTATATGGATGACATTACCACACGATACATGCATGACGTGCGTATCATGCCATCCATGGGCAAGGCTGAAACAGCAGCTAACGGCTGGATTAACAATCGTCCGAGTGTCGTTCAGTGTTTTTATCATCGTGAAGTACTTCCGATATTTTACTAGTCGAAATCGACCAACCAAGTGCCTTCGCCCGAGACCATCTGCTTTAATTTACAAGCGTCAGTTTTACAAGCGGTTTTGGTTGGAAAACAACGATCCAATCACGGCCTAATATCATGAGTTGGCTGGAAGATCATACGGTTTCACATCTAACCTACCCGACTTGTCGTATAGGCTATGAATGAAACATCAGACGATGAACTTCTTAAGCACGGAAACAACAGAAGAGGATGATCTTCTTAACAAGCAAATCACTGGCATTAGATCGACATGCAAAACAATACGAAGCATTATTCTCAGGAGGCACGGTGAACATCTTGTGATGCCGCATGCCACAACATTCCAAGCTCAACTTTGCAATCAAACACAAGGCCTGGCATTACATAGACAATATTCAGAACAAACTCTTAACACAGGAATATCTCAGCAGAGTAACTATTTACTTCTAAACTAAACACATGAATAGGAAAAAACACTTGACGCTGCTCACAGCAAGGGCGTCCCACTCAAAAATATCAAATGCATGTCTTCTGGCTAACATCAATGAGCAAATTTTGACAAGGTTTTCCAATTCCAATATATTAAACTAACGTCTTCTTGCTAACATCAATGATTAAACTTTGACAAGCTTTTCCCATTCAAAATATGTAATGCCTATGATCGTGGATCCTGTCGTAGCTTCTTGTACTTGTTTGGTCACTTTTTGGTCCCTGCAGACTAGTCATGTCACCGGTGTCTAATAATACTCTATAAAGCTTCTCGGTCATTTCCTTCTGTAATGTAGCGCAAACAGTGACTGCTTTGTGCAAAGTGGAACGACCAACTGGAGCCAGTAATGCAGCAGTTTGCCTTGGACACATTGGCTCCTTTTGTGCAGTTCAACTAAAATCGACGTCGGAATAAAACCGAGCTTTAATTTTGATATCCCTATAAGCAACAATAGGTATAAGGGAAACAATTACTGAGAAATAACGGTTGATGACTTGTACTCCCAGAAGAAAAGCATCTGCTGATCTACTTTATCTTAATGAGAAACAAAGCAGGAGAGTAGCAATTCTCCATCAGTGTGATTCATTCATATTGACTGAGACATTATCTTAACAATGCCTTATTTCAACATGTATAAAGAACGACAAACCAGAAAAGTACCATTTCTAAAACAATGCAACTGATTCATTTTAACAGAGACATTATCTTAACAATACCTTGGTTAAACATGTAGAAAGAACTACAAAGCAGGATAATACCATTCCTAACAAGTGTTGCAGTTTTGAACTAAGATTCAGTACTTAATTAATTCTGAGAGTGGCATTGCTTAATTTTACCAGCTGCATTAGATTAACGAAAAGCATAAACAGTTCTAGGGGAGAGTGGGCGCAACAACAGTATGTGCTTCCATCTACTTATAAAGGGGGTGATGCCGAGTTTGTTGTAACAAAGCAACAAGTATAATGTCTGGGTTGGTACCATTTTTGTTCACTACTTAATGGGAAAAGACAGCAATACAATAGCTTCAATTCAACATTTATTTAAAATAGTACCAATACAAGTAGCGCAGCATCTCAAAACACACTGCACGATCATGTGGATGAAGGCAAGTACCAACCTGTCATGACGCACACAAGATCACATACGAATCTGCCAACACGAATAGGAAATCCAATCTCGTTTTGTCCAGTTGCACTGAAATCAAGCAAAGTATTTCGTGTAGCGAAGCAAAATGTCGCAATAGCAACAAGTTGAATATATATCCCTGTTTAAACAGAGGCAAAAAAGGAATCAATTACTGGCTAATAAAGTAGGATGAAACATGCGGCCACAAAAATGGTAATCCCGCCAATCCCTAACAAGTGTTGCAGTTTTGAAATAAGATTCAGTAGTTAATTCTGAGAGTGGCATCAATTACTGGCTTATAAAGGGGGTGATGCTGAATTTGTTGTAACAAAGCAACAAGCATCATGTGTGGGTTGGTCCCATTTTTGTTCACTACTTAATGGGAAAAGACAGCAATACAATAGCTTCAATTCAACATTTATTTAAAACAGTACCAAAACAAGTAGCACAACATCTCAAAGCACACTGCACATCATGTGGTTGAGACCAAGATTTGAAACAACTCGCCATGAAGACTGGAAACAAATCTCGATCTCCTTTTGTGCAGTTCCACCAACATTAAGCAAAGTCACCGGTGTGACATTCAAGTTGAACTGCACAAAACACTCTTAAAACATAAGTATTTCGAGTAGCGAAGCAAAATGTCGCAATAGCAACAAGTTGAATCAATACCCTTGTTTTAACAGAGGCAAAAAAGGAAATAATTACTTGCCGATAAAGGAGGATGAAACAAACGGTGGCAGAAAGAAGCATCTAACTTATCTTGGATGGAAAACAAAGTAGGACAGTAGCATTTCTAAAACGGTTGCATTGATTCATATTAACAGAGACATTCTCTTGAAACAACATTCGTTAAAAAATGTAATTTACTTTTAACAGTGGCATTGCTTCAATTTTCCGGCGGCATTCTTAGATTAACAACAGCAAAATAGTTGTATGGGACATGCCAGCACCATGTGCGTCCACACGTATAAATGGGTGATGCAGAGTATGTAGCCAAGTAGCATATATGCGATGGTCCCATATTTGTTCTCTTTGAACCTTCTTCCTATGTGAGGGCAGCAAATCTAGTCCTGCACAAACTACCCGGCCCCCAGTTTCTTTCCCTTTTCAACAAAGAGATCGGTTCCTTATAGATGTGTGTACTGGGTTACCCCCTTTTTCCCTTTTCGACCTACAAAGCAGCTAGAGAGCCAGTCTATACTACTTTCTGCCCCTCCTTTCCTCATTGAACCACGTCCTAGATTCTTGCTCCAGCCCATCGCACCCTTATTTCCTCTTTGAACCAAGACCTAGATTCGACTACAGATCGAAAAAGATCCACATGCAGCTAGAGCAACGACGGTGTCAAAGAAACTTATACCTTAGGGTCGTCGGGATGTGGCAAGGCGTGCGGCGAGAGGCCGGATCTGCCCACACTACGTACGACAGCGAGGAAGAAGGGGTCGGTGGCCCTCCCGCACAGGCGCTGGGTGAAAGAGAACAGCGCAGCCGGCAGTGGATTGCCTCCCTCGCCGAAGGCAATAGAGTGAACGCTGCACCTCCTCCCCTTCCTGGTGCGATGGGATACAGACGCCTCCTGCACCAGCTGTGAGGGGGGAGAGAGAAACAAGAGGCCAACGCAGTCTTGTTTAGATCTGGTGAAGAGAGGGTGAGAGACTGTGAATATAGCAAACCCTAGCAAATGAACGCTGAGCCTCCAGCGTGTAACATATATGTAGTGCGGCGAGCGTGTGGAGAGTGCAAACTCTAGCGAACAAGCGCTGAGGCTCCCGCTTATATATATATATATACAGCTGTAGTATGGACTGAGCTCCGGTGCCTTCACTGCACCTGCTTTTGGCTGTATGACAGGTGAGCCAGCCACATTTTGGGCCCACCTGTCATAAATCCAAAGGCAGTTGCACTAAGTCAATGAAGCTGCGTCCATATAGTACTCTCGTGTATACGACTAATATATAATAGAGTGGTTTTCTTATTCTCTCCATAAGAATCGTTTTAAATTGTCTAAGTACGAAACGAAACTCTTTATTTAATGTACAGTGAAGAAAACTAGTACTACTTCCGATGAACTCACGATCCACGCCCACGCGTCCTGGTCGCACTTCCTGTCCTTCACGTGTGGTACACTACCCTCCCTTAAGTGAACAACCACACATGCACCAAATTATCGGAAACGTGTGAGAGTGTGTACAAATAAAGAATTTTAATTTCAATTATCGGAAAGGTTTGAGAGTATTACAAAGTTTGACTTCAGTCAAATCTAATATGCGGAGTAAATAAAAATGGAGGCCTACTACGTCCATCCGGGTTTTTAGTCCACACCATTTTTTAAATCAAAGTTAATAGCTGGACAAATAAAATTACAGGGGAGCTGGAGACAAAGTTGTGAGAAGGCTTAGAAATCAATACAAAACTTATGCTCTTAGTATCAACGTCGATCCTTCTGCGAGGAAACATTTGGTTCATAGCCAATTGTGTGATAAAATTGCACCAACGTGAAAGACGACTGCGTCTCCAACGCAACCAAGGTGAACTGACGAAGGATATCATCTTTGTGCATAACAAGCAAAGTGCACTGATGGAAGACAGCTTGTTTTTCATTGAAAAACGATCAGCTTCACCAGCCGACGCAACCATGAGGCGCAACCATGAGCATCGATAGGTCATCGTGGTGATGCATCATCCATTTGGCATCAAGTTTGGGTGAGGCACCTATGAAGTTCGACAAATCCTCACTGTGGTCTGTTTCTTCTCTGTAATCAAGCTCGAGGAAGGAAGAACCACGTGGCAGAGGACAGTGAGGTGGAACAACAATGGCCATCCAATTTTGTGCAGTTCCACTAAAATTGAGGAAGACATGCCCGGGTACGGAGACACGCATCACTGTTTCCAAAAATATAAAAAAGGGTTAGCAATGACATCTCAATTGTCAATAAGAATTAATGAAAAGTACACCAACACACAGAAGCATCATAATTATCTTGATGGGAACTAAACCAGGATACCCGAGAAAAAAACATTTGTTCATTTAACCAGTGATAGTACTACCACCATATGGACAATGACCGCACAACCACCATGTACTTTTAGTCGAAACAACATGTATACCTCCATCGAGGCATAAATCAGGACAACTTTTCGAGTGGCATTTCCTCTATAATAGTACTAGTAGGTGATGTTGGACCAGCCGACGAACCCTAGCTACTATGCATGGGGAGCTGGGGAGTAGTCACATAGAAGAAAACCCGCACGCAGCGACCTAGGGAGCTGGACCAGTACAAGAAGTTATACCTCAGGTGGGCGAGATGTCGTTTAGGCGGGCGGGCGGGATCTTCCCACACGACGGCAACGAACAAGGGCGCGGAGGATCTTCGTCCGCGCCAGCGCCGGCTCCAAGAGGACAGTGCGCATCGGCTTCCTCCGTCGCCGACGGCGACAACGTCAACGCTGCACCTCCTCACCTCCCGCAGCGGACGGGATTCGGCCGGATCTGTGACCACCGGTGAGGAGAGAGATAGAGTGGACACTGTCATCTTGTTTTGATATGGAGAGGGTGAGAGAGCGAGACGCGAGAAACTCTATCAAAAAAGAGGCTATAATGGAGTAAAAAAATCTCTCCATAGCAGTGGTTTAAATAGAATATGCGCGTTCCCGAAAAAAAGAAACGAAAACTGGCGGACAATTTTTTAAGGGTCTGTCTAGGACACATCTAGATGGGACATAGTTATGTCACATCTAAGTTGATGTCCACTCTTTTTGTGGTCTATTTTTTTCCTAGTTTTTTTTATTTCTTGTTGCTACATTATATACTTGTGGGAGCTTAGATGTGATATCCTTAAATAACATCTAGATGTGAATTAGACAAACTGATTTTTTTTGAACTACAAACTGATTTTCTAACGTACCAAGAAAGAAAACTCGATCAAAAACACGCCCCCGCTTCCAGGTCGCGAGAGTCGTCGCGCACACACACATAGACATAGACATGCATATCCGTGTTTACGTAAAATTCCATTTCCATATCCATCTCCAATCATATTTGTCCAACTAGCACATTATTTACGTTGTTAATTATATACGCAGCAATATTAATGTACAACATCTCTTGTTTGCGCACGTCCGGACCGCTGCCACGCCCGGTCCTGACCAACCCGAACCCTCTTCATCACCCGCCCGTGCTTCCCGCCCGAAACGGTCAGTGCCGCATTCATGCCCGGCCAGAGCGGACGCGACCTCTCACTGGCGCCGGCATTGAAGCGGCGCGCCGGCCGAGAGAGCGTCGCCCGCGCCGCTTCCGGGTGCACGCGGCTGCTCCGCGTTCAAAGGTCGCAATAGCCGGCTACAACATGCATGTAAAAAGTTCTTGGGAGTCCGTGCTATAGCTAGTTGTCCTCCCCCAACTCGCCAATCTCTTCTAGTAGTGCTAGTACTCCATGGCGCAATCCATCGACAAGCAGGCGGGAAAGTTATCGTATACTCGGTTTGCGGTGAGTGGCATGCCGAGCGACTGTGTGGGGTCGAGCCGTGGAGGAGGGTGAGACACGAACACGACAGACGTGATTTAAACGTTGGTTTTGCTCGATGGCGCGATCCAACGAAACGAAACATTGGTTTCTCTCCGTTTCCATTTTTTCTCCGAAAAAACGGAAACTTTCCACTCCATTTTCATTCCTATTCCAAGGTTGCCCCGTTACAACATTCCATCAAATACAAAGGAAAACTAACACGCATGCTGATGCATCTCAATGATTCACATATCATAGCCCATATTTACTTCACAACTAAAGAAAAAAGTTGTGAGAGCGTGTATGAAAGAAACACTACTGATGGGGTCACTACGACTTAAACCCTAAACCCTAAACATGATTTAATTTCCTGGCCAGGTAGAACCTGTCAAAGGAAAGACGGCTGGCACCCTCGGATCATACGATGCTTTTGTGCAGTTCCACTAAAATCGACCTGAGCATCCCTGATGGCAAAAATATTGAAGAAGTGTGATTAGAATAATAGTACTGGCACTAGTTCATGAGACATAAACTCATCACAAGTAGAAGCCGGTAGAAGTAGAGAAAGATCGACATGGAGATGGAGCTACGGCAGTGGAGCAAGCCGGCTCCAAAAGGAAGATGGACTACCTGGGACATCGGGCTGTAGCTAGAAGGGCGGTTGGGATGCGGCATCGGCCCATACCGAGGTGACCCCCGATTGGGATGCATCGACTGTGGGGTTTCTCCCTCGCCGATGTCGACCGCGTCTACGCAGAACATTGTTCCCTTCCCCCAGCTGCGGGATCAGGCCCGTCGTTCTATGCTTGTGAAGAGAGCAACCTAAGCAAGCAGGCTTGTATCTTAGGCTCCTGCTAGTGTATATATAGTGGTTTTCTTTTTCTCTCCATATCAACCATTTTATATTGCGTACATGTCATTCAAGAGTGAAATGATGGTTGCTTCTTCCGACTAACTTACTGTATGATTTGACTGCTCCTTAGTGGCCCCTACACATACCCCCCCTACGTGTATGCAACAGTCACACGTACACATGGACGCAAAAACGCGCGCGACGCCCTAATGCATGCATGTCCGAGCACACGAGGAACACACACGGTCACGCTCAAGTGCTCAACCTACACGTGCATGCACACACATACTCAGTCAGGGTGAGCTAGTGACCGTATAAACACCGGAAAATATATATATTGAGCGTAATGAGCGTATTATGAAGTCCACTGACGGTATTTTTACAAATATACAGTGACAGACAGCGTATTTATCTCGTTTGAAATTAAGCCATATTAACCGGAGAGGAGGCAGTATGGACTAGATTACTTTGCTGTGTCCCGTCAACTTGCCGAACGAGGAGAAGGTTGCAGGACGGGAGAAGCTTGCGCGCGGTGGCTCGCAGGACAAGGAGAAACTTTTGACTAATGCAAGCTCTCCCTCGCTCAGGCGGTGGACGTGCAACAGTTAATTCGGTGTCAGATTGCCAGAAGCATACACTATACTACTAGTGCTATTATTGTTCGACTTCCCGAATAGGCGAACAGCCAAGCACAAAGTTTACTAGTACTACTACTATAGTCTATAAAGGTACGTACTATACTAGTACTAGGAACCGGATGGAGGAGCGTCTGCACTCTTATTATAATTTTAAAATGTGATAAAGCAATCTTCAACACATTTGGTTCTCTTCGAGGGTTCTCGCATGTGATAATGGAAGTTGATTGCATGGAACACTCGCCACAATTCTCGCTTAATTCTGGCTCTCCTGTTACAAATAGTAGCACTCGGTAATATTTCCTCTTTTTTTGTTATTCAGCATGTAAACAGGTCAGCAAACCTTGCGACGCATCTTCGTGCGAACCATGCTTGCTGCACTTTGAATGTGGTCGAGAGCTGGCTTGATGAAACACCTTGCTTCCTACTTCTTTTTTTGCAGGGTACCTCACTTCCTAGTGACCGGTGTCTTGGCTAATCGTCCTAAGAATGCTTATATATGAATACAGCTCTCTCATTTACCCACAAAAAAGATTAAGCCATATTAACCAGAAAGGAGGGAGTATGGACTAGCACTACTTTTTGGTGTGTCCCGTCAACTTGCAAAACGAGGAGAAGCTTGCAGGACAAGGTGAAGCTCGCTTACGCCTTTTGACTAATTCAACCTACCCTCAGTGGACATGCATCAGTCCATTCGGTGTTAGATTGTCAGAGGCATACACTATAGTACCCAACATGCGGAGTACCATCATTGTTTGACTTCACGAAGAGGCGAAGAGCCAAGCGCAGTAGTACGAGTAGTACTACTACTAGAACCGCATGGTGGAGCATCTGTACTCTTATTTTTTATCTCTGATAAAGTACACGTTTATTCCGTAGAAGGGCGGAAAACGGCAGCCCAACATGTAATGAATGATATCGATCAACCAACCATGCTCGAATATATCTTGGCCTCCGTGCGAGCCCGTCTGTGTGTTCTCGCTCCTCGTCTCTCTCAAGGAACGGCGGGTTGGCTCTTTGCCGTCAATTGAGATCGGTTTGCTTACACTCCTGTCCCACATGTCTGTGATATGCCAAGAGGAGGCGTGTTGACCGACTGGCCATACGCGTACTTGGTTTTGCACCTTCATACTACTCCTCCCTCCGTCACAGTTTATAGGGCGCACTTCATTATGATGCATTTCTGTCAATGCATTTCCACCACCAGAGAGACTTTAGACGCGTTTGGTTTAATGCTCAATTAATTAGGGCGTTCTAACCGCAATCAAGTCCACAATTTTCTCTCCATGTACTGTACTACTACGGAGTGGAGTAAGTGCATGCATGTGTGTACCCGGGGTGGAAGCACTGCATGCATGTGTGTACGCATTATTACCTCTAGTAATAGACGCCATGCTATAACTACCAATGCTATTTTTCAGGCCGATCGCTAGTCGCCTTGGTCCCATAGATTTTTTTCTTTTTTCTGAAGCGCGCTGTGTAAACAGTGACAGATGGAGTAGGATGAGCGGATTCAAAGAAGAGCGTATTGATGGTTGCTTCTTCAGAGCAACTTACAGTGGGAAAGGTGGGGCTTATGATTTGACTGCTCATTACTCACTATTAATGCGGCGCAACGACCGGGCTGAGTCTCCCATGCAGTTGTGCACTACCCCCTCGGTTCTTAAATATACTCCGGAGTATTTGTCTTTCTAGATATTTCAACGAGTGACTACTCAAATATTTGTCTTTTTAGAGATTTCAAATAGACTGGCACATACGGATGTATATAGACATATTTTAGAGTGTAGATTCACTCACGTTGCTCCGTATGTAGTCACTTGTTGAAATCTCTAGAAAGATGAATAGAATATTTAGGAACGGAGGGAGTACACATATGAAGCAAAATGAGTGAATCTACACTCTAAAATATGCTCGTTTGAAATTTGTAAAAAGACAAATATTTATGAATGAAGGAGTATAATTTTGAGCATGGCACATGGACCCGGATGATGAAGAGGCTTCTGGCAATGCTATCAAGCTTCCATCATTTGTTTACATAATTGACATACTGTATAAATAATTTTCCAGCGACATGAAATTGTACAATGGTGTGAGCTTTCAACTTTTGTTTCGCGTGTCTTGCCATCGATGCTCTTTCGGAAACAATAAAAAACTAACTTCCTTGCTAATGCATGTCAATTATTAGCAGATTAGAGCTAATAATTACATCACAACTGAAGACAGAGTTGTGAGAAGGTGTTAAATTAAAATTGATCCATGCTTTCATTGGCAGCAACGTCCCCCCAGCTCTCTCTAAATCAACAAGGCATGTTGGGAAAAAAGTAGCTGTCTGGAGCATGCAACATTCCGATCATTTTGTGCAGTTCCAGTAAAATAGAGCTGAGCGTCCCTGTTCCAAAGATATTAAGTGTGATTACGATAATAGAGGACTGCTGATGAAACAATAAACACACAAATAGAAGCCGGTCACCTTTGCAGTCTCTCTTAAGACTAACTAGTTGGAGAAGATTAGGCTCGGAGTTGGATGAGGAGGATAGAGCAAAACCAATCTCGCTTTGTGCAGTCGCACTGAAATGTAGAGACGTTGCCCGTGTGACATTTTAGTACAACTGCACAAAACACTCTTAAGAAAAAAGTGATTTGTGCAGTTCACCAAAAGGTCGCAATAGCAACGAGGTGAAATGGATAGCCCTGTTTGCAAAAAAGAGGTAGAAAGGAAACAATTACTGGCCAATAACAGTTGATGACACATGCGGCGACAAAAAAGAAGCATATTGCTTGTCCTAAGGGAAGATAACAACACGGTTGTGTTTGTCTAAAATGGTGTGAGGACGAGAATGCAATATGGAAAGTACGCCGGACGAGCTACCTTTTGGGCAAAGAACTATGGAAGATCCACATGCAGCGATGTGGGAAGACGGGCAGTGGAGCAAGGCCGGAGGGGATACCTGGAGGTCGTCAGGATGTAACTAGGTGAGCGGCGGCGGGCGAAATCTGCGAGCAGGTGGCATAGGCCCTGCCGCGCCGGAGCTTGGTCAGAGAGAACGACGTGTATCATAGATCGGGACGTGCTGCCTCGGCAACGTCGAACAGAGAAACGACGCACTTCCTCCCTTTCCCCCGGTGGACGGGATGCAGCTGGATCAGTGACCAACGTGAGAGAGAGAGGCCACCGCACTCCCTTTCCCCCGGCGGACGGGATGCAGCCGGATCAGTGACCAACGGTGAGAGAGAGAGAGGCCACCGCAGCCTTGTGTGAGATACTCTGAAGAGCGACAAACCAGGCAAGCAGGCTCCATTGTATATAGTGAGCGAACTACCTTTTTCTCCATAAAAATCGTTTTATATTCTGTGTACGTGCCATTGAGCGCTATAACTTTATTTAAAAATAACGCGGCAATGCGTCAAGTCGAACTTTGTTTTGTGCACGCGTGGTACACGACCTCCCTAGGTAAACAACCGCTACAGACGTTCAAATTAGCACGTGGGCTGCCATATCGTAAAGAAATGAGCTCCACCGTGTACCCGCGCGGGTGTGGCTGGGCACGAAGCGTGAGTACGTGCACGATGCACCTATTCTCTTCTTGTATATGTACACCACCTACGTGGGGTTGTGTTAGAGAGATACAAACCTAGAGAGATATAGTGTGTGGGTTCTTGAGAGTTTTTTTTTGGGGGGGGGTCAATCAAAAAATGTAACATATGCAATGTGTGTGAAATAGAGTCCTAGATATAACATATATATAGAGGGGGCGATCCACGAGAAGAGAGTGGAGGTATCATCGGATTGAGGTGTCCATAGAATCGAAGAGAGGGATGATGTGTGTCTGTGTGTGCACACACGATCGACAAAGAGTGCCATCGAATTTGTGTGTGCCCATGTCAAAGATATAGAGTGGCTGGCCTACTGGAACGTGAGATGGGACATGTGCAGTTTGTCTCTGTGGCATGGATACCTACCTGCAGCGCTCGACTATCAGTGTGTGGTGGGGGAAGAGGGAGGACCAATTAACTATAGAGGTACAATGGCTGGTATATGTGTGGAGGAGGAGAGAGGTCTATTGGAAATATGCCCTAGAGGCAATAATCAAATGTAGGATCGAAAGTATGTCTAGAGGGGGGGTGATTAGACTACTTGACCAATTAAAAGCTTAGCCTTTTCCCAATTTTAGTTCTTGGCAGATTTTAACTATCTTAGAGCTAGTCAAGCAATCATCACACAATTCAAGCAAGCATGCAAAGAGTTTATTGGCAGCGGAAAGTAAAGCATGCAACTTGCAAGAATGTAAAGGTAAGGGTTTGGAGGATTCAAACGCAATTGGAGACACGGATGTTTTTCCCGTGGTTTGGATAGGTGGTGCTATCCTACATCCACGTTGATGGAGACTTCAACCCACGGAGGGTAACGGTTGCGCGAGTCCACGAAGGGCTCCACCCCTGAAGGGTCCACGAAGAAGCAACCTTGTCCATTCCACCATGGCCATCACCCACGAAGGACTTGCCTCACTAGCGGTAGATCTTCACGAAGTAGGCGATCTCCTTGCCCTTACAAACTCCTTGGTTCAACTCCACAATCTTGTCGGAGGCTCCCAAGTGACACCTAGCCAATCTAGGAGACACCACTCTCCAAGAAGTAACAAATGGTGTGTTGATGATGAACTCCTTGCTCTTGTGCTTCAAATGATAGTCTCCCCAACACTCAACTCTCTCTCATAGGATTTGGATCTGGTGGAAAGAAGATTTGAGTGGAAAGCAACTTGGGGAAGGCTAGAGATCAAGATTCATATGGTAGGAATGGAATATCTTGGTCTCAACACATGAGTAGGTGGTTCTTTCTCAGAACATATGAGTAGGAATGATGTATGTGTTCTGATGGCTCTCTCTTCGAATGAAGAGGTGGTGGAGGGGTATATATAGCCTCCACACAAAATCCAACCGTTACACACAATCTACCAATCTCGGTGGGACCGAATCAGAAAACTCGGTCTGACCGAAATGGTAAACCTAGTGACCGTTAGGAATCTCGGTGGGACTGAGATGCAACTCGGTAGGACCGATTCGGTTAGGGTTTGGGCATAACGTAATCTCGGTGAGACCGATCGCACAAACTCGGTGAGACCAAGTTCGGCAATTAGCTAACCAGAGAGTTGGTCAGGCAAACTCGGTGGGATCGACTTGCTCTTTCGGTGAGACCGAAAAGTTACAAGAAGGAAACATAGAGTTTACCTTGCATTCTCGGTGGGACCGATTCGCTCTTTCGGTGATGCCGAAAAGTTACGAAATGGAAACAGAGAGTTTGCAAGCCCATCTCGGTGGGACAGAGAACCTTATCGGTAGGACCGAATTGCTAGGGTTTGGCAGTGGCAAATGACAAGTGAAACTCGGTGGTGCCGGATTGACAGAATCGGTATGACCGAGTTTGGCTTAGGGTTTAGGTCATTTGTGGATATGGGAAAGTAGCTGAGGATTTTGGAGCATATCATTAAGCACATGAAGCAAGAGGCTCATTAAGCAACACCTCATCCCTCCTTAATAGTATTGGCTTTTCCTAAAGACTCAATGTGATCTTGGATCACTAAAATATAAAATGAAGAGTCTTGAACTTTTGAGCTTGAGCCAATTCTTGTCCTTAGCATTTTGAGGGTTCCACTTTCACATCCATGCCATGCCAATCATTGAGCTTTCCTGAAATAATCATCTTGGAATAGCATTAGCTCAATGAGCTATATGTTGTTATGAATTACCAAAACCACCTAGGGATAGTTGCACTTTCAATCTCCCCCTTTTTGGTAATTGATGACAACATATAGATCAAAGCTTCGAAAAATGATAATAAGCATGAAATATATCGTCGCTTTGAGAAGTATGTGACAAATAAGAGCTCCCCCTAAATTTGTGCATATTTAAAATTTGCTTTGGACTGCAAATGCACATGGAGTTAGAATCACGGGTTACTCTTCCATGTCACATACATCTTGGTGGAGCGCTAAAAAATGATAAGATTGAAATACATGCACTCATCACCAAGAATAGTGAATGATCATAAACAATAGATAGAATGATAACATATAGCAAGCATTAAGCAACCATTAAGTGTAGCTTATGATCAAACACATGATCATCGATGTCTCACAAGCATAAGGACGTAGTATCTCACACACAAGCAAACAAAGTTCGAAAAAACACCAAATAAAGCAAGAGAGAAAAGCAACACTCTCTCTCTCTCTCTCGAAGCCTATGATCTATACATCTTCTCCCCCTTTGGCAACAAGTTACCAAAAAGTTCCTAGATAATGTATAGTGCTAAGTCGACGCTCAGGCTTGATCTTCAGGTGGTGGTGGAGTCCAGAGCACGCCAAGGATGAAGCCTTCAGTAGAAGTGGTCGGAGTCGAGGCTGAAGTGGATGCTGGAGCTGGTGGAACGGAGGCTGTAGCTGGTGCAGACGTTGTGGCTCTGGTGTCAGCAACTGGCAGTGCAGACGACCTCGGACCTCGTGGCACCCTGGCAAAAGCATCAGTTGTGGTACTGCCTCTCCTCTCATTCATGTCCTCCTGAAGCTGCTCCACGGCGGTCTGTATTTCAGTCACCTTGATGTCCATGTCATAGAACCTCTGTTCCATGATCCTCTCTAGGCTCGCCTGGTTCTGAGTCAGGGTGGCAAGTCCTTGCTCAATACGCAGGGTGGACGCTATTAGGAAACCGAGCTGCTCTTGTTTCGTCTTCAAGAAGTAATCAGATGCCTCTGCTTGAGTAGGCATCCTGGCAGCTTTTTCCTTCCTCACCTTCTCCTTCTGAGCTTGTGCATGTGCAGATGAGGGTTCATTCTCAGTCATAACCACTTGGTTATCCTCGAAATCTGGATGGATGGGCAGGTGTTCCTTATCCAATAAATACACGCCCGTGCCCATCTTGGAGTTGATGAGCTCCTGAATCTGTGGGGCATACCCACAACTCCTCTTCTGGTCTGCAGCTGTCCTCTTGATTGTTTCCACAATGAGACTCATGACCTTGAATTTCTGAGGCACGTCAAATACATGAAGCAAGTTGATTGCGTGACCTCTGATCATCTTGTGATCTCCAGATTTGGGCAGAAGGGTGTGCCTAAGGATCCAGTTGATCGTAGGCAATCCTGAGAGCAGATAGTGCACGGAGCCAAACTTGAACGTGTCAAGCGCTTCATTCGGGGTCTCCTTGTACATGTTGGACATGGAGTTGTGATCCATCTTTTTCTTGGCATAAATGTCCAGGTCATCAGCTTGCTCCTCTGGGGCATTGATCAACTTCGCCCATTCTTCCACAGTGGATTGGTACCTTGTACCCTCTGACATCCATGTGATCCTGCCATCCGGATAAAAGTGTGCTGTGGAGTAGAATTGCATAATTAGCTCCTCGTTCCACTTTGTGAGCTTCTGCCCAACAAAGTCTGCAACTCCACACGCACTAAAGCTGTCAAAAGCACCGGGGTAATGCTCTTCATTGTCCTTGATGTAGGTCCAGTCGACCCATCTCATGTCACAAACGATCGGCTTCTTATCAAGAAAAACAGTCTCATAGAAATCTTGTTGCTCCTTGGTATGGAATCTGTAATCCACGGTAGTCCTTCTCCTAGAAGCATACGGATCTGCTTCTCTCCATTTCCTCAGCCCTGAATCTCTCCTGAGCTTCATATCCTCAGCCACAGGATGAGCATCGTTGTGGTCTGGGATCTTGGGCTTGAGCTTCCTAAGGACACTCTCTTCCTCTTCTTTGATTGCTTCAGGCATTGGGGCCTTGTTCTTTTCTGCAGCTAGGATGCTTCGTGTGTTTCTCTTGGGTGCACTCTTAGGCTTAGATGCAGCCTTAGGTGCTTCCTTGGGCTTGGATGCAGCTGTTCCTGACCTTATAGCATCTACCATGAGTTTGGCTGCCTTGGGTGCTGGTGCAGCGACCTCTTCTTCTTCCTCCTCCTCATCGACCATGATGGAGGCCTTCCCAAGCACTCTGGCTACAGTCTTCTTTACTCTTTCTTTTCTCTTCTTGCCCTCAGCAGCAATGGGCTCAGTGGGAGCAGGTTTCATAGTTGAAGCCCTAGCCTTTGACATGGGCTGCCTGCCTACTGGCCTTTTGATCTTCAGCCCTGGCTTGGTGCCTGCTGCTGGCTCAGCTCTCTTTGATGTGGCTTCTTCCTCTGCCACATAGTCTTCATCCTCAGAATCAGACGTTCTCTTCTTCCTTTGACGTGTGGCAGCCTTAGGCAGATTGCTGGGGGTGCTCCTGCTGCCATCATCAGAAGAGCTTGAGGGGCTAGTGCCCTCACTCATCACAACTTGCTGCTCAGACACATTCTGGCTGTCACTTTGATCAGACATGTTGCACACTGACTGCTGACCCTATGAATAGATTAAGGATAAGATAGAGTGGATGAGCATCACAAAAAGCAGAGATTTTTGCAAAAGATTAATTCAAAAACTTAGTTTTAGTTTTCCACAGAAAGCATCTCGGATCTACCGATTTTCAAACTCGGTGACACCGAAGTAGTTTTGGCACCAGAACTGGTGAACTCGGTCAGACCGAGTCACAGTTCGGTGGCACTGAGACTGCTAGGGTTTCACAGAATTCCAAAATCGGTCGCACCGATAAGTTATTCTCGGCCAGACCGAGTTTCCCTTGTGCAATGGCAAAAGCCAGATCAGTGGGACCGAGTTTTTCAACTCGGTGGGTCCGAGATGGTTTCGGCGGAAACCTAACCCTAAAATTTTCGAATTAAACCTATTCTACGAGATCATTGACTGGATAGGAGTGTTTCAATCGTGGCAAGAATCATAATGATCACAATGAGCTAGGAATCGGAGTGGAGAATAGCACAAAGATCGAGTCCATACCCTAGTTCGGTGGAGACTTGCTACGGCGGCAACGGCGGGGCAGAAATCCGTTGACGGCGGCGGAGACCAGCGACTGGAGGCTGCTGGCGACGAGAAGACGATCCGGAGACCACGAAGGCAGAGCAGGCTATCGCGTGGGCGACGAGGTTTCGGAGAAATTTCCAAAATTTTGCCCGTCACTATATATAGCCCGACCCTGTCGGTGTGACCGAGTGGAACAACTCGGTGGCACCGAGATGCAAAACTGTGTGCAGTTATTGCAACTCGGTGTGACCGAAAAGTTCAAATCGGTTGCACCGAGATCGAAAACCTAGATCAACTTAATGAACTCGGTAGGACCGAAAATGGAGTATCGGTCAGACCGAGATTCATAAAGAGGTTTTGGAAGTTTAAGTCTATGACGAATCGGGGACTCCGAGCGCTCCTCACACAGAGTGGTTCGAATCTGACTTGATCAAGTTTTGTGATGCAACATGAATAGAGTTTGAGACGAGAAAAGCATAGATAGCTAGAGGAGGTTCTTAGGCATTCTTGTCCATCCACTTGGCAAAAGAAGAAAGCCAAACAATCAAAACAACAAGTGGATGTCCTCAAATGAGTAAAATATGCAACCAACATGCTCACACAATAAGATGGCAAATGAAATATGTGGCAAAGCATGCACAACCAATTCTAGCATCTATCAAGCAATTTGCGATGACTAGGTCATCTATATATGAGTATATTGACTTAGGAGTCAAGTGAGAACACTTGATCGTAGGTCATACTCATCGTTTAAGCTCAAGTGGGGTTACCACTTTTACATAAAGCATTGTTGTATTCACATCTTTAGAGTTGCTTTAGCTCAAGTCTTAGAGTAAAGCTCCCCCTAGATGTGATATCCCCCCTAGGAGGGATGAACTAACCTTGGGTTTTGTCGATGATGACTTCAAGTAGATGTTGAAGATGTGGATGCTCAATGTTGATGTAGATCACTTGGAGCTATCCATTTGAGTGAATTGCACTTTCAATACCTACATGGGTTAGTCCCACAAGGAACAAACACGGATATCCATAGACATAGAGTGATGCACACACAAGATGATGTCCATGAAAACTTTAGGTTACCTTCTCCATTGTCTTACCAACAAGAGGGCTTGTGACTCCTTGAACTAGTGCAAGATGTGGAAGTTGATTGCACTTGTTCTTGCCAAAATGATAAGAGTGAAGTATGTTGGTGGAGTCACCCTCAAGAACTCTCTAGTTCTTCTTCTTTTGGATCCACACCATCTTGATGGGAATCCTTGGAGTTGTAGTCGTACTTGATGTAGTGGAACTTGAAGTAGTCTTGGGAATCCACTTGACTAAGGTCTTAGGAGCTTCTTCAAATGCATCAATCTCCTCTTGAAGCTTGTCCTTGCCTTTTTGCTTGTAGTCTTGTGGTGGAAGATCATCTTGAGCTTGTGTCCCCTTGAAAGAAGTGTCATACTTCTCTTGTTGAGGAACAAACTTTGTCTTGGGGTATTGATCTTCTTCCCATTCAACTCCATTGGCATTGAACTTTTGTTCAAAACCAACACCTTGATTCTTCCGGTGCATTCCTTGCTTGCGCACAATTTCCTCGAATTGCTTACTTCCGGCAAGGCTCTTGTAAACACCTTTCTCTATAATTTCCTTCAATAAGCTATTTTCTTGCTCAAGTGTAACTTGGCTAAGAGAATCATTAGTGGAATCAAGAGAACTACTATAAGCAACAATATTGGATTTAGCATGGTCATTGTTACTACTAGAGGAAGAATCTTTCTTATTCTTGTTACTAGTCTTGACTTGAGGGATGTAAGTGGATAATAGTAAACGCTTGGCAATGTGAGAAGAACTTTTCTTGCGGAGATCATCATTGACTGCTTTTAAGAACTCATGCTCTTGCTCAAGATTGAGCTTTTCAAAGCGTAGTTTCTCATGAGCTCTTAAAAGTTCTCGATGATCTTCGAAGATAGTTTCATGGGCTAACTTAAGAGTGTTTAGTTCTTTAGTTAGAGCCTCAATCTTCTCCTTATCATTGTCATTCGTTTTAGCATGATTAATTGATATTTCACCATAATATTCTTCACTAGAGTTGCCAACAAGCAAATCATCATCACCTAACAAGTCATCTTCATCACTATTAAAATCAACGTACTCGGGTTGTGTTACCTTAGGACCTTTGGCCATGAAGCATCTTCCAATTCCTTCATTTGGTGAGTCAAATATGTCGTAGGAGTTGGTGGACACAAGTGCTAGACCGGCAACACCTTCATCTTGAGTATCTTCGGAGTCGGAGTGATAACTTCTCTCGGAGTGGCTGTCGGAGTCGGAGCCGGATACCCATTCACCAACATGAGCTTGATGTCTTTGTTTTGTATAGCTCCTTGATGATTTTTCCTTCCTTTCTGAGTCCTTGCTTCTCCGTGAGTATCTTCGTTCATAACGATCATCTCTACTCCTTCTCTCTCTTGGTGGAGATTCTTTGCTTCTTCTTTTTGGAGAATCTTCTCTTCTCTTGTAGGGAGCCGTACACTCATTGGAATAGTGTCCGGGTCTTCCACAATTATAGCAGTTTCGCTCTCGACTAGAAGATCTTTTGTCATTGTAGGACCTTGACTTGAAGCTTCTATCTTTGCTTCTACTCTTGTAGAACTTGTTGAAGTTCTTCACCATTAAGCTCAATTCTTCATTGAAGTTTTTTTTCTCACTTGATGATGTGGGGACTTCACATGACGCTTTGTAGGCACCACTTGATTTATTGTGAAGTTCCTCTTTATCCTTGAGTGACATCTCATGAGCAACAATCCTTCCAATCACTTCCGTTGGCTTGAGATCTTTGTAGTTGGGCATCATTTGGATTAATGTGCACACGGTATCATATTTCCCATCCAAGGCTCTTAGGATCTTCTTGATGATGAATCTATCGGTCATCTCTTCACTTCCTAAGCCGGCAATCTCATTTGTGATGAGAGCAAGCCTAGAGTACATTTCAGCGACACCTTCACCATCCTTCATCTTGAACTTGTCAAGTTGACTTTGGAGCACATCCAACTTGGATTCCTTGACAGAGTCGGTACCTTCGTGCATATCAATCAAAGTATACCAGATTTCCTTTGCATTCTCAAGGCAGCTGATTTTGTTGAATTCTTCGGGGCACAATCCGTTGAAGAAAATATCACAAGCTTGAGCATTGTATTGCAACATCTTCAACTCATCCGCGGTAGCTTCACGGTTTGGTTCTCTCCCATCAAAGAACTCACCTTGCAAACCAACACAAACAATAGCCCATACGGCGGGGTTATGTCCAAAAATATGCATTTTCATTTTATGCTTCCAACTAGCAAAATTAGTGCCATCAAAGTAAGGACCTCTACGGTGATAATTTCCCTCGCTAGACGCCATACTCTCCTAGGTTGTGAAACCAAGGCTATGACCACCAAAAGCTATGAAGATCAAGCCAAATGGAGACCAAGGCTCTGATACCACTTGTAGGATCGAAAGTATGTCTAGAGGGTGGTGATTAGACTACTTGACCAATTAAAAGCTTAGCCTTTTCCCAATTTTAGTTCTTGGCAGATTTTAACTATCTTAGAGCTAGTCAAGCAATCATCACACAATTCAAGCAAGCATGCAAAGAGTTTATTGGCAGCGGAAAGTAAAGCATGCAACTTGCAAGAATGTAAAGGTAAGGGTTTGGAGGATTCAAACGCAATTGGAGACACGGATGTTTTTCCCGTGGTTCGGATAGGTGGTGCTATCCTACATCCACATTGATGGAGACTTCAACCCATGGAGGGTAACGGTTGCGCGAGTCCACGGAGGGCTCCACCCACGAAGGGTCCACGAAGAAGCAACCTTGTCTATTCCACCATGGCTATCGCCCACGAAGGACTTGCCTCACTAGCGGTAGATCTTCACGAAGTAGGCGATCTCCTTGCCCTTACAAACTCCTTGGTTCAACTCCACAATCTTGTCGGAGGCTCCCAAGTGACACCTAGCCAATCTAGGAGACACCACTCTCCAAGAAGTAACAAATGGTGTGTTGATGATGAACTCCTTGCTCTTGTGCTTCAAATGATAGTCTCCCCAACACTCAACTCTCTCTCCTAGGATTTGGATCTGGTGGAAAGAAGATTTGAGTGGAAAGCAACTTGGGG
This sequence comes from Triticum monococcum, assembly GCA_034509565.1. NCBI lineage: Eukaryota > Viridiplantae > Streptophyta > Magnoliopsida > Poales > Poaceae > Triticum > Triticum monococcum. The sequence goes on along the minus strand of CM067842.1, from coordinate 706,337,668 downwards.
AAGGCTAGAGATCAAGATTCATATGGTAGGAATGGAATATCTTGGTCTCAACACATGAGTAGGTGGTTCTTTCTCAGAACATATGAGTAGGAATGATGTATGTGTTCTGATGGCTCTCTCTTCGAATGAAGAGGTGGTGGAGGGGTATATATAGCCTCCACACAAAATCCAACCGTTACACACAATCTACCAATCTCGGTGGGACCGAATCAGAAAACTCGGTCTGACCGAAATGGTAAACCTAGTGACCGTTAGGAATCTCGGTCGGACTGAGATGCAACTCGGTAGGACCGATTCGGTTAGGGTTTGGGCATAACGTAATCTCGGTGAGACCGATCGCACAAACTCGGTGAGACCGAGTTCGGCAATTAGCTAACCAGAGAGTTGGTCAGGCAAACTCGGTGGGACCGACTTGCTCTTTCGGTGAGACCGAAAAGTTACAAGAAGGAAACATAGAGTTTACCTTGCATTCTCGGTGGGACCGATTCGCTCTTTCGGTGAGACCGAAAAGTTACGAAATGGAAACAGAGAGTTTGCAAGTCCATCTCGATGGGACCGAGAACCTTATCGGTAGGACTGAATTGCTAGGGTTTGGCAGTGGCAAATGACAAGTGAAACTCGGTGGCGCCGGATTGACAGAATCGGTATGACCGAGTTTGGCTTAGGGTTTAGGTCATTTGTGGATATGGGAAAGTAGCTGAGGATTTTGGAGCATATCATTAAGCACATGAAGCAAGAGGCTCATTAAGCAACACCTCATCCCTCCTTAATAGTATTGGTTTTTCCTAAAGACTCAATGTGATCTTGGATCACTAAAATATAAAATGAAGAGTCTTGAACTTTTGAGCTTCAGCCAATTCTTGTCCTTAGCATTTTGAGGGTTCCACTTTCACATCCATGCCATGCCAATCATTGAGCTTTCCTGAAATAATCATCTTGGAATAGCATTAGCTCAATGAGCTATATGTTGTTATGAATTACCAAAACCACCTAGGGATAGTTGCACTTTCATAAAAGCATTGTTATTATATTTCCTTGTTCATGATAATTGTCTTTTATTCATGCTATAATTGTGTTATCCGGAAATCGTAATACATGTGTGAATAAATAGACACCAACATGTCCCTAGTAAGCCTCTAGTTGACTAGCTCGTTGATCAACAGATAGTCATGGTTTCCTGACTTTGGACATTGGATGTCATTGATAACGAGATCACATCATTAGGAGAATGATGTGATGGACAAGACCCAATCCTAAACATAGCACAAGATCGTATAGTTCGTTTGCTAGAGTTTTCCAATGTCAAGTATCTTTTCCTTAGACCATGAGATCGTGTAAATCCCGGATACTGTAGGAGTGCTTTGGGTATACCAAACATCACAACGTAACTGGGTGACTATAAAGGTATACTACGGGTATCTCTGAAAGTGTCTGTTGGGTTGACACGGATCAACACTGGGATTTGTCACTCCGTATGACGGAGAGGTATCACTGGGCCCACTCGGTAATGCATCATCATTATGAGCTCAAAGTGACCAAGTGTCTGGTCAGGGGATCATGCATTACGGTACGAGTAAAATGACTTGCCGGTAACGAGATTGAACGAGTTATTGGGATACCGACGATCGAATCTCGGGCAAGTAACATACCGATTGACGAAGGGAATTGTATACGGGGTTGCTTGAATCCTCAACATCATGGTTCATCCGATGAGATCATCGAGGAGCATGTGGGAGCCAACATGGGTATCTAGATCCCGCTATTGGTTATTGACCGGAGAGCGATCTCGGTCATGTCTACATGTCTCCCGAACCCGTAGGGTCTACACACTTAAGGTTCGGTGACACTAGGGTTGTAGGGATATGTATATGCAGTAACCCGAATGTTGTTCGGAGTCCCGGATGAGATCCCAGATGTCACGAGGAGTTCCAGAATGGTCCGGAGGTAAAGAATTATATATAGGAAGTGCTATTTCGGCTATCGGGACAAGTTTCGGGGTCACCGGTATTGTACCGGGACCACCGGAAGGGTCCCGGGGGTCCACCGGGTGGGGCCACCTATCCCGGAGGGCCCCATGGGCTGAAGTGGGAAGGGATCCAGCCCAAAGTGGGCTGGGGCTCCACTTCCCCTAGGGCCCATGCGCCTAGGGTGGGGAAACCCTAAAGGGGGGGCGCCCCCTTGCTTGGGGGGCAAGCCCCCCACCCCTTGGCCGCCGCCCCCCTAGGAGATTGCAACTCCTAGGGCCAGCGCCCCCCTAGGCCCCCTATATATAGTGTGGGGAGGGAGGGCCTCTACCCTACGCCATTGGTGCCTCCCTCTCCCTCTCCAACACCTCCTCCTTCTCCATAGAGCTTGGCGAAGCCCTGCCGGAGTACTGCAGCTCCATCACCACCACGCCGTCGTGCTACTGCTAGAACCATCTTCCTCAACCTCTCCTTCCCCCTTGCTGGAACAAAAAGGAGGAGACGTTACGCTGACCGTACGTGTGTTGAACGCGAAGGTGCCATCCGTTCGGCGCTAGGATCTCCGGTGATTTGGATCACGTCGAGTACGACTCCCTCATCCCCGTTCTTTGAACGCTTCCGCTCGCGATCTACAAGGTACGTAGATGCATCCAACCACTCGTTGCTAGATGAACTCATAGATGGATCTTGGTGAAACCGTAGGAAATTTTTTATTTTCTGCAACGTTCCCCAACAGTGGCATCATGAGCTAGGTCTATGCGTAGTTCTCTATGCACGAGTAGAACACAATTTGTTGTGGGCGTTGATGTTGTCAACTTTCTTGCCGCTACTAGTCTTATCTTGCTTCAACGGTATTGTGGGATGAAGCGGCCCGGACCAACCTTACACGTACGCTTATGTGAGACCGGTTCCACTGACTGACATGCACTAGTTGCATAAGGTGGCTGGCGGGTGTCTATCTCTCCCACTTTAGTTGGAGCGGATTCGATGAAAAGGGTCCTTATGAAGGGTAAATAGAAGTTGACAAATCACGTTGTGGCTTTCACGTAGGTAAGAAAACGTTCTTGCTAGAACCCTATTGCAGCCACGTAAAACTTGCAACAACAATTAGAGGACGTCTAACTTGTTTTTGCAGCAAGTGTTTTGTGATGTGATATGGCCAAAGTTGTGATAAATGATGAATGATATATATGTGATGTATGAGATGTTCATGCTATTGTAATAGGAATTACGACTTGCATGTCAATGAGTATGACAACCGGCAGGAGCCATAGGAGTTGTCTTTATTTTTTGTATGACCTGCGTGTCATTGAGAAACGCCATGTAAATTACTTTACTTTATTGCTAAACGCGTTAGCCATAGTAGTAGAAGTAATAGTTGGCGAGCAACTTCATGGAGACACGATGATGGAGATCATGGTGTCATGCCGGTGATAAGATGATCATGGAGCCCCAAGATGGAGATCAAAGGAGCTATGTGATATTGGCCATATCATGTCACTATTATTATTTGATCGCATGTGATGTTTATCATGTTTTTGCATCGTGTTTACTTAGAACGACGGTAGGAAATAAGATGATCCCTCATAATAATTTCAAGCAAATGTTCCCCCTAACTGTGCACCGTTGCGACAGTTCGTTGTTTCGAAGCACCACGTGATGATCGGGTGTGATAGATTCCAACGTTCACATACAACGGGTGTAAGACAGATTTACACATACAAACACTTAGGTTGACTTGACGAGCCTAGCATGTACAGACATGGCCTCGGAACATAGAAGGCCGAAAGGTCGAGCATGAGTCGTATAGAAGATACGATCAACATGAACATGTTCACCGATGTTGACTAGTCCGTCTCACGTGATGATCGGACACGGCCTAGTTAACTCGGATCATGTTATACTTAGATGAATGGAGGGATGTCTATCTAAGTGGGATTTCATTGAATAATTTGATTAGATGAACTTAATTATCATGAACTTAGTCTAAAATATTTACAATATGTCTTGTAGATCAAATGGCCAACGTAGTCCTCAACTTCAACGTGTTCCTAGAGAAAACCAAGCTGAAAGACGATGGCAGCAACTACACGGACTGGGTCCGGAACTTGAGGATCATCCTCATAGCTGCCAAGAAAGATTATGTCCTACAAGCACCGCTGGGTGACGCACCTGTTCTCCCTGCAGAACAAGACGTTATGAACGCTTGGCAGGCACGTACCGATGACTACTCCCTCGTTCAGTGCGGCATGCTTTACAGCTTAGAGCCGGGGCTCCAAAAACGTTTTGAGAGACACGGAGCATATGAGATGTTCGAAGAGCTGAAAATGGTTTTCCAAGCTCATGCCCGGGTCGAGAGATATCAAGTCTCCGACAAGTTCTTCAGCTGTAAGATGGAGGAAAATAGTTCTGTCAGTGAGCACATACTCACTATGTCTGGGTTGCATAACTGCTTGACTCAGCTGGGAGTTAATCTCCCGGATGACGCGGTCATTGACAGAATCCTTCAGTCGCTTCCACCGAGCTACAAGAGCTTTGTGATGAAATTCAATATGCAGGGGATGGAAAAGACCATTCCTGAAGTATTTGCTGTGCTGAAATCAGCAGAGGTAGAAGTCAAAAAGGAACATCAAGTGTTGATGGTGAATAAAACCACTAAGTTCAAAAAGGGCAAGGGTAAGAAGAACTTCAAGAAGGACGGCAAGGGAGTTGCTGCGCCCGGCAAGCAAGCTGCCGGGAAGAAGCCAAAGAATGGACCCAAGCCCGAGACTGAGTGTTTTTATTGCAAGGGAAGTGGTCACTGGAAGCGGAACTGCCCCAAATACTTAGCGGACAAGAAGGCCAGCATCACAAAAGGTATATGTGATATACATGTAATTGATGTGTACCTTACCAGTACTCGTAGTAGCTCCTGGGTATTTGATACCGGTGCAGTTGCTCACATTTGTAACTCAAAGCAGGAGCTACGGAATAAGCGGAGACTGGCGAAGGATGAGGTGATGGTGCGCGTCGGGAATGGTTCCAAGGTCGATGTGATCGCCGTCGGCACGCTACCTCTACATTTACCTACGGGATTAGTTTTAAACCTTAATAATTGTTATTTAGTACCAGCTTTGAGCATGAACATTGTATCAGGATCTCGTTTAATACGAGATGGCTACTCATTTAAATCCGAGAATAATGGTTGTTCTATTTATATGAGAGATATGTTTTATGGTCATGCTCCGATGGTGAATGGTTTATTCTTAATGAATCTCGAGCATAATGCTACACATATTCATAGTGTGAGTACCAAAAGATGTAAGGTTGATAATGATAGTCCCACATACTTGTGGCACTGCCGCCTTGGTCACATAGGTGTCAAACACATGAAGAAGCTCCATGCAGATGGACTTTTAGAGTCTCTTGATTACGAATCATTTGACACGTGCGAACCATGCCTCATGGGTAAAATGACCAAGACTCCGTTCTCAGGAACAATGGAGCGAGCAACCAACTTATTGAAAATCATACATACTGATGTGTGCGGTCCAATGAGTGTTGAGGCTCGCGGTGGCTATCATTATGTTCTCACCCTCACTGATGACTTGAGTAGATATGGGTATATCTATTTGATGAAACACAAGTCTGAGACCTTTGAAAAGTTCAAGGAATTTCAGAGTGAGGTTGAAAATCAACGTGACAGGAAAATCAAGTTCCTACGATCAGATCGTGGAGGACAATACTTGAGTCACAAATTTGGCACACACTTAAGTAAATATGGAATAGTTTCACAACTCATGCCGCCTGGAACACCTCAGCGTAATGGTGTGTACGAACGTCGTAATCGCACTCTATTAGATATGGTGTGATCTATGATGTCTCTTACCGATTTACCGCTATCTTTTTGGGGCTATGGTTTAGAGACTGCCGCATTCACTTTAAATAGGGCTCCGTCGAAATCCGTTGAGATGACACCGTATGAATTATGGTTTGGGAAGAAACCTAAGCTGTCATTTCTAAAAGTTTGGGGATGCGATGCTTATGTCAAGAAACTTCAACCTGAAAAGCTCGAATCCAAGTCGTAAAAATGCGTCTTCATAGGATACCCTAAAGAAACTATTGGGTATACCTTCTACCTTAGATCCGAAGACAAGATCTTTGTTGCCAAGAATGGATCCTTTCTAGAGAAAGAGTTTCTCTCGAAAGAAGTAAGTGGGAGGAAAGTAGAACTTGATGAAGTATTACCTCTTGAACCGGGAAAAGGCGCAACTCAAGAAAATGTTCCTGAGGTGCCTGCACCGACTAGAGAGGAAGTTAATGATGATGATCAAGATACTTCTGATCAAGCTCCTACTGAAATTCGTAGGTCCACAAGGACACGTTCCACACCAGAGTGGTACGGCAACCCTGTCTTGGAAATCATGTTGTTAGACAACGGTGAACCTTCGAACTATGAAGAAGTGATGGTGGGCCCGGATTCCGACAAATGGCTGGAAGCCATGAAATTCGAGATAGGATCCATGTATGAAAATGAAGTATGGACATTGACTGACTTGCCCATTGAGCGGCGAGCCATAGAAAATAAATGGATCTTTAAGAAGAAGACAAACGCGGATGGTAATGTGACAATCTATAAAGCTCGGCTTGTCGCTAAGGGTTATCAACAAGTTTAAGGGGTTGACTACGATGAGACTTTCTCACCGGTAACAAAGCTAAAGTCCGTCCGAATCATGTTAACAATTGCCGCATTCTACGATTATGAGATATGGCAAATGGACATCAAAACGGCATTCCTTAATGGTTTCCTTAAGGAAGAATTGTATATGATGCAGCCGGAAGGTTTTATCGATCCTAAGAATGCTAACAAGGTGTGCAAGCTCCAACGCTCGATTTATGGGCTGATGCAAGCATCTCGGAGTTGGAATATTCGCTTTGATGAGAAGATCAAGGCGTTTGGGTTTACGCAGACTTATGGAGAAGCCTGCGTTTACAAGAAAGTGAGTGGGAGCTCTGTAGCATTTCTCATATTATATGTAGATGACATACTTTTGATGGGAAATGATATAGAACTTCTGGACAGCATTAAGGCCTACTTGAATAAGAGTTTTTCAATGAAGGACCTTAGAGAAGTTGCATATATATTAGGCATCAAGATCTATAGAGATAGATCAAGACGCCTCATAGGTCTTTCACAAAGCACGTACCTAGATAAGATATTGAAGAAGTTCAATATGGATCAGTCTAAGAAGGGGTTCTTGCCTGTGATGCAAGGTGTGAAATTGAGCTCAGCTCAATGTCCGACCACGGCAGAAGATATAGAAGAGATGAGTGTCATCCCCTATGCCTCAGCCATAGGTTCTATTATGTATGCCATGCTGTGTACCAGACCTGATGTAAACCTTGCCGTAAGTTTGGTAGGTAGGTACCAAAGTAATCCCGGCAAGGAACACTGGACAGCGGTCAAGAATATCCTGAAGTACCTGAAAAGGACTAAGGAAATGTTTCTCGTTTATGGAGGTGACGAAGAGCTCGTCGTAAAGGGTTACGTCGACGCTAGCTTCGACACAGATCTGGATGACTCTAAGTCACAAACCGGATATGTGTATATTTTGAATGGTGGGGCAGTAAGCTGGTGCAGTTGCAAGCAGAGCGTCGTGGCGGGATCTACATGTGAAGCGGAGTACATGGCAGCCTCGGAGGCAGCACATGAAGCAATTTGGGTGAAGGAGTTCATCACCGACCTAGGAGTCATACCCAATGCGCCGGGGCCGATCAAACTCTTCTGTGACAACACTGGAGCTATTGCACTTGCCAAGGAGCCCAGGTTTCACAAGAAGACCAGGCACATCAAGCGTCGCTTCAACTCCATTCGTGAAAATGTTCAAGATGGAGACATAGATATTTGTAAAGTACATACGGACCTGAATGTAGCAGATCCGTTGACTAAACCTCTCCCTAGAGAAAAACATGAACAACACCAGAATTCCATGGGTGTTCGATTCATCACAATGTAACTAGATTATTGACTCTAGTGCAAGTGGGAGACTGTTGGAAATATGCCCTAGAGGCAATAATAAAAGCATTGTTATTATATTTCCTTGTTCATGATAATTGTCTTTTATTCATGCTATAATTATGTTATCCGGAAATCGTAATACATGTGTGAATAAATAGACACCAACATGTCCCTAGTAAGCCTCTAGTTGACTAGCTCGTTGATCAACAGATAGTCATGGTTTCCTGACTATGGACATTGGATGTCATTGATAACGAGATCACATCATTAGGAGAATGATGTGATGGACAAGACCCAATCCTAAACATAGCACAAGATCGTATAGTTTGTTTGCTAGAGTTTTCCAATGTCAAGTATCTTTTCCTTAGACCATGAGATCGTGTAACTCCCAGATACTGTAGGAGTGCTTTGGGTATACCAAACGTCACAACGTAACTGGGTGACTATAAAGGTATACTACGGGTATCTCCGAAAGTGCCTGTTGGGTTGACACGGATCAAGACTGGGATTTGTCACTCCGTATGACGGAGAGGTATCACTGGGCCCACTCGGTAATGCATCATCATTATGAGCTCAAAGTGACCAAGTGTCTGGTCACGGGATCATGCATTACGGTACGAGTAAAGTGACTTGCCGGTAACGAGATTGAAGGAGGTATTGGGATACCGACGATCGAATCTCGGGCAAGTAACATACCGATTGACGAAGGGACTTGTATATGGGGTTGCTTGAATCCTCGACATCGTGGTTCATCCGATGAGATCATCGAGGAGCATGTGGGAGCCAACATGGGTATCCAGATCCTGTTGTTGGTTATTGACCGGAGAGCGATCTCGGTCATGTCTACATGTCTCCCGAACGTGTAGGGTCTACACACTTAAGGTTCGGTGACGCTAGGGTTGTAGGGATATGTATATGCAGTAACCTGAATGTTGGTCTCAGTCCCGTATGAGATCCCGGACGTCACGAGGAGTTCCGGAATGACCCGGAGGTAAAGAATTATATATAGGAAGTGCTATTTCGGCTATCGGGACAAGTTTCGGGGTCACCGGTATTGTACCGGGACCACCGGAAGGGTCCCGGGGGTCCACCGGGTGGGGCCACCTATCCCGGAGGGTCCCATGGGCTGAAGTGGGAAGGGATCCAGCCCAAAGTGGGCTGGGGCGCCACTTCCCCTAGGGCCCATGCGCCTAGGGTGGGGAAACCCTAAAGTGGGGCGCCCCCTTGCTTGGGGGGCAAGCCCCCCACCCCTTGGCCGCCGCCCCCCTAGGAGATTGCATCTCCTAGGGCCGCCGCCCCCCAGGCCCCCTATATATAGTGGGGGGGGGGGAGGGCCTCTACCCTACGCCATTGGTGACTCCCTCTCCCTCTCCAACACCTCCTCCTTCTCCATAGAGCTTGGCGAAGCCCTGCCGGAGTACTGCAGCTCCATCACCACCACGCCGTCGTGCTGCTGCTGGAGCCATCTTCCTCAACCTCTCCTTCCCCCTTGCTGGATCAAGAAGGAGGATACGTTACGCTGACCGTACGTGTGTTGAACGCAGAGGTGCCGTCCGTTCGGCTCTAGGATCTCCGATGATTTGGATCACGTCGAGTACGACTCCCTCATCCCCATTCTTTGAACGCTTCCGCTCGCGATCTACAAGGTACATAGATGCATCCAACCACTCGTTGCTAGATGAACTCATAGATGGATCTTGGTGAAACCATAGGAAATTTTTTGTTTTCTGCAACGTTCCCCAACAAGGCCTACCTCATGTATTAAGGAGATCGATCTGCCTCATGTATTAAGGGAGATCGATCGACATCCATGCATATGTGCAGGAGAGGAATAAGGTTGGGAGAGAGACTGATCTAGAGTGTTGGAGGGGGTGGTAGTGGAGTTGCTTCTAACAAATGGTGGGATAGGCTTGCTAGACAAACGGAGGGCACGCCCACAATATCAATAAGAGAGGAGATGGCTGCTTGTTGTCTGTGCACGTGCATGCGAGAGATGGGTCAGGAGGCATGCACAAATGATGTGGGAGGATGATGTGGCTGTGGTAAGCAGATGTAACTACATAGGAAGATCAATCGCCCTTTGTTAGAGAAAGGAGAGACATAACTTGTGAGGTACGTCGATCGATGGGGGGGGGTAGTTAAAGCCGATCTAGGTATATGTTGGGAGATCGATCGGTATACATGCATGTGTGTGTTAGAAGCAAATGAGGCACGAGGAGAAGGATAGAGAGAGGGATGCATGTAGGAGGTGGTATGAGAGGCATACTATATCGAGGGGGGAGGAGTGTGCGAGTATGAGAACGATGAAAAGAGTGGTGGGAGTGAGGCATGGACGATGACAAGAGAAGAGGGGAAGCTTGTGTTTGTGCTAGGCACACCTGGCTAGAGAGGCATATCGATCGATATGTGCCGTAAAGAAGGAGCTGGGGGGCCTACACACCGTGGGTGAACGACCTAAAGTGAAAAGACGAATTTGTGCAATGGAGCTAGAGAATGCTGAGGGAGGGTGAGAGGGATGCGGGCGTGTGCATGCACAAGAGAAAGTTAGCGCCAACTACAAAGATAAGAGGGTTGTGTGGGTATAAAATATGAATAGAGATCATATACACTTCATTTTAAAAAGCGAATTCAGATATTTGAAGAATTTATCATAGTGTTTCAAACCGACGCATGTGTGAATATATATAACGGTGATACACATGGTGTGGTTATGAACATGTTATACTACATTTAATATATTTTATCTCTACTCTTATAAAAACGGAGTTGTTGATGATGGTGTGCCTGCCATCCTGCATTATAGGCCGTTCGATTTATATCTGGCGGATAGCAAGGAGACTATGATGGTTGAAGTTGGCAACAATCATGATTGTAGATTCTTATTGAAATAGAGAAATGAATTCAAAATTAGTTCGAATTGCAGTGGTAGTATAGACATTTGGAATGCACTAAAATGTTGGTATGAGTAGGTTACATGCATTATATAGCAAGCGAAAAAAGTTAATCGGACATAACATGGATTCATACTCCCTCCTTCCATCTATATAGGGCGTAATGAGATTTTTAAGACCGCCTTTGACTATTGACAAGATTAATAGTACATGACATGCACAATGTGAAAATTATATCATTGAAAGAACCTTTCACAGACGAATTTAACGGTGTGCTTTGTGTAAGTTGCATGTCATATATCATTGCTCTAATATTTGGTCAAAGTTAGCATCGAAAAATGCATTAGGCCCTATATAGATGGAAGGAGGGAGTAGCTTTGAATAGCATTTGTATAGTAAAACGGGGCAAGACTCTCTCTTTGTGTGGTGTGAATAGTTTTATTTTTTTGTTTTCTTTTTGGTTGAGGGAAGTGCGAATTGATTTGGTACGTACAAGTACAATATTACTACACGTTAGGCTTGTCCCTAAAATTCAACCCGCGTCTTATTATATCCCGAAAATTCAGATATCGTGCTCCCAAAACTGGCGCCTTCACAACCCGTGGCTTGCTATCCCAAAATTACAACGCGCGCGAAAACTCCCTCTAGCTGCCAAATCCCGACACGCGAAATCCCCCTTCTAAGCATGAGCCGAAAGGGCCGCTAGTTAAAATCGGTGGGGGGGGGGGTACTTTTGTAACACACCCTACATTTTGGACAAGCGCGTCCCTAAGTCATGCTTCACCCCCTCCCATCGCCCCCTTTTCGCCATTCGAAATCCCAGGCCGCCATAGCCTCTCCGCTCCAGCCGCGAAACCCCACCCTTCTCTGTCCGCCACGTCACCGCTGCCCAGCCGGAGCCTCTTCCCCGACGACGTCGTCCACCGCAACAGCTCGACGTCCCTCGTCCACCTCCTCGGACGAGGATCCATCGTCCACCTCGCCGTCCCGCCGGTTCAGCCGCCCCGTCCTCCACCTCCAAGGAGCTGCTCCGACGATCGCCTCGTCTATCGCGGCTGCTCCATCCCCACAGCGCCGCCTTAACCTGCTCCACTGGAACCGCAACATCCTCACCGACTCCTTGGACGAAGCCGAGGCCTACTCGGCGCCACCAAAGAGGTTGTACACTCATCGCATCGCACCTTCTCCTTAACTCGACCTCCCGGCACCGACGGTGCTCCATCCCGCACCCCCATGGAGCGGCTACCTTGAAGCTAGTGCCGCGGGCGACATCTCCATGGCGGCTCTCCCCCAGTGCGAGCCTGTAGGATCTAGAAGTAGGTGTGTCTAAAGGGGGGGAATTAGACAGTCAATGCTAAAGTTGCAATTTTTAAACTTTTTTGGTTTAAGTGGAGTTTAGGCATAATTTCAACATTCACAATACAAATCAAACAAGTATGCAAAGAGTGTATAGGCAGCGGAAAGTAAAGCATGCAACTTGCAAGAATGTAAAGAGAAGGGTTTGGAGAATTCAAACGCAATTGGAGACACGGATGTTTTTCCCGTGGTTCAGATAGGTGGTGCTATCCTACATCCACGTTGATGGAGACTTCAACCCACGAAGGGTAACGGTCGCGCGAGTCCACGAAGGCCTCAACCCACGAAGGGTCCACGAAGAAGCAACCTTGTCTATCCCACCATGGCCATCGCCCACGAAGGACTTGCCTCACTAGCGGTAGATCTTCACGAAGTAGGCGATCTCCTTGCCCTTACAAACTCCTTGGTTCAACTCCACAATCTTGTCGGAGGCTCCCAAGTGACACCTAGCCAATCTAGGAGACACCACTCTCCAAGAAGTAACAAATGGTGTGTAGGTAATGAACTCCTTGCTCTTGTGCTTCAAATGATAGTCTCCCCAACACTCAACTCTCTCTCATAGGATTTGGATCTGGTGGAAAGAAGGTTTGAGTGGAAAGCAACTTGGGGAAGGCTAGAGATCAAGATTCATATGGTAGGAATGGAATATCTTGGCCTCAACACAAGGGTAGGTGGTTCTCTCTGAGAACATATGAGTTGGAATTGTGTATGTGTTCTGATGGCTCTCTCCACGAATGAAGAGGAGGTGGAGGGGTATTTATAGCCTCCACACAAAATCCAACCGTTACACACAATCTACCAATCTCGATGGGACCGAATCATAAAACTCGGTCTGACCGAAATAGTAAACCTAGTGACCGTTAGGAATTTCGGTGGGACCGACTGGAACAACTCGATGGGACCGATGTGCTAGGGTTAGGGAAAATCCAAAACTCGGTTTGACCGATTACTCAAACTCGGTGGGACCGATTTGGGTAATAAGCGAAACAGAGAGTTGGCCAAGCAAACTTGGTGGGACCGATTGCATATCTCGGTGGGACCGAAGATATTGCAACAGGTAATAGAGAGTTTGCAAGCCCATCTCGGTGAGACGGAATTGATTAGGGTTTGGCAGTGGCAAATGACAAGTGAAACTCGGTGGCTCCGGATAGAAAGAATCGGTAGGTCCGAGTTTGGTTTAGGGTTTAGGTCATATGTGGAAGTGGGAAAGTAGCTGAGGATTTTGGAGCATATCATTAAGCACTTTGAGCAAGAGACTCATTATCAACACCTCATCCCTCCTTGATAGTATTGGCTTTTCCTATGGACTCAATGTGATCTTGGATCACTAAAAGTGTAAAATGAAGAGTCCTGAGCTTGAAGCTTTAGCCAATCCTTTGTCCTTAGCATCTTGAAGGAGTTCCCACAACCTTTAGTCCATGCCACTCCATTGTTGAACTTATCTGAAACATACTAGATAAAGACGTTAGTCCAACAAGAGATATGTTGTCATTAATTACCAAAACCACCTGGAGAGCACTTGTGCTTTCAATCTCCCCCTTTTTGGTAATTGATGGCAACATACATCAAAGCTTTAGATAAAGATATAAAGAAAAGCAAGTAAAGCTTTGGAAGGACATGTAACAAGCATAGGCTCCCCCTACATGTATGCACTCATGTGAATATGAAATATAGAGGCATGTGAGAGCATAACCATGACAGAGTGGGCAATGTGTTACACGTATCTTGGCCATATGCATCATAGCAAAAGATTGTTAAGGAAAATACCTTCATGCTCATGAGTCCTTCTTGCAAACAGTATGTACATAAGCAAGAACTCCTCATACTCATGATTTTGATGCATACACTTACCTTGTAGTCTTTGGTTGGCTTAGGATGGAATGAACCTGCACAAACAAGGTTAGATAACACAGGTACATCCACTAGCCAGAGCAAACTAAAGAAACCACAAGAATACCAAGACTGGGATGACATGTAGAGAGTAAGTACTAGGTACTACATTGAATTCAACATGTCCCCAAAAGTAAAGATATGCACTGAATTTGACTGATTTCTTTCCCATAGATGTCTTGCTCCCCCTGAATCTTACATGGGATATTGGGAGAAGATAGGGAACAGAAAATCAGGGCTGAAAGATACAAATGAACATGTCTTTCCCCTTAAAATGACATGTGGCATCTCTCCTCTTGAACACCAAGCATCTGGGATCCTTGAGTATTGTCTCTCCCCCTTAGAGATCTCTTTCTCCCCCTTAATACTTTATCTGGGACATCTGGGATCCTTGAGACTTTCTCTCCCCCTTTAGTGTGTTCTCTCTCTCACAATCTTTGATGTGATCTCTCTCTCCCCCTTTGACATCAATTTCCAAGAAGGTTTTTCTGGAATCCGTCATATAGGTTTGGTCCTTGAGATTCATCACAAAGCAATGGATAAAATTGGGATGCTAGCAGAGGACAAGATTCATTGAGTGGAGCTGGATCAGAAGAAATGTAGAATATGTGACAAACTGTTTTCCTGTTGCTAAATCAGTGGCACCGAGTGGTATGTTTCGGTGGTACCGAAGATATTCGGTTGGACCGAAAATTACAATTTGGTGAGACCGAGTTCATTACAGAGAAAACACTTGTCACCTCAGCTCACTAGATCGAATAAGATCTCACAAAGATTTGCAAGGAATTAGGTGCAGAAAATGCAGAACAGAAAAGATAGAAAAGAGAAGAAACTGAAAGATCTAGATGAAGTTGAAAAAGAGAAAGAGGATAAACAAGCATGAGACAAATGCAATAGCACAAAGAAAGAACACAAGAAAACTTCATCTAGAGTTGGGCGGTGACATAGTCACCTATGTTAGAGTATATTGACTTAGGAGTCAAGTGAGAACACTTGATCATAGATCATACTCATCGATTAAGCTCAAAATGGGGTTACCATTTTTCGATTAAGCATTTTGATGTATTCACATCTTGTTGAGTTGCTTTGACTCATGTCTTGGAGTAAAGCTTCTCTAAGATGGAATAACATACCTTGGGTGGTGGAGTGGTTCTTGCTCATGTAGTTGAACTTGTGTGGGTGCTCAAGGTTGATGGAGCTCATCAAGAATTGGGAGCACCACTTGGAGTTTGAGTTCATCTTCCTACATGGGTTAGTTCTTGCAAGGAAGGGCACTTTAAAAAATGACAATCATGAAGCTCAACATAGAATCTGTCAAAGGATATGTTTGAATGGCTTTGTGCTTCCTTGTCTCCTACCACAATTGTGTAGTGACTTGGTGATGTAGAGATTGCTCAAGATGTGAGTGAGTCGCAATCTCATGGAATTAGATTCAGCCAAGCACCTACATGGGTTAGACAACATGCAAGGTACAAATATATCCAAGACATAAGATAGTCATCATAAGAGATATATCATGGATTAGTCATGAGGTCATGTCTTGCATGTGTCCAATGGAGTTCCTACTCCACGTTTGAAGCATCAATGATGTTCAATTCTCCTCTCAACCTACAAAACACTTTCTCATCAAGTGGTTTAGTGAATATATCGGCTAATTGCTTATCAGTGCGAACATGCTTAAGATTAATGTCACCCTTAGCAACATGATCTCGAATGAAATGATGACGAACTTCAATATGCTTAGTTCGAGAGTGTTGTACAGGATTATGACCAATTTTGATAGCACTTTCATTGTCACAAAGCAGTGGAACATGTTTCACATAGATTCCATAATCTTTAAGAGTTTGGGTCATCCAAAGTAATTGAGCACAACATGAACCAGCGGCAATGTATTCCGCTTTGGCGGTGGATAAGGATACCGAGTTTTGTTTCTTAGAGGACCAAGACACAAGAGATCTACCAAGAAATTGACAAGTACCCGAAGTGGACTTCCTATCAACCTTGTCTCCGGCATAATCCGAGTCGGAATAGCCAACAAGATCAAAAGAAGACCTCTTAGGATACCAAATGCCAAAGTTTGGTGTATGAATTAAGTATCTCACTATCCTTTTTACGGCCTTAAGATGACATTCTTTAGGAGCAGCTTGATATCGTGCACACATGCACACACTTAGCATAATATCGGGACGTGAAGCACATAGGTATAGCAATGAACCAATCATAGAGCGATAAACCTTTTGATCAACCGGTTCACCACCTTTGGTCAAGTCATTATGTCCACTAGTGGGCATGGGTGTACACATACCTTTGCACTCTTGCATATTGAACTTCTTGAATAAGTCCTTGGTGTACTTCGTTTGAGAGACAAATGTACTTTCCTTAGTTTGCTTGATTTGCAAACCGAGAAAGAATTTGAGTTCACTCATCATAGACATCTCAAACTTCTCTGACATTAGCTTTCCAAACTTTTCACTAAAGAGAGGGTTAGTTGAACCAAATATGAT
Organism: Triticum monococcum; assembly: GCA_034509565.1. Lineage (NCBI taxonomy): Eukaryota > Viridiplantae > Streptophyta > Magnoliopsida > Poales > Poaceae > Triticum > Triticum monococcum. The sequence continues at coordinate 706,321,065 of CM067842.1, read as the reverse complement.
ATCATCAACATAAATTTGGCATACAAATAGTTCTCCATTAACCCTTTTAGTAAAAAGAGTAGAATCAATCTTACCAATTTCAAAACCACTTGCAATAAGGAACTTGGTCAAGCATTTATACCATGCTCTAGGAGCTTGTTTAAGACCATAAAGGGCTTTGTGAAGTTTGTAAACATGATTTGGTTTCTCAGGATTAATAAAGCCGGGAGGTTGTTTGACATAAACTTCCTCCTCTATTTCACCATTTAGAAAGGAACTTTTAATGTCCATTTGGTACAAGGTGATGTTATGGTGATTAGCATAGGCAAGTAAGATGCGAATGGACTCAAGTCTAGCAACGGGAGCATATGTCTCACCATAGTCCATACCTTCGACTTGTGTGTACCCTTGGGCGACGAGACGTGACTTGTTGCGAACCACTTGTCCATCTTCATCTTGCTTGTTGCGAAACACCCACTTTGTACCAATGATGTTGTGGTTGTTGTCGGGCTTCTCAACCAATGTCCAAACTTGGTTTCTCTCAAAGTTGTGTAGCTCTTCATGCATAGCATTTATCCAATCCGGATCTTCCAATGCTTCTTCAACCTTCATAGGTTCAATGCTAGAGATGAATGAATAGTTTTCACAAAAGTTAGCTAAACGAGTTTTTGAGCGAGTGATTCTCCCGGTTTGTATATCATTGAGGATTTGCTCGACGGGATGATCTTTGGCAATTCTTGCCTGAACTCGTGAGAGCTTTTGCTTGGGTCTTCGTTGAGCATCTTCTTCATCTTGTTCTTCTTCTTGGCCTTCTTCATTGTTGATGTTGTCGTTCTCTTATCGTGGTGGAGAAGGAGGTTGTTGATGTTCGTCTTGATGCACTTCCTCGTCTTCTTCATCTTGGCGTGTCCCACTTGTGGATGCTTCCATATCAATTCTTGGTTCACCTTGTTGTGAAGTAGAGGCTTCCACTTGGACGGACGAGGTACTCTCCTTTACTTCCGTTGGAAGGATTTTGCCAATGGACAAGTCTTGGATTGCTTCTGAAGGGTCTTTGTCTCCTACATCAATTGGCAATTGCTCTACTTGCGAGCCATTAGATTCATCAAACTTCACATCTACCGTCTCTTCAACCTTTCAGGTGAAATTGTTGTAGACACGGTAAGTGTGAGAGTTTGAGCCATAACCAAGTAGAAAACCTTCATGAGATTTAGGAGCAAACTTTGAATGATGATGCTTATCAAGAATGTAGCACTTTGAGCCGAATACTCGAAAGTATCCAACTTGGGGTTTGTTACCGGTGAGGAGCTCGTATGCCGTCTTGCCGAGTAGCTTGTGAAGATACAAGCGATTTGCTGCGTGACAAGCTGTCTCAACCGCTTCTGCCCAAAAGTGCTTCGGTGTCTTGTCTTCATCAAGCATCGTTCGTGCCATTTCGATGAGCGTCCGGTTCTTCCTCTCAACAACTCCGTTTTGTTGAGGTGTGTACATAGCCGAGAACTCGTGTGAAATACCTTCCTCGTCAAGAAAGGTATCCACATTTGCGTTCTTGAACTCGGTTCCGTTATCACTCTGAACCTTCTTGATCTTCACGTCAAACTGATTTTGGGCCTTCCTAGCGAAGTTTTTGAAGATCTTCTGGACCTGCGACTTGTCATTAAGAAAGAACACCCACGTAAATCTTGAAAAATCATCAACTATAACTAGACCAAAAGAATTTCCACCGAGACTCTTGTAGGCGTTGGGACCAAAAGGTCCATATGAAGTAGCTCAAGTGGCCTCCTTGTGGTCATGATGTTCTTCACGGGATGCCTTCCTCCAACCTGTTTACCTGCTTGACAAGCACTGCAAAGTCTATCCTTATCAAATATGACATCGTTAACTCCAAGAATATGATTTCCTTTAATAAGCTTGTCAAGGTTTCTCATACCAACATGACCTAGTCGTCTATGCCACAACCAACCTTTTGAGGATTTAGCAACAAAACAAGTTTTAGGTTGTGCCTTTTTAGAGAAATCAACAATGTAAAGATCACCTCTACGCATACCGGTAAAGACCATTTTATGATTGTCTCGACGAAACACTTGGCAATCTACCTCGGTAAATAGAACATTCAAACCAAAATCAGCAAGTCTAGATACTGAAAGTAAGTTGTAGCCAAGAGATTCAACGAGCATGACATTTTGAATGGAACTATCATGTGAGATGGCCACCTTACCAAGGCCAACCACTTTACCCTTTGAATTATCACCAAAGGTGACATATTTTCGAGGGCCATCATTTTTAGCAAGCTCACGGAACATCTCTTCATCTCTGGTCATATGATCAGTACATCCACTATCTAGAACCCATTCTTTTCCACCTGACTCATATCCCCGAAGATTTGCCGTAAGACCAAAATGTCTCATTGCATCATCTAGATCGAAGTCACTATCATCATCATCATAGTATCCATGTTCATCATGATCTTGTGATTCATTATTTCCTAGAGAGGGTAATTCATTAGATAAATGGTCATCAAAGTGTTCACTTTTATGAATTCTTATAGCTTCAAATACAATATCACTAATGATTCCAGCATCTCCTTTAGCATGCTTGAGATTGGTAAGCTCAAATAGACAATCACCAAACTTAGGATCATTAGAGTTCATCTTACTCAATGCAATAGATTTATGGAGAATTTCATCAAGATTTTTCAAGGAATGATCGGGAAATCGTTCCTCGAGAAATTTCCATATAGTATAGGCACAATTAAGAGTAGGCAAACTAGCAATCAAATTTTTGGGCAATCCTCTAATAATGAGCTCAATAGTTCTAAGATTGTGAATTATGTCGATATCTTCATCTAGGGTAGGATGCAAAGGATCAATATGAGGTGCACAAGGGCTAGCAATATACTTGTTTAAATGATATTGATTGAAGATTACAAGCATCTCATTTTTCCACTCATGAAAATATTCCCCATCAAGAATAGGCACTCTATGTCTAAGACTCCCTAAAGTAGACACATCCATCTTCCTCCAATGGTGATTAAACCAAGGCAATGGAGACCAACGCTCTGATACCACTTGTAGGATCTAGAAGTAGGTGTGTCTAAAGGGGGGGAATTAGACACTCAATGCTAAAGTTGCAATTTTTAAGCTTTTTCGGTTTAAGTGGAGTTTAGGCATAATTTCAACATTCACAATACATATCAAACAAGTATGCAAAGAGTGTATAGGCAGCGGAAAATAAAGCATGCAACTTGCAAGAATGTAAAAAGAAGGGTTTGGAGAATTCAAACGCAATTGGAGACACGGATGTTTTTCCCGTGGTTCGGATAGGTGGTGCTATCCTACATCCACGTTGATGGAGACTTCAACCCACGAAGGGTAACGGTCGCGCGAGTCCATGGAGGGCTCAACCCACGAAGGGTCCACGAAGAAGCAACCTTGTCTATCCCACCATGGCCATCGCCCACGAAGGACTTGCCTCACTAGCGGTAGATCTTCACGAAGTAGGCGATCTCCTTGCCCTTACAAACTCCTTGGTTCAACTCCACAATCTTGTCGGAGGCTCCCAAGTGACACCTAGCCAATCTAGGAGACACCACTCTCCAAGAAGTAACAAATGGTCTGTAGGTAATGAACTCTTTGCTCTTGTGCTTCAAATGATAGTCTCCCCAACACTCAACTCTCTCTCATAGGATTTGGATCTGGTGGAAAGAAGGTTTGAGTGGAAAGCAACTTGGGGAAGGCTAGAGATCAAGATTCATATGGTAGGAATGGAATATCTTGGCCTCAACACAAGGGTAGGTGGTTCTCTCTGAGAACATATGAGTTGGAATTGTGTATGTGTTCTGATGGCTCTCTCCACGAATGAAGAGGAGGTGGAGGGGTATTTATAGCCTCCACACAAAATCCAACCGTTACACACAATCTACCAATCTCGGTGGGACCGAATCATAAAACTCGGTCTGACCGAAATAGTAAACCTAGTGACCGTTAGGAATTTCGGTGGGACCGACTGGAACAACTCGGTGGGACCGATGTGCTAGGGTTAGGGAAAATCCAAAACTCGGTTTGACCGATTACTCAAACTCGGTGGGACCGATTTGGGTAATAAGCGAAACAGAGAGTTGGCCAAGCAAACTCGATGGGACCGATTGCATATCTCGATGGGACCGAAGATATTGCAACAGGTAACAGAGAGTTTGCAAGCCCATCTCGGTGAGACCGAGATCCCATCGGTGAGACGGAATTGATTAGGGTTTGGCAGTGGCAAATGACAAGTGAAACTCGGTGGCGTCGGATAGAAAGATTCGGTAGGTCCGAGTTTGGTTTAGGGTTTAGGTCATATGTGGAAGTGGGAAAGTAGCTGAGGATTTTGGAGCATATCATTAAGCACTTTGAGCAAGAGACTCATTATCAATACCTCATCCCTCCTTGATACTATTGGCTTTTCCTATGGACTCAATGTGATCTTGGATCACTAAAAGTGTAAAATGAAGAGTCCTGAGCTTGAAGCTTTAGCCAATCCTTTGTCCTTAGCATCTTGAAGGAGTTCCCACAACCTTTAGTCCATGCCACTCCATTGTTGAACTTATCTGAAACATACTAGATAAAGACGTTAGTTCAACAAGAGATATGTTGTCATTAATTACCAAAACCACCTGGAGAGCACTTGTGCTTTCAGAGGCCCCTTCGGCGGCGGCGTCCATACTAGCCGGATCTGCTGCTGCTGTTCCGGCTCTTGCTCGCTCGCTCGCTCGCGCTGCTGCTGCTGCTCCGGCTCTCGCTCGATCGCTTGCTCTCCCAGCTACTGCTGCTGCTCTCCCCCTCGATCGTGCTGCTGCTCTGCTCCGATTAAGCCACACTTCAGTTGACTGAATCGACTTTTGGGTCAGTCGATTTTCAGGGGTTCGGGGGGGGGGGGGGGGGCTCGCCGGAGTTAAGGAAGAACCACCCGCAGTGGGGACGGGGGCTCGCCGGAGAGGTATCCCACTATCTATCTTAGGGTTCAGGGTGGGGGGGGGGCAGGGGGCCTAGATGGCTGGCCGGGGCGGCGGTTGCGAGTTGTTTCGGGGTGGCGAGGCGGCGCTGGGGCCGGCGGTTCGGCCGGTGGTGGCTGGCGGCTCAGGGGGGTGCAGGTTGAAGATGAACTGTAGGCCCTCCCTAAACTACATGTCAAGTGCCTCTCTGCTACCATTGCGTTCAGTTTCGACAGTAGCATTCAGATTCCACAGTAAATTCCAGTTTTGACAGTTAAGTTCAGAGTCAATAGTTTTTACCTCATCTGTTGTAGTCAGGTGGTTTTTGGTGATGTTAATTTTACATCCATTTACATCATCTATTGGAGATGCTATTAGAATCCCACTCGAGATTGATGATGTCTGTCTTGTGCTGCTTCAGCCTTGACATCTTACGGCTCATCGGAGCTGCTCCAACGACAGAACGATCCATCACAACAGAGCAGTGCCCTGTATGCCGTCTATAGATTCCTCAGATCTTCCTCCACACCTCCGACAGCCACCTCTGCCTCAACTGCTTCAGAGACCAACCCAATGATGCTGAGGTTGACACGGCTACGGCAAAGAGGTTGTACACTTATTGCATCACTTATTACTATACATTCACGTCGATCCATTAGGGCTATTTTGGTTCAACGGAAAAACGTCGATCCACTGGTTGTTACCATCACTCTAAATTTATGCATGCTCTCCTTACATAATCTCACCATATTTTTTCGTAATTGTACACAGTCATGCTGAACATCTAGAGAAAAAGAGAAGAGTTTTGCGCGGCACTACAATGTCATGCAGACATCGCTCCATGGTGGGTTCAATGGCAAACCCTCCCCACCCCTCTCCAGATTGTAATACAGAGGAAGATATCTGTTCTGAGGCGGATTCAGACGCCGCTGACCACTCCTATTTACCCCCCAAGGTGTTTGCTCGACCTTGGCATGATGATGTTAGTCATATCATGCCTATGTTGCCTTGCAGTGCCTACTTTTGACATCATATATGTCATCTGCTTAGTTTAGACATGCTCTCTAATGCCACCTGTTTAGTTTCTATATCATATATGGGAATTATGCAGTCTCATGTATTTTATCCAGCCATAATATATGTGAAATGTGCAATGCCATCCTGTAAGCAAGCATCATATATTTGAATGATATCTTGCCCATCCTTTTCTTCATTACATTTACATTTGTCGACAATGTTTGTACATTAAACTACTCTTCCTGTGAATCAGCCATTTGGGTGGGAGATGGAAAAATCTGGAGTGAAAACAAGGCCTTCAGAGCAGACAGTCCTACCTATTGAAACAGATCTCTTGTTGGGTCCCAATAGGTCCTTAGAGATGGATTCAGAGACAGATGACCAGTCCTATTCCCCCACTGAGGTGTATGCTCTAACCTGGCACGGTTATAATGCTCATATCATGCATACGGTGTCTTGCATTGCATAGTTTAGACATCATATACACAATATTCAACACCATGTTCTTAGTTCAGACATCATATCGAATGCCCTCTGTTTAGCATATAAATCACATATGTGAATTAAATGATGCGATCCTGATTACTTAGATAACATGTAGGTGAATTTTGTCATGCGATCATGTTTAGTTATTCATCATATCTTTGAATTATGTTATGCTATGCTATCCAGTTTAGATAGACATTATATATGTGAAATTATGTCATGCTATCCGTTTTAGTTAAACAATATACATGTCAACTATTTCATGCCCTCTTTTTTCCACACTATCTATTGCATCTGTCTCTCATACAATGTCTGTACATTCAACTATGTTTCTTGTTTATCAGCCATTTGAATTGGAGTGGGTGATGCCAGTATCTAGCGGACTAAAAACACGGTCTTCAAATAAAATAGTGCTACCTCTTGGTGGAGATAGCACCCCGATTGTACATGCACAAGAACCAGCCCTACCACACATAACCCAAACTCTGGCAGATTGTACCCCTACTGCGATGGACAGAGAACCAGCTTCACCCAATCTAACCCCAACCCCAGCCGATAGTAACCCAGTTCCTGTTGAAACAACACCATCTCCACCACAGAGCTCCCAAACAAGAGCAGTTAGTAAGGCAGCTCCAGTGCCCAAAGGGCCAGTACTATCACGGCGAACCCCAACTCCACCAGTTAGTACGCCTATTCCCGTGTAGGAAGCACAACCAGCTAGTCGTAGTTTAGCATCTATTGCAGTTGATGTTGTTAAATCGTATGTGCGTATCTTCCCATCTTGGAAATATTATACTGAAGATGAAGGAAAATGCCAGTTGCAGGTGTTTGTCCAGGAGTTATGTGTAAGTAATGTTATTCATGGCAATTACTTTGCTTCGTCCCATACATCCTACCTCCATGATGGTTATAATACAGCAAATTTTCCCATTTTTCTCTATAGAGAAGGACCGATTTGGAACCTCAGGATGAGGTAACCTGTGCTAATACCTCTCCTATCTTCAAGAATGCTTGGTGGCAGTATCGGAATTACCTGAAGAAAACATACTTCACCGGCAAAGAAACTCATCAAATTCCCTTACGTTCTCTTGAGACACATTTACTGGATGATGACTGGGAACGCCTTGTTCTGTATTGGTCCCAAACCAAGAATGTGGTAAGGTCTATGAGCTCATTTTCTATTTTTAAGTATTATATTCTTGCGTCTTACTGTACTCTGTTCATGTAGAACAAGAGCCTAAACCTGAAGAATAACTGTTCTAATTTAAGATTCCATTGCTATCATAGTTCAAAAAAGTGCTAGGCGTTAATTGTGCGTTTTGCCACCGCCTTGCGCTTTACTGACCAAAGCGCATGCTTATGCGCAGTTATGCACAGATTATGTGTAGTTATGCGCAATGCGTTTTGCCAACGCCTAGAGCCTAGGCGCGCTTAAGCGCTCGCTTAGGCGCGCCTTTTTTAACTATGATTGCTTTGCTCTTGTATCACTGTATTTACTCATACAAACTTATTTTTAAATTGAAGGATCCAATCGAAACTCCAATGGCACAGCAGGTATGTTCACGCATGTTTCTTTAACTGGTTTGCTCTTATCAATAGCTCTGTTGATTTCCATTTCAATTGTGTATACAGTTGACTTTCATATCATGCACATTACTAGCATCACAACAGAGCCAATAGTGTTGTTGTACATGTAGACCCTGGTACCCATCTAAAATCTTGTTGTGCCGTGTAGTTTCCCACGCTTTGTATTCTTTCACTGCTGCTTTGTCTTGAACTGATATGATTTGAACCGTGTCTCTATTTTGATTTGGCAAGACAATGCAGTGACCATAGGACATAGATATATGTTTGTTTGATGCTTTTATTATGTACTGGTACTTGGCAATAGAAGACTTGGTAGTTTAATCCTGTCCACCTTACTAATGAACTGGTTCACCGAAATGAGTTTCATATACTAGTACATGCTAAACTTGTTATGTGTCTGCTTGTTTCTTCTTTTAGAATGCTGATAGAATATTGGGGAAGAGTGCCTTATTAAGCAATGGTAAAGGAAGTAATGCAGATAAGGTTCAGGATAGTGACACATCCTTGTTGGTCTCCAACAAAGCTGATAAAACAGCTAAGGAAGACTATCTTGAAGACAGCGAGACAACCCCAAAGTCCTGTCTTGGTTTAGTGTTCGAGTTACTGGCCACTACCTCCTGCACAAGCTATTCAAACTCACTGTCTGAATTAGTTCGGTTTCTTGAGTCTCAACTACAAGCTGAAAGACATCGATCAGCTGTGCTGCGACAAGAAGCGGAAGGGCTGCGGAAGTCCCTGGAGCATTCAGATGCATACTTTCTGGTGCAACAGCAAGCGTTGGAGGATTTTAGCGCCAAACAGGACAAAGCTAATCAGCTTGCTAAGCTTATTGCCAGCATGGTGGATACCCAAGATAACGTTTCTTGAGCTGTTCTGAAGTTGTTTCAGTTATGCTCTTGTTTTGCTGCCGCATTTATTTGCACTGGTGGCCAATTTTGACGGCCAGTGTATGTAATGTGCTGCTTTGTTCCCTATATTTGCATTGGTGGCGAACTTTGATGCCCAGTGGATGTAATATGTGTAATAGCGGTAATAGGCTAGCGTTAATTGCTTGCTTATTTATTTCCTTATTGTCTTGTTTAGTTGTCTGCTTGTAGTCACTGTAGTTCTTTTTCTGTTTTTTCTAGTGTCCACAATAGCCTATTTTTGGTAACTAGGCCAAAATAATCATGGCAACACACGAACTGTTGTAACCATGGGCTTCCTGCAGGCCGTATGATCCATGGGCCTTCATCCGGCCGTAGGATCCATCGGCCTTCTATACGGGCCTTAGGGTCCATGGGCCTTCTACGGGCCATAGGGTCCATGGGCCTTCTACGGGCCGTATGATCCATGGGCCTTCTACGGGCCGTACTATCCATGGGCCTCATACGGGCCGTAGGATCCATGGGCCTTCTACGGGGCGTATCATCATTTCGCCAATCATGGGCCATACTATTTGTGGACCATAACGGGCCGTTAATAGGCCGTATTTGATAACTCTATGAAAACAGCCCAACGGGTTTTTTGACATGAAAATGGCCCAACATATTAACGGTCCGCAAACGGTCCGAATGTAACGACGGGCTGAATTTGGCCCACAAGCAGAAAATGACACTAACGGGCCGTATGTAACCGAATGCTGCAAATGAGCCCAATAATCAATGGGCTCTGAGAAGGCCGAAAGATAACTTGGGCTGGAAATAGCCCAATGGAATAACGTGTCGTTAATGGGTATAAAGTGATACACTGTTCATTACGGGCTAGTTTCACCACGGGCCGTTAATGGGCCAAGAGTTACAAAGGTCCTCATATGGGCCGAAAGAAGTCATGGGCCACACATGGGCCGGAAGTTAAAACGGGCTGAATCATATTGGATGGCCTAGATGACGCTACTGGGCCTAATTCGGATAGGGCCTAACGGGCCCTGGGTTAGCGGGCTGTAAATGGGCTATATGCGAACAAGCCGTTAACAGGCTTTCCGTGGGCCGACCCGCCACCTTTTGACCAAGTCAAACGGGCCGGCCTTTTCACAGGAACGGGCCTCTGTTGGGCCGTGCCATGTGTCGCCGTATCATAGGCGCCTTCGGTCCAATGAGCAGATGACATCTGTCCCAATGGTGAGCCGACACATGTTTCCTCCAGCCAATGATGATTTTACACGTGGAAAATCCCCATTGGTCGGGGCTGTTAACAGGTTATCGGATCCAAAACCCGACCCGATAGCTTAACAGCGTTCCGTTACGGTGGATGCCACGTGACGGTCACCCTTGACGAAAGCACTTCTGTGACGCGCGATTTATCGTCATGGAAGTGAACACTTCCGTGATGATAATTTTGGTAATGTCATGGAACACTTCTATGACAGCACAGGTATGACTATCTTGATTCTGTCATAAATTTGTCATGGATGTACATGCATGACAAAAAACGCGACCTACTGTGACAAACACGTATCATCACGGAAGTGTATTTTTTTGTAGTGTACACTCACCCCTGTGTTTTTATATGGTTATGGTGGTAACAATTTGCCTAATTTTTTGAGGTAAATACACATAAATTCATAGAACTTGCATGCGACGGTCAATTTGGTGCATAAACTTGCAAAATACATGTTTCCGATTGTAGTCAACGTTCACATGACACGACTAAGGGAATCACAACATACATAATATCAAAATATCGAACACATATCAAGTTCACATGATTACTTGCAACATGATTTCTCCAGTGACCTCAAGAACAAAAGTAACTACTCACAAGTGATAAACATGCTCAAGATCATAGGGGTATTAAATAGCATATTGGATCTGAACATATAATCTTCCACGAAATAAACCATATAGTAATCAACTACAAGATGTAATCAACACTACTAGTCACCCACAAGTATCAATCTATAGTTCTGGTAACAAGATTGAACACAAGAGATGAACTAGGGTTTGAGAGGAGATGGTGCTGTTGAAGATGTTGATGGAGATTGCCCTTCCCAAGATGGGAGAGTTGTTGGTGATGATGATGATTTCCCCCTCCGGGAGGGAAGTTCCCCCGGCAGAATCGCTCCACCGGAGGGCAAAAGTGCTCCTGCCCAAGTTTCGCCTTGAGACAGCAGCGCTCCATCACGAAAGTCCTCTCCTTATTTTTTCTAGGTCAAAATGACTTATATACCAGAAGATGGGCACCAGAGGTGGGCCTGGGTGATCACAACCCACCAGGACGCACCTGGGCTCCCTGGCGCACCCAGGTGGGTTGTGCCCACCTGGTGGGCCCCCTCTGGTACTTATTTGCTCCAGTATTTATCATATATTCCATCAAAAAATCTCCGTGAAGTTTCAGCCCATTTGGAGTTGTGCAGAATAGGTAGCCTGATGTAGCTTTTTCAGGTCCAGATTTCCAGCTGCCGGAATTCTCCCTCTTTGTGTGTACCTTGCAAATTATGAGAGAAAAGGCATTAGAATTACTCCAAAAAGCTTTATTATGCAATAAAACAATGTAAATAACAGTAGGAAAACATGATGCAAAATGGACGTTGAGGGAGTCCTGGATTATGGGGTCCTCGGGTGTCCGGGCCAGGCGATATGGGCCGGACTGACGGGCCGTGAACATACAAGATAGATGGCCTTCCCTCGTGTTCGGACGGGAGCCTCCTCTGCGTGGATGGCCAGATTGGCGGCGTGATGTGTAGATTCCCTCTTCTGTAAACCGACTATGTACAATCCTAGCCCCCTCCGGTGTCAATATAAACCGGAGGGGTTAGTCTGTAGAGGCTATCACAAATCATACAGGCTAGACATCTAGGGTTTAGCTATTATGATCTCAAGGTAGATTACCTCTTGTAACCCCAATACTCATCAAAGACAATCACGCAGGAATTAGGGTTTTACCTCCATTAAGAGGGCCCGAACCTGGGTAAACATCATGTCCCTTGTTTCCTATTACCCTCGATCCTCAAACGCACAGTTCGGGGCCCCCTACCCAAGATCTGCCAGTTTTGACACCGACATTGGTGCTTTCATTGAGAGTTCCACTGTGCCGTCAGCAGAAGGCTCGATGGCTTGTTCAACCACTAGAAACGACGCTGTTTCCGGGGAATCCTTCCTCCCCGGTCAACTTTTCGTATTCAGCGGCCTCGCGCTGCGCGCGTGCCAACTCGATTGGCCACCTTGAGCAGATCGACAGCTACGCCCCTGGTCATCAGATCAATTTTGGGAATCTAAATTACATCGCCGATGCCCGAGGAGATTTGATCTTCGAAGGGCTTGTGGTCCCAAACACCGCTCTGGCCATAGATCTGGAGCAATCTACTGGGTCCAAAGATGGGAGTCTGAAGCCCACCGGACTCTCTGCTATTATGGAGCTCCCTACCGGGAACCCGGAGGCGACGAGGTCATCGGCTAGCCCGGATTCAAATTGCCCCCTATCATTGGAAAGCCGGACTCGTCTCCGGACGCTAATTCCGAACTCTTGAAGTTTACGACAGGTGAGCACGGCCAGGAGGCCTTTGCCCAGCCTAGCGCCACAGACTCTTGTCTCCCTGTCCAACCCTCGCTCTTAAACGAGGCTCTGGACTTAATGCGATCCCTCACCCTTACAGAGGAATCACAGCCGAACTACGCCCAGCCCGGATTAGGGGCTGAGTGCGGGGAATTTTATGTCCCACCCACCACCCACTTCATAGCCACTGTCGAAGACTTAACCGACATGTTGGACTACGCTTTCGAAGACATCGACGGTATGGACGACGATGCCGAAGATAAACAAGACCAAGACCCGCCATTTACCGGGCGCTGGACGGCCACCTCCACATACGACGTGTATATGGTGGATACACCCAAAGAGGATGACAGCGAAAGCAGAAAAGATCCGAATGAGGACAGTCCTGTTGAGGCACCACCGAAGCGTCGGCGTCAGCGGCGCCGCTCAAAATTGCGCCGCAAGACAGCAACACCGGCACCGGAGACAATAACACTCCGGAGAACGCCGAAGACCCTGAAGCCCGCGCCGAACCCACATTCGAGCAGGATGATCGGGAGGAGGGGCAAGTTAACCCTGACAATCCGGTCGGGAAGGAGGACTCGGAGGACAGCAACTATCTGCCACTCTCCGAGGATGATGTGAGCCTCGGCGACGAAGACTTCATCGTGCCAGAGGAACCCCTCGAGCAAGAGCGCTTTAAGTGCCAGCGAATCGCAACAGCAAGAAGCATAAAGAAGAAGCAGCAACAGCTTCAAGCCGAACAGGATACGCTCAATGACAGATGGACTAAAGTCCTGGCAGCCGAACAATACGGCCTCGAGCGCCCAACAAAGAGCTACCTGAAGCGTAAGCTATTACCACAATTTGATGACAAGGCCCTTGAGCCGATACCGCCCAAGTATAATCCCGCAGACGAACCTGACCGACCACCACATGGACGGGACAGACCGGCTACTCACGCCGAACACCAGCCTGCACCACCCCGCCGTAAAGGCAGGGAGTTAGCGGCTCTAGGCTACACCTATAACATACGCCAGGACCTGGACCATAGAGCCGGCCAGGCCAGATCCATCTATGGGTCAAGGGGGCGTGCCCCAACATGAGACAACGGCCATCAAGCCTAGTGCGACAAGCACAATTTCACCCAAGCTGAAAACTGATTGCGGATGCCACCCGAACTCCATCACAATGTCGCCCGATACAGAGGCGCCGCACACCCCTTATGCTTCACCGATGAGGTGATGGAGCACTAGTTCCCCGAAGGGTTTAAACCCGTGAACACTGAATCATATGACGGAACGACAGACCCCGCAGTATGGGTTGAAGACTTTCTTCTCCACATCCACATGCCCCGCGGTGACGACCTCCATACCATCAAGTGAAAGGATCGATATGGTTGACTAGAGGGGGGGGGTGAATAGGCAACTAACAATCTTTAGCTTTTCTTTACCAAATTAAACTTTGCATCAAAGTAGGTTGTCTAGATATGCAACTAGGTGGACAACCTATATGATGCAAGAACAATATGCACACAAGCAAGCAATGGATATAACACAATTAAGCTTGCATGAGTAAAGGGATAAGATAACCAAGAGTGGAGTCGGTGGAGACGAGGATGTGTTACCGAAGTTCCTTCCTTTTGAGGGGAAGTACGTCTCCGTTAGAGCGGTGTGGAGGCACAATGCTCCCCAAGAAGCCACTAGGGCCACCGTATTCTCCTCACGCCCTCACACAATGCGAGATGCCGTGATTCCACTATTGGTGCCCTTGAAGGCGGCTACCGGACCTTTACAAACAAGGTTGGGGCAATCTCCACAACTTAATTGGAGGCTCCCAACGACACCACGAAGCTTCACCACAATGGACTATGGCTTCACGGTGACCTCAACCGTCTAGGGTGCTCAAACACCCAAGAGTAACAAGATCCGCTAGGGATTAGTGGGGGGAATCAAATTTCTCTTGCTGGAAGTGTAGATCGGGGCCTTCTCAACCAATCCCGAGCAAATCAACAAGTTTGATTGGCTAGGGAGAGAGATCGGGCGAAAATGGAGCTCAGAGCAACAATGGAGTATTTTGGGGGAAGAGGTAAGTCAACTTTGGGGAAGAAGACACCTTTATATAGTGGGGGGAACAATCCAACCATTACCCCCACCCAGCCCCGCAGAGAGCGGTACTACCGCTTGGGTGGGCGGTACTACCGTCGAGCCAGCAGTACTGCCGTCCCGCCTAGCGGTACTGCCGCGCAAAAGAGGAGAGGGAGGGCCTGGACCCAGAGCGGTACTATCGCGGGGTACGGGCGGTACTATCGCTTAAAGCGGTACTGCCGCCACTACGGTCGCAGCTAGTATCGCAAAACCCGACACAAGAAAAGGGGGCCTCGAGTCGAGGCGGTAGGAGCACGGAGCCGCAGCGGTACTATGGCCGAGGGCTCCAAGCGGTACTACCGCGCTAAGGAGCGGTACTACCGCTTGGTGCATGATGTCTACTATGCAACCTTCTCCTTGTAGACGTTGTTGGGCCTCCAAGTGCAGAGGTTTGTAGGACAGTAGCAAATTTCCCTCAAGTGGATGACCTAAGGTTTATCAATCTGTGGGAGGCATAGGATGAAGATGGTCTCTCTCAAGCAACCCTACAACCAAATAACAAAGAGTCTCTTGTGTCCCCAACACACCCAATACAATGGTAAATTGTATAGGTGCACTAGTTCGGCGAAGAGATGGTGATACAAGTGCAATATGGATGGTAGATATAGGTTTTTGTAATCTGAAAATATAAAAACAGCAAGGTAACAAGTGGTAAAAGTGAGCGTAAACGGTATTGCAATGCTAGTAAACAAGGCCTAGGGTTCATACTTTCACTAGTGCAAGATCTCTCAACAATAATAACATAATCGGATCATATAACTATCCCTCAACATGCAACAAAGAGTCACTCCAAAGTCACTAATAGCGGAGAACAAACGAAGAGATTATGGTAGGGTACGAAACCACCTCAAAGTTATTCTTTCCAATCAATCCATTGGGCTATTCCTATAAGTGTCACAAACAGCCCTAGAGTTCGTACTAGAATAACACCTTAAGATACAAATCAACCAAAACCCTAATGTCACCTAGATACTCCAATGTCACCTCAAGTACCCGTGGGCATGATTATACGATATGTATCACACAATCTCAATTCATCTATTCAAACCAACACATAGAACCTCAAAGAGTGCCCCAAAGTTTCTACCAGAGAATCACGACGAAAATGTGTGCCAACCCCTATGCATAGGTTCATGGGCGGAACCCGCAAGTTGATCACCAAAACATACATCAAGTGAATCACGTGATATCCCATTGTCACCACAGATACGCATGGCAAGACATACATCAAGTGTTCTCAACTCTTTAAAGACTCAATCCTATAAGATAACTTCAAAGGGGAAACTCAATCCATTACAAGAGAGTAGAGGGGGAGAAGAAACATAAGATCCAACTATAATAGCAAAGCACGCGATACATCAAGATCATGCCAAATCAAGAACATGAGAGAGAGAGAGAGAGATCAAACACGTAGCTACTGGTACATACCCTCAGCCCTGAGGGTGAACTACTCCCTCCTCATCATGGAAAGCGCTGGGATGATGAAGATGGCCACCGGTGAGGGTTCCCCCCTCCGGCAGGGTGCCGGAACGGGTCTAGATTGGCTTTTGGTGGCTCTGGAGGTTTGCGGCGGCGGAACTCCCGATCTATTCTCCGTTCTGGAAGTTTTAGGATATATGGGTATATATGGGTGCAGGAAGTACGTCGGTGGACCTCCGGGGTGTCCACGAGGCAGGGGGCACGCCCTAGGGGGTGGGCGCGCCACCCACCCTCGTGGGCAGCCCGGGACTCCCCTGACGTGCACTCCAAGTCTATCAGGTTGCTTTCCTTCCAAAAATAACTTCTCCAGTTGATTTCGTTCCGTTTCGACTCCGTTTGATATTCCTTTTCTTCGAAACACTGAAATAGGCAAAAACAGCAAATCTGGGCTGGGCCTCCGGTTAATAGGTTAGTCCCAAAAATAATATAAAAGTGCATAGTAAAGCCCATTAAACATCCAAGATTGATAATATAATGGCATGAATACTTCATAAATTATAGATACGTTGGAGACGTATCAGCATCCCCAAGCTTAATTCCTGCTCGTTCTCGAGTAGGTAAATGATAAAAGAAATAATTTTTGAAGTATGAATGCTAGAAGGTGCATAAGTTTGATCAATGATAATTTCAATCACCTTTTTCTAGCATCAATATATGTCATAACAATATCTCAACTCATAGAACTTTTCATGATCAAGTAACATACTATTCACATGTTAAAGTATAGATCATAAACTTTCTTGAAAACTAACAAACTGTGTTCTCAATCATCAAACAATTGCAATTCATCTTATTTTCAGGAAGAGTCTATGTCAGAGCTTTGATTCAGCAAACTTCACATACTCAAATATCATTTAGTCTTCCATGATTGCTACCACTCAAAGAATATTTTTAGAACAAATAGTATTCATCGAACATAGAGAAAGATAGGGGCTTAATGTTTCGCCTCCCAACCTTTTACCTCAAGGGTAATGTCAATAGTAATAATTCATGAACAAATATATTTGAATGGCCATATATGCCTAGATCATTCCATCACATGATGCTTGCCAACTAAAGAGTAGGTTGGAATGAGAAGGAATACTACTGACTCTTGCATAAAAGTAAAAGATAGGCCCTTCGCAGAGGGAAGCAGGGATTTGCGGAGGTGCCAGAGCTCGAAGCTAAAACAGAGATGAAAATAATTTTGAGAGGTATGCTTTCATTGTCAACATAACGACCAAGAGCTCCCAATATCTTCCATACTACATACATTATAGGCGGTTCCCAAACAGAAAGGTAAAGATTTTTACTCCCCCTCCACCAACTAACATCAAACCCGGGGGAGTTTTGTTTGCAATTATTTTTGATTTGATTTTGATCTTTTGATCATGGGACGGGGCATCCCGGTTACCAGCCTTTTTCTTGTGAATGATGAGCGGAGTCCACTCATCGTGAGAATAACCCACCTAGCACGGAAGATACTGCTAACCCGTAGTCGCTACATGAGCGATTCGGGCATACAAAACATATTATTATTTCAAGGTTTAGAGTTTGGCACATGCAAATTTACTTGGAACGGCAGGTAAATACCGCATATAGGTAGATATGGTGGACACTCATGGAAGAAACTTGGTTCAAGGGTTTTGGATGCACAAGCAGTATTCCCGCTTAGTACAGAAGTTTAGGCTAGCAAAGGATTCTAAATAGCAAGCACCACATGTTAGAGGATCCAAAACAATATAACTTATACAAATATACCCAAGCATAACTCATTATGTTGTCTTCCTTGTCCAACTTCAACTAATTTGCTCAGGTTTGAAAATAATTAATGGGGCCCACAATCATAGAAGATGTCCAAGATAGTATTGTATATGAAATCTCTCTTCCCTCAATATTCTTTCATGAATTGTTCAAGTGACCAATACAATGTTTGCTAACCTCCAATAAATTTACTACCTCTACTTCTTATATGTGAAGGAATTACTCCCCATGGGATAAGCATATGAAACATATTTAATTTCAGATTTATGACATTCAATTCATTCAACCATTTACTCATAGGATATAGGTGAAGTACACGAGTAAATGACAAACTACTCCAAAAAGATATGAGTGAAGACCAATGAGTAGTTAAGTAATTATGTAGCTATGTGAAGACCCTCTCTCATTTAAGAATTTCAGATCTTGGTATTTTATTCAAGTAGCAAGAAAAGCAAAATAAAACGACATTGCAAGGATAGCACACATCAAGTGAAGAAGCAAAAACTTAGGTTCAACCGATACTAACCGATAATTGTTGAAGAAGAAAGGTGGGGTGCCTACCGGGGCATACCCAAGCTTAGATGCTTGAGACTTCTTGAAATATTATCTTGGGGTGCCTTGGGCATCCCCAAGCTTGAGCTTTTGTGTCTCCTTAATTCCTTTCATATCACGGTCTCCCTAAATCTCAAAAGCTTCATCCACACCAAACTCAACAAGAACTCATGAGATAAGTTAGTATAAACCAATGCAAAAACCTTATCATCCTCTACTGTTGCAAATCACTAAAATTATTATTCAACATTGCATACTAAATGCCTCTGCATATTTAATACTCCTATCCTCAAATAGAATCATTAAACAAGCCAACATATGCAAACAATGCAAACATAACAGCAATCTGTCAAAACAGTACAGTCTGTAAAGAATGCAAGATTATTAATACTTCCCTAACTCCAAAAATTATGAACGAAAATTCCCACTGTAGTAAATTTACCAGAGCTTATTATGCAAAAGGTTTCAACGTTATATAATATTCTGACTTTTCTAGGCAATTTTTGCAACAGTGATAAACTTTCTGTTTTGAAACAGCAACATGTATACTTGCAAAATAAGCATGGTAAAGGCTATCCTTGACATTTTTATTAAAAATAAAGATGCAAAACACTATTATAAATAACAGAAAGCAAAGCTAAAGAAAATAAAATGACGCTCCAAGCAAAACACATATCATGTGGTGAATAAAAATATAGCTCCAAGTAAAGTTACCGATGAACGAAGATGAAAGAGGGGATGCCTTCCGGGGCATCCCCAAGCTTAGGCTCTTGGTTGTCCTTGAATATTACCTTGGGGTGCCTTGTGCATCCCCAATCTTAGGCTCTTTCCACTCCTTATTCCATAGTCCATCGAAACTTCACCCAAAACTTGAAAACTTCACAACACAAAACTCAACAGAAAACTTGTAAGCTCCGTTAGTATAAGAAAATAAATCACCACTTTGGTAATGTAATGAACTCATTCTAAATTCATATTGGTGTAATATCTACTGTATTTCAACTTCTCTATGGTTCATACCCTCCGATACTACTCATAGATTTATCAAAATAAGCAAACAACACAATGAAAACAGAATCTGTCAAAAACAGAACAGTCTGTAGTAATCTGTATCAAACGTATACTTCTGGAACTCCAAAAATTCAACCAAATTAGGAAGTCCTAGATAATTTGTTTATTGATCCACTGCAAAAAGAATAAAATGAAACGCACGTTCCTGTGATTTATGAAAACTAATCTCGTGCGCACAAAGTTTCTGTTTTCTGCAGCAGAATCAAATAACTATCACCGTAAGCTATCCTAAAGGTCTTAGTTGGCACTTTATTGAAACAAAAGCTATAAAACATGATTACTACAGTAACATAATCGTGTGGACACAAAAAAAACAGTAAGGGTAAATATTGGGTTGTCTCCCAACAAGCGCTTTTCTTTAATGCCTTTCTAGCTAGGCATGATGATGACAATGATGCTCACATAAAAGATAAGAATTGAAACATAGAGGGAGCATCATGAAGCATATGACTAGCACATTTAAGCCTAACCCACTTCCTATGCATAGGGGTTTTGTGAGCAAACAACTTATGAGAACAATAATCAACTTGCATAGGAAAGCAAAACAAGCATAACTTCAAGACTTTAAGCACATAGAGAGGAAACTTGATATCATTGCGATTCCTACAAGCATATGTTCCTCCCTCATAATAATTTTCAGTAGCATCATGAATGAATTCAACAATATAACCAGCACCTAAAGCATTCTTTTCATGATCTACTTGCATAGAAATTTTACTACTCTCCACATAAGCAAATTTCTTCTCATGAATAGTAGTGGGAGCAAACTCAACAAAATAACTATCATGTGAAGCATAATCCAAATCGAGATGACAAGTTTCATGGTTATCATTATTATTTATGGCATACGTGTCATCACAATAATCATCATAGATAGGGGGCATGCTTTCATCATAATAAATTTGCACATCAAAACTTGGGGGACTAAAAATATCATCTTCATCAAACATAGCATCCCCAAGCTTGTGGCTTTGCATATCATTAGCATCATGGGTATTCAAATAATTCATACTAACAACATTGCAATCATGCTCATCATTCAAATATTTAGTGCAAAACATTTTAGTGCATTCTTCTTCTAGAAATTGAGCACAATTATCGGAATCCTTATTTTCACGGAAGACATTAAAAAGATGAAGCATATAAGGCATACTCAATTCCATTTTTTGTAGTTTTCTTTTATAGACTAAACTAGTGATAAAACAAGAAACTAAAAGATTTGATTGCAAGATCTAAAGATATACCTTCAAGCACTCACCTCCCCGGCAACGGCGCCAGAAAAGAGCTTAGTTGACGGGGTGTGAGTGCCGCTTACCTAGCCTCCCCGGCAACGGCGCCAGAAAAGAGCTTGATGTCTACTATGCAACCTTCTCCTTGTAGACGTTGTTGGGCCTCCAAGTGCAGAGGTTTGTAGGACAGTAGCAAATTTCCCTCAAGTGGATGACCTAAGGTTTATCAATTCGTGGGAGGCGTAGGATGAAGATGGTCTCTTTCAAGCAACCCTGCAACCAAATAACAAAGAGTCTATTGTGTCCCCAACATACCCAATACAATGGTAAATTGTATAGGTGCACTAGTTCGGCGAAGAGATGGTGATACAAGTGCAATATGGATGGTAGATATAGGTTTTTGTAATCTGAAAATATAAAAACAGCAAGGTAACATGTCGGAGTAAATAGCCATGGGTAGCCTAGCCGGCTTCCCCTGGCCCTTCTGAAAAAATTACGAGCCCGTCCGGCTCTCAAGAATCCAAGACATGGGGCCGCCTTCCCCTTGCTGGCTGTCACCCAGGCCGGCTTTCGGAAGGCGGCCCGACTTTAGCACTCATGAAGAAAGCCATGGGAGGGCCGACTTCGAGAAGCCGGCCGCGAGAAGGCCGACTCCAAGAAGCCGGCTCCCATAAAGCGGTCGAGAGCGTACCCTCAAAGTTTGCATCCACCTAGTGGCGATGAGACGGGGCGTGGCTACAGTGAAACCTGCCACCCCCAAATCCCGGAGCACGACCGGCACAGTGCGCCGTACGGGTGACCATGACCCGCCCGACGCAACACTGTTGCCATGTTGACCCTGACGCCATCCACGATGGGCTGCCAGTATGGCCCACGGGTGGTGGGCCCCTTCGGGCAGAGAGACACCCGAAGGCGGCCCCGCCTCCCCCAGTCGGCCCAAGACAGAGCCGGCTCCCCGCAGCTGGCTTGCCGCCCTCCTCGAAGGAGACGCCCCATTAAGGAGACAAGACGCGGTGAGGCTACAGCAATCGCCCGCCGGACGGCGGTACTGTAGCCACGCCTACCACGACGAAGCCTACGTCACCAAGATGGAGCAATGGTAACTAGCCGCCGACTAGGTCCTGGACAGTGGGGCCTGCCTATCGATCGAGGAGCCGGCAGCCAGCGGGACCCACCAGACGGCGGGCCCCAGCGGCCGGCGCAGAAGCCGGCGAGCGCAGTCACAGACGGCTGGGCCCCGTGCCCAGTCGGATTACCATTCTACCCCCGAGGGGTAGGCCTATATAAACCCCCCGGGGCGCCCATGCAAAGGGGTCGACCCCTAGCTAGTTTTAGACACCATACAAGGAGAAGAAGCAAGCTAGCCGTGCCCTTCTTCCTCCTCCCACCAAACAGCTCAAGGAGCATTGTGTAGCTACTTGTCCATCTAGAGATCATGCGGAGACCCCGCAGAGCAGCAGTAGGGGTGTTATCTCCACGGAGAGCCCTGAAGCTGGGTAAGATCCGCCGGCGTGCATGTCTTCGCCTCATCCCGTTTCCAGGCACCGGCGATGTCTTACTGGCTCCCACAATGATAAGCTACCCATTGGCATATGTCGCACCTACCACCCGACATTTGCCGCCTACCGTGGGGCCAGGTGCACCGTCGTCCGGAGGCCCATTCTGGACGGGAACCCTCTTCCTCCCCAGTGAGCGTAGCCAGCCCGGCACACCCGATGGCGCTTGCCATGACGCGCTGCAAGGCGTCACCAGTATCTGCGCGGCGAGCAGCCTCGCCGATCTCCTTGACGAAACCCTCATCTCCGACGAGCTTGCCTCCGATGCGGGCACCGACCACCTCGCCAACCTCCTCGGCCAGCTCCATGTCTCCAGCGAGCCCGCTGTGGATCTGGAGTCGGTTGGTTCCACTGACCCGATGCCCGTCGACTCCGACACGGCCTCATTCGACACCTTCCACACCAATGTCGCGATCTACAACGACCCACTTCCTTGGACCGACGGCTGCGACACTGTCACCACCTAGGTGATGGTCATCGGCCATGGTGGCACGGCCGACGAAAGCGCCCCCGACGCCCCGCACGCGGCAGCCCATGACTTGTCCATCCCCCTCCTGGCTGATGCCGACGACAAAGCACTGGAGGCACGCCGCCTCGCCCTCCTCGCAGAGGGCCGGAGGCTGGCTTCCGTGAGACGCCTCACGGAGGCCTACCAGTGCGAAGCTGACCGCGCCGCCTTCGGCACGTCGGCCCCGGGCGGGCCAAGCCAGGCCGGCGTTGTCAAGCAACACGGTGCTGTCATCGCCGACACGCTGGGAGTCGACCGCCCGGTCTATGCCACTCCACTCAAGAACTTGCGTGCCGCCCAGGCGGCCATGGACGAGTTGGACGGCTTGGAGGCCGAAGAACTCCCCCACATGACCCGGCGCATCCGGCAGCTGATTTACGCGGCCGCACGGCGGCACAAAGCCGACGCCCGCGCGGGAAGCCCTCCCCCGTGTCGAGATCACAGCGCGACGTCCCGGACACCGACTACGAGCAACACCCACGCGCGGCGCGAGAAAGAGCCGGCGGCCAGCCGAAGCCGGACCCGAATCTCCATCGAGCGAGACACAGACGGCCATCCCCGAGCCGTGGAATGGCGAGGCAACCCGCCTCCACCTCGACCCCGCGGAGAGAGATATCCCACTCCGCCGCCTGTGGCGCACCCGACTCTCAGCGGCCGACTAGGTCGCCGTGAAGGAGTCGGCGAGAACGACGCCCGCCATCGGATCGACAGCCTGGCGCGATCCCTGGCGATGGAAGAAGAAGACGATGTCGGCCCGCCTTGTTTCAGCCCCCGCATCCGCGATGAGCCTTTCTCCAAAGGGTTCTCGCTCCCAAGAGACACACCCAAGTACAACGGCTCCGTGAAGCTGGAAGATTGGTTGATCGACTACTCTACGGCGGTTAGCATAGCCAACGGCAACCGACGCGTTGCCGTGAAGTGCGTGCCCCTCATGCTGCAAGGCACGGCGCGGACCTGGCTCAACAGCCTCAAGCCTTTTAGCATCAATAGCTGGCTAGATTTCACTGAAGCTTTCATCCGCAACTTCACCAGCACCTACAAGCGGGCTCCCAAGCCCAGGCAACTCTCCCTGTGCGTGCAGGGCCCAGCCGAGTCCACTCGCGACTACCTCACGCGTTGGGCCGAGCTCCGCAATTCTTGCGAGGGGGTGCACGAGGTGCAAGCCATAGAATACTTCACTGCCGGGTGCCGGGAAGGTACCCTCCTCAGGCACAAGCTCCTCTACGATGAGCCGACTACCCTCGACGAGCTTCTGGACATAGCAGACAAATACGTCACCGCCGACTCTTCGATGAAGACCGAGCTCCGGGTAGACGCGTCCGGGAAAGTACTCAACCCGGCGCCCAAGACGCCGGCTGGGGATTCCGGCCGACGCCCCCACCCGAACGACCACAAGCGCAAGGGTCCCGCGCCGCCTCCCGCCAGTCGGCAGGTGGCCACGGTCGAAGACGCGCCGCCTGAAGGGCGGCCCGCGCCCAAGAAGCCCAAGGGCGGCCGGCCGGCTTGGCAGCCGGCTTTCTCCTACGAGCAAACTCTCGACGCCCTATGCAAATTCCATAGCGGCACGAAGCGTCCAACCACACAACCGAGAAGTGCCATTGGCTCACCCGAATCTCTAAAGGCGAAGGGCTCGCGCCGCCTCCGGCTCCGCTGCCTCTGGCCGCTCGGCCCGCAGTCGGAGCCATGCACGACGAATTCCTCGATGAGCAAGCAACCTACATCGTATTTACAAGCCAGCTCGAAGACCGGCACGGCAAACGCCGAGAGCACCAGGAAGTCAGCGTGGTTGCTGCCAACCCTGCCGGACACATGAATTGGTCAGAAAAACCCATCAGCTGGAGCCGGGCCGACCACCCAGAGGTGATGCCGTCTCCCGGCTCTTATGCGTTGGTCCTGGAAGCCACCCTCGTGATGGATAGACGCGCCGCCCATTTCTCCCGCGTGCTGATAGACGGCGGGAGCAGCATCAACATCCTGTACCGTGACACCCTGGAGAAGCTAAATGTCAAAACGAAGCAACTCATGCCTACCCGGATGGTGTTCCACGGCATCGTACCCGGCTTGTCCTGCGCCCCCATCGGCAAGATCAAGATTGATGTGCTCTTTGGGGACAAGGAGCATTTCCGCTGGGAAGCAATCTGGTTTGAAGTGGTGGACCTGGAGAGCCCCTACCATGCGTTGCTTGGCCGACCCGCCTTGGCCAGGTTCATGGCAGTTCCCCACTATGCATACCTCAAGATGAAGATACCGAGTTCCAAGGGCGTCATCACCGTAGCCGGTGATTATAAGAAGTCTTCCGATTGCGCTGCCGCCAGCAGCCGGCTGGCCGAGTCCCTTGTGATTGCCGAAGAGAAGAAGATGTTGGACCGGGTCGTGGCCATGGCCGGCAAGCAGCCGAACCTGTCCCCCGACCCCAAGGAATATGATGCCCAAGGATCTTTCCAGCCGGCCAAAGAAACCAAGAAGATACCCCTTGACCCCGAGCACCCCGAGTGGTTTGCCGTCATCGGGGCAAGCCTGAATAACAAATAGGAAGGCGAGCTCGCCGATTTCCTCTGTGAGAATCGGGACATCTTTGCATGGTCCCCCAAGGACATGCCGGGTGTTCCGAAGGAATTCGCCGAGCACAAACTACACGTCTGAGAAGACGCAAAACCAGTCAAGCAGCCCCTCCGCCGACTATCAGAGGAAAAGAGAAGGATTGTAGGGGAGGAGATAGCCCGGCTTCTGGCAGCCGGCTTCATTATGGAAGTCTTCTTTCCAGAGTGGCTTGCCAACCCGGTCCTGGTGTTAAAGAAGAACAACAAGTGGCGCATGTGTATAGACTACACAAGCCGCAACAAGGCTTGCCCTAAAGATCCCTTCACCCTGCCGAGGATTGACCAAGTGATAGACTCCACGGCTGGATGCGAGCTGTTGAGTTTCTTGGATGCTTACTCAGGATATCACCAGATAAAGCTAGATTCGGCTGACCGCCTGAAGACCGCCTTCATCACGCCATTTGGAGCCTTCTGCTACCTGACTATGACATTCGGCTTGAGAAATGCCGGTGCCACTTTTCAGCGTTGCATGCAGAAGTGCCTCCTCAAGCAACTCGGGAGAAACGCTCACGTCTACGTAGACGACATTGTGGTGAAGACGGAGAAGCGCGGCACCTTGCTGGAAGACCTCAAAGAAACATTTGAGAACCTACGCCGGTTCCAAATCAAGCTCAACCCCGAGAAATGCGTTTTTGGAGTGCCAGCCGGCCAGCTCCTAGGCTTCCTGGTCTCCGAACGCGGCATCGAATGCAACCCGGTGAAGATCAAGGCCATCGAGAGAATGGCGATCCCCACCAAGCTTCGAGACATCCAGAGGTTCACCGGATGCTTGGCCTCCTTGAACCGCTTCATCAGCCGGCTTGGAGAGAAAGCTCTCCCCCTCTACCGCCTCATGAAGAAGAGCACTCATTTCGAGTGGAATGACCAGGCCGACCAAGCTTTTCACGAGCTGAAGAAGATGCTAGCCACGCCGCCTGTCCTAGCGGCGCCGACTGAGAAAGATCCCATGCTCCTTTACATTGCCGCAACCAGCCGGGTGGTCAGCACCGTCATCGTAGCCCAACGCCCAGAAGAAGGCCGAGCCCAGCCGGTCCAGAGGCCAGTGTACTACTTGAGTGAGGTGCTGTCTGCCTCAAAGCAGAACTACCCGCACTACCAGAAGATGTGTTACGGCGTGTACTTCACCACAAAGAAGCTGAAGCCCTACTTTCAAGAGCATCCCGTCACGGTCGTATGCACCGCCCCGCTGGCCGAGATCATAGGCAGCCGGGATGCATCCGGCCGGGTGGCAAAATGGGCCATCAAGCTGGCCCCTTACATGATCTTCTACCAGCCCCGCACCGCCATCAAGTCCCAAGCACTGGCCGACTTCCTCATCGACTGGGCCGAGACCCAGTACCTGCCGCCGGCTCCCGACTCCACCCATTGGCGCATGCACTTCGACGGGTCCAAGATGCGCACTGGCTTGGGAGCCGGCGTCGTCCTTACCTCTCCCAAAGGCGACAAGCTTAGATACGCGCTGTAGATTCACTTTACCGCCTCCAACAATGTAGCCGAGTACAAGGCACTCATACACGGGCTCCGGCTTGCCAAGGAACTCGGCATCCGCCGGATCCCATGTTATGGCGACTCGGACTTGGTGGTTCAGCAATCATCCGGCGAATGGGGCGCCAAGGACGCAAATATGGCAAGCTACCGCTTCCTGGTTCAGCAACTCAGCGGATACTTTGAAGGATGCGAGTTCCTCCATGTACCGCGAGCCGACAACAAGCCAGCTGATGCCCTGGCTCGAATAGGCTCCACTCGGCAAGCAATACCAACCGGCGTTGCTCTACAACGCCTCCTCAAGCCGTCCATCAAGCCGTCCCTAGAGTCCGATTCCATCTTCGTACCGCCTGACCCCGACGCGGCCGGGTACGGCTCGAAGAACCAAGCAGGCGACCCAGGGACTTCAGTAGTCGGCCCGGGGACTTCGGTAACCGGCTCGGGGACTGCCACACCCGGCTCGGGGACTGCAGTAGTCGGCCCCGGGACTGCACCAACACAATAGCCGGCGGCCGACTCCAGCATTTCACCACCCAGCCCACCCACCCTGGTGGCAGTAGCCACATTGGCAATAGGAGAAGTCGCGGCTCCGTCATGGGCTCAGTCCATCCTCAACTTCCTAGTAAACCAAGATCTGCCGGCTGACGAAACAGAGGCAAGACAAGTCCAACGTCGAGCCGGAGCATACACAATCATCAACAGAGAGATCGTCAAGCGCAGTGTCACTGGAGTCCTCCAACGGTGCGTCGAGCAGGAGAAGGGCATTGCAATCCTCAGAGACATCCACCAAGGAGAATGCGGCCACCATGCGGCTTCAAGATCACTCGTTGCCAAACTTTCCGCCATGGTTTCTTCTGGCCGACTGCTTTGGACGACGCCAAAGAATTAGTTAAATATTGCAAAGGGTGCCAACTCTTCAGTTCCAAGCAACACATGCCGGCTTCGGCACTCAAGACCATTCCCCTCACCTGGCCCTTCACCGTTTGGGGACTGGACATGGTGGGCCCATTCAAGACGGCGCGCGGCGGCATGACGCATTTGCTCGACGCCGTGGACAAATTCACCAAGTGGATTGAGGCAAAGCCGATCAAGAAGCTGAATGGGCCGACTGCCGTGACATTCATCGCAGACATAACTACTCGGTACGATGTGCCACACAGCATCATCACCGACAATGGCACGAATTTTGCCAAAGGAGCCTTGGCACGTTTCTGTGCAACGCAAGGTATCCGGCTGGACTTAGCGTCCGTCGCCCACTCGCAGACAAACAGCCAGGTCGAGCGAGCCAACGGCCTTATCCTCTCCGGCATCAAGCCCCGACTGGTCGTACCACTAGAGCGTTCAGTCGGCTGTTGGCTCAATGAGCTGCCGGCTGTCCTCTGGAGTCTGCGCACTACCCCAAACAGGTCAACCGGCTTCACTCCTTTCTTCCTCGTGTACGGTGCCGAGGCGATCATCCCAACCGACATCGAGTTTGACTCGCCCCGGGTAACCATGTACACGGAGGCGGAGGCCAAGGAAGCACGAGAAGATGGAGTCGACCTGCTGGAAGAAGGCCGACTGTTAGCCCTCAGCCGGTCTGCCATCTACCAGCAGGGTTTGCGCCGCTACCACAGTCGGAAGGTCAGACTAAGATCCTTCCAAGAGGGCGACCTTGAGCTCCGGCTGATCCAGCGAACAGCCGGCCAGCACAAGCTCTCGGCACCTTGGGAGGGCCCCTTCGTCATCAGCAGAGCTTTAGGCAACGACTCCTACTACCTAATCGACGCACAGAAACCCAAGGCATGCAAGAGAGACGACTCCGGCAAGGAGTCGGAACGACCATGGAACGCCAACCTCCTTCGAAGGTTTTACAGTTGAAATGCAGTATGTATCACGCTAACTTTTGTACTAAGTACGAGACAATAGGCCCCCAAGGAGGGCTCGGGGACTGCCATCCTTTATCTATGAATGAAGAGTATCATGCTTGTGACCTTGTCATTTCATTTACTTGTTCCGTCCGGCACCGGGTTCGACTAGTCGGCCCGGGGACTGGCCGACTGGAGTTATATTAGGAATCCTACCCGTGGTCAGACAAGTAGTGTGCCGACACCCAAGCTTAGCTCTTGCCAAAGTCGCAGTTCGAAGAACCGGCTGTCCGGCTGGCAAGAGTCATAAGCAGGAAGGGATGCCCACACGAAAAATGGCTAGGGACCAATGGACTAATATAACGACAGCCGGTTTGCCGCCTACCACCGACCGACTACCAGAGTAGCCGGCCGGCCGGTTTCCATTCACTTCACTTCAATCCAAGAAAGCTCGAGTACTTGCCTCCCTAAAGAGGGAAGGCGGCAAAGGAAAAAGCCTAAGGATAAAAAGCATACGCGAATGGAAACCAAACATGCACACAATAATATTTACATAAAAGACCTCCAAGAGGCCAGCATTCAACATAGTTTGGATACACCCCCAGTGGGTGGAACTGCGAAAGCTTAATAAAGATTGTTCAAAAGGCAACAAGCAGGAAAAACAAGGACGGCAGGTTAAGCCGGCGGAGCGACCGACGAGCCGGGCTGGTCGGTGGAGACGGTTGTGCCGGCTGAAGGAGTGGCGGGCTGGTGAACCTCGGCTTGATCACCGCCTCCCGCAGAGGGCGCGCTTCCGCGCGCCTCGTTGCTGGAGGCACGGTCAGCCTGAGGCCGGCCGGTTGTTCCACTAGCCGGCTCAACGTCTTCACCGTCCTCTTCTTCGTCATCTTCGCCCTCGTCGCTGGAGGCGATCTCCTCTGCCGAGTCCTCGCCCACTACCGGGTTCAGCCCAAACCACTCCTCCGGCTAGGCAACGCCGTCATCATTGATTTCAGGCGTAAAAACGCTGATGTCGGTGCACTTGGCGATCGTCGAAGCGCGCTGGGCGATAGCCGGCCGCACCTCCTCCAGCTCCGCGTCGGCATCCAGCCGCCAAGTATGTGGCTGGTCCAGGTTCAGCCCTGGGTACCAGGCTCGGATGAACTCCAACGCCCGCCTGGCTCCAAGCCGGGCCGCCGACGCCTTCCAAGCTTCAAAGCGACCGACTGCAACCTCCAGCCAGTCAACAGTCCGGCTCGGGGTGCGGGGGATCGACTCGCCGGGCCAGAGGGCGGCCAACACCTACGCTCCGGCACGTTGGAGCCGGCGAAGCATCCGGTGAGCCGGCTGCAGCCGCGCTTGGACCACCAAGAGTTGCTCCTTAAGCGTCCGATGCGCATCTGGCGCGATGTTGACCCCCGCCTGACGGCGCACCTCGTGATGGGCCTCGATGGTTTGGGCAGCAAAGGCGGAGTAGCCGGGAAAGCAGTCTGCACAGAAAACAGGCAGCAGCACAAGTCAGGGCAAAAACCAGGCGGCCAAGGGTAGGAGGGAGCGAGGAAGGCGGCTTACCGTCGCTCAAGTCCTTGATGCGGCCGATGCCTTCATCCAGCGCTTGCCGGGTCTCAGCCCAGCTCGCCGCCTCGGTCTCAAACTCTGCCTTTAGGGCGGCTTCGCTATCCTGAGCTTTCTTTAGGGCCACCTTGTGGCTTTCCTCCTGGTCAGCCAGCTTCTTGGCCAGGCGGTCACGCTCCTAGACCAAGGTAGCATACTCGGCATCCTTGGTGCGAAGGGCGGCCTGCGCTTCGCCGAGCTCCCTCCTCAAGTCGGCGTTGGCCCCTGAAAGTACGAAAGACAAAAGAAAAAACCAATAAGGAAAAAGTCGTCAAGGAAGATCTGACCCGACTGCTCAGCAGTCGACCCGAATCTCGGGGACTACACCCAGTGGGTGCGCTGACGCGCCCCCACAGGAAATAGACAAGATCAAGCACTTACTTCGGCTGTTGGCCAGGTCGTCGGTCTTCCAACCTAACTCCTGAGGCTAGGAGTTGAAGGTGGCGGCACGGGAGTTATGATATTCCTGGAAGTTCAGAGAGGAAGCAAGAATAAGGTAGTCGTCAAGGAAGATGCGACCCGACTGCTCAGTAGTCGGCCCGAATCTCGAGGACTACACCCAGTGGGTGCGCTGACGCGCCCCCACGGAAGAAATCAAGAAGCCAAAGCGGCCAAGAATGAAAGACTCACCCGGATGGCGGCTCGCGTCGACAGGAACTCCTGGGTGTACTGCTGCAGCAGGGCGGCCTGAGCTTGAAGCCAGCTCCAGACCTCTTGGGCCGCCACATTCAGCTCGCCAGTCCCCCCGCTGGGAGTCCACTCGGACGTGGCGGTGCTGGCCGCCTCCAGGGCCTCCGCCGACTGGCCGGCGCCCGCAACTCGGCGCGACTCCGGCGGAGCGGCGCTTCCCCCCGCGCGTCGACGCGTCACCGGCTGCACCTCGAGGCCGGCTCCAACCTCCGTCTCACCCCCGGCCGGCTCCTCTAGCGCCGCTGATGATTGGCCGCCTTGGCTCGTTCCGGTTGGCGCTGCCGGCGGCGCTCTCTCCGCGAAGACCACGAGGTCCTCCCTCCCCTCCATCAGCGGCGGGTCTTGGACGATTTCCTCCGCCAGGGGCAATGGGGTGTCAGGGGCCACGGCTCGGAGGGGAATGGCAAGCAATGGAGGCTGGTTACGCGAGCCCTCTGCCCCCGTCTCCGCGGTCGCCGCCTCCGCTTGGGCCTTGGCTGCCGCGTCGGCCTGCTCCTTCGCCGCCTGAGCGGCCGCTTGTTCCGCCGCCTCCCGCTCCTCCCGCGCCTCACGGGCGTTCCGCTCTGTGGCCTCCCCGAGGTCGGCGCGGGGGTCCACGCGGCGGGAGCCTGAAGACCCTCCAGTCGGCCCAACTACGGAGCCGCCTGGACCCCGCTCAAGGGAAAGCGGCGCCCTATCCAGCGAGCGAGGAAAGGTTAGGAAGAATGTTCAACAGAAGAGAATAATGAAAAGCATGCGTCTAAGCAATCGATGACTTACACTGAGACCGCCTGAGGCTGCTTCACCGCCTTGCGGAAGCGGGCCGCTTTCACGGCCGCCTCATCTCGTTTCGACGCCGCGGTGGAGGCTGTGGACTTCATCGGCCGGCTGCCGAAGAGGATTGACGCGGCCCGGCGCTTCTGGGCGCCGCCGCTGGCAGCCGGCGCGGTGGACAAGCCCGCGCCTTGATGGTCGGGCGTCGGCTGGCAACGCGGGGCGACTTCGACTTCGGCATCATCCGGCAGTCCTCGAAGCTGGCAGTAAGCCCTGTGCCTCCGGGCTCGGTGTTGTCCCCCACGACGGCGTCTTCCATGGCAGCCGCTCCCAAATCTGGGTCGTCGCCGTCGTCCACCGTGCGGTCGGGGACTTACTGGCGTTCTATCCCTGCTGCCCCGGTCGTCAGCGGAAGAAGGGGGTTCTGCTAAGAAGAACCGACTGATCAGAAGCCGGCCATCATGAAGCCGGCTACCAACAAAAAGAAGAGAGAGAGGAAAGCTTACCACGGGCGGAGGGTTGGCGCAAGAATACGGCGCCTTGCCGTATGGCCAGTCCTCGGCGAGCTTGCAATTGGAGATATAATTTACCATGTACGACACCTCCGCATGAGGCATCTCCCTGGTGCTCAGCCGGCTTGGGTCGAAGCGGACGCTCATCTGACACATCATGCAGGCACGGCTTTGGAGAGGAAGTAGCCGGCGCTCCACGAAGGGGCCACCAAGTCGGCCCCGGTCAGGCCTTCCGACTGGATCATCACCCGAAGCCGGGAGACGGCAACGTTCCCGGCCTGAGACAGTGACCTGGACTGGAAACTCCATGAGGGCTGCCTCCCAGCCGGCGGGCCGGCTACGTAAGCCGGCAGGTTGACGTGGTCTCCTCGTTGGGCGACGTTCTTCACGTAGAAGTACGAGTTCTGCCAGATCTTCACCGACTGGATCAGGGGGATGGACGGGAATGGGTTGTTCTCGCCTGACCGCCTCATGGCGATGTAGGCCCCGCAGGGGGCGGGCACGCCTGCGACGACGGTGCCGAGTTTGCTCCGAAAGAATTCCCCCCAGAGCTCCAGTGTGGGGAGCACCCCCAAGAAACCTTCGCAGAGAGAGGCGAAGGCCGAGAGCAGCAACACCGCGTTGGGCGTGAGGTGATGCGGCTGAAGATTGTAGAACTCGAGGAAGGAGCGCAGGAAACCACTCGCCGGAAGGCCGAAGCCGCGCAGGAAGTGCGAGCGGAAGACGACCCGCTCGCCCTCCTCCGGTGCCGGCGAGATCTCCGTCTCCGGCGCCAGGCGGACCCGCACGAGGTTGGCGTCGGGCAGGCGCCGAGTCTGGCGGAGGAACTCAACATGGTCCTCATGGACGTTGGAGCCGTCCCACGAGCTCGACAGCGCCATGGGAGCAAGACGATGTGGCGGCGCGGCGGCGCTGAGACGGGAGGCTGTGGCGGCAAAGAGAGGAAGAAAGGAGGACGAGAAGGGGCGGAGCGAGAGAGAGCGTGCGAACCTCTGTCTCTCCCCCTCCTCCCCCTACTTATAGGCTTGCGTGGCGGAGCCGAGGAGGCGCGGCGTGGGGAAACGTGGGGATCGATCGTGCCCACTCCCCCACGTCCCGCGTTTATTGCGCCCTAAAAGGCGAAATAAAATCGCCACGGGAAGGCGATCGGTCCACCTGGGCCGCAGAAGATCAGCGTTCGGGCCGAGGCCTAGGAGTGGCGGGCCTGGGCCTGTGGCGGCGTCCCGTCGCGCGGGTGCACTGGCAGGGTCTCGCTGCCACGTGGCCCGCGGGAGGGCCCGCGGTCAGCACGCGGGTCGACCACTTTCCCGCCTGCAAGACGCAGGGCTCCCCGAAATCGGCATACACCAGCAAAGTCGGATCTTCAGGGTAGGAAGCTGACCAAGCTTCTCGTCCCTTTGTCCGCCTCGAAGCTCGATCAGCTTCAGGGACTACTGTCGGAGTAAATAGCCATGGGTAGCCTAGCCAGCTTCCCCTGGCCCTTCTGAAAAAATTACGAGCCCGTCCAGCTCTCAAGAATCCAAGACATGGGGCCGCCTTCCCCTTGCTGGCTGTCACCCAGGCCGGCTTTCGGAAGGCGGCCCGACTTTAGCCCTCATGAAGAAAGACATGGGAGGGCCACCTTCAAGAAGCCGGCCGCGAGAAGGCCGACTCCAAGAAGCCGGCTCCCATAAAGCGGTCGAGACCGTACCCTCAAAGTTTGCATCCACCTAGCGGCGATGAGATGGGGCGTGGCTACAGTGAAGCCTGCCACCCCCAAATCCCGGAGCACGACCGGCACAGTGCGCCAGACGGGTGACCATGACCCGCCCGGCGCAACACTGTTGCCATGTTGACCATAACGCCATCCACGATGGGCTGCCAGTACGGCCCACGGGCGGTGGGCCCCTTCAGGCAGAGAGACACCCGAAGGCGGCCCCGCCTCCCCCAGTCGGTCCAAGA
This sequence comes from Triticum monococcum, assembly GCA_034509565.1. Classification (NCBI taxonomy): domain Eukaryota; kingdom Viridiplantae; phylum Streptophyta; class Magnoliopsida; order Poales; family Poaceae; genus Triticum; species Triticum monococcum. Next base: position 706,286,869 of record CM067842.1, on the reverse strand, counting down.
CAGAGCCGGCTCCCCGCAGCCGGCTTGCCGCCCTCCTCGAAGGAGACGCCCCATTAAGGAGACAAGACGCGGTGAGGCTATAGAAATCGTCCACCGGACGGCGGTACTGTAGCCACGCCTACCACGACGAAGCCCACGTCACCAAGATGGAGCAATAGTAACCAGCCGCCGACCAGGTCCTCGACAGTGGGGCCTACCTGTCGACCGAGGAGCCGGCAGCCGGTGGGACCCACCAGATGGCGGGACCCAGTGGCCGGCGCAGAAGCCGGCGAGCGCAGTCACAGACGGCTGGGCCCCGCGCCCAGACGGATTACCATTGTACCCCTGGGGGGTAGGCCTATATAAACCCCCCGAGGCGCCCATGCAAAGGGGTCGACCCCTAGCTAGTTTTAGACACCATACAAGGAGAAGAAGCAAGCTAGCCGTGCCCTTCTTCCTCCTCCCACCAAACAGCTCAAGGAGAATTGTGTAGCTACTTGTCCATCTAGTGATCATGCGGAGACCCCGCAGAGCAGCAGTAGGGGTGTTATCTCCACGGAGAGCCCCGAAGCTGGGTAAGATCCGCCGGCGTGCATGTCTTCGCCTCATCCTGTTTCCAGGCACCGGCGATATCTTACTGGCTCCCACAATGATAAGCCACCCGTTGGCATATGTCGCACCTACCACCCGACATAACAAATGGTAAAAGTGAGCGTAAACGGTATTGCAATGCTAGTAAACAAGGCCTAGGGTTCATACTTTCACTAGTGCAATATCTCTCAACAATAATAACATAATCGGATCATATAACTATCCCTCAACATGCAACAAAGAGTCACTCCAAAGTCACTAATAGCGGAGAACAAACGAAGAGATTATGGTAGGGTAAGAAACCACCTCAAAGTTATTCTTTCCAATCAATCCATTGGGCTATTCCTATAAGTGTCACAAACAGCCCTAGAGTTCGTACTAGAATAACACCTTAAGATACAAATAAACCAAAACCCTAATGTCACCTAGATACTGCAATGTCACCTCAAGTATCCGTGGGCATGATTATAAGATATGCATCACACAATCTCAATTCATCTATTCAAACCAACACATAGAACCTCAAAGAGTGCCCCAAAGTTTCTACCGGAGAATCACGACGAAAACGTGTGCCAACCCCTATGCATAGGTTCATGGGTGGAACCCGCAAGTTGATCATCAAAACATACATCAAGTGAATCACGTGATATCCCATTGTCACCACAGATATGCACGGCAAGACATACATCAAGTGCACGATAAGATAACTTCAAAGGGGGAACTCAATCCATTACAAGAGAGTAGAGGGGCAGAAGAAACATAAGATCCAACTATAATAGCAAAGCTCGCAATACATCAAGATCGTGCCAAATCAAGAACACGGGAGAGATAGAGATCAAACACATAGCTACTGGTACATACCCTCAGCCCCGAGGGTGAACTACTCCCTCCTCATCATGGAGAGCGCCGGGATGATGAAGATGGCCACCGGTGAGGGTTCCCCCCTCCGGCAATGTGCCGGAACGGGTCTAGATTGGCTTTTGGTGGCTCTGGAGGTTTGCGGCGGCGGAACTCCCGATCGATTCTCCGTTCTGGAAGTTTTAGGATATATGGGTATATATGGGTGCAGGAAGTATGTCGGTGGACCTCCGGGGTGTCCACGAGGCAGGGGGCGGCCCTAGGGGTGTGGGCGCGCCCCCACCCTCGTGGGCAGCCCGGGACTCCCCTGACGTGCACTCCAAGTCTATCAGGTTGCTTTCCTTCCAAAAATAACTTCTCCAGTTGATTTCGTTCTGTTTCGACTCCGTTTGATATTCCTTTTCTTCGAAACACTGAAATAGGCAAAAACAACAAATCTGGGCTGGGCCTCCGGTTAATAGGTTAGTCCCAAAAATAATATAAAAGTGCATAGTAAAGCCCATTAAACATCCAAGATTGATAACATAATGGCTTGAATACTTCATAAATTATAGATACGTTGGAGACGTATCAGTGCACTTGGCGGTACTACCGATGTGGCCCGCGGTACTACCGCTGGGACCAGACAACGCAGAGACTAGAGGGAAGGATATCTCCATCGAAGCTGAAAGGTATGACGGGTGCGATAAGGAAGTGTACGTGTTGATTCCACCCTAGCCTTACCAAAGCGGATCCCCTCTTGATAGTACGGTGACTCCTACGGAACTAGTCCACCAACATAGAAACGAAGAAGAGCTGCACCGTCTTGAATAGGACACCGAGGGGAGGGAATCGTCTCGTGCCAAAGAATGAATCTATGAATAAGCTCAACGCACACGATTAGTCCGCAAAGACATTGTCATCAATCACCAAAACACCTTAGGGATAAATATGCCCTGACAATCTCCCCCTTTTTGGTGGATTGATGACAATACGGGATTTGCTCAAACGAGTAAAAACAAAGGACATGCGCAAACCCCATGCCTCTAAAATATAGATGCCCCCCTAGGTGTGTGCTATCTAGATGGGTGCTTTGGACTGCATGACACACATACTAGGATCAACGCTCCCCCTACATTTTAGAGACCAACAACCTAAGCAGGAAATATGAGATCATAATAAGTAGAACAAGATAAGCATGCAACTCATACCAACGTACTAGAAGGACATAGATAAGATAAAGATAAGGTAGCATATGTCTTACACCATATGTCTGGGACTTAGGTCTCACTGGCACAAAACCAAATAAAGCAAACGGCTAGAAAGCACAACGACACCACAAAGACACACTCGCAAACACAAGCAACGAAACCAAATCCCTAAACTCTCTCCCCCTTTGGCATCGAGACACCAAAAAGGGCAGAGAGCGAAGCTACGGCTCCAGGTGAGAGCAAGCGAGGGTCTCGAACATCAAAACCCAGCGGGGGCGTCTGCACCTCCATCGTCGGTCGGAAATTGCTCGGCGTCGGAATTTGTCCAAGGGTAGTGCTGCTGAATCCACTCCTCGTCCTCGGTGATCTGGCCCTCAGAACCACTGGTCACAGACGCACCCAACTAACGCATGAGCTCCTTGTGACGTCCCCTGGCCTTCTTCTCTGCCACATGAGTCATGTACTGACCATGAGACTCCATGCAAAACAGCTTCATCTTGAGCTTGAGCTTCTTTGCTCAAGAGGGCTCTGCACCAGACGGCTCATAGTCATCGTCATCATCAGCCTCAGCCTCAGCCTCAGCCTCCTTGGTCTCCATAGCAGTAGCAGAAGATGTACCCCCAGATTTAGGTAACGGAGTGCCCCAGTTGTCCTTCTTCCTCAGACGCTTAATCTCATGAGACACTAACTCTCCAGTCTCTAGCACAATGTTGGGATAGACATGATCCCAAGCCTTCTCAATGAGCAACATGATGAACGGTCCATAGATCGGGCACTTGCGCTCAGAGATAGTAGATAAGAGTTCAGACCACATAACATGAGAAATGTCCAGGGACTCGCCAGTGTTTGCTTCCTTCTCATGCTGGCAGAAGAGAAGCATGTCCACGAGATAGGAGTGAACCATATCCAGATTCCCGATACGAGGGAAGAGGGTCTCACGGAGGACACGGTGAAGAATGTCCAGAAAGGCAGACAGCTCATATGTTTCCTTCTTCGTTTCAGGATTGATCTTCAGAGTGCAGTAGGGCCAGAGAGCTTGCTTGTGGGTGGAGGTAGTGTTGCGGTGAGGGCGAAAGCCGACAGGATTCTCAAGCCCGTGATCTTCCACCCCAAGTAAATCCATGAAAGCCTTCCACTTGACAGAGAGCAACTTGCCATTGGTCATCCAAGTCAGAGTCCTGTCCTTATCAGTCCCTAGATGGACAGTGGCATAGAATTGAGCCACAATATCTGCATCAAAGTCCTTGTTGAACTGCATGATCCGGAGAATGTTCAGCTGAGAGCACATCTGAAGAGCTTCGCCAAAGTACTCAGGGCCCTTCTCCATGTAATTCGTGTCGATGGAGCGCACATCAACAAAGATATTCTTCTTGGCCTTGAGCACATCAAAGAAGATGGCAAACTGAAAGCGGTTCCAGAATGGATGGTTGACCAAAGTGGGTTCTTGATCTTCTCGATAGGGATTGCAGCGATGCCTAGCCCAGAACTCCTTGGCATTCATTTGTGGCATAGTTTTGCCCCTTGGCTTCGATGTAGTCTTCTTCTTGAGTTGAGGTGGAGGTGGAGCACTTGAGGAAGCACCGGCTGGCGGAGGTGGTGCACTTGAGGAACCTCCTGCTGACTCGGATGTGCGGTAGCGCTTCGATGTGGCTCGATTGGGGTTGACACGACGAGGTTGAGGCACAGGATGTTCATCACCTGGAACCAAACACAAGAAAACACAAAACAACCAGAAAAAATGAGCATAAGCCAACAAACACAACAAAGAGGATCAAGGTATGGCAGGGACATGATGGAACTTGGCAGGCAGCGGTAGTACCGCGACCTGCAAGCGGCAGTACCGCCCAAGCGGTAGTACCGCTCCAAAGAGCGCGGTAGTACTGCTCGAGGTGGGGAAACAGTAGTTCCCTACTACCATGGTCAGATCCGGCACTACCGGCCTGCCAAATTGAAAAAAATTCCTACCAAACTCTAATCAAGATAGTCTAGTTGCCTTCTCCAACCTACTCAAGCCTATATTTGGCCAAAAATCTAGAGATGCAACCACTATTGCCCCTAAGATGCAAGATCTGAAAACGAGACCAAAGGAGAGAAGGAATGGGGGCAATACCGGCATCCATGGCAAGAGAACGAGGCGGGGATCGACTCCACCGAAGGAAATGGAGAGGGACACCCCGGAGAAGAAGATCTGCCGGAGCCCTCCCGCGGCGAAGCGTTGCTGGAGAGAGGAAGAGGAATGAGAGGGCGAAGCGAATGGGTATGGAGAAGAAACCTCCCCCTGCCCCGATAAAACCCCCTGGTCTCGCCCCGCAGCAGTAGTACCGCGCTGGGGGGCGGTAGTACCGCTTATAAGCGGTAGTACCGTGCACCACCAGCGGTAGTACCGCCCAGCACACCACGGCAACTAGACAAACACGGCTTAGCTAAAAAAGAAAACAAAAGGCAAGAAAAAGAGAGAACACACCATTAAGAGGTCAAGACACCCCTCTTTAAGAGAGGGCGGTGGCCGAAGCCACCTATGTTTGAGTCAAGAGGTATGGCGCCGTGAAGATTTTAACCTTGGGCCCATGACCAAAACTCGTCCTTGAAGCACAAGTACCATCAAAAATGGTTAATGTGAAAGACTTGATCAATTTATGCATAATGGGGGGAGGGAGAGTTCATTGAGAGAACAACACTCCCCCTATGTCCATGCCTACATCTAAACTAGACAACAAGTTGAGTGTGGTGGGGTGTGCAAGGGGTCAAGTCACATTGCTCGAATCAATGATATTTAGCTCATGCCTTAACTCGCGAAATATCTGCAAGGTTGTCATGAGTGTTGACATAGTTGAGCTCGATCTCTCCTCGCCTAATGTGATCCCGGATGAAGTGATACCGAATCTCAATATGCTTCGTCTTGAAGTGTTGCACCGGGTTGAGAGAAATCTTGATGGCACTTTCATTGTCACACCAAAGAGGCCCTTTGTCACAATTGACACCGTAATCCTTTAAAGTTTGCCTCATCCATAAGAGTTGTGCACAACAACTACCGGCCGCCACATACTCCGCTTCGGTGGACGAGAGAGACACACAACTTTGTTTCTTGGAAGACCAACTTACCAAAGAGCAACCAAGAAATTGGCACCCTCCGGAAGTGGACTTCCTATCCACTTTGTCTCCCGCCCAATCGGAATCCGAATACCCTACAAGCTTGAAGTTTGCTCCTCTTGGGTACCATAAGCCAAAGTTTGGGGTATGAGCCAAATATCGAAAGATTCGCTTGACCGCCACATAGTGGCTTTCCTTTGGTGCGGCTTGAAACCGTGCACAAATTCCCACACTCAACATGATATCCGGTCTAGATGCACAAAGGTAAAGCAAGGAGCCAATCATGGAGCAATATACCTTTTGATCCACCTTTTTACCATTGGGATCAATGTCAAGTTGGCACTTGGTGGGCATTGGAGTGGAAGCCGGCTTGACATCACTTAGCTTGAATCTCTTGAGCATGTCTTGAGTGTATTTGGCTTGGTTGATGAAGGTACCTTCTCTTCTTTGCTTCACTTCGAATCCGAGAAAGAACTTCAACTCTCCCGTGGATGACATCTTGAACTTTGAGGTCATGAGATTGGCAAATCCCTCATTGAAAGCTTTGTTAGGGGAACCAAAAATAATATCACCAACATATAGTTGGCACACAAACAACTCCCCTTTGACCTTCTTAGTAAAAAGAGTGGGATCGATTAGCCCAACTTCAAATCCACGATCTTGTAACAACTCGGTAAGGTGGTCATACCACGCACGTGGGGCTTGTTTAAGGCCATAGAGTGCCTTATCGAGTTGATACACATGATCGGGAAAGTAGGGATCCTCGAACCCGGGGGGTTGTTTGACGTAGACCAACTCATTAATGGGACCATTAAGAAAAGAACTCTTCACATACATTTGTTGCAACTTAAAGTTATGATGAGAAGCATAGGCAATTAGCATGCGAATGGACTCAATGCGAGCAACGGGAGCAAAGGTTTCACCGTAGTCGATACCCTCGACTTGGGAGTAGCCTTGTGCCACTAAACGAGCCTTGTTGCGAATGATAGTTCCATGAGCATCTTGCTTGTTCTTGAAATATCCACTTGGTTCCAATGACATTATGGTTCTCCGTTGGCCTTGGCACCAATCTCCACACCTTGTTGTGCTCGAAGTTGTTGAGTTCTTCATGCATTGCATTGAGCCAATCCGAATCCTCGAGTGCTTCATAAACCTTTTGGGGTTCCACACAAGAGACAAATGCATGATGTTCACAATAGTTTGCTAATTGTCTACGAGTGCTTACCCCCTTAGTTAAGCTTCCAAGCACATTCTCCATGATGTGCCCTTTGGTGGTGAGCTTGGAAGCAATCTTGGCGGCACGACGCTCCAATTCCTCCTCGGAAGTGAGATGAGGAGAGGAAACTTGATCATCTTGAGCGCCATCAGGAGCTTGTTCTGGATCTTGAGCTTGCTCTTGATCTTGAACTTGCTCGATGGTGAGAACTTGACCTTGGGCATCATGTGCTGGTTCACCACCATCTTAGAGTGATCTTGCCCTTGGTCTTGTTCATTTGGTTGAGGACCTTCATTATGTTCTTTGGAAGCGTGTGGGTCTTGGGTTGGTGATGGCTCCACTTGAATGGAGCATTGTCCTTCTCCTTCGGCCACAAGGGGTTCCTCAATGGGTAGGATAAACCCAACTCCCATTCTTCTTATGGCTTGAGGAGGAATTTCATCACCTACATCACAAGTGCCACTTTGCTCCACTTGGGAGCTGTTATTCTCATCAAAATCCACGTTACGCGTCTCCTCAATAAGTCCCGTGGACTTATTGAGAACACGGTAAGAATGGGAGTTTGTAGCATAACCAACAAATATGCCCTCATGAGCTCTAGCCTCAAATTTAGACAAACGGACACCTTTCTTGAGAATGAAACACTTACACCCGAACACCCGAAAGTACTTGAGGTTGGGCTTGTTACCGGTGAGGATCTCATATGGAGTCTTGTTCAAGACATTGCGGAGGTAGAGCCGATTTGAAGCATGACACGTGGTGTTGATGGCTTCGGCCCAAAAGTTGTAGGGAGACTTGAACTCCGCCATCATGGTCCTTGCCGCATCCATCAACGTCTGGTTCTTCCTCTCCGCTACACCATTTTGTTGTGGGGTATAGGGTGCGGAATATTGATGCTTGATTCCCTCATCACTCAAGAACTCGTCCAAGGTGTAGTTCTTGAACTCGGAGCCGTTGTCACTCCTTATAGTCAAGATCTTTGCATTGCGTTGACGTTGAGCCTCATTTGCAAAGTCGATGACGGTTTGTTGGGTCTCACTCTTCCTCTTGAAGAAATATACCCAAGTGTATCTTGAATAGTCATCCACAATCACCAAGCAATACTTTCTACCCCAAAGACTATCAAATGATGGAGGCCCAAAGAGGTCCAAGTGAAGGAGCTCCAAAGGCCTCTTCGAGTAGATGATAGTTGTGGGAGGGTGAGCCTTCTCATGTAGCTTTCCTTCGATACAAGCACTACAAGCACGATCTTTGGCAAAACTAACATTTGTTAGTCCACGGACGTGGTCCCCCCTTGAGAAGACTTTGCAAAGATCTCATATTGACGTGGGCTAGACGGCGGTGCCAAAGCCATCCCACATCAACTTTAGCCATTTGGCATGTCGCGGTCTTAGTGGGTCGCTCCAAAAAGTTGATCACATAGAGACCATTCTTGACATGCCCAACAAAGGCTACTTTAAGAGTCTTGCTCCACAAGAGGGCCACGGTATCAATATCAAAGAATGTGGCAAAGCCCATGATTGCAAGTTGACGAACGGAAAGTAAATTGTGTGCAAGGGACTCAACGAGCATGACCTTCTCGATCGTGAGATCATGAGAAATGACAACCTTGCCGAGTCCCAATACCTTAGAAGATGAGGCATCACCCCACTCGACATTGGTGGCCATAGATGGAGTCTTCAGTACGTCCACCACCAAGTTCTTGCTTCCTGTCATATGATTTGTAGCTCCACTATCGAGCAACCATGATCCCCCACCGGAAGCAAACACCTACAAGAGATCAATGCTTGGTTTTAGGTACCCATTTTGTAATGGGTCCTTTCATGTTAGTGACAAGGGTCTTAGGAACCCAAATAGACCATTCAATGTACTCATAAGGGGAACCAACAAATTTGGCATAAACATGCCCATCACTAGCATGACATAACACATAAGAAGGGTTAAAGTCGCCGACTTTGCTGGGAAGGGTGGTATTGCCCTTCTTGACACCATCACCCTTCGCATTGTTCTTCTTCTCCTTGGAAGTACCCTCTCCCTCCTTCACAAAAGTTTGCTTGAGTGGAGGAGGTCGATTGATCTTGTCATTCTTCTTCTTGTTCTTGGGCTTGGGTGCAAACCCAATCCCCTCCTTGGCCACAACTTCCTTTTGATTGCTCAAAAGGTCGTTGAGGTTCTTCTCACCTTGTATGCATGACACAAGGCCTTTCTCAAGTTGCTCCTTCAACTTAGCATTTTCCTTAATAAGATGCACATGCTCACAACATGGGTTAGTAGCATTTGCATTATCAATTAAAACCATACGAGGAAAAGTGGCTTTCTCCTTAGTTAGCTTCACTTGAAGTTGATCATGAGACTCCTTGAGGCTAGCATGAATACCTTTCAAGGCCTTGTGAGCCTTGTCAAGTATATCAAACTCCTCCTTGAGTCTAGCAAGATCAACTCCAAGTTTTCCCTTCTCGGAATTGAGAACACGAGAAACAACAAGTGCATGATCAAGATCTTTCTTTAAATTAGCATGATCATCGTTGTGTGACTCCTCAAGAGCCAAATGAAGACCACACTCTTCCTCAAGAGCATTGGAAAGATCTGAAATCTCATCAGCATAGTCTCGACTATGCCCCTCCATCTTAGAGATGGTATCTTCATGATCCTCTATCATGTCATTGGCTTCACCAAGTTGTTCCAAGAGAGCAACAAAGTGTTTCTTGGATTTACCCTTGAGTTTAACCATAAAGGACTCAAACTCATTCTCCTCCACACTAGCTCCCTCATGTTCATCAATGCAATCCGTCAAAGAAGGATGATCAATGAAGGTAGTTTTTATGTTGGAGGTTACCTTGTTGGTGGCTTTAGCCATGAGGCACTTGGTGATGATGCTCTCATTAGGAGAATCGAAGAGAGACACCCATGGAGTTGTCGCAATGGCAACGGAGGCCATGGCGGCCGACCCACCATCTTCCTCATCATCATTGTATTCTTCTTGTACCACCAACGCCTTGTGAGGAGTCTTCTTGGTGAAGTTGCTCTTGTTGGGGAAAAACTTGGCCTTGTCCTTTCGGATGAGCTTGCCGCCATTGTCTTCCCTCTTTTCATAAGGACACTCCGCAACAAAGTGACTCACATTGCCACAATTATAGCAAGTTCTCACACGTTGCTTGACCTTAGTGCCACTTGAGTTGCTCTTGTTGAAGTTGGGCCTTGTGTTCTTCTTGTTCCAAAATTGCCTAGAAGCAAGGGCCATGTGTTCATGATAGTCATTCTTTGTATCTTCCGGGTTGCTCTCCTCTTCTTCCTCTTCTTCCTCATCTTCAACACAAACCTTGGCCTTCAATGCGAGATTGGGCTTCTTTGCTCTTTGAGAGCGAAGTACCGCATTGTCGGCGGTCTTGTCCAAAATGCTCATTGCCACAAACTCATCCAACACCTCACTTGAGGTCAAGGTGTGGAAATCCTACCTTTGACGAATGACAGAGGACATGGCCTTGTGATAAGGCATCATAGCCTTGAGGAATTTGCGCTCGATCCAATTGTCATCCGTGTCCTTGCTCCCATGATCTCGGAGTGAGACGGTGAGTTTGGTTACTCTCCGATAAAGCTCACATGGTTCTTCATCCTCTTTCATTGCAAACTCATCGGCTTCATCTTGCATGACTTCATAGTTGGAGCGTTGAATGCTTGCACTTCCTCGGTAGAGGGACACAACTTGGAGCCATGCATCTTTGGCCATGGCGTATGGCCAGAGGTGAGGAAGATCTTCGGGTGGAATTGCATCTTGGATGATGAAGAGAGCATTCTCATTGAATTGATTATCCGCGGCTTCTCTAGGAGTGAAGTCGCTTCGGTCATCACTACAAAAAAAAGACACATCCGTGACATTTTGGGTCGAACGAATTTTTTTTCTGTCATACATATGACACTTCTATGACGATAGTTGTGACAAAACCCGGTATCATCATAGATGTGGTGGGGTCCTACTTCTATGACAAAAAATCATGACAGAAAATGGGATTTTTGTCCTGGGCGGGCCGGAGACGCGGCTGCATGACATTCTTTGGGCCGTCCATGACGGAAAAAACCGTGGTAGAAGCGAGGGGGAGGAAAATTTTGGGGAGTTCCCGGTTATGGTGGGAGGTCGGGGGCCGAGCGATGCACGTTTCTCTCGTACACGTAAGCACGTGTGTGCTAGGCGTTGGCTCTAACTGAACCCGAGCGAGGCGTTGGGCTCTAACTGAACCCGAGCGATTGCACTGCAGGATACGCGTTACTGAACCCGAGCGATTGCACTGCAGGATACGCGTTACTGAACCCGAGCGATCGATCGATGGCTATTAACTGAACCCGATCGAGCGATTCCTTCGCTACTGTTGGTAACTGAAGCCGATCGATGGGATGAACAGTGAGCGTTGCAGGGGGGGGGGGGGGGGTTGGATGAACAGTGAGCGGAGGCATTGCATCTGGATGAACATGACCCCGTGGTGTGGTGGAGGGCTGGATGAACAGTAGACGGTGGAGGGGTGCCTGTGGAGGGGTGGATGAACAGGACCCCGAGGTGTGGATGGCTGGATGAACAGTAGACGGTGGAGGGGTGGTTGAACAGGACCCCGTGCCGTGGAGGGCTGGATGAATAGTATATGGTGGAGGGGTGCCCGTGGAGGGGTGGTTGAACAGGACCCTGTGGTGTGGAAGGCTGGATGAACAGTAGACGATGGAGGGGTAGTTGAACAGTAGCCGGTGGAGTAGCGCGCGGTGGAGGCTGGATGAACAGGAGCCCGTGGAGGCTGGATGAACAGGAGCCCGTGGAGGCTGGAGGAGGTCGACGGTGGAGATGAACAGTATCCCGTGGAGTCCCGTTTTGCGGTACGCCACACCCCTCCCGATGAACAGGACCCCCGTTTCGACTGTAGCGCTCCAACACAAGTCCGTTTCGTTTGTTTTGCGGTACGCCACACCCCTCGCGATCAATAGGACCCCCGTTTCGACCGTAGGAGGTCCGTTTCCTTCGTTTTGCGGTACGCCAGACCCCTCCCGATGAACAGGATCCCGTTTCGAACGTTGCCGGTCGAACACAAGGCCGTTTCCTCCGTTCTGCGGTACGCCAGGCCTCGTTTCCATCACCTCTTCCGTCCAAGCCCTCCCGATGAACACGACCATGCATTCCGTTCTGACCCAGCCGGTTGGCTCCCATGCGTTCCGTTGCCTCCCGATGAACACGACGCATTCTGTTGCCTCCCCATGAACACAACGCATTCCATTGCCTCCCCATGAACACGACGACGATGCTATTTCTCCGTTCCGACCCAGCCATGTACACGAGCCCTGGCCGTACGTATGCGCGAGTAGGCGTTCGAGACCCCACCCGTATGTACACATACGTGGCCGTATTTTCTTTCTTGCACCCTGGCCGCTGTACGTACGTGTACATGCTACGTGCGCGCCTCTACTACGACACGTGTGCGCGTCTACATCGACCAGTATGTACATACACGTTCGCGACCAGAATGACAACGCTACGTACGCTTCGACCTGGTGGGTCCCGACTGTCAGGCACTTCCTTGCCTGCGAAGATGTAGCTGGTGGGTCCCAGCAGTCAGGGGGCGAATCGTTTTTTTTCCAGGACGCACTTCCTTGCGTGCGAAGATGTAGCTGGTGGGTCCCAGCAGTCGGGGGGCTGGTGGGTCCCAGCAGTCAGGGGGGCGAATCGTTTATTTTTTCTGGACGCACTTTCGTGCATGCGAAGATGTAGCTCGTGGGTCCCAACAGTCAGGGGGCGAATCATTTTTTTCGCGAAATACGATGGCCCATCCGGTGGGTCCCCGCTGTCAGGTGGAGGAATAATTATTTTGCGCGTAATAAGGAGGCACTTCCTTGCGGCTGCCGTGGACCCAGCTGTCAGCCTCTCCACGTATAGTAGTCTTCCGTTGGAAGTCGGTCGTTGACCACGTTGACCACGCCGCGCCGAGAGCACCAGGGTTGTGGTCTGGACGACGGAGAGGCCTAGGAAGGGGATGACACGGAGCCGGGGAAGACGCAACAGTGGAAGCCCGCGCGGAGAGGTGTATGAGGGTTCACTGGTTCGGCTGCGGTGTGAGGTTGCCGTCGCCGCAGAATAACAGGGGGTGTGGGTGAGTAGAGGGATGGCCTGGACAGCGGTGGGAGTAGTACGGGGCGGTGAGGCCTCCGCGGCATCACGGCCGGCCACGGGAGGCAGGAGCATGCGACACGACCGGCGCTGCTTTGGGCGGCTGGAGCAAGAAGACCAGAGGTTGAAGAAGCACTATGGCCGTTGGATGGACATCGTACGATCACTGTAGCTAGAATCATTTATATTGACTAAGTTGACAAAGCCCTTGGTACGCGTCAACTTAGTAGGCCCATAGCTCGGATTTGGCAGAGAACATATAGCCCATTTGCTATTTGTAAGAATGTACAACACATTTTTTAATTCTAATGGAATTTACTACAGCCCATTTACAATTTGTTAAAAGTACAGCCCAACTTCTAGCTAGGACAACGATTAATAATTTCAAACAACCGCTCAAAACAGAATTAAAAAAATTCCCACATTTTGATGGGATCTGAAATATTTTTATCCGAAATTTCTAGTCAGGTTAAATATAATTTCAATATAAAGTTGTATTACATTAAAATCCAACGAAATATTGCACGCGCAACAAGTAATGAAATTAAAATTTTCAAATTCCAAAAATAATATATTTTTCAAACTAATTACGTCTTTGGTGTATAGTAACTGTCCAGTTATTATAATTACATCCCATTTATTATTTCTTAAAGTCCATTTTCTTGTTAAGCCTAATGCATACCTCCTAGGAAAGTTTGCAGCCCAGCGGGACGGAGAATAACAAGTTGACCCGGATATTGTGTACAACTGTCGGCCCAGTTGCATTGTTGATGTTGAAAAAAGCTATTTTTATACACACATTTAAATTTTTTTGTATAGATAAGGAACATTTTTTATACACACATTTAACAATTTTTAAATACATGATTAACACTTTTTAAAACATATTTTTAGTCAATAGTGGGCCCACAGCGAGCGGAGGAGGTCACAATACACATATTTTTTAAATACATGATTAACACTTTTGCAAAACACAATTAGCCCACAGCGAGCCAATTAGCTCTAGTCGGCCCACAGTGGGCCGATAGGACCCAATCTGCCCACAGTGGGCCGACAGGGGCCAGTCGGCCAGCTGTAGGCCGACTGGAATCCAATCGACCTGCTGTGGGCCGACTAGGCCCAGTCGGCCTGCAGCGGGCCGACGGTGTATTATTTTTAAAAAAATTTACCCAGCGCAATATTTATGAAAATTAATAAAAAATGTATTATTTAAAAAAATAGCCAAAAATAAGGCCTGTTTAGTACAGTACAACCTAACATGGTTACTCAGCCCACATTCAGCGACGCCGGAAAGGCCCAAACAAGGCTTCTGTATAACTTTTTGAAGTCACTGAGCTCAATTAATAACTTAAGAAAAAAGTTAGATTACAGTGGAACCTAATTAAAAGCTGTCACGAGCAAATAAATAATTCAACGGGTCCCACTTGTGCATGTGCGTGCGTGCGTGTGTGTGTGTGTGTGAGAGAGAGAGAGAGAGAGAGAGAGACCCATCGGTTGATGCTCGTAAATACATCTTTCAGCCATAAGCATTGCTGATGCTCAGTAAAAACTTATATAGTTGACACAATCATATAGAACATCATAGCACACTGAACTTGCATACAAAAATTTCACGCAGGCGGCACAGTCAGGATGGAAGCAGTGGATCGCTACGAGAAGGGCTATGTTGAAACCAACAAAGTCATACATAACGGTTCATCATCTTTATCAATGACGGAGAAATATCTTGAATGTTGTGCAAAGAAAACAGACAGACAACACAATAAGTTCTGCTAGCACATTAAGTTGACGTACAACCCTCTCTAAAAAAATTTCAGGTACAAAATTAGAACAGGTCACAATCAAATGTACTGGCATATCAGTGCTTCACACCCATAGCTCGGATTTAACTAGTAACTGACAAGATTCAGTTGTTACCTCAAATTAGAGCACATCCAGGCAGCCAGCCCTGCCTCTTCTCCCAAACAAGCAGTGGCCTCCGCCGCGCGATGGAGTAGGCCCTGTGCCATCCATCGTTCCGAGCAACACGGGGAAAGTCTGACGTTGACTCCTGTAATGGACGTCGTCGACGGACCCTGGCACCAGCGGCGGCGGTAGGACTTCGATTGATGGATTGACCACTTCTTCAACATGCACGAACACTCGATATAGGTACATCCCTAATGTGGTCCGCGGCGGCCTTGGTGGCCACGAATAGTACAACCCCGGTTCCTGCATCGGTATCTCAACACCAATCACCTTCGGTATGGTGGACGACTTCTTCATCCATGCCATAACCGTCAGAGCGCAGCTGTCTGGAGGAACAAACATACTTACGAGCTCACCTCCAAGGTCGTTGATAAGCTCGTTCATGGACTCGCTGTTCCAAGCATGTCGAGGCATGCCGTGGAAGGTAAGCTTTGTTAAAAACTCAAGCTCAGAGGGCACCGAGTCCCATTCTGGGTGCCACCGATCAAAGCTCACCAGCGCGCCATCGCAGAACAAACGTCGGGAAGATTCGAACACACGACTATAGTCGAAAGTTGTCCGGAAGCTGACGAAGAAATCAGTCGGTGGCGGACAGACTTCGACGAGCAAGTCACTTATTTGGATGCCGTGCGCAATGCCAAGAGCTTTGACAAGGTCATCCGGTGAGACGGGAGGCCGGTCACTGTTGATGGTTACCATCAGCACTTTGCCGGCAACTGGTTGTCAAGCGCCGCCATGCCACTTTTGAGCGACAGCACGCAGCGACTGAAGGCAGGACGGAGCTCAGGATCTCTGGCTCGGAGATCCTCGTTGATCGGCGTCATGATAGTGCGCTTGAGTACAGGGAGTACGGAGGGGGATTTGGGGGAACTAGAGTAGGAATCAAGATTCCAGAGGTGGGGGAGGGGCGGGAGACTGGGGATGAAAAGGTAGCATGAATTTCGAGCACGCGCCAATATGCTCTCGGTGCGCAAGCGCACGAAAACACCGGTGGCGCCCACATGTCGGCCTAAGAGTCCTTATTCTTTCTTTTTTGGAGAGCCCGACCTTTTTTTTCAGGATCTTTTGAGAGCCCAGCCTGAGAGTCATAATTGACCTGTTTGGCATTGCGTTACTACTCGGTCCATATTCAACGACACCTCACTGGCCCAAACAAGTGTACATCATCAAAAAGACACTAAGCTCAAATTATCTAACTTGAAAAAAGGAGATATACTCTGAACACTGGAGAATGGTGATGCCCTCATTTAGCCCACTAGTAGTTCGAGACAATAAACAGTTCGAAACAACGATATATACAACATTCAAACACCGACTAGTGACTACTACTGACATAAACAGCAAGACATGATAGTTCATAAGAAGTCTTGCTACACCACCAAAATGCACCCATCTGCAGCGCTCAGACTCTCGTGATCCAGACAAGAATGACATTCTAAACAGAAGCAACTATTACATAGTAAGAGTTACATAGACGAGGATGACCAAATGACAGGGAATATGCATAACAAAAGAAAGAACTACCCATCCAGAACCAGCAGCAAAGACAACAAAGTCATTCAAAGAGATGATCCAACACCATCATAATTTGCAGCCCCGCTTCAACGACCAGTGATCCAGAGACACCAGTACTCCACCCTTTTGATGCAACAGCCCAATTACCTATCAACCTGAAGGCTCGAACCACATCACTGCCTGTCGTAATTGAGACATCCAAGGATCAAAGTTAATCCGGATGCCTTTGTCATTCTCACCTTCTTTTGGCTGTAGGCTATATCATTGACAATCAGGGGAGTTTGCTCCCGAACTCCTAGGGCTCGCCGTGTAGACACAGTTTTCCATAGCAAACAGAGCCTCTCTGCCATCAAGGTCCTTGCCAACGGTGATCTCCTGGTTAATTGGATAATTGAGTCCGAGAAACAGAGAGTGTGAGCCAAGGCTGTTTACCCGCCTCCAACTAAAAAATCCTAAAGGCCCCAACAACCTGGTATCCTGCTCATAGACGTAACAGCCACTGTCCGGATACTCACGTATTACACGGTGCTTGTATACAGTGGGGTTTTTGCAATATAACTTTTTCGGCTCATGTGTCCGAATGATCATCAATCTTTTGCCGTCGTCTGATCGAGCGAGGAACTAGTTGTGCTTCCCTGTTTTTGGCAAAGGTGGTGTGATTACAAAGGGCAGTAACTGTAGGGACACTCCATCATATCAAAAAGGACAGACATTGTTAATGTAAGATCAGCATTGTTCAGAGTATGAGTAGGATAATGCAAGAAACAGCATTGATATGTCCCTGTTGGAACTGGGAGGGAAATGTATACTGGGTTCGAAAATATAGAAGTGCCATGCATGGTTATACTCATGCTATCTCGCAATCGATTCTTCACAGGAAACTACCATGTCATGCATGTTATGTAATCATGTGCTGTCCTCACAAACAAATGCTTCAAGGTAACTAACAGACCATGCATTGTTATATACTCGTGTTTTGTGGGCAAAATTTTTGTGAGGATATTATTCTGGCCATTGATTGCTGAAGGGCGAATATAGGTATGTACACATGGTAAGCATTGCAGGATTTCACTACTTCCAAATATAGAGTTCTCCATATACACATTTACTTCCCTAATGTATGGTTAGATGAAACCAACAGTGTGGTGCATGTTTCTACATCATGAAAATGAGGAAACTAACATGGCCATTGATACACACTCATATTTAGTAGTAGTATATAGATTACTGTAAAATAAGGATAATATCCATGTATTCCTAACCGTTTGATTATTCAGGGTACAAATTGGCTGTAATGACATGGTCACAATCGCATGAATTAACTCATTCCAAATATAGCTGATTTACAACGTGTCTAATACATTGCCATAGTTCTACTCAAATTCTGCTCAAACAGAGATATGCCAATCGTCACAAAAAGTTCAAACAGTGTCATGGCGTCATCATTAACATGAGAGGAAACAACTTACACGCGCTATCCCAGCAATACATGGTGCCATCTGCTTTGTCGACCGCGTAGATGATGCCATTGTGTTCAATAGCATCACAGAAGTGTGTATCAGCTTTGACGATGATCCACTCCGAGCCGAGTTGTCTCCAGCTAAAGAAGGCACCGCCGTAAAGATAGGCGAGTCCGCGGTCCAACAAGGCAATTAGCTTGAAGTCCGCATAATTCGCATGTCGTGTGGGCACTTGGCAGATTACAATCTTCTGCAAAACAAGGTCCGTCCAACTGACATAGTAATCTAGATGACTTGGACCGCGATGGTAATACTCTATATAATCCAACGGAGGAAGGATAATCTCATGGGAGGTCTGGAAGTTCACGAGCACCAACTTTTTACCGTCTTCTCTAAAGGCAGCCATCCAGTGGGAGTTCATGCCGACCCAGTACATACCTGCCAAGAAGTTTCGGGCGATGGTGATCGGATCGATGTCGAGGGAAATGATGTACGGCGAGCCACTACATACCTGCAAAGAAGTTTCGGCTAATGGAGATCGGATTGAAGTCGAGGGGCATCATGCACGCCTCCGTATCATGGTGAGCCAATCTCGCAAGACCAGATAGCAGCAAGAAGGGTGTCTTGAAAAGTTAGGCCTCGCTTCGACGATGGCCGTGTGCATGTCCCTCGAGCATGCAGCCAGCCGCAGGGCGCTCAACATATCCATACATGAACAATAGAGGTCGAGGATGTCACTGGGAGATTGCTCCAATCGCGGCTCATATGGATGCTGCGCGGTTCGCGTTCGGCCATGGTGGAGTTTGGAAGGGGGCTTGATTTACGGGGGAGAAGGATGTCGGTGCTGGAGCGGCTAGCGAGGGAATAGTGGTACTGGGGCAGGCGAGTGAGGCGACGGTACACGAGGGCACAGTGAGATGGAGACAGAGAAGGGGATGGAGATGGAGTGGTGCTATGGGAGCGGAGAGGGAGACGAGGCGAGGCACCAATGTGCTATACAACGGCGGTGACGGACTGCACTATGCACAGGGTGAGGCTGACTTTGGTAACCCGAACACGCCGCCTGGACTAGTGTCAGGCGCAGGGTGTTGTCACTTCACTGTGAGGACCGGATGAATAGTATTTTGACCATCAAGTGTACCACAGTTGTACTACCACCACCACCACTACTACTACTACTACTACTACTACTACTACTACTACTACTACTACTACTACTAGTAGTAGTAGTAGTAGTAGTAGTAGGTACATGAGTACTCCAGTATTGTATAGCGTAAATAGGTCTCCCGTGCTAGCATGCCTGTTCACTTCATCGTTCAGGTACCATCCATATTGCGAGCAGAACCAAATTCTTGTGCATGCCCAATCAACGCTCTGCCGCGATGCATGCAGTGGTCGTTCTGGTGCATCAAGGACGGCATGTAGATCGTTCCACACTTGAGAAGAGGAAAAATGGAAAGGTAGAACGCAGCAGAAGAGGAAGAGAACGCTAGCTAACAAGGCTGGGAGGGGATCGAGCAGGAAGTTAATGCTCCACGCCTAAAGGTTTTGGGAAAACCTGATTTTCATAAGGTGACTTATACTCACCTAAACGGAGGGAGTATTCCTTAACCAGAGAATGTTGTGTCTCCCACTCACGCGCTAAAAAAACTACGACACATTTTTTTATCTGTTTGCATAGGTCCCACCTATCAAGAAGGATGGGCACGTACACGAACATGTACGACTCATCAGTCTACCCGCATAGCCTTTTCGTTTAGTCTACCTAGCCGTCTAATCAACTGCCTGGACGCCACTTCTCCCATTTACTTCTCCATCGGGAACCGATTCTCCTCGGCTTCTTCACCTCCCCTTCGTCTTTATTTACATCCAAACCCCACTGCATTCACATTGTTTTAACCTCTTTAAGTAATCATCTACTACTTCAGTTAGACTAGCTATCTAATCCTAATTCTCCAAACCATAGCCCTCCGTTCCAGCGGTTCCAAATGGCGATAGAGATCGAGATGTAGGTTTTTAGCGTCCAACATGTCCTCGTCGAAAGCTCGATGCGCATAGTTGCCACCGTAACGGTCCACCCAAGGTTTGTTCGGCAGTGGATCAACAATGTATCCAACTCCCTCGAAAAGGTAGAGATGAGGGTCATCGGTCTCGACGCAGAGTACACGAAGTGTGCCCCTGGGAAGATCCAGCGCGCCGCCGTCCTTCAGCTGTGCCTCGAAGATGATGTTTTGGTGTACCACATCATACACTCGCCCTCCATACCAGGGGAGCTTCATGATTTCTTGTCTCGGGAGGACGTATACTTCTGTGGGGCAGCCATCAAAGGGGACAAACAGAAGCTGGAGCCGTACAACCTTGATTTGAATAGCATCGCTGACCTACAAACCAGAATCAAAATTCCTGTAGAAGTTTTTGATAAACAGACACCATCCCTATTCGACGTAGCAAATTTTGTGCTCGGTACAAATCTTCAGAAGGGTGACGAGACGGTGGCATTAAGGTCGTCTGGATGGGAGAATTATCCCTTGATGTACGAGCGGATAAAATATGCTGCCCTCGAAGCCCGTGTGAGTTTCGAGATAGCTGCAAGGTCCAAAGAGCTTGTTGCGAAGCCGTCTCCTACAGAGAATGAGAACAAGAAGAAGAAGAAGAAGAAGAAGAAGAAGAAGAAGAAGAAGAAGAAGAAGAAGAAGAAGAAGAAGAAGAAGAAGAAGAAGAAGAAGAAGAAGAAGAAGAAGAAGAAGAAGAAGAAGAAGAAGAAGAAAAGGCTGCACCATCAGGAGGGCATTATGGATGGATGAACTATTTCCTCTCTTGTAAAAAAATTATTCCCTCTCGGTGTATATTGATATAGATGGACTATTTCGATGGTGTGCATGTCTTTGGAACAGAGTAGTAGCATGGGTCCGCTTGACTATAAGGAACTATTTATCTGTATATATAGCTTTCTCTGCTACTCCTTCGAGTGATCGGTATGCAGTGCATGTGTCCATAGACATGACAGCTTGTCCATGGAAGTTCAACTACGGCGACCATCACGTTTCATCTCGCAATTCCCACGACGCCTCTCCAACCCACGGCACCACGCCCCCCGACATGCGCCTCACCCCTCTCGGCCGCACCGCCCCTCTGCCTTTGTGTGCATGACATGTGGGCCACCTAAAATGCAACGAGCATCAAGTTTCTACCATAGCCACCCGTGATTCCCACGACACCGCTCGAACCCATGAAACCACACGTCCCCCGACCCGCGGCTCACCCCTCTTGGCCCCACTGCCCCTCTGCCTACGGGAGCATTACATGTGGACCAGTCACCTATCGGGTCCACATGTTATTGACTCAAAGATAGGTGTAGTAAGGCGCTGAAGCTCATTCCCGACGGCCCTGAGAGGGAAATGTAACTCCTACGCCAGGGCTTGTGGTGCTCCCGCAGCACGAACTCGTGCCAAACTTGAGATTTTTTCTTTACTATACATGCACGCAATGATTTAATGGACATTGTAATCTCAACATGTGATGTGGAGCTCTAAATTTGAATTTGAAACTTATAAAATGAAAAGATTCAAAACAAATAAACTGGGAGAGAGGGAGTATATGATAGGATGTGTCCCATACAAAATAAGTCCCCTAGTTTGTCACCGCGAAGATGCGGTTAGAAAGGAGCACAACGTCTTCCTACTCGTACGCCAACAAATCGGCCGCAGACAGCATGGTCCGCCTTTGACCGCCATGTGCAAGGTTCGTGCTATCTTATTCAATCTCACCATGGTTCCATCATACCAATTCATGCGGTGGCCCATTGCATGGTTGATCCCAATGTTGGACAAAGGTTCTACGGGAACGGTGTCACCGTTGTAAATGTTGTGCAAATTGATGTTGGTACCCTCCCGTACGTATCCAAACCAATCTCCACTCGCACCGAGCCTAACCTGTGAAACAGTGGGCAGGGGGAGAATTAGGAAATGGACAAGGAAGTAGTCTTTAGAATGCATTTACTACGTGATCAAACTCATCTTACTTGCTCATCGGAGGAAATCCGAGTGCCCCTCAACGTCGGCATCTCAAGGGGCGTCAACTTGCAACTACGGCCACGCCGCACTGGAGAGACCCCCAAGGAAACATCCTCGTGCATTCCATGGAACATCAAGATGCATTTGTATGAGTAGTTTATCTTGTGAGAGAAAATGATGAACGAGGGAAGGCCTCTAGAGATAGAGATGGACACTACTACTACCAATGTGCTAGCCCGTGCGTTGCAATGGATCCAAAGTAGTAGAATAATACTTGTTCATGTGCCTGAAATATAAACACTCTAGTTTTGATATACATGTGTCACCAGACATGACAGGTTGTCCATGAAGTTGAACCACGACGACCATCACGTTTCTTGTTTCTACCACTGCCACACCCACACGCGATTCCCACGATGCCGCTCCAACCCACGGCACGACATCCCCCGATGTGGACATGGATCCTCTGACGTGGCTATCACTGCCTTGCCCTGCCTTTCCTTTGCTGACAGGTGGGGCCCATGCTTATGGGTCCCACATGTCAGTGACAGAATGGTAGGATTGTTCGCGTCAGGGGATCCTCATCCCCCCGACGTGCCCCTCATCCCACTCGGCCCCACCGCTCCTCTGCCTTTGTGTGCATGATATACTCCTAATATATTACTCCCTCCGTACGTAAATATTTGTCTTTTTGAGATTTCAAATGGACTATCACATACGGGTTATATAGACATATTCTAGTGTTTCTAGCAAGATGCCCACGCGTTGCACAAAGTTGATGGAAAAGGTAAGCACAACTTATAAATTGACGGATGGAGTAATAGTTACAGTGATGCATATAATTAAGCAAAGGGATCACACATGTCGGTATTGACTGGAATGAGAATGCAACAGCATAATAAGAATTAAGGCCACGATGATGCGATCGCAGTGGTGGTTACAGAAGGCAAGAAGAAAGATGGATCCACGAACGTACGACCTCCTCCTCCTCAACTTAGTGCGTCGGGCCACTGACCGGCGGCTAAGGAGCGGCGGCTTTTGTGGCGAGGTCGAGGTGCTTCTCAGCAAAGGCATCCAAGGCTTCCAGCCGGTTGAGGAAGGCCAACCTCGTAGCGTCCTCACTAGCATTGTAGATACTCCCTCCATTTTTATATACAAGGCCACAAACTCAGATTACAGGTACCAAGGTAAAATTTAATGCATATTTTGCAAGCCAGCTTTTATTCTCGTTTACTGGGATCATTAATACCCAACATGCATGCAAGGAAATTGAGTGGAGAAAGTAGCTAGTGTCATTATGACTGCATGCATGCAAGTATTAAACAGGTTATTAGTACGAGGAAATATCATTAATTATTTTCTCGATTACTGTTGGTGGCCTTGTATAGATGCAAAACGTATATTCCATAGTGGCCTTGTATAAGTAAATGGAGGGAGTACCTATGTACACGATTTGCTCATACACGTGGATGTGTAGGTCGACGAATTCTTGCAGGGCGAGGTGCCTCACGGCGAGCGCGACCTCGAGGTGGACATTCTTCGTGGCGTCGGCGGGCAGTCGCAGGGCCACCAGTGCTTGAACGAGGTTCTAGCCATGGAGGCCGATTAGGGTGGCAGGCAATGAGGAGCCCGGGCGCGCGGGCTGGAGGAGTACGGCGATGTTGTCCATGAGCTTCTTGATGACGGTGAACTTGTTGCTGGTGTCAACAATCATCTGGTCCAACTGAGAGTCGTAGTTGGCGTCGACGGCGGCCATCCACCAGCCGGTCTCCAACACCGTCTGGAGACGATCCTCGGCGCCATGTCGCAGGCCGGCATCATGGACCATCTGGCGCAGCCGCTGGCCGCTCACGCGCATCGCTGCCATGGGTCTGGAGTGAGCTCTTTTGCGCTTAGTGTAGGTGCTTAGGCAAATGCTTAGGTGCGTACGATGTGGTAGATGCATTGGAATGGAGGGGCGCCTTTATATGAGGGCAAACTGCGTTGCATTCACATTGTGCAGCCTCTTTTCCCAGACTTCCCTCATGCATTAATTGAAGGAGGATGCACTGGCCATTCAACATATCGGGAACCGCTACTCCCTCCCTCATTTGTATTAAAGCCGTATCGGGAACTGCGCCGCCCGCTGTCAAATCGAATACTCCCTCCGTCTAGGTGAGTATTAAGTCATCTTACGAAAACCAAATAGTAATCACATAGGCGTGGTGCATTAACTCTCACGTTGTTTCTTATTTTTTGACATAAATAGAGGAATCAACCAGGAAGAGATGTGGGGCTTGTACAACCTGTATGACTTGAGACTATCAAACATAACATGCAGTGGTCAGTTCGTTGCACAAGAACAAATACAACCCACGTCAGCACACACGCATCTTATATAGCATCACATCCAATGGCTATAAAAGATGAGTTCTAGCAAAACTGTATTAATAATACTTAGATCCTGCGCCATGTATCATATATTAGTATCATGTAGTACTTTATTTATTGCCATGTATGACACAAAGTAGTACTCAACTTTCTCTTTCTTCATTTAATTCTATGACACCTCATCAAAATTGCAAGGGCTAGTACTTACAACCAGCCTTAGCAAATACTACTAAACATTAAGTTCTCTCGTTTTCCTCTCCACCTTGGTCACCTAGACAGAGGGAGTATACTGCGCGGGCTTTTCCTGCGCGGTAGGCGGGGCAGTTCCGCCTAGTCGCTTCGACAGAGACGCGAGAAGATGAGGGAGTAGGCTGCTGCAAACATAGGGCTGTATGATTTGACAGCGAGTTACTGCTGGACAGGTGGGGCCCCGTGATTTGACTTACCATTATCATTTTAACTGCGGCGCTACGACCGGCGTGAGTCTCCCGATTCCTGACCACCTCCATACAGGTGCCTCTCCCAATGCTCCACCATGTAGTAGAGGCTGGCTCTTGCATAAGAGCCCACTTCTCCACTTTTTCCTTGCCTCTCTTTCCTCCACATATGCAAAAATACCATGTAAAGCGCACTATTGTACTTACTTTTACTTGCTCCTACAGGTGCTTAAGCTTGCCACATAGGCATAAAGTCTGATGTGGAAAGTTATTCAAGAAGAGAGAGACTAGTTTGGTGACCCAAGGAACAAATGGTGCTAAGCGCGTGTACCTAGGTGAAAAGACAATTTTGAGTCTATAGCTAATTAAATGAAGCAAACTTAGCAACACCATTTCATTGGAAGAGGTCACTCCTTGGCAAATGCAATAAATACTAGTACTCCCTCTGTCCCATAATATAAGAATGTTTTTGGCACTACACTAGTGTCAAAAACGTTCTTATATTATGGGACGGAGGGAGTACGAAGAAAGAGATACAGAGGATGAAAGCACAAGTGCTCCCTAGGTGGTTTTGGTAATTAATGTCAACATATCTCTTGTTGTACTAACACCTTTACCTAGTATGTTTCAGAGAAGTTCAACAATGGAGTGGCATGGACTAGAGGATGTGGAACCCCTTGAAGATGCTAAGGACAATGGATTGGCTCAAGCTTCAAGATCAAGACTCTACATTTTCTATTTTAGTGATCCAAGATCACATTGAGTCTATAGGAAAAGCCAATACTATCAAGAGGGGATGAGGTGTTGCTTAATGGCTTGCTTGCTCAAAGTTCTTAGTGATATGCTCCAAAACCCTCAACTACCTTCCCACATCCACATATGACCTAAACCAAAAGTCAAACTCGGCCCCACCGATTCTTTCTATCCGGCACCACCGAGTTTCAAATGTCATAGCCACTGCCACAAACCCTAGGCAAATCGGTCTCACCGACAGGGATCTCGGTCTCACCGAGATGGGATTGTAATCTCTCTGTTTCCCTTGGTAATGTTTCGGTCTTACCGAGATGAGCGATCGGTCCCACCGAGATTGCAATGTAAACTCTCTGTTTCCCTTTTGTAACATTTTGGTCTCACCGGGATGAGCGAATCGGTCCCACCGAGTTTACCTGACCAACTCTCTGGTTAGCTTATTACCAAAATCAGTCCCACCGACTTTGTGTAATCGGTCACACAGAGATTACGTTATGCCCTAACCCTAACCATATCGGTCCTACCGAGTTGCATCTCAGTCCCACCAAAAATCCTATCGGTCACTAGGTTTGCTGAATCGGTCCGACCGAGTTTAACCATTCGGTCCCACCGAGTTTGGCAAATTGTGTGTAACGGTTAGATTTTTTGTGGAGGCTATATATACCCCTCCACCCACTCTTCATTCGTGGAGAAAGCCATCAGAACATACCTACACTTCCAATACACATTTTCTGAGAGAGAACCACCTACACTTGTGTTGAGCTCAAGATATTCCATTCCAACCATATGAATCTTGATCTCTAGCCTTCCCCAAGTTGCTTTCCACTCAAATCTTCTTTCCACCAAATCCAAATCCTCTGAGAGAGAGTTGAGTGTTGGGGAGACTATCATTTGAAGCACAAGAGCAAGGAGTACATTATCAACACACCATTTGTTACTTCTTGGAGAGTGGTGTCTCCTAGATTGGCTAGGTGTCACTTGGGAGCCTCCAACAAGATTGTGGAGTTGAACCAAGGAGTTTGTAAGGGCAAGGAGATCGCGTACTTCGTGAAGATCTATCGCTAGTGAGGCAAGTCCTTCGTGGGCGATGGCCATGATGGAATAGACAAGGTTGCTTCTTCGTGGACCCTTCGTGGGTCGAGCCCTCCGTGGACTCGCGCAACCGTTACCCTTCGTGGGTTGAAGTCTCCATCAACGTGGATGTACGATAGCACCACCTATCGGAACCACGACAAAAACATATGTGTCTCCAATTGCGTTTGAATACTCCAAACCCTTCCCTTTACATTCTTGCAAGTTGCATGCTTTACTTTCCGCTGCTCATATACTCATTGCATGCTTGCTTGATATGTATTGTGTTTGTTAAACTTGTGCTTAAACTCCACTTCAACTTAAAAATATTAAAAACTGCAACTTTTGGCACCTAGTGTCTAATCACCCCCCTCTAGACACCTCTTCTCGATCCCCTTTCAATTGGTATGAGAGCTTTGGTCTCCATTGCCTTGGTTTAAACACCTTTGGAGGAAGATGGATGTATCTACTTTGGGGAGTCTTAGACATAGAGTGCCTATTCTTGATGGAGAGTATTTTCATGAGTGGAAAAATGAAATGCTTGATATTTTCAATGAATATCATTTGAACAAGTACATTACTAGCCCTTGTGCACCTCATGTTGATCCTTTGCACCCTACCCTAGATGAAGATATTGACATGATTCACAATCTTAGAACTGTTGAGCTCATCATTAGAGGCTTGCCTAGGAACTTGATTAGATGTTTACCTACTCTCAAGTGTGCCTACACCATATGGACATTTCTTGAGGAACGATTTCCAGATTATTCCTTAAAAAATTTAGACAAAATTCTCCATAAATCTATTGCCTTGAGTAAGATGAACTCTAGTGATCCTAGCTTTGGTGATTGTCTATTTGAGCTTACCAATCTCATGCGTGCCATAGGAAATGTTGGGATCATTAGTGATATCATATTCGAAGCTATTATAATTCATAAAGTTGACCATTGAGATGATCATTTGTCTAATGAATTACCCTCTCTAGGAATTGGTCCAACACAAGACGATGTTGAACATGGATACTATGATGAGGATGATGATAGTGACTATGATCTTGATGATGCAATGAGACACTTTGGTCTTATGGCAAATCTTCGCGGCTACATGGCTAGAGGAAAGGAATGGGTCCTTGATAGTGGATGTACTGATCATATGACCGGAGATAAAGACATGTTCCGTGAGCTTGCTGAAAACGACGGCCCTCGAAAATATGTCACTTTTGGTGATAATTCAAAGGGTAAGGTGGTTGGCATTGGTAAGGTGGCCATCTCACATGATAGCTCCATACAAAATGTCATGCTCGTTGAATCTCTTGGATACAATTTACTTTCAGTTTCTAGACTTGCTAATTTTGGTTTCAATGTCTTATTCACTGAAGTAGATTTTGGTTTCGTAGAGACAATCATAGAATGGTCTTTACCTGTATACGTAGAGGAGATCTTTACATTGTTGATTTCACTAAAAAGGATCAACCTAGAACTTGCTTAATTGCTAAATCTTTTAAAGGCTGGTTGTGGCATAGAAGATTAGGTCATGTTGGTATGCGAAATCTTGATAAGCTTATTAAAGGTGATCATATCCTTGGAATAAAAGATGTCATATTTGACAAGGATAGACTTTGTAGTGCTTGTCAAGCAGGGAAACAAGTTGGAGGAAGTCACCGCGTGAAGAACATCATGACCACAAGAAGACCACTCGAGCTACTTCACATGGATCTCGTTGGTCCAAATGCCTACAAGAGTCTCAGTGGTAAATCATTTGGTCTAGTCAGAGTAGATGATTTTTCAAGATTTACGTGGGTGTTCTTTCTTGATGACAAATCACGGGTCCAAAAGATCTTCAAAAACTTCCCTAGGAAGGCCCAAAATCAGTTTGACATGAAGATCAAGAAGGTTCGGAGCAACAACGGAACGGAGTTCAAGAACGCAAATGTGGATACCTTTCTTGATGAAGAAGGGATTTCACATGAGTTCTCGGCTACGTACACACCTCAACAAAATGGAGTTGTGTTGAGAGGAAGAACTGGACTCTTATCGGGATGGCAAGAATGATGCTTGATGAGTACAAGACGCCAAAGCACTTTTGGGCGGAAGCGGTTGCGACAGCTTGTCATGCAACAAATCGCTTGTATCTTCACAAGCTACTCGGCAAGATGGCATACGAGCTCCTCACCGGTAACAAACCCCAAGTTGGATACTTTCGAGTATTCGGCTCAAAGTGCTACATTCTTGATAAGCATCGTCGTTCCAAATTTGCTCCTAGATCTCATGAAGGTTTCCTACTTGGTTATGGTCAAACTCTCACACATACTGTGTCTACAACAATTTCACCCGAAAGGTTGAAGAAACGGTAGATGTGAAGTTTGATGAATCTAACGGCTCTCAAGTAGAGCAATTGCCAATTGATGTAGGAGACAAAGATCCCTCGGAAGCAATTCAAGACTTGTCTATTGGCAAGATTCATCCAATGGAGGTGAAGGAGAGTACCTCGTCCGCCCAAGTGGAAGCTTCTACCTCACGACAAGGTGAACCAAGAGTTGATATGGAAGCATCCACAAGTGGGACACACCAGGACGAACAAAATGAGGAAGCACACCAAGATGAACATCAACAACCTCCTTCTCCACCACGACAAGAGAACGACAACGTCAACAATGAAGAAGGCCAAGAAGAAGAACAAGATGAAGAAGATGTTCACCCAAGACCCAAGCAAAAGCTTTCACGAGTTCGAGCAAGAATTGCTAAAGATCATCGCGTGGAGGAAATCTACAATGATATCCAAACCGGGAGAATCACTCGCTCTAAAACTCGTTTAGCTAACTTTTGTGAACATTACTCATTCATCTCTAGCATTGAACCTATGAAGGTTGAAGAATCATTGGAGGATCCGGATTGGATAAACGCTATGCATGAAGAGCTACACAACTTTGAGAGAAATCAAGTGTGGACATTGGTCGAGAAGACCGACAACAACCACAACATCATCGGTACTAAATGGGTGTTTCGCAACAAGCAAGATGAAGATGGACAAGTAGTTCGCAACAAAGCACGTCTCGTCACCCAAGGCTACACACAAGTCGAAGGTATGGACTATGGTGAGACATATGCTCCCGTTGCTAGACTTGAGTCCATTCGCATCTTACTTGCTTATGCTAATCACCATGATATCACCTTGTACCAAATGGACATTAAAAGTGCTTTTCTAAATGGTGAAATTGAGGAGGAAGTTTATGTTAAGCAACCTCCCGGCTTTGTCAATCCTAAGAAACCTAATCATGTCTACAAACTTCACAAAGCCCTTTATGGTCTTAAACAAGCTCCTAGAGCATGGTATAAATGCTTGACCAAGTTCCTTATTGAAAAAGGCTTTGAAATTGGAAAAATTGATTCTACTCTTTTTACTAAAAGGGTTAATGGAGAACTATTTGTGTGCCAAATTTATGTTGATGATATCATATTTGGTTCAACTAACCCTCATTTTAGTGAAAAGTTTGGAAAGCTAATGTCGGAGAAGTTTGAGATGTCTATGATGAGTGAACTCAAATTCTTTCTTGGTTTGCAAATCAAGCAAACCAAGGAAGGTACCTTTGTCTCTCAAACGAAGTACACCAAGGACTTATTCAAGAAGTTCAATATGCAAGAATGCAAAGGTATGACTACACCCATGCCTACTAGTGGACATCTTGATTTGACCAAAGATGGTGAACCGATTGATCAAAAGGTTTATCGCTCTATGATTGGTTCATTGTTATATCTATGTGCCTCTCGTCCCGATATTATGCTAATTGTGCGCATGTGTGCACGATATCAAGCTGCTCCTAAAGAATGTCATCTTAAGGCTGTGAAAAGGACAGTGAGATACCTAATCCATACACCAAATTTTGGCATTTGGTATCCTAAGAGGTCCTCTTTTGATCTTGTTGGCTACTCCGATTCAGACTATGCTGGAGACAAGGTTGATAGAAAGTCCACTTCGGGTACTTGTCCATTTCTTGGTAGATCTCTTGTGTCTTGGTCTTCCAAGAAACAAAACTCGGTATCCTTATCCACCGCCGAAGCGGAATACATTGCCGCTGTTTCATGTTGTGCTCAATTACTTTGGATGACCCAAACTCTTAAAGATTATGGGATATATGTGAAACATGTTCCATTGCTATGTGACAATGAAAGTGCTATTAAGATTGCTCAAAATCCCGTGCAACATTCTCGAACTAAGCATATTGAAGTTCGTCATCATTTCATTCGAGATCATGTTGCCAAAGGGGACATTAACCTTAAGCACATTCGCACCGATAAGCAATTAGCGGTTATATTCACTAAACCACTTGATGAGAAAGTGTTTTGCAGGTTAAGAGGTGAATTGAACATCATTGATGCTTCAAACTTGGAGTAGGAACTCCATTTGATACACGCAAGGCATGAGCCTATGACTTATCCTTGATATTTCTCTTATGATGCTATTCATATGTCTTGGATATATTTGCACCTTGCATGTTATCTAACCTGTGCAGGTACTTGGATGGATCTAAATCTATGAGATTATAACTCACTCATATCTTGATCAATCTCTACATCACCAAGTCTCTACACAAAGGTGGTTGAAGACAAGGAAGCACAAAACCATTCAAACATATCCTTTGAGAAATTCTATGATTGAATCTTATGATTGTCATTTTGGATACACAAGTGTTCTTCCTTGCAAGACTAACCCATGTAGGTAGATGAACTCAAACTCCAAGTGGTGCTCCCATGTCACATCCCTAGTTCTATTAATGCCTAGTGCTAGCATCTAGTGTTGCATCATGTTTAAAATTCAGTTAAACCTGAAATGGGGATTGCCTAAACCCTAGCACCAAATGAATTCAACTAGGTTCAATAAAAAAATATTTTCAATGACCCAGATTGCCCTTTAGAAAAGTTCATGATTTTTGTTAAAGGTGAAAACCTCGGCCAAAAGTCATGCACATATTTCTAGGCCATTCTGGATTTTTGAACTAGATCATATAGTATTTGAATTTGGGCATTTAAATACTATAAAATAATTAAAATGTTCAAAAAATCCTAAACTAAAATGTTCCATGTTGGATATATTCCAAACAGTGGCCATGAGCAGTTTGGAGATTTTTGAGTGTGCCTAAGTATTTTTAATAAAGCCCAGAACAAAATAATAAAATAGAAAGAGAAATAAAATAGAAATGGAGAGAGAGAAGGACTACCTGGCCCACCTACCTGAAGCCGGCCCAGCTCGCTGGCCCAGCCCACCAGGGGCTCCTCCCTGTCGTCTTCCCCTTGCCAGGAGGACGAGCGCGTGGCTGGCGCGCGTGAACACATGTCCGGCCACCTCCTCCTTGCTCGCCGCTGCTGGGGACTACCCCGAGCGCCACGACACCCCCTGGACCCCCTCAATCTTCCCCTCACTCCCTGGTTCTCTCTCCCTCTCTGGTTCTCTCCTCGCAGCCGCCCGAGAACGCCGTCGTCGCTGCCGACGTGCACCACCGCAGCCACCGCCTCCCCCTCGCTTCCGTGACTGGCTCAAGAGCTCCGCCTCGTTGCCCTAGACCTCTCCATCGGGCCACGCGGAACCAGACGCCTCCGAACACCGTCACCGTGGTCGTCTTCTACCTCGGGCATCCGAGATCGCCGGCGACCGCACCTCGTCTCCAGCCCGTCCCTGAGCCCGCTGAGACCGCCACACGACTCCTTGTGAGCTCCTGATTCTTTCCCCGTGCTCGCCCCCTCCGTTCCCATCCCCTAGCTCCATCTTCCACGATGGCCGAAGCTCGCCGGCGCCGTGCCTTGTCGCCATCGTGGCCAGAGGCACAGTGGATTGAAGCCAGGCACACCATCGTGCTCCACACCTCACCAGGAGCACGTAGCACACACCAGCGCCTCCCCTAGCGCCCTGCATCGCCTAACCCGCCGTTGGCCGAACTCCGGCCGCCGCTGTCGAGCTCGCCGGCGTCGTTTCCGGCCGTCCCCGCCTCTCCCACTTGCTCCAGATGACGCGGACGAGCGCTGGCTCCTTGCCAGTGGTCTCCGCCGTCCAAATGGTCGCCGGAGGGCGAAATCCGAGGCCCTCCGCCGTGTCTGGCTCGCCGGCGTCAAGCCGCCGGTGGGGTTTGACCCCTTTGACCTCGCGGGCCCGTCAGGTGGGCCCCATGGGTCAGGTGATTAGCTTAAGGCTAATCACCATTTAACTAAACTTGATACTGACATGTGGGCCCGAGGCCACTAACTAAAGTAGATTAGTTAGTTTAGACACTTACATATGGGTCCCACTGGTCAGGTTTGACCTGGACCGACCCGTTGACTCGCTGACGTCAGGTTGACGCAGTTATTCATTTTCTAGATTTAAGATTAAACAGGAAATTCCAGAAAATGCCCAAAACTTCTAAAAATCATAGAAATTCAATCGTAACTCCAAATGAAATAAATTATATATGAAAAATTATCAGAAAAATTCAAGGAATCCATCTGTACCATTTTCATGCATGTTAGAACAACCTAAGGCTACTGTTTAGGACAAATAAAATGAATGTTATTTAAATAACCACATGTGGAGTTTGAATTTGAACCTAGTGTTCAAACCAACTCCATATAACTTGTTGCTAGTTGCATTAGGCCAATCAACAGCATATTGCCATGTCACATTCATGCATCATATTGCTGCATGGCATTGATTGTGTCCTTCCCTGTTTGCCGGTAACCGTCCCCTCTTAGACGACGATGTTTCCGACGACGTGATCGTTGACACCGATGAAGAACTATATTGTCTTCAGAAGTGCCAGGCAAGCAAAACCCCCTTGTTCATTCCGATACAATCCCCCTCTCTTGCTCCTGCTCTCTTTTACTGCATTAGGACAACAATGATCATCTAGTACTTGTTGCGGTAGTTGAACCCCTTTCCTCTGCATGACCTGTCATTGCCACAGTAAATAGATGAAACCCACTAGCATGAGTAGGAGTTGTTTGAGCCCTGATGTGCCTACTCATTCATGCTTGTTTGTCATGCCTGCTATTGCATAGAGTCGTGTCAGGCCTGGTTCATCAGGGATGAACCGTAGGTGCGTAAACATGTCCTACAGTGTGTGAGCTAAGTGTGTGAACATGATTTGGTAAAGGTAGCGGTGAGAGGCCATGTAGGAGTACATGGTGGGTTGTCTCATTGAAACCGTTCTTAGGAACTGAGTTTTGTGTTTGTGATCCATGAAATAGTTACTACCACGCATTGGGCCTGAAACCAATGAACCCTCTCGGCTTCTTGATCACCCTTGTCCTCTGTCCAGGAGTTGCAACTAGTTTCCGGTGTTTATAGGATATGTGTTGGCGGCCATGTGTAGCGCTGACCCTAGGGGTGGGCTATGTTGCGGTAGATACACCGTGGCCGGGCATGCCGGGTGCCCGTTTGGTGTCCCGGGAACCCTGTTCACATCGTTCGGGGCCGTATGTGGAAACCTCGGCCAGACTCCCTACGGATGGAACCTGGATAGGCGATAAACCTGGACTAGAGACTTGAGTGTTTAGGTAGGCCGTGGCCGACACCCTCATTGGGCTTCCGCTTGAAGGTTGTCGAGTACATGTCGTGTAAACGGCGGTAAGTGGTGAGAGCGTGTGTGAAGAAGTACACCCCTACAGGGTTAACATCATCTATTCGAATAGCCGTGTCCGCGGTAATGGACTTCTGGGTTGCCTATAATAGTTCATAGACAAGTGAAAATGGATACTCTAAAACTCACAAGATAAGTGTGAGTGCTATGGATGGCCTTCTCGTAGGGAGACGAGAGCAGATCCATAGTGGTGTATTGAATGGTGAATATGTGGACTCGTGTGCGCCACCTCAAAAGAGTTGCTTGCAGTCGTAGTTCAGGTTAGCCACTGAGTCAAAGCTGGCTTGCTGCAGTTAAACTCCACCACCCCCTTTATTGATACCGATGCACATGTAGCTAGTTCTGATGTAAGTCTTGCTGGGTACATTTGTACTCACGTTTGCTTAATTTATGATTTTGCAGAGAGACTTCAGTCTCGCTAGTAGTTCCGCGTGGACTTCGACGTTTAGCTTTTTACCTCAGCTACGATCTTGTGCCCTCGGCACGGTCTTGTAGATAGTCAGGCTTCTCAGCCTTTTTCATTTGTAGTTGTCTGTACTCAGACAAGTTACGCTTCCGCTTCTGCTTTGACTTGTATGCTGTGATTGTTGGGTCATGAGACCCATGTTTGTAATATCTCGCTCCTCGGAGCCTAAGGAATAAATACTTGAGTTGTAGAGTTATGTTGTGATGCCATGTTGTATTTACACATATCGAGCAAATTGTGTGTATGATTGAAATGCTTGGTATGTGTGGGATCCGACAATCTACTTGTTTATCCTTGGCAGCCTCTCTTATGGGGAAATGTAGTCTAGTGCTTCCATGAGCCATAGTAGTCCGCTACAGCCCGGTTCACCGGAGTCCTACTAGCCCAGCACTACTGCTGAGGACACTTGACTAGCCGGCATGTGTTCCACTTCGTTCCTGTGTCTGTCCCTTCGGGGAAATGTCACGCGGTGACATCCGGAGTTCTGCCTAGCCTGCTACAGCCCGGGTTCCCGGAGTCCTGTTAGCCCAGTGCTACAGCCCAGATTCACACGCTGCTGACCGACATGCTCGATGTGATTCATGTATGCCTGTCCCCATAGGTTAGTGCTGCTTTGGGTTCACGACTAGCCATGTCGTCCTGGGTTCTCTGTCATATGGATGCTAGCGACACTATCATATATGTGAGCCAAAAGGCGCAAACGGTCCCGGGCCATAGTAAGGCGACACCTGTGGGAATACCGTGCGCGAGGCCGCAAAGTGATATGAGGTGTTACCGGCTAGATCGATGTGACTTGGAATCGGGGTCCTGACAGCGTTGGTATCAGAGCCTGACTACCTGTAGGATTACCAAGCCAACCGGTCGAAGTTGTGTCTAGAAATGCTTTAGTTATGTAAGGGAATTGATTGTGGAAGGGAACGTAAGGCTCTTTTTACTTCTTTACCCTATGGCCTTCTAATCTGAGTCATCCTCTTCTTTTCTAGGGGGATTAAGAACTAGGTTTCTCTTCTATCTCTCAGGATGACGTGTTACTAAACTGTAGTTGGCTAGGATTGTTGAGCTAAAGCCTCAGTTCAGTTCCTACTACTTCCATATGTTCATAGCTGGCACCAGAACCTTGATATGATGTTGTTAAGTGGTTATGCCACCATCTTGGTAGGTTGTCTCAAATCTTTTTGAGCAATTATAGCCGTTATGCTGTCCGAGTCATCCCAGGTTTCTAAACAATCTGATGCATTTGCAAATCCTTCCTCCCAGTTCCCTATGTCCTTTTGGGCCAGTTTAATCACACTAATCGGTGAGTTGAGGTACTCTGTTGCCTCGACATATACGTTGGAGCTATTACTATGACCCTAGGTGTTTTAGGGAGTCACCTAGTGATCTAGCCATGTGTTTGTATTCCCAGTGTGTGATTCTGGCCATTATTCTCAAAAGCATCCCGTGATGCCATGTAGTGGTAGGTATCCTATTCATGGGTTCTTGAACCCGAGATTCACTCTACTTTACCTCTTGTTGATAGTGTTGCTAGTTCCTTTAGGATATTAGTAACCTTTGCGATAGTCCTCGAGGTTCGTGGTACATCCTTCTTCCAATTATCATGAACCATTCTTGGCAGGAGTTCTTTTGAATCAAAAGGTCACGACAGAGTGCTCCTGATGAGTTCTCCATTCTATGTTGTGACTCTGCCAACCCTACCTTTCTGCATGGGTTATCCGGAAGAAATATGTTGAACTCGTTCGACGTACTAATCTATGCATCCACAACTCAGAAAGTTATATGTACCTTTGAGTTGTCCCCCTTCCGTTATATTCTGATCTTCGTCTATCAATTGATAGTGAGGAGTATGTATGCATTCGTGTTCATCGATGCCTAGTATTCTTGTGGTTCGTCAAGCCGTTCTATTTCAGAATGACTGGGAGAAATAAACTCTAGTACCTCATCCATATCCAGGATTGGGTCAAAGCAGTTGTATTCCGCAGATCAAAATGCAACCCAACTTTTGGTTCTGTTCTACCCTGAAGTATTACCCACTTTATGTCAAGAGTGTCGTGAGAATTGCACCTTCTCCTATGAATTCTTGACGCAGTGATACTTCTTGCCATCATTGTTCGTTCCTCGGTTCCCGTGTTATTGTAACCGGAATGCCGGCAAGTGAGTTGTGATGTGTGAAATCAATACTCCTAGCAACTCCGTTGCTTGGTAGTTAATGGACAATATTCTCATTCTTAGCGTGTTGGTTATTGAATCATCATTCTAAGATAGATTGTGCTACCTAGTCCTTATTTCCTGGTGCACTCTTCGATCAACGAGTTAGGATTTTGCCAAATCCTTGCTCTATCGATCATATCGTCTTGCCCTGAAAAGCAAGATTGATCTCGAGCTTAGTATCATATCAGTGGTTCGTGATGTTCCGATTATCTTCTCGGAAGTATTACCTGGTTGTCACCTGACCGCTATGTTGAGTTCGTGATCATGTTGGTTTTCCTCCAACCACCCATTCTCCAAGAATCTGTGTTGGATACCCCTGAGCTAGTTGGTTAAGCTTAACAACAACTTGGAGAGTTGGAAGATAAAAGCTTGTCTGACTTAGTTCATGTTAAGGGATATCTTTGTGTTTGTGCGTGTGTTGAAGAAAGATGATATCTTCACCAATTGGTCCTCATGATCGGTTGTTGGATCTATTATCTTGTCCAAACCTTGATTTGAGTGTGGGCTATCGTCAAATCAAATCAGAACCAACGATGTTCGTAATATTGTCTTACTTGCGGTTGTTCCTTGAGCATACACCATTATATCTTTGGTCTGACCAATACTATCACATTGTTCACATAGTGGTGGAAGTCCAGTGATATGGAAATTCCGATGAGTTGCTGTTGAGCCCAACAGCGGCATTTTGTCTCCTCCATGATTGTGTTGAACATCCAGCTAGTGTTGGAAACTTTATAAGCATTTCCCTCATGTTCCGATCATGAAGCATATGTCCGGTTGAAAGATGTGACTTCCTCTAATTCATGTGCATCTGATGTAAGTTGCCGTCGTGAATTCGAGAAAGTTTGTTTTTGCTTCCTCTGGAATCATCCCAAGTCAGTCATGCTTGTGCGAAGTATTCTATGGTCTGATAGACTGATCATCTACATTCTATACGTATCCCTAGCACACCAAGCCACTGATTGATTTGTTTAAGGAGAAGGAGTTTCTTCTTAAGGGTTAGACCTACGCAAGGACTTCGATATCCTTGTTGATGGTTCCCCCTGAGTTCGGTAGTGCTTCATTTTAAGACTACCAGGTTTCCATTCTTGTCTAGGACAACGTGTTCACATGTTTGTAGCAGAACCGGCTCATGTTTTGGAGCTTACTACCGTAGTTCATTCCCCGAGAATCTCGCAACATCGTTTCGTCGATTTGTGTTGCAAACCTTCATTTTCCTTTCTAGACGCGATGAGTCTGGAATATCCTGACACCAACCAGATCTGAATCTCAGGCAGATATGATGGTTGGAGCATTTTCCGAGAACTATAATAGTGGTCTCTCGATAACCGGTAAAGTGGATGTCGTGGCCAACACATCCAGTCAGAAGACCTATTATTGTAGTATCTCGATTGAAGAAAGTTGGCCACCTTCCCATGAGGATTTCGTAGGATTTACCTCCGTAGTTAATCCTTACGGATTCTTGAGCTTCCGAAGTCCGACCTTTACTTGACGTCCTAGATACCAAACCGTACCAATAAATGGGTTATCCTAGCACATCAAGGAGAACATTAGAAGCGGAGTACTATATGTCTCTCTGTCGATCATCCAGATTTTGTTTCCTTGGCCTCGCTAAGGTGAAATCTGAGAAAGTGTTATGTTTCTTTGCGTCTGCATCTTCCACCATTATTCATCATGGTAGCATGTTGTGTTGCCAGGATCCTTGACACGAATATTGGTAGAACCTTGATGACTACGGAAATGCTCAAGTTCTTGAGAGCACGCGCAAGCACCAGGTTTTACCGTTGGCGTTAACTGGGATTTACTTCCAGTTTCCTCGGTTATGTTATAACCTTTCCAAATAGTGGACTCACTCTAGACTGTTGAGTTTTTCCCCAGTTACCAGAATCATTCCCAACATTTGCATTTTGTTCCCAGCTTGCACCTCAGTAGTTGTTGTTCAGGATCATCTTCAAAAGTGGACTTACCATGGGTTCCATCCATTTCTGATGATAAGCAAATCATCCATCGCGTTTTGTTCAACAAGGTAGTCCACAACATCCATTCTAGTATGAGTATGCCATTTCTTCAAAATCCTTCACGCAATCGTTTGTGATTGCCTCAGGCTGGTGAGAAGAGTTTCAATGATCTTTGAATTAAAAGTAATTCTTTTTGCCACTTAAGGGAATATTCCTGCGAGTCACCTTCTTTAAGATGTCTCATTATGGTATCATGGCAATTATCTCCTTGCTACTTTGAAACCGTGCACCATCTTACTCCAATCTGGAATTGTTGCCTATCCAATTGAACCTTTGTAATTTACCTTTTTCCATCACCCCTAATGTGTGTTTCGTGTCTCAGCTCAAGAGCTGTTTTATATCTCACTCCATGAGTTAATCTTGAGTGCTCGATCTACGAGGAGATCGATTTCTGTAGAATTTCTTTCCGCCGTCATCATGCTGGATGAAGATCCCGAAAGCAAAGACGTCAAGATCAAGATGACGAAATGAATCAACATCCTCGGGAAGGGAAGTTGGATCGAGAAGACTGCGATAGTTTTGTGACCCCCCCCTTCCTTTTTACCTCACGTCTTGAATCTTGGGCCGAGATTCTTGTTTAGTGGGGGTGAGTTGTCACATCCCTAGTTCTATTAATGCCTAGTGCTAGCATCTGGAGTTGCATCATGTTTAAATTTTAGTTAAACCTGAAATGGGGATTGCCTAAACCCTAGCACCAAATGAATTCAACTAGGTTCAATAAAAAAATACTTTCAATGACCCATATTGCCCTTTAGAAAAGTTCATGATTTTTGTTAAAGGTGAAAACCTCGGCGAAAAGTCATGCACATGTTTCTAGGCCATTCTGGATTTTTGAACTAGATCATATAGTATTTGAATTTGGGCATTTAAATACTATAAAATAATTAAAATGTTCAAAAAATCCTAAACTGAAATGTTCCATGTTGGATATATTCCAAACAGTGGCCATGAGCAGTTTGGAGATTTTTGAGTGTGCCTAAGTATTTTTAATAAAGCCCAGAACAAAATAATAAAATAGAAAAGAGAAATAAAATAGAAATGGAGAGAGAGAAGGACTACCTGGCCCACCTACCTGAAGCCGGCCCAGCTCGCTGGCCCAGCCCACCAGGGGCTCCTCCCTGTCGTCCTCCCCTTGCCAGGAAGACGAGCGCGTGGCCGGCGCGTGCGAGCACGCGTCCGGCCACCTCCTGCTTGCTCGCCGCTGCTGGAGAGTACCCCGAGCGCCACGACACCCCTTGGACCTCCTATTTTACTAATGGCGCACCACTGGTGCGCCATTAGTATCTGGTATACTAATGGCGCACCTCAGATGCGCCATTAGTATATACAACAGTGCGCCATTAGTATGCCTCCCAGGGGGCCATGTATACCCAGGTGCTTTGGCATACTAATGGCGCACAACAACAAGATGCGCCATTAGTAACTTCGGCATACTAATGGTCCACTGTTCAATGATGCGCCATTAGTATCCTTTGGCATACTAATGGCGCACTGTGATGTGATGCGCCATTAGTATGAATATTAGGTTTTTTTATTTTTTTTATTTTCTGTTTTTTGCACAGGTTACAAAATGTATAATTGGACAAAATATAGACAGCACACATCAAAAACAGATTCATCGAATACAATAGAAGATTAGTCTCTGAATACAATTCATCATATTAGTCTCCGAATACAATTCATCATATTAGTCTCCGAATTGAAAAGACCGAACAAAGATAGAACATTATATTACAAGTCTCGAGACCGCGAGTAGCGAGTTTGTCTTCACATTACAAGTCGATATCGATAATCTAAACTACCATCACATAGAAGAGAGCTGCAGTCATCACGATGAGCATCATCACGATGAAACTCGTCTTCATCCGGTTCCTCCAGCGCTCCCTCCCCTCTCCCGCTAGATAGCGGGCGTATCTAGATTCGGCCTCGGCCCTAGTGGTGTACCCTTTGTAACTGTTACCGCTGAATCGGTGAACCTGTCTCCGACACTCCTCCCAGTCGTCGTAGACTCCGGGAACCTTACCCTTGTACACGACATACGACGGCATCGCTATGCAGTAGCCAAACGAAACGTTAGTACCAATTCACAGACAATACATAAGCAATATATAAGTATGTAACAGAATGATCGGAAGAGAAAAGCAAGACATTAATAGCATCGATTACATCTAAGTTGAACGACTCTCGAAACCAAAGAGACATACTACAAGTTCATTAAAGTTTAATTACAACATGAGCCAATCGATGTTTCAGAACTAGACACAGCATCACTGCTTTCGACTCGACTCAAGGGACCAGAGCATGGATGAAGCCGCCGTCTATCGTGGGAGTCATGAAACAACGGTCGTTGTCAGCCTGCATTTGTAGCATTGTGTCGATGTCACTGTTGGATGGTTGATTTCTGAGGTAGAACTGCCCCGAGGTACGAAGGACATCTTGATGGATGATTTCCGCAAACTCCGACTGGATGCGAAAGAATTCTTGTCTGATGTCCGCGTCCTGGATTGCCGACACGCTCGCGGCCCAATCTTTGAGTTTACTCGGTAGCAGAAGTTGATGATGGTCCCGTACAATCGCCCGCATGTGATGGATGGCGTAGTAGGCACCCTTCTGACCGCCAGGCGGCTGCTTGACGCAGCAGAATGTCATATTGTGGGAGAACATGTGCTTGCCGTACTTATGAATAGGCCTGGTGAAGGTGCCTCCAGATTTGACGTAGCCGGGGAGAACATCATCAAGAACCTTCTTGACATTTGTGTAGTCTACGTTCGACTGACGGTCCGGGTCGAAATACGTGGCCATGGAATATTTGGGGCTTAGGAGGATGAGCGTGCAATGTGTGTCACTGCAGAAAACACGGAATGTTAAAAGAAAAACGATCGAAATCTAAGAATTCATATGTTACGGGGCGGTTGAGGGGAGGACTTACTCGGGAAAGTAAGGCACGAGGAAGTTATCCTTATCTTGGTTTGCCAGAATGACGCCTTCGAGGTAAGAAGTCGCGATTTGCCGGTCCCCAGCGCTGCCCAAGATCTTGGCACGCATGTAGAAGGGGTCGACTATCATGATGTCCGGGGTCTTGTCGCGAATGATCCACATCTCCATACTCAGCGAAAATAGCCGAACGAAGGTGTAGTGCAGCGGATGAAGGTTCAACATAGCGTGGATGTCATCAAACCGCAGGACGATCATACCCCCGATGGAGTTATCCACAAAGCCCTTGCCCTCTGGCACCTTGACCGTGAAAACCGGGTATGCCACATCCTTCTCTCCGAGACGCCGCTTCTCCAAAGAAAGAACACTGTCATGCAGACTCCGCATAGCATCGGTTGTAGCATCGAGCATATTTCTCGGTAGCATTGGCCTACCCGCCACATGCACCCCCCTCGAGATATCCTCATGTGAAGGTGGCCCGTCCTGAGCACGGATCGTACTCGGTGCCGGCTGGCCCGCACCCTTGTTAGTCTTTCTTTTGCGTGCCTTCTTCTTCTCCTGTAATGGGACCGAGTTCTGCTCACAGACCGCCTTCTTGAGTGTGTTGGGGCTGATAATATTTCGCACCTCGCCTATCTGAGGCTCGGTGAAGTCGGCAGCTGGAGGCGTCTCCTGAGAGCTGAACGGCAGACGATGCCTGTTGCAACTTGGCTTCTCCGCGGTACCAGCTAGATCGCGCATGTCTTTTGTTGGGTTGGGTTCTTGAGAAGGAGGCCCCATGAAGTCGCCATCGTACCCATGATCGACAAAGTACTGATCGACGTTGGCAAATGTATCGTCGTCGTCGTCGTTCTGATCCTGTGCCATATGCATGTTTGGATCCAGTGGCATAGGGATGTCCGGCACCGTTGCGGTGGTCTTGCCATGGGGCCGACTTGGCGCCGGCACGACTGGCGGTGTTGTCTTTGGGGTGGTGTCCCCCGCCCCCAAACGAATCTGGCTCTTCGGCCAGAGCAGGGGCCAGCTCAGGCAGGTGCTGAGGGTCATCACGTCATCATCGTCAGCCCGACGGGTCGAATCGGAGGTAACAACTCGTCGCAGCCTGGCAGCACCCGAACCAGTTGAACCCTAAACAAGTTGGGTGGCATCTGGGTACTGTGGAACAAGGGGTTGCCCGGTTGAACGATTTTGCCCTTGGCGACATTGACCAACTCGTCATTCACGAAGTGCAGGAGAGTGCACGGAACGTCGGCGGCGCCCTGCGAAAACATGTAGGGCGTCAGGGATGCCCAGTCAAAGGCAATGAGATGAAGTCCTCGGCCGAGAGAGGCTTAATTAGTTACCGTGATGATGGCGTCGAGCTCGGCTAATGTCGAGGCACCGCCAATGGCGGCGTGCAGTTGACGGA
Source organism: Triticum monococcum (assembly GCA_034509565.1). Lineage (NCBI taxonomy): Eukaryota > Viridiplantae > Streptophyta > Magnoliopsida > Poales > Poaceae > Triticum > Triticum monococcum. Next base: position 706,243,582 of record CM067842.1, on the reverse strand, counting down.
GGGGCCGCTTGCTGCAGAGGTGCCGGCCGGCGTACACCCGGGTGCATTAAGCTCCCGTGCCGGCGTCGGAGACACCAATGCCGCCTCCGCCGGAGACACCAATGGCCCTGCCATCGCGTTCTGCGAGTTGCTGGCCGTGAAGCTAGGAATCGGGGGCGGCCCCTGTTGGCCGCCCGCAATCCACGCACTAATCCCCTGGATCAAGGTAGGCACAATGGCGGTGATCGTCGCTCCGAGTTGTTGTTGCACTTGCTCTTGGACAATCTCCGGAATCCGCGCCACCTGTGCCCTGAGTTCTTGAACCTCGCGCGCCTGGCTTTCCGAGCTGGTCTTTTTCTCCTTTCGCCCACCAGTGTTATAGTATGACGACCATTTTGTCGACAAGCCTTTGCCGGCCACACGACCAGCTGACGTCGGCTTACTGAGCTTATCCTTGTTCTTCATTACATTCAACGCCCTATTTAGAGTGGTGTCCCAAGGGTTGCTCTTAGTCGACCCCGCGCTACTGCTTTCAGTCGCCTGCGGAAGGAATGTGAACCATTTAGAAATTTGGCTTCATTAATTAGAATGCAACCATATGGAGCTAATTACGCGGGGGTGTATTCCTTACCAGAACAAGCTCAAGCGCCCGGGTCTTCAGATCCGTGGTAAGCTCCTTTGTTTTCGGGTCCTTCTTGTACCGGGCCCTGACAAAGTTCCTGGTCTGCTTGTCACCGTATTTATCGAAGAGGGGCGGTAGGCCTTGCTCGGCATGGTCCGGCTCAGATTTAAAGTAAAGTGCACGAGCAGGCAATGCAAACACACAATCAATTGGTGAAAACCATCGACAACCTTGGGACAAATACGGTGCATCAAACCTAGATGATCAGTGGACCAATTCTAAGTATGTATCAAGAACTATAGCTAGGAAGTTATCAACAGTTGAACTTGGGGATATACTAATCATGAACAATCTCTCCTGGTCGGTCCAACTCAGAAATCATACCATTGTCTAAAACTGCTTAATAGATTCAGATCATCTAATTGTGAATCATGCGATTTGGGGTTTCAATTTCAGATCATCTTTTACTTATCAACAATTAAACAGGGGGAGGAGGGTGGAGGATCATGAGGCTTCATGGTGAAACGGACCAAAACTAAATGTACTAAGAGCAAAATGCCCAAATCACAATGGTCAGTGGTCTGGCCATTGTGAACACAAGTACCAACTGTCTACACCTTCAGTCAGATTGGGACCATCAAAATGGAAAAAAGAATCCAAGATGTGCGAGAGTTTAGGGTAACATAAACCCAACGCACGGATAATGCAAATGTGTTACATTACATCACATGGCACACACATAAGAGTTAAACAATCTGTCAAAACAAACGGCACTACTTGGGGAAGGCAGCAGATTACCAGATTGAGAAGGCAAATAAAATTAACGGGGGACGGACTAGATAACTGAGTGCAAATTGTGGATAACATGTAAATGAACTACGCATGCATCAAAGTTTAATTGTGAAGGAAATATGCCCTAGAGGCAATAATAAAGTTATTATTTATTTCCTTATATCATGATAAATGTTTATTATTCATGCTAGAATTGTATTAACCGGAAACATAATACATGTGTGAATACATAGACAAACAGAGTGTCACTAGTATGCCTCTACTTGACTAGCTCGTTAATCAAAGATGGTTATGTTTCCTAAACATGAACAAAGAGTTGTTATTTGATTAACGAGGTCACATCATTAGTTGAATGATCTGATTGAAATGACCCATTCCATTAGCTTAGCACCCGATCGTTTAGTATGTTGCTATTGCTTTTCTTCATGACTTATACATGTTCCTATGACTATGAGATTATGCAACTCCCGTTTACCGGAGGAACACTTTGGGTACTACCAAACGTCACAACGTAACTGGGTGATTATAAAGGAGTACTACAGGTGTCTCCAAAGGTAAATGTTGGGTTGGCGTATTTCGAGATTAGGATTTGTCACTCCGATTGTCGGAGAGGTATCTCTGGGCCCTCTCGGTAATGCACATCACTTAAGCCTTGCAAGCATTGCAACTAATGAGTTAGTTGTGGGATGATGTATTATAGAACGAGTAAAGAGACTTGCCGGTAATGAGATTGAACTAGGTATTGGATACCGACGATCGAATCTCGAGCAAGTAACATACCGATGACAAAGGGAACAACGTATGTTGTTATGCGGTCTGACCGATAAAGATCTTCGTAGAATATGTAGGAGCCAATATGGGCATCCAGGTCCCGCTATTGGTTATTGACCGGAGACGTGTCTCGGTCATGTCTACATTGTTCTCGAATCGTAGGGTCCGCACGCTTAACGTTACGATGACAGTTATTATGAGTTTATGCATTTTGATGTACCGAAGGTTGTTCGGAGTCCCGGATGAGATCACGGACATGACAAGGAGTCTCTAAATGGTCGAGACGTAAAGATTGATATATTGGAAGCCTATGTTTGGACATCGGAAGTGTTCCGGGTGAAATCGGGATTTTACCGGATTACCGGGAGGGTTACCGGAACCCCCCGGGAGTCAAATGGGCCAACATGGGCCTTAGTGGAAAGGTGAGAGGGCAGCCCACATAGGGCTGCGCCTCCCCCCTCTCCCTAGTCCTATTAGGACTAGGAGAGGGGCCGGCCACCTCTCTCTCTCTCTCTCCTTTAAAGGATTCCTAGTTGGACTAGGATTGGAGGGGGGAGTCCTACTCCCGGTAGGAGTAGGACTCCTCCTGCGCCTCCCTTTCTCTGGCCGGCCAGCCCCCCTCCCTCCATCCTTTATATACGGGGGCAGGGGACACCCCAAGACACACAAGTTGATCCTTGAGATCGTTCCTTAGCCGTGTGCGGTGCCCCCTACCACCAAATTCCACCTCGATCATACCGTTACAGTGCTTAGGCGAAGCCCTGCGTCGGTAGTACATCAAGATCGTCACCACGCCGTCGTGCTGACGGAACTCTTCCTCGAAGCTTTGCTGGATCGGAGCCCGAGGATCGTCATCGAGCTGAACGTGTGCTAAGAACTCGGAGGTGCCGGAGTAACGGTGCTTGGATCGGTCGGATCGGGAAGAAGCCGTACGACTTCTTCCTCTACGTTGTGTGATCGCTTCCACAGTCGGTCTGCGTTGGTACGTAGACAACACTCTCCCCCTCGTTGCTATGCATCACCATGATCTTGCGTGTGCGTAGGAAAATTTTCGAAATTACTACGTTCCCCAACAGTGGCATCCGAGCCTAGGTTTTATGGTTTGATGTTATTTGCACGAGTAGAACACAAGTGAGTTGTGGGCGATACAAGTCATACTGCCTACCAGCATGTCATACTTTGGTTCGGCGGTATTGTTGGGTGAGACGATCCGGACCAACCTTACGCGTACTCTTACGCGAGACCGGTTCCCTCGACGTGCTTTGCACATAGATGGCTTGCGGAAGACTGTCTCTCCAACTTTAGTTGAACCAAGTGTGACTACGCCCGGTCCTTGAGAAGGTTAAAACGGAGTCTATTTGACGAACTATCATTGTGGTTTTGATGCGTAGGTGAGATGAGTTCTTACTTAAGCCCGTAGCAGCCACGTAAAACTTGCAACAACAAAGTAGAGGACGTCTAACTTGTTTTTGCAGGGCATGTTGTGATGTGATATGGTCAAGGCATGATGCTGATTTTATTGTATGAGATGATCATGTTTTGTAACCGAGTTATCGGCAACTGGCAGGAGCCATATGGTTGTCGCTTTATTGTATGCAATGCAATCGCGATGTAATGCTTTACTTTATTGCTAAGCGGTAGTGATAGTCGTGGAAGCATAAGATTGGCGAGACGACAATGATGCTACGATGGAGATCAAGGTGTCGCGCCGGTGACGATGGTGATCATGACGGTGCTTCGGAGATGGAGATCACAAAGCACAAGATGATGATGGCCATATCATATCACTTATATTGATTGCATGTGATGTTTATCCTTTTATGCATCTTATCTTGCTTTGATTGACGGTAGCATTATAAGATGATCTCTCACTAAATTATCAAGAACTGTTCTCCCTGAGTATGCACCGCTGCAAAAGTTCTTCGTGCTGAGACACCACGTGATGATCGGGTGTGATAGGCTCTACGTTCAAATACAACGGGTGCAAAACAGTTGCACACGCAGAATACTCAGGTTAAACTTGACGAGCCTAGCATATGCAGATATGGCCTCGGAACACAGAGACCGAAAGGTCGAGCGTGAATCATATAGTAGATATGATCAACATGACGATGTTCACCATTGAAAGCTACTCCATCTCACGTGATGATCGGTTATGGTTTAGTTGATTTGGATCACGTGATCACTTAGAGGATTAGAGGGATGTCTATCTAAGTGGGAGTTCCTAAGTAATTTGATTAACTGAACTTAAACTTATCATCAACTTAGTACCTGATAGTATCTTGCTTGTTTATGTTGATTGTAGATAGGTGGCTCGTGCTGTTGTTCCGTTGAATTTTAATGCGTTCCTTGAGAAAGCAAAGTTGAAAGATGATGGTAGCAATTACACGGACTGGGTCCGTAACCTGAGGATTATCCTCATTGCTGCACAGAAGAATTACGTCCTGGAAGCACCGCTGAGTGCCAGGCCTGCTGCAAGAGCAACACCAGAAGTTATGAACGTCTGGCAGAGCAAAGCTGATGACTACTCAATAGTTCAGTGTGCCATGCTTTACGGCTTAGAACCGGGACTTCAACGACGTTTTGAACGTCATGGAGCATATGAGATGTTCCAGGAGTTGAAGTTAATATTTCAAGCAAATGCCCGGATTGAGAGATATGAAGTCTCCAATAAGTTCTATAGCTGCAAGATGGAGGAGAACAGTTCTGTCAGTGAGCATATACTCAAAATGTCTGGGTATAATAATGACTTGATTCAATTGGGAGTTACACTTCCGGATGATTGCGTCATTGACAGAATTCTCCAATCACTGCCACCAAGCTACAAGAGCTTTGTGATGAACTATAATATGCAAGGGATGAACAAGACTATTCCCGAGCTCTTCGCAATGCTGAAAGCTGCGGAGGTAGAAATCAAAAAGGAGCATCAAGTGTTGATGGTTAACAAAACCACTAGTTTCAAGAAAAAGGGCAAAGGGAAGAAGAAGGGGAACTTCAAGAAGAACAGCAAGCAAGTTGCTGCTCAAGAGAAGAAACCCAAGTCTGGACCTAAGCCTGAAACTGTGTGCTTCTACTGCAAGCAGACTGGTCACTGGAAGCGGAACTGCCCCAAGTATTTGGCGGATAAGAAGGATGGCAAGGTGAACAAAGGTATATGTGATATACATGTTATTGATGTGTACCTTACTAATGCTCGCAGTAGCACCTGGGTATTTGATACTGGTTCTGTTGCTAATATTTGCAACTCGAAACAGGGACTACAGAATAAGCGGACACTAGCAAAGGACGAGGTGACGATGCGCGTGGGAAACGGTTCCAAAGTCGATGTGATCGCGGTCGGCACGCTACCTCTACATCTACCTTCGGGATTAATATTAGACCTAAATAATTGTTATTTGGTGCCAGCGTTGAGCATGAACATTATATCTGGATCTTGTTTGATGCGAGACGGTTATTCATTTAAATCAGAGAATAATGGTTGTTCTATTTATATGAGTAATATCTTTTATGGTCATGCACCCTTGAAAAGTGGTCTATTCTTATTGAATCTCGATAGTAGTGATACACATATTCATAATGTAGAAGCCAAAAGATGCAGAGTTGATAATGATAGTGCAACTTATTTGTGGCACTGCCGTTTAGGTCATATCGGTGTAAAGCGCATGAAGAAACTCCATACTGATGGGCTTTTGGAACCACTTGATTATGAATCACTTGGTACTTGCGAACCGTGCCTCATAGGCAAGATGACTAAAACACCGTTCTCCGGTACTATGGAGAGAGCAACAGATTTATTGGAAATCATACATACCGATGTATGTGGTCCGATGAATATTGAGGCTCGTGGCGGATATCGTTATTTTCTCACCTTCACAGATGATTTAAGCAGATATGGGTATATCTACTTAATGAAACATAAGTCTGAAACATTTGAAAAGTTCAAGGAATTTCAGAGTGAAGTTGAAAATCATCGTAACAAGAAAATAAAGTTTCTACGATCTGATCGTGGAGGAGAATATTTGAGTTACGAGTTTGGTATACATTTGAAAAATTGTGGAATAGTTTCGCAACTCACGCCACCCGGAACACCACAGCGTAATGGTGTGTCCGAACGTCGTAATCGTACTTTACTAGATATGGTGCGATCTATGATGTCTCTTACTGATTTACCGCTATCGTTTTGGGGTTATGCTTTAGAGACGGCCGCATTCACGTTAAATAGGGCACCATCAAAATCCGTTGAGACGACGCCTTATGAACTATGGTTTGGCAAGAAACCAAAGTTGTCATTTCTTAAAGTTTGGGGCTGCGATGCTTATGTGAAAAAGCTTCAACCTGATAAGCTCGAACCCAAAGCGGAGAAATGTGTCTTCATAGGATACCCAAAGGAAACTGTTGGGTATACCTTCTATCACAGATCCGATGGAAAGACATTCGTTGCTAAGAATGGATCATTTCTAGAGAAGGAGTTTCTCTCGAAAGAAGTGAGTGGGAGGAAAGTAGAACTTGACGAGGTAACTGTACCTACTCCGTTATTGGGAAATAGTACATCACAGAAAACTGTTTCTGTGAGACCTACACCAATAAGAGAGGAAGTTAATGATGATAATCATGAAACTTTAGATCAAGATACTACTGAACCTCGTAGATCAACCAGAGTAAGATCCGCACCAGAGTGGTACGGTAATCCTGTTCTGGAAGTCATGCTACTAGATCATGATGAACCTACGAACTATGAAGAAGCGATGGTGAGCCCAGATTCCGCAAAGTGGCTTGAAGCCATGAAATCTGAGATGGGATCCATGTATGAGAACAAAGTATGGACTTTGGTTGACTTGCCCGATGATAGGCAAGCAATTGAGAATAAATGGATCTTCAAGAAAAAGACTGACGCTGACAGTAATGTTACTGTCTATAAAGCTCGACTTGTCGCAAAAGGTTTTCGACAAGTTCAAGGAGTTGACTACGATGAGACTTTCTCACCCGTAGCGATGCTTAAGTCTGTCAGAATTATGTTAGCAATTGCCGCATTTTATGATTATGAAATTTGGCAAATGGATGTAAAAACTGCATTCCTGAATGGATTTCTGGAAGAAGAGTTGTATATGATGCAACCGGAAGGTTTTGTCGATCCAAAGGGAGCTAACAAAGTGTGCAAACTCCAGCGATCCATTTATGGACTGGTGCAAGCATCTCGGAGTTGGAATAAACGCTTTGATAGTGTGATCAAAGCATTTGGTTTTATACAGACTTTTGGAGAAGCCTGTATTTACAAGAAAGTGAGTGGGAGCTCTGTAGCATTTCTGATATTATATGTGGATGACATATTACTGATTGGAAATGATATAGAATTTCTGGATAGCATAAAGGGATACTTGAATAAAAGTTTTTCAATGAAAGACCTCGGTGAAGCTGCTTACATATTAGGTATAAAGATCTATAGAGATAGATCAAGACGCTTAATTGGACTTTCACAAAGCACATACCTTGACAAGATTTTGAAGAAGTTCAAAATGGATCAAGCAAAGAAAGGGTTCTTGCCTGTGTTACAAGGTGTGAAGTTGAGTCAGACTCAATGCCCGACCACTGCAGAAGATAGAGAGATAATGAAAGATGTTCCCTATGCTTCAGCCATAGGCTCTATCATGTATGCAATGCTGTGTACCAGACCTGATGTGTGCCTTGCTATAAGTTTAGCAGGGAGGTACCAAAGTAATCCAGGAGTGGATCACTGGACAGCGGTCAAGAACATCCTAAAATACCTGAAAAGGACTAAGGATATGTTTCTCGTATATGGAGGTGACAAAGAGCTCACCGTAAGAGGTTACATTGATGCAAGCTTTGACACTGATCCGGACGATTCTAAATCGCAAACCGGATACGTATTTACTTTAAACGGTGGAGCTGTCAGTTGGTGCAGTTCTAAACAAAGCGTCGTAGCGGGATCTACATGTGAAGCGGAGTACATAGCTGCTTCAGAAGCAGCGAACGAAGGAGTCTGGATGAAGGAGTTCATATCCGATCTAGGTGTCATACCTAGTGCATCGGGTCCAATGAAAATCTTCTGTGACAATACTGGTGCAATTACCTTGGCAAAGGAATCCAGATTTCACAAAAGAACCAAACACATCAAGAGACGCTTCAACTCCATCCGGGATTTAGTCCAGGTGGGAGACATAGAGATTTGCAAGATACATACGGATCTGAATGTTGCAGACCCGTTGACTAAGCCTCTTCCACGAGCAAAACATGATCAGCACCAAGGCTCCATGGGTGTTAGAATCATTACTGTGTAAACTAGATTATTGACTCTAGTGCAAGTGGGAGACTGAAGGAAATATGCCCTAGAGGCAATAATAAAGTTATTATTTATTTCCTTATATCATGATAAATGTTTATTATTCATGCTAGAATTGTATTAACCGGAAACATAATACATGTGTGAATACATAGACAAACAGAGTGTCACTAGTATGCCTCTACTTGACTAGCTCGTTAATCAAAGATGGTTATGTTTCCTAACCATGAACAAAGAGTTGTTATTTGATTAACGAGGTCACATCATTAGTTGAATGATCTGATTGACATGACCCATTCCATTAGCTTAGCACCCGATCGTTTAGTATGTTGCTATTGCTTTTCTTCATGACTTATACATGTTCCTATGACTATGAGATTATGCAACTCCCGTTTACTGGAGGAACACTTTGGGTACTACCGAACGTCACAACGTAACTGGGTGATTATAAAGGAGTACTACAGGTGTCTCCAAAGGTAAATGTTGGGTTGGCGTATTTCGAGATTAGGATTTGTCACTCCGATTGTCGGAGAGGTATCTCTCGGCCCTCTCGGTAATGCACATCACTTAAGCCTTGCAAGCATTGCAACTAATGAGTTAGTTGTGGGATGATGTATTACAGAACGAGTAAAGAGACTTGCCGGTAATGAGATTGAACTAGGTATTGGATACCGACGATCGAATCTCGAGCAAGTAACATACCGATGACAAAGGGAACAACGTATGTTGTTATGCGGTCTGACCGATAAAGATCTTCGTAGAATATGTAGGAGCCAATATGGGCATCCAGGTCCCGCTATTGGTTATTAACCGGAGACGTGTCTCGGTCATGTCTACATTGTTCTCGAACCGTAGGGTCCGCACGCTTAACGTTACGATGACAATTATTATGAGTTTATGCATTTTGATGTACCGAAGGTTGTTCGGAGTCCCGGATGAGATCACGGACATGACGAGGAGTCTCGAAATGGTCGAGACGTAAAGATTGATATATTGGAAGCCTATGTTTGGACATCGGAAGTGTTCCGGGTGAAATCGGGATTTTACCGGATTACCGGGAGGGTTACCGGAACCCCCCGGGAGTCAAATGGGCCAACATGGGCCTTAGTGGAAAGGTGAGAGGGCAGCCCACATAGGGCTGCGCCTCCCCCCCTCTCCCTAGTCCTATTAGGACTAGGAGAGGGGCCGGCCACCTCTCTCTCTCTCTCCTTTAAAGGATTCCTAGTTGGACTAGGATTGGAGGGGGGAGTCCTACTCCCGGTAGGAGTAGGACTCCTCCTGCGCCTCCCTCTCTCTGGCCGGCCAGCCCCCCTCCCTCCATCCTTTATATACGGGGGCAGGGGACACCCCAAGACACACAAGTTGATCCTTGAGATCGTTCCTTAGCCGTGTGCGGTGCCCCCTACCACCAAATTCCACCTCGATCATACCGTTACAGTGCTTAGGCGAAGCCCTGCGTCGGTAGTACATCAAGATCGTCACCACGCCATCGTGCTGACGGAACTCTTCCTCGAAGCTTTGCTGGATCGGAGCCCGAGGATCGTCATCGAGCTGAACGTGTGCTAAGAACTCGGAGGTTCCGGAGTAACGGTGCTTCGATCGGTCAGATCGGGAAGACGCCGTACGACTTCTTCCTCTACGTTGTGTGATCGCTTCCGCAGTCGGTCTGCGTTGGTACGTAGACAACACTCTCCCCCTCGTTGCTATGCATCACCATGATCTTGCGTGTGCGTAGGAAAATTTTCGAAATTACTACGTTCCCCAACAAATTGTTCTTAAGCAGTATCTGGCAGATCAGGGCACACACGCTAAGCTAGAAAGTTAGGGCGTCCAAAGTAGATTTGCCGAATCAGGGAACAAAATTAAATTGACATCAATGGCAGCTTTACAAGCTCCAACCTTAATTTACAGCAACAACGATTGGTTGAAGGGTGAAGTGGGATTCAGAGCGACATCTAAGTGAACTACATGACCGATTCTAATTCCACTTCCCGAAAGAATGTTTGGTACTAGAATCAAGCAATCAGGGTAGCTTCAATGCCAGTCTATTCCACCGTAGAAAAGATCCAAACCAGTCAAGAGGGGGAGAGGGGGAGAGGGGGAGAGGAGGAGGGGAGCTCACGGGGGTCGTAGGGATAGGGCAGTGGGGCGCGGGGAGGATGTCGGGGACGAGGTTCGGGTGGTGGTGCTTCGGCGACGGTGCTGTGGACGGGGCGGCGTCCGGGCGGTGGGGTCGCGTCGAGGCGGCGGGGCAGCGTCGAGGCGGCGGGGGTAGCGGCGTCGGGGCGGGGTCGAGGCGGCGTCGGGGCGGCGGGGCAGCGTCGAGGCGGCGGGGCAGCGGCGTCGGGAGAGGAGAGGGGAAGGGGATCGAGGGCGAGGGGGAGAGAGGGGATAGGTTTGGGCCAGGGTGGAAATATGGATGGGGGCGGCACAATACTAATGGCGCACCACCCCTCGGTGTGCCATAAGTACATCCATACTAATGGCGCACCTCACCGTGGTGCGCCATTAGTAGTTTTTTTTCTTATAGCAATGGCACAATACTAATGGCGCACCACCCCTCGGTGCGCCATAAGTACATCCATACTAATGGCGCACCTCACCGTGGTGCGCCATTAGTATTTTTTTTTATTTCTGCTCGAGCCAATAGGTTATCTTCCACCTGACCCGATCCACACCAAGTTCCCTCTACTAGCTTGACTGGTCAGCAGCCAGTTCTCACACCAGGAAGTCCCGGGTTCGATTCCTAGGCTCCACAAAATTTTTTTATGCATTTAAAATGCTGTTTGATACTTATTTGTGTTTAAATATGTTCAAACTTGTTTAAATCATAACAGTAATATTTTTTTATAAGACAGTAATAATTTTTTTAAAAATATCATCAAACAGTAATGCCGGTGGAGCGGGGGAGGGTGCGCGGGGTGCGGGGGGTCGGCGGCGGCTGTTGAGTAGGGGAGGGGTGCGGGGGGGTCGGCGGCGGCGGTTGAGTAGGGGAATCGAGGGTGCGGGGGGTCGGCGGCGGCGGCTGGTGGACCGGGGGGTGCTCGGCGGCGAGGGGGGCCGGATCTGGCGAGGTGGGATAGCGATCGAGATGGAGGGGGATCGAGATCGAGTGTCCATGAAATTTAAAAATATTCATGATAGTTCAAAAAGTGCCCATGAAATACAATCGAGAAATGAAGGCTACGATTTAAATACAATCGATCTTAGCTAGCTATCTGTTCACAATCTTCTTGCCCTTCTTTTTCGCAAATGGAGTTCTTCTGTGGAACGGACGTCCTTTAGGTAGGGTGGTCCTGCTTCTTCTTGTGGTGTATGCTGCTACTTCATCATCGTCGTCATGTTCGATCCTCGGGTCGTCGTACTTGTCGAAGTCTTGCTCATTGGCTACTCCATCCATTCCGATGATCTTCCTTTTGCCTCTCCTCACGACAACACGACTGGGCTTTGACGGGTCGGTAATGAAGAAGCATTGGTCCACTTGGGAAGCCAGTACCCATGGCTCATTTTTCGCGGTGACGTTTGCGCCCGCGGTCTTGGATTTGGCTTCGGGTATAACCATGGTGGTGAAATACCGGTCTTCTTTTAGGACGCTCTTGGCCCATCTGACACGGAACATAGGGACCTTCTCTCCAGCGTAGCTCAGCTCCCAGATCTCCTCGATCCTTCCGTAGTATCTGTCCTTGTCGTTACCGGTGTAGGATTCCATCGTTACCCCGGAGTTGTGATAACCATCGCCCTTCATGTCCTTGGCCTCGGTGTAGAATGTGTAGCCGTTGATATCGTACGCCTCATAGGTCATCAGGTTGTGCTCGGCGCCCTGTGACAAGGCGAATATGAGTTGTTCTTCCGCGGAAGAATCCTCATGTAAAGGGTATGACAGAAGCTTCTGCTTGACCAACACGTGAAACATGAGTTGTGCTCTTTGAGTATATCTCCGTCCGTCCTCTGTTGGCCTCGGTCATTGTACGTCTTCTTAATAAAGGTTTTGTGCTCTACCACCCAAGGATCGACCACGTCTATGTGTTGTAGCGCGACTAGGTTTGCTCTTTCAAAGTCGGCGAGTCGACCCTCGAAGTTGACATGCATTTCGCGACGACCCTCACGGTGACCCCATCCAGCGAGCCTGCCAAGGTGCCTGTTGACGGGCAGACCAACGGGGTTCTCGAGGCCTAGATAATTCGTGCAGTAGGAGATGCACTCTTCGGTCAGAAAGCCCCTGGCTATGCTTCCCTCTGGACGTGACATGTTGCGAACGTATCCTTTGATGACACCATTCATCCTTTCGAACGGCATCATGCTGTGCAGGAACGTCGGCCCGAGTTGGATGATATCGTGCACGATATGGACCAGCAGATGCACCATAACGTCGAAGAATGCGGGCGGGAAGTACATCTCAAGCTCGCATAGTATCACCATGATCTCTTCCTGTAGCCTTCTGAGTTGCCTCACGCCAACAGACTTCCTTGAGATGACGTCGAAAAAGTTGCATAGGCCAAATAGGGCTTCACGGACATGCGCATCCATGATCCCATGGGTTGCAACTGGAAGTATCTGCATCATCAGCACGTGACAGTCGTGAGACTTCATCCCGCTGAACTTCAGCTTTGCTGGGTCTAGGTATCTTCTTATCTTCCCCGCGTAACCGTAAGGAAGTTTTACTCCTACGAGGCAGGTGAAAAACTGCTCGATCTCCTCCTGACTTAGAGTGAAGCACGCGGGAGGGTAGTCATTTCCGGTCTTCTTGGCCTTTTTGCCTTTGCGACGACTTTCCGTGTCCTGCTTCGCCTCATCATCATCATCATCATCATCATCATGATCATCATATATAGCGTGAAGCTCCTGCCTGATGCCCATTGATTTCAAGTCTGCCCTTGCTTTTGGCCCATCTTAGGTCCTCTCTGGCATGTTGAGCAGGGTACCAAGCAGACTCTCGCACACGTTCTTCGTGATATGCATGACATCAAGGCTGTGAGGCACACGGTGGATCTTCCAGTACGACAAGTCCCAGAAAACAGACCTCGCTTTCCATACCTTCAGCAGCGGCTCTGGCACCTTTCGCTTCTTTCCTGGCTCTGGCGCCTTTTGCTTCTTTCCCGGCAGTGGGCAGTCTTTCCAATTTTTCAACAACTCGTCTATTTCCTCGCCGCTCCTCGTACGCGGGCGTCCTCGGGGTTCGGTTTCACCATCGAACAGATCCTTGCGTTTTCTCCATAGGTCATCGTCGCGAAGCCACCTTCGATGTCCCATGAACACGGTTTTCGAAGACCCGGGATCTCTATCTAGCTGGCGATACATTGTGTCATCCATGCACCTGACGCATCCAGAAAATCCGTGGACCACCTGCCCCGCGACATATCCGTAACCGAGATAGTTGTGCACCGTCGTGAGCAGCGCGGCTCTCGTAGGGAAATATTCTTTCTCTGCGGCGTCCCACGTATTGGCTGGCATTTTCCACAGCGTGTCAAGCTCCTCTTTCAGCAGCCCCAGATACAGATTGATGTCATTCCCTGGTTGTTTCGGTCCTTCAATTAGCATACTCATGTGAATGTACTTCCTCTTCATGCACAACCAGGGGGGAAGGTTGTACATCCACACAAACACACAGGCCAGGTGCTATGTGTGCTTCTCTGCCTGCCAATCGGATTGACTCCATCGGTGCTCGCGCCCAGCATGATGTTCCTTGGATTGTTCCCAAATTCTGGGTCTTCGAAGTTCAATGCTTGCCACTAGCTCGCATCCTTAGGGTGACTCAGCATCTTCTCTTTTTTATCTATCTCCTGATCATTTGCGTCATCTTCTCGCTTCTTCTCCTCCCTATCCGCATGCCAACGTAGGAGCTTTGCTACCTTAGGGTCCGTGAAATACCGCTGCAGACGAGGAGTGATCGGAAAGTACCACACCACTTTTCGAGGAGCTTTCTTGCTCTTCTTGTATCGAGTGACGCCGCACACCGGACATATGGTAGACCCCGCATGCTCGTCCCGATAAATGATGCAATTGTTCATGCACACATGGTATTTCACGTGCGGTAAATCCAGAGGACACACGATTTTCTTCGCCTCCTCCAAACTGGTCGGGCACTTGTTCCCCTTGGGAAGACGTTCGTGCCAGCATGACATGTTCTCGTCGAAGCATGCGTCGGTCATTTTGTGTTTTACCTTCATCTCCAGAGCCATGAGTGTTACTTTCAGGCGGGTATCCTCGGGCCTGCATCCTTCATACAATGGAGTAACCGCGTCTAACTCAAGTTGATCCATCTTGGCTTTCTCTCGGGCGGCAGCTCTTGCGTTATCCGTCTGCTTGAGAAGCAGCTCTTGAATATGAGGGTCCTGCACCCAGCCCATCGATGGTCCAGCGTCGTCTGCTCCGCCGGCATCATCATCTTCATGATCATGCCTGTCGTCTGCTCCGGCATCTTCCTCATCATCATGTCCTGCATCTTCTACATAATGACTGTGTACAGCATCACCGTCGTGATCATCTCCTGGGAATTCTTCGTCTTCTCGCCCGCCCGAGCCGCGGTGGTTGTCTTGCCGCCCTTCCTCATTTCTTGCCTGGCCCCCATGGACGACTTCGTAGTCATCTTCATCACCTTGCCACCGATAGCCATCCATGAAACCACGCAAGAGCAGGTGGTCCCGCACCTGCCCGGATTCTGGGTCCGCAATAAGGCTCTTCAGCTTGCATCTTCGACACGGACATCTTATCTCCGTCTTGTTCTTTTGAAGCATCTCGGCCTTCGCGGACCTCAAAAACCTATTCACGATGCCTTCGGTCATCATGCGGACCATGGTCGCCTGCGGGGTAGAGCAAAATGATATTTTAGAACCAAGAAAAAATTTGGCATGACTTTCCCTAAAAATAGGACCAAAAAGAATGCTTAATGCCAAAATTCTCGCCGAAACAGAAATATATCAACATTCAGGCAAAATATTGGCAACTATCGCATTTCAAATACCGGTACACCTCCCAACACAAACACATATGCAACACCACTAACATATGCAACACCACGAACATACATGGATCTAGCTAGGCCATAAAAAGTGCATGTGCACATTGTTGTAGGGGGAACAACATAAATATAGCTTCCCCCCTTACTTACCTATTAAAACAAGGTAATTTAACCACTTAAATTGAATGGATTTATGGTGGAAATGAGGTGAAAAAGAGGAGGCACCCGAGACAAGGAGGAGGTGGAGAGAATGAAGTGGGGAGAAAGTGAGTGTGGGTAGGAGAGGCTGTCCAAAATATCTTGTTGCTGCCCACTTACTAATGGCGCACCAACTCTAAATGCGCCATTAGTAATCCAGGTTACTAATGGCGCACCTTCTGGTGGTGCGCCATTAGTAGTTTTGCAAAAAAAACATACTAATGGCGCACTGTCCCATAGTGCGCCATTACTAGTTTAGACTAGTAATTGCGCACGGTGGAACAGTGCGCCATTAGTAGTTTTGCAAAAAAGGGAATAAAAAATATAATAAAAAAACAACATTAGTGGCGCACTTTCCGACAGGTGCGCCATTACTAGTTGTCTGGATGCGCCATTAGTGTGTTTGGACAGGCACACTAGTTAAAAAAAAGTTGATACTAATGGCGCACCCTGGGCCAGGTGTGCCATTAGTAGTTTCAACTCTAATGGCGTATCAGAAGGTGGTGCGCCATTAGTATATACTAATGTCGCACCACCTGTCTGGTGCGCCATTAGTGTCAATCCCATCTATAGCCCTTTTTCTAGTAGTGTCAAACCAACTCCATTTAACTTGTTGCTAGTTGCATTAGGCCAATCAACAACATATTGCCATGTCACATTCATGCATCATATTGCTGCATGTCATTCATTGTGTCCTTCCCTGTTTGCCGATAACCGTCCCCTCTTAGACGACGATGTTTCCGATGACGTGATCGTTGACACCGATGAAGAACCATATTGTCTTCAGAAGTGCCAGGCAAGCAAAACCCCCTTGTTCATTCCAATACAATCCCCCTCTCTCGCTCCTGCTCTCTTTTACTGCATTAGGACAACAACGATCATCTGTTACTTGTTGCGGTAGTTGAACCCCTTTCCTCTGCATGACCTGTCATTGCCACAGTAAATAGATGAAACCCACTAGCATGAGTAGGAGTTGTTTGAGCCCTGATGTGCCTACTCATTCATGCTTGTTTGTCATGCCTGCTATTGCATAGAGTCGTGTCAGGCCTGGTTCATCGGGGATGAACCGGAGGTGCGTAAACATGTCCTACAGTGTGTGAGCTAAGTATGTGAACACGATTTGGTAAAGGTAGCGGTGAGAGGCCATGTAGGAGTACATGGTGGGTTGTCTCATTGAAACCGTTCTTAGGAACTGAGTTCTGTGTTTGTGATCCATGAAACAGTTACTACCACGCATTGGGCCCGAAACCAATGGACCCTCTCGGCTTCTTGATCACCCTTGTCGTCTGTCCAGGAGTTGCAACTAGTTTCTGGTGTTTATAGGATATGTGTTCGCGGCCGTGCGTAGCGCTGACCCTAGGGGTGGGCTATGTTGCGGTAGATACACCGTGGCCGGGCATGCCGGGCGCCCGTTTGGTGTCCCGTGAACCCTGTTCACATTGTTCGGGGCCGTATGTGGAAACCTCGGCCGGACTCCCTGCGGATGGAAGTTGGATAGGCGATAAACCTGGACTAGAGACTTGAGTGTTTAGGTAGGCCGTGGCCGACACCCTCGTTGGGCTTCCGCTTGAAGGTTGCCGAGTACATGTCGTGTAAACGGCGGTAAGTGGTGAGAGCGTGTGTGAAGAAGTACACCCCTGCAGGGTTAACATCATCTATTCGAATAGTCGTGTCCGTGGTAATGGACTTCTGGGTTGCCTATAACAGTTCATAGACAAGTGAAAATGGATACTCTAAAACTCGCAAGATAAGTGTGAGTGCTATGGATGGCCTTCTCGTAGGGAGACGAGAGTGGATCCATAGTGGTGTATTGAATGGTGAATATGTGGACTCATGTGCGCCACCTCAAAAGAGTTGCTTGTAGTCGTAGTTCAGGTTAGCCACTGAGTCAAAGCTGGATTGCTGCAATTAAACTCCACCACCCCCTTTATTGATACTGATGCATATGTAGATAGTTCTGATGTAAGTCTTGCTGAGTACCTTTGTACTCACGTTTTCTTAATTCATGTTTTGCAGAGAGAGACTTCAGTCTCGCTAGTAGTTCCGCGTGGACTTCGACGTTAGCTTGATACCTCAGCTACGATCTTGTGCCCTCGGCAGGATCTGGTACATAGTCAGGCTTCTTAGCCCTTTTCCATTTGTAGATGTCTGTACTCAGACATGTTAAGCTTCCCCATGTGCTTGATTTGTATGCTGCGATTGTTGGGTCATGAGACCCATATTTGTAATATCTCGCTCCTCGGAGCCTAAGGAATAAATACTTGAGTTGTAGAGTTATCTTGTGATGCCATGTTGTATTTACACATATCGAGCATATTGTGTGTATGATTGAAATGCTTGGTATGTGTGGGATCCGACAATCTAGTTTATCCTTGGCAGCCTCTCTTATGGGGAAATGTAGTCTAGTGCTTCCATGAGCCATAGTAGTCCGCTACAGCCCGGTTCACCGGAGTCCTGCTAGCCCAGCACTACTGCTCAGGACACTTGACTGTCCGGCATGTGTTCCACTTCGTTCCTGTGTCTGTCCCTTCGGGGAAATGTCATGCGGTGACATCTGGAGTCCTGCCTAGCCTGCTATAGCCCGGGTTCCCGGAGTCCTGTTAGCCCAGTGCTACAGCCCGGATTCACACGCTGCTGACCGACATGCTCGATGTGATTCATGTATGCCTGTCCCCATAGGTTAGTGTTGCTTTGGGTTCATGACTAGCCATGTCGGCCCGGGTTCTCTGTCATATGGATACTAGCGACACTATCATATACGTGAGCCAAAAGGCGCAAACGGTCCCAGGCCATAGTAAGGCGACACCCGTGGGAATACCGTGCGTGAGGCCGCAAAGTGATATGAGGTGTTACCGGCTAGATCGATGTGACTTGGAATCGGGGTCCTGACATCCCAACTCTTGATGAACTACATCAACCTTGAGCAACCCACACAAGTTCAACTACATGAGCAAGATCAACACCACCACCCCAAGGTATGTTATTCCATCTTAGAGAAGCTTTACTCCAAGTCATGAGCCAAAGCAACTCGACAAGATGTGTATACATCAAGATGCTTAAACGAAAAATGGTAAGCCCATTTTGAGCTTAAACGATGAGTATGAGCTATATCAAGTGCTCTCACTTGACTCCTAAGTCAATATACTCTAACATAGGTGACTTTGTCACCGACCATTTCTAGATGAAGTTCTCTTGTGTTTCTCCATGCTTTTGCATTGCATATTTGTTTCTCCTTTCAAAAAAAACTTCATCTAGATCTTTTCTTTGTTCTGTGTTCTGCATTTTCTGCATCCAATTCATTGCAAATCTTTCAGTTAATTCCTTGCAAATCCTTGTGAGATCTTACTTGTCTAGTGAGCTGAGGTGACAAGTGGTTTCACTCTGATGAACTCGGTCACACCGGTTTTTTTCTTCGGCCCAACCGAAATCTTTCGGTGCAACCAAAGCACACAACTCGGAGTCACCGATTCCACCACGGGAAAACCAACTTGCCACTTAATCCTGATTTCTGTTTGCTCCAACTCCACTCAATGATTCTTGTCCTCTACCAGCATCATATTAGACATGCTACTTTGCTCTATGACTCAAGGACCAACCCATTTGTATGACATGTCCAGAAGTGCCCTTCTTGGAAATTGATGTCAAAGGGGGGGAGAGAGAGATCACATCAAAGCTTAATCTTTCCTATAGGGGGAGAAAGAGAGAATACTCAGAGGGAGAGAGTTTCTCAACAAGGAGAAAGTAATATCATCAAAGACCCCAAATGCTTGGTGTTCAAGAGGAGAGATGTCACATGTCTTTAAGAGGGGAAAGACATGTTTGCTTGATTGCTTTAGCTCAAGCTTTGTTGTTCCTTTTTTGTTGCTCTGATTTTCTGTTCCTTATCTTCTCCCATTATCCCATGTTAGATTCAGGGGGAGCAAGACATCTAAGGGGAGAAAATCTCTGATTTCTTTGCATATCTTTACCTTTGGGGACATGTCTATATCCAATGTGGTACTTAGTACTCACTCTACATGTCATCCCAGTCTTGGTTCTCTTGTGGTTTCTCTTGTTTGCTCTGGTCACTAGGTGTATCTATGTTATCTAACCTTGTTTTCGCAGGTAAGTATATGCATCTCAGTCATGTGAATGAGAAATTCTTGCTGATGTACATACTGTTTGCAAGAAGGACTCATGAGCATGAAGGTACATTTCTCATATTCACATCATTTTCTCTGATGCATATAGCCAAGATACATGTAAAACATTGCTTACTCTGTCATGCTTATGCATTCACATGCTCCTATATTCCATATTCACATGATTGCATACATGTAGGGGGAGCCTATGCATGTTACATGTCTTTCAAAAGCTTTACTTGCTATTCTCTATATCTTTATCTAATGCTTTGATGTATGTTGTCATCAATTACCAAAAAGGGGGAGATTGAAAGCACAAGTGCTCCCTAGGTGGTTTTGGTAATTAATGTCAACATATCTCTTGTTGGACTAACACCTTTACCTAGTATATTTCAGAGAAGTTCAACAATGGAGTGGCATGGACTAGAGGATGTGGTACCCCTTGAAGATGCTAAGGACAAAGGATTGGCTCAAGCTTCAAGATCAAGACTCTACATTTTCTATTTTAGTGATCCAAGATCACATTGAGTCTATAGGAAAAGCCAATACTATCAAGAGGGGATGAGGTGTTGCTTAATGGCTTGCTTCCTCAAAGTGCTTAGTGATATGCTCCAAAACCCTCAACTACCTTCCCACATCCACATATGACCTAAACCAAAAGTCAAACTCGGCCCCATCGATTCTTTCTATCAGGCGGCACCGAGTTTCAAATGTCATAGCCACTGCCACAAACCCTAGGCAAATCGGTCTCACCGATAGGGATCTCGGTCTCACCGAAATGGGATTGTAATCTCTCTGTTTCCCTTCTTAACGTTTCGGTCTTACTGAAATGAGCGATCGGTCCCACCGAGATTGCAATGTAAACTCTCTGTTTCCCTTTTGTAACATTTCGGTACACCGAGATGAGCGAATCGGTCCCACCGAGTTTACCTGACCAACTCTCTGGTTAGCTTATTACCAAAATCGGTCCCACCAAGTTTGTGTAATCGGTCACACGGAGATTACGTTATGCCCTAACCCTAAACATATCGGTCCTACCGAGTTGCATCTCAGTCCCACCGAAAATCCTAACGGTCACTAGGTTTGCTGAATCGGTCCGACCGAGTTTAACCATTCGGTCCCACCGAGTTTGGCAAATTGTGTGTAATGGTTAGATTTTGTGTGGAGGCTATATATACCCCTCCACGCACTCTTCATTCGTGGAGAAAGCCATCAGAACATACCTACACTTCCAATAGATATTTTCTGAGAGAGAACCACCTACACTTGTGTTGAGCTCAAGATATTT
Source organism: Triticum monococcum (assembly GCA_034509565.1). Lineage (NCBI taxonomy): Eukaryota > Viridiplantae > Streptophyta > Magnoliopsida > Poales > Poaceae > Triticum > Triticum monococcum. The sequence continues at coordinate 706,222,555 of CM067842.1, read as the reverse complement.
CATTCCAACCATATGAATCTTGATCTCTAGCCTTCCCAAAGTTGCTTTCCACTCAAATATTATTTCCACCAAATCCAAATCCTATGAGAGAGAGTTGAGTGCTGGGGACACTATCATTTGAAGCACAAGAGCAAGGAGTTCATCATCAACACACCGTTTGTTACTTCTTGGAGAGTGGTGTCTCCTAGATTGGCTAGGTGTCACTTGCGAGCCTCCGACAAGATTGTGGAGTTGAACCAAGGAGTTTGTAAGGGCAAGGAGATTGCCTACTTCGTGAAGATCTACCGCTAGTGAGGCAAGTCCTTCGTGGGCGATGTCCATGATGGAATAGACAAGGTTGCTTCTTCGTGGATCCTTCGTGGGTGGAGCCCTCCATGGACTCGCGCAACCGTTACCCTTCGTGGGTTGAAGTCTCCATCGACGTGGATGTACGATAGCACCACCTATTGGAACCACGACAAAAAGATCCGTGTCTCCACACTAGTGCAGAACCGGGCAATAGCACCGGTTCGTAAGGCCCTTTAGTGCCGGTTCCATAACTAGCACTAAAGTGTGGGCACTAAAGGCCCCCCCTTTAGTACCGGTTCAGCACGAATCGGTGCTAAAGGGCAACCACGTGGCACGAGCCAGCTCCGGGGGCCGGGAGCCCTTTTGTACCGGTTGGTAACACCAACCGGTACTAAAATGTTTGGGGGGTTTTTGGTTTTATGATTTCTTTTTCATTTAATTTTGTGTTTTCCACTTTAATTCTTTTTCGTTTGCTGGTATTTTACGATACTACACATTGTACACATTATGCATATATATATATATATTAATAGAATTTCTAGTAGAACCAATCATATATATATCATCAATGTCTCACAAACCACCATATTAATTCACACATACACACATGTATAGCTATATATACGATTTCTCCTACATATGCATGTTGCCTTCGGAGCCAGTGGCATTAGCCTAATTGGTGCCTTCGGAGCACGATGACAATTGGAAGTTGTTCATGGGGGCGGTAGCGGGTAATAGTATTCTCCCTTCGGATTTATGACCTGGTCGAGCAAAAATCCCGCTATTTCCTCTTGAAGTGCTTCTATGCACTCCGTTTCTTGGAGCTTGTCCCGCACCTTTGTGAACTGTTAAGAAGAAGATCAATATGCATGTGTATTAGTTGTGTGACTAGATATCGATAATGGTGTAAAAATTGTGAATAGTGTTCTGACAAGCGTACCCATTCCTGTCTTTGAGATCTGCTCCTTTCGGACACCATCATGTGAATGTTCTCCCAAACGCAGAATGCACACAGATCAGTCCCCCGCTCCTGCTTCAGGGTCTTTACGAGAATGGAATTTGATCAGATAATAATTAATCAAGCATGATAATTAAAGAGATGGCAGCTAGCTAGCTAGTACTACTTAATTACTTACCTTGGGTCGAAACCATTTCAGCTGTCGTTTCCATTCGCCTGGAGTGACGCTGATGAACCTTGCCCAAGCCCTGCCCGCCGACAAAGACAATGAATCAAGGGGTTATTAAATAGTTCATATCATGAAATGACGAACTAAATAGGCCGAGATATATAGTTAATAATGATTGAAATTACCTGTTGACTATCCCAAACAAGATGTTATAGTCACTATTTGCTTTGAGTAGTGAGTCCAGTATTTCAACTGTTCCGGCATCAACTTTAATGATACACAAGATCCAGTGAAATCTGCATGCACACACATTTGCATGTCTTAATTAAGCGGGCATATGTAAGCAAAAACATGTAGCTAGCTAGTAGGCAAAAACAGAGAATTTGTAGTAGAAGACAGTCTGACTCACTATAAGTTGTAAGGAAGTAGTATATCTTCATTGTATTTGAGGCGCTTCAAGAACTCTAGCATGCTGTCCTCTACTCGCTTTTCATGATGTGGATTTATTTTCCATGTGTATTCATTAATGGTGTTTGGGTCAATGAACCCAATGCCATAGCGTCCACCTTTTCTCATTTCATACATCTTCATCCTGCATAATACCACATAAAAGAATATAGTGAGGATAATTATAGGTAATGATTGATCAAAAGGATCACTACAGCTAGCTTGAGACTTAAATTACAGAAAAAAATCACTTACAGACAATAGCAACTGACGATAAATTTGACGAGTGCGTCTTGATTGTATAACTGAAACAGTTCATTATACTCAACGGTCACAGGTTTCTGATGGTAGTAATGATCCTTCTTGACTTGCACCATGAGGGACTCTCGATCGGATCTCTTGGTAATGTCCATGTACCATTGATGCAATTCATACATTCTCGTTGGGAGCTTCTTGACCTCTTCTGGCTTGACCAAAGGTTGGCCCCAGGCATATTTCAGTTTTATTTCCTCCTCTCTAAGCACAGGCATGGGCTCGATCTCGAGGAGTTGTCCAACAGTGATGTTGAGAATTTCAGCCTGCATTATATGCTCCTGGGTTATTACCACATCGCCCAGCTCGGGAACGTAAACTGTTTGCCCACAATAATATTGGGCGCGTGTACTATCACGTGTTGTTGGCACAACAAGCGGGGGGATCGATTGTGTTGCCTGTTCTCCCAGGTGGGCAACGGTTTTCCCGCATTTTTTGACAGCTGCTTGTTGTTTGCTCGAGCTCGAGCTCGCCTCCTTCTGTAGACGTGCTCGATTTAACTTTCCTGATATGGCGCTCATTGTCTGTGTCAACTTGCTTAGGTGCTGGTGGTTGAGCCATACGAATGAAGTGGTCAATCTTTTCCACAGGCACTTTCTCCCTTGGCGGCGGTGGCGGTTTTGGTCCAAAATGGGCGTCAACTTCTGCCCGCACTATGGCATTGGTTTGCTCCTCGGTCCTATCGTAAGCCCTCTCAGGAAGAGGAGTAGTGAGGTTTGGACCATATTTATATCGCTTGCCTCCGCCTGTACTTCCTGTACTATGACCTCGACTCGTACGGCTACGCACCATAGCTGCGGGGTGTCTCTTCTGTGATTGCTGAGGCGATGGAGACGGCTGACGGGGCGGAGTTGGACGAGGAGGAGTGGCCTGAAGCTATGCCGGACTTGGAGGAGGAGTGGCCAGAGTTTGTGCCGGACTTGGAGGAGGAGTGGACGTCTGACGTTGTGTCGGACTTGGAGGAGGAGTGGCCTGACACTTTGCCGGACTTGGAGGAGGAGGAGTGGCCTCACGCGTTGGTGGACTTGGAGGAGCGGGAGTCTGCTGACTCGGTGGCGGACTTCGACGAGGAGTCGGGTGACGCGGTGTCGGTGGCCTTCGAAAGATGATGCAATCCTTTCTCCATAGGATGATACGATGTTTGGCCTCTCCGATTGTGTGCTCTAGCCCCGAATATTGGTCCACCACCTCATCAACCATGACACGAGCATAGCCTTCTGGAATTGGGTTGCAATGGAAGGTTGCATCGGGGGGATTTGTAAAAGCAACGGCGTGCGCAACCTTCATGGATATGTTCTTCATTTTGAAGTGTAGCTCGCAGTTAGTGTTCTCCATGATGTCATCCATGGGGTATCTATCCAGCATTGCGTCAAACGGGGCGGAACCCACACTGCTTCTCGGCATGGATGGAGCGGTGGTATCCAATGCTTGATCATCCGCTAGCTGTTGCAGCTGCTGAGACCCCCTTTGCTGGCTAAGTGAGTCAATCTGCTCCTGCTGCCGCTGGAATTTGACTGCCAAGTCCGCGTGCTTTGATTCTAGGCCTTGAAGGCGTTCATAGTCCAGCTTCCTCTTCTCCTCCTCCATCTTCCTCTGCTTCTCCTCTGCAATCTTCCTTCTCGCACGGGTTCTGTAGTCGGTGTTCCAGTCCAAAAACCCCTCATACCACGGAATAGCGCCCTTGCCTCATGTTCTTCCCGGGTGTTCAGGATTTCCCAGGGCACGCGTAAGCTCGTCGTTCTCTCTGTTGGGCTGGAACACCCCCGTTCGAGCCTCTTCTATTGCAACAAGTATCTTATCATCGGCTCCATTCAGACATGCCTTCGTCGAAACTTTGCCTGTCTTCGGGTCCAACTCCCCCCCATGTGCATAGAACCAAGTCCTACACCTGGGGGGCCAGCTCTTAGTAACCGGAGTGACACCTGCATCCTCCATCTCTTTCTCAGACTTATCCCACTTAGGCATTGCCACCGCGTAGCCATTCTTCTTGTTTATTCTCGACCGTTCCTTAGCTAATTCTGAATCCTTGAATTTCACGAAATCGTCCCAATGAGCACTTTGATTCTCTAGTGTTCCCTCGAATACTGGAGTCTTCCTTCCATCCTTGATGTACTTGTCCCATACACGATTCTTGTGGTTGTTGAATGCAACCGCCATCTTCCTAAGAGCGGTGTCCTTGACATTCTCCACATCTGCATCTGTGAAATGATCTGGTAGGGTGAAATGTTCCATGAGAGTATCCCAAAGCAATTTTTTGTCTGTCATCGACAAAAGTAACATTTGGACGTGGCTTTGCTGGCTCTCTCCATTCTTGATGGGAGATCGGGAGTTGGTCCTTCACAAGAACTCCGCACTGACGAACGAACTTGTCCGCAATCTTCTTAGGCGCTAATGGTTCGCCATTAGGTCTGATTGCCTCGATATTGTACTTTACGCCCTCCTTCAACTTTTTGTTCGGGCCTTGTTTCGTCCTGTTGCCTGAAGATTTGCTCGATCCGGATGGATGAAAGAAGAAAGATCGATTCGTTAATATATCTTCAACTCATTTAAAACATGTGATGATCACTAGATGCCTGCTTATATAAATATATATACCTCGCCGGTCTTTGTTGTTTCAGGATCAATATTTTCTTCGTCATCATCATAATCGTAGTTCATGACTTCATCAATTCGGTCGTCGCGATCGAATATCATATCACCCTCTCCGGTGTTGTTTAGAAATTTGGAGCCGTCATAATCTTCTTCATTCTGATCATCATCTGGCCCGCGTATCATATCGAACATGGTCTATTCTCCCTCTCTATCGGTATTGTCCGCCATAGCTTTTATTTAACTAATCCAAAAGAAATATAAAACAATTTAGTATTCAAATTACATCGTCTCGAATAATAGATATAATCTCGAATACATCGTCTCAAATAATAGATATAATCTCGAATACATCGTCTCAAATAATAGATATAATCTCGAATACATCGTCTCGAATAATAGATATAATCTCGAATACATCGTCTCGAATAATATATAATATTGAATAGTACATCACTGGCTAGGTAGCTAATTAAAGATCGAATACTATAGAAGAATCTAGGACACTTGAGGTTCCTGCGGCGCGGGCGGTGGACACCCAAAGAGAAGAAACCCTAACAGGATCATAGCTGAAGTGAGATCCCTAAAGAAACTGCAAGGTATTGGAGAACCTGCCGCCCTCTAACGCAACCATGTAGCGATGGACGTGCTCGTCCTCCTCCCTGACATGGCGACGTACCACCTCCGGTGGGGCCGGCTCCCTCCGCACCGAAACTGGCCCACGCGAACGCCACCAAACGAGATCAGGGTCGACGACGGGACTCGGGGCCGGGTTCCTCATCAAGCGGCGCGCCCCTCCAGGCAGCACCTCCCAGTGCCAGCCCGGCGGAGCCCAGTCCCGGACATGGGTCAGCCGGACGTCGTAGCGGACGGGTCGACGGCGAGGATGCGGGCCGGGCATCGTCGAGAACAAATACTAGCTATATGCCCGCAAAAAGTACCATTTTTTTAATGGTTGGATTTTGATAACTAAAATTTCTAACATTTCTATATAACACTAATTATGCTATCATTGCATATGTCAAAATTCTATATGCTATTTCATACTAATTAAGCATCTAACACTAAAAACAGAAAACACAACTTCTATACATCCATTAAAAACTGAAAAACAACATTATATAAAAATTTTCCATACTAATTAAACACTAATTATATCCATCTAACATGCATTCATACATATATACTAGTGAAAAAATAATAATCTAAAAAATCTAAACTAATTAAACATACAAAATACGTATATACTAATATATACATGCATTAATTCATACATCTGTACGTGTGTGTGTCTGTGTGTTCATCATGCTTGTGTGTGTGTATGGGCTCGGGGAGGGGCGGCGACCATGATGGCCGTCGGGGGCAAGGGAGAGGGGTTAGAGGGGGAGAGCTCACAGCGGGGCGACGGCGACGGCGAGGCGACGGCCGGGGGCGGCGACGGGCCAGGGCGTGGCGCGGGGGCGGCGACGCAGGGACGGCGCGACGGGGACGGGCCCGGGGCGGCGACGGAGACGAGGGCGGCGACGGGGACGGGGGCGGTGACGGGGACGACGTCGATCAATCGGGGCGCGCGGGCGGTGCTTCAATGGGGAAACAGAGGAAGAAACAGAGGGAGAATGAAATTTCCGTAAGTGTTGTTTATATAGGAGGGGCCTTTAGTACCGGTTGGAGCCACCAACCGGTACTAAAGGCCTGTTTTGGCCAGGCCAAGCGGCGGGAACTGCACCCCCTTTAGTACCGGTTGGTGGCTCCAACCGGTACTAAAGGCCCCCCTTTAGTACCGGTTGGTGCCACGAACCGGTACTAAAGGGGGTGCGCTGGCGCAGGTGCCGTGCGGCAAGTTTAGTCCCACCTCGCTAGCCGAGGGGCGACCGCACTGGTTTATAAACCCCCGTGCGGTTGCTCTCTCGAGCTCCTCTCCAAAGCAGGCCTACTAGGCCTACATGTTCTGTGCTGCCCTGTGGGCCTACTGGGCCTTTGCGGGCCTGCATCCTAGCCCAACAACGGGTTGGGTTTCTAGTCATATGCATGCCGCTCTGGCCTAGTAGGCGGGCTTTTTTATTTTTTTGCTTTATTTATTTTTGAGTTGTTTTTTGTGTATTTAGAGTTTCTTTGTGAATATTTTTGCTTTAGGTACAAAAAATTACAAACTTTCTGTTAGTGCCCATAGTTTTCAAATTTGAATAGTTTAAATTTTGAATTATTTGAAATTAGTGTGAATCACTAGTTTGTGAATGACTTAACTTTAAAAATCAGTAAAGGCATGAAAGAATTTGTTTGCACATAAAATTTCTTCGCGTTTCAAATGCCAAAACACATAATTAACTACCCTAACTATTACAGAGATTGCCTTCTGGGTGTGAAACACAGAAGAAAGTGATGATAGTGAAGCCGATCACATCCCCGATCTTTGGGTGTGAAACTTTTTCTTCGCGTGTGTCCCTTTGCGCCGTAACCATGGAAAATCTTCATCATTTAACGGGATGCTCGGGTCAATATTCACTGTGAATGGAGCAATTTCATCAAACTTTTCATAATCTTCTGACTTGTCTGTCTTGTCATCCACTCCCACGATGTTTCTCTTGGCATAAAGAACTATGTGCCGCTTTGGCTCATCGTACGATGCATTCGCTTCCTTACCTTTTCTTTTTCTTGGCTTCGTAGACATGTCCTTCACATAGAAAACCTGTGCCACATCATTGGCTAGGACGAATGGTTCGTCTGCATACGCAAGATTGTTGAGATCCACTATTGTCATTCCGTACTGCGGGTCTTCCGTTACCCCGCCTCGTGTCATATTGACCCATTTGCACCGAAACAAAAGGACCTTCAAACCACGTCGATAGTCAAGTTCCCATATGTCCTGTATATAACCATTATATGTTTCATTTCCCGTCTTGGTTTCTGCATCAAAGCGGACACCACTGTTTTGGTTGGTGCTCTTCTTATCTTGGGTGATCGTGTAAAATGTATTACCATTTATCTCATACCCTTTGAAGGTCATTATATTCGAAGATGGTAACTGGGACAGCAAATACAGGTCATCTTCAATAGAGGTGTCATGCATGGTACGTGTCTGCAACCAGCTGGCGAAACTCCTGGTTTGTTCATGTGTAATCCAGTCATCAGACCGCTCCGGGTGTTTGGAGCGTAGCAAATTCTTGTGTTCATCCATATACGGAGCCACCATGGCGGAATTCTGTAGAACTGTGTAGTGTGCTTCAGTGAGAGAATGTCCATCCATACATATTATTTGTTCCCCTCCTAGTGTGCCTTTTCCATCCAGTCTGCCCTTATGCCGCGATTCAGGAACACCAATCGGCTTAAGCTCAGGAATAAAGTCAATACAAAACTCAATGACCTCCTCATTTTGACGGCCCTTGGAGATGCTTCCTTCTGGCCTAGCACGATTATGAACATATTTCTTTAAGACTCCCATGAACCTCTCAAAGGGGAACATATTGTGTAGAAATACAGGACCCAAAACGTTAATATCTTCGCATAGGTGAAGTAGGACGTGCGTCATGATGTTGAAGAAGGATGGTGGGAACACCAACTCGAAACTGACAAGACATTGCACCAAATCATTCTCTAACCTTGGTATGATTTCTGGATCGATTACCTTCTGAGAGATTCCATTGAGAAATGCACATAGCTTCACAATGGCTAATCGAACGTTTTCCGGTAGAAGCCCCCTCAATGCAACCGGAAGCAGTTGCGTCATAATCACGTGGCAGTCATGAGACTTTAGGTTCTGGAACTTTTTCTCTGCCATGTTTATTATTCCCTTTATATTTGACGAGAAGCCAGACGGTACCTTAATACTGAGCAGGCATTCAAAGAAGATTTCCTTCTCTTCTTTGGTAAGAGCGTAGCTTGCATGACCCTGATGTATGCCGTCTTTTCCGTGCATACGTTGCTGGTCCTCCCGTGCCTTAGGTGTATCTTTTGTCTTCCCATACACACCCAAGAAGCCAAGCAGGGTCACACAAAGATTCTTCGTCACGTGTATCACGTCGATTGCAGAGCGGACCTCTAGGTCTTTCCAATAGGGCAGGTCCCAAAATATAGGTTTCTTCTTCCACATGGGTGCGCGTCCGTCAGCGTCATTCGGAACAGGTTGTCCACTAGGACCCTTTCCAAAGACCACCTTCAAATCCTTGACCATATCATGTACATCAGCACCAGTACGGTGGCGAGGCTTCGTCTGGTGATCCGCCTCACCTTTGAAATGCTTGCCTTTCTTTCTTACGGGATGCCTGCTCGGAAGAAATCGACGATGTCCCAGGTACACATTCTTCTTACAATTAGCCAAATATATACTGTCGGTATCGTCCAAACAGTGTGTGCATGCGCGGTATCCCTTGTTTGTCTGTCCTGAAAGGTTACTGAGAGCAGGCCAATCATTGATGGTCATGAACAACAACGCCTTTAGGTCAAATTCTTCCCCCATGTGCTCATCCCACGCACGTACACCTGTTCCATTCCACAGTTGTAAGTGTTCTTCAACTAATGGCCTTAGGTACACATCAATGTCGTTGCCGGGTTGCTTAGGGCCTTGGATGAGCACTGGCATCATAATGAACTTCCGCTTCATGCACAACCAAGGAGGAAGGTTATACAAACATAGAGTCACAGGTCAGGTGCTATGGTTGCTGCTCTGCTCCCCAAAAGGATTAATGCCATCTGCGCTTAGACCAAACCATACGCTCCTTGCGTCATCTGCAAACTCCTTCCCGTACTTTCTTTCGATTTTTCTCCACTGCGACCCGTCAGCGGGTACTCTCACCTTTCTGTCTTTCTTACGGTCTTCTCTGTGCCATCGCATCGCCTTGGCATGCTCTTTGTTTTGGAACAAACGTTTCAACCGTGGTATTATAGGAGCATACCACATCACCTTGGCAGGAATCTTCTTCCTGGGGCGCTCGCCCTCGACGTCACCAGGGTCATCGCGGCTGATCTTATAGCGCAATGCACTGCATACCAGGCAAGCATTCAAATCCTCGTACTCACCGCGGTAGAGGATGCAATCATTAGGGCATGCATGTATCTTCTGCACCTCTAACCCTAGAGGGCAGACAGCCTTCTTTGCTTCGTACGTACTCTCGGGCAATTCATTGTCCTTTGGAAGCATATCCTTTATCATTACCAGCAACTTTCCAAATCCCTTGTCAGATACACCATTCTCTGCCTTCCATTGCAGCAATTCCAGTGGGTGCCCGGCTTTTTCTTGTCACCTACGCAATTCGGGTACAACAATTTTTTTTTGATCCTCTAACACGCGCTGCAACTTCTTCTTCTCCAAATCACTTGCGTAGTTCCTCTTTGCATCGGCAATGGCCCGACCTAGATCATCAACGGGCACATCTGATGCCTCTTCTTCAGCTTCTTCCCGCATTGCCGGCTCAGCTTCTTCCCGCATTACTGGCTCATCTTCATCCCCCATTGTTGTATCATCGTATTCAGGGAACCCATGGCCAGGATAGCTGTCGTCGTCCTCTTCTTCTTCATTGTCTTCCATCATAACCCCTCTTTCTCCGTGCTTGGTCCAAACATTATAGCGGGGCATGAAACCGGACTCAAACAGGTGGACGTGAATGGTTCTTGATGTAGAGTAATTGTGACCATTCTTACAGCCAGCACATGGACAAGGCATAAAACCATCCGCCCGCTTGTTTGCCTCATCTGCAAGTAGAAAAGTATGCACGCCCTCAACGAACTGGGGAGAGCATCGGTCATCGTACATCCATTGCCGGCTCATCTTCATTACACAACACCGAATAGACCAAATTAATACAAGTTCATACAACACTTAAATGCAACAAACAAATAACTCTCTAGCTAAAGCATTTAAATGCAACAACAAATGCGATCAAGATCGCAACTAAGGTAACAATTGATCTAACAGCATAATGATACCAAGCCTCACTATCGATGGCATATTTTCTAATCTTTCTAATCTTCAAGCGCATTTTCTCCATCTTGATCTTGTGATCATCGATGACATCGGCAACATGCAACTCCAATTCCATCTTCTCCCCCTCAATTCTTTTCAATTTTTCTTTCAAGTACTCGTTTTCTCTTTCAACTAAATTTAACCTCTCGACAATAGGGTCGGTTGGAATTTCCAGTTCACATACCTCCTAGAAAAAATATCTATGTCAACTTGATGGGCATAATTTTTCATAAACACGAAATGCAACTAGTTTTAAAAGAGAATATATATACCACATCCGAATCATAACAAGGACGAGGGCCGACAGGGACGGATATCAAAACCATGGCACTATATGTATAACAAACAACGTACGGGTAAGATAATTATACAAATAACTACATATCCAAATCACACAAACATCAATTTTTATATAAAATTTCATGAACAAGAGGCTCACCACAAGGTGGTGCCGACGATCGACGGTGGTTACGACGGAGATTTAGAAGGCACTAAGTAAACCACACCTACATATGCAAACTAAGTGTTATTTTTGACCTCAAATTGCATATAAATCAAATACTAGCACATATATATATTTCCTCCCAAATTACTAAACTCACAAATTAATCACTATATAAAGCATTGCAAGAGCTAATCTAGCAATGAGAGATGAAAGGACAAAGTTGCTAACCTTTGTGATCATTTGAATGGATGGGGGCCTTGAAATCTTGACAAATTTTGGGCAAAATGTGTGATGAGCTCGAGAGGAACAGGGGAAGAACAAAGAGGAGAGGGGAAAGGGGAAGAATAGAGCGAGCTCGGGTGGACGAAGGGTTTATGTAGGACGACCTTTAGTACCGGTTCGTGCCAAGAACCGATACTAAAGGGGCTGGAGGGGCCCCAGTCTGACAACATCCTGCCACCACTCTCATTAGTACCGGTTCGTGGCACGAACCGGTGCTAAAGGTTCGCCACGAACCGGTACTAATGAAAGCGGCCCGGCTAGCCGTTGGAACCGGCACTAATGTATACATTAGTGCCGGCTCAAATACAAACCGGCACTAATGTGCTTCACGTTTGACCCTTTTTCTACTAGTGCCAATTGCGTTTGAATACTCCAAACCCTTCCCTTTACATTCTTGCAAGTTGCATGCTTTACTTTCCGCTGCTCATATACTCATTGCATGCTTGCTTGATATGTATTGTGTTTGTTAAACTTGTGCTTAAACTCCACTTCAACTTAAAAATATTAAAAACTGCAACTTTTGGCACCTAGTGTCTAATCATCCCCCCTCTAGACACCTCTTCTCGATCCCCTTTCAGAGGAGTAAAAAAATACAATTATAGCCAACCTTGTTGTAGTATGAGTGACTAAGTGATGACTATTTATAACATGCCAACATAAGATAGCCTAACGCACCGTGTTAAATCTCCAAGGGCGCGACCGCACGAGCGACGCGACGGTCGTGGTAGGCGCGACCACGATACGGGCTACTGGCAGCCCTTGGATCTGAGATCAAACGGTCGCATGCTAAGTTGCTGAAAATTTGTAGAATAACCCTCCAGGATAGGATATTCACCCATAGGTCTAGAATCACGCCATGCAACCGTTCGATCTCATATCAAAGGGCTCTCGGCAGCCCGTATCATGGGAGAATGGAAAGCCACTACCCTGCCGTTCGCATGCTGGCAGTTCGCTCCTACTCGTCCCCGCACGTCCTTCAATACTACGGCGGTTTGCTCCTAGTCGTCCCGTCCATTCACATTACGGCAGTTCCACTAATCCTAACCCTCCTCCCAAATCCATGGCGTCCCAAATCTCCACGACCGGCGGTGAGTACAAGGTTAGAACCATCACCGGCGATGAGTTCGACGTCATCTACACCCGTTCTTCCACGACGGTGAAAGGATGCCTTTCTCGCTTCAGACGCATGTTCAAAAAATCAGATGATGAGTGGGTCGCTGGGCTAGATGTTGAGTACACCACAGTCCTGGGACGAGAGAAGGATCTAAAGGACGAAGAGAGGAAGAAGCCCACCGTGATCCAGGTTTGCATGCATGACTTATGCTTGGTCTACCACATATGCCATGCCGACATTGAGTGCCAGGATTTTAAGAACTTCCTCGAGAGCAACCTAGTCAAATTCGTTACTGTAGACTTTGGTAACGACGAAGAAGTCCTGGGTCGGATAGGCCTCGTTGTAGGCAACCCCTTCGAACTCCAGAAGAATCGGCTGGTGCCCTCTCATCAGCCTTCAATGCTGACCCTGGCAGGAACCATGGTTCATCCTTCGCACCGTAAGCTGGAGAAACCTCATTACACGTTTCATCGTCATGCATGGCAGCGGAATGTACTAGATATAGACCACATCCACTACGCTGCAATGGATGGCTACCTTTGTTTCAATATCTACAAGGGTTGGATGAAGAGCAACAGCCAAGTGTGCGGTTCAAGCAAAGAAGTATCGGCCAAGAGGAAGAGGGACAAGGACGAAGTCGAGGACGTGGACGAGGACTCCGAGTAAGGTGGCAGCATCGTTGCTCGTGGTGGTTCTAATGCAGTGTCTACCGGAATAGTTGCAAAGTTTAATTTCAGGTGTGCTTAATTTAATTTGAGGGGTGTGTTGTGCTGAGCCCCCAGCAGAACTATGTTATGTTTCTTCTTATTACTTTAACACTTCAGTATGTACATCCTAGTATTTCTTACATTTCATCTTTTAGTTGGTATAGTACTACAACTCGTTTCTTCACATTATATACGTACAATATATATGGCTAACATCATATAGCCAGCAGTATAGTTGTCAAAGAATTTTAGGGTGCTTAGTTTTGTCAAAGAATTCCAGGGTGCTTAGTTTTATTTGAGGGGTGGGTTGTGCACTTGTGCTGGACACCATTATTGTGACAAGCCTTTTTAATAGTACTATATGCATAATTTGGCGACGAGCGCTCTCTATATGTACCACCTTTTTTTTAATTTCAAGTTTTTCTCCATGGCGCAATCCATCGATACTACTACTGTACAAAAGTGGAGTATATACATTTTTTAAAAGGCTAGAGGGCGGGGCAGTCTAGCTCGGTCGGTTTCACGAGAGGCGAGGGCCTTTGTGATTTGACGGCTCATTACTGCTGTCAAATCAAATAGTACTGCACCGCCCGCTGCACGCCCGACGCCTCCATTAAACCCCTCCATTAAACCCGCATGCAAACCGAGAATCCTACTCCGGCCACACGTCCATTCATGAGCAGGCCGGAATTAAATGCAACACCGACCGAGCTCCTCCCGTCTGCCCTCATTTTAAGACTAGCCACAATGGGAGTAACTTCAGCAGTAACATTGAGTCCAACTCAGCAAATTTGCTTATGTGTCATTGAGTTAATGAGAAGAGAGGTAGTTATAGTAACTTAGCTAGTTACTGTAACATCACATGTCCCAATGCAATATGAGTCTATAACCTAATAAATGAAGCTTTGCATGTTACCACGCTTATGTTACTACCCACTATGAAGGTAGTAACATAGTCTAGGGATATGTGTATGTTACTAGTGTATGTTACTCTCCATTGTGGCTAGTCTAAACGAGGCCAGACGCCGGCCAAGCTCCTACCGTCCGCCCTCTATTTACACGAGGCCAGACAGACAGCGGGCAAGAATCGCACCCCTCTGCCGCTCCCCCATCTCCTCCTTCACCATTTCCTCCACTCCTTTGATGGCTTCCGATGAGCCGTTCTCCGGCATATTACCCGGCTGGGTGGCCCGCCGAGCCCTCCGGATACGGGCGAGGCCGCTCGGTGCTTCACCAACCTCGCTTGGCCCGACGAAGCCAGTTGCCGCCCCAAGCAGGCGCGTGGTTCAGCAACTCGCCGCTCCAGTTCAGCTCGATGAGGAGTGGCGATTTGCTCCACGCCGGCACGGCGGCGAGCACGCCGGTACGGGCGCCGTCGCTGCCGTGTCGTACCGCGCCGCCAGTGTCTGCGGTGGCCGCGCCTCCCGTGCCTGCGGCAGCGCCATGCAGGCAGAGACAGAAGCCGGGTGCATGGAGAGCGACAAGTCGGTGGCTAGCTTCTCTGTGTCCGCCGCCATCATTGAGGAGAAGTAGAACACGGGAGGCCGCCGTCACTTGGGACCCATGAAGGCCACCGCCGAGGCGACGACCGCGGATTCAGGTGGTTTCTTTGCTGCTTCGTCTCTTCCGAGGACCTTCGTCGACCACGCAAGTGTCTGACGGACATGAGGAAGACAAAGGGATCTGCGGGCGGCCATTTAGAACTAAAATAAGTCTAGATACATCCACTTTCGGACGGAGGGAGTATTAATTAAACAAGAGAGCCGGATTGGCAACTCTTAGTTCATGTAAATGTAATGAAATCCATGATGTTTATATGAAGATCTGGCTTTTTTATACGAAATCCTTCATGCTTATATGAAATCAGTCCGTGTTTGCACGAATTTCATCTGTTTGGTTAGAGTTGTAAAATGTATGCCGCTGGCATTTGATGTCGTCCTCCGCTTAAGGAAGCGGGAGGAAATTTGCCGGCTGCCATTGAAGATGCTCTTTATGCTGGAAATAATAGAGTGACATCCAATCCATTTGAGTTAATTGCATATATGATTGTCCCTCTATAAAAAGTTAATTACATGCACAGTGTACACGTGACTTGCAGGGTGGCTACAGCTTCGTACAGAAAGTTAAAAAGAAACAAGTCCATCCTTAATCTTGTATTCTAAGTACTCTGTGGGTTCCACTGTCAGTACAGTGGCGAAAGAAGTATATATCAAATAAGTAGAGTAATATATAATATAATAATATAAAGTTAAAAGACAGAATACGAACTCATGTCATCGCGTTGCGAGCATCCGGCGCTAACCAGCCCAGCACATTTTTGTTGTAGACCATGCTGGAGATATATCTCCATGTCTACTCTTATATATACTCCATTCGTTCGTAAATATTTGTCTTTTTCAGATTTCAAATAGACTACCACATACGGATGTGTATGTAGACATATTTTAGAGTGTAGATTCACTCATTTTGCTCCGTATGTCTTTTCAGGAAGGGGTCAGATTTGTCCTTGATTTATTTATGAGGTATCCAGATGGCACTGCACCGCCAAGAAAAGAGGGTAACATCAAAATTATGGACTACTTTTTTAATTATGTTGGTAAGGTCCGGTCATAGTCACTTGTTGAAATTATGGACTACTTTTTCGGACGGAGGGAGTAGAAAAAGAGTTGGTGATGATGGTGTGTGTGCCATCCTGCAATATAGGCCATCGGATTTATATCTAACGGATAGGAAAGAAACTATGGCAATTTTGCAAAAATATACCCACACGTCTCTCCACGTTCGCAAAGAAGGCCTTCCCTCATTCAACCTTTTCTCTCACAAGATAAACTACTCATACAAATGCATCTTGATGTTCCGTGCAACGCACAGGCAGCTAGCTAATTTCTTTTAAAATAGTTGCTGCGATAATTGGGTTGAAGTGATATATTTTATGTCTGCCCCGAATGATTTCAGATTCACTAGTAGTAACAAAGAAAAGGTTGCCTTGTTAATTAACAAAAAACAGGGTGAAAACTATCACATGAGGCCGGTAAAAACAAGGCACACTGGGTTCAGCGTCATCATCACTACAGCTGTGCGCGCGCGAGAAGTCTACATATCGAGGGGGCTACCGAGCGAGGCACCGAGACACAATGTTTGAGAGAGAAACCAATTGACAGATTATGATCAAATCGAGTTGTCACCCTTCTGCTGTCATTGTTGGGGGGGGAGGGAGAGAAAGACGTATTGAGAGTGTGCGCGGTAGGCACAGAGGCACAACTAGCGAGTGTGTGTGTGTGTGTGTGTTTGAAAGAGGAGTAGATAGCTTATTATCAAGATCGATGTGCCACCCTACTCCTGTGGTGCCGGGTAGTGTGTGTGTGTATGTTTGAGAGAGAAGCCAGTCGATAGATTAGTATCAAGATCAAGGTGTCACCCTACTCCTTCGGTGTTGGGAAGTGTGGGTGTGTGTGTGGGGGGGGCAGTGACACTCACATATCTCTACTCTTATAAAAAACAGAGTTGGTGATAATGGTGTTCCTGCCATCCTCCAATATAGGCCATCCGATTTATATCCGATGGACAGGAAGGAAACTATGGCAATTTTGCAAAAAGATACCCACACCCCTCTCCGCATTTGCAAATAAGGCATTCCCTCGTTCATCCTTTTCTCCCACAAGATAAACTTCTCACACAAATGCATCTTGATGTTCCGTGCAACGCATGGGCATCTTGCTAGTAGGGAGAAGGAGTTTGTGTGACACATATCTAGCTATATTAAGGGATAGGTAGATAACATATGTGTGAGAGACATTAGTGGCTGTGGGTGGGCGGAATTAAAGGGGTGGGCGTGCTAGACATAGAGAGCGTGTGTGTTTCTGTGTGAGAGACTTGTAGGACAGGGTAGAAAGACAAATTTAACCCTGATGGAGGGAGAGAAATACACGAAGTGCGCGTGTGTGATTCCGATGCCCACAGGGAAATGAGATATGTATGCGTGTGAGAGAGATTGCACAATTCATTCACGTATCACTATCTAGCGATCGTGGACGTGCATCGCTTGAACATAAGTCAATATCTACTTCGTATCGTGGCCAAAGGTACAATATCGATTCAATGCTATAAAGATTGGACACTCGCATATCACATTTTTTTCTATTTAAATAAGGCTTTTTAGTTGTGCATGCCAAAGTTGCAGTGATGTTTCTTCAAACAACCATTGTAGCTATCATGAACATGCACCATTGTTACTCTTGCATTCAAATTCATTAGTCTTGGATGATTTAAGTTTCTACTTTGAAGTAATATATGTAATATTCATATATGAATTCAACGGGTACGCAATTTATGAAATGGACCAAATGTAATCATATGAGGTAACACTTTTAAGTAGCTGACTACAATATCCATTTCTTTTTGGGCGCCTCTACACTAACACGTCAATGGATTATGTTTAAAGTAAATAACCAATGGCACTAAATTATCTATTTACACGAGAAATACATAGGCTGAGCATTTGATCCCTATTTTTGTGAACACGCCACTACACCCGCACGATTGGCCGCGCCCGTGTGAACGTCCAAGTTATCGGCGCATCATCCCGAGTTATTGTCTTTTTTCTAGGGTGGACTTCACACCAGTTATTAACTGCTGATGCGTGCCCCATGTACACAGTCTAGCATGACCTTCCCGCTAGCACGGTCCAAAATTAGTTGAAACTGGATACGAACGATCCCGCGGGTGGCAAAATCTCCCGCCTCCTTCTAAAATTTCCGCCACCTTAGTCTTTAGCATGCGAAATCCCCCTTTTGTCCTTGGTGCACGGAGACTAACAGCTATAATACTGCCCTCATCTACATGATAGGCCGGGGCTGCTTTGGTAACTTCCGGTTCCCCCACTACACGGCACCCCCATTTCCTCTGCCCCTCCCGCAAAAACGACTAACTCCACAGCACCAGAGCATCTTACATCACGCCGTCCGTACTTCATCGCCCTTTCTCCCCTCCCCTCTCGAAACCCTCATCCACCCGCGTACCATAGCCCATTCACTGCCAGCGGTGTCCACCTCGCCAGATCTGCTTCTGCGGCCACATCTACCCCTCCCACCTCCCCTAGAAACAAGTAGATTGCTCATCCACCACTGTACCACAGCCCATTCAGTGCCGGCCTTGTCCACGGCGCCGGATCTGCTTCGCCGGTACTCTCGTCAACCGCTGCGCATCTGCAGCGGCTCGTTCGTACTCCCCACCGGAGACGCTTCGTCCACACCCCCCGGAGCCGCCCCACCAACGCCCCCGTCGACGGCCTCTGATCCTCTTCGTTGACACCTTCCTCAACCCTACCGGAGCCGCTTCGCCGACACCTTCCTCAACCCTACCGGAGTAGCTTCGCCTATACCATTCTCAACCCTATCGGGGCCGCTTTGCCAACTCACAAGTCCACGGCCTCAGATTCGCTTCCTCGCACCCTCATCCAACCTACCGGAGCAGCTTCTGACGCCCCATCCATGGTCGCAGATCCGCATCGTCGACACCACCCTTAACCCAACCACCGGAGCAGCTTCTGACGCCCCGTCCATGACCGCAGATCCGCATCGTCGACACCATCCTTAACCCAACCACCGGAGCATCTTCACCTACGCCCTTGTCCACGGCCATAGATCCGCTTCGCCCACACCGTAGTCCACCCTACCAGAGCCGCTCCACAAACACCCTACTCGACGGTTCTAGATCTCCTTACCGGACTCCGACAGCCAGCGCAGCGCCATCACCCTTGAAGTTTCTAACCTGATTCCCACAGTCTGGAGAGATGCCAAGCACCCGCCACGGCCTAGGTACTTGTTACCTTTAAACCCGTCCAGCATCACCTGCCCGATGTACTTTAAATATACTAACTGGTCACTGTTACCTATTATGCAGCTGGCAAAAACTACAAGGACGATGTTTCTTCTGGATCTAACAGCTTGGCCAACCAAGATCCTGGACTGAGGCATTGCTATGATCTTGTAAGCGCGTCTCTCTCTCTTGTATTGTTCTGTGCCTGCCAGCGTGTTTTGCTAGGATTTTTGACCAGTAATCCCTTTGTGCAGACAATGATTTCTACCACTGGCTGTTAAATTAGATATGTAGATGTCATACATGATACTACCTCGTACCTCCATTCCTAAGTATAAGTCTTTCTAGAGATTCCACTATAGGCTACATACGGAGCAAAATGAGTGAATATACACTCGAAAATGCATCTATATACATCTGTATGTGGTCCATACTGGAATCTCTACAAAGACATATATTTAGGAACAGGAGCGGTACATTACACAAAATCGTAGGTGGCATGTAGGAATTCCAGTGCACTACATTAGGCTCCCTTAGAGTGCCTGCTAGTCTAGCATACAGAGTCGTGGCTAGTTTATGGTACACACACATTCGTTAATTGGTGGTTTAAATATGCGCAAGGGATATGCAATGTAGTATCATGTAGAGATGTCTGAAATTAGCCGTGTCAACTTGCAGATAGGGTTACACAATGAAAAAAGTACAAGATGTATGTGGCAATTTCGTGGAACATCGCAAAAAAAAGGAGAGGCAGCGGTGAGCCTATCCAGTGTGCTATGGTGCGTCACTCCTCCATTGCAATCATCATGACATGTTATTTGTATGCCAGTTCTATTAGCCAAGTTTCTTAGGGATAGTTATTACAAGTTATCCTAAGAAAATAAGCACCTGTGAATATAAGCTCCATGTAATAAGCCAACCAATTCTTTTCATTGCGTTTTCAGCTTATCTTTGGTATGATCAGTGGAAAGTCTAGATTGCATAATATTTTTTTCATTTTGCTGCCCATATGGAAATTAATTTGACTTGCAAACATCACAAATTGAACCCAGTGCAGTAATTAATATGATAGGAAAACAGACCATCACTATTTTCTCAAAATGCAAATACAAAGATACCATCTACTTGGCACAATCTACTTTGGTTAATGTTTTCCATAGAGATCCCACTGCCTAATTTAAACAAAGAACGCATGACCCACATTTAAATGAAGAACAATTATTTATTGAAATTCGATGGTCCAAGTGGCTGGTTATTATCGTATAGCAGCACCACCTGAAAGCATCATATAGCAGCAGCAGCAGTCTGCAATTCATCATATACCAGCAGCAGCTCATAACAATTCGTCATATACCAGCAGCAGCTCATAGCAATTCATCATATAGTAGCAGCAGGAGCAGCTCATAGCAATTCATCATATAACAGCAGCAGGAGCAGCTCATAGCAATTAATCATATAGCAGCAGCAGGAGCAGCTTGTAGCAACTCATCATATAGCAGCAGCAGGAGCAGCTTGTAGCAACTCATCATATAGCAGCAGCAGCTCATAGAAATTCATCCTATAGCAGCAGCAGCAGCAGCTCATAGCAACTCATCATACAACAGTAGCATCTCATAGCAATTCATCATATAGCAGCAGCAGGAGCAGCTCATAGCAATGCATCATATAGCAGCAACAGAAGCAGCTCATAGCAATTCATCGTATAGTGGATCAGAATGAAAATTTGGCAAAAAAATCAGAGGAGATCCTCACCTTGTTGGATGAACTCATCCTTCAACATCACCTCAAGGCCATGGCCTGGGAGGAGGGGAGGGGGGATAAGGTGCCTTCTGCCGCAGTGTGGCATTAGCCGTAGTTGTGCAGCGCCCGCCGGTGTAGTGCGTTGGATGAACCACAGTGGAGCAGCTGCTGGAGACCATGAGAATGAGGGGCGGCGCCAGAGGGAGGAGAAGCCAGGGAGATTTTCCCGTACCCGCCGGCCATGTAGCCTAGCTGGACATAGCATCATCGAGGACAAGGCCAGATGGGACCAGTGGCGATGGCTCGCTGGAGGAACCCTAGTGCTGCAGGCAGGGGATCGAGGTAGAGGGAAAGGGGAGAGGAGATGCAAGCGGGTAGGGCAATGAATGCTTGCATGTTTGTTTTTACTTGAGGGTCAGGTGTGACACGGGCGTCAGCAGTTGCATTTTGAGTGTAATATAGGCAGACAACAGAGTCATTTCACTATTCCCCTTCCCTTCAATTTTTAGTGAGGTTCTACCCGAAACACCCCCCCTCCAAAGCGAAATTAGTTAAGCCCAAGCCTATAACTCAAAAATGACTTCTTTACATATTTTATGGCTTATTTTGACAATATGCCATGAAAAGGCAGAATCGAACTGGCCCTTAACCTGCAATTCAATTGTGCATGCAATGATGAATCACTCCTGCCTGCTATCTGTACATTTAGGCATCATCATACATGGCATAACTTAATACATGTGCATTCCATTGTAGAATCTGGAATATGCAATCTTTATGTTAGTTCATACGTTGCACATGATGTTTAAATGCCCCTTAAATCTGGTCAGTCAAGTGATGTTCTTTAAGCCTCCTTCTTTGCTTCTTTTCTTCATATGTAAGATTTGCTCACACTTCTGTTCAATTTCTTGTTTGCATCAGCCATCCATACTAGGACTGTTTGCTTTGATTACTTGCTGTTCTTGACCAAACACTCTAACAGAGCTTCTCAACGATTTAAACACTAAGGGCTGCTGTAGTGGGGCCTTGTTTAACTCATAGGTGACATAAAGGTTTGGCTGTACACTACAGTAGGCTCTCCAAGAGTACCTGGAAATCCAGTTCAAAGGTATGCCTAGTTTTTACATAGTGCAGACATAATAAATGCTCATTTCATTCTGTGCAAGTGCAAGAGATGCGTCATGTTTCATTATGTGGTGTTGTTTTGTTATAATCTCATCCTTTTGTGTTCACAGACTGGAAAGTATGCATATTTATCTTCCAAGGAGACGAGTAACTAGTTTGTGTCAGCTTGCAGAGGGGGTGCAATGAAGATAAGATTGAGGATTTCCAAGTACAAGATGTTAGGAAGGAGCCTTGTAAGAGAAGTAGGAGCTGCGCTGAGCCTCTTCAACCTGCTAAGGTAAGTCACTATATGCAACTCAACAGTTCAATTCCTTGTTTGTTTCAGGCATAGTTAATTTTCTCTTTTCAATTGCTTTATTTGTCCTCAGTTAATGAGATGCCCAAATAATCATGCCTGATGTTCGGTACTTGTATCACTATTAGTTGACATAATTAAAGGCCTTACCATTTAATTACTCTGCCGAAGTGTGCCTGAAGCTTTGAAGTCTATTAACCAACTATTATTGCATGAGGCTCACAATCTAGTTTATACTACGCTAATGATTGCATAGTTTTGCCTGCTGTAGTATGTTTGTATGAAACCCTCTGCTGTTCATTATGCTCCTTAAGACTTTAATTGAGGCATAGAATGGCCAACTGCTTGCTTACTTATACGCAACGTGCTGTCTAAATTTGTAACTTGTCTGTGTTTTCGATTGGGCCCCAATATCATGCTCCTCTGGTGAGCTAAGAGGGATTTCTGTATGCAGCTACACAGACTATCTTTTTTGTAATTTTTAAAATATCACCTGCTTATGCTTCACGAAGTGTAACATTTTTTTAAAGTGACGTGTAACATTATTGTTAGTCCTGTTTTGCCATGTAGTACAAAATAGTGTCTTGTTCGCTTCACTGTTGTAACTATATTTTTTCCCTAGTCATGTGTACTTACAGAAACATTTCAGGATGAAGTGACATCAACACAAAGATCTGCGAGCAGTGCGGCATGTCCGTTACCGAATGATTATGGATTGGAATTGGAATGTGCTGATGTTCTCGAGCATCAACTAGAGGTGGCAAGACAACGTGTACATGATTGTCAATGTATAATCAACAAGTTGAGACTGGACATGCAGGTATTAGATGCAGGAGTCAAAAATGAAACAAGACACTGAGGTAACCATGAAGGAATTGGAGATTTTGCAGACTGAAATTTGTGCTATCTGAATCCGGCCAATCCTATTTTCTAAAGAGATTATAGTTCAAATGGAGTTAAGTTGATGCGCGTCCATGATGTATGAGCTGTATTTGCCCAGTGTATGTAATTTGCTATTTCTGTATGCTTTATTATCACCTGTGCCGAACCATAATGCCAAGTGGGTATAATCGGCTGTAATTTCTTTATTGTATAGTGTAGGATTATTCTACCTTTCTATGCCTTGATCTCTTTGTTGTAATAGTGTAGGCTTTTTACAGGTGATAGTATTGAGTAGGATAATTCTTTGAATATGCTATATCGTTCAAACGGGGGCCAATTCGCTCGACCATGGCCCTTCACGGGCCGTCGGATCCATGGGCCTTCTACGTCTCGTAGGATCCATGGGCCTTCTACGTCTGGATCCATGGGCCTTGTACGTCTTGTAGGATCCATGGGCCTTGTACGTCTCGTAGGATCCATGGGCCGCCGACTCATTTATGGGTCTTGTACGGACCTTTAATGGGCCGTAGACGGGCCTTTAATGGAAATCGTGCGTTTTATGGACTGACCATAACGGGCCATTAATAGGCCGTATTTGGTGATGCTATGAAAATGGTCCAACAGACTAATGGTCCACAAACGGGTCGACTGTAACGACGGGCAGAATTTGGCCCACAAGCAGAAAATGACAGTAACGGGCCATAAGTAACCGAATGCTGCAAATGAGTCCAAGAATAAATGGACCCTCAGAAGGCCGAAAGTTAACTTGGGCTGGAAACGGCCCAGCGGAATAACAGGCCGTTAATGGGTATAAAGTGATACACTATTCATTACGGGTCAGTTTCACCACGGGTCGTTAATGGTTGTAAAGTAATACACTATTCATTACGGGCCAGTTTCAACACGGGCCGCTAATGGGCCAAGAGTTACAAAGGGCCTTATATGGGCCGAAAGACGTCATGGGCTATACATGGGCCAGAAGTGAAAACGGGCTGGAATCATATTGGACGACCCAGATTATGCTACTGGGCCTAATTCAGATAGGGCGTAACGGGCCTTGGGTTAGCGGGCTGTAAATGGGCTATATGCGAACAGGTTGTTAACAGGCTTTCCATGGGCCGGCCCGCCAGCTTTTGACCAAGTCAAATGGGCCGGCCTTTTCACAGGAATGGGCCACTGCTGGGTTGTTCCACGTGTCGACGTATCATAGGCGCCTTCTGTCTAGTGAGTGGATGACATCTGTCCCAACGATGAGCCAACACGTGTTTCCTCTAGCCAATGATGATTTTACACGTGGAAAACCCCCATTGGTCGGGGCTGTTAACGGGTTATCGGATCCAAAACCTGACCCGATAGCTTAACGGCGTTCCGTTATGGTGGATGCCACGTGTCGGTCACCCTTGACGAAAGCACTTCTGTGACGCGCGATTTATTGTCATGGAAGTGGACACTTCCGTGATGATAATTTTGGTAATGTCATGGAACACTTCTACGACAGCACATGTATGACTATCTTGATTCTGTCATAAATTTTTCATGGATGTACATGCATGACAAAAAAAGCGACCTACTATGACAAACACGTATCATCATGGAAGTGTATTTTTTTGTAGTGTGTGCGGATAAAAACCTTCTTCAATGATTCTCCAAAGGTTAGTATTGACATGATTTCAATGATGCTTAAAACGATAGACCCAAGAATCAAAATCCTCCCTTTTATCAATCTTGGGGGGAGGACCGGCATGATTCAAGTGGGTAGAAGGAATCGCTCCACCGTAAACCGGCGGAGGTTCCACATGGGCAAAGATGCCGGTGCCATTCTTACCACTAGAGGAAGGAGCTTTCTCACTAGTAGCTTCCCCCTTGTCAGGGTTAGCATCCGTCACCTTGTTAGTGGGGTCACCCACTTTCAATGGTGCGGTGGAAAGTTTAAGCCCTTCTATGGATTTATTAAACATGCTTTCAACCTCGGTCGTCATGGAGGTCTTCAATGTGTCCAAAGCCACATTGAATTCCTCACGAGAGATCGATGTTTCCCCATCGCCCGTAGACGAGATTGGATTCACACCGGAGTGCTCCTCCGCTCCGTCTATGGTGTCAACCATATTGTTCGGATGGCAAAGTCCTTAATAAAGAGACGAGGCTCTGATACCAATTGAAAGGATCGATATGGTTGACTAGAGGGGGGGTGAATAGGCAACTAACAATCTTTAGCTTTTCTTTACCAAATTAAACTTTGCATCAAAGTAGGTTGTCTAGATATGCAACTAGGTGGACAACCAATATGATGCAACAACAATATGCACACAAGCAAGCAATGGATATAACACAATTAAGCTTGCACGAGTAAAGGGATAAGATAACCAAGAGTGGAGTCGGTGGAGACAAGGATGTGTTACCGAAGTTCCTTCCTTTTGAGGGGAAGTACGTCTCCGTTAGAGCGGTGTGGAGGCACAATGCTCCCCAAGAATCCACTAGGGCCACCGTATTCTCCTCATGCCCTCACACAATGCGAGATGCCGTGATTCCACTATTGGTGCCTTGAAGGCGGCAACCGGACCTTTACAAACAAGGTTTGGGAAATCTCCACAACTTAATTGGAGGCTCCCAACGACACCACGAAGGTTCACCATAATGGACTATGGCTTCACGGTGACCTCAACCATCTAGGGTGCTCAAACACCCAAGAGTAACAAGATCCTCTAGGGATTAGTGGGGGGAATCAAATTTCTTTTGGTGGAAGTGTAGATCGGGGCCTTCTCAACCAATCCCGAGCAAATCAACAAGTTTGATTTGCTAGGGAGAGAGATCGGGCGAAAATGGAGCTCCGAGCAACAATGGAGTATTTTGGGGGAAAAGGTAAGTCAACTTTGGGGAAGAAGACACCTTTATATAGTGGGGGGAACAATCCAACCGTTACCCCTCACTTAGCCCCGCAGAGAGCGGTACTACCGCTTGGGTGGGCGGTACTACCGCTGAGCCAGTGGTACTGCCGTCCCACCTAGAGGTACTGCCGCACAAAAGAGGAGAGGGAGGGCCTGGACCCAGAGCGGTACTACGACGGGATACGGGCGGTACTACCGCTTAAAGCGGTACTGCCGCCACTACTGCCGCAACTAGTACCGCAAAACCCGACACGAGAAAAGGGGGCCTCGAGTCGTGGCTGTAGGAGCACGGAGCCGCAGTGGTACTACGGCCGAGGGCTCCAAGCGGTACTACCGCGCTAAGGAGCGGTACTACCATTGTGGCCTGCGGTACTACCGCTGGGACCAGACACCGCAGAGACGAGAGGGAAGGATATCTCCAACAAAGCTGAAAGGTACGACGGGTGCGATAAGGAAGTGTACGTGTTGATTCCACCCTAGCCTTACCAAAGCGGATCCCCTCTTGATAGTACGGTGACTCGTACGGAACTAGTCCACCAACATAGAAACGAAGAAGAGATGCACCGTCTTGAATAGGACACCGAGGGGAGGGAATCGTCTCGTGCCAAAGAATGAATCTATGAATAAGCTCAACGCACACGATTAGTCTGCAAAGACATTGTCATCAATCACCAAAACACCTTAGGGATAAATATGCCCTTACATCAAGTACCTCCCCCTAAAACTAAAGGGACTAGCCTGGCACTGGCTAAACAGCCTCCCAGAGAACTCCATTGGTAGCTAGGAAGATTTGGAGGACGCCTTTAGAGACAACTACCAAGGTACCTATGTCCGGCCTCCGGATGCCAATGACCTAAGTCACATATTCCAGCAACCCGGGGGGTCAGCTCGCAAACTCTAGACAAGGTTCTTAATTAAAAAGAATCAAATCGTCGATTGTTCGGACGCGGAAGCTCTCGCGGCCTTTAAACATACCGTCCGCGACGAATGGCTTGCTCGACACCTCGGCAAAGAAAAGCCGAAGTCCATGGAAGCCCTTACCGCACTCATGACCCGCTTTTGCGTGGGGGAAGATAGCTGGCTAGGTCGTAGAAGCAACAGTGCCAGTGACCCCGGCACCTCCAAAGCTTGAGATGGCAACGGTAGGCCGCGATGCAATAAACACAAGCATCGAAACAACAATGAAAACACCAAAGACACGGCGGTCAACGTCGGATTCAGTGGCTCTAGATCCGGACAGCAGAAGAAGCCATTCAAAGGAAACAAAGATGGTCCATCCAGTTTGGACAAAATACTCGATCGTTGTTGCCAGATTCATGGCACCCCTGACAAGCCTGCCAATCATTCCAACATAAGTTGTTGGGTCTTTAAACAGGCCGGTAAGTTGAACACCGAGCACAAGGGGAAAGGGCCGCCAAGCGAGGACGATTAAGAACCCCGCCCACCAAACACAGGGGGACAAAAGAAATTCCCCCCTGACATAAAACAGTGAACATGATATATGTCACTCATATCCCCAACAGGAAGCGCAAGCGTGCGCTAAGGGACGTCTGCACCGTAGAGCCGGTTGCCCCAAAATTCAACCCCTGGCCAGCTTGCCCGATCACCTTTGATCGTAAAGACCACCCGACCAGTATCCGTCATGGCGGTTCGGCAGCCCTTGTTCATGACCCAATCATCGATGGGTTCCATCTGACTCAAGTCCTCATGGACGGCGGCAGTAGTCTTAACCTAATTTATCAAGACATGGTCCACAAAATGGGTATTGACCCATCAAGAATCAAGGCTACCAACACCACCTTTAAAGGAGTAATACATGGTGTAGAAACCTGTTGCACAGGCTCAATAACATTGGAAGTAGTCTTCAGCTCGCCGGACAACTTCCGAAGCGAAGACTTGATCTTCGACATCGTCCCTTTCCGCAGAGGTTCTCACGCACTGCTCGGATGTACCGCCTTCGCTCGCTTCAATGCGGTCCCACATTATGCTTACTTGAAGCTCAAAATTTCCGGACCCTGCGGCGTTATTACAGTTAATGGAAACATGGAGCGCTCCCTCCGTACTGAGGAGCACACCGCGGCCCTCGCAGCCGAGGTACTAAGAGGCTCCATCAAACCGCACACTTCATCGGCCATCAAGCCCCCGGACAAGGGTAAACGAGTCCGGACCACTCTGCATAATGACAGCTCGGTGACCGCCGAGCTAGATTAGCAGTTTCTCCTCCGTCGATCGCCACACGCACCCGTGGCTCATGTACTGCGCGTGCACAATTACGCACTCAAAATACCTTGGGCAACGACGGAGGCACAATACGGACGGGTCCGTAGCGTGGCTTGACCCTATGTGACCTTGAAATTCCTTCCACTTTAGATACTACAAGTGCATTAAAACCTAGCTACTCCACGGTCATCCAAGGACTCTTTCCGAGCCTGATCTCGCATAGACGACCGCGGGTCGTTCCTCTCAAGGAATCTCTCCCACAAGGGTGAAAGCAACGCAGACGTGTGGCAGGGTATCCAAAGGATCTTCAAGACCACCTTTTCTATTTTAGGACCTGTATAGAGCTTTCCCTTGATCACAAACTCTTGGCATGTAAAATAGCCTTGACGCTTATGGCATTCTTTGTAAGAACACGTTTTGACGTATCAATCAGACCACAATGGAAACAGTTTTGTCCAACCTTATTTGGTATTGGTCTATCTCATAATCTGTATTCCCCTCTTCACGTCAGATTCACGTGCACACCTTGGCATGATTTACAAATCGCCAGGGGCTCTAGTCAGCCACATATCTTTTCATAAACAAAACAAAAAGTCTGAACACTCTCAAAATACACTTCAGCGTCCCGAATACTGCATTATATGCATCGGCTCCGAATCATGTCTTTGGTCAATAGTTGGGTTGCCCGGCTCCTGTGGTTACTACCTTACGTCCCGTTTGTTCGGCTAGGGTAGTGAAGGGAGAACTACTGCAATTGTGCTTCTGGTACGCCCGGTCAAGCACCTCAGTAGAGAAAGCCGAAAACTAACTGTCATGATACGGCGAGAGCTGGTCAGCAATTCGATGACTTAATAATCTCTTTCGATTTCTTCTGTATTACACGAAGGACTGTATCGCTTTCAGTCACGCGTTCAAGGCATCCCAGCCCGGATAGCCGCATACGCACCAGGGGCTAGCTAATAGCCCCATTGTCAAACTCCTATGGCTAAGTGAGAGTGATAAAACCGCATAGTCCAATTGCCTAGTTCGCCGCACATACACCTCCTTTATGGACCAAGACGTTGGGTCAAGCGTGGTCACGTGCTATTTCGGACACCCCCGTGGTATCTACATGGGGGCTGAAGCCAACGACTGGTAAACTCTCAGAAATAAAAACGGCCGCACATGAGGAAAATAACTTCAAACAAAGGCATAAATATATTACAAAACCTTAGTTCATGACACAACTTCTGGACAGTTCGGACACATTCACTCAAACATGATGTCCTTTGAGCATTGACCCTCTTTTAAACAGGCACCCTCTAGGACGTCTTCAAAATAGCGCTCCGGCTTGCGGTGGTCCTTGCCTCAGGGTGGGCCCTCTACTGCCACGATGGCGGCCTTCATCTTCGCCCAGTGCATCTTGACACGGGCGAAGCCCATCTGCGCACCTTCTATGCACATGGAGCGCTTGACAGCCTCAATTCGGGGCAGCACATCGACGAGTCACTGCACCAAGCCGAAGTAGCTTCTAGGAATGGGTTTGGTTGGCCACAACCGGACTATGATGTCCCTCATCGCCAATCTGGACATCCTATGCAGCTCGGCCCACTGCATCACCTGGTTGTTTAACATCGGTGGGCGCTCCTACGCCTCGAACTATGACCAAAATAGCTTCTCCATCGTATGCCCTTCCTGGTGTCGGTGTCAAAACCGGCGGATCTCGGGTAGGGGGTCCCGATCTGTGCGTCTAGGATGATGGTAACAGGAGGCAAGGGACACAATGTTTACCTAGGTTTGGGCCCTCTCGATGGAGGTAAAACCCTACTTCCTGCTTGATTAATATTGAAGATATGGGTGGTACAAGAGTAGATCTACCATGAGATCGTAGAGGCTAAACCCTAGAAGCTAGCCTATGATGGTATGATTGTAATTGTGATCGGCCTTCTAAGGACCAACCCCTACGGTTTATATAGACACCGGAGAGGGCTAGGGTTTACATGGAGCCGGTTACAAGGAAGGAAATACAATATCCCGATCGCCAAGCTTGCCTTCCACGCCAAGGAGAGTTCCATCCAGACACGGGACTGAGTCTTGAGTCTTGTATCTTCACGCTTCAATAGTCCGGACGTTGTACACAGTCCGGCTGTCCGGATACCCCCTAATCCAGGACTCCCTTAGTAGCCCCTGAACCAGGCTTCAATGACAATGAGTCCGGCGCGCAGTCTTGTCTTCGGCATTGCTGGGCGGGTTCCTTCTCCGAATACTCCAAAGTACCTGTTACGATGAATAGTGTCCGGCACTCCATCAATGTTGTATCCCTCGGCTCCAGTGCCTCAGTAATGGCCATATCCACGTGTCGAGCGAATGCGAGGGGCCAAGGCATTTTTTTCGCATTTGCCACCCTCAATCCTTTGGGCCGACCGCCTATTTAAAGAGACAGGGATTCTTAGATCCAAACCTCACTCTCTCCTCTCAAGCAAGCATCCAACAGAGCGCTCCGGAAAAACCATCCCAACATGGCCGGTCATCGGAGCTCCTCTGCTTGCTCTCCTCGCTCCAAGCCGGGGGACTGGGAAGAGTGCTCAGTTCCCCATAGCCGTTTGATTGAGTTACAAACCCAAGGGTTTCTCCCACCAGCGTTCATGGTCCCCGTTCGAGCCGGGATAGCCACTTATAGTGGCGGGGAGCAGGCGAAGAGATCTCCCAATCCATCTCCAGAGGAGCGAATATGCCTCATCCCGCATATGCTAAGGGGCGTCGGATTTCCCATCCACCTGTTCCTTCGCGGGCTCCTGGAGTTCTACGGCCTCCAGTTACACAACTTTACCCCTGCCTCTATATTACACATAGCAGGGTACGTTGCCTTTTGCGAGCTATTTTTGGGCTGCGAGCCTCACTTCGGGTTATGGAAGAAACTGTTCTGCCTTGTCCCCCGCAACCAGGGAGAATCCCTATGTCAAGTGGGCGGAGCCGAAGTATGGCGTATTGCCAAGACCGGATACCTATCTGGCACTCCCAAGAAGGCAGCAGAGAACTGGCCTTCCGAGTGGTTTTACATTGATGACGTTCCCCTTCCGGATCCAGTCCGGATAGGTCTCCCCAAGTTCAGTGACGCCCCACCGAGGGCACGTCTAAGCTGGTGCCCCCGAAGCCCCCAAGAGGAGGATACCAAGGAAGTGCACTTCCTGATGAGTAGGATAAAGTTGCTAGCCAAGTCCAGACTGACAATAGTCGAGGTCATGGCAATATGCATAATACAGGGGTGCAACCAAAATACCGGGGGAAGCCCATGTGGCACTTCAACGGGGAAGATGATGCCACCCGCTGTGGCTGTAAGGGTCCGGACTCCGCCATTGCGCTGGCAAGGATATTGTCCGATTTATACAAAGGAGAAGAGGAAGAATTCCTTCACATTAAACCGCGGGATGGATTCTCCATGTACAACCCCCCAAACTGGGTAAGTCGTTATTCCTTTCCCGGCTCCACTCATCGCGGCGTTCTTCGCTAAGATTATCTGCTTCGACATTTCCGAGCAGCAACTTAGGAGGGTCGTAGAAGGAATCTCCAGCCCCTCCCCGTTGCCAGAGGACCCCGGAAGGGCCCTAGATCCAGGACTCGAAGAGGATCTGGATATTACCGTAGAGCTTGTCAACGGGATATTTTATCAAGCGAGCTGTGATGGCGCCTCAGTGGCCATTATTGCCGACTACCCCGGACTGCTACCTACGTCGCGTGTAAGCCAAGCTGAAAAACCCTATCCTCCGAAGAAGACTCCCTTCAGATGTCATGCCTTACCCTTGAAGTGTCATGTTTTTTGCAGAGACGACGGCCGGAGCACGGGCCCGAGCCCCTAGGGACTCGTCGACCACGGGCGTCCGGATCGGGCAGGCTCAAGAAGAAGGCGGTAAGGGTCGACACGCCGCTGCAGAGGTAGGGAAAAAACCTATCCTGCGATTATGGTATTTGGAGTATAACAGCGCCCTTCGCGCCATGGCATGAAAAGGAATAGCCGGACTATATCCGGGGATCCTGCCAATCACGCCTCCACCAGCCGGATTCCAGAATCGACTTCGAGAGCAGAGGCGAACGCGGGGCCAATGCCGCATAGTTCTCCGACAGAGGACGCGGATATGCTCTCGGCCACGAACTCCGAAGTAGAGAGCGCCATGAATCACCGGCGCCGATGGGCCGTGCTTCGGAACAACATCTTTTCCGAAGAGGCGTTTAATGCCTTCAATTCGGGAGACACATGTATCCGAGCTGCTCAAGGCGGGCTTGCCCGAGTGACGGACCAGTATACCAAAGATATACGGGTAAGAAATTTTTGATAAGCATGTATAGAAGTAGCCCCTGAGACTTGAAACGGTTGGTACAACTATTTTAACGATCAATTTATGCATAGGTCCTTGTAGATAAGAATGAGGGACTGTCTCGGGAGCTGGAGGAGTGCAAGGCCGAACTGAGGGCCACAATTGCCAAGTTGGAGGAATCCCAAAGACCCTCATCTGGTAACATTTGTCTCAATTGTACGAATATATATGCACCAGTTAGTAAGTGGCTGATATGACGAGTCTAACAGAAAATTCTGCGGATAATCTCGGGGTGAATCCGGAGTGCGTAAGAGATGACGAATCACATCTCAAAAGGCAGCTAAAGGCCGGCGAGCGCATTCTTACGCAAGTTAGGCAGGAGAAGAACAATCTTCAAGATGCCAAAGTCCAGCTGGAGGTGGAGTTAAAAGACGTCCGCGCTCAGCTAGCGGACTCCGTGAAGGAGAACAAAAGGCTTCGACGCGGCATTCATGGTAAGTGCCAAGACGAACGGTAGTATAGTTCGGCGTAGAAGTATATTTAAAGGATTTTGCTTGTAGGAATGTTAACAGGTCGCCCCGAGGAGGAGATGCCCTCATCTGCAGGCGATTTACTACAAGACCTCTCACAACTGCATGAGCGAGCTCGGCAAGTGATGCAGGGCGTTACCCAGGCCTTGTGGCCATCAAGCTTACTGCCAGATGGCATGGGGGAGCTTGTGGATATGCTTCAAGGAGTACGGTGGCGCTTCTGATTGTGGAAGATATCAGCCTGCCGGCAAGGTGCAAGAGAAGCCTGGGCTATGGTGAAGACGCGCTACACCAAGCTGGACCCGAACCATATGGCCGAAGTCGGACCGGCAGGGCCAGATGGGCAAGAAATTCCCGTGAGTCTGGTATATGACCAGGTAGCGTTAGCCGCAAAGTATTCTCAACAGGATTGTAAGCTAGATAGCCTGTTGGATGGTACAGAGGAGGAATATAGTCAGTCCAAATGACTGTGTAATTCAATGGACAAAAGTAGTCCCTAGCCGGATTAAAAGCATTTCTCATGGCGGACCTTTTCGCTTCAGCCCCTGGATCCTATAGTCCGAGGTGTGTCCGAATACCCACGCAGATATACAGAACCAGGGTATGCATGGACACCAGGCGTAGGGGTCATAAGTGTCAGATTTCGGGTTCCGGCAGACCCTTGGTTCGAACTCTGGGGTGCGCGCGGAGATTACGCCTTCTACCTACTTGCACCCATCCGCTCGCAAAGATCTAAGCTATGGAAAGAGCAGCACAAGAGACACATGGTTTATACTGGTTCGGGCCACCGATGTGGTGTAATACCCTACTACAGTGTGTGGTGTGGTGGATTGCCTCTTGGGCTGGTGATGATAAGAAATACAAGGAAGAACAGCCTCGAGAGGGTCTGTTCTTGGCTGGGGCGGTGAACTGCTAGGAGGAGTTCAGTCGCCCTTCTCTTTCTCTCTCTCTCTGATTTCGATCTGTCCGTCCCCTCTACCCTGGGGGTGGCTAGTCCTATTTATAGGCAAAGGCCCTGGGCCTCTTCACAAATATTGAGCGCGAAGGGCGCCAACAATTGGCCATTTTGAAGGGGAACATCTAGTACACTTATCCTGACTAAAGTTGGTCCTCGCCTGCCAAAGGCCCTGGTGGTGACGCTGGCTTGGGCTCCACAATGACTTCCTCCCTGCCGTTGGACTGGTCTTGGTCTCGTTGCACCGAAATGGGTGCCTTTGCTTGATGCTCTCGCCTTCTCTTGCTCCCTTTGCACCAAAGAGGAAAGGAGGACATTGCGCGGACTGGCGCCCGCCTGGCGCCCTTGGTCGTCATGGCTTGCGTCACGGGCACCTCATGAGGTACCCCGCCTTGATCTCTCCACCTCCTCGCGAGCCAGCCTGATGAGGCCATGCCTGAGGAAGCTCCGCGTCGTCCGCCCTGCGAGGCTTGGCACCTCGCAAGGGTCTTGGGTCTGTATTGACGAAGATGGGCCATGCTGGGCCCCCCCTTTGAGCCACGCCGCATGCCACAGGCAGGCAAGTCTGGGGAGCCCCGTTCCCAGAACGCCGACAGTAGCCCTCGGGCCCAAGGCGCGCCCGGGCTTGGCCATGCAGGCAGGCGAAAGGGCAAGGGCGAAGCGCCGCGGGCCCTAACAGCCTGCGGCCTTGGACACTGTGTGGCGCTTGATTGGACGTGGGCGTCTCCACTTCCCCACGACGCCTCGGTAACTGCACGGATTGGACAAGTCCCTGCATGCAAAGTGGGTCATGATTACCTGCGATCGTGGAGGCCGACGGTTGGCCTTCGCCGGCTATAAGTACGGGGCGGCGCGCGCCCTTCCAGTTCATCCCCCTTTTTTCTCCTTCTTCTTCATGGCTCCGTCGAGGAGGTTCTCGGCCGCAGAGAAGGGGAAGGCTCGCCAGGTTGAGCCTGCCTCTCCCCCACCCAAGCGCGGCCGAGGGCGCCCTCGCAAACATCCTGTGGCCACCACGGTAGCTCCCCGCGGCCCTGGAGATGATTTCCAGCATGGTGACGGGCGAACAGCTGCGGCCAGGGGGCGCGCTTCGGTCGCGCGTCCCCCTAGGCCGCGCTGCAGAGGTGCTGCCGGAGTTTGTTGTGTGGTCGGCGGAGCCGACTAGCACCTGGCTTCATCTCCCTCGCTTCCTCCTCGGCGAGCTCCCGGCTGGCGCCCCGGGCGGCCTCTGGCTTCAGACAGACGGCTACTGCAGCCGGGCCTCATTGGCTTGACTGGAGGTCTCCGCAGTTGGGAGCCTGGCCTTGACCCGCGGTTGGCAGACGTTTGCCCGCGCGCGTGGCCTAAGCCGTCGGTGCACCCTGCACTTCAGGTTTGACAGTGATGCCACCCTCTACATGAGGGTGTTTGGAGAAGATGGTCGCCACACAGGGTGCTGCCCAGAGGACGACGACCACGGCCGAGGACCCAGCCCCAGCGATGATGCAGAGGATAGCGCTCGCGTGATTGGCGGCGCTCAGGGTTCCCCAACCTTCACCGGTTCCTCTTCAGGCAGTGACTCTTCTACCGGTGGCCGCAGTCAGCCTCCATGCCGCCGTACCTGCTTGGGAGGAGGTAGCACGTCTGCTCGTCGTCGCGCCTCGATGAAGCGTGAGAGGGGGTCTGCCTAAGTCCCGGAGGCAGCCCGAGTCTTCCCTGCAGGCCGGTGTGAGGCGAGCTGCACCCTATTTACCCTTTCTTTTCCTTTGTCCTGTGTAGAAAGATAGTAGCGTCGAGCCCCGTGGGGGCGTGTTTGGGTTATTGCTGTTAATCATCACTTTGCTTCCGTTATCGTGCCTTCCGGCTATGTGTTCGTGTGTAGATAGTTCCCGGCCCCAGCCGTGGGGGTGGGGGCGACCGACCCAGGCCCTGTGTTCGTGTCGCGGTGCCCGTGGGGCACAGACTGGAGGGGTGCTCCTGTAATGGACCCAGGTCGTGAAACCTTTGAACGGCTAGGACAGAAACAATCGCGAGGGCGCTCGGCTGCCCTCCCGCTGGCGAGGCCTTGCTTAAGAGAAATCGAGGCACGAGAGTGAAAAGTCGAAGAACCACAAGTCAAAGGTGGCAATAGCTTCAATAAAACTTCGAATGGGAATGAACAAGGCAACTGCGAAAAGCAAATGAAAAAGCCACGTCCGGCACCTAATCTAGTCTTCGACGTCTTCTCACCAGCGCGGAGCTAAGTGTTGCCACTGGGCGTGGGAGGGAGCCCCAGGGCCTGAGGCTGGCGCTCCTGAGACTCCGGGGCATGTACAGCCCCAACTCATTATTACGTGAGAGTGTCACGGGCGGCGTGCTTCACAGGCGTTGGCCTTCTTCATAGGCTCCGGGCCTTTCTTAGGGGAAACGAGCTTCACGGGCATTTGCCCTCTTCACAGGCTCTGGGCCTTTTCCAAAACGCGACAGCTTCACAGGCATTCACCTTCTTCACAGGCTCTGTGCCTTTTCCTAAACGCGACAACTTCACAGGCATTCACCTTCTTCGCAGGCTCTCGGCCTTTTCCAAAAAGGATAATCTTCACAGGCATTCGCCTTCTTCACAGGCTCTGGGCCTTTTCCAAAAAGGATAATCTTCACAGGCGTTCACCTTCTTCACGGGCTCTGGGCCTTTTCCAAAAAGGATGATCTTCACAGGCGTTCGCCTTCTTCACAGGCTCTAGGCATTTTCCAAAAAGGATGATCTTCATAGGCGTTCGCCTTCTTCACAGGCTCTGGGCCTTTTCCAAAAAGGTTGATCTTCATAGGCGTTCGCCTTCTTCACAGGGTCTGGGCCTTTTTAGGGGTAGAACCTCCGGAGGTGCTGGATGTTCCATGCGTTCTGGACCGGCACCAATCCTGAGTCTCCAAGCGCGCGGAGCCAGGCCTGGAAACATGAACAACCTTGAACAGGCCCTCCCACATGGGAGTGAGCTTGTGCAGTCCCTCCCTGGAGAGAACCCGCCTGAGCACGAGGTCCCCTACCTCGAGAGTTCTGGGGCGGATGTTGCGGCAGTGATATCGTTGCAGTGCTTGTTGGTACCTCGTCGCTCGCAGCGCGGCTTCTCGGCGACGTTCCTCCCCCAGCACGAGGTCCATCCCGCGCATGGCGTCCTGCTACGCCTCGTCGAACGCCAGGACCCGTGCGGAGCGACGTCTGACCTCGTGAGGGAGGACCGCCTCAGCTCCGTAGACCAGGAAGAATAGGGTCTCTCCAGTCGGCTTGGTCGCGGTTTTGCGGATGGACCACAACACGGACTGAAGCTCATCGTACCAACCCCTGCCGCAGGCCTCCAGCTTCTTCTTGAACGTCCTTGTCTTAAGGCCCCTCAGGACCTCTACGTTGGCTCGCTCGGCCTGGCCGTTGCTTCAGGGGTGCGCCACTGAAGTGTAGCATATCTACGTTCCAAGGTTAGCACAGTATGTTTTGAAGAGGTTACTGGTGAACTGCGAGCCGTTGTCTGTGATGATGCGGTTCGGCACCCCGAACCGGCTCACGATGCCCCTAATGAACTTGACCGTGGAACCTGCGGGGATAGTGCGGACGGCCTCTACTTTAGCCCACTTGGTGAACTTGTCCACGGCGACGTAGAGGTAGCGGTAGCCCCCTGGCGCCTGAGGAAACAGGCCCAGGATGTCCAACCCCCAGACTGCGAACGGCCACGAAAGGGGTATAGTCTGTAGGCCTTCTGCCGGCTGATGGATCTGCTTGGTGTGGAACTGGCAGGCCTCACAAGCCTTCACCAGTTCGACGTCGTCATTGAGTGTGGTGGGCCGATAAAACCCACTGCGGAATGCCTTGCCGACGAGGGTTCATGATGATGAATGATGTCCACAGTCTCCGCCGTGTATATCTTCCAGCAGTTCCTTCCCTTGCTCCCTGGAGATGCAGTGCAGGGATACATCGTTTGGTCGCTTTCAGTAGAGCTCTCCATCCTTGATGTAGTATGCCGTGGCCTGCCGCGCCACACGCTCCGCTTCCTCCTCCTTCTCCAGTAGGATCCCTTGTGTTAAGTAACTCCGGAGCTCCGTGATCCAGCACCCCTCATGAGGTTCCATCGTCAGGAGCAGGCGTGCTCCTGAGGCCGGGCCACAGACCGGGGCTCCTGAGGCAGGTGGCTGGCGAGCTCCACCCGAGGCTGAGCCGTGTTTGACAACGACGGCAGGGCTCAGGGCTTGAAGAACCGCTCCTCGAAGACGCCAAGCTCCTGAGGTAATCGCCTGGACGCCCGTCTGGCGATGTCGGCGGCCTCCTGATTGGTGCCTCGGGGCACATGCTTCAACTCCAACCCCCAGAATTGTTTCTCCATCATGCGGACCTCCGCAAGGTAGGCTTCCATGTGCTCATCTTTCGGCTCGTATACCTTGTTGGAGAAATTGACAAGTAGCTACGAATCGCCCTTGATGGTGAGGCGTTTCACCGCCAGGGCAGTTGCAGCCTTCAAGCCCGCTATTAGACCTTCATACTCCGCTATGTTGTTGGAGACCTTTTTACCTTGCTGGAAACAGAGTTGTACAGTGTAGTAGAGCTTGTCCTGAGTGGGCGATATAAGCACCGCTCCAGCCCCAGTGCCATGCCTGGAGAACGCCCCATCAAAGTACATGACCCAGCCTTCTGGCGCCTCGCTTCCCGGGGAGAGGGACCGATCCTCGTTGGCCCTGAGGCCTGGTGCTTCCATCCATTCTGCCACAAAATCCGCTAATGTTGCTCCCTTGATGACTCTGGTCGTGCTGAATCCGAGCTGAAACGCTTGCAGTTCTATGTTCCACTCAGTGACCCTTCCGGTCGAGTTAGGGCTCCTGAGCACTCTCTCCAAGGGGTATGACGAGACGACCTTGATGGGGTGACCCTGAAAATAGTGCCGCAGTTTGCGCGAGGCCGCTAGTAGCACGAGGAGGAGCTTCTGGGGCATGGGGTACCGTGCCCTCGCGTCCCGCAACACCGTGCTGACGAAGTATACTGGGTGCTCAACGAGGTTGGGTGCATCAGCGCTGGTGGCGCCCTCCGGAGACCGTGGCGCCTCCTGAGGCGTTGAGGCCTCCGGAGGCTGGCCATCTGGGAGAGGGACCTCTTCCGCCTCCGGTGCACTCCTCTGCGGTGGCTGATCCTCCTCAGCTGCGGTGGTGGTTTCTGTGGGCCTTCCTTGTTCCTGTTTTGCCTTGCCCCGGGCTGCTACTGTGGTTTTGATTCGACGCTCCTTCCTAACCGCCACTAGGGCTATGCTGGCGGAGTAGGGAGTGGCGGCGAGGTAAAGCACCAGGGGCTCTTGAAGGCGCGGAGCCACCATGACCAGAGGGCTGGTCAGGTATCTCTTAAGATCTTGGAACGCCTTGTCGGCCTCCTCAGTCCATTCAAAGGGCCCCTTTTTCTTCATTAGCTGGAAGAAAGGTAGTGCTCGCTCCCCCAACTTGGAGATGAAGCGCCCTAGCGCGGTCACGCGCCCAATGAGCTTCTGCATTTCTCTGAGGGTCTTTGGCGGGCCCATGTCCTCGACCGCCTTGACCTTCTCCGGGTTGGCCTCGATGCCTTGGTGGGACACGAGGAAACCCAGGAGCTTGCCCGAGGGGACTCCGAACACACGCTTCTCTGGGTTGAGCCACAGGTTCACTGTGTCGAGGCTCGCGAAGGTTTCCTCCAGGTCTTGTATCAGGGTCTTGGCCTCCCAAGACTTCACCACAATGTCATCGATGTAAGCCTCAACATTCTTCTCGAGCTGTGGGCCCAAGGTGAT
Source organism: Triticum monococcum (assembly GCA_034509565.1). Lineage (NCBI taxonomy): Eukaryota > Viridiplantae > Streptophyta > Magnoliopsida > Poales > Poaceae > Triticum > Triticum monococcum. Next base: position 706,182,803 of record CM067842.1, on the reverse strand, counting down.
GTGCATTAGCCGCTGAAAGGTTGCCCTGCGTTACGCAGCCCAAATGGCATGCATGTGTAGCAGTACACCCCACACGGGGTTAGGAAGGCTGTCTTCTCGACGTCTTCTACCGCCATCTTGATCTGGTGATACCCAGAGAAGGCATCCAGGAAGCATAGCAGGTCGCATTCTACGGTGGAATTGATGATCTGGTCGATGCGGGGGAGCGGGAATGGATCTTGCGGGCATGCCTTGTTGAGGTTGGTGAAGTCGACACACATGCGCTCCTTCCCTCCCTTCTTTGGCACAACGACAGGGTTGGCCAACCAATCCGAGTATCGGACCTCGTGAATGACTACAGCGGCTTCTAGTTTGCGGGTCTCTTGGATGATGAAGGCCTGCTTTTCTGTGGACTGTCGCCTTGCCTTCTGCTTCACAGGGCGCACGTTGGGGCACACGTTGAGGTGATGCTCGATTACGCTCCTAGGGATCCCTGCCAGCTGGTCGGGCTCCCAAGAGAATACCTTCTTGTTTGCGGGCAGGAATCTGACCAGGGCCTCCTCCTGCTCGGGCTCGAGGTTGGCGCCTATGGTGAAAGTGGCATTGGTGGACCCGTCCTCATTGATGGGTATCTGCTTGGTTTCTGCCTTGTCTAGGGTGAACAACTGCTTCTTGGTGGGTGCAGCCCCCTTGGGCTCGGGGGTCTCCGAGTCGGCGGGCTGTGCTGACGCCGCTATCCTGAAGGCGAGCTTGAGCACTCGCAGCGCGTCTCTGGTGTTCCCGTGCACGGTGAGGACACCGCTGCTCCCGGGCATCTTCATGAGGTTGTACGCCGGGTGTGTTGCGGCCATGAACTGGGCCAGTGCTGGGTAGCCGAGGATGGCGTTGTAGGGGAGGCCGATGGGGGCGATGTCGAAGTCGACCAGCTCCGTGCGGAAGTTGTCATAGGTGCCGAAGGTTACAGGGAGCCGAATCTGTCCCAAGGAGCCGGATGATCCACCCCCAACGCCTAAGAAGGGCCGGCTGGGTTGCAGTCGTTCCAGGGGTATGCAGAGGAGGTTGAAGGCCTCAACCGAGAGCACGCTGAGGCCCGCACCGCCATCGATGAGAGTTCTGGTGATGGCCACCTGGCAGATGGTGGGCGTGCACAGCATTGGGAGCGCGCCCGAGCAGGCCGAGTTGGAGGGGTGGTCCACCGAGCTGAAGGTCAGGCCGGCCTTGGGCGCCGCTCGGTCCAGGAGAGCCCCCTGCCGCGTGGAAGCGGTGCTGACTCGGTGGATGAACGGCTTGACGTGGTGACTTGTAGGCGGCGCCTGCGAGCCGCCCAGGAGGGCCGCGACGACCGGGGGCGGCGCGGCCGTCTTGCCGCACGGACGAATGCTGAGATGACGCTTGCTGCTTGTTCCCCGCCGGGCCGGTGGCGGCGTTGACGGCGGGTGATGGGGAACGGTGAGGACGCCCGCCGACAGGAGCCGTCTGGGCGACGCGGGAAGCGAGGGTGGCCCGGCGCTCAGCGCGGGCCCGACGAGCGTCAGACATGGACGCGATGGTCGGAGGAGAACGGGGCGCTGGAAGACGAATTCCGGCACACCCCTACCTGGCGCGCCAAATGTCGGATTTCGGGTTCTGGAAGACCCTTAAGGTTCGAACTCTGGGGTGCGCGCGGAGATTACACCTTCTACCTACCTGCACCCCTCCGCCTCGCAAAGATCTAAGCTATGGAAAGAGCAGCACAAGAGACACAGGTTTTATACTGGTTCGGGCCACCGATGTGGTGTAATACCCTACTCCAGTGTGTGGTGTGGTGGATTGCCTCTTGGGCTGGTGATGATAAGCAATACAAGGAAGAACAGCCTCGCGAGGGTCTGTTCCTGGCTGGGGCGGTGAACTGTTAGGAGGAGTTCAGTCGTCCTTCTCTCTCTCTCTCTCTCCCTCTCTCTCTCTCTCTCTGATTTCGATCTGTCCGTCCCCTCTACCCTGGGGGTGGCTAGTCCTATTTATAGGCAAACGCCCTGGGCCTCTTCCCTTGGCCATTTTGAAGGGGAACATCTAGTACACTTATCCTGACTAAGGTTGTCCTCGCCTGCCAAAGGCCCTGGTGGTGACGCTGGCTTGGGCTCCACAATGACTTCCTCCCTGCCGTTGGACTGGTCTTGGTCTCGTTGCACCGAAACGGGTGCCTTTGTTTGATGCTCTTGTCGGATTTCGGGTTCCGACAGACCCTTGAGGTTCGAACACTGGGGTGCGCATGGAGATTTCGCCTCCTACCTACCTGCACCCCTCCGCCGTGCTAGGATCTAAACTATGGGAAGAACAGCACAAGAGACACAGGGTTTATACTGGTTCGGGCCACCGTTGTGGTGTAATACCCTACTCCAGTGTGTGGTGTGGTGGATTGCCTCTTGGGCTGATGATGATGAACAATACAAGGAAGAACAGCCTCGCGAGGGTCTGTTCTTGGCCGGGGCGATGAACTACTGGGAGGAGTTCACTCACCTTTCTCTCTCTCTCTCTCTCTCTCTCTCTCTCTCTCTCTAACCGACCGAACCCCCAGAGACCCTTCGATCCCCAGCTATGTGGGTGGCTGGTCCTATTTATAGAGGCCCTGGTCCTCTTCCCAAATATCGAGCGGGAAGGGAGCCAACAATGGCGGGCTAATTTGAAAGGGGACAGCAAGTATTAGCTATCCTGACAAAAGTAGTCTTCGTCTGCGCAAAGCTCTGGCGATGACGTCGTCCTGGGCTCCACGGTGACCTCCGTCTCGTAGTCCTCCTGGTCTTGGTCTTGTTGCACCGAAATGGCAACCTTTGCCTGATGCCTCAGTACTCAGCGGCTGCGCTTGCCCCCTTCGCACCAAAGAGGTAAGGAGGACGCTGCGCGGGCTGGCACCCGCCTGGCGCCCTGAGTCGTCATGGCTTGCGTCACGGGCACCTCGTGAGGTACCCCGCCTTGATCTCTCCACCTCCTCGTGAGCCTGCCTGACGAGGCCGTGCCTGAGGAAGCTACGCGTCGTCCGCCCCGCGAGGCTTGGCCCCTCGCGAGGGTCTTGGGTTTGTGTTGGCGAAGATGGGCCGTGCTGGGCCCCCCTTTGAGCCATGCCGCAGGACGCAGGCAGGCAAGTCTGGGGACCCCCATTCCCAGAACGCCGACAGTAGCCCCCGGGCCCAAGGCGCGCCCGGGCTTGGCCGTGCAAGGAGGTGGAAGGGCAAGAGCGAAGCGCCGCGGGCCCTAACAGCCTGCGTGTTGGGGAACGCAGTAATTTCAAAAAAAATTCCTACGCACACGCAAGATCATGGTGATGCACAGCAACGAGAGGGGAGAGTGTTGTCTACGTACCAACGCAGACCGACTGCGGAAGCGATCACACAACGTAGAGGAAGTAGTCGTACGTCTTCTTCTTGATCCGACCGATCCAAGCACCGTTACTCCGGCACCTCCGAGTTCTTAGCACACGTTCAGCTCGATGACGTTCCTCGGGCTCCGATCCAGCAAAGCGTCGAGGAAGAGTTCTGTCAGCACGACGGCGTGGTGACGATCTTGATGTACTACCGACGCAGGGCTTCGCCTAAGCACTGTAACGGTATGATCGAGGTGGAATTTGGTGGCAGGGGGCACCGCACACGGCTAAGGAACGATCTCAAGGATCAACTTGTGTGTCTTGGGGTGCCCCCTGCCCCCGTATATAAAGGTTGGAGGAGGGGGGCCGGCCGGCCAAGGGAGGGGAGGCGCAGGGGAGTCCTACTCCCACCGGGAGTAGGACTCCTCCCCCCAATCCTAATCCAATTAGGACTCCCGGGGGGGAAAAGAGAGAGAAGGGGGGCCGGCCCCTTGTCCTATTCCTAATAGGACTTGGGGAAGGGGGGCACCGGCCAGCTTGGGCCTTTTCCCTTTTTCTCTTTTTTCCACTAAGGCCCAATAGGCCCATTAGTCTCCCGGGGGGGTTCCGGTAACCCTCCCGGTATTCCGGTAAAATCCCGATTTCACCCGGAACACTTCCGATGTCCAAACATAGGCTTCCAATATATCAATCTTTACGTCTCGACCATTTCGAGATTCCTCGTCATGTCTGTGATCTCATCCGGGACTCCGAACAACCTTCGGTACATCAAAATACATAAACTCATAATAACTGTCATCGTAACGTTAAGCGTGCGGACCCTACGGTTCGAGAACAATGTAGACATGACCGAGACACGTCTCCGGTCAATAACCAATAGCGGGACCTGGATGCCCATATTGGCTCCTACATATTCTACGAAGATCTTTATCGGTCAGACCGCATAACAACATACGTTGTTCCCTTTGTCATCGGTATGTTACTTGCCCGAGATTCGATCGTCGGTATCCAATACCTAGTTCAATCTCGTTACCGGCAAGTCTCTTTACTCGTTCCGTAATACATCATCTCACAACTAACATATTAGTTGCAGTGCTTGCAAGGCTTATGTGATGTGTATTACCGAGAGGGCCCAGAGATACCTCTCCGACAATCGGAGTGACAAACCCTAATCTCGAAATACGCCAACCCAACATCTACCATTGGAGACACCTGTAGTACTCCTTTATAATCACCCAGTTACGTTGTGACGTTTGGTAGTACCCAAAGTGTTCCTCCGGTAAACGGGAGTTGCATAATCTCATAGTTATAGGAACATGTATAAGTCATGAAGAAAGCAATAGCAACATACTAAACGATCGGGTGCTAAGCTAATGAAATGGGTCATGTCAATCAGATCATTCAACTAATGATGTGACCTCGTTAATCAAATAACAACTCTTTGTTCATGGTTAGGAAACATAACCATCTTTGATTAACGAGCTAGTCTAGTAGAGGCATACTAGTGACACTTTGTTGGTCTATGTATTCACACATGTATTATGTTTCCGGTTAATACAATTCTAGCATGAATAATAAACATTTATCATGATATAAGGAAATAAATAATAACTTTATTATTGCCTCTAGGGCATATTTCCTTCAGTCTCCCACTTGCACTAGAGTCAATAATCTAGATTACACAGTAATGATTCTAACACCCATGGAGCCTTGGTGCTGATCATGTTTTGTTCGTGGAAGAGGCTTAGTCAACGGGTCTGCAACATTCAGATCCGTATGTATCTTGCAAATCTCTATGTCTCCCACCTGGACTAAATCCCGGATGGAGTTGAAGTGTCTCTTGATGTGTTTGGTTCTTTTGTGAAATCTGGATTCCTTTGCCAAGGCAATTGCAACAGTATTGTCACAGAAGATTTTCATTGGTCCCGATGCACTAGGTATGACACCTAGATCAGATATGAACTCCTTCATCCAGACTCCTTCGTTCGCTGCTTCCGAAGCAGCTATGTACTCCGCTTCATATGTAGATCCCACTACGATGCTTTGTTTAGAACTGCACCAACTGACAGCTCCACCATTTAAAGTAAACACGTATCCGGTTTGCAATTTAGAATCATCCGGATCAGTGTCAAAGCTTGCATCAACGTAACCTCTTACGGTGAGCTCTTTGTCACCTCCATATACGAGAAACATATCCTTAGTCCTTTTCAGGTATTTCAGGATGTTCTTGACCGCTGTCCAGTGATCCACTCCTGGATTACTTTGGTACCTTCCTGCTAAACTTATAGCAAGGCACACATCAGGTCTGGTACACAGCATTGCATACATGATAGAGCCTATGGCTGAAGCATAGGGAACATCTTTCATTTTCTCTCTATCTTCTGCAGTGGTCGGGCATTGAGTCTGACTCAACTTCACACCTTGTAATACAGGCAAGAACCTTTTCTTTGCTTGATCCATTTTGAACTTCTTCAAAATCTTGTCAAGGTATGTGCTTTGTGAAAGTCCAATTAAGCATTTTGATCTATCTCTATAGATCTTTATGCCTAATATGTAAGCAGCTTCCCCGAGGTCTTTCATCGAAAAACTTTTATTCAAGTATCCCTTTATGCTATCCAGAAATTCTATATCATTTCCAATGAGTAATATGTCATCCACATATAATATCAGAAATGCTACAGAGCTCCCACTCACTTTCTTGTAAATACAGGCTTCTCCAAAAGTCTGTATAAACCCAAATGCTTTGATCACACTATCAAAGCGTTTATTCCAACTCCGAGATGCTTGCACCAGTCCATAAATGGATCGCTGGAGTTTGCACACTTTGTTAGCTCCTTTTGGATCGACAAAACCTTCGGGTTGCATCATATACAACTCTTCTTCCAGAAATCCATTCAGGAATGCGGTTTTTACATCCATTTGCCAAATTTCATAATCATAAAATGCGGCAATTGCTAACATGATTCTGACATACTTAAGCATCGCTACGGGTGAGAAAGTCTCATCGTAGTCAACTCCTTGAACTTGTCGAAAACCTTTTGCGACAAGTCGAGCTTTGTAGATAGTAACATTACCATCAGCGTCAGTCTTTTTCTTAAAGATCCATTTATTCTCAATTGCTTGCCGATCATCGGGCAAGTCAACCAAAGTCCATACTTTATTCTCATACATGGATCCCATCTCAGATTTCATGGCTTCAAGCCACTTTGCGGAATCTGGGCTCACCATCGCTTCTTCATAGTTCGTAGGTTCATCATGATCTAGTAGCATGACTTCCAGAACAGGATTACCGTACCACTCTGGTGCGGATCTTACTCTGGTTGATATACGAGGTATAGTAGTATCTTGATCTAAAGTTTCATGATCATCATCATTAACTTCCTCTCTTATTGGTGTAGTTCTCACAGAAACAGTTTTCTGTGATGTACTATTTCCCAATAACAGAGTAGGTATAGTTACCTCGTCAAGTTCTACTTTCCTCCCACTCACTTCTTTCGAGAGAAACTCCTTCTCAAGAAAGTTTCCGAATTTAGCAACAAAAGTCTTGCCTTCGGATCTGTGATAGAAGGTGTATCCAATAGTTTCCTTTGGATATCCTATGAAGACACACTTCTCCGATTTGGGTTCGAGCTTATCAGGTTGAAGCTTTTTCACATAAGCATCGCAGCCCCAAACTTTAAGAAACGACAACTTTGGTTTCTTGCCAAACCATAGTTCATAAGGCGTCGTCTCAACGGATTTAGATGGTGCCCTATTTAACGTGAATGCGGCCGTCTCTAAAGCATAACCCCAAAATGATAGCGGTAAATCAGTAAGAGACATCATAGATCGCACCATATCTAGTAAAGTACGATTACGACGTTCGGACACACCATTACGTTGTGGTGTTCCGGGTGGCGTGAGTTGCGAAACTATTCCACAATTTTTCAAATGTACACCAAACTCGTAACTCAAATATTCTCCTCCACGATCAGATCGTAGAAACTTTATTTTCTTGTTACGATGATTTTCAACTTCACTCTGAAATTCCTTGAACTTTTCAAATGTTTCAGACTTAGGTTTCATTAAGTAGATATACCCATATCTGCTTAAATCATCTGTGAAGGTGAGAAAATAACGATATCGGCCATGAGCCTCAATATTCATCGGACCACATACATCGGTATGTATGATTTCCAATAAATCTGTTGCTCTCTCCATAGTACCGGAGAACGGTGTTTTAGTCATCTTGCCCATGAGGCACGGTTCGCAAGTACCAAGTGATTCATAATCAAGTGGTTCCAAAAACCCATCAGCATGGAGTTTCTTCATGCGCTTTACACCGATATGACCTAAACGGCAGTGCCACAAATAAGTTGCACTATCATTATCAACTCTGCATCTTTTGGCTTCAACATTATGAATATGTGTATTACTACTATCGAGATTCAATAAGAATAGACCACTTTTCAAGGGTGCATGACCATAAAAGATATTACTCATATAAATAGAACAACCATTATTCTCTGATTTAAATGAATAACCGTCTCGCATCAAACAAGATCCAGATATAATGTTCATGCTCAACGCTGGCACCAAATAACAATTATTTAGGTCTAATATTAATCCCGAAGGTAGATGTAGAGGTAGCGTGCCGACCACGATTACATCGACTTTGGAACCGTTTCCCACGCGCATCGTCACCTCGTCCTTTGCTAGTGTCCGCTTATTCTGTAGTCCCTGTTTCGAGTTGCAAATATTAGCAACAGAACCAGTATCAAATACCCAGGTGCTACTGCGAGCATTAGTAAGGTACACATCAATAACATGTATATCACATATACCTTTGTTCACCTTGCCATCCTTCTTATCCGCCAAATACTTGGGGCAGTTCCGCTTCCAGTGACCAGTCTTCTTGCAGTAGAAGCACTCAGTTTCAGGCTTAGGTCCAGACTTGGGTTTCTTCTCTTGAGCAGCAACTTGCTTGCCGTTCTTCTTGAAGTTCCCTTTCTTCTTCCCTTTGCCCTTTTTCTTGAAACTAGTGGTTTTGTTAACCATCAACACTTGATGCTCCTTCTTGATTTCTACCTCCGCAGCTTTCAGCATAGCGAAGAGCTCGGGAATAGTCTTGTTCATCCCTTGCATATTATAGTTCATCACAAAGCTCTTGTAGCTTGGTGGCAGTGATTGGAGAATTCTGTCAATGATGCAATCATCCGGAAGTGTAACTCCCAATTGAATCAAGTGATTATTATACCCAGACATTTTGAGTATATGCTCACTGACAGAACTGTTCTCCTCCATCTTGCAGCTATAGAACTTATTGGAGACTTCATATCTCTCAATCCGGGCATTTGCTTGAAATATTAACTTCAACTCCTGGAACATCTCATATGCTCCATGACGTTCAAAACGTCGTTGAAGTCCCGGTTCTAAGCCGTAAAGCATGGCACACTGAACTATTGAGTAGTCATCAGCTTTGCTCTGCCAGACGTTCATAACTTCTGGTGTTGCTCTTGCAGCAGGCCTGGCACTCAGCGGTGCTTCCAGGACGTAATTCTTCTGTGCAGCAATGAGGATAATCCTCAGGTTACGGACCTAGTCCGTGTAATTGCTACCATCATCTTTCAACTTTGCTTTCTCAAGGAACGCATTAAAATTCAACGGAACAACAGCACGAGCCATCTATCTACAATCAACATAAACAAGCAAGATACTATCAGGTACTAAGTTCATGATAATTTTTAAGTTCAGTTAATTTACTTAAGAACTCCCACTCAGATAGACATCCCTCTAATCCTCTAAGTGATTACGTGATCCAAATCAACTAAACCATAACCGATCATCACGTGAGATGGAGTAGTTTTCAATGGTGAACATCAATATGTTGATCATATCTACTATATGATTCACGCTCGACCTTTCGGTCTCCGTGTTCCGAGGCCATATCTGTATATGCTTGGCTCGTCAAGTATAACCTGAGTATTCCGCGTGTGCAACTGTTTTGCACCCGTTGTATTTGAACGTAGAGCCTATCACACCCGATCATCACGTGGTGTCTCAGCACGAAGAACTTTTGCAACGGTGCATACTCAGGGAGAACACTTCTTGATAATTTAGTGAGAGATCATCTTATAATGCTACCGTCAATCAAAGCAAGATAAGATGCATAAAAGGATAAACATCACATGCAATCAATATAAGTGATATGATATGGCCATCATCATCTTGTGCTTTGTGATCTCCATCTCCGAAGCATCGTCATGATCACCATCGTCACCGGCGCGACACCTTGATCTCCATCGTAGCATCGTTGTCGTCTCGCCAATCTTATGCTTCCACGACTATCACTACCGCTTAGTAATAAAGTAAAGCATTACATCGCGATTGCATTGCATACAATAAAGCGACAACCATATGGCTCCTGCCAGTTGCCGATAACTCGGTTACAAAACATGATCATCTCATACAATAAAATCAGCATCATGCCTTGACCATATCACATCACAACATGCCCTGCAAAAACAAGTTAGACGTCCTCTACTTTGTTGTTGCAAGTTTTACGTGGCTGCTACGGGCTTAAGTAAGAACTCATCTCGCCTACGCATCAAAACCACAACGATAGTTCGTCAAATAGACTCCGTTTTAACCTTCTCAAGGACCGGGCGTAGTCACACTTGGTTCAACTAAAGTTGGAGAGACTGTCTTCGGCAAGCCATCTGTGTGCAAAGCACGTCGAGGGAACCGGTCTCGCGTAAGAGTACGCGTAAGGTTGGTCCAGATCGTCTCAACCAACAATACCGCCGAACCAAAGTATGACATGCTGGTAGGCAGTATGACTTGTATCGCCCACAACTCACTTGTGTTCTACTCGTGCATATAACATCAAACCATAAAAACCTAGGCTCGGATGCCATTGTTGGGGAACGCAGTAATTTCAAAAAAATTTCCTACGCACACGCAAGATCATGGTGATGCACAGCAACGAGAGGGGAGAGTGTTGTCTACGTACCAACGCAGACCGACTGCGGAAGCGATCACACAACATAGAGGAAGTAGTCGTACGTCTTCTTCTTGATCCGACCGATCCAAGCACCGTTACTCCGGCACCTCCGAGTTCTTAGCACACGTTCAGCTCGATGACGTTCCTCGGGCTCCGATCCAGCAAAGCATCGAGGAAGAGTTCTGTCAGCACGACGGCGTGGTGACGATCTTGATGTACTACCGACGCAGGGCTTCGCCTAAGCACTGTAACGGTATGATCGAGGTGGAATTTGGTGGCAGGGGGCACCGCACACGGCTAAGGAACGATCTCAAGGATCAACTTGTGTGTCTTGGGGTGCCCCTTGCCCCCGTATATAAAGGTTGGAGGAGGGGGGCCGGCCGGCCAAGGGAGGGGAGGCGCAGGGGAGTCCTACTCCCACCGGGAGTAGGACTCCTCCCCCCAATCCTAATCCAATTAGGACTCCCGGGGGGGAAAAGAGAGAGAAGGGGGGCCGGCCCCTTGTCCTATTCCTAATAGGACTTGGGGAAGGTGGGCGCCGGCCAGCTTGGGCCTTTTCCCTTTTTCTCTTTTTTCCACTAAGGCCCAATAGGCCCATTAGTCTCCCGGGGGGGTTCCGGTAACCCTCCCGGTATTCCGGTAAAATCCCGATTTCACCCGGAACACTTCCGATGTCCAAACATAGGCTTCCAATATATCAATCTTTACGTCTCGACCATTTCGAGACTCCTCGTCATGTCCGTGATCTCATCCGGGACTCCGAACAACCTTCGGTACATCAAAATATATAAACTCATAATAACTGTCATCGTAACGTTAAGCGTGCGGACCCTACGGTTCGAGAACAATGTAGACATGACCCAGACACGTCTCCGGTCAATAACCAATAGCGGGACCTGGATGCCCATATTGGCTCCTACATATTCTACGAAGATCTTTATCGGTCAGACCGCATAACAACATACGTTGTTCCCTTTGTCATCGGTATGTTACTTGCCCGAGATTCGATCGTCGGTATCCAATACCTAGTTCAATCTTGTTACCGGCAAGTCTCTTTACTCGTTCCGTAATACATCATCTCACAACTAACATATTAGTTGCAGTGCTTGCAAGGCTTATGTGATGTGTATTACCGAGAGGGCCCAGAGATACCTCTCCGACAATCGGAGTGACAAACCCTAATCTCGAAATACGCCAACCCAACATCTACCATTGGAGACACTTGTAGTACTCCTTTATAATCACCCAGTTACGTTGTGACATTTGGTAGTACCCAAAGTGTTCCTCCGGTAAACGGGAGTTGCATAATCTCATAGTTATAGGAACATGTATAAGTCATGAAGAAAGCAATAGCAACATACTAAACGATCGGGTGCTAAGCTAATGAAATGGGTCATGTCAATCAGATCATTCAACTAATGATGTGACCTCGTTAATCAAATAACAACTCTTTGTTCATGGTTAGGAAACATAACCATCTTTGATTAACGAGCTAGTCTAGTAGAGGCATACTAGTGACACTCTGTTGGTCTATGTATTCACACATGTATTATGTTTCCGGTTAATACAATTCTAGCATGAATAATAAACATTTATCATGATATAAGGAAATAAATAATAACTTTATTATTGCCTCTAGGGCATATTTCCTTCACTGCGGCCTTAGGCGCTGCGTGGCAGTTGATTGGACGTGGGCGTCTCCACTTCCCCATGGCGCCTCGGCAACTGCATGGATTCGACAAGTCCCTGCATGCAAACGGGTCATGATTACCTGTGATCGTGGAGGTCGACGGTTGGCCTTCGCCGGCTATAAGTACGGAACGGCGTGCGCCCTTCCGGTTCATCTCCCCTTTCTTCTCCTTCTTCTTCATGGCCCCGTCGAGGAGGTTCTCGGCCGCGGAGAAGGGGAAGGCTTGCCAGGCTGAGCATGCCTCCCCCCCCCCCCGCCCAAGCGCGGCCGAGGGCGCCCCCGCAAACATCATGTGGCCACCACGGCAGCTCCCCGCGACCGCGGAGACTCTTTCCAGCATGGTGGCGGGCGGGTTGCTGTGGCCGGGGGGTGCGCTTCGGCTGCGCGTCCCCCTATGCTGCGCTTTCGCGCTGCAGAGGTGCTGTCAGAGTTCGTCGTGTGGTTGGCGGAGCCGACTCGCACCCGGCTTCCACTTCCTCGCTTCCTCCTTAGCGAGCTCCCGGCCGGCGCCCTGAGCGGTCTCTGGCTTCAGGCTGACGGCTGCTGCAGCCGGGCCTGATGGGTTTCATTGGAGGTCTCCGCAGCCGGGAGCCTGGCCTTGGCCCGCGGTTGGCAGACGTTTGCCCGCGCGCGTGGCCTGGGCCATCGGTGCACCCTACACTTCAGGTTCGACGGTGATGCCACCCCCTACGTGAGGATGTTTGGGGAAGATGGTCACCGCGTAGGGTGTTGCCCCGAGGGCAATGACCGCGGCTGGGAACCCGGCTCCGGCGATGATGGAGAGGACGGCGCTCGCGGGGCTGACGGTGTTCAGGGTTCCTCAAGCTTCTCCGGTTCTTCTTCAGGCGGCGACTCTTCTAGTGGTGGCCGCAGTCAGCCCCCACGCCGTCGTATCTACTTGGGAAGTGGTAGCGTGTCCACCCACCGTCGCGCCCTGGTGAAGCTCGAGAGGGGGTCCGCCTGAGCTCTGGAGGCAGCTCGGGCTTCCCTGCGGGCCGGTGTGAGACGAGCCGCACCAGATTTGTTGTTTCTCTTCCCTTTTCGTGCGTAAAAAGGACAGTAGTGTGGTGCCCCGCGGGGGCGTGTATGGGTTATTGCTGTTAATCATCGTTTTGCTTTCTTTATCGTACCTTCCGGCTATGTGCCCGCGTGTGGATGGTTCCCGGCCCCAGCCGTGGGGGTGACCGACCCAGGCCCTGTGTTTGTGTTGTAGTGCCCGAGGGGCACGGACTGGAGGGGTGCTCCTGCAAGGGGCCCAGATCGCGAACCCTTTGAATGACTAGGATAGGGACACTCGCAAGGACGCTTGGCTGCCCCCCTCGCGGGGCCTTGCACAAGAGAAATCGAGGCAGGAGAATGAAAAGCCGAAGAACCACAAGCCAAAGACGGCAACAACTTCAATAAAACTTCGACTGAGAAGGAGCAAGCCAACTGCGGAAAGCAAATGAAAAGCTGCATCCGGCACCTAGTATTGTCTTCGACGTCTTCTCACCAGCGCAGAGCTCAATGCTGCCACTGGGCGTGGGAGGGAGCCCCAGGGCCTGAGGCCGGCGCTCCTGAGACTCCGGGGCGTGTACAGCCCCAACTCATTATTACGTGAGAGTGTCACGGGCGGCGAGCTTCACAGGCATTGGCCTTCTTCACAGGATCCGGGCCTTTTCCAAAATGCGATAGCTTCACAGTCACTCGCCTTGCTTCACAGGCTCTGGGCCTTTTCCAAAACGCGATAGCTTCACAGGCACTCTCCTTGCTTCACAGGCTCTGGGCCTTTTCCAAAACGTGATAGCTTCACAGGCATTTGCCTTGCTTCACAGGCTCTGGGCCTTTTCCATAACGTGATAGCTTCACAGGCATTCGCCTTCTTCACTGGCTCCGGGCCTTTTCCAAAACGCGATAGCTTCACAGGCACTCGCCTTGCTTCACAGGCTCTGGGCCTTTTTAGGGGTAGAACCTCCGGAGGTGCTGGATGTTCCATGCATTCTGGACCGGCACTCCCTCTTGAGTCTCCAAGCGCACGGAGCCGGGCCTGGAAACATGAACAACCTTGAACGGGCCCTCCCACATGGGAGAGAGCTTGTGCAGTCCCTCCCTGGAGAGAACCCGCCTGAGCACGAGGTCTCCTACCTCAAGAGTCCTAGGGTGGATGTTGCGGCAGTGATATCGCCGCAGCGCTTGTTGGTACCTCGCCGCTCGCAGCGCGGCTTCTCGGCGACGTTCCTCCCCCAGCACGAGGTCCATCCCCCGCATGGCGTCCTGCTGCGCCTTGTCGAACGCCAGGACCCGCGCGGAGCGACGTCTCACCTCGTGAGGGAGGACCGCTTATGCTCCGTAGACCAGGAAGAATGGGGTCTCTCCAGTCGGCTTGGTCGCAGTGGTGCGGATGGACCACAGCACGGACTGAAGCTCGTCGTACCAACCTCTGCCGCAGGCCTCCAGCTTCTTCTTGAACGTCCTGGTCTTGAGGCCCCTCAGGACCTCCGCGTTTGCCCGCTCGGCCTGGCCGTTGCTTTGGGGGTGCGCCACTGAAGCGTAGCATATCTGCGTTCCAAGGTTAGCACAGTATGTTTTGAACAGGTTACTGGTGAACTGCGAACCGTTGTCCGTGATGATGGGATTCGGCACCCCGAACCGGCTCACGATGCCCCTGATGAACTTGACCGCGGAACCCGCGGGAATGGTGCGGACAGCCTCTACTTCAGGCCACTTGGTGAACTTGTCCACGGCAACGTAAAGGTAGCGGTAGCCCCCTGGCGCCCGAGGAAACGGGCCCAAGATGTCCAGCCCCCAGACTGCGAATGGCCACAAAAGGGGGATAGTCTGCAAGCCTCCTGCTGGCTGATGAATCTGCTTGGCGTGGAACTGGCAGGCTTCACAAGCTTTCACTAGTTCCACGGCGTCATTGAGCGTGGTGGGCCGATAAAACCCACTGCGGAACGCCTTGCCGACAAGGGTCTGTGATGATGAATGATGTCTTCAGTCCCCGCCGTGTATATCTTCCAGTAGTTCCTTCCCTTGCTCCCTAGGGATGAACAGCAAGGATACATCGTTTGGTCGCTTCCGGTAGAGCTCTCCATCTTTGATGCAGTATGCCGTGGCCTGGCGTGCCACTCGCTCTACTTCCTCCTCCTTCTCCGGCAGGGTCCCTTGCGTTAAGTAGCTCCGGAGCTCCGTGATCCAACATCCCTCCTGAGGTTCCATCGTCAGGAGCAGGCGTGCTCCTGAGGCCGGGCCACAGGCCGGAGCTCCTAAGGTAGGTGGCTGGGGGAGCTCCTCCCGGGGCTGAGCCGTGTTTGATAATGACGGTAAGGCCGAACACTTGAAGAGCCGCTCCTCGAAAATGCTAGGCTCCTGAGGTAACCGCCTGGACGCGCGTTTGGCGATGTCATCGGCTTCCTGATTGGTGCCACGGGGCACATGCTGCAACTCCAGCCCCCATAACTGCTTCTCCATCTTGCGGACCTCCGCAAGGTAGGCTTCCATGTGCTCATCCTTCGGCTCATGCACCTTGTTGGAGAAATTGAAAAGGAGCTGCGAATCGCCCTTGATGGTGAGGCGTTTCACCCCCAGGGCAGCTGCGGCCTTCCAGCCCGCTATTAAACCTTCATACTCCGCTATGTTGTCGGAGACCTTTTCACCTTGCTGGAAACAGAGCTGCACGACGTAATAGAGCTTGTCCTGAGTGCGCGATATAAGCACCGCCCCAGCCCCAGCGCCGTGCCTGGAGAACGCCCCATCGAAGTACATGACCCAGCCTTCTGGCGCCTCGCTTCCCGGGGACAGGGAGCGATCCTCGTCGGCCTTGAGGCCTGGCGCCTCCGTCCATTCTGCCACAAAATCCGCCAACGCTGCTCCCTTGATGACTCTGGTCGTGCTGAATTCGAGCTAGAACGCTTGCAGCTCTATGTTCCACTCGGCAACCCTCCCAGCTGAATTGGGGCTCCTGAGCACTCTCTCCAGGGGGTATGACGAGACGACCTTGATGGGGTGACCCTGAAAATAGTGCCGCAGCTTGCGCGAGGCCATCAATAGCGCGAGGAGGAGTTTTTGAGCCATATGGTACCGCACCCTTGCATCCCACAACACTGTGCTGACGAAGTACACTGGGTGCTCAACAAGGTGGAGTGCGTCAGTGCTGGTGGCTCCCTTTGGAGACCATGGCGCCTCTTGAGACAATGAGGCCTCCTGAGACTGGCCATCTGGGAGAGGGGCCTCTTCCACCTCTGGTGCGCCCCTCTGCGGCGGCTAATCCTCCTCAGCCGCTGTGGCGGTTTCTGTGGGCCTTCCTCGTACCGGTTCCGTCTTGTCCCGGGCCGCCACCGCGGTTTTCATTCGACGCTCCTCTTCGACTTCCACCAGGGCTGCGCTGGCGGAGTAGGGAGTGGCGGCGAGGTAAAGCACCAGAGGCTCTTGAGGGCCCGGAGCCACCATGATCGGTGGACTGGTCAGGTATCTCTTGAGATCCTGGAACGCCTTGTCGGCCTCTTCAGTCCATTCGAAGGGCCCCTTTTTCTTCATTAGCTGGAAGAAAGGTAGCGCTCGCTCCCCCAACTTGGAGATGAAGCGCCCTAGTGCGGTCACGCGCCCCGTGAGCTTCTGCATTTCTCTGAGGGTCTTTGGAGGGCTCATGTCTTCCACTGCCTTGACCTTCCCCGGGTTAGCCTCGATGCCTCGGTGGAACATGAGGAAACCCAAGAGCTTGCCCGAGGGGACTCCGAACACACACTTCTCTGGGTTGAGCCATAGGTTCACTGCGTTGAGGCTCGCGATGGTTTCCTCCAGGTCTTGTATCAAGGTCCTAGCCTCCCGATATTTTACCACGATGTCATTGACGTAAGCTTCGACATTCTTTCCGAGCTGCGGGTCCAGGGTGATGTGCATCAGCCACTGAAAGGTCGCCCTTGCGTTACGCAGCCCGAATGGCATGCATGTGTAGTAGTACACCCCACACGGGGTTAGGAAGGTCGTCTTCTCGACGTCTTCGACCGCCATCTTGATCTGGTGATACCTAGAGAAGGCATTCAGGAGGCATAATAAGTCGCATTCCGCAGTGGAATCGGCGATCTGGTCGATGCGGGGGAGCGGCAACGGATCTTGCGGGCACGCTTTGTTGAGGTTGGTGAAGTCGACACACATGCGCTCCTTCCCTCCCTTCTTTGGCACAACGACAGGTTTGGCAAATCAATCTGGGTATCGGACCTCGCGAATGACCCCAGCGGCGTCTAATTTGCGGGTCTCTTGGACGACAAAGGCCTACTTTTCTATGGACTGCCGCCTGGCCTTCTGCTTCTCAGGGCGCACGTTGGGGCATACATTGAGGTGATGCTCGATTACACTCCTGGGGACCCCTGCCAACTGGTCCGGCTCCTAAGCGAATACCTTCTTGTTTGCGCGCAGGAACCCGACCAGGGCCTCTTCCTGCTCGGGATTGAGGTGGGCGCCTATGGTGAAAGTGGCGTTGGTGGACTCGTCCTCATCGACGGGTATCTGCTTGGTTTCTGCCTTGTCTTGGGTGAACAACTACTTCTTCTTGGTGGGCGCGGCTCCCTTGGGCTCGGGGGCCTCCAAGTCGGCGGGCTATGCCGACACCGCTGTCTTGAAGACGAGCTTGAGCACCCGCAGAGCGTCCCCGGTGTCCCCGTGCACGGTGAGGACACCTCTGCTCCCGGGCATCTTCATAAGGTTGTACGTCGGGTGCGTCACTGCAATGAACTGGGCCAGCGCTGGGTAGCCGAGGATGGTGTTGTAGGGGAGGCCGATGGGGGCGATGTCGAAGTCGACCAGCTCCGTGCGGAAGTTGTCGTAGGTGCCGAATGTTACTGGGAGCCGGATCTTTCCCAAGGAGCTGGACGATCCGCCCCCAACGCCTGAGAAGGGCCGGCTGGGTCGCAGCCGTTCCTGGGGTATGCAGAGGATATTGAAGGCCTCGACCAAGAGCATGCTGAGGCCCGCGCCGCCATCGATGAGGGTTCTGGTGACGGCCACCTGGCAGATTGTGGGGGTGCATAGCATGGGGAGCGCACCCGAGCAGGCCGAGTTGGAGGGGTGGTCCTCCGAGCTGAAGGTCAGGCTGGTCTTGGGCGCCGCCCGATCCAGGGGAGCCCCCTGCTGCGTGGGAGCGGCGCTGACCCGGCGGATGAACGGCTTGACGTGGTGACTCGTGGGCGGCGCCTGCGAGCCGCCCAAGAGGGCCGCGACGACCGGGGGTGTTGATGCAGCGTGATAGACGGGGGAGAGGTTGCGGGGCTCCATGGGCGCGCGGAGCGCGCGGGGCGAAGAACTAGCCGGGGCGAGCGAGGGAGTTGCGGCGCGGCCGTCTTGCCGCACGGATGGATGCTGAGACGATGCTTGCTGTTCGTCCCTCGCCGGGCCGGTGGCGGCGTTGACGGCAGGTGACGGGGAACGGCGTGGACGCCCGCCGACAGGGGCCGTCTGGGCGACGCCGGAAGCGAGTGCGGCCCGGCGCTCGGCGCGGGCCCGACGAGCGTGAGACATGGACGTGATGGTCGGAGGAGAACGGGGTGGTGGAAGACGAGTCATGGCGCACCCCCTACCTGGCGCGCCAAATGTCAGATTTCGGGTTCCGGCAGACCCTTGAGGTTCGAACACTGGGGTGCGCGCGGAGATTTCGCCTCCTACCTACCTACACCCCTCCGCCATGCTAGGATCTAAACTATGGGAAGAACAGCACAAGAGACACAGGGTTTATACTGGTTCGGGCCACCGTTGTGGTGTAATACCCTACTCCAGTGTGTGGTGTGGTGGATTGCCTCTTGGGCTGATGATTAACAATACAAGGAAGAACAACCTCGCGAGGGTCTGTTCTTGGCCGGGGCGATGAACTGCTGGGAGGAGTTCAGTCACCTTTCTCTCTCTCTCTCTCTCTCTCTCTCTCTCTCTCTCTCTCTCTCTCTCTCTAACCGACCGAACCCCCAGAGACCCTTCGATCCCCAGCTATGTGGGTGGCTGGTCCTATTTATAGAGGCCTTGGTCCTCTTCCCAAATATCGAGCGGGAAGGGAGCCAACAATGGCGGGATAATTTGAAAGGGGACAACAAGTATCAGCTATCCTGACAAAAGTAGTCTTCGTCTGCGCAAAGCTCTGGCGATGACGCCGTCCTGGGCTCCACGGTGACCTCCGTCTCGTAGTCCTCCTGGTCTTGGTCTCGTTGCACCGAAATGGCAACCTTTGCCTGATGCCTCAGTACTCAGCGGCTGCGCTTGCCCCCTTTGCACCAAAGAGGTAAGGAGGACGCTATGCGGGCTGGCACCCGCCTGGCGCCCTGAGTCGTCATGGCTTGCGTCACGGGCACCTCGTGAGGTACCCCGCCTTGATCTCTCTGCCTCCTCGTGAGCCTGCCTGACGAGGCCGTGCCTGAGGAAGCTCCACGTGGTCCGCCCCACGAGGGTCTTGGGTTTGTGTTGGCGAAGACGGGCCGTGCTGGGCCCCCCTTTGAGCCATGCCGCAGGCCGCAGGCAGGCAAGTCTGGGGACCCCCGTTCCCAGAACGCTGACAGCTCTCGCCTGCGCTTGCTCCCTTTGCACCAAAGAGGAAAGGAGGACATTGCGCGGACTGGCGCCCGCCTGGCGCCCTTGGTCATCATGGCTTGCGTCACGGGCACCTCGTGAGGTACCCCGCCTTGATCTCTCCGCCTCCTCGCGAGCCAGCCTAATGAAGTTGTGCCTGAGGAAGCTCCGAGTCGTCCGCCCCGCGAGGCTTAGCCCCTCGCGAGGGTCTTGGGTCTGTGTTCACGAAGATGGGACGTGTTGGGCCCCCCTTTGAGCCACGTCGCAGGCCGCAGGCAGGCAAGTCTGGGGACCCCCGTTCCCAGAACGCCGACAATATGTGCTTGAACAGACAAGTACCCAACTAGTTATGTTATATTACATGGATAGTAAGAAACATCTTCCAGGGAGAATAGTTCCGTTAGGGGTTCCTTTCCCTAGGTACGCATGCGACGATGCACATGTCAGGACTGTGAACAAGGGCGCAGGATACAAAACTTCTGGGGATTGACATTGTAATAAACGAATACGTTCACCGACCAAATATTCTCTTAAGGAAGCTAGCTTTCAGCTTCACCCAGTCTGAGGTACACATCCGGTTGAACCGGCAATAACAATCACAGAGGTGCTCCCCTTATGCCCTAGCCGAATTAACGGGAACGTAGGGCATAAACACAAGAGCCAGGCAACCGAGCTTGGCCACATCTTAAGTCATATCGATGCATATAATGGTGAAGAAAAGGCACATGTGGAAAAAGAACGCATATGTGATGGGCAAAAAGCCATTTATAGTAATTATGTTTTAGCTTCCGAATAGGAAGCCCCCAGGTATTGCTTACACACATAGTATGGCCGGAGTGATCCAGGCGTCCGTACTATATTGAATACTTTGTGTGAAAAGGTCGAGGAAGGAAAATGGGTGGAGCATAATTAAAAAGGAGGGTTAAGGAGATGAACACTGAGTTTGGCGTTAGGCGTAGAATCTCCGGAGTCTGGCCGCGTTCCATGGGTTCGGCTCGAGTCTGTTATCGGATGCATTACGTAAGCGGTACACTCCTCCGGTGAGAACTTTGTCGATGACGAAGGGACCTTCCCACTTTGGTTTGAGCTTGTCCTTCTTCTTCTCCGGTAGGCGTAGGACGAGCTCGCCAATCTTGTAAGTTTTGGCTCGCACTTCTCTGCTTTGATATCGTCGAGCCTACAGCTGATAGAATGCGGAGCGGGCTTTTGCGACATTGCGCTCCTCCTCCAGGGCATCCAACCATGTTGTATACCATAAAAATGGTGTATATCCGGTGGTGCGATTCGGCGTGGTCCGCAGCCCCCAGAGTACGTAGTCGAGCTCTTCGACCTAGTGCGTATCCGACTCTGTCAAGGATCGCACTAGTCTGGGTTTGATGCCACTCATGATGAGACCATTTGCCCGCTCTACCTGGCCGTTTGTTTGGCGATGGTAGACGGAAGCGTAATCAAGCTTAATGCCCATTGTCTTGCACCAAGTTTTCACTTCGTCGGCTGTGAAATTTGAGCCATTATCAGTGATGATGCTGTGGGGGACACCATATCGGTGTACGACCCCGGATATGAAGTCTATTACTAGTCCGGATTCGGCCATTTTGACTGGTTTGGCTTCTATCCATTTGTTGAACTTGTCCACCATGACCAATAAGTATTTTTTCTTATGGCTTCCCCCTTTAAGAGTTCCGACCATATCCAGCCCCCAGACCGCGAAGGGCCATGTTATGGGCATTGTTTGGAGAGCGGTAGGGGGCATATGACTCAGATTGGCAAAGAGCTGGCAACCGACGCAATGTTGGACAAGGTCCTGTGCGTCTGCTCGGGCCGTCGGCCAATAGAAGCCTGTACGGAAGGCCTTGCTGACTAGTGCTCCAGCCGCGGCTTGGTGCCTGCCCAGTCCGGCATGGATTTCAGCCAAGAGCTATCGTCCTTCCTCTTCGGAGATGCATCTTTGGAGTACTCCGGTAGCACTTTTCTTGTAGAGTTCCCCTTCGTAGACTTTGTAAGCTTTAGAGCGCCGGACAATGCAGCGTGCTTTATTTTGGTCTTCGGGGAGCTCCTGCCTATTTAGGCAGGCCAAGAAAGGCTCAGTCCACGGGGCAATTACAGCCATGATTTTGTGGGCCGAGGATGTCATTTCGATGGTAGAACCTCCGATTATTTCTGATAGTTCGGAATCTGGGGGTGTACTCGGCTCCGTGCTAGTATTGCCGTACTGCCCTTCCCATACTACGGTGGGCTTGAACAACCTTTCCAGGAATATATTAGGTGGGACAGGGTCGCGTTTAGCGCCGATGCGGGCGAGGACGTCCGCCGCTTGATTGTTTTCTTGAGCCACATGGTGGAATCCGAGCCCCTCGAACCGAGCTGACATTTTAAAGACGGCATTACGGTAGGCCGCCATTTTCAGGTTTCTTGGCATCAAAGTCTCCGTTTATTTGTGATATTGTGAGGTTTGAATGCCCGCGCACTTCTAGGCGTTGAATTCCCATAGAGACTGCCATCCGAAGACCGTGCAATAGAGCCTCATTGTTGGAGTCTGTGTATAATATTTGGAGGACGTACTGGACCGTGTCTCCAGTGGGGGACGTCAGGACTACACCTGCTCCCAATCTGGCCAGCATTTTAGAGCTATCGAAGTGCATGATCCAGTTTGAGTATGCGCCGTACTCTTTAGGAAGTTCGGCTTCTGTCCATTCGGCGACAAAGTCAGCCAATACTTGCGATTTGATGGCCCGCCGTGGTTTGTATGTTATGTCGAACGGAAGGAGCTCGATGGCCCATTTGGCAATCCGGCCCGTAGCGTCGCGGTTATTTATTATGTCATTGAGTGGTACTTCGGAGGCCACCGTAATTGAACACTCTTGGAAGTAGTGTCGTAGCTTCCGGGATGCCAAGAAGACCGCGTATGCTATTTTTTGATAGTGTGGGTATCGGGATTTGCATGGGGTTAGGACCGTGGATACGTAATAAACTGGCTTCTGGAGTGGGAATTTGTATCCGTTAGCCTCTTGTTCCACGGCGAGCACTGCGCTTACAACTTGATGTGTTGCAGCTATGTACAGCAGCATAGGTTCGCCAATATTTGGCGCTCTTAGTACTAGATTACTGGCCAATAAGGTCTTTATTTCATCCAGTACGGCCGCGGCTGCATCTGTCCACACGAAGTGTTCGGCACACCGAAGAAGGCGGTAAAGAGGCAATGCCTTTTCTCCTAACCTGGAGATAAAGCGGCTTAGAGCAGCCACGCATCCGGCTAGTTTCTGGATGTGCTTGAGGTCTGTTGGTATAGCCAACTGTGACAGAGCTCGGATTTTTGCCGGATTCGCTTCAATTCCTCTATTGGAAACGATGAAGCCGAGTAGTTTCCCCGAGGGGACGTCGAAAACGCATTTTTCCGGGTTCAGCTTGATGTCGTATGTCCGGAGGTTGTCGAATGTAAGCCTCAAGTCATCTATTAGGGTTTCGACGTGTCTTGTTTTTATGACTACCTCATCCACATATGCCTCCACTGTTTCACCGATTTGCTTTTCCAGGCATGTTTGAATCATGCGTTGGTAGGTTGCTCCAGCGTTCTTAAGCCCGAAAGGCATAGTGTTGAAGCAAAAGGGCCATATGGCGTTATGAATGCTGTTGCAGCTTGGTCGAACTCTGCCATCTTTATTTGATGGTATCCAGAGTATGCGTCGAGGAAACACAGTGAGTCGTGTCCTGCTGTGGCATCGATGATTTGGTCGATGCGAGGGAGGGGAAAGGGATCCTTGGGGCAAGCCTTGTTGAGGTCTTTAAAGTCAACACATAGGCGCCAGGATTTGTCCTTCTTTGGTACCATTACCAGATTTGCCAGCCAATCCGGATGCTTGATATCTCTGATGAATCCGGCCTTGAGTAGTTTGGCTAGCTCTTCCCCCATGGCTTGCCTTTTGGGCTTTGAAAACCATCTTAGAGTCTGCTTGAACGGTTTGTATCCTTTTAGTATACTGAGGCTGTGTTCGGCCAATCTGCATGGGATGCCCGGCATGTCCGATGGGTGCCAGGCGAAAATGTCCCAATTCTCGCGTAAGAAATCTCATAGTGCGGCATCCATCGCGGGGTTCAACTGTGTCCCGATGGAAGCTGTCTTCATGGGGTCCATTGGATGGGCTTGGAATTTGACTATCTCGTCTGCGGGTTTAAATGAGGTGGACTTGGGTTGCTTGTCGAGTATCACGTCGTCCCTGTCCACGGTGGCCCGCAGTGTTGTTAACCCTTCGGCTGCTAGGGCTTCGGATAATGCTTCCAGGGCTAGTGTTGCGGTTTTGTTTTCGGCGCGAAGTGCGACATCCGGATCACTGGCCACAGTGATGATTCCATTGGGTCCGGGCATTTTAAGTTTCATGTACCCGTAATGGGGTACAACTTGAAAGCTTGTAAACGTGTCCCGCCCTAGAAGGGCGTGGTATCCGCTGCTAAAAGGAGCCACTTGGAATGTGATTTCTTCGGAGCTATAATTCTCCAGGGTGCCGAATACCACATCGTGTGTGATTTTTCCCGCACTCCGCGCTTCCCGAGTAGGGATAATTCCCCTGAAGGTCGTGCCGCTCTGTTCAACGCGGCTTTTGTCAATTTCCATCTTGTTGAGGGTTTCTTCATAGATCAAGTTTAATCCACTTCCGTTGTCCATGAGTACTTTAGTGAGCCGAAAGTTGTCCACAATTGGGCTGAGGACCAGCGCGGCCGGTACCTGGACAGTCTGGAATCGAGGTTCGTCACTGGCATTGAAAGTTATAGCAGTGTCGTTCTAGGGGTTTATTTTGGCCACATGGCAAATTTCAGCGGAACTTCGATGAGCCCGCTTGCGCCTATTGTTTGAGGAAAAAGTCTCAAAGACGGTTAGCACCGTATTGTGTTTGCTGGCGGGATGTGGTTCTGCTTTATGGCTTGCAAGAAGATCCTCGCCACTTTTTGCAACCTGCTGGAGTATCCAACATGCCCTAAGGCTATAAGTTGGTGTTGTGTCAGGAGTGCTATGGAGTTTACATGGCCCATCGAGCCATCCTTCCAATACGGTTCCCCGCCCTAGGGTGGGCTTTGGTTTCTTGGGGACTGGATCGACCGACTTACGAGAGTTCGCCCGTTTAGTTCGGACAAAGGTTTTGGTGAGAGCCGGACCATCCTAGAATTCGGTTTGGGTTTCCCAGACGCTTTCCATCACACAGTACTTCTGCATTATGGTTGCCAAGTCCGTGAAGTGCACTATGTCACGGCGACTTATAGCATTAAGGATTCCTTTGTTCGTGCAGTTTTTGCAAAAAAGTGAGACTACGTCCAACTCGCGGCAGTCCTTGACCTAGTTTAGCACAAGGAGGAATCTGGCCCAGTAACGATGCAGTGTCTCCTGGGGAAGTTGCCTGATGTGAGAGAGACGGTTTAAGTCCATGTGGGCAGGAATAGCTCAGTCCGGATTCGGATCCGATCTAGCACCCAGGGGCATGGGAGTTTTTGAGTTTGGCAGCTCGAGATCCAGGGGGCTGCCCAATTTCTCCGGCCCTATGCCTGATTCTGAGTCCGAGACCCGGGTTGTGTCTTCCCTCGAGCGGGTGTCCGGCTCAGGGAGCTCGGTGATCCGGACATAATTCGTCCTCAAAATAGAGGGATAATCCTTGTGTGGTTCTTCCACTATCGCTATCTCGTGGGTGGCCGGCGGGGATTTAATGTCCCTTTGGTCGGGTTTGAGCCCGGTCCAGTCATAGTCCATAGCGACTCCCAAAGCGGTGATGCGATCCAAGAGCTCATTAAGAGAAGAGAGCTCTATCGGATCCATCTGTTCAGCGAGTTCCGAATTGATGCGAAGGTTATGCGTGATGACCCGAGAGGCCATCGTCGGCGCGACAGCCGATGGGGCGGCCATGACAAAGTGGCCAAGTCGGCGAGTTTGGCCTACAGCCAGATCTCCCCCGGAGGTAGTGTTGTCCTTGACAACGAGACGAGCTATCCAGCCTTGCAGCGACGACACAGAGGAACTCTCAATGAAAGCACCAATGTCGGTGTCAAAACCGGCAGATCTCGAGTAGGGGGTCCCGATCTGTGCGTCTAGGCTGATGGTAACGGGAAGTAAGGGACACAATGTTTACCCAGGTTCGGGCCCTCTTGATGGAGGTAAAACCCTACTTCCTACTTGATTAATATTGAAGATATGGGTGGTACAAGAGTAGATCTACCACGAGATCATAGAGGCTAAACCCTAGAAGCTAGCCTATGATGGTATGATTGTAATTGTGATCGGCCTTCTAAGGACCAACCCCTCCGGTTTATATAGACACCGGAGAGGGCTAGGGTTTACATGGAGTCGGTTACAAGGAAGTAAATACAATATCCGGATCGCCAAGCTTGCCTTCCACGCCAAGGAGAGTTCCATCCGGACACAGGACGGAGTCTTGAGTCTTGTACCTTCACGCTTCAATAGTTCAGACATTGTACACAGTCCGGCTGTCCGGATACCCCCTAATCCAGGACTCCCTCACCTGGGCCCGAAACAACTGCATGGCGTCAGCGACACTCTTCGGAAGATCTGCAAAGGAATCTGGAGAACTCCATAGTCGAGTGAGCAAGGCATATCTTTCACCACCAAATTTAGTCTGCAAAAGAAATGTCTTACCAGCCGCTATCTGTTCCGCTTGCCGGATCTCCTCGCGAGCGGCTCGGGATTCGATCCGCGCTTCCTTGTCCTCTTGGAGGGCCTTGGAGAGTTCACTCGCCTGGGCTTTATTTTGCTCTTCTAGAGACTTGCACTTGCCGGCGGTGTCCTAGAGCTCTTGCTCTGATGACCCACAAGTATAGGGGATCTATCATAGTCCTTTCGATAAGTAAGAGTGTCAAATCCAGCGAGGAGCAGAAGGAAATGACAAGTAGTTTTCAGTAAGGTATTCTCTGCAAGCACTGAAATAATCGGTAACTGATAGTTGTGTGATAAGGTAATTTGTAACGGGTAACAAGTAACTAAAGCAAACAAGGTGCAGCAAGGTGGCCCAATCCTTTTTGTAGCAAAGGACAAGCCTGGACAAACTCTTATATAAAGGAAAATGCTCTCGAGGACACATGGGAATTATCGTCAAGCTAGTTTTCATCATGCTCATATGATTCGCGTTCGTTACTTTGATAATTTGATATGTGGGTGGACCGGTGCTTGGGTACTACCCTTCCTTGGACAAGCATCCCACTTATTATTAACTAATCTTGCAAGCATCTGCAACTACGAAAGAAGAATTAAGGTAAACCTAACCATAGCATGAAACGTATGGATCCAAATCAGCCCCTTATGAAGCAACGCATAAACTAGGGTTTAAGCTTCTGTCACTCTAGCAACCCATCATCTACTTATTACTTCCCAATGCCTTCGCCTAGGCCCAAACAATGGTGAAGTGTCATGTAGTCAACGTTCACATAACACCACTAGAGGAAAGACAACATACATCTCATCAAAATATCGAACGAATACCAAATTCACATGACTACTTATAACAAGAATTCTCCCATGTCCTCAGGAACAAACGTAACTACTCACAATCATATTCATGTTTATAATTAGAGGGGTACTAATATGCATGAAGGATCTGAACATATAATCTTCCACTGAATAAACCAACTAGCATCAACTACAAGGAGTAATCAACACTACTAGGAACCCACAGGTACCAATCTGAGGTTTTGAGACAAAGATCGGATACAAGAGATGAACTAGGGTTTGAGAGGAGATGGTGCTGCTGAAGATGTCGATGGAGATTGACCCCCTCCCAATGAGAGGATCGATGGTGATGACGATTTCCCCCACCCGGAGGGATGTTTCCCCGACAAAACAGCTCTGCTGGAGCCCTAGATTGGTTCCACCTCGACACGGCGGCGCTTCATCCCCAAAGCTTCCTTCTGATTTTTTCCAGGGCAAAAGACACCTTATACCAGAAGATGGGCATCGGGGGGTGTCAAAACCGACGGATCTCGGGTAGGGGGTTCCGAACTATGCGTCTAAGGCGGATGGTAACAGGAGGCGGGGACACGATGTTTACCCAAGTTCGGGCCCTCTCGATGGAGGTAATACCCTACTTCCTGCTTGATTGATCTTGATGATATGAGTATTACAAGAGTTGATCTACCACGAAATCGTAGAGGCTAAACCCTAGAAGCTAGGCTATGGTATGATTGTTGTTGTCCTACGGACTAAACCCTCCGATTTATATAGACACCGGAAGGGGCTAGGGTTACACAGAGTCGGTTACAAGGGAGGAGATCTACATATCCGTATTGCCAAGCTTGCCTTCCACGCCAAGGAGAGTCCCATCCGGACACGGGACAAAGTCTTGAGTCTTGTATCTTCACAGTCCAACAGTCCGGCCAAAGGATATAGTCCGGCTGTCCGGAGACCCCCTAATCCAGGACTCCCTTAGTAGCCCCTGAACCAGGCTTCAATGACGATGAGTCCGGCATGCAGATTGTCTTCGGCATTACAAGGCGGTTTCTTCCTCCGAATACTCTATAGAAGATTTTGAACACGAGGATAGTGTCCGGCTCTGCAAAACAAATTCCACCTACTACCGTAGAGAGAATAATATTTCCACAAATCTAATCTGCTGACACATTCTGTAGTATGACATCACACCACGGCCCGGTCATTATTCAAACCGTTTTTCTCAACCAGCCACGACACATATTGCGAGGCGGTTTCCTTGGCACGTCTTGTCGAAGCAGAGATCATGTCCCCTTATCACAGGATTCTCATCAATACGGGTGTGGGTAACCCTACCGCGCCATCAATTACGGCGCTTGGGGAAAAACGAGTTTACTAGGAAGGTGGGGGGTGTATAGTTGCATCCGCCCTTATAAAGGGATAAGGGTTCACCTTTTTCACCCACGCCTTCTTCCTCCTCGCTCATCGATTCTTGCGCACTCGAGCTCCAGCACCCAAGTTCGCGTCCTTCTCCTCAAACCGCTCAAGCATGTCCGGAGCGGGAGGCAAGTGGATGAAATCCTCCGTTACGGAGGAGGACACCAAAAAGCTGCGGGGAGCCGGATACCTGGCCGTGGATATCGCGCACCGGCGGCCCAATGCGGGGAAGATCATCCCTACTCCAGAACCCTATGAGAGGGTAGTTTTTCTTACCCACTTCATCCGCGGACTGGGATTTCCCCTCCACCCATTTGTCCGCGGTCTCATGTTCTACTACCGGCAGGACTTCCATGATCTGGCCCCTAACTTCATCCTCAATATCTCGACATTTGTCGTCGTGTGTGAGGCCTTCCTCCGCATCCGGCCCCACTTCGGCCTCTAGCTGAAGACTTTCAATGTTAAACCGAAGGTGGTGGTCGGCCAGCAAGCGGAGTGCGGAGGCGCCATGGTGGGCAAAATGCCCAACGTTACATGGCTCGAGGGCTCCTATGTGGAGACCATAAAGGGGTGGCAATCGGGGTGGTTCTACATCACCGAGCCGCGCGACACCAACTGGGTGGGCGGCCCCCGAATTTCGATCCGGCGTCCCCATGCGGCTTACCTCCTGGAAGGAGAAGGGCATATCTTGGGGTTCCTCGGTGGAGCTGACCGGACTACAAAAATGCATCAGGAACATGGTGAGCAAGAAAATCAAGCTCGTCAACGTGGTCCAGGTCATGCTCTTCCGCCGGGATCCTCCCGTGTCAACGATGGGCATTCAATTTGTGGGAGTTTGACCCGGCCCAGTACCAGACGCTGCAAGAGCTCTATGACACGACGCACAAGGACGTCTGGAGGGTGTTGTTCAAGGGCGCCGAGGTACCTCCTCCCCTTACCGAGGACCGGGGACTCAACGCAAAGCGCCATGCCAATCCGGTAAGTTTTGTGTCTAACCGGATATTTATTTTCCCCAGTTTAATCATGTACGAGATCTAAGCTTCCACGCCATTTTCCAGGACTGGGTCGAGACAGTGGAGCAGATTGATTGTCCAGCCCCCCTACCCGAACATCCGGCAGATGCTCTCCTAACGGAGATGCTAGTTCCGGCGCCTTATGAGGTGCCGGTGAAGAAGGCCAAGAAGAAGGCCGCGGGGACCTGAAAGGTTCTCCGGACCAGGTGATATCGGGCTCATCTTCCGATAACTTTGAGGCGCACTCCTCCCACGAAAACGAGGAGGAGGAAGAGGAAAGTTCTCCCCCCCCCCCAGCCGGGGGAGACAGGAAAAGGAAGGCCGCCCCAACCGGGGAGGCCGAAGGGTCCAAGAATGGAAGGACCGTCCTCCCGGACTGCTCCACGATAGCCGCCCACAGTGATGACGAGTGGTTGCTCAGAGACAAGCCCCTGGCGAAGTCGTGAGTATCTGGCTTCCGTAGTAATTCATGGTATGCTTTATTGTACTGCTTCTCATCATGCCGAACATGATTATGCAGTCCACCCCGAGCCCATGTCGACGCATCTTGTCGGATGGTTCTTTGGACCCGTTGGATATGAATAGTGATTCACTTCCGACCGCCTCCACCCCTCGCCCTACGGACAACGTCGAAGTGTTGTCTCAAAGGACACCGAGCCGAGGGGAGGTAGTCCTGGAGGCGCCTCAAGGCGACCTTCCAGATCCTGGGCGCAAAGGGAGCAAGAGCTCCAAGTTCGGCCCCCAGCCGAACACCGTGCCGGAACCTCCAGTGGTTTCGGACTCTGGCGGGCGTCCGCCCATCGAGAGGGGCAAGCCGCTCGTGTTGGTGGCCTCTGTCCACCAAGAGGCACCAGACAACTTGTTGGAAGCGCTGCGTAGCGCTTCCATCGATGAAGAGCACCGCACTATCATGAGTGCGGTGATCGAGAAGGTTTAGTCCGTCAAAAACGGACTAACTGAAGCTTGTGCCAGCCTCCTAACAGGCTTTCAGGTGAGTAATCAAAATATAGGAAAATATTACCGCATAGACAGTAGCCCCTGATGCTCTGTTTGGCGTTCGCAAAGAAAGGCCGAATAGAGGATCAAATAATGACTCAGGAGTCTAATCCGAATATGTCTATATGCGTATGCAGGCTTCACTGCTGGCCGCCGCCGCACGTACTGCGGAGGTCGCTGCCCTGAAGCAGGACCTTGAGCGGTCCGAGGAAGAGCTCGGCCTTATCAAGAGGCAGCTCAAGGAGAGCAAAGGTAAGCAATACCATGTCTATATATTAAAAAGAAATGTTGTTGCAAAATAATAGGATCATCATGAATGTGTCAGGGGCCACGACCGAAGTGGAGACCCTAAAGAAGGCGTTGTCCGAGGCCGAAAACAAAGCGGCCAAGGAGCGCATCGAGCGAGAAAAGCAAGAGGCCCGAGTAGGAGAGGTGCAGCAAGAGCTCCAGGCTCTCGTCAAGAAGCACTAGTCCTTGGAGCTTGACTCTAGGACGCGAGAATCCGAGCTTGCAAAGGCCCTCGAAAGCGCAAAACATGCCAAGGCCGAAGCCCAAAAGGCCCTCCAGGAAATTGAGGCGGTTAAAAAGATAGCTGCGGGTAAGGCATTCATTATGCAAAGCAAGCATGTGAAGGAAACTTTCTTTTTACTTACCCGAGTTTGGAGCTCTCCAGGAGCGTTCGCAGATTTACCCCGCAGTGTGTCAGATGCCACGGAGTTCTACCGGGCCGAGGAGGGGAGCTCGACGGAGAAGTTGTTCTGGTCTCAGTATACTGGGACCGAACACCCCATGCCTTTGAGCGATCAGCTGAAGCAACTGGTCGAGCTCCACAAGGTGGCCGAACAGGCCATGAAGGGCCTTATAGTCCGGATATGGCCTGGCGATCCCCTTCCTAACAACTACTTCGGTTTGGTGAGGCGGCTTGTGAACGCCTACCCCTGGCTTGAAGTCATCAAGCGGTCCGTTTGTATCGAGGGTGCGCACAGGGCCTTTGCCTGTGCGAAAGTGCACTGGGCGAAGATGGACGCCGAGAAGCCGGTGACGGAGGGGCCACCACAGGGCAAGGAGCATCGCCACCCCGAGTTGTATTATGAAAGTGTCCTGAAGGGTGCCCGCCTTGTGGCGGAGGAATGTGCTAAAGATGTAATTTTTGAATGAACATGCTCATGTGATCCTATAATCTGAAAACTAGTACATTTGCGCTATGCAACGTTTTTTGAATTTAAAATATTACCTTCTGTGCGGCCGTTTATCAAATTTGAGAGTTGGCCAGTCGTCGGCTTATGCCCCCATGCAACTAGTACTGGGGTGTTCGGGATAAATCTGAGCACTCCTTTTCCCATTTTTGGGTCCTCTGAGGGAGGTGCTCAGCGCAACGAACCAGGCAATCGGACTATAATGCTTTATCACTCTCACTTAGCCATAGAAGTCTACAATTTTAAATTTTGGCGAAGCCCCTAGTATTCGGAAGGCCGAATTTGGGGCGCTATATATGCCTAAGTCAGACAAGGCCGACTCCTCGCCCGAAGCAGAAAAAGTCTTTAAGGACTTGAGACTTCTCGAACAGCGACCAGCTCTCGCCTTATCATGACAGTCAGTTTTGGCTTTCTCTACTGAGGTGCTCATACGGAAGAACCGGGACACAATCGCAGTAGTTCTCCCAGTGCTACCTTAGCCGATATTGCAGAACGTAAGGTACCAAAACATGGGAGCCGGGCAAACCCAACTATTGACCCAAGACATGATTCGGAGCTGATGCATATAATGCTATAAGTTCGGGGTGCCGCACTATCGAAAGTGTTGGGACTTCTCACGTCGTATTGTGGGGTATACGAAATCCCCTGGCGTACTGGCCATACCAGAATGTACGGGTGTAGATTGTCGTAAATAAACATATAAGAAAAAAGGATGGATAATGCAATAATAGGCTAATGCTATACATTGTTATTTAAATAATACGTCAAGGCATACTGATACAAGTAGTGCAATAAGCGAAAAATAGGACTATTTGACACGTCCTATCCAAGGGCAAGCTGAGTGCGGGTATTTAAAACAGGTATTTCGATCGTTATCAGAGACCACCTAGGGATTCGATTATACGACGTAGTTTCCTGCCTCCTTGGTTGTTGTATTATGTGTCCGGCAATCGTACTGCCGGAAAGGGCTTCCAGAGAGTAAGGTCCTGAAAGAGAAAAAATGATAAAGGTAGGCAGCCCCTAGGGCGGTTGAGCCGCATTGTGGGGTGTGTCCTGATCGTGCTCTCGCCTATGCCCATGGTATTTTTAGTGTGTAGTTATGTACGCGCGGCACGGGTTTCGTCGCTTGACTGGGACTAGGACGGGGGCCGAATTGCTAGGCGAGCTCTGAACATGCCAGGCGATCCTACTGCAGGTTACTCCGGACTCGCTTGACGGTGTCCGGGGGTTGTATCGCCGAATGGGCGGTTTGCCTTAAAAGGTTGTTTTGTGCTTCTGCTGCGAGGGCCGCAGTGTGCTCCTCCATGCGGAGCGAGCGCTCTGTGTTTCCATTGACTGTTATGACCCCCCTTGAGGTATGCGTAATGCAGTACCGCGTTGAATTTTGCAAATGCGGTTCGCCCGAGCATTGCGTGATAGCCACTGCGGAACGGGATGATATCGAAGATTAACTCCTTGCTTCGGAAGTTGTCCGGAGATCCGAAGACTACTTCCAGTGTGATTGAGCCCATGCAATGGGCTTCTACACCTGGGATGACACCCTTAAAGGTGGTTTTGGTGGGTTTGATCCTCGAGGGATCTATACCCATTTTGCGCTCTGTATCCTGATAGAGCAGGTTCAGGCTGCTGCCGCCGTCCATGAGGACTCGAGTGAGGTGAAATCTGTTAATGATGGGGTCTAGGACCAATGTGGCGGATCCGCCATGACGGATACTAATGGGGTCGTCCCTGCGATCGAAGTTGATCGGACAAGAGGACCATGGGTTTAACTTTGGGGCGACAGGCTCCAACGCATAGACGTCCCATAGTGCATGCTTCCGTTCCCTCTTGGGAATGTGGGTTGCGTATATCATGTTCACCGTCTTCACTTGTGGGGGGAACCTCTTATGTCCTCCCATGTTTGGCGGCCGGGGATCCTCCTCACCATCGCTATGCAGCTCCTTGTCCTTGTTTTCGGCATTCAACTTGCCAGCCTGCTTGAACACCTAACATTCTATGTTGGTGTGATTGGCTGGCTTGTCGCGGGTGCCGTGAATTTTACACGAGCGATCCAGTATGCGGTCCAAACTGGACGGGCCCGGAGTACCTCTTTTGAATGTCTTTTTCCGCTGACCGGATCTAGAGCCTCTGAATCCGGCATTGACTGCCGTGTCTTTAGTGTTATCGCCGTTGTTGTGACACTTGTGTCTATTACGACGTGGTCTGCCGTTAGCATCTTTAGTATCTGAAGTGCCCGGATTCCTTGATGTGTTGTTGCTGCGAGCCAGCCAGCTATCCTCGCCCACGCAAAAGCGGGTCATGAGTGTCATGAGGGCTTCCATAGATTTCGGCTTTTCCTGACCGAGGTGCCGGGTGAGCCACTCGTCATGGATGTTATGCTTGAATGCCGCTAAGGCCTTGGCATCCGGATAGTCGACAATTTGGTTTTTCTTGGTTAGGAACCGTGTCCAGAATTGCCTGGCCGATTCCCCTGGCTGCTGAGTTATATGGCTCAAGTCATCAGCATTCGGTGGTCGCACATAAGTGCCTTGGAAGTTGTCGAGGAATGCATCTTCCAAATCCTCCCAACTGCCGACGGAGTCTGTTGGCAAGCTATTCAGCCAATGCCGAGCTGGTCCTTTGAGTTTTAGTGGGAGGTACTTAATGGCATGTAGATCATCACCGCGAGCCATGTGGATATGGAGGAGGAAATCCTCAATCCATACTGCTGGATCTATAGTACCATCGTATGATTCGATATTTACGGGTTTAAAACCCTCTGGGAATTCGTGATCCATAACTTCATCAGTGAAGCATAGGGGGTGTGTGGCGCCTCTGTGCCGAGCTATATCACGACGCAGTTCATATGAGTCTTGTCTGCTGTATTCGGCCCGGCCGGATTTACTTTTAGTGTATCCGGCATGACGGTCATCGTCCCGTGTTCGTGCGCGCCCCCGTGACTCGTATATCAATCTTGCATGTTTTGCCCTGCTTTCCAGTTCGTCTCGCAGGTCCCGCATGTTGCCTCGGGCCTTGGTTTTTTGTTTGAGTGGCGGGGGGTGCAGGCTGAACTTCAGGCTGAAACACCTCTCTATCTAGGCCACACGGTGGTCGGTCAGCCGCGCCGTACGCTGGTGAAGTAGGTTTCACTGCTTCCTCATCGAGTAGCGACCTGCGTTTTGGGTAACTCTTGGAGGCGCATTCGAGTTCGTATTCCTCGGCCGCAAGGACTTCGGTCCATCTGTCTGCTAGCAAATCTTGATCAGCTCAAAGTTGTTGCTTCTTTTTCTTCAGGCTGTTTGCTGTGGCTATAAGCCAGCGCTTGAAGCACTCCTCCTCGATGGGGTCCCCAGGCACGATAAATTCTTCGTCGCCGAGGCTCACCTCATCTTCGGAGAGAGGCATGTAATTATCATCCTCAGTTTCTCCATTTGATGCCTGTTCTGGAGGGCTAGCTTGTTCATCCTCCTGCTCTAAATCTGGCTGGAGGGGGTTGTCATCGTCTTCGGCACTATCCGGAGTGTTATTGTCTCTTGTGCCGGTATCACTACTTTTGCTGTGGCGGGACTTAGAGCGCCGCCGCTGACATTAGCGCTTGGGTTGCTACTTGGAGGGGTCATCCTCCGCCGTCTTGTCGCCATTGCCTTCTTTGGGGGTATCCACCATGTATATATCGTATGATGAGGTGGCAGTCCAGCGCCCTGTGGGCGGTGGTTCCTGTTCGTCTCCTGCATTGTCGTCCATACCATTGATGTCTTCGGAGTCAAAGTCGAGCATGTCGATTAGATCGTCGACAGTGGCTACTAAATGGGTGGTGGGTGGGCAGTGAATTTCTTCATCCTCTGCATCCCATTCTAGCCGGACATAGTTTGGCCAAGGTTCTCCTGACAAGGAGAGAGACCTTAATGAATTTGGTACGTCGCCAAAAGGCGAGTGCTAAAATATATCCGCAGAGGTAAACTCCATGATCGGCGCCCAATCAGATTCGATAGGTACGGGCACAGGCGGCTCGGAGTCCGCTGCCGGGGACGAATCCAGTGGTTTGGCATCACGGCTCTCGTAAGGGGTGAAGTCAGTATCCGTCTCTATCACCGCTGAGAGTGCGGCCTCCATGGCGGGGTCAATCCACCCGTCCTCGGATGGCGCAATTTGCTCCGGATTGAAGGCCGGAGTAGTTGCCAGTGCGATCTCCCGAACACTATACGACCGCGGAGCTAAATCATGCTCGTCGTGATTGTGCGGCACACCTGGCATTGGCTCGAATCCGTCGAAGATCAAGTCTCCGCGGATGTCGGTAGTGTAATTGGAGTTTCCGAACCTGACCTGGTGGCCAGGGGCGTAGCTCTCGATCTACTCTAGATGGCCAAGCGAGTTGGCCCGCAGTGCGAAGCCGCCGAATACGAAGATCTGTCCGGGGAGGAAGATCTCACCCTGGACCACATCATTACCGATGATCGGAGGAGCCATCAGGCCTTATGGTGACGACAGAGTGGAACTCTCAATGAAAGCACCAATGTCGGTGTCAAAACTGGCGGATCTCGGGTAGGGGGTCCCGAACTGTGCGTCTAAGGCGGATGGTAACAGGAGGCGGGGGACACGATATTTACCCAGGTTCAGGCCCTCTCAATGGAGGTAATACCCTACTTCCTGCTTGATTGATCTTGATGATATGAGTATTACAAGAGTTGATCTACCACGAGATCATAGAGGCTAAACCCTAGAAGCTAGCCTATGGTATGATTGTTGTTGTCCTACGGACTAAACCCTCCAGTTTATATAGACACCGGAAGGGGCTAGGGTTACACAGAGTCGGTTACAAGGGAGGAGATCTACATATCCGTATCGCCAAGCTTGCCTTCCATGCCAAGGAGAGTCCCATCCGGACACGGGACGAAGTCTTGAGTCTTGTATCTTCACAGTCCAATAGTCCGGCCAAAGGATATAGTCCGGCTGTCCGGAGACCCCCTAATCCAGGACTCCCTCAGGGGGCTTCCAGGTGGCCCATGAGGCAGGGGGCGCGCCCAAGGGGGTAGGGCGCGCCCCCACCCCCGTGGCTAGGGTGCGGGCCCCCTCTGGTTGATTCTTTCACCAGTATTTTTTATTAATTCCAAAAAGTGCCTCCATGAAGTTTCAGGACTTTTGGAGTTGTGCAGAATAGGTCTCTAATATTTGCTCCTTTTCCAGCCCAGAATTCCAGTTGCCGGCATTCTCCCTCTTCGTGCAAACCTTGTAAAATAAGAGAGAAAAGGCATAAGTATTATGACATAATGTGTAATAACATCCCATAATGCAATAAATATCGATATAAAAGCATGATGCAAAATGGATGTATCAACGCCGCCAAGCTTAGACCTCGCTTGTCCTCAAGAGGAAGCCGATATCGAAAAATATGTCCACATGTTTAGAGATAGAGGTGTCGATAAAATAAAATACCGACATGAGGGCATCATGATCATTATTAGAATAGCAACATATATATATATACATATTGTCATATCATTTCTTATGCTGAAGTAATAATCTATTCACAATGTAAAGTATGAATCAGATACTCCATTGAAAACTAACAAACTATAATCTCAGTCATTGAAGCAATTGCAATTTATCATAACATAGGAAAGAGTCAATATAAGAGCTTTTCAACAAGTCCACATACTCAACTATCATTTAGTCTTTCACAATTGCTAACACTCACGCAATACATATGGGTATGAAGTTTTGATCGGACACAGAGAAGGATAGGGGCTTATAGTTTTGCCTCCCAACCTTTTACCTCAAGGGTAACGTCAACAATAATGCTTTATGAAAACCCACATCCAATTAGATATATATATCAGGATCTTTCCAACACATAGTGCTTGCCAAAGGATAAAGTGTAAAAAGGAAAGGTGAAGATCACCATGACTCTTGTATAAGGAGCAGAGACAAAAATAAAAGATAGGCCCATCACAGAGGAAGCAGAGGTTGTCATGTGCTTTTATGGTTGGATGCACAAAATCTTAATGCAAAAGAACATCACTTTATATTGCCACTTGTGATAGGGACCTTTATTATGTAGTCTGTCGCTTTTATTTCTTCCATATCACAAGCTCGTATAGAGCTTATTTTCTCCACACTAATAGATCATACATATTTAGAGAGCAATTTTTATTGCTTGCAAGAATGACAACTTACTTGAAGGATCTTACTCAATCCATAGGTAGATATGGTGGACTCTCATGGCAAAACTGGGTTTAAGGATATTTGGAAGCACAAGTAGTATCTCTGGTTGGTGGAACGAATTTGGCTAGCATGAGGCGGAAAGGCAAGCTCAACATGTTGGATGATCCATGACAATATAATTTATTTCGGATATAAGAAAACATAACCCATTACGTTGTCTTCCTTGTCCAACATCAACTTTTTAGCATGTCATATTTTAATGAGTGCTCACAATCATAAAAGATGTCCAAGATAGTATATTTATATGTGAAACCCTCTCTTTCTTTATTACTTCCTATTAATTGCAACGATGACCAAAACTATGTTTGTCAACTCTCAACAACTTTTATTCATCATACTCTTTATATGTGAAGTCATTACTCTCCATAAGATCAATACGATCTCTTTATTTCTTTTTATTCTTTCTTTTTTCTTTTATTCCCTAAAGATCATAGATAAATAACCAAGCCCTTGACTCAAGACGAATCTTTATTATATATAGCTCATGGACTCGATTACATAGATAAGGATCAACACAAAAACTCAAAGCTAGATCATACTAAACTTTATTATACTAGATTAAGATATAACCAAAAGAATCAAACTAAGAAAAACGGTAAAGATAGAAGTGTGATGGTGATACGATACCGGGGAACCTCCCCCAAGCTTTGCAGTTGCCAATGGGAGTGCCCATACCCATGTATTTATGTCTCTTTCTTTGGTGGTGGAGAAGATGGTGGTGGCGATGACAATTGTGCCTTCGGCTTTTTCATATTGTAGTTTAGGAGAGCAATTTCCTCCTTCAAATCTTCGACCTCCAACTCCAGCTTCAAGATCTTGTCACATAAATCTCCTTTGCTTTTCTGCCGAAAACGAGAAGGAATAGATCGGTTAGCTCTCTTAGGGAGACTAGACTTCTTGAATTTCACATGCATATCCCCAGGATGAGGTAGAGGAACATCCTCCTCCTCCGAACTTGAATCATCGATCCTCATGAAATGAGCATCCTCCTCATCATCCGTCGTTCGATCATAAGGAGATAGGTCCCCATAGGTCTTTGGGTCAGCAATGAGATGTGAGACATAGCTCTCTCCATCGGAGTCTTGAGATGACATCTTGCTCTAAATCTGCTGCAGAAACAACTCAAAACAAAAACAAAGGATTTTGTCGTGGTACGGTGGTCAAAACCTTTGGGAGATTATATAATGAATTTTTACCGGCCAAAAAGAAGTATCATGCAAGAAAACGGAGTCCGGAGGGTACACGAGGTGCCCACGAGGCAGGGGGCACGCCCAGGGGGTAGGGCACTCCCTCCCTCGTGGATGCCTCGTGTCCCTTTCGGACTACTTTTTATTTTCCTATTTTTTTAATATTCCAAAACGGAGAAAAATTGCTATTAGAACTGTTTTGGAGTCGGTTCACTTACCGTACCACATACATATTCCTTTTCAGAGTCTGAAACGTTCTGGAAAGTGTCCCTTATGTACTCCTCCGGGGTTACAGTGTCAATAACATTGGTTTCAACATTTATGGGATTACCTGAGATATAATGTGTGATTCTTTGACCATTCACCACCTACGGATTTTTGCCTTCGAAGTTGTTGATTTTTATGGCACCGGAACGATAGACCTCCTCGATAACGTAAGGACCTTCCCATTTAGAGAGGAGTTTTCCTGCAAAAGATCTTAAACGAGAGTTGTATAACAAAACATAATCACCTACATTGAACTCACGCTTTTGTATCCTTTTGTCATGCCATCTTTTAACTTTTTCTTTAAACAGTTTGGCATTCTCATAGGCTTGGGTTCTCCACTCATCAAGTGAGCTAATGTCAAATAGTCTCTTCTCACTGGCAAGTTTGAAATCATAATTGAGCTCTTTAATGGCCCAATATGCCTTATGTGCTAGTTCGAGAGGTAAGTGATATGCTTTTCCATAAACCATTTTATATGGAGATATACCCATAGGATTTTTATATGTAGTTGCCCATAATGCATCATCAAGTTTCTTGGAACAATTATTTTTAGATCTATTAACAGTCTTTTGCAAAATTAATTTAATCTCTCTATTACTCAGTTCTACTTGACCACTAGACTGTGGGTGGTATGGAGATGCAATTCTATGATTAACATCATACTTAGCAAGCATTTTATGAAAAAAACCATGAATAAAATGTGAACCACCATCAGTCATTAAGTATCTAGGGACTCCAAACCTCGGAAAAATAACTTCTTTAAGCATCTTAATAGAGGTGTTATGATCAACACTACTAGTTGGAATAGCTTCTACCCACTTAGTAACGTAATCAACAGCAACTAAAATATGTGTATACCCATTAGAGGAAGGAAACGGTCCCATATAATCACAGCCCCAAACGTCAAATGGTTCAATAACAAGTGAATAGTTCATAGGCATTTCTTGACGTCTACTAATATTACCAATTCTTTGACATTCATCACAAGACAAGACAAACTTACGGGCATCTTTGAAGAGAGTAGGCCATAAAAGCTGGATTGCAATACCTTATGTGCAGTTCTATCTCCAGCGTGGTGTCCTCCATATGCCTCGGAGTGACACTTGCGTAGGATTTGTTCCTGTTCATGCTCAGGTACACAACGTCTAATAGCACCATCTACTCCTTCTTTATAAAGGTGTGGGTCATCCCAGAAGTAATGTCTTAAATCATAAAAAACATTTTCTTTTGCTGGTATGTGAAACTAGGTGGTATAAATTTAGCAACAATGTAATTAGCATAATCAGCATACCATGGAGCAGTACGAGAAGCATTTATGACAGCTAATTGTTCATCAGGAAAACTATCATCAATAGGGAGTGGGTCATCAAGAACATTTTCTAACATAGACAAGTTGTCTACAACGGGGTTCTCAGCTCCCTTCCTATCAATAATATGCAAATCAAATTCTCGTAGCAAGAGAACCCATCTAATAAGTCTAGGTTTAGCATCTTTCTTTTCCATAAGATATTTAATAGGAGCATGATCTGTGTGAACAATTACTTTAGAATCATCAATATAAGGTCTGAACTTATCACAAGCAAATACAACTCCTAAAAATTCTTTTTTAGTAGTAGCATAATTTCTTTAGGCACTGTCTAGAGTTTTACTAGCATATTGGATAACATTTAATTTCTTATCAACTCTTTGTCCTAGAACAGCACCTACAGCATAATCACTAGCATCACACATAATTTCAAAGGGTAAATCCCAATTAGATGGCTGAACAATAGGTGTAGAAATCATCATCAAAGACAAAGGGAACATCTTTTTGTAAGACATTAGTTAGAGGCCGAGAAATTTTTGAGAAGTCTTTAATGAACCTCCTATAAAAACTGGCATGACCAAGGAAACTTATTATACCTTTAATGTCCTTAGGACACGACATCTTTTCAATAGCATGAACTTTAGCTTTATTAACTTCAATATCTCTTTCAGAAATTTTATGCCCCAAGACAATGCCTTCATTAACCATAAAGTGACACTTCTCCCAATTCAAGACAAGATTAGTTTCTTCACATCTCTGCAAAACTCGCTCAAGGTTGCTTAAGCAATCAACAAAAGAAGTTCCATATACGGAGAAATCATCCATGAAAACCTCAACAATCTTTTATCAAAAGTCAGAGAATATAGCAGTGATACATCTTTGAAAGGTAGCAGGTGCATTACATAAACCAAAAGGCATATGTCTATAAGCAAAGGTACCAAAAGGGCAAGTAAAAGTGGTCTTTTCCTGATCCTCTTTTGACACAGGTATTTGAGAGAAACCAGAATAACCGTCTAGAAAGCAAAAATGTGTATGTTTGGATAATCTTTCTAGCATTTGATCAATAAAAGGTAAAGGGTAATGATCCTTTCTAGTAGCTTTATTTAATTTGTGGAAATCAATTACCATTCTATAACCTATAACAATTCTTTGTGGGATCAATTCATCTTTATCATTAGGAAGAATAGTAATACCTCCCTTCTCAGGGACACAATGGACATGACTTACCCACCGACTATCAGCAACAGGATAAATTATACCTGCCTCCAGAAGCTTTAGTATTTCATTTCTTACCACTTCTTTCATTTAGGATTTAACCGTCATTGGTGATCAACAACTAGTTTAGCGTCTTTCTCCAATTTTATTTTGTGCTGGCATAAAGTGTGACTAATGCCCTTAAGATCATCAAGAGTATATCCAATAGTAGCACGGTGCTTCTTCAGAGTTTTCAATAATTTCTCTTCTTCCTGCACTGAAAGGTTAGTACTAATAATAACAGGATATATCTTCTTTTCATCAAGATAAGCATATTTAAGAGTATCAGGTAATGGTTTAAGCTCAAACACGGGATCACCCTTGGGTGGAGGAGGATCCCCTAGGATTTCAACAGGCAAGCTATGTTTCAGTAAAGGTCCTTGTTTAAAGAATACTTCATCTATTTCCCTTCTTTCATTCATGAACATATCATTTTCATGGTCAAGCAAATATTGTTCTAAAGGATCATTAGGAGGCACAACAATAGAATCAAGACCAATAATTTCATCTTTACTGGGCAATTCTTTATCATGGGGATGTCTACAAAATTTAGCAAAATTAAATCATGAGACATATCCCCTAAACTAACAGTAAAAATATCCTTTTCGCAGCCTATCCTAGCATTAACAGTATTCAAGAAGGGTCTACCAAATATAATGGGACAAAAGTCATCTTGTGGGGAACCAAGAACAAGAAAATAAGTAGGATATTTAACTTTGCCACACAAGACTTCAACATCTCTAACAACCCCAATTGGTGAAATAGTATCTCTATTGGCAAGTTTAATAGTAACATCAATACCTTCTACTTCAGCAGGTGCAATATCATGCATAATTTCTTTGTATAAGGAATGAGGTATTGCACTCGCACTAGCACCCATATCACATAAGCCATGATAACAATGATCTCCTATTTTAACAGAAACAACAGGCATACCAACAACAGGTCTATGTTTACATTTAGTATCGGGTCTAGCAATTCTAGCAGCTTCATCACAGAAGTAAATAACATGCCCATCAATATTATCGACTAAGGGATCCTTCACCATAGCAATACTAGGTTCAACTTTAATTTGCTCACAGGGTGTAGGTGTTCTAGCTTTACTCTTACGAACCACAGTTGATGCTTTAGCATGATCCTTTATTCTAACAGGGAAAGGTGGTTTCTCAATATAAGCGGTAGGAACAATAGGATCAACATTATAAGTGATAGTCTTTTCTTCAACTTTAATAGGTTCTACTACTTTTACTTCAATGGGAGGATGATATTTAAACCACTTCTACTTAGGGAGATCAACATGAGTAGCAAATGATTCACAGAAAGAAGCTACTATCTCAGAGTCAAGTCCATATTTAGTGCTAAATTCACGAAAAGCATCGGTATCCATAAAAGATTTAACACAATCAAACTTAGGTGTTATACCTGACTCCTTACCTTCATCAAGATCCCAATCTTCAGAGTTGCGTTTAATTCTTTCCAATAAATCCCACTTGAATTTAATAGTCTTGAAATTGCAACTATCCCTAGGTGGTTTTGGTAATCATTAACAACATATAGCTCATTGAACTAATGATATTTCAAGATAGACATTTCAGGAAAGTTCAATGATTGGCACGACATGGATTAGGAATGTGGACCCCTCAAAATGCTAAGGACAAAAGATTGGCTCAAGCTCTAAAGCTCAAGACTCTACATTTTCATTTTAGTGATCCAAGATCACATTGAGTCCATAGGAAAAGCCAATACAATTAAAAGGGGATGAGGTGTTGCTTAATGGGTTTCTTGCTCAAAATGCTTAGTGATATGCTCCAAAGCCCTCAACCACTTTCTCATATCCACATATGTCCCAAACCAAAAAGTCAAACTCGGCCCCACCGAAACCTTCTATCCGGCGCCACCGAGTTCTCTGGACATAGCCATTGCCACAAACCCTAGTCACTTCGGTCTCACCGATAGGGATCTCGGTCTCACCGAGATGGGGTTGCAAACTCTCTGTTTCCCTTCGTAACATTTTAGTCTAACCTAGATGAGCGATCGGTCCCACCGAGTTCGCAATGCAAACTCTCTGTTTCCCCTTCGTAACGTTTTGGTCCAACCGAGATGAGCGAATCAGTCCCACCAAGTTTGCCTGACCAACTATCTCGTTAGCTTATTACCAAAATCGGTCCCACCGAGTTTGTGTAATCGGTCTCACCGAGATTACGTTATGCCCTAACCCTAATGAAATCGGTCCCACCGAGTTGACATGTTGGTCCCACCGAAAATCCGAACGTTCACATTTTGAACTAAATCTGTCAGACCAAGTTTCATGATTCGGTCTCACCGAGTTTGGTAATTTGTGTTTAACGGATAGATTATGTGTGGAGTCTATATATACCCCTCCACCCACTCTTCATTCACGGAGAGAGCCATCAGAATATGCCTACACTTCCAACATACATTTTCTGAGAGAGAACCACCTACACTTGTGTTGAGACCAAGATCTTCCATTCCAACCACATAAATCTTGATCTCTAGCCTTCCCCAAGTTGCTTTCCACTCAAATCATCTTTCCACCAAATCCAATCCTAGGAGAGAGAGTTGAGTGTTGGGGAGACTATCATTTGAA
This sequence comes from Triticum monococcum, assembly GCA_034509565.1. Taxonomy (NCBI): domain Eukaryota; kingdom Viridiplantae; phylum Streptophyta; class Magnoliopsida; order Poales; family Poaceae; genus Triticum; species Triticum monococcum. The sequence continues at coordinate 706,138,409 of CM067842.1, read as the reverse complement.
GCACAAGAGCAAGGAGTTCATCATCGACACACCATGTATTACCTTTTGGAGAGTGGTGTCTCCTAGATTGGTTAGGTGTCACTTGGGAGCCTCCGTCAAGATTGTGGAGTTGAACCAAGGAGTTTGTATGGGCAAGGAGATCGCCTACTTCGTGAATATCTACCCTAGTGAGGCAAGTCCTTCGTGGGCGATGGCCATGGTGGGATAGATAAGGTTGCTTCTTCGTGGACCCTTCATGGGTGGAGCCCTCCATGGACTTGCGCAGCCGTTACCCTTCGTGGGTTGAAGTCTCCATCAACGTGGATGTACGATAGCACCACCTATCGGAACCACGGATAAAAATTCTCTGTGCCTTCATTGCATTTGCTCCCTCAAACTCCTCCCTTTACCTTCATGTGCAATTGTTTTACATTCCGCTGCTATACTCTTAAATTGCATGTGTAGGTTGATTGCTTGACTTGTGCAAAGTTACTAAAATCTGCCAAGACTTAAAATTGGGAAAGGCTAGATTTTTATTTGGTCAAGTAGTCTAATCACCCCCCTCTAGACATACTTTCGATCCTACAGGTGGTATTAGAGCTACGGTCTCCATTTGCCTTGAGTTCCATAGCTTTTGGTGATGATAGCCTTGGTTTCACAACCTAGGAGAGTATGGCATCTAGTGAGGGAAATTACCACCATAGAGGTCCTTACTATGATGGTACTAATTTTGCTAGTTGGAAGCATCAGATGAAAATGCATATTCTTGGACATAACCCCGTCGTTTGGGCTATTGTGTGTATTGGCTTGCAAGGTGAATTCTTTGATGGGAGAGAACCAAACCGGGAAGCTACCGCAGAAGAGTTGAAGATGCTGCAATACAATGCTCAAGCTTGCGATATCCTCTTCAATGGATCGTGCCCCGAAGAATTCAACAAAATCAGCCGTCTTGAGAATGCAAAGGAAATTTGGGATACTTTGATCGATATGCACGAAGGTACCAACTCCGTCAAGGAATCCAAGTTGTATGTGCTTCAAAGTCAACTTGACAAGTTCAAAATGAACGATGGTGAAGGTGTCGCTGAAATGTACTCTAGGCTTGCTCTCATCACAAATGATATTGCCGGCTTAGGAAGTGAAGAGGTGACCGATAGATTCATCATCAAGAAGATCCTAAGAGCCTTGGCTGGAAAATATTATACCATGTGCACATTGATCCAAATGATGCCCAACTACAAAGATCTCAAGCCTACGGAAGTCACTGGAAGAATTGTTGCTCATGAGATGTCACTCAAGGATAAGGAAGAGCTTCACAACAAGTCAAGTGGTGCTTACAAAGCCTCATGTGATGCTCCCGCATCATCAAGTGAGAAACAAACCTTCAATGAAGAATTGAGCCTAATGGTGAAGAACTTCAACAAGTTCTACAAGAATAGAAGCAAGGAAAGAAGTTCCAAGTCAAGGTCCTACAATGACAAAAGATCTTCTAGTCGTGAGCATAATTGCTACAATTGTAGAAGACCTGGACACTACTCCAATGAGTGTACGACTCCCTTCAAAAGAAGAGAAGATTCTCCCAAAAGAAGAAGTAAGAGAGAAGAATCACCACCAAGAGAGAGAAGGAGTAGAGATGATCGTTATGAACGAAGAACCTCTCGGAGAAGCAAGGATTCGGAAAGGAAGGACAAATCATCAAGGAGCTACACAAAACAAAGACATGAAGCTCATGTTGGTGAATGGGTATCCGGCTCCGACTCCGACCATCACCCCGAAAGAAGTTATCACTCCGACTCCGAATATACTCAAGATGAAGGTGTTGCCGGTTTAGCACTTGTGTCAACCAACTCCTACGACATATTTGACTCACAAAATGAAGGAATTGGAAGATGCTTCATGGCTAAAGGCCCAAAGGTATCACACCCCGAGTATGTTGATTTCAATAGTGATGAAGATGATTTGCTAGGTGATGATGATTTACTTATTGACAACTCTAGTTATGAAAACTATGATTAATTTGCTATTAATCATGCTAATCAAGATAAAACAAATGATGATGATAAGAAGGAGATTGAGCATCTAACTAAAGAACTAAACACTCTTAAGTTAGCTCATGAAACTACCTTGGAAGATCATCAAGAACTTTTAAAGACTCATGAGAAGCTACGCTTTGAGAAGCTCAACCTTGAGCAAGAGCATGGGTTCTTAAAAGCAATCAATGATGATCTTTGCAAGAAAAGTTCTTCTTACATTGCCAAGCGTTTACTCTTGTCTACTTACATGCCACAAGTCAAATCTAGCAACAAGAACAAGAAAGATTCTTCTTCTAGTAGTAACAATAATCATGCTAAATCCAATATTGTTGCTTCTAGTAGTTCTCTTGATTCCACTAATGATTGTCTTAGCCAAGTTACACTTCAGCAAGAAAATAGCTTATTGAAGGGAATTATAGAGAAAGGTGTTTACAAGAGCCTTGCCGGAAGTAAGCAATTTGAGGAAACTATACGCAAGCAAGGAAGGCACCGGAAGAATCAAGGTGTTGGTTTTGAACGAAAGTTCAATGCCAATGGAGTTGAGTGGGAAGAAGATCAATACCCCAAGACGAAGTTTGTTCCTCAACAAGAGAAGTATGATCCTACTTCCTTCCAAGGGACACAAGCTCAAGATGATCTTCCACCACAAGACCACGAGCAAAAAGGCAAGGATAAGCTTCAAGAGGAGATTTATGCATTTGAAGAAGCTCCCAAGGCCTTGGTCAAGTGGGTTCCCAAGACTACATCAAGTTCTACTTCATCAAGTATGACTACAACCCCAAGGATTCCCATCAAGATGATGTGGATCCCGAAGAAGAAGAACTAGAAGAGTTCTTGAGGGTGACTCCTCCAACAAACTTCACTCATGTCATTTTGGCAAGGACAAGTGCAAACAACTTTCACATCATGCACTAGTTCAAGGAGTCACAAACACTCTTGTTGGTAAGACAAGGGACAAGGTAACCTAATGCTTTCATGGACATCATCTTGTGTGTACATCACTCTATGTCTATGGATATCCTTGTTTGTTCCTTGTGGGACTAACCCGTGTAGGTATTGAAAGTGCAACTCGCTCCAATGGACTGCTCCAAATGATCTACATCAACATTGAGCGTCTACATCTTCAACACCTCTGTGTGAGGAGAACTTGGAGTCCCCGATTTGTCATAGACTTAAACTTCCAAAACCTCTTTGTGTAATTCTATATGACCGAGTCATCCATTTCGGTCACACCGAGTTCACTAAGTTGATCTAGGTTTTCTATTTCGGTGCAACCGATTTGAACTTTTCACTCACACCGAGTTGCAGTAACCGCTTGTGATTCTGCATCTCGGTGCCACCGAGTTGTTCCACTCAGTCACACCGACAGGGTCGGGATATATATACCCACGGGTGAGATTTTGGAAATTTCTTCAAACACCTCAGCCCGCGCGTGTGTCCTGCTCTGCCTCCTCGAGTCTTCGGATCGTCTCCTTGCCGCCAGCGACCTCCCGCCTCTGGTCTCCGTCGCCGTCAATGGAAATCTGCTCCGCCGTTGTTGCCGTAGCGAACTCCCGCCGAACTAGGGTATGGGTTCGACTCTTTATGCTATTTTCCAAACTCTGATTCATAGCACATTGCTTTGCCATGATCTTAACCATGTATGCAAACAATCTATCCAGAGAAAACATCCTCTAGATTAGACTTGATTTGAAAATTTAGGGTGTGTTTGGTTGTAGAACCAAGTAGAATGGAACATAATGGTTCCATTTCACTAGAATGGAATGGTTCCGTCTGTGTTTGATAGAGCTAATGAGATGGAATAGAATGGTTCCGTCTTTGTGTTTGGTTGGAGGAGTAGACTGTGATATATGTATTGCTCAAATTTGCCAAGCATTATTATTTTCAAGTGCTAGTACTGCCAGTAAGAATCGTTTGGTTAGTAGAGTAGGAGTATCAATCAAATCGTTCATTTCCTCTCACAAATCTATCCAAACTAATGGTTGTTGGACCTAAACAAAAGGAAGATCCAAGCTGGAAGGGAACCTAAACAAATTAAATCGAAATAATTGCTCATCGCTTCTCACAATGTTGTACGACACTACTGCCTCCCGCTGATGCAAGCCACTGCTGCTCTCTGTTTCTCGCCGCCCATCGAGACAGGAAGAGGGACGGGGATGGGGATACCCAACAGCTGCTGGCTGAGCACTGCAGGATGTCGCCCATCTTCCTGGCCGCGAGCCGCGCGCCCTTCATTGTCACCACACCGGCAGCCATCACCTGCCTCTCCGTCGGCTGCCTGAGCACTGGCTGCTAGCCGCGCGCCCTCCAGAGCTACTCGGGCCGGCTGCCGTCGCCCGCCTCCTAGCCTCCCGCCGGAGCACCTACCGCCGTGCCGGAAAGGGAGAGAGGTGGGAGTGCTCCCTGGCGTATCAGATCGAGGGAGCGAGAGAGGTGAGAGGAGGCGGCCCTGAAGTTGTGAGGGTGCGTAGCTGCGTGCTGAGTCGTGGGAGAAGGAAACACCCGTTTCGCGTAGTCTGCTTAATCTGGAGGTATGTCTCGGTCCCGCATAAACAGCGAATATGTTGTTCCCTGGAATCGATGTGTTTCCGTTCCTTCGACATACCAAACATTGGAATGGACGCTGGGTATGGGACCGACCCGTTACATTCTACTTGGTGACACCAACCAAACACACCCTTAGGGTTAGGTCTTCGCCGAACTCATCTCGGACCGACGGAGTTGTAGAAATCGGTCTCACCGATTTGGCTTAGGCCATTGCACTTGTGCTTTTCGGTCTGACCGAAAGCTGCAAATCGGTGTGACCGAGTTCGACTCTTTGTGAAAGCCTAGCAATCTCGGTGCCACCAAACTGTGACTCGGTCTGACCGAGTTCACTAGTTTAGGTTCCAAAAGTTGCTTCGGTATCACCGAGTTTATCAAATCGGTAGCTCTAAAATGCTTTTTGTGGAGAACTAAAACTAAGTTTTTGAGTCATCTGTTTTGCAAAACTTCTGCACTTTGTGATGCTTATCCACTCTACCTCATCTATATCTATTCACAGGGTTTGCTATCAGTGAGATTGCCAAGATGTCTGACCAGAGTGATAGCCAGAATAGATCTGAGGAACAAGTGCAATTGAGTGAGGGTTCAGATCCCTCAAGCAGCTATGATGATGGCAGTAGAAGCACACCAAGCAACTTGCCCAAGGCAGCCACCAGAACCAGGAAGAAGAGAACCTCAGACTCTGAGGATGAGGACTATGTGGCTGTTGAGGATGAAGCTACATCAAAGAAGAAGGTGCTGAAGAAAGAATATGGCACAACTGCTACAACAAAGCCTGGCATGCATAAAAAGGCACCTGCCAAGAGAGTGACAACTTCCAAGCCTAGGAAAGCTGTTGTAGAAGATACAATGGAGTTCACTCTTGAAGACAAAGAGGCTGGAGATGGCAAGAAGAGGAAGGAGAGGGTCAGGAAGACTATTGCTAGAGTCATTGGCAAGCCCTCCATGATGAAAGATCCCTCTGAAGAAGAGGAAGAGGAAGAAGATGCTGCACCAGCACCCAAGTCACAAAAGCTTATGGGAGATGCAATCAAGTCAGGGGCTGTTCCATCAAAGCCCAAACCTGCTCCCAAAGCAACAGCTCAAGCTCAAAAGCCTGCACCCAAGAGAAGCACCAGAAACATCCCAGCTGAAGAGAAGAACAAGGCCCCAGTGCCTGAAGCTGAAGAAGAGGATGATGAAGCCCTAGTGCTGAGAAAACTGAAACCCAAGATTCCAGACCACAATGATGCTCATCCAGTAGCTGAGGAAATGAACATCAGTAAAGATGCAGGACTGAGATTGTGGAGAAAGTCTGATCCCTATGTTGTGAGGAGAAGGACTGCAGTTGACTACAGGTTCCACACCAGAGAACAACAAGGTTTCTATGAGACCATTCTGCTTGACAAGAAGCCAATGGTATGTGACATGAGATGGATTAATTGGGAATCCATCAAGAATAAAGAAGATCACTACCCAGGTGTATATGACATCTTCAAGGCTTGTGGAGTTTATGAGTTTGTTGGACACAAACTCGCCAAATGGAATGATGAGCTCATACTGCAATTCTACTCCACTGCTCATTTCTATCCAGATGGGAGGATAGTTTGGATGTCAGAAGGTACTAGGTACCAATCAACTGTTGATGAATGGGCCAAGTTGATCAATGCCCCAGAAGCTCATGAGGATGACTTGGATGTGTTTGCCAAGAAGCAGAAAGACCACAACTCTATGGCAAACATGTACAAAGAGATCCCTGATAAAGCTTTGGAGACACACAAGCTTGGATCTGTACATTATCTGTTGTCTGGTCTGCCTACCTTCAACACCATTCTAAGGCACACCTTGCTACCCAAGTCAGGAGATCACAAGATGATTAGAGGGCAATCAATCAACTTGCTGCACATTTTTTATGTCCCTTAGAAGTTCAAGGTCATGAGTCTGATTGTAGAGATAATCAAGAGGACAGCTGCTGACCAGAGGAGATCTTGTGGGTATGCTCCACATATTCAGGTGCCCATCAACTCCAAGATGGGAACATGCACTTATCTATTGGACAAGGAGCATTTACCCCTCTATCCTGAATTTGAACACAACAAGGTTGTGATGAATGAGAATGAACCTTCATCAGTGCAAGCACAAGAAAAGAGAGCTAAAGCAAAGGCAAAGAAAGCTACAAAGATGCCAAGTGTTGAAGAGGCATCTCAAGTTTTCCTGAAGAGCAAGCAAGATCAGCTGGCATATCTAATCCAATCAACTTTTAGGATTGAGAAGGGCTTGGCCACCCTGACTCAGAATCAGGAGAGCTTGGAGAGGATCATTGAACAAAAATTCTATGATCTTGATCTGAAGGTAACTGAGATGCAGACAACAGTTGAGCAGCTCCAGGAGGAAGCAGAAGAGAAGAAGGGGAAGGCTACCACAGATGCTTTTCGGCGAGTGCCTAGAGGTCAGAGGTCTGCTGCAGTACCCATGGCTGACACTAGAGCCACCACATCAGCACCAGCAGCCATAGCTTCAGTGCCACCTCCGGCAGGCACTCTACCAGCTCCAACTACAGCAACCGATGCCTTCGTCCTCGGAATTCTCTCTACACCACCTCCCGAAGACCAAGCCTGAGAGACGCATAGCACTATGCATATTTGAACTTTTTTGGTAACCTATTGCCAAAGGGGGAGAAATATGTATAGATCATAGGCTTCGAGAGAGAGTGTTCCTTCTTTTGTCTCTCTTGCTATTTGTTTGGTTGAACTTTATTGTGTGCTTGTTTGATACTCTATGTCCTTATATGAGATACTTGTAAGATCATGTGTTTGATTATATGCTACTTTAGTGCTTGCTTGGATGATAATATTTTTTATCCCTATATGATCATTCACTTTGCTTGGTGATGAGTGCATGTTTTTAATCTATATCATTTTGAGCGCTCCACCAAGATGTATGTGACATGGAAGAGTAACCCATGATCCTAATCGATTGTGCATTTGCATTCAAAAGCAAATCTTAAATAATGCACAAATTTAGGGGGAGCTCTTGCTTATCACATACTTCTCAAAGCGACGATGTATTTCAATCTTATTATCATTTGTCGAAGCTTTGATCTATAAGTTGCCATCAATTACCAAAAAGGGGGAGATTGAAAGTGCAACTATCCCTAGGTGGTTTTGGTAATCATTAACAACATATAGCTCATTGAGCTAATGCTATTTCAAGATAGATATTTCATGAAAGTTCAATGATTGGCACGACATGGATTAGGAATGTGGCCCCTCAAAATGCTAAGGACAAAAGATTGGCTCAAGCTCTAAAGCTCAAGACTCTACGTTTTCATTTTAGTGATCCAAGATCACATTGAGTCCATAGGAAAAGCCAATACTATTAAAAGGGGATGAGGTGTTGCTTAATGGGTTTCTTGCTCAAAATGCTTAGTGATATGCTCCAAAGTCCTCAACCACTTCCTCATATCAACATATGTCCCAAACCAAAAAGTCAAACTCGGCCCCACCAAAACCTTCTATCCGACGCCAAGTTCTAATGACATAGCCATTGCCACAAACCCTAGTCACTTCGGTCTCACCAATAGGGATCTCGGTCACACCGAGATGGGATTGCAAACTCTCCGTTTCCCTTCGTAACGTTTCGGTCTAACCGAGATGAGCGATCGGTCCCACCAAGTGCGCCATGCAAACTCTTTGTTTCCCCTTCGTAACGTTTCGGTCCAACCAAGATGAGTGAATCGGTCCCACCGAGTTTTCCTGACCAACTCTCTGGTTTGCTTATTACCAAAATCGGTCCCACCGAGTTTATGTAATCGGTCTCACCGAGATTACGTTATGCCCTAACCCTAGTGAAATCGGTCCCATCGAGTTGACATGTCGGTCCCACCTAAAATCCTAACATTCACATTTTGAACTAAATCGGTCAGACCGAGTTTCATGATTCGGTCTCACCGAGTTTTGTAATTCGTGTGTAACGGTTAGATTTTGTGTGGAGGCTATATATACCCCTCCACCCACTCTTCATTCATGGAGAGAGCCATCAGAATATGCCTACACTTCCAACATACATTTTCTGAGAGAGAACCACCTATGCTTGTGCTGAGACCAAGATCTTCCATTCCAACCACATAAATCTTGATCTCTAGCCTTCCCCACGTTGCTTTCCACTCAAATCATCTTTCCACCAAATCCAATCCTATGAGAGAGAGTTGAGTGTTGGGGAGACTATCATTTGAAGCACAAGAGCAAGGAGTTCATCATCAACACACCATCTATTACCTTTTGGAGAGTGGTGTCTCCTAGATTGGTTAGGTGTCACTTAGGAGCCTCCGTCAAGATTGTGGAGTTGAACCAAGGAGTTTGTACAGGCAAGGAGATCTCCTACTTCATGAAGATCTACCCTAGTGAGGCAAGTCCTTCATGGGCGATGGCCATGGTGGGATAGACAAGGTTGCTTCTTCGTGGACCCTTCATGGGTGGAGCCCTCCGTGGACTCGCGCAGCTGTTACCCTTCGTGGGTTGAAGTCTCCATCAACATGGATGTACGATAGCACCACCTATCGGAACCACGGATAAAAATTCTCCGTGTCTTCATTGCGTTTGCTCCCTCAAACTCCTCCCTTTACCTTCATGTGCAATTGTTTTACATTCCGCTGCTATACTCTTAGAATTGCATGTGTAGGTTGATTGCTTGACTTGTGCAAAGTTGCTAAAATCTGCCAAGACTTAAAATTGGGAAAAGGCTAGATTTTTATTTGGTCAAGTAGTCTAATCACCCCCCTCTAGACATACTTTCGATCCTACAAGTCTTCATTGTAAAAGAACCAGTATAAGAAGTATCGAGCATGGAGCAATTGTTGAGAGAAAGCCGAGCATAAAAATTTTGAATAATAATTTCTCTTGAGAGCTCATGATTGGGGCATGAATATAACATTGACTTAAGCCTCCCCCAAGCTTGAGTGATACTTTCTCCTTTGCGAGGCCAAAAGTTATATATATAATTACGATCACGATGAACCAGATGCATAGGATAAAACTTCTGATGAAATTCCAATTTCAATCGATTGTAGTTCCATGATCCAATATCATCACATAGCCTAAACCATGTCAATGCCTTTCCCTTAAAAGATAAAGGCAATACCTTCTTCTTGATAACATCCTCGGCCATACCTGCAAGCTTAAATAATCCACAAACTTCATCCACATAGATTAGGTGCATATCGGGATGTAAGGCCAACTCCACCGCGTGACCCTATCCTGTCCGCGCGCATCCGTTTGGGGTAAAACGGACGAACCAGACGGCCCAGCGCGTGGGCACAAACGAACTTTTGTCCGTTTTGTGTCCACTTTCGACCCATCCCTGGCCCAAGTTTGCGCCGCTTTTGGGGTGAAACGGACAGCACGCGGACGTGCGGGCCGTCTGCGCGTGTCCTCCCCTGGCCGCCCGTCGGTGGCACAGGGGCGCCTTTTTCTATCCGCCCCCTCCCTCCCTCCGGCCGCACGCCCCCCATTCTTCTCCACTCTTCCCCTCTCTTCCCTTGCCACCGCCGTCGCCGCCACCGCTGCCATTGTAGCTGTTCAGCTCGGACGCGTGCTCACCCAGCCCCTTCCCCTCCGCGCCCGTGAGCTACCCAACCACGGCCACCTGATTTGCGCACCCGCCGGCTGAATTTGGGGTGGATCCGGTCGGTCTTGAGCTCGCCCGGCTGTGGGAGGCCACGCCACGCCATGGACTGGCCGGGCACCGGGCCGGAAGTCCCTCGCAGGGCCGCAAGGCCACATGCAGGCAGTGGCTCCTCCTCTAGCCGCTCGGATCTACACCGTCGGTGGTCCGCCGACAGATACACGAATGGTGGGCGGCCGGGCTCGGTGCTAGCCCAAAATCTCGTCGACGCACCATTTCCGCTCATTAAGTGCGACCACTGCCCAAAGAAAGTCGCCCGCCGCGTGTCTACAACACCGGAACATCCCGAATGGGTGTTCATCAAGTGCTTAAACGATGGGGTATGTGCCCTTTTTAGATTCGGTTTGTGCTCTAGATTTGACTAGTTGTGCTAACTTCAAATTTTGTTAATGTAGAATGGATGCAAGTTTTGGTATTGGGAAGAAGAGTACATCGATATATTGATAGAGTGCAATTTAGTAGATGTTCGTGCACTTTTAGCTAGCATAGAGGCTGTAATGAGACAAGTGCACTTGTTGCTCGATTAGAGGCTAGACACGATACTAGATGCGAGGAAGCAACATCGACTTCTTTAGGCTCGAAGAAGAAGAAAGATACAGGCAAGATGGAGGCGGCTCCTCCGCAGATCAACAATGAGTGCATCAAGAAGGCGCTAATCCAACTTACAGGAGCAGTTATGGAAGTTCGATATCTTCTAAAATGTATTCTTGTGGTTCTTGTTTTCTTTGGTCTTGCTTTTCTAGTGAAAATTTGGTGATGTATTGCCATGTACCAAGAATGAATGATGAAAAAAAGTTTAAGGGCTTGAAAAGAAAATGTACGCAGACAGGATGCGGCCGAGATGCGTCCGCGCATTGGGCGCATGGCCACCCCATCCCAGAAACGGCCCGGACACGACCCCATTGCCCTACCCAAACAGACAGAATCCGGGCAAAGTGGACGTCCATTTGGGGTTGTGCGGTGGGGTTGGCCTAAAGTTCCATCTCCTGTAAAAGTATTAGCTAGCAGTTTCTCTATCATTCTCGACGGAGTTTCAAAGTAAACATTTTCAGTAGGTTCAGTAGGTTGAGGAGCAACTCTTTGCTCTACTGGTCGGGGTGAAGATACCTCGAACAAGCCCCTCAAAGGATTACTTTCCAACGTAACAAGTGACAGTAAATTTCAGCACACTATATAAATTTTTCCTTACCAAAGGCGCTTCACTCCCCGGCAACGGCGCCAGAAAAGAGTCTTGATGACCCACAAGTATAGGGGATCTATCGTAGTCGTTTTGATAAGTAAGAGTGTCGAACCCAACAAGGAGCAGAAGGAAATGACAAGCAGTTTTCAGTAAGGTATTCTCTGCAAGCACTGAACTTATCGGTAACAGATAGTTGTGTGATAAGGTAATTCGTAATGGGTAACAAGTAACTAAAGCAAATAAGGTGCAGCAAGGTGGCCCAATCCTTTTTGTAGCAAAGGACAAGCCTGGACAAACTCTTATATAAAGAAAAATGCTCCCGAGGACACATGGGAATTATCGTCAAGCTAGTTTTCATCATGCTCATATGATTCGCGTTCGTTACTTTGATAATTTGATATGTGGGTGGACCGGTGCTTGGGTACTGCCCTTCCTTGGAAAAGCATCCCACTTATGATTAACCACTCTCGCAAGCATCCGCGACTACGAAAGAAGAATTAAGGTAAACCTAACCATAGCATGAAACATATGGATCCAAATCAGCCCCTTACGAAGCAACGCATAAACTAGGGTTTAAGCTTCTGTCAATCTAGCAGCCCATCATCTACTTATTACTTCCCAATGCCTTCCCCTAGGCCCAAACAATGGTGAAGTGTCATGTAGTCGACATTCACATAACACCACTATGGGAAAGACAACATACATCTCATCAAAATATCGAACGAATACCAAATTCACATGACTACTTATAACAAGACTTCTCCCATGTCCTCAGGAACAAACGTAACTACTCACAAATCATATTTATGTTCATAATCAGAGGGGTATTAATATGAATAAAGGATCTGAACATATAATCTTCCACCGAATAAACCAACTAGCATCAACTACGAGTAATCAACACTACTAGCAACCCACAGGTACCAATATGAGGTTTTGAGACAAAGATCAGATACAAGAGATGAACTAGGGTTTGAGAGGAGAAGGTGCTGGTGAAGATGTTGATGGAGATTGACCCCCTCCGATGAGAGGATCGATGGTGATGACGATGGTGATGATTTCCCCCTCCCGGATGGATGTTTCCCCAGCAACACAGCTCCGCCAGAGCCCTAGATTGGTTCCACCTCGAGACAACGGCGCTTCGTCCCCAAAGCTTCCTTCTGATTTTTCTAGGGAAAAAGACACCTTATACCAGAAGATGGGCATCGGGGGGCTTCCAGGTGGCCCACGAGGCAGGGGGCGCGCCCCCACCCTCGTGGCCAGGGTGTGGGCCCCCTCTGGTTGATTCTTTCGCCAGTATTTTTTATTAATTCCAAAAAGTTCCTCTGTGAAGTTTCAAGACTTTTGGAGTTGTGCAGAATAGGTCTCTAATATTTGCTCCTTTTCCAGCCCAGAATTCCAGCTGCCAGCATTCTCCCTCTTCATGTAAACCTTGTAAAATAAGAGATAAAAGGCATAAGTATTGTGACATAATGTGTAATAACAGCCCATAATGCAATAAATATTGATATAAAAGCATCATGCAAAATGGACGTATCATGCTCCACTTCGGTCACCCGTTCCTCATATTGACGACGGGCGACCTGTTTGGCCTTCAGATCCACAACCACTTTATCAGCGGTCGCTTTGTGCACCTTGGCCTCCTCCTTAGCTTGGGCAAGGGCACGCTTGAGGGTCTCGGCCTCGGCTGTGCTGCCTACAATCATACATATAGCAGCGCATGAGTTTAAGCTCAGAATTCCGGGAATCAAACCAGAAACGCGTGAGGCAGTTTAAACATACCTTGCACCTCATCAAACCACTTGTTAATGAGGACGAGATCCTCATCGGCCAACTCCAGCTTCCGCTTAAGTTCAGATACCTCGGCGGCCTGGGCAGTCGCCGCTAAAAGAGAAGGACGTTTATCCAAAATAAATAAGCATGTTATCTCTTGCGAATATTACTTAATCCTTTGTTCGCCCTTCTTCAAAAGCCGAACAGAGTCTCAGGGGCTACTATCTATACATAGGCATATTTTTTATATGAAAAGCGGCTAAAAATATTACATCACATTCCTCGAAGCCTGTTAGTAGGCTAGTGAAGGCCTCGTTCAGTCCACTTTTAGCAAACTGAACCCTCTCAACCACCGTACCCATAAGGGTACGGTGCTCCTCCACGACGGAAGCACATTGCAGTGCGGCCATCAGAGGGTTCGGCGCCTCCAGATTAGTGGAGGTCACCGTCGGAGCAGGCGCTCCCCCCTCCTTTGAAGGGGGTTTCTCGCTTGATTCCGGAGCCACATTGGCCTCTGGATTGGTATTCGGCTAGGGGCCGGACTGGTCAGGGCCCCCGCCATTAGTATCCATGGGGGTTGTGCCCCCCATGTTCTCGGCAGCCGAGGCATTACCCTCCGGTGCTGTCTGGGCAGCCTCCCACACCTCTCCATTGCCTGGAGAGGTTCTTCGGGATAACACCTCGGTGTCATCCGCGATAGGTGGCGGAGAGGTTCGCGGAGGTGTCTCGCTCTCCATCATCTCCGGTGCCAGAGAATTCCCCGAAGATGATGATAGTTGGGGAAGACCACGGGCCGGACTGAAACACATGATTTAATATGATTCCCGCAATTCGTAAAATATTGGATGAACGTAAAGCCTCCTTAGAAACTTACGATTCGGCTAGGGGCTTGGCCCTGGGGCGATGCTTGGGGATGACTTCGGCATCCGAATCCGAGCTATCTGAGAGGGATATCTTCCCCCTCTTGGGCGCCTCCGCCTCCGGATCTACGGAAGCCGCCCTCTTCTTCCCCTTGGTAGGAGGGTCATCTTCTTCCTCCTCCTCTTCGTCTTCGTCTCCCTCATGGGAGGAGGGAGCCTTGGTACCTCAGGACATAGCGTCCAAAGTACCTTTATGGTGGAGGCCACTCTCAGCCTCCTTGCCCTTCTTCTTCTTGTCTTTCTTCACCGGCGCCTGATATGGCGCCGGGACCAGCATCCTCATTAGCAGAGGATCAGCTGGGTCTTTGGGCAGTGGAGCTGGACACCTGATCCGCTCCGCCTTCTTCGTCCAGCCCTGTTTAGAGGATGGAATTCTTAGGACACCCCTTTGATTGATAAACTAAGCTATGTTTAGAAATTTAACACTTACCGGGGTGGCCGGATGATTGCAGTCAAGGACGATGTCATCTGACGTCTTCGGCCACGACTTCTGAGCCTTGAAGAGCAGCTTCTAGATCTCTTTGTGCATCATGCCAAAGAATCGCTGCAGGGTCCATGGTCCTTCCGGATTGAACTCCCACATATTGAGAGGCCGTCACTGGCAGGGAAGGGTTCGGCGGACGAGCATCACCTGAATCACGTCAGTGAGGCTGGTGTCCTTTGCTATGATATTTTTGATGCGCTTTTGCAGCATCAACACCTCGTCGGATGATCCCCAGTCTAGACCTTTGTTGGTCCATGACGCGAGCCACAGCGGGGGCCCGGTGTTGGTGTCAAAACCGGCCGATCTTGGGTAGGGGGTCCCGAACTGTGCGTCTGAGGATCGAAGGTAACAGGAGACGGGGGACACAATGTTTACCGAGGTTCGGGACCTCTTAATGGAGGTAATACCCTACTTCCTGCTTGATTGACTTTGATGAGTATAGGGGTTACAAGAGTTGATCTACCTTAGATGTCTAGTGCGTATGATTTGTCTTAGCCTCTACGGACTAAACCCTCCGGTTTATATAGACACCGGAGGGGCCTAGGGTTGTACAGAGTCGGTTTACAGAGAAAAGAAACTATAGATGTGGACGCCAAGCTTGCCATCCACGCAAAGGAGAGTCCCATCCGGACACGAGGGAATGCCTTCGATCTTGTATCTTCACGGCCCATCAGTCTGGCCCATGTCACATAGCCTGGATGCCCGAGGAACCCATAATCCAGGACTCCCTCAGTAGCCCCTGAACCAGGCTTCAATGACGATGTGTCCGGTGCGCAGATTGTCTTCGTCATTGCAAGGCGGGTTCCTCCTCCGAATACTCCAAAGCAGTCTTCTGAACATGAGAACTATATCCGGCTCTGTATAGCAGTCACAACCTCAACCACAAGGGTATAATACTTAATAAAAATAAGGCATGTTTATTGATAGCTTTTTTGGCGAAATGTTACGTTTGGCCCCTTCATTATTTCGAACCATTTTTCGGCCTCCCGCTTCGCGTTTCGAGACGCAGCCTCCACTAACACGTCTTGTCAAAGCAGAGATTGTGTCCCCTTATTGCGGGATTCTCATCAATGTGGACTTGGGTAATCCAACCGTGCCATTCGCACGACCCCTTGGGCATAGGCGAGTTTTAAAGCTTGAGGGGGGCACTTGATATTTATTGCCTTTATAAGGGGATAAGGACCCATCTTTTTACCCCATGCCTTCTTCCTCAGCCCTCCCATCCTCGAGCTCCAGCGCCCAAGTTTTGATCTTTTCCATCACCACCAAACACTCCAGCCATTTCCAAATCCAGCTCTTAGGGCAAGTGGGTGGCCTCCGCCGTGACGGAGAGGGACCTGAGTGCGGACGTTGCGCACATGATCCCTGCCAAAAAGTAGGTCAACCCCACCCCCGGAGCCTGGCTAAAGGGTGGTATTCATCCCCCGCTTCCTCCGCGGACTAGGGTTTCCACTTCACCCTTTCGTCCGCGGCCTTATGTTCTACTATGGGCTAGATTTACACGATCTAGACCCAAACTCCTTCCTTCATATCTCGGCATTTATTGTCGTGTGCGAGGCGCTCCTCCGCATTCCCCCCCACTTCGGCTTATGGCTCAAAGTCTTCAACATGAAGCTGAAGGTGTTGACGGGCAGCACACAGACTGCGGAGGCGCCATGGTGAGCAAGCTCCCCAACGTCACCTGGCCCAAGGGGGCTTTCATGGAAACCGTCAAGATATGGCAACAGGAGTGGTTCTATATCACCGAACCCCGTGGCGCCAACTGGGCAGCCACTCCCGAGTTTAGATCCGGACCCTCGATGCGGCTTGCATCATGGATCAGCAAAGGTCTGGACTGGGGGTCGACCGACAAGGTGTTGATGCTGCAAAAGCACATAAAAACATGATAGAAAAGAACACCAGCCTCCCTTACGTGATCCAGGTGATGCTATTTCGTCGGATACCTTCCCTGCCAATGCCGGCCTCTCCACATGTGGGAGTTCAATCCGGAAGGGCCGCGGACCCTGCAGCGATTCTTCGGCACGACGCATGAAGCAATATGGAAGCTGCTTTTCAAGGCCCACAAGTCGTGGCCGGAGATGACCGAGGACATCGGCCTCGACTGTGATCATCCAGCCACCCAGGTAAGTGTTAGATTTCCGAACATAACTCAATTCACGAACCAAAGGGGTATGCTTGAAACTTCCATCCTTGAACCTGGGCTGGACAAAGAAAGTAGAGCGAATCAAGTGTCCAGCTCCGCTGCCTGAGAACCCAGCTAATCCTCTACTAACGAGGATGTTGGTCCCGACACCGTACCAGGCGCCGGAGAAGAAGGGCAAGGAAGCCAAAAGTGACCTCCGCCGTAAAGGTACTTCGGATGCTATGTCCAAAGAGACCAAGGCTCACTCCTCCCATGAGGGAGATGAGGACGAGGAGGAGGAGGAATAAAGCAATTCCCCCTCTAAGGGGAGGAAGAAGAAAAGGGCGGCGTCCACAGATCCAGAGGCGGAGGCGTCCAAGAGGGGGAAGATATCCCTTTCAGATGGCTCGGATTCGGATGCCGAAGCCATCCCCAAGCGGCGCCATAAGGAAAAGCCCCTGGACAATCGTGAGTATCTAAGAATGCTTTACATACACACAATCTCTTACAAGTTGTAGGATAACATGTCGATTTATGTGGATAAGTCCGACCCATGATCTCCCCCAACAATCATGATCGTCGGGGAATTCTCTGGTGCCGGAGATGATGGAGACCGAAACGCCTCCGCGAGCCTCTCTGCCGCCCACCGCGGATGACACCGAGGTGTTATCCCATAGGACCTCTCCAGGCCACGGAGAGGTGCAGGAGGCCGACAAGACGGTGCCAGAGGGTAATGCCTCGACTGCCGAGAACATGGGGGGCACAACCCCCATGGAGACTGACGGCGGTGGCCCTAACCAGTCCGGCCCCCAGCCGAACACCATTCCGGAGACCCAAGTGGCTCCGGAGTCGAATGAGCGGCCCCCTTCGAAGGAGGGGGCACCGCCTACTCCGGCGGCGACCTCCACTAATCTGGAGGCACCAAACACTCTGGTGGACGCATTGCAAAGTGCGTCCGTCTTGGAGGAGCACCATACCCTGATGGGTACGGTGGTTGAGAAGGTTCAGTCCGCCAAAAGCGGGCTGAACGAAGCCTTCACCAGCCTATTAACAGGCTTTGAGGTATGCGATGTAATGTCTTTAGCCGCTTTTCATATGAAAAATATGCCTGTATATAGATAGTAGCCCCTGAGACTCTGTTCGGCTTTTGTAAAAAGGCCGAACGGAGGATCGATAATATTCGTAGGAGATAATGTACTTGTCTATTTTGATAAATAGGTATCACTGTTAGCGGCTACCGCCCAGGCCGCTAAAGTGTCCGAGCTTAAGCGGAAGCTGAAGCTGGCAGATGATGTGATCGACCGTGTTAACAAGCAGTTCGATGAGGCAAAGGGTATGGGTTTTTGTTTTAAAGGTCTGGTACAAGCCCAAATTGAAATGGAAACTCAGAGTTTAAGCTCATGTGCTGCTATGTTTATGATTGTAGGTAGCGCGACCAAGGTCGAGACCCTCAAGAGTGCCCTTGCCGAAGCCAAGGAGGAGGCGAAGGCAAGCAAAGCGGCGGCACACTACTGCAGGATGCTGCTAACGCGACACTACGATCAGATACCCTTCAAGAAACTGTGTGCGATGCAATAATCGCAAACGGTGGTGTATGAAAACCGTCAAAAATGTATAAAACATTTGTGATGACGGATGCATCAAACACGGTTCAGATTTTAGTTGCGTGTGCGATGAAGGGCATACGGTTCAGTTCAATTAACTATTTGCAATGAGGAGGAATAAAAGAAACGGGCAGCCAGATGAAGGCATGTGCGATACACAGCATGCGATTCACTTGGATGAACTGTTTGTGATTAGGCAACACAAAAGAAATGGGCAGCCAGATGAAGGTGTGTGCGATATACAGCATACGGTTCACTCGGATGAACTGTTTGTGATTAGGCAAAACAAAAGAAATGGCCAGCCAGATCAAGGTGTGTGTGATACGTCTCCAATGTATCTATAATTTTTTATTGTTCCATGCTGTTTTATTATCAATCTTGGATGTTGTATAATCATTTTATATCATTTTTGATACTAACCTATTGACATAGTGCCAAGTGCCAGTTGCTATTTTTTCCATTTTTTTACATCGCAGAAAATCAATATCAGACAGAGTCCAAATGCCACGAAACTCCACGATGATTTTTTATGGACCAAAAGAAAGAAGATGGGCCCTGGTTGCACCTGGGGGGAATCCCGAGGAGGGGACAACCCACCAGGGCACGCCTTGGTGGGTTGTGCCCACCTTGGGTGCCCCCCGGACCACCTCTTTGCTCTATAAATACCCTAATATTCCAGAAACCCTAAAAGCGTCGATGAAATATTCATCCAGCCGCCGCAGAGTCCAGAACCACCAGATCCAATCTAGACACCATCATGGAGGGGTTCACCACTTCCATTGGTGCCTCTCCGATGATGTGTGAGTAATTCTTTGTAGACCTTCGGGTCCGTAGTTAGTAGCTAGATGGCTTCCTCTCTCTCTCTCTCTCTCTCTCTCTCTCTCTCTCTCTCGATTCTCAATACAATGGTCTCTTGGAGATCCATATGATGTAAGTCTTTTTGTGGTGTGTTTGTTGGGATCTGATGAACTTTGAGTTTATGATCAGTTATATCTTTTTATATCCATGAAAGTTGTTTGAGTTTCTTTGATCTCTTATATGAATGATCTCTTATAGCCTCGTATTTCTTCTCCGATATTTGGGTTTTGTTTGGCCAACTTGATCTATTTGTCTTGCAATGGGAAGAGGTGCCCGGTAGTGGGTTCGATCTTACGGTGCTTGATCCCCGTGACAGAAGGGGAACCGACACGTATGTATCATTGCTACTAGGGATAAAAAGATGGGATCCATATCTGCCGCAATAGATAATGGATCTTGTCTACATCATGTCATCGTTCTTATTGCATTACTCCGTTTTTCCATGAACTTAATACACTAGATGCATGCTGGATAGCGGTCGATGTGTGGAGTAATAGTAGCAGATGCAGGCAGGAGTCGGTCTACTAATCTTGGACGTGATGCCTATGTAATGATCATTGCCTAGATATCCTCACGATTATTTGAAGTTCTATCAATTGCCCAACAGTAATTTGTTTACCCACCGTTTGCTATTTTTTCTCGAGAGAAGCCACTAGTGAAACCTACGGCCCCCGGGTCTTCTTTCTCATATTTTGCCTTGCGATCTACTTTTTATTTGTGTTTTTATTCAGATCTATTAAACCAAAAATAAAAAAATAACTTGCTGCATTTTATTCTAATTTACTTTATTTGGCGTTCGATCTATCAATCTACTACAATTTACCTCACGTTCGTTTGCCTATCTTGAGGTGTCGTACCCCGGAAGGGATTGACAACCCCTTTAACACGTTGGGTTGCGAGGTGTTGTTATTTGTGTGCAGGTGCTTCTTACATTGTGTTGATTGGTTCTCCTACTGGTTCGATAACATTGGTTTCATCACTGAGGGAAATACCTACCATCGTTGTGCTACATCATCCCTTCCTCTTGGGGGAAATACCGACGTAGTTGCAGCAACCATCAAGGACAATTTCTGGCACCGGTGCCGGGGAGGATCTTCAACATAACCAGGTTCCTAATCAGAAATCTCATCTCCTCGCAATTTACATTATTTGCCTCTCATTTCCCTCTCCCCCACTTCACAAAAATTTGCCATTTTATTCGCCTCTCTTTCCGTTCGCCGTTTTCTTGCCGGATCTGTTTTTGAGTGCAATCTTGTTGTGTGGTCATCATGAGTCAAGAGAACACCAAGTTATGTGATTTCTCAAATACCAATAATAATGATTTTATCGGCACTCCTCTTGCTCCTCCCGCCACTAGTGCGGAGACTTGTGATATTAATACTGCTTTGCTCAATCTTGTTATGAAAGATCAATTTTGCAGTACTCCTAATGAGGATGTCGCATCCCATCTTAATACCTTCGTGGAATTATGCGATATGCAAAAGAAAAAAGATGTGGACAATGATGTGGTCAAGATGAAATTATTTCCGTTTTCTTTGCGTGATTCTGCAAAAATTTGGTTTTCTCCTTTGCCTCGCAGTAGTATCGATTCTTGGAATAAGTGCAAAGATGCTTTTATCACTAAGTATTTTCCACCCGTGAAATCTATTTCCCTTAGAACCCAGATCGTGAATTTCAAGCAACTTGAACATGAGCATGTTGCACAATCTTGGGAAAGGATGAAAATGATGCTAAGGAATTGCCCAACTCATGGGTTAAATCTTTGGATGATCATACAAAACAATTATGCGGGGTTGAATTTTGTTTCTCGTAATCTTTTAGATTCCGCCGCAGGTGGTACTTTTATGGAAATTACTTTGGGTGAAACCCCCAAATTGCTTGATAATATCATGGCAAATTATTCGCAATGGCATACCAAAATGGCACCTACTAGTAAAAAGGTTAACTCGGTTGAGGAAATTTCTTCTTTGAGTGATAAAGTTGACGCTCTTATGAAATTGGTTGCTAGTAAAAGTGCTCCTATTGATTTTAATGATATGCCTTTGTCCACTTTGATTGAGCAAAATAGTGATGCCATAGATGTGACTTTTATCTCTCAAAATAATTTCAATAACAATGCTTATAGAGGAAATTTTAATCCTTGTCCTTTTCCTAGTAATTCCTCTAATAATTATGGTAATTCCTGTGGAAATCAATCTTACAATAATAATAGGAATACCTTTGATCTTGAGAATAATATTAAAGAATTTATCAACACACAAAAAGTTTTCAACACTTCCATAGAAGAAAAGTTGAATAAGATTGATGATTTGTCTAGGAGTGTTGATAGAATTGCTCATGATGTGGAAAATCTCAAGTTAAAAATTTTTGTGCCTAAGGTTGATGAATCAATTAAAGCTCTTTATGTTTCTATGGATGAAAGTAAGAAAGGAACTGCTATGCTTAGAGCTAAAAGAGAATTTTTGGAGAAAGCTTTTTCTAGTGATTATTCTTGCAAAAGTGATGAAAATCTTAAAATGATGGTGTTTCTTCTATTTATTCCTTGTTTAGTAAAGTTAAGATTGATGAAAAAGGGACTGGAGAAGAGTCAACTTTAGGTATAAGGCGTCCCGATATTTTGGAGGGTGAAAATCTTGTTGAGAAAATTGATGAAAGTGGGTTTGGAGAGGTCAAAACTTTAACTAGTGATGTGCCCACTCTTTTGGATTAAAAGACTTTAATTATTATAGTTGTTCTTTGATTGATTGTATTTCTTTGTTGCAATCCATGCTAAATTCACCCCATGCTTATGAACAAAACAAGGCTTTTACTAAACATATTGTTGATGCTATGATGAAAGCTTTGGAAGAAAAGTTGGAATTAGAAGTTTCAATTCCTAGAAAATTGCATGATGAGTGGGAACCTACTATCTAAATCAAGATTAAAAATTATGAGTGTTTTGCTTTGTGTGACTTGGGTGCTAGTGTTTCTACCATTCCGAAATCTTTATGTGATGTGCTTGGTCTTACCAATCTTGAAGAGTGTTCTTTGAATTTGCACTTGGCGGATTCTATTATTAAAAAACCTATGGGAAGAATTAATGACGTTCTTATTCTTGCGAATAGGAATTATGTGCCCATAGATTTTATTGTTCTTGATATTGATTGCAATCCGTCTTGTCCAATTATTCTTGGTAGACCGTTTTTACGCACTATCGGTGCCGTGATTGATATAAAAGAAGGCAATATTAAGTTCCAATTTCCTTTGAGGAAGGGTATCGAACACTTTCCTAGAACAAAAATCAGGCCACCTTATGAATCAATCATGAGGGCATCTTATGGATCTCGAACCAAAGATGGCAATACTTAGATCCTTGCCTTACGCCTAGCTAAGGGCGTAAAACTATAGTGCTTGTTGGGAGGCAAGCAAATGAATAAAATTTATTTTTTATTTTTACTTTCTGTTCTTGTGTGTTTGCACAATTATGCTATTGGTATGATTGTGTTTTTTGTGTTTTAATTAGTGTTTGTGCCAAGTAAAGCCTTTAGGATCTTCTTGGGTGATAGTTGTTTGATCTTGCTGAAAAAGACAGAAACTTTGTGCTCACGAAAATAATTTTCATAAATCACAGAAAATTTGTTTTCAGTTGATTATTTTTGCATAAGATTAATACGCAAATTACCCAGGTCTTCCTAATTTGTCCGAATTGTTTGAGTAACAGAAGTATTAGAAAGTTCCATAGTACTACAGACTGTTTTGTTTTGACAGATTCTATTTTCTTTGTGTTGTGTGCTTATTTTGATGGCTCTATGGTTTTCTTTGATGAGTTTTTGCCATAGAAAAGTTGGAATACAGTAGATATAATAAAAAAATATGAATTGGTTTGATACAACACTTATAGTAGTGGTTTGCTTTCCTTTACTAACGGATCTCATGAAGGTTTTGTTGAGTTTTGTGTGATTGAAGTTTTCAAGTTTTCGGTGATCTTACGATGGATGAAAGAAGGATAGAAGAGCCTAAGCTTGGGGATGCCCTGTCATGCCAAGCTATCATCCAAGAATGAGAAACCAACTAAGCTTGGGGATGCCTCCGAGTGGCATCCCCTCTTTCGTCTAACGACCATCGGTATTTTACTCGAGGCTATATTTTTATTCGTCACATGATATGTGTTTTGCTTGGAGCGTCTTGTATGATATGTGTCTTTGCTTGCTTTATTTTGTGTTTTAGGTCATCAATCCTTGCTGCACACCTATTTGAGAGAGCCAAAATTATGTCATGACTTGTTAGAATTGCTCTATGTGCTTCACTTAAATCTTTTATGAGCTAGGAGTTGCTCTAGTGCTTCACTTATATCTTTTTGAGCACGGTGTGCTTAGTATTTTTGAAGAAATTCTCTCTTGCTTCACTTACATTTATTTGAGAGTTAGTAAACTTTTGAAGAAATTATCTCTTGCTTCACTTAAATTATTTTGAGAGAAAGAAAAAATTTATGCTCATGATCGATCTTCACTTATATTTATTTGAGCTTACGAAAAGCAACACATGAAAATTAGTCCCAAAGTGATAGATATCCAAGAAGGATAAAGTAAAGAAAAAAATGTCATGAAGATCATTGGACAAAATAAACTTGATTCTTAGTAATATTTTTGAGATATGATGATGTGATATGTGAGTTATGTTGATGAGTAATTGTGCTCTAGTAAGAATATTAGTGTTAAGGTTTGTGATTCCCTATGCATGCACGAAAGTCAATAATCATGCAGTGAAAATTATATCCTACTTGTGCTGCATTATTCGGTGTTACTTATGCTTAATGCTTGCTTTACGAAATTATTCATTTCTTGGTTGGTCACTTCTCAATCTTTTTGCTAGCCTTCATTTTGCACCAAGTATGACCTCTACTTGTGCATCCAAAGTCCTTTAAACCAGTTTTGCCACATGAGTCCACAATACCTACCTATATGTGGTATTCTTTTGCCGTTCTAAGCAAATTTGCATGTGCCATCTCTAATTTTCGAAATAAACTTCTCTTTTGTGTGTTTGTTTCGCTTGCGGAACGTAATGGGTGGCTAATATTTTCCATGCTGGATGTGTTATTCTCACGATGAGTGTTTATTCACTTGTCATTGCACAAGAGTAATGCAAAGGTTTTAGGGATTCCCAGTCCTGAAATGCAAAAATGAATTAATTTATGTTGTCAAATAATAAATTCCTTGGAAAGTGTTGGTATGGAGGGCAACCGTGGATACGGCTAGCCATGGAAAGTGAAAGAATGGTGGAAAAAGGAATAGCCTTTATTTTCTGTTTGGGAACCGCCTATGGCATATCTAGCATGGAAAGTGTTCGTAGCTCTACGTTGTTTTCGTTGGTGGGATGGATACACCTCCCAAAATGTTTTTATCTCTAATTTTTCGCTTTGAGCTCTGGCACCTCTACAAATCCCTACTTCCCTCTGCGAAGGGCCTTTCTTTTACTTTATGCAATTTTTATTTTTGAATTTGAGTCTCCATCTTCTCTTATAAAAGCACCAACTAGGAGGCAATATGATCGTAGTAAGTATTGGGTCTAGCTAATATTCAAGTGTGTTTCATGAATGGATCAGTGTTTGAGCATGATGGGCTAGGGATAACTTATTTTAGCGTTGATATTTTGAAAGACATGGTTGCTTGTTGATATGCTCGAGTATCTAAATTATTATGTCAAAACTAGACTATTGCTTTGAATCACATAAAAGTCCAAATGACCATGCTATAAGAAAACAATATGATATGACTTGATGAACAACACTCCACATCAAAAGTTCTGTTTTTATCACTTACCTACTCGAGGGTGAGCAGGAGTTAAGCTTGGGGATGCTGATACGTCTCCAAAGTATCTATAATTTTTTGATTGTTCCATGCTGTTTTATTATCAATATTGTATGTTTTATAATCATTGTATAGTCATTTTATATCATTTTTTGGTACTAATCTATTGACATAGTGACAAGTGCCAGTTGCTGTTTTTCCATGTTTTTTACATCGCAGAAAATCAATATCAAACGGAGTCCAAATGCCACGAAACTCCACGATGATTTTTTATGGACCAAAAGAAAGAAGATGGGCCCTGGTTGCACCTGGGGGGAGTCCCGAGGAGGGGACAACCCACCAGGGCGCGCTAGGAGGCCCAGGCGCGCCCTGGTGGGTTGTGCCCACCTCGGGTGCCCCCTGAGGGAGTCCTGGATTAAGGGGTCCTCAGGCGTCTGGGCTGTGTGACATGGGCCGGACTAATGGGCCATGAAGATACAAGACAGAAGACTTCCTCCCGTGTCCGGATGGGACTCTCCTTTGGATGGCAAGCTTGGCATTCGGATGTGAAGATTCCTTTCTCTGTAAACCGACTTTGTACAATCCTAGGCCCCTCTGGTGTCTATATATACCGGAGGGTTTAGTCCGTAGAGGCGATCATAATCATACAGGCTAGACATCTAGGGTTTAGCCATTACGATCTCGAGGTATATCAACTCTTGTAAACCCCATATTCATCCAAGGTAATCAAGCAGGAAGTAGGGTATTACCTCCATCAAGAGGGCCCGAACCTGGGTAAACATCGTGTCCCTGTCTCCTGTTACCTTCGATCCTCAGACGCACAGTTCAGGACCCCCTACCCGATATCTGCCGGTTTTGACACCGACATTGAAGCTTTCATTGAGAGTTCCGCTGTGTCGTCGTCAGAAGGTTCGATGGCTTCATTAGTCATCTACAACAAGGCTGCCCTGTGGGAGGTCTTTCTCCTCGGCCAGATCTTTGTGTTCGGCAGCTTCGCACTGCGGGCCAACTCGCTTGGCCATCTAGAGTAGATCAACAGCTACGCCCCAGGTCACTAGATTAGTATTGGAAATCTAGATTACGTCGCTGATATCCGAGGAGACTTGATCTTCCAAGGGTTCTCGACCCCAGCCTCTGCTCTGGCCTTAGATCCGGAGCGCATCGCCAAGTCTAAAGACGGGATTCTCAAGCCTGCTGGACCCTCGACGGCTATTGAGCCTAGTACGGGAGAGCCGGAGGAAGTAGTGTCACTGGCAATCATCATGAAGCCGAACTCTTCTCCGAACACTGGCTCCGAACCCTCGGAGTCAGCATCGTGTGAGCTCGGCCAAGGAGTTTTCTTCCCGCCGCACTCCACGGACTCTCTTATCCCTGGCCAAACCTCGCCTTTAAGCGAGGCTCTGGACTTAATGCGATCCCTCGTCATTACAGAGGGGCAACATCCGAACTACGTCCAGCCCGGACTAGGGGCTGAGAGCGGGGAATTTTACGTCCCACCCACCACCCACTTCATAGCCACTGTCGAGGACCTAACCGACATGTTTGACCATAACTCCAAAGACATCTATGGTTCGGACATTGATGCTGGAGACGAACAAAGCCAAAACCCACCGCATACCGAACGCTGGGCGGCCACCTCCACATACGACGTATGCATGGTGGATACGCCAAAAGAGGATGGCAGTGAACGAAGTAGGGATCCAATCAAGGACAATAACACTGACAAACCACCAAAGTTGCGGCATCAGCGGTGCCGTTCAAAATCATGCCGCGACAAAGAAAGTAATACCGGCAATGGAGACGATAACACTCCGGAGAATGCCGAAGACCTAGACGCCCCCGTCGAACCAACATCCGAACAGGATGGTAGGAAGGAGGGGCAGGGTAACCCTGACAAGCCAGGCGGGAACGAGGACTCGGAGGACAGCAACTATATGCCGCCCTCCGAAGACGAAATAACCCTCGGCGACAAAGACTTCATCGTGCTAGAAGAACCCCTCGAGCAGGAACGCTTTAAGCAACAGCTCATCGCAACTGTGAGGAGCCTCAAAAGGAAGCAGCAATGGCTTCAAGCCGAACAGGATACGTTCAATGACAGATGGACTAATGTCCTGGCAGCCGAGGAATACGACCTTGCACGACCAACCAAAAGCTACCCAAAGCGCAAGGTGTTACCCCAATTCATCGTTGAGGCGCGGGAGCCCATAACATCAGCATGTAATGCAGCTGATAAACCAGACCAGCCACCGCGTGGCCGAGACGGAGCGGCTACCCAAGCCAGATACCAGCCCACATTACCCCGCCGTAAAGACAGGGAGACAGTGGCCCGGGATTACACCTGCAACCTACGGCAGGACCTGGACACTAGGGCAGGCCTAGCCAGATCAATCTACGGGTCAAGGGGACGTGCCCCAACACAAGGGGACGGCTATCAGGCCCCGCGTCACCAACACAACCTCACTCGGGGCAAAAACCGCATATGGACGTCCGCCGAACTCCGTCACTACGTTTCCCGTTATAGAGGCGCCGCACACGCCCTATGCTTCACCGAGGAGGTAATGGAGCATGAATTCCCAGAAGGGTTTAAACCTATGAATATCGAATCATATGATGGAACAACCGACCCCACGGTATGGATTGAGGATTTTCTTCTCCATATCCACATGGCCCGTGGTGATGATCTCCATGCCATCAAATACCTCCCACTAAAATTAAAGGGACCAGCCCGACACTGGCTAAACAGCCTCCCAGAGAACTCCATTGGCAACTGGGAAGACTTGGAAGACGCCTTTCATGACAACTTCCAAGGTACATATGTCCAACCTCCAGACGCTGATGACCTCAGTCACATCATCCAGCAGCGCGGAGAGTCAGCCAGGAAACTCTGGACCAGGTTCTTAATTAAAAAGAACCAAATTGTCAACTGTCCGGACGCCGAAGACCTCGCGGCCTTTAAACATAGCGTCTGAGATGAGTGGCTCGCCCGTCACCTCGGCCAAGAAAAACAAAGGTCCATGGCAGCCCTTACCGCACTGATGACCCACTTTTGCGTGGGAGAAGATAGCTGGCTCGCTCGTAAAAGCAATACCTCCAGCGATCCTGGCACCTCCGAAGCCAGGGACGGCAATGGCAAGCCACGACGCAACAAAAACAAGCGTCAAAACAATAATGTAGGAACCCAAGACACGGTGGTCAACACCGGATTTAGTGGCTCCAAATCCGGTCAACGGAAGAAGCCATTCAAGGCAAACAGAGATGACCCATCCAGTTTAGACAAGATACTGGAGCGGCCCTGTCAGATTCATGGTAGCCCTGACAAACCCGCCAACCATACCAACAGAAATTGTTGGGTTTTCAAAAAAGCCGACAAGCTCAATGCCGAACACAAAGGGAAGGGGCCGCCTAGTGATAGCGAAGACGAAGAGACTCGCCAACCGAACACCAGGGCACAGAAGCAATTTCCTCGCAAAGTAAAAACAGTAAACATGATATATGTGATGCATATCCCTACAAGGGAGCGCAAGCGCACACTGTGAGACGTCTACGCCATAAAGCCAGTCGCCCCAAAATTTAACCCATGGGCGGCCTGCTCGATCACTGTTGATCGCAAGGACCACCCAACCAGTATCCGTCATGGAAATTCGGCAGCTCTGGTTCTCGACCCACTTATCGATGGATTCCATCTCATCCGAGTCCTTATGGACGAAGGCAGTAGCCTTAATTTACTCTATCAAGACACTGTCTACAAGATGGGCACTAATTCATCAAGGATCAAGCCCACCACAACTACCTTTATGGGAGTAACACCCGGCGTAGAACCCCACTGCACGGGCTCAATCATATTGGAAGTCGTCTTTGGTACGCCAGACAACTTTCGAAGCGAAGACTTCATCTTCGATATTGTGTCGTTCCACAGTGGCTACCATGCACTGCGCAGGCGGACCACTTTTGCTCGTTTCAATGCGGTCCCACACTACGCCTATCTAAAGCTTAAGATGCCCAGTCCACGCGGCATCATCACGATCAACGGAAACACAAAATGCTCCCTCCGTACCGAGGAGCATACTGATACGTCCATTTTGCATCATGCTTTCATATCGATATTTATTGCATTATGGGCTGTTATTACACATTATGTCACAATACTTATCATTTTTCTCTCTTATTTTACAAGGTTTACATGAAGAGGGAGAATGCCGGCAGCTGAAATTCTGGGCTAGAAAAGGAGCAAATATTAGGGACCTATTCTGCACAACTCCAAAAGTCCTGAAACTCCACGGAAGTCAGTTTTGAAATTTATAAAAAAAATTGAGCGAAGAAAATACCAGAGGAGGGCCCACACCCTGGCCACGAGGGTGGGGGGTACGCCCCTGCCTCGTGGGCCCCTGGCAGGCCTCCGGTGTCCATCTTCTGCTATATGAAGTCTTTTACCCAAGAAAAAATCAAAAGCAAGCTTACGGGACGAAACTCCGCCGCCACGAGGCGGAACCTTGGCAGAACCAATCTAGGGCTCCGGCGGAGCTGTTCTGTCGGGAAAACTTCCCTCCGGGAGGGAGAAATCATCGCCATCGTCATCACCAACGATCCTCTCATCGGGAGGGGGTCAATCTCCATCAACATCTTCACCAGCACCATCTTCTCTCAAACCCTAGTTCATCTCTTGTATCCAATCTTTGTCCCAAAGCCTCAGATTGGTACCTGTAGGTTACTAGTAGTGTTGATTACTCCTTGTAGTTGATGCTAGTTGGTTTATTCGATGGAAGATTATATGTTCATATCCTTAATGCATACTAATACCCCTCTGATTATGAACGTGAATATGATTTGTGAGTAGTTACGTTTGTTCTTGAGGACATGAAAGAAGTCTTGCTATTAGTAGTCATGTGAATTTGGTATTCATTCAATATTTTGATGAGATGTATGATGTCTCTCCTCTAGTGGTGTTATGTGAACGTCGACTACATGACACTTCACCATTATTTGGGCCTAGAGGAAGGCATTGGGAAGTAATAAGTAGATGATGGGTTGCTAGAGTGACAGAAGCTTAAACCCTAGTTTATGCGTTGCTTCGTAAGGGGCTGATTTGGATCCATATGTTTCATGCTATGGTTAAGTTTACGTTAATACTTCTTTTGTAGTTGCGGATGCTTGCAATAGCAGTTAATCATAGGTGGGATGCTTGGCAGTGCCCAAGCACCGATCCACCCACATATCAAATTATCAAAGTACCAAACACGAATCATATGAGCGTGATAAAAACTAGCTTGACGATAATTCTCATGTGTCCTCGGGGGCGTTTTCCTTCATATAAGAGTTTGTCCAGGCTTGTCCTTTGTGTCACAGCCCTAGAAATCTTGTAATTAGTGGTACTAGATGACTAGTTGCGCCAATGGCGCAAAGGCCGAGAGGGAGCCAAGTATTGTGAGAATATTTAGACACCCAAGTCGAAAAACAAATGTGGCAACACTCCCGCATCCTCTGCTTGAAAGCCGTCTTTTCTCACCAGATCTAACATAGATACATTATTCTTCAAGAGCAAATTTCAGAGAAAATATAAAGCATGGAAGGCTTTAAGTTGTACTATTGAGACCATACCATCATATCTTCATTTAGTTTCTTTGGAAATCTAAAGGTCTAATAGGACGGTACATGCGAGAAGCTATCAATCCACAACAAAATACTAAACTAACTTCGAAACAAACATTTCAAGTTTGGAAGCCACAAAGAAGCAGCCCAGATCTCTCGTTGTAGTGCAGGTTCAAGAAAATGGGCTGAATGACCATCATAGCAACATGTAGAAGCAGCAAAAATATAGGCTTGGTGTGTAACTGATCATGAAAGATAGCTTGGTCAGTTTCTCCATTGTTGGCTTATACTGAGTAAGAACATCAGCTTGCAGAGAAGAAAAATGGAGGACTGCTTTATTCTGCAGTGCATCCACAATAGTACAGAAAATAAAGTAGTTAAATGTGCGCTAAGATGTAGGACCTTTTAGATCACTATTTTAGTGATCTAAAAGGGAAGTGGTGATCTAAAAGGTCTTCTATTAGTTTGAAGAGGGAGTACTTAATGAGACTGTAAGACAGTACATCAAAGTAATGCTGGCTTCTCATTGACAATATGACAAAGGGAAGGTGAAACTTCAGAAGACCATATAAATTGACCGTGATGTCTTAATTTAAAACTCTGAAATGAAGTAATAAACATTAAGTCTGAATGTTGTCACTAAAAAGGCATAAAAAAGGCAGACAAGCCAGCAGTGCATCATAATTAGTGGTTCATCATGGACAAACCAGGCAGCAGTAGCCTAATAACTTAGACAGAAAAAATGCAAGAAGTCAAAGCACAAGGTGGGAAATAGGACCAAGCATTGACAGGTAACCAAATAATGAAGGAATATCCCCATGAAAATCAAGAACAGTAAATTAGCATCCAGAAGTACATAGAAACAAATATTCTGTTTGGCAGAGTGTGATCTCAGTATGATGTCAATAGCTGGGACTAAGAAGGTAACCATGTAGAGTGTCACACCTAAGGGTGTTTTCTTACGTCTCTACTCTCTAGTAATACAACTCACTATTGATTGATTTAACTAAGGTATTCTTCAGCTGGGTATTTATAAAGGAAATTCACATTATGCGTTTTTACCAGCGAGTAGAGAGCAACTGAAAGACTTATGTTTTTAAA
This sequence comes from Triticum monococcum, assembly GCA_034509565.1. NCBI lineage: Eukaryota > Viridiplantae > Streptophyta > Magnoliopsida > Poales > Poaceae > Triticum > Triticum monococcum. The sequence goes on along the minus strand of CM067842.1, from coordinate 706,106,781 downwards.
TGCAAGAACAAACCTCACCAAGCTGCTGTGCAGACTTATTGTCAGTGGAAGATGCTACAGCTAAGCAAAAATGGCTTGGGATTTCTTCTATGCCTGCTGCTCCCTCGTGCAGCAATTATTTAGAACAACAAAACAATTTACTGTGAGATGAGAGAAGGCACACTAAAGAAGCACATCCGTAAGTGTATATCTAATAATATAGATGCTACAAATCAATAGAACTAAAATACTCCAGTAATTGGGATCAGGTAGATCTATGTCTACATCACCAAATCAGAAGTTTAGTTACCTGTGGTTCGCTTGATAGCAGTTGCAGGTTTTCATGAGCTGAAGTCAAGAACGGACCAGCAGCAACCAAATCTGAGCACAACCACCCCTCACAATTTGAATTCTACCCCAGCAAGTACAGACATGTCCTCTTCAACCTCACACAGATACGAAAGCCTCTGTGATATATGGATAATATTGGAAAGTAGCGTCTGTGAAATTAGAGGATGGAACTTGACTGCCTTCTGTATCATTTGGAGGACAAAAGAAGCTAGAAAAATTGCGATGAACCACTAATCCCTGCTAAAACTACCTATCTTTGCCCTGTGATATATGGATAATATTGGAAAGTAGAGAAAGCACCTGCCAATTTTACTTCATCGTGCGAAAGCTGCCAGCCATGAGCATCAGTGATTTCTCACGTGTTCTGCATAAAGAAAACATATACATATAAGTATATAAGATCACCATTAGTGCTTATGTAAGGCACTGTTCTGTTTACCAGTTGGACTGTAAGGCAATAAAGGCCATTCTCTGAACCTTCATGCAAATAATTAATCATCTAAAATGGAAGTAGCTGACTAACAATAGAGCTTTGTCCTCATATCCCTAAAGAAGTGAAAACAAGCAAATGGTTGTCATCTTTTTCTTACCCAATTCAGCACCTCCAACCTTAGGTACACATCATGCCATTGGTCCACATAGCAAAGATCAATCATAGCACTTGTTGAAATGATGCAGCCGCTGCAAACAATAGAGCTCTCTCCTCATACCGCTAAAGAAATGAAAAACAAGCAAATCAAATTTTTTGTATATAAGCACACTCACATAAGAAAACCAGAGGCAATATGCACCATGGCTTGATCAGAATGCAAGGAAACAAGAGGAGAAGAGAAAGGCCACAACCTACAAGCTTGAGAAGCAGAGCATGTCGTTGAGGCGAGGAAGGAGAGAAATCTGAATTGCTGCGTCGCATCATCTCGGAAGGCGAATCTAAATCATCAAGTCGTGTCGTCTCGGAAGGCGATAACCACAGACACACCCTCTGCCACCCCCGCTTCGTCGTCCTCTTCCTCGGCCTCCACCCCATGTCGTCGCCCTCTTCTTCGGCAGTGGCGGAGCTACGGCAAGGCCGAATTGGTCGTGGCCCGCCCAGCCCATACGATTTTCCTGCAGTATATACGTATTTTTGGCCAATGAAACACAACCCCTAGAGTAATTTCCTACAGCCGGCCCGCCCAGATTTCTATGCCAAGCTCCGCCACTGTTCTTCGGGCAGCTCTCGCGGCTTCCAGCTTCCGTCGTGATCCAGGATGCCTGATTCGCTCAAGGCCATGAGCCCATGACCATGCTCTTGATCTATGCCACGGCCGTCGTCGCGCCGTGCCTCCGTCCTCCTGGATCTGTTGCTTGCTTGGATAGGTTGTGGTGGCAGCGAGGATGTCTAAATAATCAACACACGACAAAAACAATTCTCAAAGAAAACGAATGTTCAAGACAAAACTAAACCAACTGCGGGAAACAATGGCTAATCAGTCAAAGGAGATATGTGTTGCAATTGGCGCCAAGAAGGGGACTCGACACTATTGGAGATGATGGCAAGAGAAAAAACAGTGAGCTGCACAACATGTCCAATAACGCAAGCGCGTCACCAAGAATCTCTCTTCCTCCCGCTGTCTCCTTGCTCATTCTCCCCGCCGCCTCCTACTGCTCTTGCTGGCCAAGAGGAAAAATGAAAGCATAAAGTTAGAAACTAAAAAAGGAGATGATAGGAAACATACCACCATGAGAATCAAATCAGACTACCAAACTCTTTTTTTAACAAGAACCATACTCTTAAGAACCATATGGCTGCAGCAAGCTCATGCTGTCATGGTGCAGAACAGATATTTGTGGGTACGACACAACACGTACACTACCAAAAAAATCTACAACCCCCAAGAATCATGGACTGAAGAAGACTATCCCAAATTCATCTCTCTTTTCCCCCAAATTAGGCACGGACGAGATTTACTTATGTATTCTCACTATATCACTCTCTTCTTTGCATCATCTCATGTTCTTGTACTTCTGCTTGTCTGTACAAGGCTACAACTTATGGTTTATGGTGTCTAGAACTGATTGTGTCTTGCTTTCTCTCTATCTATTCTCAGCTAGAAAGTGTAGGATTCATACTCTTTTAACTCTGCAAATCTTCTCTCTATTCTAATTTCTTACTTACTCTCTCATTCTTTTTACTCTTAAAACTATGACTTTCTATTCTATTCTATTCTTCGCTGCTTCTTATCTTAGTGCTCTCTCTTCTAAACACGTTTAATATCTCTTATTACTGCATATTTCAATAGTCCAATAAGGAGCACGCCCCGAGATCCTCTCTTCCCCCTGCTGGTCTACTTCCTCATCCAAACACGGAGCAAATCATGGCACAATCAATCAGGGCAGGAGGGGGGTTAAACGGGATCTGACCTAGATCAGGGAGAGAGGAAGAGGAACTCATCGCGGTGGCCGGCCTCCCTCGCACCATCGGCCGCTGGGCCGTCGTCGTCGGGGAGTACCCCAAGTGCCAGCACGGCCTGGTGGGGATCTACTGCATCTCCAAGCGCCACGATGCCCACGAGCGTCGCCGCCATCGCCGGGAAGCTCACCTCAGATGCTCGGATTCTCAGAACTTGTCATCATAATCTTATACTCCGAATATGCATACCAAGCATGATTCTAAGTTTGGTTGTAGCAGTAATCCTGCCAATGAAGAAAGTATTGTGGTGGTGGAAACAAGCAGAATTTAGTCTTCTTCTAGGATCTGCAATAATACTCGCTTAGGAAGAACTGCAATATACAAGGCGTACATACTCAGATGAGAGAGCAGCCCGCAAAGCATTTGTGGTAAGGCGAACTGAAGTGATGCACTGACTCATGAATGTACCTCGAGGAAGACGACCTCAGAATGAACCCATCGCTACCCTTCGCCTCCAACAAACACCACATCAACAGATTGATTGGAATATCAATTCCTAAAAAGCATGATCATACAAAGGGATTTATCAGCAGACGTATACTGATTCCAATGATGGAGCTTCTATATGAAACCAAATTTTAATTATACTGAACTCTTTTGCATCAGATTAAAATTAGCAAAAAAAATGATAGTAAAACTAATATCATATCCAAATACAACTTTGTTCTCAGCAGTATCTACAATCTAACGCAGCTGATCCATCAAAGAATGTATATACAGTACCTACAATCGAACAAAGTTGATCCATCAAAGAACGTATATACAGGAAAGGCTAATCTAACACAAAGTCTAAAGGGTAAACTAAACTTGCATCCAGTTGATGGAAAAGAAAAGGCATCATGCATGTATTGGGAAGAGCAAATCAGGTCAAGATTAAATTTAGCTAAATATAAAAATTTGAGAATGCTAAATACCAGAAAATGACTTGGCAAAGCTGATCAATACAATAAAGAAAAATCAATCGGCAAAGGGCATGAACCTTTGTGGTCTTCGAGAGAATAGCAGCATCTTTCTCCCCTATAACTAATTATGCGTGTACACTCACAAATATATACAGGCTTCAAAGGTAAAGTGTCGTGGGTGTGTGACTACCAATTCATCCGAAGATATATATTACAGGAAATTGTTGCACAATGTTACTTCTGAATCATGGATATAATATGGAATATTTACCTTAACAAATTCTTGCATAAAAAGCAAAGTCTGTACTAATTGATGCTAGTTCTCTTACCACAAGAAGAGACCAGGTCATCTAAACAAGTAACGTTACGTATAGAAAGCCACATCACTCTAGCTACTGCCAATACACTCGATTACGCCCGGATCTCATTTTCCTCCTCAGCGCCATCTCCAAGTCCCTGTGGTGAGGACAAGAGATGAGGAGGCATCGACTGACAGAAGGCGCATCAACAAGGAACAAAGGACACACACAACAAGTACGTAGTAGCAAGAATCGAAGGGAGCAAGGATTGGGAATAAATCACGTACTTACCTTGCTAGGGCATGTCCTAGGTTGTGGATCCAATTTGGGCACAGGTCATGGGGAGAGATGGTTGTTGTGGAGGCACGAGCAGTGGCGGACCGCCTTCCCTCCAGCAGCAGCACGCCCAAGCCCAAATTCATCGGGGTTGAACCCGGATGTTGACCTCCTGCCTATGACGCTTCAGTTTGAGGAGAAGCGGACGCACGCGGGGAAGGATCCAGTCGGATCCGTACGAAAAGGAGGAGGAGAGGCGGCGCTGGTGGAGGAGAAGGAGGAGAGGCAGCGATGCAGGAGGGGTGGGGGGAGAGGGTAAGGGAGGAGGGGGAGGCGGCTGAAGTGGGAGGAGGAGACGGTGGCTAGGGTTCCTGAGGGAGGGGAGGCGGTTGAGGTGGGAGGAGGAGGAGGAGATGGCGGCTAGGGTTGCTGAGGGAGGGGGAGCTGAGTTTTCGATGCCTCACGCCCCGCTCGCTCGTTCTTTTCTCTCGCCACGCTCGCTCGCTATGGCGCCCGCCGCGCAATTTATACCCCTACACGTGAAAAGGCCAAAATGCCCTCGGCGGGGAACGAAATTTACAGGCGGTGGCAGCAGCACTGTTCATGGCGAATTAGAAGACCAAAATGCCCTCGGCGGGGAATGAAATTTACAGGCGGTGGCAGCAGCATTGTTCATGGCGAATTAGAGGCGACGTGGCTACCTTCATCCTGCTTATGACTTCTTGAGGGTTTATATGTTCAATTGCATCCATGTATCATTTTCAATTTCAATTAATCTTGAAATGGGGATATTCAAACCCTAGCATCACTTGAATCAAACTAGGTTCAACTAAAATTTGCATTCAATGAAACCAAAATGATCCTTATTGATATTTGGTATTTTTGGCAATGGCTTTGATCCAAACCAAAAATAATGAACATTTTTAAGGAATTATTTTGGGCATTGAATTTAAATCAATATTGTATTTGGATTTGGTTTTATATTCTTAATATATGGAATATAATTTCAGATAACTCTAAAATAATTTATGTACCTTTGGATAATCCCATCGTGCAATATAAAAATATTGAGAGGAATGTTGTCGCTGTTTTTACATTTGTTGGAATTTTAAAAACAATGGAAAATGATTAAATAAAGGAAAACAGAACAAAAATTAAAACAGAGCAGACGCGGGAGAAGATAGCGGCCACTTACCTGGCGCAGCCAGCTGGACGGCCCAGCGCACTGGCCGGAGCGGTTGTCTTCACCCTCTGCCAGTAGGCAGACGCGTGTCGACGCCTGCGCGCCCGATGCCTCCACCTCCTCCCTGCCTGGCTGCCCCCTCGTCGCTCTGGACCTCCCTCGCGTCGCCACGCAACCCCCTGGTCGCCTCTCACTCTCTCTCGAGCTCATCCCCCTCCTCTGCTCTCTCTCCCTCTCATGCCCAAGCGCAGCCGTCGCCGCCGCTCGTCGTTGCCGCGACCACCGGCCCTCCCTCGCTTCCCCGACTGGTCCACGAGCTCCGCGACGTCGTCCTCGACCCCCTCACCGAGCCACACTCCACCAGAAGCCCTGCAGCATCGCCCTCGAGCTCTTCTTCAACCTCCGGCCGCCGGCAACCTCACCTTCGATTCGCCGCCGTCCGTGCTTCCCCGGCCTCCCTGAGCTTCTTTTCAGCACCCCTGCTGTGAGCTCCTGATCCTCCCCCTATGCTCTCCCCCTCCGTTCCCATTCTCTATTCGCCATCCCCGTGCACCCGAGCTCCGGCCGCCGCCATGGCTGGCGAGCCTTGCGCTCGCGAGCTCCTCCGCTCAAACCCGCTGCACGGTTGTTCTCCTGGAGCTCCCAGGAGTCCAGAGAACCCCTTTGGCCAGCCGCTAGCACTCTGTAGCCTCGTCCCGCTCGACGTCTGAACACCGGCCGCCGCGCTTGTCATCGCCGGCGACGATTCCGTCCACCCCAGGCCCAACCACCGTCACCACTAGATGCGGACGATCATCCGCATCACGTAGATGCCCTCCGCCGGCCATCACTACAAAAAAATACACTTCCGTGATGATACGTGTTTGTCACAGTAGGTCGCGTTTTCTGTCATGCATGTTCATCCATGAAAAATTTATGACAGAATCAAGATAGTCATACCTGTGCTGTCGTAGAAGCGACAGAATCAAGATAGTCATACATGTGCTGTCGTAGAAGCGTTCCATGACATTACCAAAATTATCATCATGGAAGTTTCCACTTCCATGACGATAAATCGCGCGTCACAGAAGTGCTTTCGTCAAGGGTGACCGACATGTGGCATCCACCGTAACGGAACGCCGTTAAGCTATCGGGTCGGGTTTTGGATCCGATAACCCGTTAACAGCCCCGACCAATGGGGATTTTCCACGTGTAAAATCATCATTGGCTGGAGGAAACACGTGTCAGCTCATCGTTGGGACAGATGTCAACCACTCATTGGACGGAAGGCGCCTATGATACGTCGACACGTGGCACGGCCCAACAGAGGCCCATTCCTGTGAAAAGGCCGGCCCGTTTGACTTGGTCAAAAGCTGGTGGGCCGGCCCATGGAAAGCCTATTAACGGCCTGTTCGGATATAGCCCGTTTACAGCCCGCTAACCCAAGGTCCGTTACGCCCTATCCAAATTAGGCCCAGTAGCGTCATCTGAGCCATCCAATATGATTCCAGCCCGTTTTCACTTCTGGCCCATGTATGGCCCATGACGTCTTTCGGCCCATATGAGGCCCTATGTAACTCTTGGCCTACTAACGGCCCGTGGTGAAACTGGCCCGTAATGAACAGTGTATCACTTTATACCCATTAACGACCCGTTATTCCGTTGGGTCGTTTCCAGCCCATGTTATCTTTCGGCCTTCTCAGAGCCCATTTATTCTTGGGCTCATTTCCAGCATTCGTTTACTTACGGCCCGTTACTATCATTTTCTGCTTGTGGGCCAAATTCAGCCCGTGGTTACAGTCGGCCCGTTTGTGGTCCATTATTACGTTGGGCCGATTTCATAGAGTCATCAAATACGGCCTATTAACGATGGCCCGTTATGGTCGGCCCATGAACGAACGATTCCAACTCTAGCCCGGTTACGGCCATAATGCGGTCTGTTTGGCCCATGTTTGGCCAATCGATTATACGACCCGTATAAGGCCCATTGATAATACGGCTTGCAGAAGGCCCATTGTTTCTACGGCCCATAGAAGGCGCATTGTTTCTACGGCCCGTAGAAGGCCCATTGTTTCTATGGCCAGTAGGAGGCCTAGTGTCACTTCAGTAAATATTAGCCCATGGTTATTGTGGCCTAGTTTTAAAAAAATAGGTTATTGCAGCCACTAGCTAACCGCGGAAAAAGAACTGCACTGACTACAAGCAAACAAATAAACAAGACAACAAGGAAATAAATAAGCAAGCAACTAACGCTAGGCTATCACGGCTATTACACATATTACATCCACTGGGCATCAAAGTTCGCCACCAGTGCAAATATAGGGAACAAAGCAGCATATCATATACACTGGTTGTCAAAGTTGGCGACCAGCACAAATAAACGCCGCAGCAAAACAAATCCAGAACTGAAACCACTTCAGAAGATCTCAAGAAACAATATCCTGGGTACCCATAATGCTGGCAAGATGCTTAGCAAGCTTATTAACTTTCTCTTGTTTGGCGCTTAAATCCTCCAGCGCTTGCTGTTGCACCAGAAAATATGCATCTGAATTCTGCAGGGACTTCCTCAGTCCTTCAGCTTCCTGTCGCAACACATCTGATCGATGTCTTTCAACTTGAAGTTGAGACTCAAGAAGATGAACTGATTCAGGCAGCGAGTTTGAAGAGCTTGTGCCAGAAGTAGTGGCCAGTAACTCGAACACTACATCAAGACAGGACTTTTGGGTTCCCTCACTATCGTCAAGATAGTTTTTATCAGCTTTCTTGGAGACCAACAGGGATGTCTCACTATCCTGAACCTTATCTGCATTACTTCCTTTACCATTGGATAACGCGGTACTGTTCTCCAATATTTTGTCCGCATTCTAAAAGAGAAACAAGCAGACACATCACATGTTTACCATGTTGTATATGAAACTCATTTTGGTAAATGAGTTCAGTAGTAAAGTGGACAGGATAACAACATGAAACAAACATATATCTATGTACCATGGTCACTTTATGGTCTATATCATTCTAGTTTTTGTTGCCAAATCAAGATAGAGACACAGTTCAAATAATATTTGTTCAAGACAAAGCAGAATAGACAGAATATAAGTGTGGGTAACTATAGAGCAATAACAACACTTGTAATGTGCATGACCTGAGAACATAACTGTTTATTCAATTGAAACTGGAATCAACATAGAGCAGGTTACAACAGCAAACCAGTTAAAGAAGCAGGTTTAAAACATACCTGTTGCACCATTGGAGTTTCAATTCCATCCTTCAAATTTGAAAATAGTTGGTATGAGTAAATACAGTCATGCAAGAGCAAAGGAGTATGAACCATAGCTACAGAACCTGACCTGAGAACAAAACTTCTTCTCCTTTAAGTGTTGAGTTGGGATTCGGAGTGGTGGTCCTCATGGTTTGGGCACTGCAGTTCCCTTACTAACTGCTCGTGTTTGGGTGCTCTGTGGTGGAGACGGTGTTGTGTCAACTGGGACTGGGTTACTATCTGTCGGGGTTGGGGTTAGAAGGGGTGTAGCTGGTTCTCTGTCCAACTGGGTAGGGGTACAATCTGCGAGAGTCTGGGTTATGTGTGGTGGATCTGGTCCTTGGGCAAGTACAACCGTGGTTCTATCTGCATCAACTGGTAGCACTATCTTTTCTGAAGACCGTGTTGTTACTCCCTTAGATACTGCCATCACGCTCTCCAATTCAAATGGCTGATAAACAAGAAAAGTAATTGAAAGTATAGACATTGTACGATAGATAGGTGCAATGGATAGTGGGGAATAAAAGAGGGCATGAAATAATTCATATTTATGTTGTCTAACCAAACAGGATAGCATGACACAATTTCACATATATGATGGCTAACTAAACAGGATAGCATGACACAATTTCACATTATGATGGCTAACTAAAAAAGATGGAAAGACATAGTTCAAAATATGAGACTATGTAAACAGGATGACATGACATAACTATATAATGTGTTTATTAAATAGGTTGGCATGCCATAATTCACATACATTCACGGATAGAATGCCATAATTCAAAATATGATGACTATAAACACTAAACAGGATGAGATGATATAACTATATGATGTCTTTATTAAATGGGTTGCCATGCCATAATTCAGATAGATGATGTGTATGTACTATCTAAACATGATGGCATGATATAATTCAAATATATGATTTATATAGTAAGCAAGTAAGCAGATGGCAATCCATATATGATGTAAAAACTAAGCAATGCAAGACAACAAGCATGACATGGGTAATATAACCCTGCCAAGTTTGAGCATAGACCTCAGGGGGAAAATAGGACTGGTCATCAGTCTCTGAATCCTCCTCTGAGGAGCTCTCTGTAACCAGCAAGTTGTCTGCTTCAGCAGGTAGCATTGTCTGCTCTGAATACCTTGTTTTCACTCCAGATACTTCCATCACCGCTTCAGATGGCTGATGCACAGGAAGAGTAGTTGAATATACAAACGTTGTCGACAAATGGAACATGTAATACAAAAAATGATAGCATGATATAATTCACATACATGATGATTGGCTAAATAGCATGGCATTGCATAATTCACATATATAATGCCTTTGCACAAGATAGCATTGTATAATTCACATATATAATGTCTTGCAACAAGATGGTAATGCATAATTCACATATATGGTAATTAGACACTAAACAGGTGGCATTCACACAAAGCATGTCTAAACTAATCAAATGACATAGCAATGTGAGACACCATACGCACGATATGAGGAACATAACCCTGCCAAGATAGAGCATACACCTCGGGGGGCAATAGGACTGGTCATCTGTCTCTGAATCCTCCTCTGAGGAGCTATCCGTAACCAGCGAGATATGTGCTTCGTCAGATAGCATAGTCTGCTCTGAAGACCTTGTTTTCACTCCAGAATTTCCCATCACCGTGTCAAATGGCTGATGCACATGAAGAGCAGTTGAATGTAATAACATTGTTGACAAATGTAATATGTAACGAAAAAAAGGATGGCCTGATATAATTTACATATAAGATGACTGGCTAAGCAGGATGGCATTGCAAAATTCACATATATGATGCCTAGCTAAACAAGATGGCGTTGCATAATTCACATAAACAATGAATAAACTAAACAGATGGCATTCGCACAAAGGATGTCTAAACTAAGCAGATGACATATTTGATGTATAAAGTAAGCAATGCAAGACACCATATGCATGATATAACCAACATCAGCATGCCAAGTTAGAGCGAAGACCTCAGGAGGTAAAATAGGAGTTGTCTTCTCCTTCTGAATCCCCCTCAGAACAGATAACTTCCTCTCAATTACAATCTGAAATGCGTGGAGGGGGGCTGCCTTTGCGCCTACCATCAAGCGACGTCTGCATGAAATTTTATTGCCACGCAAGGCTCGTCTCTTTTGCTCTACATGTTCAGTTCCATTGTTTACAATAACTATCATGCATAGGAATAAAACATAGTGAGATTATGTAAGGAGTGCATGCAGAAATCCAGAGTGATGGTAGCAACCTGTGGATAGACCCAAAACCAATAATAGCAGGCAAATGAAGGCTTCAGTTAAAAAATACAGATAATGGCTTCTTTACTGTTTGTTTCCCACCCAACATGAAACTCATAGTAGACACTAGAGATTAACCAGATAGTAGATAGATACTATTGATAGCGGCCCCGATATGTACCCCACAACCATTTAAAAACTCAAGTTTGCCCATTAGTTTGGAGCTGACTCAGAGTCTAATCGGTGAACAGGACGATAAAGTAGCATGTAATATTAAGCGATGCATAACATAAGCAGACACGAAAGAGTGCGACCTCTCTTGCGGACCCGTGTAGTCCTCGAGGTCATCTGCTCGGTTGATGATGGTAGTGTAGTTTTCATGGCTGCCAGCGGCGGGGAAGAAGATCTGAGGCGGCGAAAGACAGTCTGGAGGCCGGATCCCTGTTGTGCTGGACCCTTCTGTCGTTGGAGCAGCTGAGCTGGGGTGGACGATGGCGCAGCAGGAGCGGGACAAACCATGCAAGGTTTTCTTTGACAACTATCTGTAAGAGAAGTAATTCTGTAAGGGCTCGTTTGAAATGGAGGATTCCAACAATGCATGGATAGAAAATAGACGGGAATAGGATAGGAATGCACGTGCAAAACAGAGAATTTAAAAACACAGGATTTCTGCCAATCTGAGTGTTTGATTCACAACAATTGGAAGATCACAGGATGCAAAGAAGCATGGTGAGATTAAGTCAAACCATAAGAAAATGTACGGTTATAATGCTATTATGCTACTATCTCTCAGTCTTGTGCTTCATGAATAGGAATTTGAAAAGGAGGACAAGTGAAAATTAAAATTCCTACGTTTTTTCTTTCAAGGAGACACTAAAGGAACAAATCCGTGTGCTCAGTGGACAATATATATAACATGGAGAGTAAAAAAGAGATGTAACAAGTGTACAACCTCTTTGGCGAAGCCATGTCGATCTCAGCGTGATTGGGTTGGCCGGTGAGGATGCTCCGGCAGACTTGGCTGTCGGAGGAGGGGAAGAAGATCTTAGGTGTCTGGAGATGGAGCCCGAGGTACTGCTCCACTGTGATGGAGGGTTTCGTCGTTGGAGCAGCTCCGATGAGTTGTACGACGCCAAGGCTGAAGCAGGACAAGAGAGACAACGAACAACGTTAACTTGAGTGTAATTCTAATAGCATCTCCAATACATGACGTAAAATACATAACCACAAAGTGCTAGATGTAAAATACATCAGCCGCTCATCTCTGAACTTAACTATCGAAACTGAATTTAACTGTCGAAACTGAACTTAACTGTCGAAACTGAACTTAACTGTCGAAACTGAATTTTGCTGTCAAAACTGAATTTTGCTGTCGAAACTGAACGCACTAGCAAGGTGAGGCTACACGTCGGTCGACTGACTTTTTCATCTCTGGTCAGTCCATTTTGCAGCCGTTGGATACGAAATCAAGGGCCTGCGGTTCATCTTCAACCTCCACCCCTCTGAGCCGGCCAAACAGCAGCCCCCCGCCGCCCGCGACCGGCGGTGCGCCGCCCCGCCCGCCTCGAAAACACTCCCCACCGCCGGTCCGCCGCCGCCCCGACCATCCCTCTAGGCCCCCTGTAGCGACCAGACCTCAAACAGTCTGACCTCTGTGCTCAGTTGTCATCCCTGGATTAGTAATGCTGACACCGCACAGTACTTTGAAGGATTTATAACAGAGTAGCAATCACACACTTATTACATCGAATGTCTCAAAGAGAACTTATTACAATAAATATGGCTTAAGGCCATCTAACAACGATAATAGTGGAAGGCTTGGAAGATAAGCGAGTCCATCAACTCCAACGGCATCACTGAGTATAGAACCACGACCTAAAAGGCACCTTACTCGTCGTTTGAAAAGTCTGCAACATGAAATGTTGCATCCTGAAAACGGGTCAGCACATGGAATATGCTGGCAATGTAACACATAGAGAATAATGAAAGATTAAGCCTATACTACATGCATGTATGGCTGGTGGAAAGCTCTATGGTTACAGTTTTGCGTAAAGCCAATTTTTCCCTACTGCAAAGGAATAAATTTATTTAACTATCATAGTGGTTGTTAAACATTGAGAATGGTTGACAGCATCCTCAATCCCATTAAAGTAATCATCATTAAAACCCAACAACATTAATTTAGAAGTAACATGATGAGATTCACATGATATCCAAGTACTAGATACTCAAAACGTCCATAATCGGGGACACGACTAACCATGATTAGTTTATACACTCTGCAGAGGTTTGCGCACTTTTTCCCACACGACTCGATCGCCTCCGTTGGATTTTCTCACACTACATGGTGTTTGAGAAACGGATGACCGAGACATAGTCTTTCAGAAGCGCTAGCACCTTACGATGTGATAGACCATACCAACCTACATCCCCTACATCTGCTAGTCTACCACTATAAGAGTTCGCACGACTTAGTCAACTATGCCAAAGCCCATAATGGCTTGTGGCTGCACACGGAAGTTTCTAGTTTGAATAATCTCATGATCCCTTTGAGCCTGGGTGGCGGTCCAAAAAGAAACAAGCAATCCTGGAATACCCAGGTACCTCAATCCACCCAGATGTGTGTTCAAGTTGCCACCTTAGATAAACCATTAATTAACAAACTCACATCTGTCATGGATATTACTCGCCCAATCCACGTCTACTAGCATAGCATGGCATAATAAGCAAACGTAGAAGTAACTCTCAAAGGTTTGATAATAAACAGGTAATAGTACTACCACATCTACTTCCCATCCCACAATTTAATTAGATCCTAATCATGCAGTGTTTGAGGATTGATCTAATGCAATAAAACTGGGTAGTAAAAGAGGTATGATCAAAGTGCTACTTGCCTTGCTGATGATCCGCGAAACCTAGAGATTCGAAGTAACAGGTGGCGCACTCCGGGTATTCTATCGCAAACAAACAAACAAGCATACAATAAGTACTCATCTAATGCACAGGTAAAACTCAAATAAGAGATCTAACCAGAAAGTTCAACTTAAGAACTCCGGTTTGCAAAAAGCATCAAATCGAACGAATCAACGAAAGTCAAACGGCGAAAGAAAACAACTTCGTTCTACTAATCTGGATCTAAGTCAAATTTTCCAGTAGCAAAAACTTGTTTAAATTGGTTAAACGGATAGAGGGTTTCGAGACGAAACTCCAGGCGCTTGAATCGCCTGATTCCGATAAACGAGCGAAAATTTATACCAAAATGAAAATCGGATCAGAAATCGCGATCAGAAAATAACCGCGGAAAATCCGAGAAAAAGAAAAACGACGAATGGATTAATGAACGAACATTCGCTAATTAACCTAAACTGAAAATAATAAAACCGATCTAATAAAAATATAAAAAACTAAAAAACTGAAAATAAAACCGATGAAAACCAATAGGTTCTTTTTTTAAAACGGGCGAACCTCGGGCGGCGGGATCGTCGGCGGCGGCGGCGGCCCGGGCGGCACGCATGGATCGAGGCGGGGCTGATGGGCTGGGGCGGCGCTATTTAAAGGATGCCCCCGGGCGGTGTCCCGCTCGGGTATGGCCCGAAGTCGGTTCGTTTTTTTAAATAATTATGCTCAGAAAAAAAATAAAAAAAAAATACTAAACGGACTCCAAAAATCCCGAAATAAATTTTCCCGGACTTCTAAAATCAAGCCTGACAAAGTGAACATTTATTTGGGCCCTAAATGCAATTTTGAAAAATGCATATTTTTCCTAAATTCAAATAAAAATAACGAAAAACTCCGAAATAATTCTTATTTGATTTTATTATTAAATCCTCAATATTTCTTTATTTTGGGAAAGTCATTTTATTCCCTCTCTCATATTTTTGCAATAGAAATAATTGATGATAAAATAAATAAAATCGAATGATCCTATTCTCAAAATTTGAGAAATCTCAAATATGAAAATAACGAAACCCCCAACTCTCTCCGTGGGTCCTTGAGTTGCTTAGGATTTTCTAGGATCAAAACCAAAAGCAAATAAAATATGATATGCATGATGATCTAATGTATAACATTCCAAATTGAAAATTTGGTATGTTACACCAACCCCCCCCCCCCCCCTCGTGCCGAGCTTTTTCTCCGGCGATCCCCACGCCACCGCCCCGCCACCGCCGGCGACCACCGCCCCCATCCTGAACCCTAAGATAGATTGTGGGGTACCTCTCCGGCGAGCCCCCCTCCCCGCTGCGGCTGGTTCTTCCTTCACCCCGGCGGCATCGGAGTGAAGTGTAGCTAAATGGGAGCAGCATCGCAAGCAAGAGCAAGAGCGAGAGCAGCAGCGCGAGCAAGAGCAATAGCAAGAGCAGACCAGGCAGGGGACCGAGAGCAAGACAAGAGCAGCAGCGCGAGCGAGAGCTAAAGCAGCAGCAGGTCCTACTGATGTGGACGTCGCCGCCGAGGGAGCAACACCGTGGAGGAAGTGGCCGGCGATGCCGCCGTGGATGTAGCCGCGCCGTGTCGGCTCGGGTCCGAGCGCCGGCAGCACCGTGAGATCGAATCAAGAAGAAAATGCGGCGATTAGTGTACAACCTCTTTGGTGGCACCGATTAGGCCACCGCTTCATCCGAGGAAACGGTGATGATGATGCTCTTCCAGTGGTGCAGGTGAAGACGGCGGTGTGGGAATGGAGGTGGCGCGAAAGACGAGGGGAACGTCGGGGCAGCTCCTTGGAGGTGGAGGACAGGGTGGCTGAACCGGCGGGACGATGAGATCGACGACGGATCCTCATCCGGTACGGTGGATGAGGGACGTCGAGGTGTTGTTGTGGACAACGTCGTCGGGGAAGCGGCTCCGGCTGGGTGGCGGACGGAGCAGAGTGTGGGGTTTCGTCGCGGGTTTTCGCGGCCTCGGTGTATGAATGGGTGGGCGGATGGGATGGCAGTGGGGAACCATGGCTTAGAGACGCGCTTGTCCGAAATGTGGGGTAAGTTACGAAAGTACCCCCACCGATTTGAGGCGGTTCTTTTGGTTCAGGGGTACCACGGGCATTTCGCCTGTCGGGATTTCACAGGAGGTGGGAGTTTTCGCGCGCATTGTAATTTCGGAATAGCAAGGCGCGGGTTGAGATGGAGGGAGTTGTCGGAGCACAACGAGACAAAGATATATCTTAAATATTTCAGGCTAACAAGGCGCGGGTTGAAATTTCCGGACAAGCCTAACATGTACTGTACCAAATCAATGCGCCCTACAAATGTCATTCAAAACTTTGAATTCATGTTATGTTCAATTAAAATATTTCGCTACGTGTATAATGCATGCAACCTACTACTCAAATGAACGTTTTAGTGCATTCCAAACGTATATACTACCGCTTTAATATGAACTAAATTTGAATTTGTTTCTCTATTTGAATAAGATCTACGGTAATGATTGTTGTGAAGTCAAAGCATTTGAATTCGTTTCTCTATTTTAATAAGATCTACAATCATCATTATTGTCATGTTAAACCATCGTTTGTATATTATCTTCACAGCACACCACATGATTAGTCTCGAGTTACATATGAACTATGTGTACTATATGAACTCGAACTAGATTTTTTGAATCCACTTTATTTTGATTTCAAATCACATTACATTTCTAGCTCTAGCTAGATCTTTATAATCTAAACCATGTCTCATATGTATAATGTGTTTATCACATTATGTATGGTGCCCCGCCCCCTACGCCTACAAGTATTTAGATGTGAGTTGCAAACACCACAAATTACCACAAATTCAAATAAAATGTGAGAATGTTCGATATATAGTATTGTTTAGATTGTTTGATATTTAGTTGTAAGCTGCAAACGCCACACATTATCACAAATTCAAATAAAATGTGAGATTGTTTGATGTATAGTGGTTTAGATTGTTCGGCATTTAGCTGTGAGTTGCAAACGCCATGCATTATCACATTATGGTATAACATGTGCACAGCACGTGTATCACCGCTATATTCATGCATGAAATGTTTAAAACACTATGATCTCATATTCAAATATATGAATCCGCTTTCATATCAAATTATGATCTTTATTAGTCTCTTACACCCACACAATCCTCTAACCTTTGTAGCTACCACTAACTTTCTCTCGTGCATGCACACGCCCTCCTCACCCTCCCCCTCCCTCGGCATTCTATCCACCGGGCACATTCATTTTTTTCTTTAGGTCGTTCTCCCAGAGTCTCCATAACTCCTTTCCGACACACACCGATCGATAAACCTATCCAGCGATGCCTGCCTACAACATACAAACACACCTTCAATCTCCTCCTTTATGTGTCCTTGCCTCGTGTCTCTCATACGGTCAGACACACATGTAAACTCTCGCCCCTCTTTTCATCGCTCTCACAACCGCACACTCCTCCCCCTATCTAGCTAGTAGTTGGGCCTCTCGCACCACCTCCTAGCTCCATTCTCTCTGTCTATCCGTCTCGCTAGGCCTTATTTGCCTCTAACAAATGGACGTACACCGACCGATGTCTCGCTATACATATAGCTAGCTAGGTCCTTATAACTTGTTTTTACCCACATGTCAATCGATCTACCTCATTAGTTGTGTCTCTCCCTTCCTCCGACAAACAACAATTGATCTACCGATCTAGTTAGGTTTGCTTACCAAACACATGGTTCCCCTTCATCATCCATGGATGCGTCCCGGCAAATCTATCACGCACAGGCACACACAGAAACACATCCCCACTCTTATTGATAACATTGCAGTTCCACCCTTAGTTTGTCTATTAGGCCTCTCCCACCATCTTCGAGAAGCAACTACATCACCCATCCAGCACTCTACCCCTCTCCTTCCCTCTCCCTCCCTCTCCCTCTCTCTCTCTCCTCTCTCTCCCATCATATTTCCCGTCCTTCAGTTATGTATGGATGTCGACCGATCTCCCTCAAGACATAGCTGGGTCTCTCCTTCTCAACACATATACGAGTCGTTCTACCTCTATAGTTAGCCCCTGCCTACCCCTCCCACCACCCCTCCCCCCCCCACACACACCAATACATCGAGCGCTCTAGTCATGTCTCCCTGCCACACACACAAACTTGACATGTGCCCTCTAATGTTCCGGTAGGCCAGTCGCCCTATATCTTTGACTTGTACACACACACAATTTCGATGGCTCTCTTCATCGATCTCGCACCCACCCACTTGATCCTCTCTTCGACTCTATCGATAGCTATGACCCCTCCCTCTCTTCTCGTGGATTGCCCGACCCTCTATGTATGATATGGATAGGCCTCCATTTTCACACACATTGCATGCAAAATTTTGTTTGAGATGTCATCGACACATATTCCCACAAATAATTCACAAAATCAACCCCCACCCCACCCCCCACCCCAAAACAAAAAAACACTCATGAACGTGGTTTGTATCTCTCACACACACCCACGTAGGTGGGGGGCGTGCACGAAGAGAAGAGGTACATGCACGGCGCACGTACTCCCGTCTCTTTCCCGACCACACCCGTGCGGGTACACGGTGGAGCTCATTTCTGTACGAAAAAGGCAGCCCACGTGTTAATTTGGCACGTCTACTGGTTGTCCACTTGGTGGAGGGAGGATCGTCTACCACGGGTGAACAAACAAATTGCGACTTGATGTGTTATGTTAAAAAAAGAAGCAAACCATGTGGGGCCTACCTTAGAGGCAAGGCTCTATACACTGGAGTACTTTTGATGTGTCCCGTCAACTCGTAGAACGAGAAGAAGCTTGCTTAGTACGCCGTCTCCCCCGCCCATGGGCGCGGTGGCTCGCAGGATGAGGTGAAGCTTGCTTACTACGCCTTATGCCCACTCCCTCGCCCATGCGCGCGGTGGCTCGCAGGACAAGGAGAAAAATTTACTACTGCCTCCGTTTACTCCTTGTCCCTACTACCTTGGTTATAGAGATTATATCATATTGTTTGGAATATATATGTACTTTAGTAGATTTCAATCTGAACTACTAGTACATACTCCAAACACTGATGTATATAGACGTATTTTAGAGTGTAGATTCACTCATTTTGCTCCATATGTAGCACTCTCCCTCGCCCCTCGACCCTCGCCCACGTGGTGGACGTACAACAATTCATTCGGTCTCATATAGCCAGAACGATATATACTGCACTACCATTATTGCTCGACTTCCCGAAGAGGCGAAGAGCCAATCGCAAGGTTAATATTTTGGAGATGCCAAGCGCAAGGTTATAGGAGAACGAGTAGTAGGTGCCGCGTCATTTATAAATAAAGTTTTTTTTCTTCAGTGGCACGTACGCAATATGATAGGTTCATATGGAGAGAAAAGGAAACCGCTCCACTATATACATAGTCAGGACGGGCCAGCCTACACGGTTGCTTGCTGGGGTTGCTCTCTTCACACTGTCTCGCACAAAACGACTGTGGCCACATCTCTAACATCCCAGCAGATCAAGTCCACTTGGGAAAGGGGTGGATGCTTAGTGTAGATGCGGTGGCCGTCGCCGACGGCGAAAACCCACTATC
Organism: Triticum monococcum; assembly: GCA_034509565.1. Classification (NCBI taxonomy): domain Eukaryota; kingdom Viridiplantae; phylum Streptophyta; class Magnoliopsida; order Poales; family Poaceae; genus Triticum; species Triticum monococcum. The sequence continues at coordinate 706,087,301 of CM067842.1, read as the reverse complement.
GGCACGTCCCGATCAGGGGTCCCCGCCGTTCTCTCTCACAAAGCCGGTGAGGTTGCCTTCGTCCCTTGCTCACTGCCGCGACGTGGGCAGTTGCCGCCTCCCGCCGCCCTCCTCAAGGTTGCGCTACGTCCCTCAGGTACAACTCCCTTTACAGCCGGCTTGCACCACTGCTCCAGCTGCCCACATCACTCCCTCTGGATATTTCTCTACTTCTTTGCCCCGCACATGCCTCTACTGGCTTCTACGTACTATATTTGTGATGAGTTTATGTCTCATCAACTAGTCCCAGTAATCTTATTCTAATCACGCTTGTTCAATTTCTTTGCCACAGGGATGCTCATCTCGATTTTGGTGAAACTGCACAAAATGATCCGATGGTCAAAAGGTTGCAAACTTCATTTATTAGGAAGCTCGAACGTTGCCAGCAAATTGAAGCCTGATCAGGGTTCACGGTTCAAGGACTAGGGACTGCATGGATCGTTTTTTTCTTTAGCTGCCTCTGTTCCAAAATAAGTGTCAACTTTAGTAGTAGTACAACTTTGTACCAAAGTTTTCACAAAGTTGAGAAACTTATTTTGGAACAGAGGGAGTACATATTTGCTATGATCTATCAATCATTGAGATGCAATAGCATGCATGTTAGTCTCCTTTGTATTTGATGAACTGTTGCAATGGGCAACCTTGGACGCAAGATACATGTAACAGAAGCTGGAAGCTTCATAGCATTGTACAAATTTATCTCGCTGATAAATTACAGTACGTACTATAGTAGTACTTTCTCCATTCCTAAATATAAGTCTATGTAGAGATTTCACCATGAACCACATGCGGATGCATATAGATGCATTTTAAGTGTAGGTTCATTCATTTTGTTCCGTATGTAGTGGAATCTCTACAAAGACTAAGTGTTTTGGATTATTTGGTTTTCGTAAGGTGACTTACACACCTAGACGGAGGGAGTATCTACTAGTAATAGCTAGCCCCCACTACTAGGAATTCTCTATCCTCTCCTTGAGCCACGTCATCAAAATTGATGTAGCCGTTAGATGAAGTAAATCAGTCCATAATAGCCATCTGATCTACGCACTAAGCCACATGCAAGCATGCAGAAATACCGTGCCACATGCATGTGAGTGGGTTTTAAATCACATCAACATGTCTGCATGCAAGCATGCACCGGTAGCATGCATGTAATTGAGCTTTTAAGTCCCATTAACATGTCAAAAAGAAAAATATAATAACATTATGCAGTAGGAGTTGGCTGATCTTTTTCCTTACGTGGGATGATCTAAATGATGATGGGAGTTTATTTAGTTTGGCTACCACATTTGTCATGCGGTTATAGAGTTTTTTTGTTCTATGAAATCGATAATTTTGCGCAGAGAGATATACTGCTGTTCCGCGCCAACGCGCGGGGACTCATCTAGTAATATTTAGGAACGGAGGGAGTACTATGTAAAGAGTTAGGTGTCGCACGGTGATAGTGTGATGTGGGCCATGTAATCACTGAGCCTGCGTGTTTTCACTGCTCTTGCACGCCTCCGCTGTAAGAATGGAGAAAATTGTAATCTAGTAGTAGTATACCTCCTTTTGCCGGAAGCGTGGGACATCCAGCAGTCCTACCACCTCAGTAATAAAGACCAATGAGCCGTCAAATCACATAGACCCAGCAGTAAGTTGGACAGACGAAGCAACCATCACTCTTGCGCCAGTGAGAGGTCGCGTCCGCTCTGCCCGGGCATGAATGCGGCACCGATTCTTTGGAGCGGTGATGACCGTTCCAGGCGGGAAGCGCGCGCAGGCGATGGAGGGGCTTTCGGTGGGCCAGGCTGGTCAGGAGCGGGCGTGGCAGATGTCCGCATGTCCCTACCGGACACGCCCGGAAACGAGAGGATGCACCGACTCTCGCGGCTAAAATCGTACACTACACAACATCTCTCTGTAGGAGTAGGTCAATCTGTCGCTCTCTCTAACACACACACACACACGCGCGCACCTTGGTCCCGTTGCACCTTCTAACGTGACTTATTACACCTAGATGGAGGGAGTAGTAAGTATACGAGATACGGTGGCACACTAACTTAAGTCGAATACAAGTGCCCAAAATTTGTGTGCATGTTATAATAAGGATTCACTTAAAATAGTACGTGAACGAACAGAGGGATCAATTGGACAGTGTTCCCGAGCAGTAGCGAGATGTGTGAGGTAAGATACACCGCTGGCACTTTTAATTTTTCTTATTAATTTTTTTGTTTCACCCCCTGACTGGTGGGACCCAACGTACTACGTGGAGAGAGGTAAGGTGGCTAAGGCTGCATTATTTCTGCACCACAGTGGATAGTCTTACCACCAAAGCCACATGACACGATTATGATTGAAATCCCAATGACTCCCACACACACACAAAAAAACACGGCATGCTTGTCACACGAATGCAGGAATGTATAAAAGGTTATTTCCCTCTCATTGAACATAACGGGAGGGTTGTGTAGCTGGTTAGCCTGTTCGCTCATTAAACCTGAGGTCTCGGGTTCGATAACTACACTTGAGCATAATTTGTGCCAGGAGGATTCTTTGACTGGTCAAAATGTTTTCTAGGGTTTGCACGCTTCACACTCTCTCTCCAGTATATATATACACACTGGAGCCTCACTCTCTCGCCCTCTCCAGATCTAAACAAGACTTCGTTGGCCTCCCTCTCCCCTCACTGCTTCTCAAAGAGCCGGCAGGATCCGTCGGCCGGGAAGGGAAGGAGGCTTAACACTGTCGCCGTCGGCGAGGGACTACCGGCGCAGCTGTTCACTTTCCACCCAGCAGCGGCGCGGGAGGGCCTCCGACCCCTTCTTCTTCGCCGCCGTCCCGTCGCCCACTGAACCACACCCCAAGAACCTTAAGGTATAACTTACTTACTCCACATGCATTGCTCTAGCTGCATGTATACCATGAATCTAGGACGTGGTTCAAAGAGGAAAGGAGTGGGGGAAAGTAGTGGGAAAAGTTGTATATAGCATGAATCTAGGACGTGGTTCAAAGAGGAAATGAAGGGGGAAAGTTGTATAGCATTAATCTAGGACGTGGTTCAAAGAGGAAAGGAATGGGGGAAAGTAGTGGGGAAAGTTGTATCGCATAAATCTAGGACGCGGTTCAAAGAGGAAAGGAAGGGGCAAAAGTACTAGTTCAAAAAGGAAATGAAGGGACAAGGCTGTAGAGTTTGAGCATGACTAGATTTGTTGCGCTCACATAGGGAAAGGCGTCTAAAGATAACAAAACTGGGACCAACACAAATATGCTCCTTGGTTGTTTGTTCTTTGTTGCAACAGACTGTGCATGACCACGGTACATCGGTAGATGCACATGGTGCTGGTGCGTCCATTGTCCCGTGCAACTCATTAGCTGTTGTTAATCTAAGGCCCTGTTTGGATAAAAACTCCCTAGTCCCTACCTGCTGGGTTCCAGGGACTAAACATGGACTAGAGGTTATTAAATGACATGCTAAAAGACCATGTTACCCCTAGTAATGAACTAATAGAGACAAGGTGCGATGCGTGGCAGGGTCAACTGTTGGAAAAAGTCCCCAAAAGACTCCCTCGGGGTCTTCTTTCTTTACTCCCAAATGCCCACTTTTAGTCCCTAAAAGTCCCTCCTCTTTGGTTTAGATGGGACTGACACGGAGTTTTTTAGTCCCTACACCAAAATGTCCCTGTAAACAAACACCCTCTAATAATGCCGCTGGAAAATTGATGCAATGCCACAGTTAAAAGCAAATTACATGTTTAACGAATTTTATTGTTAATATAATCTCTATGTTAATATTAATCAATGCCAGCGTTTGAGAAATGCTACTGTCTTGCTTTCTTTCCCATTTAGATAAGGTAGATGCTTCTTTTTGCTGGCTTCTGTGTCATCCACTGTCATTGATCACTAATTGTTTCCTTTGCACCTCTGTGTAAACAGGGTTATCTGCTTCACCTCATTGCCATTGTGACATTTTGTCGCACTGCACAAAACACTTTTGTTTTAAGAGTGTTTTGTGCAGTTAAACCAAAATGTCACACCGACAACGTTGCTTGATTGCTTGATCTTAGTGGAACTGCACAAGAGGAGATCTTACTTCCTATCCATTAAGGCGAATTTGGTTCAGATCTTCTTCTTGTGAGTTGTTTGAATTCCGCATCATGAGAGGTCAGTACTAGCCTTCTTTCACATGATTATGCAGTGTGCATTCATATGTTGTGCTACTTGCACGATAATGTTGCTTGATTTTAGTGAACTGCACAAATGGAGACAAGACTTACAATCTGTATGTGCACCGTAATATCCCATTGAGGTAAGATAAGGATATTTCACAACTGCTGGCCTATATTTTGCCACTTTCATCAAAAAATTAAGTTTAGTACTATACTTGTGCTCCCTAATTGACATGCCAAATCTTACATTGAAGGCGAAGCTTGTTTGTTATTGAACCAAGTGATGAAGGGGAAGAACAAGGGGAAGAAAAACAAAAATCAACTCCCGGTGCTGTAATGAAGCACTGGAACTGTGATGACACAAGTAATGATATAATGTTGCATCTTAATTTATTGCTATGGCTGGAACAAGCAATTGTTTTGCCACTGATTTGATGCCACTCTTAATGTAATATGTAATTATCTCTACTTGTGCAAACAGGGATCTTCTTTGAAGATACCATATATTTTAGTGGAACTGTACAAGAAGATGTTGGAAACATTAAACTAATCGAGGATTATATAGTAAGCATGGCCACCACCGTAGATAGCAACAGATGGTTTCGGAGAATTGCTTCATCTGTATGCTCTACACAATAACGCTCGTGACAAAGGTTGGTACTCGCCCACTGATTTCATCCATATGATTGAGCTTTGTCATCTCTATTGGTGTTGTGCTACTTTTTAGATACTATCATGAAAAAGTGGTATTGTCCTTGAGAAGTGCTTCATCTATGCTGTTTTAAATATTTCCTTTCCGTTTTTTCAAGCAAACAATGATGCTAGCATTTAGTAGTCCTCTTGTCTTTGCACAATAGGATCATCTTCCTCTGAAGAAGAATATGGAGTACGTGAAGTGACTAGTTCCGATTATGCCAGGATGAAGAAGCCCTGTCTATCTTATCATCAGAAGGAGCAGTTGAAGGATGGTTACATTACTCCCCACAAGACCAAACTAACTTCAGCTCAGAAGGACTTACAAAATCTCCATTTTTTGTTGTGATGCGCGAGTACAATGTTGTTCTAGGATTCTTTCTGGTGAGTTCCATTTTTCTAAAAGTGTGCTCTACATGGACCATGTATGTGCCTGTTGAAACTGTAAATTCATAGTACAGTTTGCTCTATACTAATCACTTTTTTGTATTTGTGCAAACAGGGGTGCTCAGCTTGATTTCAATGGGAACTGCACAAAATGTTCATGAATACATCGAATCATTCATTTCCACCACAAGAAAGGAGGTGCCGATAAGTTCAAGGCGTTGCAACAAAATCATACAAGCTATGCGTGAATTTGGTTGATTTTGGTGGAACTGCACAAAAAGAACAGTTGGTTTATTTAGCACGAGGTGCCATGTCAATGTCCGAACTGATGGCAAACCCTGCCCATTCCACAATCATAGGCATTTGATATTTTGGAATGGGACAACCTTGTCAAATTTTGCTCATTAATTTTAGCAAGACATGCGTTTGATATTTCGAATGGGACGCCCTTTGCTGTCAGCAGTGTCGATCAATTTTTTCTTTATTCTTTAGTTGTGAAGTAAATATTGCCTCTGACATGTGAGTCACTGAGATGCATAATCATCGATTATTTTGAATGTTCTCTATGAATTGCCAGGCCTGTGTTTTTGATTGCAATGACAGAAACGCTAAAAAGCTACTCAAACTCTTTGTACTCCTTCTGTTCCTTTTTACTTCGCACATTGTGAAAGTGCATACTTTTTTGTATAAGATTGGTGAAAGTAGAGATACTTTGATTGCAGACAAAACTTGTTTGCAGACTAGAAAGGACCAGAGGGAGTTGTTGGGGAACGTAGTAATTTCAAAAAAATTCCTACGCACACGCAAGATCATGGTGATGCATAGCAACGAGGGGAGAGTGTGATCTACGTACCCTTGTAGACCGACAGCGGAAGCGTTAGCACAACGCGGTTGATGTAGTCGTACGTCTTCACGGCCCGACCGATCAAGCACCGAAACTACAGCACCTCCGAGTTTTAGCACACATTCAGCTCGATGACGATCCCCGGACTCCGATCCAGCAAAGCGTCAGGGAAGAGTTCCGTCAGCACGACGGCGTGGTGACGATCTTGATGTTCTACCGTCGCAGGGCTTCGCCTAAGCACCGCTACAATATTATCGAGGATTATGGTGGAAGGGGGCACCGCACACGGCTAAGAAAACGATCACGTGGATCAACTTGTGTGTCTAGGGGTGCCCCCTGCCCCCTATAGGCGTGCCAGGAGGAGTCCTCCTCCTAGTAGGAGTAGGACTCCTACTAGGAGGGGGAAAGAAGTGGGGAGGGAGAAGGAAAGGGGGGCGCCGCCCCCCTCTCCTAGTCCAATTCGGACCAAGGGGGAGGAGGCACGCGGCCCACCCTGGCGCCCTTTTCTCTCTCCACTAAGGCCCATATGGCCCATTACAATCCCGGTAGGGTTTCGGTAACCCCCCGGCTCTCCGGTTTTCTCTGAAATCACCTGGAACACTTTCGGTGTCCGAATATAGCCGTCTAATATATCAATCCTTATCTCTCGACCATTTCGAGACTCCTCGTTATGTCCATGATCACATCCGGGACTCCGAACTAACTTCGGTACATCAAAACTCATAAACTCATAATATAACAGTCATCGAAACCTTAAGCGTGCGGACCCTACGGGTTCGAGAACAATGTAGACATGACCGAGACATGTCTCCGGTCAATAACCAATAGCAGAACCTGGATGCTCATATTGGCTCCCACATATTCTACGAAGATCTTTATCGGTCAGACCGCATAACAACATACGTTGTTCCCTTTGTCATCGGTATGTTACTTGCCCGAGATTCGATCGTCGGTATCTCAATACCTAGTTCAATCTCGTTACCGGCAAGTCTCTTTACTCGTTTCGTAATACATCATCTCGCAACCAACTCATTAGTTGCAATGCTTGCAAGGATTATGTGATGTGCATTACCGAGAGGGCCCAGAGATACCTCTCCGACAATCGGAGTGACAAATCCTAATCTCGAAATACGCCAACCCAACATTTACCTTTGGAGACACCTGTAGAGCTCCTTTATAATCACCCAGTTACGTTGTGACGTTTGGTAGCACACAAAGTGTTCCTCCGGCAAACGGGAGTTGCATAATCTCATAGTCATAGGAACATGTATAAGTCATGAAGAAAGCAATAGCAACATACTAAACGATCGGGTGCTAAGCTAATGGAATGGGTCATGTCAATCACATTATTCTTCTAATAATGTGATCCCGTTGCTCAGATGACAGGACATGTCTATGGTTAGGAAACATAACCATCTTTGATTAACGAGCTAGTCAAGTAGAGGCATACTAGTGACGTTTAGTTTGTCTATGTATTCACACAAGTATTATGTTTCCGGATAATACAATTATAGCATGAATAATAAACATTTATCATGATATAAGGAAATAAAATAATAACATTATTATAGCCTCTAGGGCATATTTCCTTCAGTCTCCCACTTGCACTAGAGTCAATAATCTAGATTACACTGTAATGGTTCAAACACCCATGGAGCTTTGGTGTTGATCATGCTTTGCTCGTGGAAGAGGCTTAGTCAACAGGTCTGCTACATTCAGATCCGTATGTATCTTGCAAATCTCTATGTCTCCCACCTGGACTAGATCCCGTATGGAATTGAAGCGTCTCTTGATGTGCTTGGTTCTCTTGTGAAATCTGGATTCCTTTGCCAAGGAAATTGCACCAGTATTGTCACAAAAGATTTTCATTGGAACCGATGCACTAGGTATGACACCTAGATTGGATATGAACTCCTTCATCCAGACTCCTTCGTTTGCTGCTTCCGAAGCAGCTATGTACTCTGCTTCACATGTAGATCCCGCCACAACGCTTTGTTTAGAACTGCACCAATTGACAGCTCCACCGTTTAATGTAAACACGTATTCGGTTTGCGATTTAGAATCGTCCGGATCAGTGTCAAAGCTTGCATCAACGTAACCATTTATGATGAGCTCTTTGTCACCTCCATATATGAGAAACATATCCTTAGTCCTTTTCAGGTATTTCAGGATGTTCTTAACCACTGTCCAGTGATCCACTCCTGGATTACTTTGGTACCACCCTGCTAGACTTATAGCAAGACACACATCAGGTCTGGTACACAGTATTGCATACATGATAGAGCCTATGGCTGAAGCATAGGGAACATCTTTCATTTTCTCTCTATCTTCTGCATTGGTCGGGGATTGAGTCTTACTCAATTTCACACCTTGTAACACAGGCAAGAATCCTTTCTTTGCTTGATCCATTTTGAACTTCTTCAAAACTTTGTCAAGGTATCTCTATAGATCTTAATGCCCATTATGTAAGCAACTTCACCGAGGTCTTTCATTGAAAAACTCTTATTCAAGTATCCCTTTATGCTATCCAAAAATTCTATATCATTTCCGATTAGCAATATGTCATCTACATATAATATCAGAAATGCTACAGAGCTCCCACTCACTTTCTTGTAAATACAGGCTTCTCCAAAAGTCTGTACAAAACCAAATGCTTTGATCACACTATCAAAGCGTTTATTCCAACTCCGAGAGGCTTGCACCAGTCCATAAATGGATCGCTGGAGCTTGCACACTTTGTTAGCTCCCTTTGGATCGACAAAACCTTCTGATTGCATCATATACAACTCTTCTTGCAGAAATCCATTCAGGAATGCAGTTTTGACATCCATCTGCCAAATTTCATAATCACAAAATGCGGCAATTGCTAACATGATTCGGACAGACTTAAGCATCGCTACGGGTGAGAAGGTCTCATCATAGTCAATCCCTTGAACTTGTCGAAAACCTTTTGCGACCAGTTGAGCTTTGTAGACAGTAATATTACCGTCAGCGTCAGTCTTCTTCATAAAGATCCATTTATTCTCAATTGCTTGCCGATCATTGGGCAAGTCAACCAAAGTCTATACTTTGTTCTCATACATGGATCCCATCTCAGATTTCATGGCTTCAAGCCATTTTGTGGAATCTGGCCTCATCATCGCTTCTCCATAGTTCGTACGTTCATCATGATCTAGTAGCATGACTTCCAGAATAGGATTACCGTACCATTCTGGTGCGGATCTTACTCTGGTTGATCTACGAGGTTCAGTAGTATCTTGTTCTGAAGCTTCGTGATCATCATCATTAGCTTCCTCGCTTATTGGTGTAGGTGTCACAGAAACTGGTTTCTGTGATGTACTACTTTCCAATAAGGGAGCAGGTACAGTTACCTCATCAAGTTCTACTTTCCTCCCACTCACTTCTTTCGAGAGAAACTCCTTCTCTAGAAAGTTTCCGAATTTAGCAACAAAGGTTTTTCCTTCGGATCTGTGATAGAAGGTGTATCCAATAGTTTCCTTTGGATAACCTATGAAGACACATTTCTCCGATTTGGGTTCGAGCTTATCAGGTTGAAGCTTTTTCACATAAGCATCGCAACCCCAAACTTTTAGAAATGACAACTTTCGTTTCTTGCCAAACCACAGTTCATAAGGCGTCGTCTCAACGGATTTTGATGGTGCCCTATTTAACGTGAATGCGGTTGTCTCTAGAGCATAACCCCAAAACGATAGTGGTAAATCAGTAAGAGACATCATAGATCGCACCATATCTAGTAAAGTACGATTATGACATTCGGACACACCATTACGCTATGGTGTTCCGGGTGGCGTGAGTTGCGAAACTATTCCGCATTGTTTCAAATGTACACCAAACTCGTAACTCAAATATTCTCCTCCACGATCAGATCGTAGGAATTTTATTTTCTTGTTACGACGATTTTCAACTTCACTCTGAAATTCTTTGAACTTTTCAAATGTTTCAGACTTATGTTTCATTAAGTAGATATACCCATATCTGCTTAAGTCATCTGTGAAGGTGAGAAAATAATGATATCCGCCACGAGCCTCAAACATTCATCGGACCACATACATCTGTATGTATGGTTTCCAACAAATCTGTTGCTCTCTCCATAGTACCGGAGAACAGTGTTTTTATCATCTTACCCATAAGGCACGGTTCGCAAGTACCAAGTGATTCGTAATCAAGTGGTTCCAAAAGCCCATCAGTATGGAGTTTCTTCATGCGCCTTACACCGATATGACCCAAACGGCAGTGCCACAAATAAGTTGCACTATCATTATCAACTCTGCATCTTTTGGCTTCAACATTATGAATATATGTGTCACTACTATCGAGATTCAATAAGAATAGACCACTCTTTAAGGGTGCATGACCATAAAAGATATTACTCATATAAATAGAACAACCATTATTCTCTGATTTAAATGAATAACCGTTTCGCATCAAATAAGATCCAGATATAATGTTCATGCTTAACGCTGGCACCAAATAATAATTATTTAGGTCTAATACTAATCCCGAAGGTAGATGTAGAGGTAGCGTGCCGACCGCGATCACATCGACTTTGGAACCATTTCCCACGCGCATCATCACCTCGTCCTTAGCCAATCTTCGCTTAATTCGTAGTCCCTGTTTCGAGTTGCAAATATTAGCAACAGAACCAGTATCAAATACCCAGGTGCTATTGCGAGCATTAGTAAGGTACACATCAATAACATGTATATCACATATACCTTTGTTCACCTTGCCATCCTTCTTATCCGCCAAATACTTGGGGCAGTTCCGCTTCCAGTGACCAGTCTGCTTGCAGTAGAAGCACTCAGTTTCAGGCTTAGGTCCAGGTTTGGGTTTCTTCTCTTGAGTAGCAACTTGCTTGCTGTTCTTTGTGAAGTTCCCCTTCTTCTTTCCTTTGCCCTTTTTCTTGAAACTAGTGGTCTTGTTGACCATCAACACTTGATGCTCTTTCTTGATTTCTACCTCCGCAGCTTTCAGCATTGCGAAGAGCTCGGGAATAGTCTTATTCATCCCTTGCATATTATAGTTCATCACAAAGCTCTTGTAGCTTGGTGGCAGTGATTGGAGAATTCTGTGAATGACGCAATCATCTGGAAGATTAACTCCCAATTGAATCAAGTGATTATTATACCCAGACATTTTGAGTATATGCTCACTGACAGCACTGTTCTCCTCCATCTTGCAGCTATAGAACTTATTGGAGACTTCATATCTCTCAATTCGGGCATTTGCTTGAAATATTAACTTCAACTCCTGGAACATCTCATATGCTCCATGACGTTCAAAACGTCGTTGAAGTCCCGATTCTAAGCCGTAAAGCATGGCACACTGAACTATCGAGTAGTCATCAGCTTTGCTCTGCCAGATGTTCATAACATCTGGTGTTGCTCCAGCAGCAAGCCTGGCACCTAGCGGTGCTTCCAGGATGTAATTCTTCTATGCAGCAATGAGGATAATCCTCAAGTTACGGACCCAGTCCGTGTAATTGCTACCATCATCTTTCAACTTTGCTTTCTCAAGGAACGCATTAAAATTCAACGGAACAATAGCACGGGCCATCTATCTACAACCAAACATAAATAAGCAAGATACTATCAGGTACTAAGTTCATGATAAATTTAGGTTCAATTAATCATATTATTAAAGAACTCCCACTTAGATAGACATCCCTCTAATCCTCTAAGTGATTACGTGATCCAAATCAACTAAACCATGTCCGATCATCATGTGAGATGGAGTAGTTTCATTGGTGAACATCACTATGTTGATCATATCTACTATATGATTCACGCTCGACCTTTCGGTCTCCGTGTTCCGAGGCCATATCTGTATATGCTTGGCTCGTCAAGTATAACCTGAGTATTCCGCGTGTGCAACTGTTTTGCACCCATTGTATTTGAACGTAGAGCCTATCACACCCGATCATCACGTGGTGTCTCAGCACGAAGAACTTTTGCAATGGTGCATACTCAGGGAGAACACTTCTTGATAATTAGTGAGAGATCATCTTATAATGCTACCGTCAATCAAAGCAAGATAAGATGCATAAAAGATAAACATCACATGCAATCAATATAAGTGATATGATATGGCCATCATCTTCTTGTACTTGTGATCTCCATCTGCGAAGTACCGTCATGATCACCATCGTCACCGGCGCGACACCTTGATCATCATCGTAGCATCGTTGTTGTCTCGCCAAACTTATGCTTCCACGACTATCGCTACCGTTTAGTGATAAAGTAAAGCATTACAGCGCAGTTGCATTGCATACAATAAAGCGACAACCATATGGCTCCTGCCAGTTGCCGATAACTTGGTTACAAAACATGATCATCTCATACAATAAAATTTAGCATCATGTCTTGACCATATCACATCACAACATGCCCTGCAAAAACAAGTTAGACATCCTCTACTTTGTTGTTGCAAGTTTTACGTGGCTGCTACGGGCTCAAGCAAAAACCAATCTTACCTACACATCAAAACCACAACGATAGTTTGTCAAGTTGGTGATGTTCTAACCTTCCCAAGGACCGGGCGTAGACACACTCGGTTCAACTAAAGTTGGAGAAACTGACACCCGCTAGCCACCTTTGTGCAAAGCATGTTGGGAGAACCGGTCTCGCGTAAGCGTACGCGTAATGTCGGTCCGGGCCGCTTCGTCCAACAATACCGCCGAACCATAGTATGACATGCTGGTAAGCAGTATGACTTATATCGCCCACAACTCACTTGTGTTCTACTCGTGCATATAACATCAACACATAAAACCTAGGCTCGGATGCCACTGTTGGGGAACGTAGTAATTTCAAAAAAATTCCTACGCACACGCAAGATCATGGTGATGCATAGCAACGAGGGGAGAGTGTGATCTACGTACCCTTGTAGACCGACAGCGGAAGCGTTAGAACAACGCGGTTGATGTAGTCGTACGTCTTCACGGCCCGACCGATCAAGCACTGAAACTATGACACCTCCGAGTTTTAGCACACGTTCAGCTCAATGACGATCCCCGGACTCCGATCCAGCAAAGTGTCGGGGAAGAGTTCCGTCAGCATGACGGCGTGGTGACGATCTTGATGTTCTACCGTCGCAGGGCTTCGCCTAAGCACCACTACCATATTATCGAGGATTATGGTGGAAGGGGGCACCGCACACGGCTAAGAAAACGATCACGTGGATCAACTTGTGTGTCTATAGGTCCCACTGCCCCCGTATATAAAGGAGCAAGGGGAGGAGGCCGGCCGGCCCCTATAGGCGCGCTAGGAGGAGTCCTCCTCCTAGTAGGAGTAGGACTCGTACTAGGAGGGGGAAAGAAGTGGGGAGGGAGAAGGAAAGGGGGGCGACGCCCCCCTCTCCGAGTCCAATTCGGACCAAGGGGGGAGGAGGCGCACGGACCACCCTGCCGCCCTTCTCTCTCTCCACTAAGGCCCATATGGCCCATTACTACTCTCGGTAGGGTTCCGGTAACCCTCCGGCTCTCCGGTTTTCTCCGAAATCACCCGGAACACTTCCGGTGTCCGAATATAGCCGTCCAATATATCAATCTTTATGTCTCGACCATTTCGAGACTCCTCGTTATGTCCATGATCACATCCGGGACTCCGAACTAACTTCGGTACATCAAAACTCATAAACTCATAATATAACTGTCATCGAAACCTTAAGCGTGCGGACCCTACGGGTTCGAGAACAATGTAGACATGACCGAGACATGTCTCCGGTCAATAACCAATAGCGGAACCTGGATGCTCATATTGGCTCCCACATATTCTATGAAGATCTTTATCGGTCAGACCGCATAACAACATACATTGTTCCCTTTGTCATCGGTATGTTACTTGCCCGAGATTCGATCGTCGGTATCTCAATACCTAGTTCAATCTCGGTACCGCCAAGTCTCTTTACTCGTTTCGTAATACATCATCTCGCAACCAACTCATTAGTTGCAATGCTTGCAAGGCTTACGTGATGTGCATTACCGAGAGGGCCCAGAGATACCTCTGCAACAATCGGAGTGACAAATCCTAATCTCGAAATATGCCAACCCAACATTTACCTTTGGAGACACCTGTAGAGCTCCTTTATAATCACCCATTTATGTTGTGACGTTTGGTAGCACACAAAGTGTTCCTCCGGCAAACGGGAGTTGCATAATCTCATAGTCATAGGAACATGTATAAGTCATGAAGAAAGCAATAGCAACATACAAAACGATCGGGTGCTAAGCTAATGGAATGGGTCATGTCAATCACATTATTCTTCTAATAATGTGATCCCGTTGATAAGATGACAACACATGTCTATGGTTAGGAAACATAACCATCTTTGATTAACGAGCTAGTCAAGTAGAGGCATACTAGTGACGTTTAGTTTGTCTATGTATTCACACAAGTATTATGTTTCCGGATAATACAATTCTAGCATGAATAATAAACAATTATCATGATATAAGGAAATAAAATAATAACATTATTATTGCCTCTAGGGCATATTTCCTTCAGGAGTACATGTGAAACTGCTGCAAACGAGGTGATCACCCTGGGAATAATGCTAGTACGTATTGTTTTGCATGTTCATCCAATGCCAGTGATACTGGAATTTGAACTAATCAAAATAAATTCATTCATACACGGTCGGATTTCATATAAACATGCCAGATTTCATTACATTTCATACATTCTTCAACTAAAAAGGGGTGCGCTGGAGGTATAATTAATTAACCGAAGCTACCCACATGTGTCCCGCTGAGCCGAACAGAAGCTTCAGTGACTTAACTGCGGGTGCAGTTGCATAACTGACATGTGGCCTGTTGGGCCCACGTGTCAGTCAGCCAACTGCACCAGCAGTTAAGTAGAAGCAGCGTTATTCTCCAGCAGAACTCCCTGACTCCACGTCGCCGCCAAGAAGCTAACCGGCCGTCAATGGTCAACCCGCCTAGCTTGGCTTCAATAGGAGGGTAGCAGCAGTGGCCTTACTTGGACCCGAGTGGCGGCGACCTACCGTGTTCTACTCTTCCTCGTTTTCTGTGTGGCGCGCCCTCGTTGGCAGCAGGGCGGGGCCTCGGCGGAGCCGGCGATGTCCTCTGTCTAGTTGCCAACGGGCGGCGCCTCAGCGGAGCGGCGGAAATCCTCCCCCGCGTTGTCAGCAGGGTGGGGCCTCGGCTGAGCCGGCAATGTCTTCTGCCTCATTGTTGGCGGGGCGGGGCCTCGGCAGAGCCGGCGGTGTCCTCTGCCTCGTTGTTGGCGCCGCGGGGCCTCGGTGCAGCAGGGCCTCATTGACGCCAGCAGAGCGGGGACTCGTCGGAGCCGGCATTGTCCTCTGCCTCGTCCTCAGTCTCGCCAAACAGTGCCTCGCCCACTTCATCGCCCTCTTTGCTAGCCTATTTGTAGGCGGCCGCAGCCTCCGCCACCCACATGCGGTACCGCCAGCACTCGAGGCGGCCCTTGCGCGCAGAGCGGTACGAGTTGAGCAGCGCCTACTGCTCCGCCCACTCCACAGCGATCTGCTCCTCCGCCTGCAGGTGCTCCTGGAGGAGATGGTGGTTGTAGGCGGCGTCGGCCTACGCCTCCCGGAACTGCTCCTGACGCATCTGCCTCACACTGTCCATATATTGGGCATGGGCCTCGCCGATGTTCATGGTGCAATGCACCGGCGAGGATGGCGCGGAGGAGGGGGTTGGCGCCGGATCATCGACTACCATGTTCACCATTGGGACGTCGTCGTCCTCCGGCTTCCTACCGGCCAGCCGGTCGACAGCAATGGCTGCCATCTCCTTGTGGTCCGTCGTCCGCCCGTCCCGAAGAGCGCTGGAGCGCGAGGAAGCCATGGTAGGCAGTAGTGGTGTGGACAGGAGAAAGGGAACGGATGCGGATGACTGCGGCTATGGCCGGCGCAGCAGTTTATATAGCAATGGAGGGCGGGCGAAGGGACGCACGTGTGGCGCCGGAGTAGCTGCCTCGGCAACCGCGTATCATTAATGTGGGCAGCAGATGGACGGACGGAAGGAACTTGTGTCGTTTGAAGGCGGAGCAATCGCCTGCACCGGGAAGTGGGGCGGGCAGCGCTGACTGTTTCAGGCAGAAAGCACGCGCGGGCGAGGAGATGACTTTACTTGGAGAGGATGACAATGGGGACCCACCAGGTCCATAGCCTCACGTACGCAAGTGCCTCCTTATTATATATATATATGTATAAAACTATACTCCCTCAGTCGAGGTGAATAAGTCATGCAAAGAAGAGTATTAGAAGGTGCATCACGACCTAGGTGCAAGCAGATTGGTGGAAAAGAAGAATATTTCTCTCTTCTAAACACAACATTTAATTAAAGCAGTTAAGAGGATGCCTTATTAGCTACCCATGCAGGCCATCATAATTCATAGCATGCAAAGCGCTTTTATTTCTTGCCTAATAAACGCATGGACGTGCTGCATGCATTGGTCCTTGCCCAAGCAAAAAAAAGGGAGGAAAGGGGTTTCCATGGGAGACAATGAGGCAGAGGTGGAAGCGCTCGCTGGAGTAATTTATTTTGCTTCCCCCTGGTTTCCTGACATCACGGTCCCACACCATTGTCAACCTATGTAGTAGTCAATAAACGAGAGAATTGCACAAGAAGCGGCCGACAGCTGGGACCAAGCAGCTCGAGCAGTATTTGTGTTTTTGAGGTGTGAGCACTGCAGAGTTTTTCGATGTTTAGCCCAGATATTAATTTTTCTCCTCTGAACAACAACGAAAACATCGCTGCAGGTATTAACTGGGTGGGCTGTGGCCCGTCTAGCCCAGGCCAGATATCCAGCCTAGATATTAATTTTTTTGAAGCTGAAAATGGCTAGCCCAGCTATACTTTTTTTAGGAATACCCAGGCAAGGTCAAGTTGTTATTCTCCACCTCACTGGGCTGCAAATCTTTCCTAGGAGGGATGCATTAGGCTTAACAAGAAAATGGGCTTTAAGAAATAATAAATGGGATGTAATTATAAAAACTAGGCAGTAACTATAAAAAATGCACCAAACACATTATTACTTTATAAAATATTATTTCTGGATATTGAAAATTTTAATTTCATTAATTGTTGCGAGCGCAATGTTTCGTTGGATTTTTACGTAATATAAATTTATATTGAAATTGTATTTAATCTGGCTAGAAATTTCGGGATAAAAATATTTCGGATCCCATCAAAATGTGGGAAATTTTATTGAATTCTGTTTTGAACGGTTGGTTGAAATGGGCTGTACTTTTAACAAACTGTAAATGGGTTGTAGTAAATTCCATTAGAATTCAAAAATGGGCTACACATTCTTACAAATCTCAAATGGGCTATAAGTTCTATGCCACACACTTCTGGCCTTACTAAGTTGACGTGTCCCCTAAAAAAACAGAGTTGACGCGTATGCAAGGCTTTGTCAACTTATAGTCAACACACGGTTCTAGCAGCAGTGGCCGTTGGATGTCCATCCAACAGATGCCATGCTTCTTCTTCAATCTCGGATATTCTAGCTTCACTAGCCCAAAAAATGATTCCTCCCCCTGACATCTGGAGCGCACCGTTTCGGAAGCTGACCTGTGGGCCTACTAAGTTGATGTATCAAGGGCTTTGTCAACTTAGTCAATATAAACGATTCTAGCTACAGTGACCGTACGATGTCCATCCAACGGCCATAGTGCTTCTTCAACCTCTGGTCTTCTTGCTCCAGCCGCCCAAAGCAGCGCCGGTCGTGTCGCCTACTCCTGCCTCCCGTGGCCAGCTGTGCTGCCGCGGAGGCCTCACCGCCCCCTACTATTCCCACCGCTGGCCAGGCCCTGCAGCGACGGCAGCCTCACACCGCAGCCGAACCAGTGAAACCTCGTACTCCTCTCCGCGCGGGCTTCCTCTGCCGCGTCTTCCCCGACTCCGCGTCGTCCCCTTCCTAGGCCTCGCCGTCGTCCACCACCTTGGTGCTCTCCGTGCGGCATGGTCAACATGGTCAAGGAACGATTTCCATCGGAAGAGTACTGTACGTGGAGAGGCTGATAGCTGGGTCCATGGCCACAGCCCAGTTTTTTTGTGATTTGCCAAGTAAGTCGCTTTGTCAGGCCTGTTGGGCTGCAAATCTTTCAAGACGAGGAGAGCTTTCATTCGGCTGGCCGAGAAAATGGCCCATCAGTAATGAGAAATGGGTTGTACATTTTTAAAACACATCAAACCAGCAATTAGTTTCAAATATCTTTTTTCATTTCAAGATTTTAAATTACATTGATTTTTATGCGTGGAGAAATTGTTGGATTTTATATTGCTATACATTTATTTTTAAGATCAGTTTGAATGTGAGTTGAAATTTCGGGATTAAAAACAGTTCGGACCGCACCGAAATATGGAAAATTTCGTATAATTTTTTAACCGTGGCCACAATTTGGGCTGTAATGCTAACAAAAAGAATATGGGCTCCAAAAAAACCTTAAGAATTAGCTAATGGGCTGAAAATTATTAGAAATAATGGCAGATGGATTTGAGGCTTTCCTAAAAAAGGTTGACGCACAAGCAGTGACTGTTGGATGTCCATCCAACGGCCGTCGTGCTTCGTCAATCTCTGCTCTTCCTGCTCCAGCCGCTCAAACAAGCGCCGGCGGGAATGCCTGCTCCCTCCTCCCCGCGCAGGCCTCACCGCCCCACCGTACTCACATCGCTGGCCTAGCCATCCCTCTACTCACCCACACCTGCTGTTATTCTCCGGCGACGGCAGACGAACCAGTAAACCCTCGTACAGTCGTACTCCCCTCCGCGTGGGAAACAACTGCCGAGTCTTCCCTGCCTCCGTGTCGTTCCCTTCCTAGGCCTCACCATCGTCCACCACCCTGGTGCTCTCGGCGCGGCCTGGTCAACGTGGACAACGACCGACATGCATCTGAAGTGGACTGTATGTGGAGAGGCCGACATCTGGGTCCATGGCCGCACGCAAGGAAATGCCTCCTTATTACGCGCAAAATAATGATTCCTCGACCTGACATCAGGGACCCACCGAAAGGGCCTCTGTATTTCGCGAAAAAAACGTCACCGCCGCTGACAGCTCGGACGCACCAGCTATATCTTCGCACGCAAGGAAGTGCCTCCTTATTACGCACAAAAAAAATGAATACCCCCTGTTAGCTGGGACCCAGTATAGTGGCAGGCTGACTTGTGGGCCTACTAAGTTGACGGGGACGGAGGGCTTTGTCAACTTAGTCAATATGCACGATTCTAGCTCCAGTGACCGTACGATGTCCATCCAACGACCGTAGTGCTTCTTCAACCTCTGGTCTTCTTGCTCCAGCCGCCCAACCAGCGGCGGTCGTGCCTCGTGCTCCTGCCTCCCGTGGCCGGCTGCGATGCGGCGGAGGCCTCACCGCCCCCTACTACTCCCACCGCTGGCCAAGCCATCCCTCTACTCAGCCACACCCCATGTTACTCTGCGGCGACGGCAGCCTCACACCGCAGCGAACCAGTGCCCTCGTACTCCTCTACGCGTGGGCATCCACTGCCGCATCTTCCTCGGCTCCGCGTCGTCCCCTTCCTAGGCCTCGCAATCGTCCACCGCCCTAGTGCTCTCGGCGCAGCGTGCTCAACGTGGTCAAGGAACGGCTTCCATCGGACATGGACTGTACATGAAGAGGCTGACAGCTGGGTCCACGACCGCAGCAAGGAAGTGCCTCCTTATTATGTGCAAAATAATTATTCCTCCACCTGACAGCAGGGACCCACCAGACGGGCCATCGTATTTCACCCCCCTGATTGCTGGGACCCACCAGCTACATCTTCGCATGGAAGGAAGTGCGTGACAGTTGGGACCCACCTGGTCGAAGCGTACGTAGCGTTGTCATTCTGGTCGCGAATGTGTACGTACATATACACTGGTGGATGTAGAGGCGCGCACGTGTCGTAGTAGAGGCAGCCAGGCTGCAAGAAAGAAAATACAGCCACGTATGTGTACATACGGGCGGGGTCTCGAACGCCTACTCGCGCATACGTACGGCCAGGGCTCGTGTACATGGCTGGGTCGAAACGGATAAATAGTGCTGTCGTCGTGTTCATGGGGAGGCAATGGAATGCGTCGTGTTCATGGGGAGGCATCAGAATGCGTCGTGTTCATGGGGAGGCAACGGAATGCATCGTTTTCATGGGGAGGCAACGGAATGCGCCGTGTTCATCGGGAGGGCTTGGACGGAACATGCGATGGAAACGAGGCCTGGCGTACCGCAGAACGGAGGAAACGGCCTTGTGTTTGACCAGCCATGTTCGAAATGGGATCCTGTTCATCGGGAGGGGTGTGGCGTACCGCGAAACGGAGGAAATGGACCTCCTACAGTCGAAACGGGTGTCCTATTGATCGGGAGGGGTGTGGCGTACCGCAAAATAGAGGAAACAGACTTGTGTTGGAGAGCTAAGGTCGAAATGGGGGTCCTGTTCATCGAGAGGGGTGTGGCATACCGCAAAATGGGACTCCACGGGATACTGTTCATCTCCACCGTCGACCCCCTCCAGCCTCCACGAGCTACTGTTCATCGACCGTCGACCTCCTCCAGCCTCCACCTGCGACTGTTCATCCACGGGCTCCTGTTCATCCAGCCTCCACCGCGCGCTACTCCACCGGCTACTGTTCAACCAGCCCTCTCCACGGGCTACTGTTCATCCAGCCCTCCACCGTCTATTGTTCATCCTGCCCTCCATGGGATGGTCCTATTCATCCAGCCCTCCACGGGGTCCTATTCATCCAGCCCCAACCGGCTCGATCGATCGGGATCCTATTCATCCAGAGGCAACACCACGGGGTCCTATTCAACCACCCCCACCGGGAACTGTTCATACCCCCCCTCCCGCACTGCTCACTATTCATCCAAAGGCAGCATCGATCGGCTTCAGTTAGCAGCAGTAGCGAAGGAATCGCTCGATCGGGTTCATTTAACAGCCATCGATCGATCGCTTGGGTTCAGTAACGCGTAGACTGCAGTGCAATCGCTCGGGTTCAGTTAGAGCCCAACGCCTCGCTCGGTTCAGTTAGAGCCAATGCCTCGCACACACGCGCATACGTGTACGAGAGAAATGCGCATCGCTCGGCCCCCGACCTCCCACCGTAACCGGGAACTCCCCAAAATTTTCCTCGCCCTCGCTTCTACCACGGTTTTTTCCGTCATGGACGGCCCAAAGAATGTCATGCAGCTGCGTCTCCGGCCCGCCCAGGACGAAAAGCCCATTTTCTGTCATTATTTTTTGTCATAGAAGTAGAATCCCACCACATCTATGATGATACCGGGTTTTGTCACAATTATCGTCATAGAAGTGTCATATGTATGACAGAAAAAAAATTCGTTCGGCCCAAAATGTCATGGATGTGTCTTTTTTTGTAGTGCATTTGGTCGCCGGAGGAGGAATCCCGCACCTCGCCGCTGTGTCTGGCCTCGCCGGCGTCGAGTCGCCGGTAGATTAGCACTGGTTGACCAGGGATTTGACCCCCCCTAGGTCACTGACATACGGGCCCCGCCCGTCTAACCAAGTTAGTTAGGGTTAATATAAATTAACTTAGTTAGTTATCCACTGACATATGGTCCCACTATCAGGTTTGACTTGGACCAGACCCTTTGACCTGCTAACGTCACACCGACGTCATGCTGACGTAGTAATGCCTTTTCTAGATTTATTCTTATATAGGAAATTCCAAAAAATGCCCAAACCTTCTAAAATTCATACAAATTAAACCATAACTCCAAGTGAAATAAATTATATATGAAAAATGATCAGAAAAATCCAATCTATCCATCTGTACTGGTTTCACGAATGTTCAACCAACCTAACCTTGCTGTTTGGCTCAAAACATGTCAATGCACTTTATAAACCCATAACTTGAGTTTGTATTTGAATCTTTGATTCAAATGAGCTCAAACCACCCTGGTTGTAGATGCATTAGCCCAACACACTCATTTTTCCATGTCATATTCATGCATCATATTGTTGCATTGCATTGATTGTGTTTTCTTTGTGTTGTCGGTAATTGTTCCCTCTTAGTAGACGTTGGTTCCGACGATGAGATCGATGACACTGATGAAGAGCTATATTATCTTCAGAAGTGCCAGGCAAGCAAAACCCCCTTGTTCATTCCGATACAATCCCACTCTCTCGCTGAGGGAGTCCTGGATTAGGGGGTGTCCGGATAGCCGGACTATACCTTCAGCCGGACTCCTGGACTATGAAGATACAAGATTGAAGACTTCGCCCCGTGTCCGGATGGGACTTTCCTTGGCGTGGAAGGCAAGCTTGGCGATGCGGATATTTGGATCTCCTACCATTGTAACCGACTTTGTGTAACCCTAACCCTCTCCGGTGTCTATATAAACCGGAGGGTTTTAGTCCGTAGGACAACAACTCCAACATACAACAATCATACCATAGGCTAGCTTCTAGGGTTTAGCCTCCTTGATCTCGTGGTAGATCTACTCTTGTACTACCCATATCATCAATATTAATCACGCAGGACATAGGGTTTTACCTCCATCAAGAGGGCCCGAACCTGGGTAAAACATTGTGTCCCTTGCCTCCTGTTACCATCCGCCTAGACGCACAGTTCGGGACCCCCTACCCGAGATCCGCCGGTTTTGACACCGACATTGGTGCTTTCATTGAGAGTTCCTCTGTGTCGTCACTCTTAGGCCCGATGGCTCCTTTGATCATCAACGACGATGCAGTCCGGGGTGAGACTTTTCTCCCCGGACAGATCTTCGTCTTCGGCGGCTTCGCACTGTGGGCCAATTCACTTGGCCACCTGGAGCAGATCGAAAGCTACGCCCCTGGCCATCAGGTCAGGTTCGGAAGTTTGAACTACACGGCCGACATCCGTGGGGACTTGATCTTCGACGGATTCGAGCCACAGCCAAGCGCGCCGCACTGTCTCGATGGGCATGATCTAGCTCTGCCGCCGAACAGTGTCCTGGAGGCCGCACGCGCATTGGTTTCGACCCTTAATCCAGAGCCCGCTGCGCCGATCGAGGATGAGTGGTTGGACGCCACCTCAGGGGCTGCGATCTCAAAGGCGATCGAGCCGAACACCAGCCCCGCGCTCTGCATGACCCGTGACTCCGAGGATCCGGATTCCTCTCCGGACTCCGAACCCCCCGCGCCCCTACCGATCGAATCCGATTGGGTGCCGATAATGGAGTTCACCGCCGCGGACATCTTTCAGCACTCGCCCTTCGGCGACATCCTGAACTCACTAAAGTCTCTCTCTTTATCAGGAGAGCCATGGCCGGACTACGGTCAGCAAGGATGGGATGCGGACGATGAAGAAATTCAAAGCCCACCCACCACCCACTTTGTAGCCACTGTCGATGATTTAACCGACATGCTCAACTTCGACTCTGAAGACATCGACGGTATGGACGACGATGCAGGAGACGAACAAGAACCAGCACCTGTAGGGCGCTGGAAGGCCACCTCGTCATATGACATATATATGGTGGACACTCCAAAAGATGGAGATGGCGATGGAAAAGCGGGGGATGACACCTCTAAGAAACATCCCAAGCGTCGGCGTCAGCGGCGCCGTTCTAAATCCCGCCAAAGCAAAAACGGTGATTCCGGCACTGGAGATAATACTACTCCGGATAGCGCCGAAGAACACCCCCTCCAGCAAGATTCGGCACAGGAAGAAGGAGAAGCCAGCCCTCATGAGAGAGCGGCAGACCGAGAGGTTGAGGATGATAACTATATGCCTCCCTCCGAAGACGAGGCAAGCCTCGACGACGACGAATTTGTCATACCATCAGACCCCACCGAACAAGAGCGTTTCAAACGCAGGCTTTTAGCCATGGCAAGCAGCCTCAAGAAAAAACAGCAACAACTTAGAGCTGATCAAGATTTGCTAGCTGACAGATGGACTGAAGTCCTTGCGGCCGAAGAGTATGAACTCGAACGCCCCTCCAAGCGTTACCCAAAGCGCAGGCTACTACCCCGATTAGAGGAGGAAGCACCTACATCACCAGCGCATGACATGGCAGACCGGCTACCTCGTGGCCGCGACAGAGAGGCCTCTAGGCCCTCCACTCAAGCCACGCCCCAACGCCGCTCAAAACATGCTAAGGCACGGGAAAACGCGCGAGACTTGCGAGATATACTGGAGGACAAGGCAAGGCAAACAAGATTGATCTACGGATCACGCGGGCGCCCCACGGCACATGACGGTGATCGTCACTCCGGATACAATAAATCCGGCCAAGCCGAACACAATAGACAAAGCTCCTTTGAGCTGCGTCATGATATAGCCCAGTACAGAGGCGCCGCACACCCACTATGCTTCACAGATGAAGTAATGGATCATAAAATCCCTGAGGGCTTCAAACCCATAAACATCGAATCATACGATGGCACAACAGATCCTGCGGTATGGATCGAGGATTATCTCCTTCATATCCACATGGCCCGCGGTGATGATCTACTCGCCATCAAATACCTCCCACTCAAACTTAAGGGACCAGCCCGGCATTGGCTTAACAGCTTGCCAGCAGACTCAATCGGTTCTTGGGAGGACCTGGAAGCCATATTCCTTGACAACTTCCAGGGCACCTATGTGCGACCACCGGACGCCGATGACCTAAGCCACATAATCCAGCAGCCAGAGGAATCGGCCAGGCAATTCTGGACACGGTTCCTAACAAAGAAAAATCAAATAGTCGACTGTCCGGACGCAGAGGCCCTAGCAGCCTTCAAGCATAATATCCGCGACGAGTGGCTTTCCCGGCACCTGGGACAGGAAAAGCCGAAATCTACGACAGCCCTCACGACACTCATGACCCACTTTTGTGCGGGAGAAGATAGCTGGCTAGCTCGTAGCAACAACTTAACCAATAACCTTGGTAATTCGGATACCAAGGACAAAAGCGGCAGGTCGCGCCGGAACAAGCAAAAGCACCGCGTTAACAGCGACAACAACGAGGATACGGTAGTAAATGCCGGATTCCGAGGCTACAAATCCGGTCAGCGGAAAAAGCCATTCAAAAGAAATACTCAGGGCCCGTCCAGTTTGGACCGAATACTCGACCGCTTGTGCCAGATACATGGCACCCCCGAAAAGCTAGCCAATCACACCAACAGAGACTGTTGGGTGTTCAAGCAGGCAGGCAAGTTAAATACCGAAAACAGAGACAAGGGGCTGAATAGCGAAGACGAGGAGGAGCCCAGGCCGCTGAACAACAATGGACAGAAGGGTTTTCTCCCACAAGTGCGGACGGTGAACATGATATACGCAACCCATATCCCCAAAAGGGAGCGGAAGCATGCGTTACGGGACGTATACGCGCTGGAGCCAGTCGCTCCAAAGTTCAACCCATGGTCCTCTTGCCCGATCACTTTTGATCGACGGGACCACCCCACTAGCATCCGTCAGGGCGGGTTCGCCGCATTGGTTCTAGACCCAATTATTGACAGATTTCATCTCACAAGAGTCCTCATGGACGGCG
Source organism: Triticum monococcum (assembly GCA_034509565.1). Taxonomy (NCBI): domain Eukaryota; kingdom Viridiplantae; phylum Streptophyta; class Magnoliopsida; order Poales; family Poaceae; genus Triticum; species Triticum monococcum. Next base: position 706,061,714 of record CM067842.1, on the reverse strand, counting down.
GCAGCAGCCTGAACCTGCTTTACCAGGATACAGTGCGGATCTAGAACGCTCGAGGATCAAGCCCACCAAAACGACCTTTAAAGGCGTCATACCAGGTGTAGAAGCCAACTATACAGGCTCAGTTACACTTGAAGTGGTCTTCGGATCCCCGGATAATTTCCGAAGCGAGGAGTTAATCTTCGACATAGTCCCGTTCCACAGTGGCTATCATGTACTGCTCGGGCGAACCGCATTCGCAAAGTTCAATGTGGTACCACACTATGCATACCTCAAGCTCAATATGCCAGGCCCTCGAGGAGTAATCACGGTCAACGGAAACACTGAACGCTCCCTCCGAACGGAGGAGCACACGGCAGCGCTTGCAGCAGAAGTACAAAGCAGCCTCGCTAGGCAGTTCTCCAATCCGGCCCTTAAAAAGCCAGACACTGTCAAGCGTGCCCGGAGTAACCTACAAAAAGACCGCCTGGCACGTTCTGAGCTAGCGTAGCAATGCGGCTCCAACCCTAGCCCTCGCGATATAGCAAAACCATTGCTTCGCATACATAACTACGCTCTTGAAATACCATGGGCACAAGGGGAGGGGCACCATCACGGCATGCCCAAAACACGGCTTAAACCGTACTAGGGGCTGCCGGATTCTTTTTTAATTTTCTCTTACTTTCAGGACTCCATACTTTGGACGACCTGTTCGGCAATTCAACTACCGCACAAACGATGCAAGATCTAGGACAGCAGACAAGCCATGCCGCATTATGGAACTCCCAGGTGATCTCTATTACAATTCTGCGGCATGCCCCTGGCCAGGACATGTTAAATAGTCCAATTTCTTTTTCTTATCGCACTATTTGTATCGTTCTACTTTGACAGCAGCCTTTCTATAAACAATGCATAGCTTTTGTCTATTTTTTGCATTATCCTCTTTATATATATATATGTTTATTAATGACATGTTGCACCCGTACACTGTGGTACGGCAAAATACGCCAGGGGCTTCAGTACCCCTCAATATGGTGTGAGAAGTCCGAACACTTTCACAAGTGTGGCACCCCAAACTTATAGCACTATATGCATCGGCTCTGAATCATGATTTGGGTCAATAGTTGGGTTTGCCCGGCTCCTATGTTTTGGAGCCTTACATTCCGCTATATCGGCTAAGGTAGCACTAGGAGAACTACTGCGATTGTGCCCCAGTTGAGCTGGGCTGAGCACCTCAGTAGAGAAAGCTAAAACTGACTGTCATGACGAGGCGAGAGACCGGTCGCTGTTCGAGAGGTTTTTTGAGTCCTTAAAGACTTATGCCGCTTCGAGCGAGGAACCAGCTTAGTCCGGCCAAGGCGTGGATAGCGCCCCAAACTCGGTCTTCCGAATACTAGGGGCTTCACCGAAATTTAAGATTATAGAGTTCTATGGCTAAGTGAGAGTGTTCAAGCATTATAGTCCGATTGCCTTGTTCATTGCACTGAGCGCCTCCCTCGAAGGACCCAACTATGGGAAAAAGAGCGCTCAGGTTTATCCCGAACACCCCAGCACTAGTGGCATGGGGGCAGAAGCCAACGACTGGCCATCTCTCAATTTTTTGATAAACGGCCGCACAGAAAGTAATATTTTAAATTCAACAATCATTGTGTAGCGCATATGAACAAGTTTTCAGCGCACAGGATAAACACGAGCGAGTTCATTCAAAAATTACATCCTTGGTACATTCATCCGCCACAAGACGGGCACCCGCAAGAACATCCTTATTATAGTTCTCGGGCTTGCGATGCTCCTTCCCCGGCGGTGGCCCGTCCCTCACAAGCTTCTCACCGTCCAGCTTACCCCAGTGCACCTTTGCACGGGCAAGGGCCCTACGGGCACCTTCGATGCAGACGTAGCGCTTGATGAGCTCGAGCCTTGGACAGGCCTCCATCAGCCGCCACACCAGCCCGAAGTAGCTCCCAGGCAGGGCCTCTCCAGGCCACACCCGAACTATGAAGCCCTTCATGGCCTGTTCAGTCGCCTTGTGGAGCTCAACCAGCTGCTTCAGCTGGTCGCTCAAGGGCACAGGGTGTCCGGCCTCAGCGTACTGAGACCAGAACACCTTCTCCGTCGAGATGCATTCCTCAGCTCGGTAGAATGCGGCAGCATCGGATACGCTGCGGGGAAGATCTACGAATGCCCCTGGAGAACTCCGGATTCGGGTAAGTAACAAGTAGTTTACTTTTATATGTCTACTTTGCATAAAGAATGCCTTACCCGCCGCTATCTTTTTCACCTCCTCCAACTCTTGGAGGGCCTTCTGGGATTCGGCCTTGGCAGTTTCAAGGGCCGTCACGAGCTCGGACGCTCGCGTCTTCGAGTCAAGCTCCAAACTCTCATGTTTTTTCATAAGAGCCTGAAGCTCTTGCTGCACCTCGCCGACCTGGGCCTCAAATTTCTCTCGCCCGGTGCGCTCTGTGGCCGCTCTCTTCTCGGCCTCGGACAGCGCATGTTTGAGGGTCTCCACCTCAGTCGTGGCCCCTATAATAAGCAGTACAATCCTGTTATTTTTTGCAATTGCATCTTTTTTATATATTTTTCTATAAGGTATCTCTTACCATCCTTCTCCTCGAGCTGCCGTTTGGCAAGGCTGAGCTCTTGCTCGGTCTGCTCGAGGCCCTTCTTTAGGGCACCCACCTTCGCAGTCAGTGTGGCGGTGGCTAGCAGCGAAGCCTGCATACGCATATTGACTCTTTTTTGTTAGACTCCTGCGAAATTTAATAGATCCTCTATTCGGCTTTTCTTTCCGAACGCCAAACAGAGCATCAGGGGCTACTGTCTATGCGGTAATATTTTTACATATTTTTTCTTACCTCGAAGCCTGTTAGAAGGCTAGCGCAAGCTTCAGTCAGTCCGCTCTTGGCGGACTGAGCCTTCTGGATCACTGTGCTCATAATAGTACAGTGCTCCTCGTCGATGGAGGTGCTGTTAAGCACCTCCAGCAGATTGTCCGGCACCTCCGGTTGGACGGAGGCCGCCGGCTCAGACGGCTTGCTCCTCTTGGAAGGAGTTCGCCTACCGCGGTCCGGAACTATTGAAGATTCCGGCGCGGTGTCCAGCTCAAAGCCAGACTTGGAGCCCTGGGGGGTCTTGTCCCCTTTACTCCTGGAGTCCGGGAGGTCGCCTCGCGGCTCCTCCAGGACCACCTCCTCCTGCACCAGAGCTTGTTGCGACGCCACTTAGGCGTCGTCCGCAGTGCGGGGGGAGACAGCGGGCGGAACTGAGTTCACGTCCGATGAATCCAGGGAGCCGCTCGACGACTCGTCGAGTCCGGCCTGGGGCGGGCTGCATAATTATGTTCGACATTAGGGAAAGCTGTGCAACAAAGGAATATTATGAGTTACTCTGGTATCTGAATACTTACGATTTCGCCGGACGCTTGGCACTGTCCGGCCACTCCTCTTTGTTGTCATCGGCGTCGGCGGAGTAGTCCGGAGGAAGGGTTTTCCCCCTTCTTGGACCCTTCGGCCTCCCCCGTGGGGGCAGCCTTCCTCTTCTTTCCTCCCCCCGCTTGAGGGGGAGAGGGTTCTTCTTCCTCCTCCTTGTCTTCACGGGAGGAGTGCGTCTTGGATTCGTCGGACGACGAGTCCGACACCACCATATTCCGGGAACTCTTTCGAGTCCCCGTGGCCTTCTTCTTCTTGGTCTTCTTCTCCGGCACCACGTAAGGCGCCAGAGCCAGCAGCTTTGATAAACGAGCGTCTGCTGGGTCTTCGGGCAAAGTAGCCGGACAGTCAATTGGTCCGGACTTCACCTGACATTCCTGTCAAGGGTAAGGGAGTTTAGATCCCGCATAGAGTCAAACTATGAGAAACAAATATCTTGTAAAAGGTACAGATAACTCACCGCGTTGGCTGTGCGCTACGTGCTGAATCCGCGGTCCTCAGATGCGGATGCGGGAGCCTCGGCGCCCTTGAAAAGCACCTTCCAGGCGTCTTCGTACGTCATGTCGAAGAGCCTGTTCAAGGTTCGGTGCTGCGCCGGATCGAACTCCTACAGATTGAAACCCCATTGTTGACACGGGCGAATCCGGCGGACGAGCATGACCTGGACTATATTGACAAGCTTGAGCTGCTTGTTCACCAGGGACTGGATGCATGTCTGCAATCCGGTCACCTCTCCTTCGTCACCCCATGACAGGCCCGTCTCTTTCCAGGACGTGAGCCACGTAGGGGGTCCGGATCGGAACTCAGGGCTGCGATCCATTCTGGATCGCGCGGCTCGGTGATGTAAAACCACCCTGATTGCCACCCCTTCAAGGTCTCCACAAAGGAGCCCTCGAGCCATAGGATGTTGGCCATCTTGCCCGCCATGGCACCTCCGCACTCCGCTTGGCTGCCGCGCACCAACTTCGGCTTGACGTTGAAAGTCTTGAGCCAAAGGCCGAAATGGGGGCGGATGCGGAGGAAAGCCTCGCACACGACGATAAACGCCGAGATGTTGAGGATGAAGTTCGGGGCCAGATCGTGGAAATCCAGGCCATAGTAGAACATGAGCCCCCAGACAAATGGGTGGAGAGGAAAGCCCAGTCCGCGGAGGAAGTGGGGAAGGAATACAACCCTCTCATGGGGCTCTGGGGTGGGAAGAAGCTGCCCCTTTTCAGGAAGCCGATGCGCGATGTCTTTGGACAAGTATCCGGCCTTCCTCAGCTTTTTTACATGGCCCTCCGTGACGGAGGAGACCATCCACTTGCCTCCCGCTCCGAACATTGCTGGAGAAGGTTGAGGTGGGAAGTGCGGGCTTGGGCGCTGGAGCTCGGGTGCGCAGAAGATGGATAGGAAAAGGAGGAAGAAGGCGTAGGTAAAAAGGTGGATCCTTATCCCCTTATATGGGTGGATGCGGCTATGCGTCCCCACCAGCCTAGTAAAACTCGCTTGCCTCCCAAGCGCCGTGATAAATGGTGCGGTTGGGTTACCCATGTCCGTATTGATGAGAATCCCGTAAATGGGGGACACGATCTCTGCTTTGACAAGACGTGCCAAGGAAACCACCTCGCAAAACGCGCTGAGGTGGAGAAGTGATTCGAATAAAGGCTTGGCCGTAGTGTGATGTTGCGCTACGGAATACGTCAGCAGATTAGGTTTGTGTTAATATTATTCTCTCTATGGCAATATGTGGAAACTTATTTTGCAGAGCCGGACACTACTCTTGGTGTTTACAATCTTTTATGAAGAACTTGGAGGAGGAACCCACCTTGCAATGCCGAAGACAATCTGCGCGCCGGACTCGTCGTCATTGAAGCCTGGTTCAGGGGCTACTGAGGGAGTCCTGGATTAGGGGGTGTCCGGATAGCCGGACTATACCTTCAGCCGGACTCCTGGACTATGAAGATACAAGATTGAAGACTTCGTCTCGTGTCCGGATGGGACTTTCCTTGGCGTGGAAGGCAAGCTTGGCGATGTGGATATTTAGATCTCCTACCATTGTAACCGACTTTGTGTAACCCTAACGCTCTCCGGTGTTTATATAAACCGGAGGGTTTTAGTCCGTAGGACAACAACTCCAACATACAACAATCATACCATAGGCTAGCTTCTAGGGTTTAGCCTCCTTGATCTCGTGGTAGATCTACTCTTGTACTACCCATATCATCAATATTAATCAAGCAGGACGTAGGGTTTTACCTCCATGAAGAGGGCCCGAACCTGGGTAAAACATTGTGTCCCTTGCCTCCTGTTACCATCCGCCTAGATGCACAGTTCGGGACCCCCTACCCGAGATCCGCCAGTTTTGACACCGACACTCGCTCCTGTTCTCTTTTACTGCATTAGGACAATAACGTTTCAACTGTTACATGCTGCGGTAATTGAACCCCTTTCCTCTGCATGACCTGTCATTGCCACAGTAAATAGATGAAACCCACTAGCATGAGTAGGAGTTGTTTGAGCCCTGATGTGCCTACTCATTCATGCTTGTTTGTCATGCCTGCTATTGCTTAGAGTTGTGTCAGGTCTGTTTCATCGGGAATGAATTGGATAGTTGTGAACATTTCCTACTGTTGAGAGCTAAGTGTGTGAACACGATTTGGTAAAGGTAGCGGTGAGAGGCCATGTAGGAGTACATGGTGGGTTGTCTCATTGCAGCCGTCCTCAGGAACTGAGTTCTGTGTTTGTGATCCATGAATAGTTACTACCACACATTGGGTTCCGGTAACTCGACCCCTCTCGGCTTATTAACCGCCTCGATCTCTGTCCAGGAATTGCAACTAGTTTCTGGTGTTTGTAGGTAGTGCTAGTAGTCTACCAAGTGGCACCCGGTATAGGTGGGCTTGGGACAGACTAGGCACAGTGGTACGGTGTACCAAGTGGCACCTGGATGGTGGGCTTCGGAACCCTGCTCACATCATTTGGGGCCATGAGCGACACCCCGGCCGGATCTCCTTGCGGATGGAACCCGAATAGGCGATAAACCTGGACTAGAGACTTGTGTGGTTAGTCAGGTCGTGGCCGACTCCCTCGCCAGGCTTCCGCTTGAAGGTTGCCGAGATACACGACGTGTACATGGTGGTAAGTGGCGAGAGCGTGTGTGAAGAAGTACACCCCTGCAGGGTTAACATCATCTATTCCAATAGCCGTGTCCGTGTAAAGGACTTCTAGGTTGCCTGTACAGTTCATAGACAAGTGAAAGTGGATACTCTAAAATGCGCAAGATAAGCGTGAGTGGTATGGATTGCGTTCTCGTAGGGAGACGAGAGCGGATCCATAGTGGTGTATTGATATGGTGAATATGTGGACTCGTGTGCGCCACCTCAAAAGAGTTACTTGCAGTCATAGTTTAGGATAGCCACTGAGTCAAAGTTGGCTTGCTGCAGTCAAACTCCACCACCCCTTTGTTGATACTGATGCACATGTAGCTAGTTCTGATGTAAGTCTTGCTGGGTACATTTGTACTCACATTTGCTTAATTTATGTTTTTGCAGAGAGACTTCAGTCTCGCTAGTAGTTCCGCGTGGACTTCGACGTTTAGCTTTTTACCTCACCTACGATCTTGTGCCCTCGGCAGGGTCTTGTAGATAGTCAGGCTTCTCAGCCTTTTTCATTTGTAGTTGTCTGTACTCAGACAAGTTAAGCTTCCGCTTGTGCTTTGACTTGTATGCTCTGAATGTTGGGTCATGAGACCCATGTTTGTAATATCTCGCTCCTCGGAGCCTAATGAATAAATACTCTGAGTCATAGAGTCTTGTTGCGATGCCATGTTGTATTTGCACATATCGAGCATATTGTGTGTATGATTGAAATGCTTGGTATGTGTGGGATCCGACAACCTAGTTGCTTATCCTTGGTAGCCTCTCTTATGGGGAAATGTAGTCTTGTGCTTCCATGAGCCATAGTAGTTCGCTACAGCCCGGTTCACCGGAGTCCTGCTAGCCTAGCACTACTGCTCCGGAACAATTGACTGGCCGGCATGTGATTCACTTTGTTCCTGTGTCTGTCCCTTCGGGGTAATGTCACGCGGTGAAATCCGGAGTCCTGCCTAGCCTGATATAGCCCGGGGTACCCGGAGTCCTGTTAGCCCAGTGCTACAGCCCGGATTCGCACGCTACTGACCGACATGCCTGATGTTGATTCATGTATGCCTGTCCCCGTAAGTTAGTGCCACTTTGGGTTCACGACTAGTCATGTTGTCCCGGGTTCTCTATCATATGGATGCTAGCGACACTATCATATACGTGAGCCAAAAGGCGCAAACGGTCCCGGGCCATGGTAAGGCGACACCCGTGGGAATACCGTGTGTGAGGCCGCAAAGTGATATGAGGTGTTACCGGCTAGATCGATGTGACTTGGAATCGGGGTCCTGCCAGCGTTGGTATCAGAGCCTGACTGCCTGTAGGATTACCAAGCCAAACCGGTCGAAGTTGAGTCTAGAAATGCTTTAGTTATATGTAGGGGAATTGATTGTGGGAGGGAACGTAAGGCTCTTTTTACTTCTTTACCTTATGCCATTCTGATCTGAGTCACCCTCTTCTTTCCTACGTGGGTTAAGGACTAGGATCTCATCTCTCTACCAGGTTCATGTGTTACTAATTCGTAGAATCTTAGGATTGTTAGTTCCAGGCCTTAGTTCAGTTTCTACTATTTTTAGTATGTTGTCAGTTGAACCAGAACCTTGATATGATGTTGTTAAGTGACTATGCAAATCCTTGTGAATGTCTCAAATCTTTTTCTGAGTCATCCCAGGTTTCTAAATAGTCTGATGCACTTGCAATCATTCCTCCATGTTCCTGGTGTCCATTTGGGCCAGATTAATCACACTAATCGGTGAGTTGAGGTACTCTGTTGCCTCGACATATATGTTGGAGCTATTATTATGACTCTAGGTGTTTTAGGGAGTCACCTAGTAATCTAGCCATGTTTTGTGTTCCCGGTGTGATGATTCTGGCCATCTTTCTCGAAAGCATCCCGTGATGCCATTTAGTAGTAGGTATTCTACTCCTGGGTTCTGGACCCGAGATTCACTCCACTCACCTTCCGTTGATAGTGTTTGCTAGTTCCTTTAGGATATTAGTAACCTTTGTGATAGTCCTCGAGGTCCATGGTATCTCATTCTTCCAATGCCATGAACCAGCCAAGGCGGACGTTCTCTGAACAAAAAGATCACAACCAGAGTGTTCTTGATGAGTTCTCGATTCTATGTTGTGACTCTTCCAGTTCTACCTTTCTGCATGGGTTATCCGGAAGAAATATGTTGAACTCGTTCGACATGCTAATCTATGCATCCACAACTCAGAAAATTGTATGTTCCATTGAGTTGTCCCTCTTTAGTTATTTTCTGACCGTCGTCTATCAATTGATAGTCAAGAGTATGCGTGCATTCGTTCATCGATGCCATTATTCTTGTGGTCTGTCAAGCCATTCTACTCCGGAATGACTTAGGAGAAACAAACTCTAGTACCTCATCCATATCTAGGATTGGGTCAAAGAAATTGTATTCCAATGATCAAAATGCCAATCCGGCTTTTTATTCTGTTCTACCCCGAAGTATTACCGTCTTATGTCAAGAACATCATGGGAATTGCACACCATCTTATGAATTCTTGATACAGTGATACCTCTCGACATCGTTGTTCATTCCTCGGTTCCCATGTTGCTGCAACCGGAATACCGACAAGTGAATCATGATGTGTGAAATCAATACTCCTAGCAACTCTGTTGCTTGATAGTTAATGGACAATACTCTCATCGTGTTGGATATCGAAGAACGGTTCTAGGAAAGATTGTGCTACCTAGTCCTTATTTCTGGTGCACTCTTTGATCAATGAGTTAGGATTATTCAATCCCTTGCTTATTTGATCATATCGTCTTGCCCTGAAAAGCAAGATTGTTCTCGAGCTTAGAGAAATATCGGTGGTTCGTGATTTTCCGAATATCTTCTCGGAAGTATTTCCAGGTTGTCCCCTGACTGCTATGTTGAGCTCATGATCAAGTCGGTTCCCTTGTAACCACCCCTTCTCCAAGAATTCTATGTTGGATACCCTGAACTTGTTGGCTGAGCTAAACAACAACTTGGAGAGTTGGAAGATGCAAGCTTGTCCGACTTAGTTCGTCGCTAAGGGATATTTTTGTGTGTGTTTGTTGAAGAAGATGATATCTTCATCGATTGATCCTCGTGATCAATTGTTGGATCTATTGTCTTACCCAAATCTTTGTTTTGCGTGTGGGTTATCCTCAATTCAAATCAGAACAAACGATGTTCGTAATGTTGTCTTACTCGCGGTTGATACCTCGAGCATACACCATTATATCCTTTGGTCTGACCAATGCTATCACCTTGTTCACATAGTCGTGGAATTCCACTTTATGGAAATCTTGATAAATTGTTGTTGAGCCCATGACAACATCCTTATCTCCTCCATGATGTTGTTGTACATCAAGCTAGTGTTGGAAATTTGTGTAAGCATTTCTTCGTGTTTTGTTCGTGAAGTATATGTTTTCGTGAAAGAAGTGACTTTCTCCAAGTTCACGTGCATTAGGTGTAAGTTGCTGCCGTGAAATTGAGAATGTTTGTTTCACTTCCTCTGGAATCATCACAAGTCAGTCATGCATACATGTGAAGTATTCTGTGTTCTAGAGACTTGCAACCTTCATTCTATATGAATCCCTAGCACACCAAGCCACTGATTGATTTGTTCAAGGAAAAGTAGTTCTTAAGTGCTGCCGGTGTCAAAAACCGGCGGATCTCGGGTAGGGGGTCCCGAACTGTGCGTCTAGGCGGATGGTAACAGGAGACAAGGGACACTATGTTTTTACCCAGGTTCAGGCCCTCTCGATGGAGGTAAAACCCTACTCCTGCTTGATTAATATTGATGATATGGGTGGTACAAGAGTAGATCTACCACGAGATCAATGAGGCTAAACCCTAGAAGCTAGCCTATGGTATGATTGTTGTTCGTCCTACGGACTAAAACCCTCCGGTTTATATAGACACCGGAGAGGGCTAGGGTTACACAGAGTTGGTTACAATGGTAGGAGATCTACATATCCGTATCGCCTAGCTTGTCTTCAACGCCAAGGAAAGTCCCATCCGGACACGGGACGAAGTCTTCAATCTTGTATCTTCATAGTCCAGGAGTCCGGCCAAAGGTCATAGTCCGGCTACCCGGACACCCCCTAATCCAGGACTCCCTCAGTAGCCCCTGAACCAGGCTTCAATGACGACGAGTCCGGCGCGCAGTTTTGTCTTCGGCGTTGCAAGGCGGGTTCTTCTCCAAATTCCGTGTATCTGTTGAATAGTGTCCTGCTTCATGTGAATGTTGCGCTCCTTGGCTTCCACGCCCAATTATGGTCGTCTTCCACGCGTCAAGCGAATGCGAAAAGCCAGGGTATTTTTACATTGACCCCCCTAGCCGCGCAAATGAGCTGCCCATAAAAGAGACGAGGATTTAGATCTGTATCACACCACCTGTTGGGTAACGTAGTAATTTCAAAATTTTCCTACGCACACGCAAGATCATGGTGATGCACAGCAACGAGAGGGGAGAGTGTTATCTACGTACCCACGCAGACCGACTGCGGAAGCGATCACACAACGTAGAGGAAGTAGTCGTACGTCTTCCCGATCCGACCGATCGAAGCACCGTTACTCCGGCACCTCCAAGTTCTTAGCACACGTACAGCTCGATGACGATCCCCGGACTCCGATCCAGCAAAGTGTCGGGGAAGAGTTCCGTCAGCACGACGGCGTGGTGACGATCTTGATGTTCTATCGACGCAGGGCTTTGCCTAAGCACTACAACGATATGATCAAGGTGGATTATCGTGGCAGGGGGCACCGCACACGGCTATGGCACGATCACGGGGATCAATTGTGTGTCTATGGGGTGCCCCCTGCCTCAGTATATAAAGGATGGAGGAGGAGGAGGCCGGCCAAGGCTATTGGTGCGGCCAGGATGGGAGTCCTACTAGGACTCCAAGTCCTAGTAGGAGTCCATCAAGAGGGGAGGAAGGGAGAAGGAAGTGGAGGAGTAGGAAAGGTGGCCGGCCCCCTTTTCCCTAGTCCAATTCGGACTAGAGGGGAGGGGGGCGCAGCAGCCTTTTTCCTCTTCCCACTAAAGCCCATCAAGGCCCATTACTTCTCCCGTAACTACCCGGTACTCCGAAAAAATACCCGAATCACTCGGAACCTTTCCGATGTTCGAATATAGTCGTCCAATATATCGATCTTTACGTCTCGACCATTTCGAGACTCCTCGTCATGTCCCCGATCTCATCTGGGACTCCGAACTCCTTCGGTACATCAAAACTCATAAACTCATAATATAACTGTCATCGTAACGTTAAGCGTGCGGACCCTACGGTTCGAGAACAATGTAGACATGACTGAGACACATCTCCGGTCAATAACCAATAGAGGGACCTGGATGCCCATATTGGCTCCTACATATTCTACGAAGATCTTTATCGGTCAGACCGCATAACAACATACGTTGTTCCCTTTGTCATCGGTATGTTACTTGCCCGAGATTCGATCGTCGGTATCCAATACCTAGTTCAATCTCGTTATCGGCAAGTCTCTTTACTCGTTCCGTAATACATTATCTCACAACTAACATATTAGTTGCAATGCTTGCAAGGCTTATGTGATGTGCATTACCAAGAGGGCCCAGAGATACCTCTCCGACAATCGGAGTGACAAATCCTAATCTCGAAATACGCCAACCCAACATCTACCTTTGGAGACACCTGTAATGCTCCTTTATAATCACCCATTTACGTTGTGACGTTTGGTAGCACCCAAAGTGTTCCTCCGACGGGGAGTTGCATCATCTCATAGTCATAGGAACATGTATAAGTCATGAAGAAAGCAATAGCAACATACTAAACGATCGGGTGCTAAGCTAATGGAATGGGTCATGTCAATCAGATCATTCAACTAATGATGTGACCTCGTTAATCAAATAACAACTCTTTTGTCCATGGTTAGGAAACATAACCATCTTTGATTAACGAGCTAGTCAAGTAGAGGCATACTAGTGACACTCTGTTTGTCTATGTATTTGCACATGTATTATGTTTCCGGTTAATACAATTCTAGCATGAATAATAAACATTTATCATGATATAAGGAAATAAATAATAACTTTATTATTGCCTCTAGGGCATATTTCCTTCAGTCTCCCACTTGCACTAGAGTCAATAATCTAGTTCACATCGCCATGTGATTTAACAGCAATAGTTCACATCACCATGTGATTAACACCCATAGTTCACATTGTCATGTGACCAACACTCAAAGGGTTTACTAGAGTCAGTAATCTAGTTCACATATCTATGTGATTAACACCCAAAGAGTACTAAGGTGTGATCATGTTTTGCTTGTGAGATAATTTTAGTCAACGGGTCTGTCACATTCAAATCCGTAAGTATTTTGCAAGTTCTATGTCTACAATGCTCTACACGGAGCTACTCTAGCTAATTGCTCCCACTTTCAACATGTATCTAGATTGAGACTTAGAATCATCTGGATCAGTGTCAAAAACTTGCATCGACGTAACCCTTTACGACGAACCTTTTTGTCACGTCCATAATCGAGAAACATATCCTTATTTCACTAAGAATAATTCTGACCGCTGTCCAGTGATCTACTCCTAGATCACTATTGTACTCCCTTGCCAAATCAATGCAGGGTATACAATAGATCTGGTATACAGCATGACATACTTTATAGAACCTATGGCCAAGGCATAGGGAATGACTTTCATTCTCTTTCTATCTTCTGCCGTGGTCGAGCTTTGAGTCTTACTCAACTTCACACCTTGTAATACAGGCAAGAACTCTTTCTTTGACTGCTCCATTTTGAACTACTTCAAAATCTTGTCAAGGTATGTACTCATTGAAAAAACTTATCAAGCGTCTTGATCTATCTCTATAGATCTTGAAGCTCAATATGTAAGCAGCTTCACCGAAGTCTTTCTTTGAAAAAACTCCTTTCAAACACTCCTTTATGCTTTACAGAACAATTCTACATTATTTCCGATCAACAATATGTCATTCACATATACTTATCAGAAATGCTGTAGTGCTCCCACTCACTTTCTCATAAATACAGGCTTCACCGCAAGTCTGTATAAAACTATATGCTTTGATAAACTCATCAAAGCATATATTCCAACTCCGAGATGCTTGCACCAGTCCACAGATGGATCGCTGGAGCTTGCACATTTTGTTAGCACCTTTCGAATTGACAAAAAACTTTTGGTTGCATCATATACAACTCTTCTTTAATAAATCCATTAAGGAATGCAGTTTTGTTTATCCGTTTGCCAGATTTCATAAAATGCGGCAATTACTAACATGATTCGGACAGACTCAAGCATAGATACGAGTGAGAAGCTCTCATCGTAGTCAACACCTTGAACTTGTCGAAAACCTTTTTGCGACAATTCTAGCTTTGTAGATAGTAACACTACTATCAGCGTCCGTCTTCCTCTTGAAGATCCATTTATTCTCAATTTCTTGCCGATCATCGGGCAAGTCAACCAAAGTCCAAACTTTGTTCTCATACATGGATCATATCTCAGATTTCATGGCCTCAAACCATTTCGCGGAATCTGGGCTCATCATCGCTTCCTCATAGTTCGTAGGTTCGTCATGGTCAAGTAACATGACCTCCAGAACAGGATTACCGTACCACTGTGGTACGGATCTCACTCTGGTTTACCTACGAGATTCGGTAGTAACTTGATCTGAAGTTACATGATCATCATCATTAGCTTCCTCACTAATTGGTGTAGTAGTCACAAGAACAGATTTTGTGATGAACTACTTTCCAATAAGGGAGAAGGTACAATTACCTTATCAAGTTATCTACTTTCCTCCCACTCACTTCTTTCGAGAGAAACTCCTTCTCTAGAAAAACTCCGAATTTAGCAACAAAAGTCTTGCCTTCGGATTTGTGATAGAAGGTGTACCCAACAGTATCCTTTTGGGTATCCTATGAAGACATATTTCTCTGATTTGGTTTTGAGCTTATCAGGATGAAACTTTTTCACATAAGCATTGCAACCCCAAACTTTTAAGAAACGACAACTTTGGTTTCTTGCCAAACCACAGTTCATACGGTGTCGTCTCAACAGATTTAGATGGTGCCCTTTTAACGTGAATGCAGCTGTCTCTAATGCATAACCCCAAAACGATAGTGGTAGATCGGTAAGAGACATCATTGATTGCACTATATCCAATAAAGTACAGTTATGACGTTCGGACACACCATTATGCTGTGGTGTTCGTTGTGGCATGAGTTTGTGAAACTATTCCACATTGTTTTAATTGAAGACCAAACTTGTAACTCAAATATTTGTCTCCGCGATCAGATCGTAGAAACTTTATTTTCTTGTCACGATGATTTTCACTTCACTCTAAAATTCTTTGAACTTTTCAAATGTTTCAGACTTATGTTTCATCAAGTAGATATACTCATATCTTCTCAAATCATCTGTGAAGATCAGAAAATAATGATACCTGTCGCGAGCCTCAATATTCATCGGAGCACATACATCAGTATGTATGATTTCCAACAAATCTTTTGCTCGCTCCATTGTTCCGAAGAACAGAGTCTTAGTCATCTTGCCCATGAGGCATGGTTTGCAAGCATCAACTGATTCATAATCAAGTGATTCCAAAAGCCCATCAGCATGGAGTTTCTTCATGTGCTTTACACCAATATGAGCTAAACGGCAGTGCTACAAATAAGTTGCACTATCATTATTAACTTTGCATCTTTTGATTTCAATATTATGATTATGTGTATCACTACGATCGAGATCCAATGAACTGTTTTCATTGGGTGTGTAACCATATAAGGTTTTATTCATGTAAACAGAACAACAATTTATTCTCTTACTTAAATGAATAACTGTATTACAATAAACATGATCAAATCATATTCATGCTCAACGCAAACACCAAATAACACTTATTCAGGTTCAACACTAATCCTGAAAGTATAGGGAGTGTGCGATGATGATCATATCAATCTTGGAACCACTTCCAACACACATCGTCACTTCACCCTTAACTAGTCTTTGTTTATTCTGCAACTCCTGTTTTGAGTTACTAACCTTAGCAACTGAACCAGTATCGAATACCGAGGGGTTGCTATAAACACTAGTAAAGTACACATCAATAACAGTATATCCAATATACCTTTGTTTACATTGCCATCCTTCTTATCCACCAAATACTTGGGGCAGTTCCACTTCCAGTGACCAGTCCCTTTGCAGTAAAAGCACTTAGTCTCAGGCTTAGGATCAGACTTGGACTTCTTCACTTGAGCAACAACTTGCTTACCGTTCTTCTTGAAGTTCCCCTTCTTCCCTTTGCCCTTTTCTTGAAACTAGTGGTCTTGTCAACCATCAACACTTGATGTTTTTCTTGATTTCTACCTTCGTTGATTTCAGCATTACGAAGAGCTTGGGAGTTGTTTCCGTTATCCCTTGCATATTATAGTTCATCACGGAGTTCTACTAACTTGGTGATGGTGACTAGAGAATTCTGTCAATCACTATCTTATCTGGAAGATTAACTCCCACTTGATTCAAGCGATTGTAGTACTCAGACAATCTGGGCACATGCTCACTAGTTGAGCGATTCTCCTCCATCTTTTAGCTATAGAACTTGTTGGAGACTTCATATCTCTCAACTCGGGTATTTGCTTGAAATATTAACTTCAACTCCTGGAGCATCTCATATGTTCCATGACGTTCAAAACATCTTTAAAGTCCCGATTCTAAGCCATTAAGCATGGTGCACTAAACTATCAAGTAGTCATCATATTGAGCTAGGCAAACGTTCATAACGTCTGCATCTGCTCCTGCAATAGGTCTTTCACCTAGCGGTGCATCAAGGACATAATTCTTTTGTGCATCAATGAGGATAAACCTCTAATCACGGATCCAATCCGCATCATTGCTACTAACATCTTTCAACACAATTTTCTCTAGGAACATATCAAAATAAACACAGGGAAGCAACAACGTGAGCTATTGATCTACAACATAATTTGCAAAATACTACCAGGACTAAGTTCATGATAAATTTAAGTTCAATTAATCATATTACTTAAGAACTCCCACTTAGATAGACACCCCTCTAACCCTCTAAGTGATCACGTGATCCAAATCAACTAAACCATGTCCGATCATCACGTGAGATGTTGTAGTTTCATCGGTGAACATCATTATGTTGATCATATCTACTATATGATTCACGCTCGACCTTTCGGTCTCCGTGTTCCGAGGCCATATCTGTATATGCTTGGCTCGTCAAGTATAACCTGAGTATTCCGCGTGTGCAACTGTTTTGCACCCGTTGTATTTGAACGTAGAGCCTATCACACCCGATCATCACGTGGTGTCTCAGCACGAAGAACTTTCGCAACGGTGCATACTCAGGGAGAACACTTCTTGATAATTTAGTGAGAGATCATCTTATAATGCTACCGTCAATCAAAGCAAGATAAGATGCATAAAAAGATAAACATCACATGCAATCAATATAAGTGATATGATATGGCCATCATCATCTTGTGCTTGTGATCTCCATCTCCGAAGCACCGTCATGATCACCATCGTCACCGGCGCGACACCTTGATCTCCATCGTAGCATCGTTGTCGTCTCGCCAATCTTATGCTTCCACGACTATCACTACCGCTTAGTAATAAAGTAAAGCATTACATCGCGATTGCATTGCATACAATAAAGCGACAACCATATGGCTCCTGCCAGTTGCCGATAACTTGGTTACAAAACATGATCATCTCATACAATAAAATTTAGCATCATGCCTTGACCATATCACATCACAACATGCCCTGCAAAAACAAGTTAGACGTCCTCTACTTTGTTGTTTGCAAGTTTTACGTGGCTGCTACGGGCTTTAAGTAAGAACCAATCTCACCTATGCATCAAAACCACAACGATAGTTTGTCAAATAGACTCCGTTTTAACCTTCTCAAGGACCGGGCGTAGTCACACTCGGTTCAACTAAAGTTGGAGAGACAGTCGCCCGCAAGCCATCTATGTGCAAAGCACGTCGAGGGAACCGGTCTCGCGTAAGCGTACGCGTAAGGTTGGTCCGGGTCGTCTCGTCCAACAATACCGCCGAACCAAAGTATGACATGCTGGTAGGCAGTATGACTTATATCGTCCACAACTCACTTGTTTTCTACTCGTGCACATAACATCAAACCATAAAACCTAGGCTCGGATGCCACTGTTGGGTAACGTAGTAATTTCAAAATTTTCCTACGCACACGCAAGATCATGGTGATGCACAGCAATGAGAGGGGAGAGTGTTGTCTACGTACCCACGCAGACCGACTATGGAAGCGATCACACAACATAGAGGAAGTAGTCGTACGTCTTCCCGATCCGACCGATCGAAGCACCGTTACTCCGGCACCTCCGAGTTCTTAGCACACGTACAGCTCGATGACGATCCCCGGACTCCGATCCAGCAAAGTGTCGGGGAAGAGTTCCGTCAGCACGACGGCGTGGTGACGATCTTGTTGTTCTACCGACGCAGGGCTTCGCCTAAGCACTACAACGATATGATCGAGGTGGATTATGGTGGCAGGGGGCACCGCACACGGCTATGGCACGATCACGGGGATCAATTGTGTGTCTATGGGGTGCCCCCTGCCTCAGTATATAAAGGATGGAGGAGGAGGAGGCCGGCCAAGGCTATTGGTGCGGCCAGGATGGGAGTCCTACTAGGACTCCAAGTCCTAGTAGGAGTCCATCAAGAGGGGAGGAAGGGAGAAGGAAGTGGAGGAGTAGGAAAGGTGGCCGGCCCCCTTTTCCCTAGTCCAATTCGGACTAGAGGGGAGGGGGCGCAGCAGCCTTTTTCCTCTTCCCACTAAAGCCCATCAAGGCCCATTACCTCTCCCGTAACTACCCGGTACTCCGAAAAATACCCGAATCACTCGGAACCTTTCCGATGTCCGAATATAGTCGTCCAATATATCGATCTTTACGTCTCGACCATTTCGAGACTCCTCGTCATGTCCCCGATCTCATCCGGGACTCCGAACTCCTTCGGTACATCAAAACTCATAAACTCATAATATAACTGTCATCGTAACGTTAAGCGTGCGGACCCTACGGTTCGAGAACAATGTAGACATGACTGAGACACATCTCCGGTCAATAACCAATAGCGGGACCTGGATGCCCATATTGGCTCCTACATATTCTACGAAGATCTTTATCGGTCAGACCGCATAACAACATACGTTGTTCCCTTTGTCATCGGTATGTTACTTGCCCGAGATTCGATCGTCGGTATCCAATACCTAGTTCAATCTCGTTATCGGCAAGTCTCTTTACTCGTTCCGTAATACATTATCTCACAACTAACATATTAGTTGCAATGCTTGCAAGGCTTATGTGATGTGCATTACCAAGAGGGCCCAGAGATACCTCTCCGACAATCGGAGTGACAAATCCTAATCTCGAAATACGCCAACCCAACATCTACCTTTGGAGACACCTGTAATGCTCGTTTATAATCACCCATTTACGTTGTGACGTTTGGTAGCACCCAAAGTGTTCCTCCGGCGGGGAGTTGCATAATCTCATAGTCATAGGAACATGTATAAGTCATGAAGAAAGCAATAGCAACATACTAAACGATCGGGTGCTAAGCTAATGGAATGGGTCATGTCAATCAGATCATTCAACTAATGATGTGACCTCGTTAATCAAATAACAACTCTTTTGTCCATGGTTAGGAAACATAACCATCTTTGATTAACGAGCTAGTCAAGTAGAGGCATACTAGTGACACTCTGTTTGTCTATGTATTCACACATGTATTATGTTTCCGGTTAATACAATTCTAGCATGAATAATAAACATTTATCATGATATAAGGAAATAAATAATAACTTTATTATTGCCTCTAGGGCATATTTCCTTCACCACCTTCCCTTCGCGAGCATTCATCGGAGCGCATCTGACAGAGACCCATTCCATCATGGCCAGTCGACGCATCTCCTCCTCTCGCCTTCCCAGCCCTCAGCCTGGAGATTGGGGGAGATGTTCCATCCCGTACAGCGAGCTAGTGATGCTCCAAACCAAGGGATTTCTCCCTCCAGCCTACATGGTCCCTTATTTGATAAGAGGGCTCGGATTTCCAATCCATCCGTTTCTCCGGGGGCTCCTGGAGTTCTACGGCCTCCAGTTGCACCACCTTACGCCTGCCTCCGTATTGCATATTGCGGGCTTCGTAGCCCTTTGCGAGTTGTTTTTGTGCTGCGTGGCTCATTTCACGCTGTGGAAGAAACTGTTCTGCCTTCTGCCCCGTTCCCAAAAGGGGTCAATATATCAAGTGGGCGGAGCTTAAGTATGGCGCATTGCTGGGTCCGGATATCCACCCGGAACCCCAAAGAAGATGTCTGAAGACTGGCCTTCGGAATGGTTTTACATAGAAGACGTCCTGCTGCCGGATCCTGTTCGGATCGGCCTTCCTGAGTTCGATGATGCTCCCCTGAAGAAGCGCCTAAGATGGCGTCCACGGAGCCCTCAGAAGGAAAATGACAAGGACGTTTTTTACCTGATGGGCCGGATAAAGTTGCTGGCTCATTCTGGACTGACCATGAGCGGGGTCATGGCCATATGCATTATGCGAGGGGTGCAGCCGCTTCAATATATGGGCCACCCCATGTGGGACTTCAATGGGGAGGACGATGCCACGCTACGGCCGTAAGGGGACGGGATCGGTCGCCGCTCTAGCAAACTTCTTGTCCGCTTTGTACAAGGGAGAAGAGGAGAAATTTCTTCGCGTCAACCCACGGGGCGGATTTTCCATGTACGAGCCTCCAAGCTGGGTAAGCGGACACTCTTTCTCGCCTATCCGTTTTATATTCCCATGGTTAAGTATTTAGCCTAGAGATTTCAACGCAGGAGCTGCGCCAGGCGGTCAAGGAAATAAACAGCCCTCCTCCACAACCCGAGGATCCAGGACGGTTCCTCGACCCGGACGCCCAAGAGGATCCGGACTTATCTATGGAGCTTATCGATGTGGTGTATCATCAATTAAGCAAGGACAACGCCTTGGTGGCCATTACGGCCGATTATCCTGGACTTCTCCCAACCTCACCAGTAACTGAGACTGAAGTCCCAATATCTTGAAAATGATCCATCTGTGCTTATTTTTTATCGTCGTATACAAATGGTGTTTTTTAGGGGAGGTCTTTGAGGCGGAAGGCTAAGCCTACGGCGGCTAGCCAACAAGGGGCAACAAGGCCCAGCAGGCTGAAAAGAAGTGCAGTCCGGATCGAGACGCCAGCGCAACGGTATGGTGTGCTACCTTATTCCCAGGTGTCATTCCTTTAAAGGCATACTAACACTCGTGTTCTCTTTAGGAAAAAGAGCGCTCGCCGGACTACATCCGGAGAGGTTGCCAATCGCGCCTCGACCAGCCAGGCTCAATGGCCAGGTCCGGAGGCGGAGACGAACACGAGGCGCGCACCGGGCATTCCTCCGACAGAGGATGCGGACCGGCTATCTGCCACCAATTTCGAAGTGGAGAGTGCCATGAACCACAGGCGTCGCCGGACAGTTCTTCGCGACGCTTGTTTCTCCCAAGAGGCATTGGATGCCTTCAATTCGGGAGATGCGTACCTCTGTGCTGCTCAAAATGGTCTAGCCAGAGCCACGAAGCAGTATGTAACAGACATACAGGTGAGAAAATTTGATGATTGTATATATCAGTAGCCCACGAGACTTGAAACAGTTAGAATAACTTATTTAAGAACCATTTGTTATGCAGGGTCTAACAGAAAAGAATGCTCAACTATCCCGGGAGCTAGAAGAGTGCAAAGCCCAACTTGAGGCCGCACTGGCCGTGGCAGGGGAGCCTAAGGAGACCCCCTCTGGTAACACATTCTTCAAAAGATGAGTATTTTGTGAAGTGCAGCGTGTGTGCAGATCTGACAAATAAAATTGCAAATGGTGCCGGAGTAGATCCGAATAAACAACACCTCCTACGCCAGTTAAAAGCCGGTGAGAGCGTTCTTAAAAAGGTGAGGCAGGAGAAGAATAATCTCCAAGATTCCAATACCCGGCTGGGCGAGGAACTAAAAGATGTTCGTGCCCAGCTATCGGACTCCGTGAAGGAGAATAGGCGGCTTCGACGCGACATTTTTAGTAAGTGCTTGAGCGAACTCCGGAAAAAGAGTTCGGCGACGAAGTCGATTAACAGAGTTATGTCTGTAGGTCTACTAACAGGTCGGCCTGCAGAGGAAATGCCCGGTTCGACGGGTGACCTTCTTCCCGAGCTCTCACAACTGCACGAACGAGTTCGGCAGGTGATGCAAGGCGTCGCCCGGGCCCTGTGGCCATCCATCTCCATGCCCAAAGGCCTTGGAGAGCTTGCAGAGAAGCTGAAGGGGGCGCAGCGGTATTTCCGATTGTGGAAGATATTAGCCTGCCGTCAAGGCGCCAGGGAGGCTTGGGCCATGGTGAAGACACGATACACGAAGGCTGACCCAAACCACATGGCCGAGGTTGGACCTGTGGGGCCCGATGGGAAAGAGATCCCTGTGAGCTTAGTCTACGGACAAGTAGAATTGGCCGCAAAGTATTCCCAACAAGACTGTAAACTAGACAGCCTATTAGATGGTATCGAAGAGGAATACAATCAGTTGAATTAACTATGTAATTTTAAGTGACATATATAATGCCTTCTAGCTGGATTGTAGATCGTTTGTCATGGTGGACCTTTTCGCTTCGACCTCGGGACCTAACGGTCTTGAGTGTGTCCGAATACCCTCTCGGTTATGTAAGAACCGGGGCATGCATGGAGACCAGACGTAGGGTTCATTAGTGCTTGAACAGACAAGTGCCCAACTAGTTATGTTATATTACATGGTTAGTAAGAAACATCTTCTAGGGAGAATAGTTCCGTTAGGGGTTCCTTTCCCTGGGAGGCATGCCCTAAAGTGCATGTCCGGACTGTGAAAAGAAACGCAGAAAAAAGCATCTGGGGGTGCATAAATAAATAAGTAAAAAATCATCTTTAGTTCACCGAATGAATATTCCCTTAAGAACGCTAGCTTTCGGCTTCACCCAGTCTGAGGTACACATCCGGCTGACCCGGCAGTAACAATCGCAGAGGTGCTCCCTTTACCACCTAGCCGAACAATCGGGAACGTAGGGGTAAGCACAGGAGCCAGGCAACCCAGCTTGGCCAAAACTTAAGTCATATCGATGCATATAATGGTGAATAAAAGGTACATGCAGAAGTGTGACACATGTGTTGGGCATGAAGCCCGTATAAATAAGCTTCTGTAAGAGAAGCCCCCAGGTTTAATGAGCGCGGATAGCGTGTCAATTATGTGCGAACAAGGCGCGAATGAGCCTTTAAAGGCTATCAGAGAAAAGGAGGGGAGAAGGAGAGAAAAATAAGACAGATAGTATATAATGAGTGGACGGAGGAAGGAGACGAACACAGAGTCCGGCGCTAGGCGTAGAATCTTCGGAGACGGGCTGCGTTCCATGGGTTCGGCTCGAGTTGGTTATCCGATGCATCTCGCAGACGGTACGCTCCACCAGTCAGGACTTGGTCAATAATGAAGGGACCTTCCCATTTGGGCTTGAATTTGTCCTTTTTCTTATCCGGCAAGCGTAGAACTAATTCGCCAACATTGTAAGTCTTGGCCCGTACTTCTCTGCTTTGGTATCTTCGAGCCTGCTGTTGATAGAATGCGAAATGGGCTTTCGCCACATCACGCTCCTCCTCCAAGGCATCCAGGCTGTCCTGCCAATCGAGCTCGGCTTCTCTTTCTTCATACATGCGCACTCGAGGTGAGTCATGAATTATGTCGCAGGGCAGAACTGCCTCTGCGCCGTATACCATGAAAAATGGTGTGAATCCGGTAGTGCGGTTTGGCGTGGTTCGCAGCCCCCAGAGTACGGAGTCGAGCTCCTCGACCTAGTGCGTATTAGATTTCGTGAGGGACCGCACTAATCTGGGTTTAATGCCGCTCATAATAAGACCATTTGCTCGCTCGACTTGACCGTTAGTTTGTGGGTGATAGACTGAAGCATAATCGAGCTTGATGCCCATGTTTTTGCACCAGAGTTTTACCTCGTCGGCCGTAAAGTTCGTGCCATTATCAGTGATGATGCTATGACACCATAACGGTGTACGGCCCCGGATATGAAGTCTATCACGGGTCCGGATTCGGCCGTTTCGACCGGCTTGGCCTCTATCCATTTGGTGAACTTATCCACCATGACCAATAAGTATTTTTGCTTGTGGGTTCCTCCTTTAAGGGGTCCAACCATGTCAAGCCCCCAGACCGCGAAGGGACATGTGATGGGGATAGTTCGAAGGGCGGTAGGTGGCATATGGCTTTGGTTAGCGAAGAGCTGGCAACCGACGCATCGTTTAACTAAGTCCTGAGCGTCTGCCCGGGCCATCGGCCCATAGAAGCCTGTACGGAAGGCCTTGCCTACAAGTGCCCGGGCTGCAGTGTGGTGACTGCCGAGTCCGGCATGAATTTCAGCCAGAAGATTCCGCCCTTCCTCTTCGGAGATACACCTTTGAAGGACTCCGGTGGTGCTTTTCTTATAAAGCTCTCCCTCATGGACTTTATAGGCTTTCGATCGCCGCACTATGCAGCATTCCTCGTTTTGGTCCTCGGGAAGTTCCTGCCTAGTTAGGTAGGCTAGGAATGGCTCTGTCCACGGGGCGATGACCGCCATTATTTCATGGGCCGACGATGTTACTTCGTTGGCGGAGCCCTCAATTATGTCAGGATGTTCGGTGTCGGGCGGTGAGGTTGTGTCCGGGCTATGATTTCTGTGGTCCCCTTCCCATACTACGGATGGCTTGAATAGCCTCTCCAAAAAAATGTTGGGAGGGACGGCATCGCGTTTTGCGCCGATGCGTGCCAGGACGTCTGCCTGATTGTTTTCCCGGGCTATATGGTGAAATTCGAGCCCTTCGAACCGAGCTGACATTTTTAGGACGGCATTGCGATACGCTACCATTTTCGGATCCTTGGCGTCAATGTCTCCATTTATTTGGGATATCGCGAGGTTCGAATCCCCGCGCACCTCTAGGCATTGAATGCCCATGCATATTGCCATCCGGAGACCATGTAGAAGGGCCTCATATTCGGCCGGATTATTGGAGCCCGTATACATTATCTGGAGTACGTATTGGACTGTATCCCCTGTTGGGGACGTCAGAACGACGCTAGCCCCCAGACCGGCCAACATTTTGGAGCCGTCAAAGTGCATGATCCAATTGGAGTATGTGTCGTACTCTTTAGGGAGTTCGGCTTCCGTCCATTCGGCGATGAAGTCGGCCAAAACTTGGGACTTAATAGCTCGCCGAGGCTTGTAGGTTATGTCAAACAGGAGGAGATCAATGGCACATTTGGCAATCCGGCCCGTTGCGTCGCGGTTGTTTATGATATCATTGAGTGGCACTTCTGAGGCTACCGTTATCGAACACTCTTGAAAGTAGTGCCGCAGTTTTCGGGATGCCATGAATACTGCGTATGCTGTCTTTTGATAATGCGGGTATCGGGACTTGCATGGAGTGAGGAGAGTGGACACATAGTAAACTGGCCTTTGTAGGGGGAATTTCTGTCCGTCCGCTTCTCGTTCGACAACAAGTACTGCGCTTACAACTTGATGAGTTGCCGCAATGTATAATAACATTGGTTCACCAATGTTTGGCGCGGCCAGGACTGGGTTTGTTGCCAATATGGCTTTTATTTCGTCGAGTCCGGCCGTGGCTGCATCCGTCCACTCGAAGTGTTCGGTGCGCCGAAGGAGGCGATAAAGGGGTAATGCCTTTTCTCCCAAGCGGGAGATGAAGCGGCTTAAAGCCGCCACACATCCGGTGAATTTTTGTATTTGTTTGAGGTCTTTTGGGGTATCCAGTTGTGACAGAGCTCGGATCTTGGCCAGATTTGCTTCAATTCCTCTACCGGATACAATGAAGCCCAAGAGCTTTCCGGCTGGTACGCCGAATACACATTTTTCCAGGTTGAGCTTGATGTCGTATGTTCGGAGGTGATCGAATGTGAGCCTCAAGTCGTCTACTAGAGATTCGGCATGTCTTGTTTTAACGACCACGTCATCTACATATGCCTCTACTGTTTTGCCGATCTGGCTTGCCAGACATGTTTGAATCATGCGCTGATATGTTGCGCCGGCGTTTTTGAGCCCGAAGGGCATTGTGTTGAAGCAGAATGGACCATATGGTGTGATGAATGCCGTTGCGTCTTGGTCTGATTCTGCCATCTAGATTTGATGGTAGCCGGAGTATGCGTCGAGGAAACACAATGAATCATGTCCTGCGGTAGCGTCGATGATTTGATCGATGCGGGGGAGGGGGAAGGGATCCTTTGGACAAGCCTTGTTAAGGTCTTCAAAATCAACGCACAGGCGCCAGGATTTGTCCTTCTTTGGTACCATCACCAGGTTTGCTAGCCAGTCCGGATGCTTTATATCTTTGATGAATCCGGCCTCTAATAGCTTGGCTAGTTCCTCTCCCATGGCCTGTCTCTTAGGTTAGGAAAATGCCGAAGACCCTGTTTGACTGGCTTGAATCCTTTTAGGATATTTAAGCTGTGTTCTGCCAGCCTGCGTGGGATTCCTGGCATGTCTAAAGGGTGCCAGGTGAAAATGTCCCAGTTCTCACGTAGGAACTCTCGCAGTGCGGCGTCTACATCAGGGTTTAACTGTGCCGTGATGGAAGCTGTTTTATTGGGGTCCGTTGGATGGACCTGGAATTTGACTATTTCGTCCGCCAGTTTGAAGGAAGTGGACTTGGATCTTTTGTCGAGTATCACATCGTCCCTATTCACCATGGAGCGCAGCGCAGTCAGTTCTTCAGCTGCTAGGGCTTCAGATAGTGCCTCGAGGGCCAGTGTGGCTGTCTTGTTTTCGGCACGGAGTGCTATGTCCGGATCACTAGCGAGAGTGATGATTCCGTTAGGCCCGGGCATCTTGAGCTTCATGTATCCGTAATGGGGTATTGCTTGGAAGATTGTAAACGCTTCCCGCCCTAGTAGAGCGTGGTATTCACTACTGAACGGGGCCACTTGGAACGTGACCTCTTTGGATCTGTAATTATCCGGCGTGCCGAACACCACATCTAGTGTGATTTTTCCTGTGCAGCGCGCTTCCCGACTGGGAATTATTCTTCTAAAGGTTGTGCTGCTTCGCTCAATGCGGTTCCAGTCTATTTCCATTTTTTGAAGGGTTTCCTCATAAATGAGGTTCAATCCGCTGCCGCCATCCATGAGTACCTTGGTGAGGCGAAAGTTGTCCACTATTGGACTGAGGACCAATGCGGCTGGTGTCGTGGTTCTAACTCTGACAATGATGTAGGGGGGTATGTATGGAGAGGCTAGATCTTAGCTATGGAGGAGTTATAAGCACACAAGGATTACGAGTTCAGGCCCTTCTCGGAGGAAGTAACATCCCTACGTCTCGGTGCCCGGAGGCGGTCGACTGAATTATGTGTGTATGAATAACAAGGGTGCGAGCCCTTGTCTCGAAGGAGGGGGGTGGCTTATATAGAGTGCGCCAGGACCCCGGCCAGCCCACATTACCAAGGGTTCAATGTACATTAAGGCGGGGCGTTACTGGTAACGCTGGTAATAAAGTGCTATGATGACCATAAAGACTACTTAATAGCCGACCGTTTGCCTGCGGAGTGACTTTAGATCTCCTGTCAGTCGAGTGGTTGGCTTCGTGGTCGAGTGATGGCTTCCTGGCCGAGTGTCTTGAATCCGTCGAGTGGGATACCTTCAAGTCGATTGAAAGGTGACTTCTTCCAGGGATGTCCTTGGGTAGGGCTCTTAGGACAGGTCCATGCCCCTACCCTAGGTACATAGCTTCGTCATTAGCCCCCGAATGGATCGAGGTTCGAGTGGGGAAGGAGTTGGGGGTCCTTCCAACTGGTTCTTAGCATCATATGAATGTCTTGCGCTGGATCAATCGCCACGGATGACGTTGTCAACTTCTTTCGGTCACCTTGATCCATTCTTGGTCTCTCGTCGAGTGAATTTCCTTACTTGTGAAACACCGAGTGCCGGCGTGAACGGGATCTTCTGTTTGATGAGTTGTTCTGCAGCCTGTGGATTTCGCGGGATTTGAACATCGGGAAGCGAGCGGGACGGGCGCGGCCGCAGTAATCGGGTGTGATAAGGCGGAAGCTCCTCGATTTCCGTGCCACCTTTTTCGCCACGTACTACGCGCGCGTCTGCTGTGGGATTTGACGGGATAGCCTGGGCCTACCAGTCAGCCACTCGGAAGCGGCCTCTTATAAGCCGCCGGCTCGGGGTTTCCAAACAGTACGCTTTCTCCTTTCTTTCTCCCTTCGCAAAGTCCTCCGCCACCTTCGCTCTCACCCTAGCGCCGCAGGCCCGTTCGAGATTTGCGGGCGACGATAGTGAAGGGCAAGACGTCTGCTCTGGAGCGCGCGAAGAAGGCGGCGGCGCAGGGGAAAGGGAAGAAGTCCGCTCGGGGCGGATCTTCCTCAATGACTGCTCTGCCCAGAGGCTGGATCCAGGGCGACTAGACGCCGTCAGTGATTCGGCAGGAAGATCTTGATGATATGGTTGAGGGAGGGGTCATTCCTTATGAAGCTGCGCGCCTCCCGGGGAGAGAAGTCGAGCCCCAACCTCTTGATGGTGAGTGTGTCCTCCTCGCCACCCATATCGATCGTGGGTTTTCTCTACCTCCTCATCCTTTTTTCCGGAGCTTTCAGAACTTCTTCGGAGCGCAGCTCCACCACTTCACTCCCAATTCTATCGTGTACCTTGCTGCTTTCATTTCCTTGTGTGAGGGTTTCTTGGGTTGCCGCCCCCATTGGGGACTCTTTAAGCACATCTTCACTTGCCATTCCTAATCAGTCAAGAAGGCCAAGTCGAGTGACGAAAGGACGCAGGTGATCCAGCTGTGCGGGGGCCTGGCGATCCAGACGAGGGGAAAGAGCTGTTTTCCATCTATCACTTTCCCAGAGTCGGTCCGTGGTTGGCAGGCGACCTGGTTTTACTTTAAAGACCAGGCGACCCCAGGACAGTCGACTGGGCTTCCCCCTTTCTCTCTTGACCGAGCCCAAAAACCTGCTTCTCTGAAAGTGACGCCGGAAGAAAAGGCCCAAGTCAAAGTGCTGGTTGGTCGAGTGGTTCAGCTTGTCCGCGATGGCGTGACTGGCATGGACTTGCTGGAGGTCTTCCTTCGGAGGCGCATCCAACCGCTCCAGGCTCGTGACCACCTGATGTGGCTGTACTCGGGCCTCGAAGACACCACTCGGATCCACCCAGAGGAGGTCACTAATGAGATGTTGGAGGGGTGGCTGTCGAGCATCACAGGAAACAAAGACAACCCCCGAGGAGCCAGGAGGGTTGTTCCACTCGACAACACATACGAAGTGGACCAGGTCTGACTTTATGCTCCCGACTGAGATTCTTCATTGGTCTTCTTTGAATTGGTCGATTGACTTTTGTCTTGTCTGTTGTTGTCCAGGCAACTACTGAGATGTACTCGACACCCAACGGGGCACAGGAGCCAACTGAGGAAGGGGAGGCGAGCGGAGGTGAGGGTTGAGACGAACAAGGCGAGTGGGAATCCGATGGCGAAGGATAGGGAGACGACGACGTCGACTCCAGCGAAGAGGAGGAGGAGGAGGAGGTTGAACCCCCCCCCCTCCCCCCCCCCCCGCTCAGAGAGGCGATACAAGCTTACACATGATCCAGCGTGGGAACGTGGTAAGGCGACTGCTCCTGTTGGGCAGTCGTCGAAACGCCCTCAGACCTCTTCTCCTATGCCGACTGAAAAGGCTCCCAAGCACCCACGCGCGACGCCGTCCAAGCCGCCCAAGGCTCTGCCCAAGATGAAGATAACTGTCCCCACCATTTCTGGGTAATAATAAAACTTGTTTTCCTTTGTCGACCATGGACAGATCCTTGGTCGATTCATTGAGCCAACTGACTGACTTTCGAGATTTGTAGTGCTGCTACTTCTGAGATCTCCGCCAAGGACGATGAACAAGAGATGGAGGATGCTGTTACTTCCAACCCCGGTATGATTACTGATGGTCTGCCTTGAATCGACTGATGATTTCTCATAACTCCGGTCGACTGAATTTTTCTCGTAGCTCCTTCTCATGTCATTAACCTCCCTGACGACGACGACGAAGCGCCACCAAGAGTGAGGCGGAACAGGAGAGCGCTGGCTGGCGAGACCCCACGATCCACTCCGGCGCCTGAGGCCGTAGCTCGAGACGGTGGTGAAACCACTCGGGCTTCTGTGACTTTCGCCAATCCTCTGACGAGTGTGCGGCCCTCGACGTCGACTGCGGATCCGCCCTCGCTCTTCGCCACACACCACGTCCCTGAGGGCCAAGTGGATGCAGCTAAGGAAGCTGTGCGCCAGGCAGGGATCATGATGGAGCAGGTCAAGGTGGTTCGAGAAGCCAGCCAAGCAGCTTATGACGCGAGTTCAGCTCTTCAGAGTAACGTCCAGGTCATTCGATTCACTGCTTGTTCTGTTAGGGTATACTGTCTGAAGAATCTCTTTTCTGAAGATCTTTAAATCTGTACACCCACTGAGTGTGTCTGTTAAGTCTTGGACGAGTGGGGGCACGCTTAGTGCAACCACTGGGTGTAGTCCCCGAGACTACGGTGGACTGCTGGCAGTGGACTGTAGTCTTTATATTATGTTGCAGTAGTTGTACTTCTTCACTCGGTCTGGTCAGGCCATGTCAAGTGAAACTGTATCCGGTCAACTGCGGGTAGTCGATTTTTTTTTGCAAAACCAGTGGGGGCACGCTGAGTGCACCCACTGGGTGTAGTCCCCGAGACTACTGTTGAATGTTTTTGATTCAGCTGTAGTCTTAGAAGTGCCATCATTGTCTCTTGGTTACTCGGAAGTAACTTATTTTGGACCTCTGTCGACTGATTTTTGCAGAAATCGTATGGACTTGTGGCTCTCTATACTGAGTTGGAGAACAAATAGATCCACCTCAACCTTGACTTGAAGCTTGCTCAACAGAACCTGCAGAAGGCGCAAGAAGAAGCAAAAGGTATGGCTGATGAGGTTTCTCATTCTTGACAAGTGACTTCTCTTTCTTGCCCATTCTTGATGTTGAGCTCACTCGACGTTCTGTAGATAAACTGGAGGAAGCTCTGAAGAAGAAGGATCGAGATCTTGCCGAAGCGCAGAAGGAGGCCTCGAGCAAAACGAAGCTTGCAGAAGAGAAGCTGGCTTCAGGCGGAACTCTTGAGCAGGAGAACTCCAGACTGAAAGCTGCTCTCGAGATAGCTAATCAAGAGGTCAGCCGACTGAAGAACGACAAGATGGTTCTGCATGACAAGGTGGGTGAGCTGGCGGGGAAGGTGAACGATCTGGAGACTTATCTTGGTGGACTCGCCAAGAAGCTATTCGTCATGCTCGAAGGTAGTTACTCCGACCCGACTGTCTTCCAGTTACCAAGCCCGTGTAGGGTCACTGTCTTATTCTTGAATCGTGTTCGCAGAATTCTGCCAGAGCTTCGAAGAGGAAACCAGTCGAGTGGAGCCAGGCTTGGATCCCGCCAATTCTCTCGTGAAGGACGAGGCTGCTATGAACATGCTCCGGCTGGAGTCTCGTGTTACCAGCGTTGTTGACTATCTCGCTCGGCTGAAGGTTGCGATGTCGCGGATCGACACATCACTCTGGCCTGGGACGACGCTTCAGAACGACCTCGAGTCCCTGATGGCTCGACATAATGAAGTCCCAGGTCGAGTGGCGGAACGGAAGAAATCTTCTGCTATATGTGGTGCTGATGTCGCTCTGTCTCTGGTCCACATCCATTGCAAGGAGGCGCGAGAAGAAAAGCTGGCCGCCCTTCAAGTTGCCAATACCAGGAAGCACAGCTTTCAAGACTTCATGGAGACTTTCATTGCTGCTGCTACTCGTATTGCAGACGGGATCGACTTGGACGAGTTCGTCGCTCCTTCCAGCCCTCCGCTTGAGGAATGAAAAACTTTTATGCTTCACTTTAAATTTGCCTCGGAATGCCGAGTGGATTTGTAACTGTTAAACTCTGCCGAGCCGAGGGCTCGAGTACTTTGATCTGAGACCTGGGACCTTTAGGCCTTATCTGAACTTGATTTCTCGTTGAATATCTTCATGGTTTGATCCGTCGAGTGGAACTTGATCTTCACTCGGAATAACATTGTATTTGTGGCGTAACTCCGAAGGAGAAGGTAGCAGTCGACTTGCGCCTCGTCGTCCTTGCGGATTGGGTTGTGTCCTGTACTTAGGCGAGCACTGGGCTATAGCTAAGCCCTCGAGTGAGAGGTTTGCTCTCACTCAGTAGGATTTTTAATCACTTAGGCGAGCGCTGGGCTGCAGCTAAGCCCCCGAGTGGGAGGTTTGCTCTCACTCGGTAGGATTTCAAAACACTTAGGCGAGCACAGGGCTGCAGCTAAGCCCCCGAGTGGGAGTCTGGCTCGCCACTCGGTAGGATTTTTAAACACTTAGGCGAGCACTGGGCTGCAGCTAAGCCCCCGAGTGGGAGGTTTGCTCTCACTCGGTAGGATTTTTAAACACTTAGGCGAGCACGGTGCTGCAGCTAAGCCTCCGAGTGGGAGGTTTGCTCTCCACTCGGTAGGATTTTTAAACACTTAGGCGCGCATTGGGCTGCAGCTAAGCCCCCGAGTGATAGGTTTGCTCTCCACTCAGTAGGATTTTTCAAACTTAGGCGAACACTGGGCTGCAGCTAAGCCCCCGAGTGGGAGTCTGGCTCGCCACTCGGTAGGATTTTAAAACACTTAGGCAAGCACGGTGCTGCAGCTAAGCCTCCGAGTGGGAGGTTTGCTCTCCACTCGGTAGGATTTTTAAACACTTAGGCGAGCACTGGGCTGCAGCTAAGCCCCCGAGTGAGAGGTTTGCTCTCCACTAGGTAGGATTTTTCAAACTTAGGCGAACACTGGGCTGCAGCTAAGCCCCCGAGTGGGAGTCTGGCTCGCCACTCGGTAGGATTTTTAAACACTTAGGCGAGCACTGTGTTGCAGCTAAGCCCCCGAGTGGGAGGTTTGCTCTCACTCGGTAGGATTTCAAAACACTTAGGCGAGCATTGTGCTGCAGCTAAACCTCCGAGTGGGAGGTTTGCTCTCCACTCGGTAGGATTTTTAAACACTTAGGCGAGCACTGTGCTGCAGCTAAGCCTCCAAGTGGGAGGTTTGCTCTCCACTCGGTAGGATTTTTAAACACTTAGGCGAGCACTGGGCTGCAGCTAAGCCTCCGAGTGGGAGGTTTGCTCTCCACTCGGTAGGAATTTTGAATACTTAGGCGAGCACTGGGCTGCAGCTAAGCCCCCGAGTGGGAGTCTGGCTCGCCACTCGGTAGGATTTTTCAGACTTAGGCGAAACGGATTCGCAGCTACGTCACCCACTAGGGGATTTCGTATGCAAACAAAAGTGACAGCAGTTATTGGAACACTCTTGTCTTTGATAAAAATGAACTGCAGAAGTTTTTCTTATTACATCTCGTCCAAGGGAGAACTCAAGTGTAAAAGGGGCGGAGCAGTTCCGCATTCCAAGCTCGCGGCTCGTCGATCTGGCGATCAACATTGTAGAGGTGATACACTCCATTGTGGAGGACTCTGGTGACGATGAAGGGGCCTTCCCAAGTAGGAGCAAGCTTGTGTGGTTTCTGTTGATCCACTCGGAGGACCAAATCTCCTTCTTGGAAGGCTCGACTATTCACATTTCTGGCGTGGAATCGACGCAAGTCTTGCTGATAAATGGTCGATCTGATCATGGCCATTTCCCTCTCCTCTTCTAGGAGGTCGACTGCGTCTTGTCGGGCTTGTTCTGCTTCATCTTCGGTATAAAGTTCGACTCGGGGCGCGTTGTGAAGAAGATCACTCGGCAGAACTGCTTCGGCTCCATATACCAGAAAGAATGGAGTTCTTCTAGTCGACCGATTTGGGGTGGTCCTCAATCCCCACAGAACTGACGGAAGCTCGTTGACCCATGCGCCCGCTGCGTGCTTGAGATCACGCATCAGCCGGGGCTTTAGTCCTTTGAGAATCAGACCATTTGCCCTTTCAGCTTGTTCGTTCGACTGGGGATGGGCGACCGATGCGTAGTCGACTCGTGTGCCTTGAGAGGCACAAAAAGCTCTGAACTTGTCCGAATCAAAGTTTGACCCATTGTCAGTGATGATGCTATGCGGGACTCCATATCTAAATGTTAACCCCCTGACGAAACTGATAGCAGTGCAAGCATCAAGATTCTTGATAGGCTTAGCTTCAATCCATTTGGTAAACTTGTCGACTGCCACAAGCACATGTGTGAAACCACTCCTGCCTGTTCTCAGTGGACCAACCATGTCCAGTCCCCAAACAGCAAAGGGCCAAACGAGTGGAATGGTCTTCAGGGCTGACGCAGGCTTGTGTGACATGTTGGAGTAGAACTGGCACCCTCCACACTTGTCGACTATCTCCTTTGCCATTTCATTTGCTCTTGGCCAGTAAAATCCCGCTCGGTATGCTTTAGCCACAATGGTCCGAGAAGACGCATGGTGACCACAGGTCCCCGAGTGGATATCATCAAGGATTATCTAACCTTCTTCTGGTGTTATGCACTTTTGACTGATTCCAGTCGCGCTTTCTCTATACAACTATCCCTTTATGACTGTGAAGGCCTTGGATCGACGGACGATCTGTCGAGCCTCTTCCTCGTCCTCCGGGAGTTCTTTCCTTTGGATATACGCGATGTACGTAATCGTCCAGTCGGGAGTGATCGCCAAGACTTCCATGATTAGGTCGACCACAGCAGGAACTTCGACTTCAGTAGGATCTGTGGCACTTTTCGGCTGCGGGGCTTCTTCTGTAAAAGGATCTTCTTGGACTGACGGCGAGTGGATGTGCTCCAGGAACACGTTGCTGGGAGTGGCTTCTCTCTTGGAGCCTATCTTTGCCAAATTGTCAGCCGCCTAATTTTTCAGTCGGGGGATGTGATGAAGCTCTAACCCCTCGAATTTCTTTTCTAACTTTCTCACTGCATTGCAATAACCAGTCATTGCTGGACTTCTGACGTCCCACTCCTTCATCACTTGATTAACCACCAAATCTGAGTCGCCATAGACCATGAGGCGACGGACGCCGAGTGAAATGGCCATGCGCAACCCATACAAAAGTGCTTCATATTCTGCTTCATTATTGGAGGAATCAAAGTGAATCTGGAGAACGTATCTGAGCTTATCTCCTCGGGGGGAGACTAATACTACCCCAGCACCGGAACCATTCAGCATCTTAGATCCATCGAAGAACATGGTCTAGTGCTCCGAGTGAATCTGAGTCGGAAGTTGCTGCTCAATCCACTCGGCGACGAAATCTGCGATTGCTTGGGACTTGATAGCCTTTTTTGCTTCAAACTTGATATCTAAGGGAAGGAGTTCAATCGCCCACTTAGCCACTCGACCAGTTGCATCTCTATTGTGCAGAATCTCTGACAGTGGGGCGTCGCTGACGACTGTAATGGAGTGGTCAGAGAAGTAATGTGCAACTTTCTTCGTGGCCATATAAATCCCATATACAAGCTTCTGGTAATGAGGATATCTTTGTTTTGAAGGGGTCAAAACTTCAGACACATTATATACTGGGCGCTGAACTCTGAAGGCATTTCCTTTTTCTTCCCGCTCGACCGTAAGTACTGTACTGACAACTTGTCCTGTGGCTGCAATGTAAAGCAGCAGAGGCTCTTTGCTGATTGGGGCAGCGAGCACCGGCTGGGTGGAGAGCAGAGCTTTGAGCTCTGCAAATGCTGCATCAGTTTCTGGAGTCCACTCGAACTTGTCAGACTTCATCATCAGTCGGTAAAGAGGCAACGCCTTTTCACCGAGACGAGAAATGAATCGACTTAGAGCGACCAAGCAGCCTGTAAGCTTTTGGACATCGTGCACACGCACAGGACGCTTCATCCGGAGTATGGTACCAACTTTTTCAGGATTGGCGTCGATCCCCCGTTCGGAAACGAGAAAACCGAGTAACTTTCCACCTGGAACTCCGAATATGCACTTTGATGGATTAAGTTTGATATCATACCTCCTAAGGTTGGCAAAGGTTTCAGCAAGGTCAGTCCGCAGGTCGGAACCTTTCCGTGACTTGACCACAATATCATCCATGTATGCCTCCACATTCTGACTGATTTGAGTGAGTAAACATTTCTGAATCATGCTCATGAACGTGGCTCCGGCATTCTTGAGGCCGAACGGCATGGTGATGTAACAGAAGCATCCGAATGGAGTGATGAAAGCCGTTTTGATCTCGCCGGGTCCATACAGACGGATCTGATGGTACCCGGAATAGGCGTCTAGAAAAGACAACCTCTTGCACCCCGCGATCGAGTCGACTATTTAGTCGATGCGAGGGAGAGGAAAATGATCTTTCGGGCAGGCCCGATTGATATGTTTAAAATCAATGCACATGTGAAGTGACTTGTCCTTCTTGGGGACCATGACGACATTGGCGAGCCACTCGGAGTGGTAAATCTCTCGGATGAACTCCGCTGCTAAGAGCCGAGCCAGCTCCTCACCAATAGCTTTCTTCTTCTGGACGGTGGACCGTCGAAGGTGTTCTTTTACAGGCTTGAATTTTGGGTCGACTCGCAGACGGTGCTCAGCCAGCTCTCTGGGAACTCCAGGCATGTCAGAGGGTTTCCATGCGAAGATGTCCCAGTTCTCACGGAGGAGCTGCACGAGCGCTTCTTCCTATTTGGAGTCGAGCGTCGTCGAGATGTGAGTCGGGGCAGCATTGGGGTCGGTCGGGTGAATGTGGGCTGGCTTTGTTTCACCGGACGACTGAAAAACTGATTCTGAAGCAGGCTTCTTGGCCCGTAGCAATTCACTCGGATCGGCAGTCTTCTGGTACTCT
The DNA here is from genome assembly GCA_034509565.1 of Triticum monococcum. Classification (NCBI taxonomy): domain Eukaryota; kingdom Viridiplantae; phylum Streptophyta; class Magnoliopsida; order Poales; family Poaceae; genus Triticum; species Triticum monococcum. Next base: position 706,025,297 of record CM067842.1, on the reverse strand, counting down.
TGCAGCTCGACCACTGCCATTTGAGCATCAGCGATCTTTGAGCCTTTCTGAAAACACTCTTCTGCTTTCTTTCGGTTGCCTGTAACCGTGATCACACCTCTTGGGCCAGGCATCTTCAGTTTGAGATACACGTAACACGGTCGAGCCATGAAGTGTGCATAAGCTGGCCTGCCCAAAATGGCATGATAAGCACTTTGGAAGTCCACAACCTCGAATGTCAACTTTTCCTTGCGGTAATTCTTTGAATCACCGAAAACCACATCAAGAGCAATCTGGCCGAGTGATTCGACTTTCTTCCCGGGAATGACTCCGTGGAAGCTCATGTTACTGGTACTGAGCCTGGACATCGGAATGCCCATCCCTTTCAATGTTTCCGCATACAGTATGTTCAGGCCACTGCCACCATCCATCAGGACTTTGGTCAGTCGAGTGCCTTTCACAACTAGGTCGACCACCAAAGCTTGCCTCCCAGGGGTGGCAATGTGCGTAGGGTGTTGCCGGAGACCACTTCAGATAACTGGGTGTTGCCGGAGCGACCATATTCACCTCACGGTTAATGACTTTCAGTCGACTTTTGCCTTCGACATCAGCAAAAATCATCAGGGTGGAATTGACTTGGGGGTATCCATCGTCACTATCTTCCTTGTCCTCAACTTTGTTCGACTCTTTTTCCTTATCTTTGGACTGCTTGCCCTGAAACTGCTGGACCAAGAGTCGGCACTGTCGAGTGGTATGCTTTGGGTAAATAAAATTACCCTCTTCATCTTTCTTGGTGTGGATGTGACATGGTAGATCCAAGATATCATTTCCATCTTGATCCTTGACTTTCTTGGGCTTCCAGGGCCCCTTGGGTTTTCCCTTGAATTTTCCCTGGGTTACGGCCAGGGCCTCCCCAGGGGTGGCTGGCTCGGCCTTCCGCTTCTGCTTAAGACTGGAGTTTCCCCCGGTTTCTTGGGCGACTGCCTTGTGCTTGCCACTCCGGAGTCGATCTTCGTCTTCACCATTAGCGTATTTGGTGGCAATCTCCATCATCCGATTCAGAGACATCTCTCCAGTTCGACCGAACTTCAGATTCAATTCTCTATACTTAACGCCTTCTTTAAAGGCACAAACTGCTTGATGGTCTGGCACATTCTCAACTGTGTGATGCAATGTGATCCACCTCTGGATGTAATCCCTCAGAGTTTCATTTGGTTTCTGCACGCAAGACCGCAATTCTGTAAGGCCTGCAGGTCGCTTGCATGTTCCCTCAAAGGTTGTGACAAACACTCGAGAGAGGTCCTCCCAAGTGTAGATGTTGCTGGGCGCCAACTGATTTAGCCACACTCTGGCTGAGCCCTCTAACATGAGAGGCAAATGCTTCATAGCCACCTCATCATTGCCACCGCCAATCTGTACAGCCACTCTATAATCTTTGAGCCAAGTGTCAGGTTTAGATTCACCGGTAAACTTGCTGACCCCCGTCGCCAACTTGAAGTTGGGAGGAATCACTGCGGCTCTGATGGCTCGACTGAAACACTCTGGCCCCGAAACATGTATCCTGCTGCTGGCAGGCGCGTCTCTGTTGTGGCCTTCTCGATGAGCTCTATTCCTGTCAACCAAACCTTGAACGAGGATGGATCTCGCATCAAAGCCTAGGTCCCTGGGGTCGACTGGAATCCTCTGCCCAACACTATGAGGGCGCCTATCATCTCGCTGTCGAGGCGCATATGACCCACTCCTCGGGGGAGGGGTTGGCACTCGATGTCGATCATCACGATCGGATCGGTGATCATACTGCTAATTCCTTCTGTATTGATCGTGCCGGTCTCCACGTCCCTCACGCCTTGGGGGCGATCTCGGGCTGTGAGCCGACTGGACTGTATGTGTTGCAACGGATCGACTGTGGATCCTATTCCGTGACTGAGAAACAGAGGAATTCTGGTTTCCCTCCGCCCGGAGCAACGCTCTGATATGCAACAAGCCCCTGCCAGCCTCTGACTGGGAGGGCTGAATCGATTCTGCTATACGTGCCGCGGCGGCCAAATTCTGAACTGGGGTTCGATATACCTGCGTCGGCGGGAAGAGCTGACGTCGACTGGACTCGAGAGCTCGCTGATGCGCTTGCTCGTCGAGTATTCGCTGGAGATTCTCCATTCGAGTGCGCTCGGCCAGGTAAGCCAAGCGCGCGTCCTCCAAGGCCCGGGCCTCGAGGGTTTCTCCGACGATAGGAGTGTGGAGTGCGTCCATGTTCCGACGGTGAAGCTCCTCTCGCTGCAATGACGTGAGAGGTTCGGGGAGATACTCATCGTGGGGATGCGATGGGTCGCCCCCACCTGCGCCTCCATCAGCGCAAGGGAAACCGGGAGGACTATGTGTTCCATCGACCGCCAGAACCTCAGCTGCTGGGTCGCTGCTGTCGCACTCGGATGCGATCTCCGCGGAGCCAGTCGAACAGGCCGTAGAGGGATTCGTCGGGCTCGATTGCCGTGACTTGTTGGGCGGCCGACTGGCGAGCCACGGCATGCCTCACCCACCTCTGAAGTCTCGACCGACCGGAGCGCTTGCGCTGGTGGGAGACAGGGCGGGGAGACGACATGGGGGCCGACCGATACTGGGTCGACGGCTGCCACAGGAGGACGCCATGAACGCATGCACGGAAGTGCGTCGCTCCGCGGACGGGGAGCGCGCCAATGTTGAGTGGAGCCTCCTGAAGCCAAGCGGAGTCGTCGGCGATGAACGTGAGCGCGCCGAGACGGATCTCGCGGCCCTCCACCAAAACTCCGCACGAAACCATGATCAAAGGGATCGGAAAAATCGCAACTTCTCCAACTAGGCGCTAAGATTCCTGCCCCATGGTGGGCGCCAACTGTCATGGTTCTAACTCTGACAGTGATGTAGGGGGGTATGTATGGAGAGGCTAGATCTTAGCTATGGAGGAGTTGTAAGCACACAAGGATTACGAGTTCAGGCCCTTCTCGGAGGAAGTAACAGCCCTACGTCTCGGTGCCCGGAGGCGGTCGACTGAATTATGTGTGTATGAATAACAAGGGTGCGAACCCTTGTCTCGGAGGAGGGGGTGGCTTATATAGAGTGCGCTAGGACCCCGGCCAGCCCATGTTACCAAGGGTTCAATGTACATTAAGGCGGGGCGTTACTGGTAACGCTGGTAATAAAGTGCTATGATGACCATAAAGACTACTTAATAGCCGACTGTTTGCCTGCGGAGTGACTTTAGATCTCCTGTCAGTCGAGTGGTTGGCTTCATGGTCGAGTGATGGCTTCCTGGCCGAGTGTCTTGAATCCGTCGAGTGGGATACCTTCAAGTCGATTGAAAGGTGACTTCTTCCAGGGATGTCCTTGGGTAGGGCTCTTAGGACAGGTCCATGCCCCTACCCTAGGTACATAGCTTCGTCAGCTGGTGCTCGAGCTGTTTGGAATTTAGGCTCATCACTGGCATTGAAAGTAATAGTTGTGTCACTCCATGGGTTTATTGTTGCTACTTGGTAGACTTCGGCAAGGCTGCAGAGTGTTCTTTTTCGCATATTATTTGATGCGAAGGTCTCGAAGACTGTTAATACCGTACTGGTATCCATGGGGTGGCTTTCTGTGGCTTCTAGAATCAGAAGATCTTCGCCAATTTTGGCCACCTGCCGGAGTATCCAACATGCTCTAAGGCTGTGAGTTGGTGTGGCGCCATCTGTACTGTGAATTTTGTAGGGTCCATTAAGCCATCCTTCCCGTACGGTTCCGTGCCATGTAGAGGGTTCTTGCTTTTTGGTGTTTAACCCGGGTGTCTGGCAATGATGCACCCTTTTATTTCAGACTGGGTTTGTATTCAGGGCCGGATTGTCCCAAAAATTGATTTCGGTTTTCCACGCGCTTTTCGTCGCACAGTACTTTCGTACTATGGATGCCAAGTCAGCGAAGCATGTGATATCATGGCAACTTATGGCGTTGAGGATTCCCTTGTCCATGCAATTACGTAGAAGAATGAAATTGCGTCTTCCTCGCGGCAGTCCTTTATCCTGTTCATAATTAGGAGGAATCTGGCCCAGTAATGATGTACTATTTCTTCGGGCTCTTGCCTAATTTGGGATAGATCGCTTATGTTCGGGTGGGTGGGTGGAATTAAATCCGGAACCTCACCCAATCTGAGACTCAAGGGCCAAAGGGTTTCCGAACTCGGAAGTTCGGATTCTTGGATGTTGTCCACTGAATCTAGCCCGTTGCCTGACTCTAAGTTCGGGTCTTGAGTGATGTCCTCCCCTCGGAGGGTATCCGGCCTGGAGGGATCGGGTATCTGGACATAACTAGTCCTTAAGATAGATGAAGGGTCGCCGTGTTGTTCCTCCACCACTGCAACGTGATGGGTGGCCTGGGGAGAGTTAATTTCTCTCGGATCGGGTTTAAGCCCAATCTGATCGTAGTCTGTAGCGACTCCCAAGGCGGCGATGCGATCCAAGAGCTCATTCAGGGAAGAGAGCTCCATTGGATCTAACTGCTCGGCGAGTTCCGAGTTGACGTGAAGATTGCTTTTGATGGCCCGAGAAGTCATCGTCGGCGCGGTGGCCGAACAGGTGGTTATGAGGAAACCACCTAGCCGGAGGGTTTGGCCCACAGCCAAAGCCCCCTTAGCAACGGTGCCGTCTTTAAAGACGGGTCGAGGCATCCTTCCTGATGGCGATGGCACAGAGGAACTCTCAATGAAAGCACCAATGTCGGTGTCAAAACCGGCGGATCTTGGGTAGGGGGTCCCGAACTGTGCGTCTAGGCGGATGGAGGTAAAACCCTACTCCTTCTTGATTAATATTGATGATATGGGTGGTACAAGAGTAGATCTAGCACGAGATCAATGAGGCTAAACCCTAGAAGCTAGCCTATGGTATGATTGTTGTTCGTCCTACGGACTAAAACCCTCCGGTTTATATAGACACCGGAGAGGGCTAGGGTTACACAGAGTTGGTTACAATGGTAGGAGATCTACATATCCGTATCGCCTAGCTTGCCTTCCACGCCAAGGAAAGTCCCATCCGGACACAGGACGAAGTCTTCAATCTTGTATCTTCATAGTCCAGGAGTCCGGCCAAAGGTCATAGTCCGGCTACCCGGACACCCCCTAATCCAGGACTCCCTCAAGTGCTAATCCTTAAGGACCCAAAGGTACATGCGTAGGACTTCGCTCTCTGCAATGATGGTTCCCAATCAGAACTCGGTAGTGTTTTATCGTAAGACTACTATGTGGTCATGCTTGTCTGGGACAGCATGTTGACATGTTGTAGCAGAACCAGCTCATGTTTTGGAGCTTGCTATCGTAGTTCTGTAAGTGCATCTAGTGCCACCCCTAGTTGGTTTTGGAGTATTGTTGACAAACCTAGTTGAGGGACTAATGTGTTTGTGAGAATTGCAGGATAACACAGGTAGAAGTCCCTCATTGATTCGGTTTTAGTACCAGAGATGACCCCTAAAAATGTATGAAGACATTGAAGACAATGGTGGAACATGAAGATATTCACATTGAAGACTATGACAAGAGAAGACACCACATGAAGCCTATGGAACTCGAAGACTTAGATCCTACGTAGTTTTATTTCATTTGTGTTGAGTCATAGGAACCACCGTACTGTCAAGTGGGGTCCAAGAGAACTAGTCAGAATGACTGAAGTGATGCCTAATTCAAATCCTATGTCTTCGAGCGAAGACTATGAGAGAAAATCTTGTCCAGAGTCGGACAAGTCAGCTTTACTTGTAGCCCAAGTAAAGTTGCCGTGTGAGTTCGAAATCTGACCGTTGGAACACGTGTTAGTTCCTTAATGACCCAGGGTCATTTCGGACAAATCAGGTTGGGTTGCCCAGTGGCTATAAATAGTCCACCCCTACAACCTTAAATGGTTGGCTGCTCAGATTTCAGTGCACGGCTTTTGTCGTTTGAGAGCAACCCACATCGAAGCCTTTGAGAGAAAATTCCTAGCGAGGAGAAAAGCCCTAACCACCCAGAGCCAGAGTAAATTGGGTGCCACTTAAGTCTTCTTGTCTGAGTGATCTGAAGACTTATTACACTTGAGGACTGTGCATCCTCCAGACGGTTAGGCGTCGCGTTCTGAGCATCCAAGAGACATTGTGGATTGCCGGTGAACGAAGTCTGTGAAGGTTTGGGAGTCTACCTTGAAGACTTACCTGAGTGATTGGGCGAGGACTGTGTGACCTTAGCTCAAGGAAAATACGGTGAGGACTGGGTGTCCTGAGCTGCGTGTTCAGGACTGGGTGTCCGGGACTATGTGTCCTTTGGTTTAAATACCTAGCCGCTCCAACCAGACGTACAGTTGTCACAGCAACTGGAACTGGTCCAACAAATCATTGTCTTCAACGAGTCACTGGTTTCATCTTCACTTCCTTTTACTTACTGTTACTCATTGTGAAGCCATTGCATGCTTGCTCTATCTTTTGTCTTCACAACGTAAATGTATGATTTAATTGGCTTCATAACTTCTTCCTACATGATCCTTATTACACTACATCAACTTGTCATTGTGCTTTCACTCTATTGAATACTTGACTATGGCTTGCCTAGTGTAATCTAACTTCCGCTGCATAGTGATAGGCATATCTCTGCTGTTTGTCTTCATAACTTCCACGTTTTGAAGACTTCCATAAAAATCTCCTATTCACCCCCCCCCCCTCTAGTCGATATAACGCACTTTCAATTGGTATCAGAGCAAGGTGCTCCCTTGTTCTGTGTGATTCGGTTTAACCACCTGGAGTTTTAGCCATGTCGACTGCAGGGATAATCAAAGTCTCCGCTGCATGCCCCGTCTTCGATGGAACTGAATATCCCTACTGGAAGAATAAGATGCGCATGCATCTTGAAGCCATTGACATCGACCTATGGTATGTCGTCGAGAACGGCGTTCCCAAGGCTGGAGAAGGTGTCACTACTGCTGATGTCAAGAAGTTCACTCAACTGGACTCTACTGCCAAGAATATCATCTGTGGTCATCTGACCAAGGGATAGTACGGCCGTGTGAGTGCCTTGAAGACATCCAAGCTGGTCTGGGACTGGCTCTCCAAGGTCAATGAAGGCATCTCAACACAGAGAGATCAGAGAATCAGTGTTCTTCGCAACCTCTTCAACCGCTTCAAGCGAAATGACAATGAGAATGTCCAGCACACATTTGACCGGCTCACTGACATCACAAATGAGCTTCAAGCCCTCGGCGCCACTGAGATCACCAAACATGAAATCGTCAAGACGCTGCTGAGATCACTTGACAGCTCGTTTGACATTCTAGCCCTGATGATTCAAGAATGTCCTGATTTCAAGACACTCGATCCGTCTGACATACTCGAGAGGCTCAACACACATGAGTTTCAGCTTTCTGAGAAAAGAGATATCTACGGTCCAAACTATGGGCGAACTCGTGCCTTGAAGGCAAAAGCTATTTCCTCATCTGAAGAAGAATCTGACAGCAGTTCTGATGATCCTGAAGACATTGGAAGGGAACTTTCAATGCTTGTGAAGAAGTTCCAGAAATTCACCAAGAAGAAAGGCTTCAGAAAGTCTTCACGATCAAGCTCAAGGAATGATGAAGCTTCTGCTCATGACTACAAGAAGAAAACATGTCACAAGTGCAAGAAAACTGGACACTTCATCTCTGAGTGTCCACAGTGGGACAATGAAAACAGAAGGAAGAAGAAGAGCAAGGAATATGACTCTGACGACAAAAAGAAGAAGAAATACTCAAGGTCTTCTTCCAAGTCTTCCTCAAAGTCTTCATCACACAAGAAGAGCTCATCTGGCAAGGCACGTGCGTTTGTTGGTAAGGAAATGGATTCAGAGGAGGAGTCCGCTTCTGAGGAGGCAGAGGTGGAGTCTGAGGAGGAGTCTGATTCTGGCATTGCAAGTCTAGCTACAGCATACATCGCCAAGTCCATCTTCATCACTGAAGACAATGACTTCATCACCAACACCGATGCAAATGACAAGGATGACTCCACTCCTACCTACTGCTTCATGGCACGCGGTGCCAAGGTAAACAAACGCACTACTCACTATCAAACATCTAGTGACGATGACTCTGATTGTGATTCAAAACCCAGTTACAAAACACTTGCTAAAATTGCAACTGAACAATAGAAAGCCATGGAACATATTCAAAAATTGTTAGACAGAAGCGATGATCTATTGGGTGCTGAAATGACTCGATCTGAATCCTTAATTGAAGACATAAAAAATCTTCATGTTAAGTATCAGGAACTTGAAGATCATCATGATACTCTCTCAACAACTCATGAAAAGCTTTCCTATGATTATCTTCAAAGGAAGCAAGATCTTGAGAAATTGAGAGCGGCTCATGAAGATCTTCAAAAGGAAAACGAGTTACTTCGCGCCGAACAGATCAGTTCCGCTCAGGAAGGATTTGAACCACCATGTCTTAAATGCATTGAGCGTGATAATGCTACTTCTATTGTTGAATGTTCCACTGCTACTGCTGTTGCAATATCTTCAACTATTGAAGTGGTAACTAACCCCTCTGCTGAGGATACCACTGCTATTGCTGATGAGAATGCTAGGTTGAAGACATTGCTTGAAACAGGGATGTACAAAAGTCTTAAAGGGCATCAGACATTGTGTGATGTCCTCAAGAAGCAGATTCTGAACCGAAACCCTAGGAAAGAGGGTGTTGGGTTCATAGGGAAAATTAATGCAGATGGCTCTAACTGGAAACCTGAGCAGTACCCCAAAACCACATGGGTTGCTGCAAAGGAACTTTCAGCAGATTCATCCAATCTATCTGGCTTCACTTGTGCTAACCCCATTATCATTGATGAATCCTTTGATGCAAACTATAAACTGTTTAAGAATCAGAATGGTGAAGTGTTTGCCAGGTACATTGGTACTAACTTCAGGAATGGACCGCCTATGAAGAAGATCTGGGTTCCGAAAACGTGTCTGGAAAATCTTCCTGTGAATGTCTTCATGACACCTCACATGAAGAAGACAAACCTCAGACCAAAGGCTTCATACAGATAGAGGACTCATCTGAGTCACACTAACGCAAATGTTTTGCAGGGAAATGCCTATTCTTATGAATACTATTGTCCACCTGCTAGACTGTTTGTAGGGCTCCAAAGCCAAAATTCTCAGATGATACAGTTAGACTTATTGCTTCTAAGCCACCCTTGAAGATGTGGGTGGTTAAGAAAGCTTAACTCTCTTTTGCAGGGAAAGGTCTCCAGCAGAAAACCAAAATTTTCTGACGCTATTGCTGGAGACCTTAAAAATCTTGTAGGGCGCAAGATCAAATGTCCGAATGGCATCACTATGTATTTCGTTCCTGAATCGCATGCTACTCTACCCATTAGTCCTAATCTGGATCTAAGTTTTCATAATCCACTGGTTCGTCAAATGTTTTTGCTTCACAATTCTCTTCGTGAAGCCTATCCCCCTAACTGCACTGTAGGGTACGACACCAGCATCTTCAAAGTCTTCAGAATGGATTATTGACAGTGGGTGTACAAATCACATGACTGGCAAAAGAAGCCTTCTTATGGACTCAACCTTACGTCCATCCAACAAGAGCCACATCACATTTGCTGACACTGGTAAAAGTAAGGTATTGGGTCTAGGTAGAGTTGCAATCTCAAAGGATCAACACATGGATAAAGTCATGCTTGTTGAATCTCTTGGCTTCAACTTAATGTCTGTCTCAATGCTTTGTGATTTGAACATGGTCGTAATATTTGGAAAATATCGTTGCCTTGTACTAATGGAATCTGACAAGTCTCTAGTGTTTGAAGGGTATCGGAAAGATGATCTGTATGTGGTAGATTTCTCAGCAGGGCCACAACTTGCAGTATGCCTTCTGGCAAAGGCTTCAGAATGCTGGCTTTGGCATCGGAGGCTTGGGCATGCTGGCATGAGGAACCTCCACACCCTTGCGAAGAAGAAGCATGTCATAGGTATCGAGGGCGTCAAGTTCAAGAAAGATCACTTATGCGGTGCCTGTGAAGCAGGGAAGATGACAAGGGTAAAACATCCTTCGAAGACAATCATGACCACTACTCGACCCTTCGAACTGCTTCACATGGATCTTTTTGGTCCCACTCACTACTCAACTTTCTCCACTACTGCTTGCCTCTATGGCTTTGTCATTGTTGATGATTATTCCAGATATACTTGGGTGCACATAATCCTTTACAAGACTGAAGTGCAGGATGTCTTCAGACGCTTCACCAATCGAGCTATGAACAATTATGGCGCCAAGATAAAGCACATCAGAAGTGACAATGGCACTGAATTCAAGGACACCGGCCTTGATACATATCTTGATACCTTGGGCATCACACATGAATTCTCAGCTCCATACACACCACAACAGAATGGCATCATCGAACGCAAGAACAGAACACTCATTGAGATGGCCAGAACGATGCTAGATGAATACAAGACTCCAAGAAAATTCTGGACTGAAGCTATTGACACTGCATGTCACACAATCAATCGTGTTTATCTTCACAAGCTTCTGAACAAGACATTGTATGAACTCCTAACTGGCAAGAAGCCAAATGTCAGTTACTTCAGAGTGTTTGGCGCAAGATGCTGGATCAAGGATCCACACCACACCTCAAAGTTTGCTCCAAAAGCACATGAGGGCTTCATGCTTGGATATGGAAAGGATTCGCACTCCTACAGAGTCTTCAATCTCTTTCACTACAAAGTGGTTGAAACAGTGGATGTGCGGTTTCGATGAAACCAATGGTTCACAAAGAGAGCAACTGCCAAATGTGCTAGATGAAGTACCAGCTAGTGAATCAATCAAGCTTATGGGAACTGGAGAGATTATACCTTCTGAAGCTCATCCTGAAGAAGAACTTATCATCTCAGCACCTGATCCACATGAAGACAATACTCAGCCTGAAGACATTCCTCACAACGACAACACAGATCAGCAAGAGCAAAGTCTTCGCCCTGTACATCCTCGTGTTGCCAATGAAGTGCAGATTGACAAAATACTTGACAACATCAATGCACCTGGTCCACTCACTCATTCAAGGGCAACTCAGTTGACAAATTTCTGTGGGCACTTCGCATTCGTCTCAATTTCAGAACCCAAGAAAGTTGAAGAAGCCTTTATGGAACCTGAATGGATTCAAGCTATGCAAGAAGAGCTTCAACAGTTTGAGCTGAACAATGTATGGGAACTGGTTAAGCGTCCTGATCCACGGAAGCACAACATAATAGGCACCAAATGGATATACCGCAACAAGCAAGATGAGCATGGTCAGATCGTCAGAAACAAAGCTCGCCTCGTTGCTCAAGGATATACTCAAGTGGAAGGCATTGACTTCGATGAAACCTCTGCTCCTGTGGCTAGACTTGAAGCCATACGTATACTGCTGGCATATGCAAATCATCACAACATACTTCTGTATCAAATGGATGTGAAGAGTGCCTTTCTCAATGGCAAGATTGAAGAAGAAGTGTATGTTGCACAACCACCAGGGTTTGAAGATCCAAAACATCCTGACATGGTATACAAGCTCAATAAGGCACTGTATGGCCTCAAACAAGCCCCTCGGGCCTAGTATGATACACTCAAATACTTCCTGAAGAGCAAAGGCTTCATACCTGGTTCCCTAGATCCCACTCTCTTCACGAAGACATATGATGGTGAACTGTTCGTGTGCCAAATATATGTGGATGACATTATCTTCGGCTGCACCAATCAGAAGTATAGTGAAGAGTTTGGATATATGATGCAAGAGCAATATCAGATGTCCATGATGGGGGAGATGAAGTTCTTCCTCGGTCTTCAAATACGACAACAATGCAACGGCATCTTCATATCACAAGAGAAATCTCTTAAAGAGTGCCTGAAGAAGTTCGGTATGCAAGACTGCAAAGGCTTCACAACACCAATGCCAGCCAAACATCATCTGGGTCCCGACGACAATGGTAAAGAGTTCGATCAAAAGGTATACCGCTCCATGATTGGTTCTTTGCTTTATTTATGTGCATCTAGGCCAGATATTATGCTTAGTGTTTGCATGTGTGCTCGATTCCAAGCGGCACCAAAGGAGTCGCATCACTTAGCTGTGAAGCGAATTCTTCGATATTTGGCTCACACCCCAACTCTAGGATTATGGTATCCAAAGGGCTCAGAGTTTGATCTGGTTGGATTCTCGGATGCTGATTATGCTGGTGACAAGGTTGATCGGAAGTCTACGTCAGGCACATGTCACTTTCTGGGCCGATCACTTGTATGTTGGTCTTCAAAGAAGCAGAATTGTGTATCACTCTCCACTGCTGAATCTGAATACATTGCTGCTGGATCTTGCTGCGCTCAGCTTCTGTGGATGAAGAAAACTCTCAAGGACTATGGCGTTCATCTGAAGCAAGTGCCACTTTACTGCGACAACGAAAGCGCCATCAAGATCGCCAACAACCCAGTTCAGCACTCGAAGACAAAGCACATTGAAATTCGTCATCACTTTCTCAGAGATCATGTTGCGAAGGAAGATATTGATATCATACACATCAACATTGAAGAGCAATTGGCAGATATCTTCACCAAGCCCTTGGATGAGAAGAGATTTTGCAAGTTACGGTGTGAGCTAAATATCTTGGAATCCTCAAATGTTCTGTGATCAAGCACACATCCTAACACTTATGCATATTGATGACTTAGATGTGCAACGCACGAAGTAACGTATATCTTCAATCAATGAAGACATACATTCTAAGTGTGAATACATTAATGTGGAAATTGACTTCGGAGCGCCACGATAATTGTGCGCCGTGTCTGGGTCTAATACTTCCTATACGGTGGGTAACGCCACCACCAAATGTTCTATTTTGAAGTGTTTCACTCATGGCGTTACCTTGCAATGTCTTCACATTTGGTTTGGCTTCACTCTCAACATGTCTTCATGATTATCTTCACTACGTGAGTTATATGTATATATATATATATACTAGTGTTCTATCCTCTACAGCATTCACTTATAGCTATGTCTTCTTGTTGAATCTTTTGAACTAAGTGAATGTGATCGGACCCTAACCTCTCTATGCTTTCTACCTCAAACTCTATCTCTCCAAGTCATATGCATTCTATTGAAACTGTCGAATGTCTTCTCTGCGTCCTTGTCAGCAGAAGACACAGAGACAAACTTTAAAAACGTTTTCAATGCTCATTCATCCACAAGAAATCCGGAGAAGTAGGAACGACCACCCGACAATCCAGGCATGCGTGGGATGTGGAACTGCCCCCGATATTCCACATGTTGGGCACGTGCTGTTCAGATGCGAATCGCCAGGGGCACCTCTGTAATAGCACAGTGCCGCCCCCTGTGTCTATAAATACACACTTACCGCAGTCATTATCTTCTTCTTCCTCCCTCGCACGAACCCTAGCGCCACCGCTAGCTCTCGACGACGCCGGTGACGAAGCGCTTCACTGCCGCAACCTCTCCGACGCCGTTTTCACGCCGACCGCGGATATCGTCTCCGCCGTCACCGTAGGTGTCTTCCGTCACCAAGTTAGGGCATGGAGGATTGAACTGCTCGGCCTCATCTCTTACTCCGTCTAGCAGTTCCAAGTGTGGTAAATAACTCTTCTTTTTACAGCCTCTTTTGATCCTATGGTTCTGTCACTTTCTGCCATAAGAAGTTTTTGCTCACACAAGTTAGATCTCTCTCAGTCTGCATCTCATAACTTGCCTTGTATATTCACTTGTGATTCATGAAGTAGTTAGATTCCTCACTTGTACTGATCTGTGGGTTCATACAAATCTGGAACCAACTTCTTTTCTATGAGTGAATGTCTTCGCACGATGAGTTCAATGTCTTCTAAACCAATTTATCTTCAAAATCTTCTGAGAATGCATATGACCTCTTCCCCTTCCCTCGCACCTTAATGCTGTCACAGGTACATGTCCGTGGGAGAATCCTTTGGTTCTCATAGTCTGCATTCATTTGCAGAGTTCTTACAGCATCACACCAACTCTCCTGAAGCCAGTTCCTGGTGGTCAAGCAAAAGGAATCCTTTGAAGCCTTTCAACATCTTGAAGCCTTCCAAGTTAAGGTATATGGCTTCAGAAACAGCAGCAAGAAAGGGGGGCAGACAGAGACGTGGGGAAACATCCAAAGATCTGCCTGATGAACTGGCAGAGATGTACAAAACAGACCCTAAAGAGAGCTATGGTCAGCGCAAGACTCGAATCCAATGGATTCGAAGATATTGGGCAGAACAATGGTTCCAATACCGCTTCGTCACCCAGGAGTATGCTGAGAAAAGCGCCATCAAAAGACCATGGGGAGATGTCCTATACAAGAATCTTGTACCCAGGACCAGAGATGAAGCCATTGCTCAAGGTTTCTACCCATGCATGGTCCGAGGACCACAGCTAGCTGAAGCTCATCCGTCATCACTCCTCTGGTGTAGCGATGACAATCTGTTCCAGCGCAACTTCCAGTTTGCTCAGAACTCTGCGAAGCAAAACAAAAGAAGTTGGGGTTAGACTTCAACCCTGGTCCCTCCGCACCAAGGGCAGATGGCACACGCGACGCCGAACCCAATATCATCAGTCCATATGCCATTCTTGCAGGCCTCATCACCCGCATCCTAGTCCAAGGGACTGCCGTGAGTGACCCTCCAGCTGATACTGAGTCTGATGACGCGCCTTCTGCGCCGAAGCCAAAGCAGATGAAGAAGCCAAAAGCTTCAAAGCCGTCCCGTTCTCCCAAAATCTCAAGAGTGAAGCCATCGGCAACTGCACCTCCTGAAGCCAGTGTGCAGTCTGAAGACTTATCACGAGTCTCCAAGCCCCAAGAAACAAGAAGCCTCATCCACACACAGGCAAAGAGCTCACTGTTGCTGCCATTCTGCGCAGCGAAACCATTGATCTATCAAGCGATGAAGATCTTGGAGATGACGCTCTTGAGCAGCTCATCAAGAGCAAGGAGGAGGCTGAAATCTTCAACAATCTGCCTCTGTTTGATGTCGCCATCATCCACAACTTCATCGATGAATGGTTTGCCTAACTGAACATAAGCTTCGAAGATCTGCAGCTGCCCATAGGCCTCAGCGTCGCCTTTCAAGGCGCTATTGCTTCAGAACTTGCAATTGCCCAGCGCATTGTTGAACTGAAGCAGAAAATTGATTTTGAAAAGGCTCAGTTCAAGAAGCACATGGCCAAGCTCAGCGTGCAAGAAGTGAAAAGCTTCAAGATCATGCTGCACGAGCTAAAGGAGAACTTTCTGAAGAAGCGTGCCGAAGCTCAAGGTTCGCGGGAGCGAATGAAGACTCTGGCTGATCGCTGTGTGCAAGCCTACAATGAGGCCGAGAAGCGCAAGGCACTTGGGCATCCAGGCATCGACCCCAGGATGGCCGCGAAGAAGACAAAGAAGCCTGCTGTGCCTGAACCAGAGGCGCCAAGGTCAAAAGCTGTTCCGATTGTCTTCCCCACTGCAACGACTGGCTCGAAGCCAAAGAGTCGGTCAACCACCTCAGAGCTCAAGAAGACACGGACTGCAGAGGCTGAAGCTAGGAAGAGGAAACACTCTGAAGCCTCTCCTTCTGACCCCACCACCAAGAAGCGCAAGACCAAGAAAGCTCGGGCTGCTCCCACAGAGCCCTTGATAGTTGAACCCCTCTCTATGATTCCTCCTGACGTAGATCGTCAGCTGACAGTTCATGAGCCTGCTCCCACAGAGGCTCCTGAAGCTGAAGACATTCCAGCAGCCGACCCCATCGCTGCTGAAGACATTGGTCACCAAGACAATGTACAAGATGATGCAGCCCTTCCTCAGCTTGAGACAAGCGAACTAATCAGCATTGGTCGTCCAATGACGCCAATTGCACAAGATGCATCGTGGGAAGATCGCCCACAAGAGGAAGACAACGAGGCCCAGCCCACTCCAACTCCAACGGCGTCGTCTGCATTCCGCAGGCTTCGCAAGGGACCAAGGCCTCAAGATCCTGCTGAAGACATTCCGGCTGCATCAGCCGAAGAGGATGAAGAAGAGGCACAAGCTCCAACTCCCCCACTCAAACAAGAAGCAGTTCTCCAGGAGAACGTGCCTGAGTTCGTCCCTCCCACTACACGTGTGGAGGCGGAAAATATTGAGGCTGCCACCACCAACATTGAAGCAAATGTGGAGCCCTCCCCAACAACAGCTTCTGAAGACACTAAAGCTACTGCTCCTGACACTTTTGTGCCTGAGTCTGCTACCGGTCCCCAATTCAACTATCATGTTGCGCACAGGCCTCAGGTCCAGAAGCCGGTCCCAAGACTGCCAAGGTTCCCAGGTCCTGCATCAGCTCCCGGCTCCTTTAATGTCAATAGCTTTAGGGCAGATAACACCTTCTTCAACAGCTCCAAGAACCCTTATTCAAGGGAACGGATTGTATCAGATAGGTTCTGGAGCTATCCGCAGCACAGCTATTATTCATGCATCTTATACAACCAAGGTCGCATCTTCCCACACAAGCGCCTTGAGGTTGAAGCTGTTGCTGGTCTGCCTGGCCTGGAAGAAGCACTGGATTGCTTCAGGAAAGTGGGTCTGCTGCCATTTATCACAGATGAAGAGCACTGGAATGAAGAGCTTCTGCTTCAATTCTATGCCATCCTTCATATCAAAGGCTACAACAGAGATCCGAAGACTTGGGTCCTGGAGTGGATGACTGGCAATGTCCATCATGAAGCCAATGCATTCGATATCATTGAGCTCACCGGCCTGCCCACTCCTGGCGAATTCTTCGAGGAAGGCTGTCAACTCCATGCTGAAGCAATTGAGAGCATATTCCAGCGGCCTGGGCCAAATATGAGTCAGATGCTCTCAATGATGAAGCCATTGCCTCATGATGCACCCTATCCGACTGAGTTCTTCGTTGAAGACTTAGAGTACCTGCCCAGAACCATATATCACATCATCAGGCGGACTCTCTGGTCCATTAAGGGACACTCTCCATATGCTAAGGTTGAGGGTGCCATGAAGACTCTCATATTCTACATCCTTCATGGCAAATGCTTCAACGCACAGGATTTCTTCATCCGCCAACTTGCAGCATCCGGCTCAGATCTCTTTGGCTTGAAGTATTATGCTCCTTGGGTTATGAGGCTGATCAAGATTCACTCTACGATCTCCTACCAGCCCTCAGCCCGCAACCATCGGATCTTCTTGCCAGATGTGGACACCTCTACTGAAGCAATATATCCTGAGCCTGCCAAGCAACCATTAAGTCTTCAGAATGCAGAACACCAGAGCTTCACTCAGAATGTTGAAGGTGTTGAAGCAATATCCAGAGTGTATCCGACCGAGAGCTTCTTGTGGATCTTCACCAAAAGCAAGATAGGCATCACGACTGGCTCAAGAGGCAGATGAAAAGCATCATGGAAGACGTCAATCGCATCAGAAATCTGGCAACCAAGAATGCATTTGTCGCACATGAAACCTGTCGCCGCACTTGGAAAGGCCTCACAATGATGTGTCCTGAAGCTGAACTTCAAGAGGATGGCTTCACAGAGCGCTTCAAATTTGACTCCACGCCTCCTCGAAGGGCTATGCTGCGCCGAACTCCATCACTTGAAGATTCGGAGTTCTCTTCTTCTGCTGCCACAGTGACTGCACGGATCATTGAAGAAGAAGACGACACTACTTCACCTCCACCTCCTTCAGCGCACGTTGAATCTACACCAAGCTCGTCTGCACCGCCAAACACCTCCACCGACCCTGCTGCGCCTGGGAACGCGTAGAAAACTCTATGTCTTCAAACCTTTTTGGTCATCACTGACAAAAGGGGGAGAAGCATATGATGTTTATAGTCTTCAAGCGGGTCACTATGGGCGGGTGCCTTTATATTTTGCTACATTTTGCTTCGTGCTTACAACTCCCGTTTTTGCTACATTTGCTTCTTTGAGTTGTAACACTTAGACTTGATGGTCGTCTTCTACCTGTTTGTCACTCTGTTTTGCGAAGATAAATTCCGCACGTGCGACGATAAATTACGCACTTAGATCATTCTGCAGAGGTCCATTTTCCATTATGCATGTCATTATCTTCGTATACTCTTACATGCATAGTGGATTGTCATCATAAGTTGAAGTGGATCTCCACAAGTACAACCTGCCATGTGCATTTGCATTCAAGAAGAAAATTACTTATATGCACATCTTCAGGGGAAGCCCTTGCAGCTTATGTAGACAATTCCTTTACAATTTCACAAATTATGTTCCCCGTTGAAAACTTCAACTAGTTTGTCATCAATCACCAAAAAGGGGGAGATTGTAAGTGCATCTAGTGCCACCCCTAGTTGGTTTTGGAGTATTGGCGACAAACCTAGTTGAGGGACTAATGTGTTTGTGAGAATTGCAGGATAACACAGGTAGAAGTCCCTCATTGATTTGGTTTTACTACTAGAGATGACCCCTAAAAATGTATGAAGACATTGAAGACAATGGTGGAACATGAAGATATTCACATTGAAGACTATGACAAGAGAAGACACCACGTGAAGCTTATGGAACTCGAAGACTTAGATCCTTCGTAGTTTTATTTCATTTGTGTTGAGTCATAGGAACCACCGTACTGTCAAGTGGGGTCCAAGAGAACCAGTCAGAATGACTGAAGTGATGCCTAATTCAAATCCTATGTCTTCGAGCGAAGACTATGAGAGCAAATCTTGTCCAAAGTCGGACAAGTCAGCTTTACTTGTAGCCCAAGTAAAGTTGCCGTGTGAGTTCGAAATCTGACCGTTGGAACACGTGTCAGTTCCTTAATGACCCAGGGTCATTTCGGACAAATCAGGTCGGGTTGCCCAGTGGCTATAAATAGTCCACCCCTACAACCTTAAATGGTTGGCTGCTCAGATTTCAGTGCACGGCTTTTGTCGTTTGAGAGCAACCCACCTCGAACCCTTTGAGAGAAAATTCCTAGCGAGGAGAAAAGCCCTAACCACCCAGAGCCAGAGTAAATTGGGCATCACTTAAGTCTTCTTGTCTGAGTGATCTGAAGACTTATTACACTTGAGGACTGTGCATCCTCCAGACGGTTAGGCGTCACGTTCTGAGCATCCAAGAGACATTGTGGATTGCCGGTGAACGAAGTCTGTGAAGGTTTGGGAGTCTACCTTGAAGACTTACCTGAGTGATTGGGCGAGGACTGTGTGACCTTAGCTCAAGGAGAATACAGTGAGGACTGGGTGTCCTGAGCTGCGTGTTCAGGACTAGGTGTCCGGGACTGTGTGTCCTTTGGTTTAAATACCTAGCCGCTCCAACCAGATGTACAGTTGTCACAGCAACTGGAACTGGTCCACCAAATCATTGTCTTCAACGAGTCACTGGTTTCATCTTCACTTCCTTTTACTTACTGTTACTCATTGTGAAGCCATTGCATGCTTGCTCTATCTTTTGTCTTCACAACGTAACTGTATGATTTAATTGGCTTCATAACTTCTTCCTACATGATCCTTATTACACTACAACAACTTGTCATTGTGCTTTCACTCTACTGAATACTTGACTATGGCTTGCCTAGTGTAATCTAACTTCCGCTGCATAGTGATAGGCATATCTCTGCTGTTTGTCTTCATAACTTCCACGTTTTGAAGACTGTCATAAAAATCGCCTATTCACCCCCCTCTAGTCGATATAACACACTTTCAAGTTCATCTCCCGAGAATCTCGCAATGTAATCTCGTCGATTTGTGTTGCAAAATTTCATTTTTCTCTCTAGACTGGATGAGTCTGGAATATCCTGACACCAACCAGATCTGAATCTCAGGCAGATATGATGGTTGGAACGTTTCTCAAGAACTATAATATTGGTCTCTCTATAACCGGTAAAGTGGATGTCGTGGCCAACACACCCAGCCGGAAGACCTATTATTGTAGTATCTTGATTGAGAAA
This sequence comes from Triticum monococcum, assembly GCA_034509565.1. Taxonomy (NCBI): domain Eukaryota; kingdom Viridiplantae; phylum Streptophyta; class Magnoliopsida; order Poales; family Poaceae; genus Triticum; species Triticum monococcum. The sequence goes on along the minus strand of CM067842.1, from coordinate 706,005,409 downwards.
GTTGGCCACCTCCCCGTAAGGATTTCGTAGGATTTACTCCAGTAGTTGTTCCTTATGGATTCTTGTGCTCTTGAAGTCCGACCTTTTACTTGATGTTCTAGATACCAAAACCATATCTATAAATGGGTATGCTAGCACATCAAGGAGAACATTAGAAGCGGAGTGTTAAATGTCTCTCGGTCGATCATCTAGATTTCGTTCCCTTGGCCTCGCTAAGGTGAAATCTGAGAAAGCGTTATCTTCCTTTGCATCTGCATCATCCATCACTATTCATCATGGTAGAATGTTGTGTTGCCAGGATCCTTGTCACAGATATTGGTAAAAACTTGATGAATATGGAAATGCTCAAGTTCTTGAGAGCACACGCAAGTAAAATCATCCCTTGCGTTGTCTTCAAAAAGGTAGTCCACCTCATCCATTCTAGTCTGGGTATGCCATCCCTTCTTACTCCGCCAAATGATTGTTGTGAGTTTCCTTAGGCTGGTATAAAGAGTTTCAATGATCTCTGAATCAAAAGTAATTCTTTTTGCCACTTAAGGAAATATTCTATGAATCACCTCTTCTAGGGTGCCCCATTATGGAATCATGACAGTTGTCCCCTCGTTACTTTGACACATACTAACCATCTTTTCAAGCATGGAATTCTTGCCTACCAAATGAAACCTTCGCATCAGATCCTTACCATCATCTATGGTGTGTGTTTTATGTCCTAGCTCAAGAAGTGTTCTATGCCTCATTACGTGAGTTGATCCTGAGTTGTTCGATCTTCGAGAAGATCGATCCTTCTGGTGTTTTCCCTTTCCCCCCGTTGTCATGTTGGATGGAGTTCTCAAAGCAAGACGTCGAGACAAAGATGATGATCGAATCAACATTCTTATGAAGTGCAAGTTGGATCGAGAAGACTGTGATAGTTTCGTCACCCCTCTGTCTTCTTACTTCACGTCTTGAATCTCGGGACGAGATTCTTGCTTAGTGGGGGTGAGTTGTCACAGCCCTAGAAATCTGCTTGTAATTAGTGGTATTGCATCCATGCATCATTTTCAATTTCAATTAATCATGAAATGGGGATGTTCAAACCCTAGCATCACTTGAATCAAATTAGGTTCAACTAAAATTTGCATTCAATGAAACCAAAATGATCCTTATTGATATTTAGTATTTTTGGCAAGGGCTTTGATCCAAACCAAAAATAATGAACATTTTTAAGGAATTATTTTGGGAATTGAATTTAAATCAATATTGTATTTGGATTTGGTTTTATATTCTTAATATATGGAATATAATTTCAGATAACTCTGAAATAATTTATGTACCTTTGGATAATCCCATTGTGCAATATAAAAATATTCAGAGGAATGTTGTCACTATTTTTACATTTGTTGGAATTTTAAAAATAGTGGCAAAATGATTAAATAAAGGAAAACAGAACAAAAATTAAAATAGAGCAGAAAACCCACCTGGGCCACTTACCTGGCGCAGCCAGCTGGACGGCCCAGCCCACTGGCCAGAGCAGTTGTCTTCAACCTCTGCCAGTAGGCAGAGGCATGTCGACGCCTGCGCGCCTGAGGCCTCCACCTCCTCCCTGCCTGGCTGCCCCCTCGTCGCCCTGGACCTCCCTCGCGTCGCCACGCAACCCCCTGGTCGCCTCTCACTCTCTCTCGAGCTCATCCCCCTCCTCTGCTCTCTCTCCCTCTCATGCCCGAGGCAGCCGTCGCCGCCGCTCATCGTTGCCGTGACCATCGGCCCTCCCTCGCTTCCCCGACTGGTCCACGAGCTCCGCGATGTCGTCCACGACCCCCTCACCGAGCCACACCCCGCCGGAAGCCCTGTAGCATTGCCCTCGAGCTCGTCTTCAACCTCCGGCCGCCGGCAACCTCACCTTCGATTCGCCGCCGTCCGTGCTTCCCCGGCCTCCCTGAGCTTCTTTTCAGCACCCCTGTGAACTCCTGATCCACCCCCTATGTTCTCCCCCTCCGTTCCCATTCTCTATCCGCCATCCCCATGCACCCGAGCTCCGGCCGCCGCCATGGCCGGCGAGCCTTGCGCTCGCGAGCTCCTCCGCTCAAACCCGCCGCACGGTTGTGCTCCTGGAGCTCCCAAGAGTCTAGAGAACCCCTTTGGCCAGACGCTAGCACTTCATAGACTCGTCCCGCTCGATGTTCGAACACCGTTCGCCGCACTTGTCATCGCCGACGATGATTCCGGCCACCCCAGGCCCAACCACCGTCACCACTAGATGCGGACGAGCGTCCGCATCACGTAGATGCCCTCCGCCGGCCATTTGGTCGCCGGAGGAGGAATCCCGCACCTCGCCGCCGCATCTGGCCTCGCCAGCGTCGAGTCGCCAGTGGATTAGCCTCGGTTGACCAGGGATTTTACCCCCTTGGGTCACTGACATACGAGCCCCGCCCGGCTAACCAATTTAGTTAGGGTTAATCTAAATTAAATTAGTTAGTTAGCCACTGACATATGGGCCCCACTGTAAGGTTTGACTTGGACCAGCCCCTTTGACTTGCTGACGTCACACCAACGTCATGCTGACGCAGTAATGCCTTTTCTGGATTTATTCGTATATAGGAAATTCCAGAAAATGCCCAAAACTTCTAAAATTCATAGAAATTAAACCGTAAGTCCAAATGAAATAAATTATATATGAAAAATGATCAGAAAAATCCAATCTATCCATCTATACTTGTTTCATGCATGTTCAAGCAACCTAACCTTGCTGTTTGGCTCAAAACATGTTAATGCACTTTATAAACCCATAACTTGAGTTTGTATTTGAATCTTTGATTCAAATGAGCTCAAACCACCCTGGTTGTAGATGCATTAGCCCAACACACTCATTTTTCCATGTCATATTCATGCATGATATTGTTGCATTGCATTGATTGTGTTTTCTCTGTGTTGTCGGTAATTGTTCCCTCTCAGTAGACGTTGGTTCCAACGATGAGATCGATGACACCGATGAAGAGCTATATTATCTTCAGAAGTGCCAGGCAAGAAAAACCTCCTTGTTCATCCCGATACAATCCCACTCTCTCGCTCCTGCTCTCTTTTACTGCATTAGGACAACAATGTTTCAACTGTTACATGCTGCGGTAGTTGAACCCCTTTCCTCTGCATGACCTGTCATTGCCACAGTAAATAGATGAAACCCACTAGCATGAGTAGGAGTTGTTTGAGCCCTGATGTGCCTACTCATTCATGCTTGTTTGTCATGCCTACTATTGCTTAGAGTTGTGTCAGGTCTGATTCATCGGGAATGAATTGGAAAGTTGTGAACATGTCCAACTATTGAGAGCTAAGTGTGTGAACACGATTTGGTAAAGGTAGCGGTGAGAGGCCATGTAGGATTACATGGTGGGTTGTCTCATTGCAGCCGTCCTCAGGAACTGAGTTCTGTGTTTGTGATCCATGAATAGTTACTACCACACATTGGGTTCCGGTAACTCAAACCCTCTCGGCTTATTAACCGCCTCGATCTCTGTCCAGGAGTTGCAACTAGTTTCTGGTGTTTGTAGGTAGTGCTAGTAGTCTACCAAGTGGCACCCGGTATAGGTGGGCTTAGGACAGACTAGCCACAGTGGCACGGTGTACCAAGTGGCACCCGGATGGTGGGCTTGGGAACCCTGCTCACATCGTTTGGGGTCGTGAGCGACACCACGGCCGGATCTCCTTGCGGATGGAACCCGAATAGGCGATAAACCTGGACTAGAGACTTGTGTGGTTAGTCAGGTCGTGGCCGACTCCCTCGCCAGGCTTCCGCTTGAAGGTTGCCGAGATACACGACGTGTACACGGTGGTAAGTGGCGAGAGCGTGTGTGAAGAAGTACACCCCTGCAGGGTTAACATCATCTATTCGAATAGCCGTGTCTGCGGTAAAGGACTTTTGGGTTGCCTGTACAGTTCATAGACAAGTGAAAGTGGATACTCTAAAATGCGCAAGATAAGCGTGAGTGCTATGGATGGCGTTCTCGTAGGGAGACGGGAGCGGATCCATAGTGGTGTATTGATATGGTGAATATGTGGACTCGTGTGCGTCAAAAGAGTTACTTGCAGTCATTGTTTAGGATAGCCACTGAGTCAAAGCTGGCTTGCTGCAGTCAAACTCCACCACCCCTTTGTTGATACCGATGCATATGTAGCTAGTTCTGATGTAAGTCTTGCTGGGTACATTTGTACTCATGTTTGCTTAATTTATGTTTTTGCAGAGAGACTTCAGTCTCGCTAGTAGTTCCATGTGGACTTCAACGTTTAGCTTGTTACCTCAGCTACGATCTTGTGCCCTCGGCACGGTCTTGTAGATAGTCAGGCTTCTCATCCTTTTTCATTTGTAGTTGTCTGTACTCAGATAAGTTAAGCTTCCGCTTGTGCTTTGACTTGTATGCTCTGAATGTTGGGTCATGAGACCCATGTTTGTAATATCTCGCTCCTTGGAGCCTAATGAATAAATACTCTGAGTCGTAGAGTCTTGTTGTGATGCCACGATGTATTTGCACATATCGAGCATATTGTGTGTATGATTGAAATGCTTGGTATGTGTGGGATCCGACAACCTAGTTGTTTATCCTTGGTAGCCTCTCTTATGGGGAATGTAGTCTTGTGCTTCCATGAGCCATAGTAGTCCGCTACAGCCCGGTTCACCGGAGTCCTGCTAGCCCAGCACTACTGCTCCGGAACAATTGACTGGCCGGCATGTGATTCACTTCGTTCCTGTGTCTGTCCTTTTGGGAAAATGTCACGCGGTGACATTCGGAGTCCTGCCTAACCTGCTACTGCCCGGGTTCCTGGAGTCCTGTTAGCCCAGTGCTACAGCCCGGATTCGCACGCTACTGACCGACATGCTCGATGTTGATTCATGTATGCCTGTCCCCGTAAGTTAGTGCCACTTTGGGTTCATGACTAGTCATGTCGGCCCGGGTTCTCTGTCTTATGGATGCTAGCGACACTATCATATACGTGAGCCAAAAGGCGCAAACGGTCCCAGGCCATGGTAAGGCGACACCCGTGGGAATACCATGCGTGAGGCCGCAAAGTGATATGAGGTGTTACCAGCTAGATCGATGTGACTTGGAATCGGGGTCCTGACACTTTGCTACAAAAAGGATTGGGCCACCTTGCTGCACCTTATTTACTATTGTTGATTGTTGCTCGTTACCAATTACCTTGTCACAAAACTATCTGTTACCGATAATTTCAGTGCTTGCAGAGAATACCTTACTAAAAACTGCCTATCATTTCCTTCTGCTCCTCGTTGGGTTCGACAATCTTATCGAAAGGACTACGATAGATCCCCTACACTTGTGGGTCATCAAGACTCTTTTCTAGCTCCGTTGCCGGGGAGTGAAGCGCCTTTGGTAAGTGGAATTTGGTAAGGAAAAATGTATATAGTGTGCTGAAATTTACTGTCACTTGTTACTATGGAAAGTAATCCTTTGAGGGGCTTGTTCGGGGTATCTTCACCCCGTCCAGTAGAGCAAAGAGTTGCTCCTCAACCTACTGAACCTACTGAAAATGTTTACTTTGAAATTCCTTCGGTTATGATAGAGAAATTGCTAGCTAATCCCTTTACAGGAGATGGAACATTGCATCCCGATTTACACCTAATCTATGTGGATGAAGTTTGTGGATTGTTTAAGCTTGCAGGTATGCCTGATGATGTTATCAAGAAGAAGGTCTTCCCTTTATCTTTGAAGGGAGAGGCATTGACATGGTATAGGCTATGTGATGATATGGGATCATGGAACTACGAACGATTGAAATTGGAATTTCATCAGAAGTTTTATCCTATGCACCTTGTTCATCGTGATCGTAATTATATATATAATTTTTGGCCTCGCGAAGGAGAAAGCATCGCTCAAGCTTGGGGGAGGCTTAAGTCAAGTTATATTCATGCCCCAATCATGAGCTCTCAAGGGAAATAATTATTTAAAAAAATTATGCTCGGCTTTCTGACAATAATCGCTCCATGCTCAATACTTCTTGTACTGGCTCTTTTATGATGAAGACTATTGAATTCAAATGGGATTTATTGGAAAGAATTAAACGCAACTCTGAAGATTGGGATCTCGGCGAAGGTAAGGAGTCAGGTATAACACCTAAGTTTGATTGTGTTAAATCTTTTATGGATACCGATGTTTTCCGTAAGTTTAGCACTAAATATGGACTTGACTCTAAGATAGTAGCTTCTTTCTGTGAATCATTTGCTACTCATGTTGATCTCCTTAAGGAGAAGTGGTTTAAATATCATCCTCCCATAGAAGTAAAAGTAGTTGAACCTATTAAAGTTGAATAAAAGATTATCACTTATAATGATCCTATTATTCCTACTACTTATGTTGAGAAACCACCCTTCCCTATTAGGATAAAGGATCATGCTAAAGCTTGAACTATTGTCAACAAAAGTAATATTAGGACACCTAAACCCCCTGACAAAATTAAAGTTGAAACTAATATTGCTATGGTTAAAGATCTCTTGGCTGATAATATTGATGGGCATGTTATTTACTTCTGTGATGAAGCTGCTAGAATTGCTAGACCCGGTACTAAAAATAAACATAGACCTGTTGTAGGCATGCCTGTTATTTCTGTTAATATAGGAGATCATTGTTATCATGGCTTATGTGATATGGGTGCTAGTGCTAGTGCAATACCTCATTCCTTATACGAAGAAATTATGCATTATATTGCACCCGCTGAGTTAGAAGGTATTGATGTTACAATTAAGCTTGCCAATAGAGATACTATTTCACCAGTTGGGATTGTTAGAGATGTTGAAGTCTTGTGTGGGAAAGTTAAATATCCTGCTGATTTCCTTGTTCTTGGTTCCCCACAAGATGATTTTTGTCCCATTATATTTGGCAGACCCTTCTTGAATACTGTTAATGCTAGGATAGATTGCGAAAAGGATACTGTTACTATCGGCTTGGGGGATATGTCTCATGAGTTTAATTTTGCTAAGTTTCGTAGACAACCCCATGATAAAGAATTACCTAGCAAGGATGAAATTATTGGTCTTGCTTCTATTGCCGTGCCTCCTAATGATCCTTTAGAACAATATTTGCTTGACCATGGAAATGATATGTTTATGAATGAAAGAAGGGAAATAGATGAGGTATTCTTTAAACAGGGTCCTATTTTGAAGCACAACTTGCCTGTTGAAATCCTAGGGGATCCTCCTCCACCCAAGTGTGATCCCGTGTTTGAGCTTAAACCATTACCTGATACTTTCAAATATGCTTATCTTGATGAAAAGAAGATATATCCTGTTATTATTAGTGCTAACCTTTTAGAGAAGGAGGAAGATAAATTATTGGAAACTCTGAAGAAGCACCGTGCTGCTATTGGATATACTCTTGATGATCTTAAGGGCATTAGTCCCACCTTATGTCAACACAAAATAAATTTGGAGAAGGACGCCAAACCAGTAATTGATCACCAATGACGGCTAAATCCTAAGATGAAAGAAGTGGTAAGAAAGGAAATATTAAAGCTCCTTGAGGCAGATATAATTTATCCCGTTGCTGATAGTCAGTGGGTAAGTCCTGTCCATTGTGTCCCTAAGAAGGGAGGTATTACTGTTGTTCCTAATGATAAAGATGAATTGATCCCGCAAAGAATTATTACACATTATAGGATGGTAATTGATTTCCACAAATTAAATAAAGCTACTAAAAAAGATCATTGCCCTTTGCCTTTTATTGATCAAATGCTATAAAGATTATCCAAACATACACATTTTTCCTTTCTAGATGGCTATTCTGGTTTTTCACAAATACATGTGTCAGCTGAGGATCAAAAAAAGACCACTTTTACTTGCCCTTTCGGTACTTTTGCTTATAGACGTATGCCTTTTGGTTTATGTAATGCACATGCTACTTTTCAAAGATGCATGATGGCTATATTCTCTGACTTTTGTGAAAAGATTTGTGAAGTTTTCATGGATGATTTCTCCATTTATGGATCCTCTTTTGATGATTGCTAGAGCAACCTTGATCGAGTTTTGCAGAGATGTGAAGAAACTAATCTTGTCTTGAATTGGGAGAAGTGCCACTTTATGGTTAATGAAGGTATTGTCTTGGGGCATAAATTTTCTGAAAGAGGTATTGAAGTTGATAAAGCTAAGGTTGATGCTATTGAAAAGATGTCGTGTCCCAAGGACATCAAAGGTATAAGAAGTTTCCTTGGTCATGCAGTTTTTATAGGAGGTTCATTAAGGAATTCTCAAAAATTTATCGGCCTCTGACTAATCTATTACAAAAAGATATACCTTTTGTCTTTGATGATGATTATGTAGAAGCATTTGAAATACTTAAGAAAGCTTTGATTTCTGCACCTATCATTCAGCCACCTGATTGGAATTTCTGAAATTACGTGTGATGCTAGTGATTATGTTGTAGGTGTTGTTCTAGAGCAAAGAGTTGATAAGAAATTAAATGTTATCCAATATGCTAGTAAAACTCTAGACGGTGCCCAGAGAAATTATGCTACTACTGAAAAAGAATTTTTAGCAGTTGTATTTGCTTGTGACAAGTTCAGACCTTATATTGTTGATTCTAAAGTAACTATTCACACTGACCATGCTACTATTAAATATCTTATGGAAAAGAAAGATGATAAACCTAGACTTATTAGATGGGTTCTCTTGCTACAAGAATTTGATTTGCATATTATAGATAGAAAGGGAGCTGAGAACCCCGTTGCAAACAACTTGTCTAGGTTAGAGAATGTTCTTGATGGCCCACTACCTATTGATGATAGCTTTCCTAATGAACAATTAGCTGTCATAAATGCTTCTCGTACTGCTCCATGGTATGCTGATTATGCTAATTATATTGTTGCTAAATTTATACCACCTAGTTTCACATACCACCAAAGAAAAAGTTTTTCTATGATTTAAGACATTACTTCTGGGATGACCCACACCTTTATGAAGAAGGAGTAGATGGTGTTATTAGAAGTTGTGTACCTGAGCATGAACATGAACAGATCATACGCAAGTGTCACTCCGAGGCATATGGAGGACACCCCGTTGGAGATAGAACTGCACATAAGGTATTGCAATCCGGTTTTTATTGGCCTACTCTCTTTAAAGATGCCCGTAAGTTTGTCTTGTCTTGTGATGAATGTCAAAGAATTGGTAATATTAGAAGACGTCAAGAAATGCCTATGAATTATTCACTTGTTATTGAACCATTTGATGTTTGGGGCTTTGATTATATGGGACCGTTTCCTTCCTCTAATGGGTATACACATATTTTAGTTGTTGTTGATTATGTTACTAAGTGGGTAGAAGCTATTCGAACTAGTAGTGTTGATCATAACACTTCTATTAAGATGCTTAAAGAAGTTATTTTTCCGAGGATTGGAGTCCCTAGATACTTAATGACTGATGGTGGTTCACACTTTATTCATGGCGCTTTTCGTAAAATGCTTGCTAAGTAAGATGTTAATCATAGAATTGCATCTCCAGACCACCCACGGTCTAGTGGTCAAGTAGAAGTTAGTAATAGAGAGCTTAAACTAATTTTGCAAAATACTATTAATAGATCTAGAAAAAATTGGTCCAAGAAACTTGATGATGCATTATGGGCCTATAGAACTGCATACAAAAATCCTATGGGTATGTCTTCGTATAAAATGGTTTATGGAAAAGCATGTCACTTACCTCTCGAACTAGAACATAAGGCATATTGGGCCATTAAAGAGCTCAATTATGATTTCAAACTTGCCGGTGAGAAGAGGTTATTTGACATTAGCTCACTTGATGAATGGAGAACCCAGGCCTATAAGAATGCCAAGCTGTTTAAATAAAAAGTTAAAAGATGGAATGACAAAATAATACAAAAGTGTGAGTTTAATGTAGGTGATTATGTGTTGCTATTCAACTCTCGTTTAAGATTTCTTGCAGGAAAACTTCTCTCTAAATGGGAAGGTCCTTACGTTATCGAGGAAGTCTATCGTTCCGGTGCCATAAAAATCAATACGTTCGAAGGCATGAATCCGAAGGTGGTGAACGGTCAAAGAACCAAACATTATATCTTAGGTAATCCTATAAATGTTGAAACCAATATTATTGAAATCGTAACCCCGGAGGAATACACAAGGGACACTTTCCGGAATGTTTCAGACTCCGAAAAGGAATAGGTATGTGGTACAGTAAGTAAACCGACTCCAAAATAGTTCCAATGGTAATTTTTCTCCGTTTTGGAATATTTAAGAAAATAGGAAAATAAGTAGTCCAGGAAGGACACGGGGCATCCACGAGGGTGGAGGGCGCGCCCTACCCCCCTGGGCGCGCCCCCTGCCTCGTGGGTACCCCGTGTACTCTCCGGACTCCATTTTCTTGCGTGATACTTCTTTTGGTCTGTAAAAATTCATTATATAATCTCCTGAAGGTTTTGACCACCGTATCACGCAATTATCCACTGTCTTTGTTTCGAGCTGTTTTTTGACAGATCTAGATCACCATGATGTCTCCAAGCGCCCCTAAGGACAAGTTCTTCGAGAAGGTCATCAACCCCTACCTCGTGGAAGTGCTGCAACATCCTCAAACCATTGAGATGCCTGAGGGGTTGCTGCACATCCGCGATGTTCATTGACCAAGGAGGACCGGAAGCACGGAGACAAGGCTCGAAGCAATGGAGCAACAAGTTTTCAAGTGTCAAGAGATGGTGGAACGCGGACTCAACGCCAACCACATAATGATCACGGAGTTAACCAACAACCACAAGCTAGATGCCAAGAACATTGGGGAGACCGTCTTCAAGCTTCACGAGAAAATCGAGCACCTCCAGGCCCAGATTAATGACCTGCAAAACCAAAACTGTGAGTATGAATATAGATTCAGGAGGATGAGTTTGGCTACAGATTTGAGGATCCCGGAGACTCGATCATCCGTCTATGATAGTGAGTGAGGGAGTCCTGGATTAGGGGGTCTCCGGACAGCCGGACTATATCCTTTGGCCGGACTGTTGGACTATGAAGATACAAGATTGAAGACTTTGTCCCATGTCCGGATGGGACTCTCCTTGGCATGGAAGGCAAGCTTGGCAATACGGATAAGTAGATCTCCTCCCTTGTAACCGACTCTGTGTAACCCTAGCCCCCTCTGGTGTCTATATAAACCGGAGGGTCTAGTCCGTAGGACAACAACAATCATACCATAGGCTAGCTTCTAGGGTTTAGCCTCTATGATCTCATGGTAGATCAACTCTTGTAATACTCATATCATCAAGATCAATCAAGCAGGAAGTAGGGTATTACCTCCATCGAGAGGGCCCGAACCTGGGTAAACATCGTGTCCCCCGCCTCTTGTTACCATCCGCCTTAGACGCACAGTTCGGGACCCCCTACCCAAGATCCGCCGGTTTTGACACCGACATTGGTGCTTTCATTGAGAGTTCCACTGTTTCATCACCATAAGGCCTGATGGCTCCTTCGATCATCGGTAACGATGCGGTCCAGGGTGAGATCTTCCTCCCCGAACAGATCTTCATATTCGGCGGCTTCGCACTGTGGGCCAACTCGCTTGGCCATCTGGAGCAGATCGAGAGCTACGCCCCTGGCCACCAGGTCAGGTTCGAAAACTTGAATTACACTGCCAACATCCATGGAGACTTGATCTTCCACGGATCCGAGCCCATGCCAGGTGCGCTGCACAATCACGACGAGCAGGATTTAGCTCTGCCGTCGGACAGTGTTTGGGAGATCGCACCGGCAACTACTCCGGCCTTCAATCCGGAGCAAATTGCGCCATCCGTGGACAGGTGGATAGACCCCGCCATGGAGGTCGCACTCTCAGGAGCGATAGAGCCGGATACTGACTTCCCCCCTTACGAGAGCCGTGATGCCGAACCACTGGATTCGTCCCCGGCGACCAACTCCGAGCTACCTGCGCCCGTACCTATCGAATCCGATTGGGCACCGATCATGGAGTTTACCTCCGCGGATATCTTTCAGCACTCGCCTTTCGGCGACGTGTTAAACTCATTAAGGTCTCTCTCCTTGTCAGGAGAACCTTGGCCGAACTATGTCCGGCTAGAATGGGATGCGGACGACGAAGAAATTCGCTGCCCACCCACCACCCATTTAGTAGCCACTGTCGACGATTTAACCGACATGCTCGACTTCGAATCCGAAGACATCGATGGTATGGACAACGATGCAGGGGACGAACTAGAGCCACCGCCCACAGGGCGCTGGACCGCCACTTCATCACATGACATATACATGGTGGATACACCCAAAGAAAACAATGACGAGGAACGGAAAGAAGCAACGAAGAACAGCTCCATCGAGAAGCAAACAAAGCGTCGACGTAGGCGCCGCTCTAAATCCTGCCTCGGCAAAAACAACGATAACAGCGAAAGAGAAAATAACACCCCGGTCGACTCTAGAGGAAACGACGACCATGCTGACCCAGCGACAGAGCAGGATGAAGCTGCAAACGGCGAACATAGTACGGATCCGATGTACGAACACGGCGACGCTGAGGATAAAGCTCACCAACCTCCCTCCGAGGAGGAAAACAGTCCGGACGAAGATGCACACATCATCCCGGAAAGGCACTTAGAACAAGAGAACCTCCGCAAAAGGCTTATCACCACAGCGAGGAGTCTGAAGAAGCAGAAGCAAAGGCTTAAGGCCGCACAAAATACGCTCAACAATAGATGGAACAAAGTGCTCGACAATGAAGAAAATTACAGTGGAAGTTACCACACAAAGAGCTATCCAAAGTGCAAGTTATTGCCCGAATTCGATGTTGAAGCCTTAGAGCCCACACGGCCGAAAAACAAAACGGCCAACCGGTCGGATCAACCACCTCGTGGCCGCGATAGAGCGGCTAACAAGGCCGCACATAAGCCAACCCACGATCTACGTGAGGACTCGCGTCAAAAACCCAGCATGACTAGATCTATCTATGGATCTAGGAAGCGAGCTATGGCACAAAATCAAAACCGAATACTACAACCGTCCGAACGCCGTGATACATATAAATACAGGGGTGTCGCGCACCCCCTATGTTTCACCGATGAGGTGCTGGACCACGAATTTCCAGAAGGATTCAAACCAGTGAACATAGAGGCGTACGACGGGACCACAAACCCTGGGGTCTGGATTGAGGACTTTATCCTCCATATCCATATGGCTTGCAGAGACGATCTCCACGCCATCAAGTACTTGCCCCTCAAGCTTAAAGGACCAGCTCGACACTGGCTGAAAAGCCTCCCCGAAAACTCAATTGGAAGTTGGGAGGAGCTCGGGGATGCTTCTCGGCCTAATTTTCAAGGGACCTATGTCCGACCTCCGGATGCAGACGACTTAAGTCACATAATTCAACAGCCCGGAGAGTCAGCCCGAAAGCTTTGGAACAGGTTTCTCACTAAGAAGAACCAAATCATTGACTGCCCGGACGCCGAAGCCTTAGCAGCTTCCAAGCACAGCGTCCGAGACGAATGGCTCGCCAGACACCTCGGCCAAGAAAAACCAAGAACAATGGCAGCCCTGACAAGCCTCATGACCCGCTTCTGCGCAGGCGAAGATAGCTGGTTAGCGCGCAGTAGCACCAGCGACCCAAGCACATCCGAAATCAGGGATGGCAATGGAAAACCACGACGCAGTAAAAGCAAGCGTCAAAATATAGAAGACGGCCCAAATAATATGGCGGTAAACGCCGGATTCAGGGGCTCTCGACCAGGTCAGCGGAAAAAGCCTGCCAAAGACAGCAGGGATGGACCGTCAAGCCTAAACAAGATTCTAGACAAATTATGTCAGATCCATGGCACCCCCGATAAACCTGCAAATCACATCCACAGAGAATGCTAGGTTTTCAAGCAGGACGGTAAGCTAAACGCCGAACACAAGGGGAGGGAGACACCAAGTGAAGATGAGGACGAGCCAAGTCAGCAAAGCACTGGGGGACAGAAAAAAATCCCACCAGAGGTTAAAATAGTAAATGTGATTCACGTAACGAAGAGGAGAAGCAAACATGCACTCCGAGACACACGCGCAGTAGAGCCCGTCACCCCTAAGTTCAACCCCTGGTTGGCCTGCCCGATCACCTTTGATCGCAGGGATCACCCGACAAGCATCCAGCACGAAGGATTGGCCACCTTGGTGTTAGATCCAATAATAAATGGATACCATCTCACACGAGTCCTTATGGATGGCGGCTGTAGCTTAAACCTGATATTTCAGGACACAGACCGTAAAATGGGGATAAACCCAACAAAAATAAGCCACAGTAATACTACCTTCAAGGGAGTAATACCAGGCCCAGAGGCCCGCTGCATGGGCTCTCTATTACTCGAGGTTGTATTAGGTTCTCCCGACAACCTCCGAAGCGAAAGGTTAACCTTCGACATCGCTCCATTCCAAAGTGGCTATCAAGCACTACTCGGAAGAGCGGCTTTCGCTCGTTTTAATTGTCACATCCCTAGTTCTATTAATACCTAGTGCTAGCATCTGGTGTTGCATCATGTCTAAATTTCTGAAACTTGAATTGAGGAAAATTGAAAGCCTCAAAATTTTATTTAAAAGAAGGGCAAATAACCCTGGAAATGCATCCAATGTTTCCAAAATGCTCCCCAATGATGTTTAATATTTATGGCAAGGGTTTTGGTCCAGACCAAAAATATGGAACATTTTTGAGGAATTATTTTGGCCATTTGGATTTAAATCAATAAATATTTGAGTTGGATTTAATTCTTATATAAAAGAATTGCAAGTCCAATAATCCTGAAAACCTGTGAGTGGCTTTGAATATATTGCATCAAGCCACATAAATATTTTCAGGAGCTACTAAATGATTTGGTCTGTGAATCAAATAAAAACAGAATTGAAATATTAGAAAACAGAAATTAAATAGGTTCAACCAAAATATTTTCACTGACCTCAAATATCCTTTTAAAATGTTCATGATATATGGAAAAGGGTGAAAGCCTCTACCAGAGATGATGCATATTTTTTCAGGACATTTTGGTCATTGAATTAAATCATTATGGTTTTTGAGTTGGAGTTTAAAAGTTACCATTAAATATTGGTTGCTCCAAATATTCTGAAATTTATTGTGTGGTTTGGAAATAATTCAAATATCCCTCGCAAAAATTTACAGAAATAACCAAAGTGTTTTGGTTGGTATTTTATTTGCAATCATAAAGCAGAATATAGAAAGCAGAATAAATTAGAATAAAACAGACGGAAGCTCACCTGGACCAAACTTACCCGTGCGGCCCATGAGACGGCCCAGCCCACCAGGGGCTCCTCCCTGTCGTCTTCCCCCTTGCCAGGAGGACGAGCGCGTGGCCGGCGCGCGCGAGCACGCGTCCGGCCACCTCCTGCTTGCTCACCGCTGCTGGAGGCTACCCCGAGCGCCACGACACCCCTGGACCCCCCTGCACTCCTCTCCTCTCTCCCTCGAGCGCCCTCCCTCCTCTGTTTCTCTCGCTCGCGTTCGTCCGAACGCGCCCGTCGCCACCGACGCCGTTCGCCGCGGCCACAGCCACCGCCTCGCCTCCCTGACGCCTCCTAAAGCTCCGCCTCGACCTACTCTTCCTCCTCACCGCTCCAAGCGATTCCGGGAGCCCTGCAGTGACGCCATCACCGTCGTCTTCACCGACGGGCACCGAAGATCGCCGGCCCCGATTCTCCGTCTCTAGGTCGTCCCCAAGCCCACTGAGCTGCGCTTCGACCTCCCAGTGAGCTCCTCCGTCGTTTCCCCCTAACCCCGCGGCCTAGCGCTCGCTGTAGCACCGCTTCCCATGATGCCCGAAGCACACCGCCGCATGAACTCGTCGCCGACGAGGCTCCGATGGCCAATCGGCCCCGTTCATATGCCCGTTGGCTTTGTGAGAGCCTGCAGAACGCGTAGGTGCTACCCGTTGATCCTCCCGTGCATGGTGTCGTCGTTTTCATCGGTGCCCGAACTCCGGCGGCCGCAACCGAGCTCGCCGCCGTCGACTCCGGCCACCCCTGGCCCGGAGACCACCACCATCTGACGCGCCATCGCGCCAGCTCTCCGCAGGGCCAAAGGGCGCATCGAACGGTGCACGGTAGGCGAAACCCAAGCCACCCCGATGCGTCTCCGCCGTGTTTTTGGTCGTCGCCGGTGAAACTCCGGCGAGCCAACGTGGCACACTTAGTTAACACTAATGACGCCATTAGCTGATCACTGTGCCACTGACGGATGGGCCCCACGCGCTAATTAACCCCGGAATTTATTCTCTATTTAACGTAGACTAACCCACCGGGCCCACATGTCAGGTTGACTTTGCTGACGAGGCAGTTGACCGGGCCCACACGTCAGCGACCCTAACCAGCACTGGTTCACTGACTAGTGGACCCCACTGGTCAGGTTTGACCCAGGGCAGCCCTGTTGACCTGCTGAGGTCAGCATGACGTAATGCTGACGCAATAATTCATTTTCTGGAATTAGTTAATTCTAAATAATTCAGAAAATTTCAGAAAATATCCAAAACTTTGAAAAATCATAGAAAATAATCTATAACTCAGATTGAAAAGATTTATATATGTAAAATTATCAGAAAAATTCAATCTATCCATCTGTAATGGTTTCATGCATGATAAAACAAGTTTACCCTACTGTTTAAGAAGAATAAGGAAATGGCCTATAAATGCAATAATTAATGAGCTAATATTTGAATCTTGGATTCAAATGAGTTCACCCCTTTCTGTTTTAGCTTGCATTAGGCAAAAACACAAGCATATTGCCATGTCATGATCATGCATCATATTGTGCATTGCATTGATTGTGTTTCTTTCTCTGTTGCCGGTATTTGTCCCCTCTCGATAGACATTGTACCGACGATGTGATCGTTGACACTGATGAAGACCCAATGATATCTTCAGAAGTGCCAGGCAAGCAAAACCCCCTTGTTCATTCCGATACAATCCCCTTCTCTCGCTCTTGCTCTCTTTTACTGCATTAGGACAACAACGATTCACCTGTTACTTGTTGCGGTAGTTGAACCCCTTATCCTCTGCATGACCTGTCATTGCCACAGTAACTAGAAGAAACCCACTAGCATGAGTAGGAATTGTTTGAGCCCTGATGTGCCTACTCATTCATGCTTGTTTGTCATGCCTGCTACTGCTTAGAGTTGAGTCAGGTCTGATTCATCGGGGATGGATCGGAGGTGTGTAAACATGTCCTACTGTGTGTGAGCTAAGTGTGTGAACACGATTTGGTAAAGGTAGCGGTGAGAGGCCATGTAGGAGTACATGGTGGGTTGTCTCATTGCAGCCGTCCTCAGGAACTGAGTTCTGTGTCTGTGATCCATGAACAGCTACTACCACTCATTGGGATCCTTAATTGACCCTCTCGGCTTCTTAATCACCCTAGTGCTCTGTCCAGGAGTTGCAACTAGTTTCTGGTGTTTGTAGGTTATGTGTTGGTGGCCGTGCGTAGCGCTGACCCTAGGGGTGGGCCATGTTGCGGTAGATACACCGTGGCACGGTGTACCGGGCGTCCGTTTGGTGTCTTGGGAACCCTGCACACATCGTTTGGGGCTGTGAGCGAAACTCCGACCGGATCTCCTCGCGGATGGAACCCGAATAGGCGATAAACCTGGACTAGAGACTTAAGTGTTTAGGTAGGCCGTGGCCGACACCCTCGCCCGGCTTCCGCTTGAAGGTTGCCGAGGTACATGACGTGTACAGGGCTATAAGTGGTGGGAGCGTGTGTGAAGAAGTACACCCCTGCAGGGTTATCAATATCTATTCGAATAGCCGAATTCCTCGGATATGGAAACTTGGACCCCTTGCATAGTTCATAGACAAGTGAAAGTGGATACTTTAAAACTCGCAAGATAAGTGTGAGTGCTATGGATGGCCTTCTCGTAGGGAGACGGGAGCGGATTCATAGTGGTGTATTGATTGGTGAATATGTGGACTCGTGTGCGCCACCTCAAAGTGTTGCTTGCAGTCGTAGTTTAGGATAGCCACCGAGTCAAAGCTGGCTTGCTGCATGTTAAACTCCACCACCCCCCTTTGTTGATACCGATGCATATGTAGCTAGTTCTGATGTAAGTCTTGCTGAGTACCTTTGTACTCACATTTGCTTAATCTATATTTTGCAGAGAGATTTCAGTCTCGCTAGTAGTTTCGCGTGGACTTCGGCGTTTAGCTTGGTACCTCAGCTACGATCTTGTGCCCTCGGCAGGATCTGGTAGATAGTCAGGCTTCTCAGCCTTTTTCATTTGTAGATGTCTGTACTCAGACATGTTAAGCTTCCGCATGTGCTTTGCATTGTATGCTATGATTGTTGGGTCATGAGACCCATGTTTGTAATACCTCGCTCCTCGGAGCCTAATGAATAAATACTTGAGTTGTAGAGTTATGTTGTGATGCCATGTTGTATTCACACATATCAAGCATATTGTGTGTATGATTGAAATGCTTGGTATGTGTGGGATCCGACTATCTAGTTGTTTATCCTTGGCAGCCTATCATATGGGGAAATGTAGTCTAGTGCTTCTGAGCGATAGTAGTCCGCTACAGCCCGGATCACCGGAGTCCTGCTAGCCCAGCACTACTGCTCAGGACACTTGACTGGCCGGCATGTGTTTCACTTCGTTCCTATGTTTGTCCCTTCGGGGAAATGTCACGCGGTGACATCCAGAGTCCTGCCTAGCCTGCTACAGCCCGGGTTACCGGAGTCCTGTTAGCCCAGTGCTACAGCCCGGATTCACACGCTGTTGACCGACATGCTCGAGGTTGATTCATGTATGCCTGTCCCCATGGGTTAGTGCCGCTTTGGGTTCACGACTAGCCATGTCGGCCCGGGTTCTTTGTCATATGGATGCTAGCGACACTATCATATACGTGAGCCAAAAGGCGCAAACGGTCCCGGGCCAGGTAAGGTGGCACCCGTGGAAATACCGTGCGTGACGCCACAAAGTGATATGATGTGTTACATGCTAGATCGGTGTGACCTAGGATCGGGGTCCTGACAGCGTTGGCATCAGAGCCGGACTGCCTGTAGGTTCGTTGAGCCAAACTGGTCAATGTCGAGTCTAGAAATGCTTTAGTTATATGTAAGGGAATTGATTGTGGGAGGGAACGTAAGGTTCTTTTACTCCTTTACCCTATGCCTCTGATCTGAGTCATTCTCTTCTCATTCAACGTGGGTTAAGGACTAGGCTCTCTTCTTCTATCAGGTTCACGTGTTACTAATCCGTAGTAGTTTATAGGATTATTACTACGAGTTCTAGTCCAGTTTCTACTATTTTAGTATATTGCTATTGAACCAGAACCTTGATATGATGCTGTTGAGCGGTATTGTGAACTGTTGTGGATGTCTCAATTCTTTTTCTGAGCATTTACAGCCGTTATGCTGTCCGAGTCATCCCAGGTCTCTAAATAGTCTGATGCATTTGCAAATCCTTTCTTTCCATTTCTGATATCCTTTTGGGTCAGATTAACCACACTAATGGTGAGGTGAGGTACTCCGTTACCTCGACATATATGTTGGAGCTATTACTATGACCCTAGGTGTTTTAGGGAGTCATCTAGTGATCTAGCCATGTTTTGTATTCCCAGTGTGTGATTCTGGCCATCATTCTCAAAAGCATCCCGTGATGCTATTAGTTAGTAGGCATTATACTCCTGGGTTTTGAACCCGAGATTCACCCTACCTACTTCATGTTGATAGTGTTTGCTCGTTCCTTTAGGTTATTAGTAACCTTTGCATCAGTCCTCGAGGTCCGTGGTATTTCCTTCTTCCAAATACTATGAACCACTTATGGCAGAAGTTCTTGAACCAAAGGATCACAACCAGAGTGCTCTTGATGAGTTCTCCATTCTATATTGTGACTCTGCCAGTCCTACCTCTCTGCATGGGTTATCCGGAAGAAATATGTTGAACTCGCTCGACATACTAATCTATGCCTCCATAGCTCAGAAAGTTATATGTTCCTTGAGTTGTTCCCCCCCTTCAGTTATATTCCGACCTTCGTCTATCACTTGATAGTTAGAAGTAGTCATGCATTCATGTTCATCCGTGCCTTTTACTTCTGTGGTCCGTCAAGCCATTCTATTCGGAATGACTAGGAGAAACAAACTCCAGTACCTCATCCATTTCTCGAATCGGGTCAAAGTGGTTGTATTCCGCAGATCAAAATGCCAATCCAGCTTTTGGTTCTGTTCTACCCTGAAGTATTACCCACTTTATGTCAAGAGCGTCGTGAGAATTGCACATCTCTCATGAATTCTTGACGCAGTGATACTTCTTACCATCATTCTTCATTCCTCGGTCCCGTATTGTCGCAACCGGAATGCCGACAAGTGAATCGTGGTGTGTGAAATCAATACTCCTAGCAACCCCGTTGCTTGGTAGTTAATGGACAATATTCTCATCCTTAGCGTGTTGGTTATTGAATCATCATTCTAAGATAGATTGTGCTACCTAGTCCTTATTTCCTAGTGCACTCTTCGATCAACGGGTTAGGATTTTGCTAAACCCTCGCTCCTTGATCATATCGTCTTGCCCTGAAGAGCAAGATTGTTCTCGAGCTTAATAACATATTGGTGGTTCGTGATTTTCCGAATATCTTCTCAGAAGTGTTACCAGGTTGTCACCTGACCGTTATGTTGAGTTCGTGATCAAGATGGTTTTTCAATAAACCATTTTTCTCCAAGAATCTGTGTTGGATACCCCTGAGCTAGTTGGTTAAGCTTAACAACAAATTGGAGAGTTGGAAGATGAAAACTTGTCCGACTTAGTTCACTCTTAAGGGATATCCTTGTGTGTGTGTGTGCTGAAGAAAGGTGATATCTTCATCAATTGGTCCTCGTGATCATTTGTTGGATCTATTGCCTTGACAAAACTTTGAATTGAGTATGGGATATCGTCAAGTCAAATCAGAACCAACGATGTTCGTAATGTTGTCTTACTCGTGGCAGATCCCTCGAGCATACACCATTACATCTTTTGGTCTGACCAATACTATCACATCGTTCACATGATGGTGGAAGTCCAGTGATATGGAAATACCGATGAGTTGTTGTTGAGCCCATCAACAGCATTTTATCTCCCCCATGATTCATGTCGAACGCTACACTAGCATTGGAAACTTTATAAGCATTATCTTCGTGTTTCGTTCATGAAGCATATGTTTGGATGAAAGTAGTGACTTTCCCTGACTCATGTGCATATGTTGCAAGTTGCCGCCGTGAATTTGGGAAAGTTTGTCTTGCTTTCTCTGGAATCATCCCAAATCGGTCACGCATACGTGCGAAGTATACTGTGGTTTGGAGACTTGCAACCTTCATTCTATATGTATCCCTAGCACACCAAGCCACTGATTGATTTGTTCAAGGAGAAGAAGTTTCTTCTTAGGAGCTAGACTTACGCAAGGACTTCGTTATCCGCAATGATGGTTCCCCACTTGAACTCGGTAGTGTTTTATTATAAGACTACTACGTGGTCATGCTTGTCTGGGACAGTGTGTTCACATGTTTGTAGCAGAACCAGCTCATGTTTTGGAGCTTACTATCGTAGTTCATTCCCCGAGAATCTCGCAACGTCATCTCGTCGATTTGTGTTGCAAAAACTTCATTTTCTTTCTAGACTCCATGAGTCTGGAATATCCTAACACCAACCAAATCTGAATCTCAGGCAGATATGATGGTTGGGGCGTTTTCCAAGAACTATAATATTGGTCTCTCGATAACCGGTAAAGTGGATGTCGTGGCCAACACATCCAGCCGGAAGACCTATTATTGTAGTATCTGGATTGAAGAAAGTTGGCCACCTTCCCATGAGGATTTCGTAGGATTTACCTCCGTAGTTAATCCTTATTGATTCTTGAGCTTCCGAAGTCTGACCTTTACTTGATGTCCTAGATACCAAACCGTATCAATAAATGGGTTATCCTAGTACATCAAGGAGAACATTAGAAGCGGAGTGCTAAATGTCGCTCGGTCGATCATCCAGATTTTGTTTCCTTGGCTTCGCTAAGGTGAAATCTGAGAAAGTGTTATCTTCCTTTGCATCTGCATTATCCATCACCATTCATCATGGTGGTATGTTGTGTTGCCAGGATCCTTGACATGGATGTTGGTAAGACCTTGATGAGTATGGAAATGCTCAAGTTCTTGAGAGCACGCTCAGGCACTAGGTTCTGATGTTATCGTTAACTGGAATGTGCCTCCGTCCTCTCAGTTGTTCGTTAGCCATCCAATTGGTGGAATCACCTTTGCTGATGAACCTTCTCCCCAGTTACCAGAATCATTCCCAACATTTGCATTTTGTTCCCAGCTTGCACCTCAGTAGTTTTGTTCAGGATCATTTTCAAAAGTGGACTTACCATGGGTTCCATCCATTTCCGATGATAAGAAAAAATCATCCATTGCGTTGTCTTCAACAAGGTAGTCCACATCATCCATTCTAGTCCGAGTATGTCATTCTTTCAAACTCCTTCAAACCATCAATTGAAAATTGCCTTAAGCTGGTATGAAGAGTTTCAATGATCTCTGAATCAAAAGTAATTCTTTTTGCCACTTAAGGGAATAATTCTGCGAGTCACCTTCCTTAAGATGTCTCGTTATGGTATCATGGCAATTATCTCCTCGCTACTTTGAAACCATGCATCATCCTAATTAAGCATGGAATTGTTGCCCACCAACTCAAACCCCGTCATTTGTTCTTCCATTCCTCTCGATGTGTTCTGTGTCTCAACTCAAGATGTTTCAACATCTCATTCCGCGAGTTGATATTGTTTAGCTCGATCTTCGAGAAGATCAATCCGAGTTGAGTTTCTTTCCGTCGTCATCACGTGGATGAAGATCTCGAAAGCAAAGATGTCAAGATCAATATGATGCAATGAATCAACATCCTCGAGAAAGACATCTGGATCGTGAAGATTGTGTTAGCTTGTATCCCCTCTGTCTTCTTACCTCACGTCTTGAATCTCGGGACGAGATTCTTGTTTAGTGGGGGCGAGTTGTCACATCCCTAGTTCTATTAATGCCTAGTGCTAGCATCTGGTGTTGCATCATGTCTAAATTTCTGAAACTTGAATTGAGGAAAATTGAAAGCCTCAAAATTTTATTTAAAAGAAGGGCAAATAACCCTGGAAATGCATCCAATGTTTCCAAAATGCTCCCCAATGATGTTTAATATTTATGGCAAGGGTTTTTGTCCAAACCAAAAATATGGAACATTTTTGAGGAATTATTTTGGCCATTTGGATTTAAATCAATAAATATTTGAGTTGGATTTAATTCTTATATAAAAGAATTGCAGGTCCAAAAATCCTGAAAACCTGTGAGTGGCTTTGAATATATTGCATCAAGCCACATAAATATTTTCAGGAGCTACTAAATGATTTGGTCTGTGAATCAAATCAAAACAGAATTGAAATATTAGAAAACAGAAATTAAATAGGTTCAACCAAAATATTTTCACTGACCTCAAATATCCTTTTAAAATGTTCATGCTATATGGAAAAGGGTGAAAGCCTCTACCAGAGATGATGCATATTTTTTCAGGACATTTTGGTCATTGAATTAAATCATTATGGTTTTTGAGTTGGAGTTTAAAAGTTACCATTAAATATTGGTTGCTCCCAATATTCTGAAATTTATTGTGTGGTTTGGAAATAATTCAAATATCCCTCGCAAAAATTTACAGAAATAACCAAAGTGTTTTGGTTGGTATTTTATTTGCAATCATAAAGCAGAATATAGAAAGCAGAATAAATTAGAATAAAACAGACGGAGGCTCACCTGGAGCAAACTTACCTGTGCGGCCCATGAGATGGCCCAACCCACCAGGGGCTCCTCCCTGTCGTCTTCCCCTTGCCAGGAGGACGAGCGCGTGGCCGGCGCGCGCGAGCACGCGTCCGGCCACCTCCTGCTTGCTCGCCGCTGCTGGAGGCTACCCCGAGCGCCACGACACCCCTGGACCCCCCTGCACTCCTCTCCTCTCTCCCTCGAGCGCCCTCCCTCCTCTGTTTCTCTCGCTCGCGTTTGTCCGAACGCGCCCGTCGCCACCGATGCCGTTCGCCGCGGCCACAGCCACCGCCTCGCCTCCCCGACGCCTCCTAAAGCTCCGCCTCGACCTACTCTTCCTCCTCACCGCTCCAAGCGATGCCGGGAGCCCTGCAGTGACGCCATCACCGTCGTCTTCACCGACGGGCACCGAAGATCGCCGGCCCCGATTCTCCGTCTCTAGGTCGTCCCCAAGCCCACTGAGCTGCGCTTCGACCTCCCAGTGAGCTCCTCCGTCGTTTCCTCCTAACCCCGCGGCCTAGCGCTCGCTGTAGCACCGCTTCCCATGATGCCCGAAGCACACCACCGCACGAACTCGTCGCCGACGAGGCTCCGGTGGCCAATCGGCCCCGTTCATATGCCCGTTGGCTTTGTGAGAGCCTGCAGAACGCGTAGGTGCTACCCGTTGATCCTCCCGTGCATGGTGTCGTCGTTTTCATTGGCGCCCGAACTCCGGCGGCCGCAACCGAGCTCGCCGCCGTCGACTCCGGCCACCCCCGGCCCGGAGACCACCACCATCTGACGCGCCATCGCGCCAGCTCTCCGTAGGGCCAAAGGGCGCATCGAACGGTGCACGGTAGGCGAAACCCAAGCCACCCCGATGCGTCTCCGCCGCGTTTTTGGTCGTCGCCGGTGAAACTCCGGCGAGCCAACGTGGCACACTTAGTTAACACTAATGACGCCATTAGCTGATCACTGTGCCACTGACGGATGGGCCCCACGCGCTAATTAACCCCAGAATTTATTCTCTGTTTAACTTAGACTAACCCACCGGGCCCACATGTCAGGTTGACTTTGCTGACGAGGCAGTTGACCGGGCCCACACGTCAGCGACACTAACCAGCATTGGTTCACTGACTAGTGGACCCCACTGGTCAGGTTTGACCCGGGGCAGCCCTGTTGACCTGCTGAGGTCAGCATGACATAATGCTGACGCAATAATTCATTTTCTGGAATTAGTTAATTCTAAATAATTCAGAAAATTTCAGAAAATATCCAAAACTTTGAAAAATCATAGAAAATAATCTATAACTCAGATTGAAAAGATTTATAAATGTAAAATTATCAGAAAAATTCAATCTATCCATCTGTAATGGTTTCATGCATGACAAAACAAGTTTACCCTACTGTTTAAGCAGAATAAGGAAATGGCCTATAAATGCAATAATTAATGAGCTAATATTTGAATCTTGGATTCAAATGAGTTCACCCCTTTCTGTTTTAGCTTGCATTAGGCAAAAACACAAGCATATTGCCATGTCATGATCATGCATCATATTGTGCATTGCATTGATTGTGTTTCTTTCTATGTTGCCGGTATTTGTCACCTCTCGATAGACGTTGTACCGACGATGTGATCGTTGACACTGATGAAGACCCAATGATATCTTCAGAAGTGCCAGGCAAGCAAAACCCCCTTGTTCATTCCGATACAATCCCCCTCTCTCGCTCCTGCTCTCTTTTACTGCATTAGGACAACAACGATTCACCTGTTACTTGTTGCGGTAGTTGAACCCCTTATCCTCTGCATGACCTGTCATTGCCACAGTAACTAGATGAAACCCACTAGCATGAGTAGGAATTGTTTGAGCCCCGATGTGCCTACTCATTCATGCTTGTTTGTCATGCCTGCTACTGCTTAGAGTTGAGTCAGGTCTGATTCATCGGGGATGGATCGGAGGTGTGTAAACATGTCCTACTGTGTGTGAGCTAAGTGTGTGAACACGATTTGGTAAAGGTAGCGGTGAGAGGCCATGTAGGAGTACATGGTGGGTTGTCTCATTGCAGCCGTCCTCAGGAACTGAGTTCTGTGTCTGTGATCCATGAACAGCTACTACCACTCATTGGGATCCTTAATTGACCCTCTCGGCTTCTTAATCACCCTAGTACTCTGTCCAGGAGTTGCAACTAGTTTCTGGTGTTTGTAGGTTATGTGTTGGCGGCCGTGCGTAGCGCTGACCCTAGGGGTGGGCTATGTTGCGGTAGATACACCGTGGCACGGTGTACCGGGCGCCCGTTTGGTGTCTCGGGAACCCTGCACACATCTTTTGGGGCTGTGAGCGAAACTCCGACCGGATCTCCTCGCGGATGGAACTCGAATAGGCGATAAACCTGGACTAGAGACTTAAGTGTTTAGGTAGGCCGTGGCCGACACCCTCGCCCGGCTTCCGCTTGAAGGTTGCCGAGGTACATGACGTGTACAGGGCTATAAGTGGTGGGAGCGTGTGTGAAGAAGTACACCCCTACAGGGTTATCAATATCTATTCGAATAGCCGAATTCCTCGGATATGGAAACTTGGACCCCTTGCATAGTTCATAGACAAGTGAAAGTGGATACTTTAAAACTCGCAAGATAAGTGTGAGTGCTATGGATGGCCTTCTTGTAGGGAGACGGGAGCGGATCCATAGTGGTGTATTGATTGGTGAATATGTGGACTCGTGTGCGCCACCTCAAAGTGTTGCTTGCAGTCGTAGTTTAGGATAGCCACCGAGTCAAAGCTGGCTTGCTGCATGTTAAACTCCACCACCCCCCTTTGTTGATATCGATGCATATGTAGCTAGTTCTGATGTAAGTCTTGCTGAGTACCTTTGTACTCATGTTTTCTTAATCTATATTTTGCAGAGAGATTTCAGTCTCGCTAGTAGTTTCGCGTGGACTTCGGCGTTTAGCTTGGTACCTCAGCTACGATCTTGTGCCCTCGGCAGGATCTGGTAGATAGTCAGGCTTCTCAGCCTTTTTCATTTGTAGATGTCTGTACTCAGACATGTTAAGATTCCGCATGTGCTTTGCATTGTATGCTATGATTGTTGGATCATGAGACCCATGTTTGTAATACCTCGCTCCTCGGAGCCTAATGAATAAATACTTGAGTTGTAGAGTTATGTTGTGATGCCATGTTGTATTCACACATATCGAGCATATTGTGTGTATGATTGAAATGCTTGGTATGTGTGGGATCCGACTATCTAGTTGTTTATCCTTGGCAGCCTATCATATGGGGAAATGTAGTCTAGTGCTTCTGAGCGATAGTAGTCCGCTACAGCCCGGATCACCGGAGTCCTGCTAGCCCAGCACTACTGCTCAGGACACTTGACTGGCCGGCATGTGTTTCACTTCGTTCCTATGTCTGTCCCTTCGGGGAAATGTCACGTGGTGACATCCGGAGTCCTGCCTAGCCTGCTACAGCCCGGGTTACCGGAGTCCTGTTAGCCCAGTGCTACAGCCCGGATTCACACGTTGTTGACCGACATGCTCGAGGTTGATTCATGTATGCCTGTCCCCATGGGTTAGTGCCGCTTTGGGTTCACGACTAGCCATGTCGGCCCGGGTTCTTTGTCATATGGATGCTAGCGACACTATCATATACGTGAGCCAAAAGGCGCAAACGGTCCCGGGCCAGGTAAGGTGGCACCCGTGGAAATACCGTGCGTGAGGCCACAAAGTGATATGATGTGTTACATGCTAGATCGGTGTGACCTAGGATCGGGGTCCTGACATTAATACAATACCGCATTATGCTTCTCTCAAGCTTAAGATGCCCGGTCCATGTGGCATCATTACCATTAGCGGAAACGCTGAATGTTCCTTACAAATGAAAGAATGTGCGACGGATTTAACAGCCGAACACTAAATGGCCCCTCCAACCAGAATAAAGGATTGGTCGTCAAGACCGCGGACACGGTTAGACGAGTCCGACACATTACCAGCTATAACAGCTGGGATAAACCCGAGGTTGGTTTGATGGTTGTACCCCCATAAACGGCACCAGGGGCTTCCCGCGTGTAATCAGGGCTAGTTTGGCTCAACTTGAATTATCTTGAATTTTAACGGTTTATTAAGAACAACCATTTTTTTTATTTGGCACGACAACTTTCACCTAAGTTCTTCTCTTTTCCAGATGACAATCGCGCCACACCCGTCCAGGACACGGCACAACGGAGACACAGGCGCAGACGTGCAGTAGGGACCCTCTTAAAGGTTTCTTTTTAGATTAAGACCCTGCGTAAACCTTTTTTACTGTCTCTTGTTATTCACATCCTCCGGATACCTAATATAACCGAGAAGGATGCTGACGTTATTGGCATTTCGCCACATCGGATCATTGCACGTACCTGGACAATCGGGGTTCATTATCAAGGGCATTGTCCGCCCAGCATATGTTTTAAAAGACCGAATACCTTAGGGAGTGTTCGGCGTCGCGAGTTTGGCCTTATATGCATCAGCTTCGAATCATGTCTTTGGTCAAATGTTGGGTTTGCCCGGCTCCCGTGTTTTGCTACCTTACGTTCTGCTCTATCGGCTAAGGTGGCACCGGGAGAACTACTGCGATTGTGCCCTGGTTCATCCGGATGAGCACCTCAGTAGAGAAAGCCAAAAACTGACTGTCATGATAAAGCCCGAGTTTGGTCAACCACTTGATGACTTACTGGAATCTTCAGGATTCCTCCGCATTAATGAAAGGCCATTTCCCGGTCATGTACGTACGCGCCCCATATTCGGACGAGCGCGGAAGTACCAGGGGCTATATAGTAGTCCCACCGTCAAACTCCTATGGCTAAGTGAAAGTGTTAAAGCAATATAGTCCGATTACCTTGCTCGCTGCGCTACCACCTCCTTAATGTACCAAGACGGTGTGAATACGTGTTTTTTTCGAACACCCCCGCATTATATGCGTGGGGGCTGAAGCCGGCGACTGCAAACTTTCAGGTTATATTCATATATACATAAACGGCCGCACAGGAGGCATCATAATACTTTCAGGCAAAAGTATAAACACCGCCTTTACAACTCAATAAAACATTGTTTTCACAATGGGAATACATGTCACTAGAACATAATATTCTTCAAGCACTGAGCCTCTATTGAGCGAGCGCCTTCAAGGACTTCTTTAAAATGGTGCTTGGCAGCTACTCGGCCCACGGCCGAACTCTGGGTTGCAATAGCGGTGGCCTCCATATCTGCCCAGTATGTCTTGACACGGGCAAGTGCCATCCGCGCACCCTCTATGCACGCCGACCTCTTCATGGCGTCGATGTGCGGCACAACACCAAGGAACTGCTGCACTAAACTAAAATAACTATTCAGCCTTGGCCCTTTCGGCCACATAGGATCCACAATAGACCTCATGGCAAGACCGGACAACCTATGGAGCTTGGCCCACTCGGTCATTCGCTCATTCAACAGCAGTGGACGCATTGGACCATCGAATTGTGACCAAAACAGCCTTTCCACTTCATGATATTTTTTATCCTTGAAGTATTCGGCCGCATCAGCGGCACTGGCTGCCAAATCCACGTATGCGTCTGCAGAACTCCATAGTTGATCAAGAGGGGCATACTTTGGATCTCCGAACTTTGTCCGCAACAAAAAGGGCTTCCCAGCCGCGATATCTCTAGCTTGACATAGCTCCTCCTTCGCCGCTCTGATTTTAGAGCGCGCTTCCTTGGCTGCTACCATGGCCTTCTCCAGGTCTGCCGCCTTCGCTCGGTAGTCTTTTTCAAGAAGCTGATAATGGTCGGCGGCATCTTTCAACTCAACGGCCATCTTGGCCATTTTTTCCTTGCTTTGGCAATGCGCAGCCTGTTCGGCTCTCAGCTCTTTGACCACATTTAGAGCGGCCGCATCACTATTCCTGGTTTGTTCCTTGGCTCGGGCAAGTTCGGCCAGAAGGGTCTCCACGGCGGCAGCTCCATCTGCAGTCACACATATTAAAGACACTAGCATCATGCTCCTCTTACCATATGTTGATCACCGGAGAAATCACATACCCTGTGCCTCGTCGAGCCGCTTGTTGACAAGCGCGATGTCAGCATCTGCCGCATCAAGTTGTCGCTTTAGCTCGGCAAACTCACCAGTCCGGCTAGCCACCGGACCTTCCGCCACCTGCACATGAAGGCAAACTGATCATTACCTGGGACTATGATCCTCTGTTTGCCACCGTTCTCGATAGCAACCAGAGTCTCAGGGGCTACTATCTGCATAGGGCACACCTAATGTGTGCGGTACTACCAAAAACACACACTATTTCACGTACCTCAAAGCCTTTCAGTAGACTCATAAATGCTTCACGCAACCCGCTTTCGGCGGATGAAATCCTCTGAATCACCGTACCCATTAGCGTAGGATACGCCTTTGAGATAGCTGCTTGCTCCAAAAGATCCTTCAGTGCATCCGATCGCACACCAGACGGTTCCAGACTCTTTATGTTGCTCTCCTCAGGAGCCGAATGCTGAGGGCTTCGGGTGGCCGAGGGATTACCCTCTGGCCTTGGCGGATCAGGAGAAGCCCTTCGCGACGACACTTCAGCGTCGCCCGCCTCGTGAGGCGGGGTGGCATGGGGAGGTGTTTCGCTCTCCATCATCTCCGGAAGAAGATCCCCCGAAGACGAACTCTGTTGAGAAGGGCTACGATCCGAACTACAAGATATATGTTTCGGTTATTGTCCTCAGAGGTAAAGCAGGATATTTTTACTATTAAGCACTTTTCGTTTACTTATAGCTCGGTGGGAGGCTGATCCCCTTGCGGACACTGTGCGACAAGGGTACTCCCCGAGGCAGGACCCTCTGGCAAAGATTTCTTCCCTTGTTTGGAAACCTTTGTTTCCGGGTCTTCAGAGGTGGTCCTCTTCCTTCCTTGGGGAGAGGGAATTTCAGATCCTTCTCCCCGATTGTCCTTCTCCACAGAGGCGCTAATTCCCCTGGCTTGGATGAATAACGAGTAAGGCCTGCTTTCAGCCTTTTTATTCCCCTCTTTATCTCCCCCTGAGGTCGCCTGATAAGGCGCTGACTCGAGCATTCTGGCCAGTACTGGATCTATTGTGCCTTCGGGAAGGGGAGCCGAACACCTGATCATCTTCGCCTTTGTTACCCAGTCCTGGTCAGGGAGCGACTTTTCAGAATGATGTTGTGATAAATAAAAAGACAGCGTATTCGACCATGGGAGTACTTACTTGGGTGTCTGGGCGATTCCTGCTCAGACCCGCATCCTCAGTGAGGTCCGGACACCTTATTTGTGGTCCGAAGAACAATTTGTACATCTCTTCGAGCGTCATGCCGAAGAAGTGCTGAATAGCTCGCGGTCCTTCCGGGTTGAACTCCCACATTCGGAGGGGTCGACGTTCGCAAGGCAGGACCCGACGAACTAGCATGACTTGCATTACCATGACCAGGCTGACATCTCTCTCGAGGAGATCTTGGATGCGACTCTGCAATATCAGCACATCATTTACTAGCCCCCAGTCTAGCCCCTTGTTGATCCATGACGTCAGTTGTGTTGGGGGGGCGAGCGAAAGGCAGGGGCGGCCACCCACTTGGTACCCCGGGGAGCTGTGATATAAAACCACTCCCGTTGCCATAAACTGGACACCTCCGGGAAGGAACCTTTTGGCCATGGAACTTCGGCGCCTTTGCTTATTACGGCACCTCTGCACTCCACGTGTCGCCCCTCAATCATCTTCGGCGTCACATTGAAAGTTTTGAGCCACAGGCCGAAGTGTGGGTTAATGCGAAGGAAGGCTTCACACACGACGACGAACGATGAGATGTGAAGGATGGAATCCGGGGCCAGGTCATGGAAATCCAGCCCGTAATAGAACATGAACCCCCTAACAAAGGGATCTAGGGCAAGGCCTAGCCCTCGGAGGAAGTGTGAGATGAATACAACGCTCTCGCCAGGTTCGGGAGTGGGAATGACCTGCCCTCGAGCAGGCAACCTGTGCAAGATTTTGTTGGTCAAATACCTGGCCTCTCTTAGCTTCTTATGTCTTCCTCTGTGACTGAGGAAGGCATCCACCGACCTTGAAGGTTTGATCCAGACATGGTTGAAGGTCCGAAGCACCTGACTCAAGCCTTGGGTGTTGGAACTCGAGGTGGGGGGAGGATTCGATTGAGCGTAAGAAGAAAAAAGACAGGCCTTGGCCTCTTTATAAAGGGGACGAATATCAAGCATCCTCTACGTGGCCGTTTGGGACTTGCCTAAAAACGAGGAGTCATACCAACAGGCACGATTGGGTTACCCACATCCGTATTGATGAGAATCCTATAATAAGGGGGACACAATCTCTGCTTCAACAAGACGTGCCAATAAAATCGCCTCGCAAAACATGCGGTGGCAGGCTGGTTGAGAAAGACGGTTCGTCATGGCCAGACCGCGGCAATATGTCACATTATGAAAAAAACGGTTGGCAGATTAGATGTGTAGAAATATTGTTCTCTCTACGGTGGTATGTGGAATTTGTTTTGCAGAGCCGGACACTATTCTGGTGTTCAAAATCTTCTATGGAGTATTCAGAGGAAGAACCCGCCTTGCAATGCCGAAGACAATCTGCGCGTCGGACTCATCGTCATTGAAGCCTGGTTCAGGGGCTACTGAGGGAGTCCTGGATTAGGGGGTCTCCGGACAGCCGGACTATATCCTTTGGCCGGACTGTTGGACTATGAAGATACAAGATTGAAGACTTCGTCCCGTGTCCGGATGGGACTCTCCTTGGCGTGGAAGGCAAGCTTGGCAATACGGATATGTAGATCTCCTCCCTTGTAACCGACTCTGTGTAACCCTAGCCCCCTCCGGTGTCTATATAAACCGGAGGGTCTAGTCCGTAGGACAACAACAATCATACCATAGGCTAGCTTCTAGTGTTTAGCCTCTATGATCTCATGGTAGATCAACTCTTCTAATACTCATATCATCAAGATCAATCAAGCAGGAAGTAGGGTATTACCTCCATCGAGAGGGCCCGAACCTGGGTACACATCGTGTCCCCCGCCTCCTGTTACCATCCGCCTTAGACGCACAGTTCGGGACCCTTACCCAAGATCCGCTAGTTTTGACACCGACAGTGAGCCTATGCCTTGGAAGATGGACGACAAGCCTACATCATCAACAACTCCATCATCACTACCTCCGAGGAAGGAGAACTGAGTATTGGGTATGGGCACTCCCGTTGGCAACTGCCAAGCTTGGGGGAGGTGCCCCGATATCGTATCACCATCACACTCCTATCTTTACCATTTTTCTTAGTTCGATCCTTTTGGTAATATCTTGATTTAGTAGAATAAATTTTTAGTATGATCTAGTTTTGAGCTTTGCTTTATGATCCTTCTATGTAATCGAGTCCGTGAGCTATATATAATAAAAATTAGTGTTGAGTCAAGGGCTTGATTATCTTGCTATGATCTTGAGTGAATAAAAGAAATAAAAAGAAATAAAGAGATCATATTTATCTTATGGAGAGTAATGACTTCACATATAAAGAGTATGATGATTAAAAGTTGTTGAGAGTTGACAAACATAGTTTTGATCATTGTTGCAATTAATAGGAAGTAATAAAGAAAGAGGAGGTTTCACATATAAATATACTATCTTGGACATCTTTTATGATTGTGAGCACTCATTAAAATATGACATGCTAAAGAGTTGATGTTGGACAAGGAAGACAACATAATGAGTTATGTTTTCTTATATCCGAAATAAAGTATATTGTCATGGATCATCCAACATGTTGAGCTTGCCTTTCCCTCTCATGCTAGCCAAATTATTTGCACCAAGTAGAGATACTACTTGTGCTTCCAAATACCCTTAAACCCAGTTTTGCCATGAGAGTCCACCATACCTACCTATGGATTGAGTAAAATCCTTCAAGTAAGTTGTCATCGTTGCATGCAATAAAAATTGCTCTCTAAATATGTATGATTTATTAGTGTGGGAGAAAATAAGCTTTATATGATCTTGTGATGTAGAAGCAATAAAAGCGACGGACTGCATAATAAAGGTCTATATCACAAGTTGCAATATAAAGTGACGTTCTTTCGCATTAAGATTTTGTGCATCCACCCTTAAAAGCACATGACAACCTCTGCTTCCCTCTGCGAAGGGCCTATCTTTTACTTTTATCTTCTACCTTATGCAAGAGTCATGGTAATCTTCACCTTTCCTTTTTACATTTTATCCTTTGGCAAGCACATTGTGTCGGAAAGATCCTGATATATATATATATATATATATATATATATATATATATATATATATATATACACTATTCTGATCACGGGATCAGAATAATATTTTGATCACAACCTGAACTGCTTGAGTAACGCGTCTGAACTTCCCTCTGTACGAACCCGACCTTCGGGCTATCTTCGCAACCGCGGCTTCCCCCGCGAATTATTCTTGTTAGTCGTGTTCTATATGATGTTAGTGTAATCTGCAAACGATTTTTAGCAACTAAATACACATTTTAAATAGGAATCTCACTCATAGGCGGATTTTGCACTCGGGTCGTGATGAACTCGCGTTTTTTCCAGTTTTACTGCCTGAATTGATCGAGCTGAACTTCCCCTTGTGCTAGCTTGAACTTCCGCCAACATTGCCCAAATGGGGCTTGCTATATAGCGTTGGAAAGCTATGGACACCAGTATCATGACTCAAGTTAAATTTTTGGCAAAATGTAAGCGGTTTAAGATCAGTTTTGAAAACCGTTTTTTCTTCATACAAAAAACGTGAATCGTATTTTTGATTGCATTTCTAAACCGTTTATCCGAATGAGGCATATAATATGGCGTTGAAAAGCTACTGCAAAACCGCTCCTTCCACCTGTTGAAACTTTTCCCTAATTCCCTATGGTGAAAGAGTAATATGAAAAAACGTAAAATTTCGCAAACCGAACAGCCGAGTTCATATTTTCCATATCATTTCTAAACGGCTAATCCAATTGAGGCATATTATATGGCGTTGGAAAGCTTATGAAAATGCGCTACTTTTTCATGTTGAAAGTTTTTCCTAATTTGGAACAGTTTAAGAGTAATTTAGAAAACGGTACAAGTCCTACCGAGTTCGTATTTTCGAGATCATTTTTTAACCGTGTGCCCGAATGCAGCAAATGATATGGCGTTGGAAAGCTTGAACAAATGCGAAACTTTTTGGTATGTATTGTTTCTCCTAATTCTTTATGGTTTTAAGTCAATTTTGCAAATAGCTAAAAACGTATTTTCACTGTAATTTCTACGAACTTTATCGGAATGGTGCAAATAATATATCGTTGAAAAGCTATGGAAAATGTGAAACTTTTTCATGTTGATGACTTTCTCTGATTCCTAGTCGTTTTCAAGTAATTTCGAAAATGGTGAGATCATTCATTCTGCCTTTATCGCGAAACAGATTCGTCAAAAATGCATCGCGTGAAGTACTTGAACTTATATGGCAGTTCTATTTGAACTTCACTCTGTTTTTTGATGTGATGTTTTTCGCCCGTAATTCTCAAACCACTTACCGAAATTGAGCAAATGATATACCGATGGAAAGCTATTAAAAACACGCAACTTTTTTGTGTTGATGAGTTTTTCATACTCGCAATGATTCAAAATATATTTTTGAATGCGTAAAACAACGTCGTTTTTGCCTGTTTTTTTACATGTAACTGAAGGTCGGATGTCTCAAACTAGAGATCTCGAACTTCACCGGGAGTAGCACGTGAACTTCTAGCAACAAAATCTTTTAAGCTTTTTGTTTTCTAATCTTATTTTCCTATCTGAAACGCATACTGTGTAGTAGTTGAACTTCCCGCTGTTTTCACCTTGAACTTCTGTCACGTATTTTTGTTCAACCTCTCTCACAAGAATTTTGAATTTTTCTCGCACTGAGTACTTGAACTTCTAGCAACAAAACTTTTGGACTTCACCTTTTTAGTCTTTTTTTCTCATATGAAAACACACATCATGTAGTACATGAGCTTCTGGCTATTATCATTTTGAACTTCTATCTATTTCGCTTTAGTAACGGAGAATGTCTGAGTTTTTTTATAGACATTGGACCTATCTCACTTTTCTATTTGAACTTCTGTGTGATTTTTAGAAATGTGAAAATTGGAGTTTTCTTAGAAACATCGAACTTCTTCGTTATTTTCAATTAACCTTATTGATTTTATTCTTTAGTAATTAGAAAAATCCGAGTTTTTAAATAAATATCAAACTACTATGCTTTTTTGTAATTGAACTTCTTTGTTATTTTGAATTGAACTTATTATTCTTCTTCTTTAGTAACCAGAAAAATTTGAGTTTCCAAGTATAATATCAAACTGCTCCATTTTTAAAATTTGAACTTCTTCGTTTTATTTCTTTTCGTAATGGAAAAAATGATAGGTTTGTAATAAAACTCGAACCACTCATCTATTTTAATTTGAACTTCTGGTTTTATTTATAAATTAGAAAGATCCATCAAAATCCATTGGAATTGTTTGAACTTTTGTTTGTCATTTTCATTGACCTCTCCATTTTATTAATTTTCAACTTCCAGAGTTAACAAGTCCATTTATACATGAACTTCTCGACAATATGTCCCCGACCGGCTCAAGTTTTATGCATTCTTATATATACAAAAAAGGAAAGGAAAATAGAAAAAATGTTGCGTTCTTATGGACACCACTAACACTTTTTGGGAGCACATTATTCCACTATAATTTATTGCATAATTTTGCCGCAAAAAATGGAATTTTGTTGTTGTTGTCAACATCAAGTAGCATAACTTGATTTTTTTCTGATGGAATTATACTAATAGAACTGTTGTAGGTTTTCTTGTTGAACTGCTAGTCAATGATGGCACAACACTTGAAACTCCTTGCATCACACTATGAACTTCTCCTCGGCCATCTTTATTCATTCTCGTTCTTTTTCTTACAGAAACACACAAAATTTGCAACCAGGAACATGTGCAAATCAAACTTTTACACATTTTTCAATGAGAAATTTATTTTTAGATAGGAGCAATACATCGGGATATTCGTTTCTGAGCCCGGGCTCAGATGCTCTCGAAATCAGCACCTCACGCTCACATCTGGATTTGTGCTGCTCGGTGTATTTCACGATCGTATATCACCCAAAATAGGCCAACTCTGCCACGCATTGAATGTGACAGCATCACGCACTATACACACGAAACAGCTAGGCGAAGCACGGCTCAGCCCTTCTACTGAGCCGTCCCCGGCTCACGTACTAACAAACAACCACCAGCCTGGCCCTTCATAAATGCGTCTTCCATCCTCGCCCACACACCAAGTATGACTCTCAACAGAGGCAGAGGAGAGGGGGATGTTTTCTTTCTGGAGGCTGTATGTATTGATGCAGGCTAGGAATAGAGAGTTCTGTAAAGATGACATTTGGTTCCTTGACCATGATCGCCCTCCCCATGGCCCATGGAGTATATGTTTTGGAGTGTTTAACCTCTTTCATGGAAAACAAACATCCAATCAAACAAATTTGCATATCAAAAGCCTGAATAGCACCTAAATGCAAATTCTGAATTTTAGTTCATGCAGCAAATCACTGGAACTCAACAGCCAGCACAAACACAGAGGACACCAAAAATGCTTCATGATTACGAATCAAATCAAACAGTTGCGGCATTCCCTTGGCATGGCAAGTCTGAAACCAAACCCACTAGATCACACAAAGACTCCGGCACTCATAAACACTGGTCATTAAACTGACACTACATCTTACTGCAGCAGTTTCTCCTTAAATAGGCAATGGACAGAATAATACGAACTCTGAAGTTCTTACAAGACTCTGCGCCATATGATGCGTCTAAAAGGTCAATCAGTTCCATCCAAAGTCCGAGTGTTGCATGGTAAAAAAAAGGTTAATTAGAGTTCTCATATAAGCATCTAGCACAGAAAGGAAGCCACTATGGAAGCTAACACGACAACTACGAGTTCAAATGACAGATGGACAGTTACACGATCTACGCTTGATGCAAAAGCATGCAAACATTGAGCATGTTCTTGTGCAGGATGGGCCTAACAAACAGCAGAATTGCAATGAGAACATGATGATGCCTGATGAAGACCCATGAATGAGCAGTAGATGACAAATTAATGTCTGCTTGCCTTTGAATCCTGGAACTTGAGGTAGAAGCAGGAACTTGGGGATGGACAGCTTTGACTCCAGGATGGAGGCAATGTCGGCACTCTGCTTCTTGTTCACATTAGGGTTCAGCCCTCCACCAGCTCACTGTAGGCTACAGGCTCCTAGGTACCTCCCAATGCCATGGGCACTGAACCTTTGATAACAACCATCATGTACTATGGGAAGCACACAAGTTAGTATCTGAGTTATAAGGGCGATTAAAGAACTTTGATATACCCACTAATCGGTCAGCTAAAAATGAGAAAATTGTCCCAGCCTCATTTTCAGTAGTTCGACTGTCTGACATTGTATACAATCATATCATATCTCCAAATCTACAGAATGACACGCTAACTAAGAGCTTCATTATTATTAGCTCCAGTATCATAAATATAAATAACCAGGCAAGTCATTTTGATCTTAACTATGTCCGATATAACAACAAAAGTAGCAATTGGAGCTATTTTTATTTTAAAATTGATGTATTGCTACACTTAAAAATAACTAACCTAAGTACTCCAGTATATTTAGAAAAAAACTTCAGAAACAACGAAGTGACCTGTATTTCTGTAAAAACATAAGCAAATAAAGTTCTGAAGAGTTAAATATGAGCTGCCCAGATTTATATCCGATTAATGGTATTGCATATATTTTATAATTTTCCAATACCTGAGGTTCTGAATTAGCAATTATAGAGGAGGACACAGAAAACAGCCGCGTCTTGATAATACAGTTGTATTCAATCCAAAAATAATAATAATTCATCAATAGGACCTGAAACAAACCGAAATAATAATTCATTCTCTTAGCAAGAAAATAGTTTTTGTCAACAAAGGAAGAATAATAATCATAAATAAAGATAATCAATGCCTCTAAGAATACATATCTTGTTGATGTGAAATACCTCTACATTCAAAGACAAGCAGAGCAAGTAAACATGTACATCTAGGAAGACTTCCAGATATTGCCTCCCAAAGCAGAATCTCTAAAACAGAATAAACCATTTTCACTCTACCTTGCTATAGACACTAATCATAACCTTCTAATCAGCCCATTTTGGTGTCGCAATGACCAAGAAAAATGGAACATATGAAGGTTTCAAAGTTCTTTTGAGAGAGAGATACACACAAACTTCGGGATATTCGTTTTCTAAGCCCAGATACTGCAATCGGCTGCTTCCATTCCATTAGTCCACATCAGGTTCTTCACCTTACTTGCACTGTCAGCCAAAACCCTATATGTGAAGCCAGGATCACCTCCAACAATGTCAGCAAACACCTCCAAAGTCTTCCTAACATCATCCTCTACTTGCTCGTAGTTTATCTTTCCACATATGTTCCTGAGAGTCCTCCTCGTGAAGGGCACCTTGTCAACCAATCTGAAGAAGCTACTGATTATGCTGCACACCTTCCCTGAAATGTAAGCATGTAAACAAAACTCAGTACTAACAGAGCAACCGCATAAGCTCTCTGCATGTATTTTGTCCTCTCGGCATTTAGTCTTCTCTTGCCGAAGCCGATCTCCCCATAATACAAATAGTAGAAGTCGTACGCCTCACCCAGTGAATTGAAACTCAGCCCAAGTGCGGGTCATATAATACTCTTTGTAGGTTCGTCTGCGTACTTGCGAATCAACTGCTCCAATGCACTCATTCGAGAGGGACATGGAATTCGGTCCGGTGGTGCACTGCCCAGACATAACCTGTATTTTCCAAACGTACATATTCAGTATGGTAAGTTCACTTCAGTGAAGCAAGGTAACTAAGGTCTGGCTACAATGGTTCAACTATCTATTTTGATATGGTTATCTTGATAACGATTTCCAAATTAAACTAATTTGTGTCCAAAATTGTGCAGAGGAGACGAAAGCAGAGTCAAAGGGAATAATTACAGTTCAACAGTGAGGGGAGCTTGGGTTCACACTTTTTGTCCAACCCGGGGCTTCTCGGTTGACTCTGGCAGTCGATTGCGCCGACCTAGTCGGAGATGCATCCGGACACCGGCGAAAACCATCTCATCTAGCCGTCGCCACCGACCTGTTGACCGCAACCAGACCCAGGATTGGAGTCCGCAGGAACGGCATGGTCGGCTTCGCTGTTCCGCAACAAGGCTAGAGGTACTGGATCTGACTGCTCAAAACTGTCGGTGAACTCCTCACACAGCGGGAACCTGAAAAAGACGGCAATGGCCGACTCCAAGGCCCGTTTGTTAGCTTTCTTCTACACATACGGCAGCTAGCAAAACAAATCTCAAAACCTTGTAGATCCGCATGAACTAACCTGTCGACTGCATCAAGCGGGAACTCAAACAGCATGATCCATTTTCCCCGTTGCCACCGGTGCAGAACGAGCGCCACTAGATGGAAGGGGATAGTGAGGTTTGGGGAGGAAGAGAGGGGCGGCGAGGGTTTCCAGAATGAACGCCTTATCTGATCCGTGGCTCGGTTGAAATGCCGACGTTCTGGTCCACGGACCAGAGCGCCCGCCCGCAAACGCCGTCCCAGCCCATACGATTTGGGCCCACATCAGAGCTACTGTTTCCTACCGTACGTCCCTTTTTCTATATTTCGAGTCAGAGATGTCAGCGTGAATTGTTCGGATCCCGAGCCTGGAATTGACGCCGATGATTTCGGGAGCAGCTGGGCTCGGGCACCGAATCGCCGTTCCCCAATACATCTGTATATTGTGTCTTCTAGCAAGTAGGAAGATCAGATTTATTTCCTATATACATGCAGTTTGTTCGGCCTGCTACCATTATTTTGTTTGACCTGCCATGAAAGCTTTGTTTGACCTGCCATAAACATCAAAAGGGCCTTTTCATTCTGTTGGCTAGAATTCAGCATAGAGAGCATAGCTAATGAGGTAACATCGATTGTTTTTTCTATAGGAAACCTCTTAGACATTTTGACGAACACTTACATGGCAGAGCACACAACAAGCCTAGATTATGGATTGGGTCAACGGAAGAGCACGGATCTGGAGCTGAGTGATGGGGATGGAGTTCACTCACTGCCGTCCAAGGGGTGGGGTGCTCACCTGCGACGCGTGCCCTCCAGCCACCCTCTCCGCCCCCGCCTCCTTCCGGCGAGCTGCCAACCTCGCATCCTTCTGCCGAGTCTCTGCCCTCTCCTTCCGGCGTGAAACCGCTCCCGCCTCCGGTTTGGGGGAAGAAGCACGAAGGAGAGGTCAGCTGCAGCGGCAGGAGCC
Source organism: Triticum monococcum (assembly GCA_034509565.1). Lineage (NCBI taxonomy): Eukaryota > Viridiplantae > Streptophyta > Magnoliopsida > Poales > Poaceae > Triticum > Triticum monococcum. The sequence continues at coordinate 705,964,293 of CM067842.1, read as the reverse complement.
CCGCCCGAGGAGAGGGTTGGGGCATCAAGATCCGGCCTCGTGCCCCCGCAAGGGTTGAGGCATCAGGATCCGGCGACTGGGTCACCCGCAGTTTGGATCACAATGCATCAGGATCCACAGCCGCCGGTTTGGGGGAAGAAGCACGAAGGAGAGGTCAGCTGCAGCGGCAGGAGCCGGTGGAGAGGGCCCCGACTGCAGCAGCAGGATCCGGCGACTGGGGCCGTGGCCGGCAACCGCGCGGGTGGGATTGGAGCTCCCCGTGGCTGGCGACCGCGCTGGCGAGGTGGCGGCTCCGGTGCCCGCTAGCGCGGGGGAGAGGAGGCGGTTTCTCTGGCAGCCGGCGGGCATGCGGGCGCGGTGGCGGCTCTGGTTGCTTGGTGGGGGTGGGGAGGAAGTTCGTGGCGTGGGGATGAAACCGGTCGAAGGGGTATGATGGGCCGGCCAGGTTTCCCCTTTTGCGTTTTTAGAAGTTCGGGAACACCTCATCGGGCCTTATATAGAGGCGCCGTGATCCAAATAATTATTCTAATACTGGGATTAGAATAGTGTTGTCCTATATATATATATAATTGGATGTAAGTTAGCATGAGTTATTATTGTTGACATTACCCTTGAGGTAAAAGGTTGGGAGGCAACACTATAAGCCCCTATCTTTCTCTGTGTCCGGTTAAAACTCCATAACCATAAGTATTGCGTGAGTGTTAGCAATTGTGAAAGACTAAATGATAGTTGAGTATGTGGACTTGCTGAAAAGCTATTATATTGACTCTTTCCGATGTTATGATAAATTGCAATTGCTTCAATGACCGAGATTATAGTTTATTAGTTTTCAATAAAGTTTCTGATTCATACTTGACATTGTGAATAGATTGTTACTTTATCATAGGAATTCATATGACAATATTCATATATGTTGTTGTTATAAGAATGATCATGATGCCCTCATGTCCGTATTTTATTTTATCGACACCTCTATCTCTAAACATGTGGACATATTTTTCGATATCGGCTTTCGCTTGAGGACAAGCGAGGTCTAAGCTTGGGGGAGTTGATACGTCCATTTTGCACCATGCTTTCATATCGATATTTATTGCATTATGGCTGTTATTACACATTATGTCACAATACTTATGATTTTTCTCTCTTATTTTACAAGAGGGAGAATGCCGACAGCTGGAATTCTGGGCTGGAAAAGGAGCAAATATTAGAGACCTATTCTGCACAACTCCAAAAGTCCTGAAACTCCACAGAAGTCAGTTTTGGAATTTATAAAAAATACTCAGCAAATAAAATACCAGAGGAGGCCCACACCCTGGCCACGAGGATGGGGGCGCGCCCTACCCACCTGGGCGCGCCCCCTGCCTCGTGGGCCCCTGGCAGGCCTCCGATGTCCATCTTCTGCTATATGAAGTCTTTTACCCTGGAAAAAATCAAAAGCAAGCTTAGGGGACGAAACTCCACCGCCACGAGGCAGAACCTTGGCGGAACCAATCTAGGGCTCTGGCAGAGCTGTTTTGCCGGGGAAACTTCCCTCCGGGAGGGAGAAATCATCGCCATCGTCATCACCAACGATCCTCTCATCGGGAGGGGGTCAATCTCCATCAACATCTTCACCAGCACCATCTCCTCTCAAACCCTAGTTCATCTCTTGCATCCAATCTTTGTCCCAAAGCCTCAGATTGGTACCTGTAGGTTACTAGTAGTGTTGATTACTCCTTGTAGTTGATGCTAGTTGGTTTATTCGGTGGAAGATTATATGTTCAGATCCTTAATGCATATTAATACCCCTCTGATTATGAACATGAATATGATTTGTGAGTAGTTACATTTGTTCCTGGGGACATGGGAGAAGTCTTTCTATTAGTAGTCATGTGAATTTGGTATTCGTTCGATATTTTGATGAGATGTATGTTGTCTCTCCTCTAGTGGTGTTATGTGAACGTCGACTACATGACACTTCACCATTATTTGGGCCTAGAGGAAGGCATTGGGAAGTAATAAGTAGATGATGTGTTGCTAGAGTGACATAAGCTTAAACCCTAGTTTATGCGTTGCTTCGTAAGGGGCTGATTTGGATCCATATGTTTGATGCTATGGTTAGGCCTACCTTAATACTTCTTTTGTAGTTGCGGATGCTTGCAATAGCAGTTAATCATAAGTGGGATGCTTGTCCAAGTAAGGGCAGCGCCCAAGCACCGGTCCACCCACATAACAAATTATCAAAGTACCGAACGCGAATCATATGAGCGTGATGAAAACTAGCTTGACGATAATTCCCATGTGTCCTCGGGAGCGTTTTCCTTCATATAAGAGTTTGTCCAGGCTTGTCCTTTGCTACAAAAAGGATTGGGCCACCTTGCTGCACCTTATTTACTTTTTTTGCTTGTTGCTCGTTACCAATTACCTTATCACAAAACTATCTGTTACCGATAATTTCAGTGCTTGCAGAGAATACCTTACTGAAAACTGCCTATCATTTCCTTCTGCTCCTCGTTGGGTTCGACGCTCTTACTTATCGAAAGGACTACGATAGATCCCCTACACTTGTGGGTCATCACATACCACGACCATCGCAGCCGAGGTGCAAAGCGGCCCCATCAAGCCGCATATCTCATCGGCCATTAAGCCGCCGGCCTCTACTGCACAGGACCGGTCAATTTTACAGCTGGATTAGCAGTTCCGCCTCCGTCGTTCGCCTCTTATACGCACGAAGTTCGTATCGCGCATGCATAACTATGCACTTAAAATGCATTGGTCATTGGCGGAGGCACAATACGGGCAGACCCACAATACGGTTCGCCCCCTACAACCTTCTTCTCTTTTCTAACTATATGTTATCTTTTGCCATAGGTGAATCAAAAACGGTTCATCCCATGGACCTACAAGGACTCTTTCTGAGCCCGATTTCGTACAAATAACCAAAGATTACCCCTTTTAAGGAATCTTTTTCGCTGAGGCAAAGGCAGCGCAGACGTGTGATAGGAGATCCAAAAGTTTTCTGTAGACCAAACACTCTATTTAAAACCTGTAAAGAGCCATTTTCCTCAGCCTTTGACCCCTGGTGTCGTGGTTCTAACTCTGACAGTAATGTAGGGGGTGAGTATGGAGAGGCTAGATCTTAGCTATTGGGAAGTTGTAACACGCGAGGTTTACGAGTTCAGGCCCTTCTCGGAGGAAGTAATAGCCCTACGTCTCGGAGGCCGGAGGCGGTCGATTGGATTATGCGTGTATGGATTACAGGGGTGCGAACCCTCCATACTGAGGAGGGGGGTGGCTTATATAGAGTTCGCCGGCCCCCTCCTGCCCTCAGTAATGCAGGGTTTAAGGTACATTTAAGATTGGGCGTTACTGGTAACGCCCCTAATAAAGTGCTATAATGACCATAAAGACTACTTAACGGCCGACCGTTTGCCTGCGGAGTGATTTTAGGCCTCCTGGCAGTCGAGTGGTGGCTTCATGGTCAAGTGATAGCTTCTTGGTCGAGTGTCTTGAACCCGTCGAGTGGGATATCTTCAAGTCGATTGGAAGGTGATTTCTTCTAGGGATGTCCTTGGGTAGGGCTCTTTGGACGGGTCCGTGCCCCTACCCTAGGTACATAGCTTCATCATTAGCCCCCGAATGGATCGAGGTTAGAATGGGGAAAGAGTTGGGGATCTTTCCGACTGACTCTTTGGGGCTGCATGAGTGCCTTATTTCGGGCCAATTCTCACGGATGATGTCATCAACCTCTTTCAGTCGCCTTGGTCCATTCCAGGCCTTTTGTCGAGTGCCTTTCTTTGCTTGTGATATACCGAGTGTCGGCGCGAGCGGGGTCTTCTATTTTGACAAGTTGTTCTGCGGCCCGCGGATGTCACGGGATTCGGATTTTGGGAAGCGCGCAGGACGGGAGCAGCCGTAGTAATCGGAAGCAATAAAGCGGAAGCTCCTCGATCCCTGCGTCGCCTTTTTCGCCACGTACTGCGCGCGCGTCTGCTGCGGGATTTGACTGGATAGCCTGGGCCTACCGGTCAGCCACTCGGGAGCGGCCCCTTATAAGTTGCCGGCTCGGGGTTTCCAAGCCGTGCGCTCTCTTCTCCTTCCTTCTTCCTCTCTCCCTTCGCCAGTCCTTTCGCTACCTCCGCTCTCACCCTAGCGCCGCAAGCCCATGTGAGATCTCGCCGGCGACGATGGTGAAGGGCAAGACGACTGCTTTGGAGCGCGCGAAGAAGGCGGCGGCGGTGGGGAAAGGGAAGAGGTCAGCTCGGGGCGAATCCTCCTCCAGGACCGCTCTGCCCAAAGGCTTTATCCAGGGCGATTGGATGCCATCAGTGATCCGGCAAGAGGATCTCGACGACATGGTCGAGGGGGGAGTCATCCCCCACGAGGCTGCGCGTCTTCCGGGGGAAGAGATCGAACCTCAACCCCGCGACGGTGAGTGCGTTCTCCTAGCCACCCACGTCGACCGAGGATTTTCTCTGGCGCCCCATCCTTTTTTCCAGAGCTTCTTGAACTTCTTCGGAGCGCAGCTCCACCACTTTACTCCCAACTCCATCATATAACTTGCCGCTTTCATCTCCATGTGTGAGGATTTCTTGGGTTGCCGCCCCCATTGGGGACTTTTCAAGCACATCTTTACCTGCCGTTCTCAATCGGTCAAGAAGGCCAAGTTGAGTGACGAGAAGACACAGGTGATACAGTTGTGTGGGGGCTTGGCGATCCAGACGAGGGGGAAGAGCTGTTTTCCATCCATTACTTTCCCGGAGTCGGTCCGTGGTTGGCAGGCGACCTAGTTCTACTATCAGGACCAGCCGACCCTAGGAGAGTCGACTGGTCTTCGTCCTTTCTCCCTCGGCCGAGCTGAAAAACCCGCTTCTCTGAAAGTGACGCCGGAGGAGAAGGCCCAAGTCAAAGTGTTGGCCGGTCGAGTGGTTGAGCTTGTCCGTGAGGGTGTGACTGGGATGGACCTGCTGGAGGTCTTCCTCCAAAGGCGCATCCAACCGCTCCAGGCCCGTGACCACCCGATGTGGTTGTACTCGGGTCTTGACGACACCACTCGGGTCCACCCGGAGGAGGTCACCGACGAGATGCTGGAGGGGTGGCTGTCGAGCATAACGGGGAACAAAGACAACCCCCGAGGATCCAGGAGGGTAATTCCACTCGACAATTCGTATGAAGTGGACCAGGTATGTTTTTACGCTTCCGACTGAAATCTTGTTTTCTGCATTGGTCTTCTTTGAGTAGGTCGATTGACTTTCGTCTTGTCTGTTGTTTTCCAGGCGACCACCGAGATGTACTCGATGCCCAACGGGGCACAGGGGTCGACTAAGGAAGGGGAGGCGAGTGGAGGCGAGAGCGGGGACGACCAAGGCGAGTGGGAGTCTGACGGTGAGGGAGAGGGAGGCGACGACATCTTCTCCAGCGAAGAGGAGGAGGAGGATGTTGAACCCCCCCCCCCACCTGGAGGGGCGATCCAAGCACACCCACGATCCAGCGCGGGAACGTGGCAAGGCGACTGCTCCTGTTGGGCAGTCGTCGAAACGCCCTCGGACCTCTTCTCCTCCATCGACTGGGAAGGCTCCCAAGCACCCACGAGCGACTCCATCCAAGCCGCCCAAGGCCCTGCCCAAGATGAAGATAGCTGTTCCTACCATTTCTGGGTAATAATAAAACTTCCTTTCCTTTGTCGACCGTGGACGGATCTTTGGTCGATTCACTGAGCCAACTGACTGACTTTCGAGATTTGCAGCGGTGCTACTTCTGAGGTCTCCGCCAAGGACGACGACCAAGAGTTGGAGGACGCTGTTACCTCCAACCCTGGTACGATCGCTGACGTCCCGCTTTTGAGTCGATTGAACCTTTATTGCAACTCTGGTCGATTGAATGTTTTCATTGTAGCCCCTCCTCATGTTATCGACCTCCCGGACGACGATAACAATGAACCGCTGAAAGTGAAGAGGAAGAAGAAGGCGTCGGCTGGCAAGACTCCACAATCCACTCCGGCGCCTAAGGTCGTAGCTCGGGACGATGGCGAACCCACTCGGGCTTCCGTGACTTTCACCGTTCCCCTGACGAGTGTGCAGCCTTTGGCGTCGACTGCGGATCCATCTTCGCTTTTTGCTGCGTACCCCGTCCCTGAGGACCAAGCGGCTACTGCGAAGGAGGTTGTACGCCAGGCGGGGATCATGATGGAACAAGTGAAAGTGGCTCGGGAGGCCTGCCAGGCGGCTTATGACGCAAGCTCGGCTCTTCAGAGCAACGTCTAGGTCAGTCGACTTCAACACTTGGTCTATTACGATATGCTGTTTGAAGAATCTCTTCTCCGAAGATCTTTATATCTGTACACCCACTGGGTGTGTCTGCCAATTCTTGGACCAGTGGGGGCACGCTAAGTGCACCCACTGGGTGTAGTCCCCGAGACTACGGTGGACTGCTGGCAGTCGACTGTAGTCTGTCTATTGAGTTGTTGTATCTATATTTCTTCACTCGGTCTGGTCAGGCCATGTCGAATGGAACGGTATTCGGTCGACTGCGGACAGTCGACCTTCTCTCTCTCTTTTTTTCTACAGTGGGGGCACGCTGAGTGCACCCACTGGGTGTAGTCCCCAAGACTACTGTCGAATGCTTTTTGCTTCGGCTGTAGTCTTAGAAACGCCATCATTTGTCTCTTAGTTACTCGAAAGCAACTCATCTTGGACTCGACTTCGGGGTCGGTCAGGTGGGATAGGAACCAGTGGCGCACGCTAAGTGCACCCACTGGGTGTAGTCCCCGAGACTATGGTGGACTGCTGGCAGTCGACCGTAGTCTTAGTATGTATTGCCTTTGTTGTTTTTTTACTGTAATAATAACTCCTTCCCTTTGACTTCAGAAATCTTGCGATCTTGGAGCCCGCTTGGCTGACTTGGAGAAGCAGCAAATTCAACTGAACCTTGATCTGGAGCTGGCCAGAACAGAGCTGCAGAGGGTCAGAGACGGCGCCGCAGGTAAGATGCCTTTGTCGACTGGTTAGTTTTTAGGCTTGAGTATCCTTTTGCTATTTCCGAATCAATCATCATTTCTTTGCAAAAAAACTGAACAAAGCTCTGGCGAAGAAGGATCAGGACTTGGTTGCTGCCGTTAAGGAGGCTGATGACAAGACCGCTCTGGCCGCACAGAAGCTGGCTTCGGTCGACCAATTAGAAGGAGAGAATACCAAGTTGAAGACCGCTCTGAACGAAGCCAACAGGGAGTGTTCGCGTTGGAAGAAGGAGAACCTCACCCTGAACGAGAAGATGGAAGGCATCGCTCGCAGGAGGGACGACCTGGAGAGCTACTTGAGGAGCCTTGCCAAGAAGTTGTACATCAAGCTCGAAGGTGCACATTCAGTTCCGACTGGTTTTCTTGTGTCGACTCAGTCTTATGAAAATTGACTTATCCTTGGATCGTGAATGCAGAGCTTTGCCAGAACTTTGAAGAGGAGACTGGGCGGATCGAAACAGGTTTGGATCCAATCAATTCTCCGGTGAAAGATGAAGCTGCCATGAATCTGCTCCGACTGGAATCTCGCATTGACGGCGTCGTGGATTACTTGGCTCGACTGAAGGTTGCCATGTCGCGGATCGACCCGGCACTTTGGCCAGAGTCTACGCTCCAGAACGATCTCGAGTCTCTGATGACTCGACTTAACGGAATCCCTGACCGAGTGCAGGAGTGGAAGAAGTCTTCTGCTCGGTGTGGCGCTGATGTGGCTCTGTCTCTGGTCCGCGTCCATTGTAAGGAGGCGCGGGAGGAGAAGCTGGCCGCCATCCAAGTTGCCAATACGGGGAAGCACAACTTCCAGGACTTCATGGAGACATTTATTGCTGCTGCCACCCGTATCGCAGACGGGATCGACTTGGATGAGTTCGTCGCCCCTTCCAGTCCTCCACCTGAGGAATGAAAAACTTTTAAGCTCCACTTAAATTTGCCTCGGAATGCCGAGTGGATCTGTAACCGTTGAACTTCTGCCTTAAATTTGCCTCGGAATGCAGAGTGGAATTGTAACAGTTTAAACTCTGCCGAGCCGAGGGTTCGAATACTTTGATCTGAGGTCTGGGACCTTTTAGGCTTTATTTGAACTTGATTTATCGTTGAACATCTTTGTGGATGATCCGTCGAGTGGAACTCGATCTTCATTCGAAATAACTTTTGTATTTGTGGTGCAGCTCCGAAGGAGAAGGTAGCAGTCGATTTGCACCTCGTCGTCCTTGCGGATTGGGTTGTGTTCCGTACTTAGGCGAGCACTGGGCTGCAGCTAAGCCCCCGAGTGGGAGGTTTTCTCTCCACTCGGTAGGATTTTTAAACACTTAGGCGAGCACTGACTGCAGCTAAGTCTCTTAGTGGGGGAACTTAGGTGAGTCCTGGACTGCAGCTAAGCCCCCAAGTGGGAGGTTTGCTCTCCACTCGGTAGGATTTTTTAAACACTTAGGCGAGCACTGACTGCAGCTAAGTCTCTTAGTGGGAGAACTTAGGCGAGTACTGGACTGCAGCTAAGCCCCCGAGTGGGAGGTTTGCTCTCCACTCGGTAGGATTTTTTCAAACTTAGGCGAGTGCCTGACTGCAGCTAAGTCTCTAAGTGGGAGAACTTAGGCAAGTACTGGACTGCAGCTAAGCCCCCGAGTGGGAGGATTGCTCTCCACTCGGTAGGGTTTTTTCAAACTTAGGCGAGTGCCTGACTGCAGCTAAGTCTCTAAGTGGGAGAACTTAGGCGAGTACTGGACTGCAGCTAAGCCCCCGAGTGGGAGGATTGCTCTCCACTCGGTAGGATTTTTTCAAACTTAGGCGAAACAGATTCGTGGCTAAGTCACCCACTGGGGGATTTCGTATGCAAACAAAAGTGACAGCAATCATTGGAACACTCTTGTCTTTGATAAAATGAACTGCAGAAGTTTCTCTTATTACATCTTTAGAGGAAGGAACTCAAGTGTAAAAGTGGCGGAGCAGCTCCGCGTTCCAAGCTCGCGGCTCGTTGATCTGGCGATCAATATTGTAGAGGTGATACGCTCCGTTGTGGAGGACTCTGGTGACGACGAAGGGGCCTTCCCAAGTGGGAGCAAGCTTGTGTGGTTTCTGTTGATCCACTCAGAGGACCAAATATCCTTCTTGGAAGGCTCGACTCTTCACATGCCGGGCATGGAATCGACGCAAGTCTTGTTGATAAATGGTCGATCTGATCATGGCCATCTCCCTCTCTTCTTCTAGGAGGTCGACTGCGTCTTGCCGGGCTTGTTCTGCTTCATCTTCGGTATAAAGTTCGACTCGGGGTGCGTTGTGAAGAAGATCAGTCGGCAGAACTGCTTCGGCTCCATAGACTAGAAAGAATGGAGTTCTTCCAATCGACCGATTAGGGGTGGTCCTCAATCCACACAGAACTGACGGAAGTTCGTCGACCCAAGCACCTGCTGCGTGCTTGAGATCACGCATCAGTCGAGGCTTTAGTCCTTTGAGAATCAGACCATTTGCTCGCTCGGCTTGTCCATTCGACTGGGGATGGGCGACCGAAGCATAGTCGACTCGTGTGCCTTGAGAGGCGCAAAAAGCTCTGAACTGGTCTGAATCGAAGTTTGACCCATTGTCAGTGATGATGCTGTGCGGGACTCCATATCTGAACGTTAGTCCCCTTACGAAACTGATAGCAGTGCAAGCATCAAGATTCTTGATGGGCTTAGCTTCAATCAATTTGGTAAACTTGTCGACTGCCACAAGCACATGAGTGAAACCGCTCCTGCCTGTTCTCAGTGGACCAACCATGTCTAGTCCCCAGACAGCAAAGGGCCAGACGAGTGGGATGGTCTTCAGGGCTGATGCAGGCTTGTGTGACATGTTGGAGTAGAACTGGCACCCTTCACACTTGTCGACTATCTCTTTTGCCATCTCATTTGCTGTTGGCCAGTAAAATCCTGCTCGGTATGCTTTAGCCACAATGGTCCGAGAGGACGCATGGTGACCACAGGTCCCCGAGTGGATATCATCAAGGATTATCCGCCCCTCTTCCGGTGTTATGCACTTCAGACCGATTCCAGTCGCACTTTCTCTATACAACTGTCCCTTTATGACTGTGAAGGCCTTGGATCGGCGGACGATCTGTCGAGCCTCTTCCTCGTCCTCTGGGAGTTCTTTCCTTAGGATATACGCGATGTACGGTATCGTCCAGTCGGGAATGATTGCCAAGATTTCCATGATTAGGTCGACCACAGCAGGAACTTCGACTTCAGTCGGATCTGTGGCACTTTTCGGCTGCGGGGCTTCTTCTGTAAAAGGATCTTCTTGGACTGACGGTGAGTGAATGTGTTCCAGGAACACGTTGCTGGGAACGGCTTCCCTCTTAGAGCCTATCTTTGCCAAATCGTCAGCTGCTTGATTTTTCAGTCGGGGGATGTGATGAAGCTCTAGCCCCTCGAATTTCTTTTCTAGCTTTCTCCCTGTATTGCAATAACCAGTCATAGTCGGACTTCTGACGTCCCACTCCTTCATCACCTGATTGACCACCAAATCTAAGTCGCCATAGACCATGAGGCGACGGACGCCGAGTGAAATGGCCATGCGCAACCCATATAAAAGTGCTTCATATTCTGCTTCATTATTGGAGGAATCAAAGTGAATCTGGAGAACGTATCTGAGCTTGTCTCCCCGGGGGGAGACTAATACTACCCCAGCACCGGAACCATTCAGCATCTTAGATCCATCAAAGAACATGGTCCAGTGCTCCGATTGGACTTGAGTCGGAAGTTGCTATTGAATCCACTCGGCGACGAAATCTGCGATTGCTTGGGACTTGATAGCCTTCTTTGCTTCAAACCTGATATCTAAGGGAAGGAGTTCAATCGCCCAATTAGCCACTCGACCAGTTGCATCTCTGTTGTGCAGGATCTCTGACAATGGGGCGTCGCTGACGACTGTAATGGAGTGGTCTGAGAAGTAATGTGCAACCTTCTTCGTGGTCATGTAAATCCCATATACGAGCTTCTGGTAGTGAGGGTATCTTTGTTTTGAAGGGGTCAAAACTTCAGACAGATAATAGACTGGGCGCTGAACTCTGAAGGCCTTTCCTTCTTCTTCCCGCTCGACCGTAAGTACTGTACTGACAACTTGTCCTGTGGCTGCAATGTAAAGCAGCAGAGGCTCTTTGCTGATTGGGGCAGCAAGCACCGGCTGGGTGGAGAGCAGAGCTTTGAGTTCTGCAAATGCTGCATCAGCTTCTGGAGTCCACTCGAACTTGTCAGACTTCTTCATCAGTCGGTAGAGGGGCCAGGCCTTCTCACCGAGACGGGAAATGAATCGACTTAAAGCGGCCAAGCAGCCTGTAAGCTTTTGGACATCGTGCACGTGTACAAGGCGCTTCATCCGGAGTATGGTGCCAATTGTTTCAGGATTGGCGTCAACCCCCCATTTGGAAACGACAAAACCGAGCAACTTTCCACCTAGAACTCCGAATGTGCACTTTGATGGATTGAGCTTGATATCATACCTCCTGAGGTTAGCAAAGGTTTCAGCAAGGTCAGTCCGCAGGTCGGAACCTTTGCGTGACTTGACCACAATATCATCCATGTATGCCTCCACATTCCGACTGATTTGAGTGAGTAAACACTTTTGAATCATTCTCATGAACGTGGCTCCGGCGTTCTTGAGGACGAACGGCATGGTGACATAACAGAAGCATCTGAATGGAGTGATGAAAGCTATTTTGATCTCGTCGGGTCCATACAGACGGATCTGATGATACCCGTAATAGGCATCTAGAAAAGACAATCTCTCACATCCCGCAGTTGAGTCGACTATTTGGTCGATGCGAGGGAGGGGAAATGATCTTTCGGGCAGGCCCGATTGATATGTTTGAAATCAATGCACATGCGAAGTGACTTGTCCTTCTTGGGGACCATGACGACATTGGCGAGCCACTCGGAGTGGTAAATTTCTCGGATGAACTCTGCTGCTAAGAGCCGAGCCACCTCCTCGCCAAAGGCTTGCTTCTTTTGGACGGCGGACCGTCGAAGATGTTCCTTCACAGGCTTGAATTTTGGGTCGGCTCGTAGACGGTGCTCGGCCAGCTCTCTGGGAACTCCAGGCATGTTAGAGGGTTTCCATGCGAAGATGTCCTAGTTCTCACGGAGGAGCTGGACGAGCGCTTCTTCCTATTTGGAGTCAAGCGTCGTAGAGATGTGAGTCAGGGCAGCATCGGGGTTGGTCGGGTGAATGTGGACTGTCTTTGTTTCACCGGACGACTGGAAAGCAGATTCTGAAGCAGGCTTCTTGGCTCGTAGCAATTCACTCGGATCGGCAGTCTTTTGGTATTCTTGCAGTTCGACCACTGCCATCTGAGCATCTGCAATCTTTGAGCCTTTCTGGAAACACTCTTCCGCTTTCTTCCGATTGCCCGTAACAGTGATCACACCTTTGGGGCCAGGCATCTTCAGTTTGAGATACATGTAACATGGTCTGGCCATGAAGCGTGCGTAAGCTGGCCTGCCCAAAATGGCATGATAAGCACTTTGGAAGTCTACAACCTCGAATGTCAACTTTTCCTTGCAGTAATTCTTTGAATCACCGAAAACCACATCAAGAGCAATCTGGCCGAGTGATTGGGCTTTCTTCCCAGGAATGACTCCGTGAAAGCTCATGTTACTGGCACTGAGCCTGGACATCGGAATGCCCATCCCTTTCAATGTTTCAGCATACAGTATGTTCAGGCCACTGCCACCATCCATCGGGACTTTGGTCACTCCAGTGCCTTCGACAATCGGGTCGACCACCAAGGCTTGCCTCCCAGGGGTGGCAATGCGCGTCGGGTGATCAGACTGGTCGAATGTGATGGCAGTCTGAGACCACTTTAGGTAACTGGGTGTTGCCGGAGCAACCATGTTCACCTCGCGGTTAATGACTTTCAGTTGACTTTTGCTTTCGACATCGGCAAAAATCATCAGGGTGGAATTGACTTGAGGGTATCCATCGTCACTATCATCCTTGTCCTCAACCCTGTCCGGCTCTTTTTCTTTATCCTTGGGCTGCTTGCCCTGAAACTGCTGGATCAGCAGCCGGCACTGTCGAGTGGTATGCTTTGGGTAAATAAAATTACCCTCTTCATCTTTCTTGGTGTGGATGTGACATGGCAGATCCAAAACATCATTCCCATCTTGATCCTTGACTTTCTTGGGCTTCCAGGTGCCCTTGGGTTTTCCCTTGAAGTTTCCCTGGGCTACGGCCAGGGCCTCCCCAGGAGCGGCTGGCTCGGCCTTCCGCTTCTGCTTCCGACTGGAGTTTCCTCCGGTTTCTTGGGCGACTGCCTTGAACTTGCCGCTTCTGAGTCGGTCTTCGTCTTCACCATTAGCGTACTTGGTGACAATCTCCATCATCCGATTCAGAGACATCTCTCCAGTTCGACCGAACTTCAGATTCAACTCTCTGTATTTAACGCCTTCCTTGAAGGCGCAAACTGCTTGATGGTCTGGCACATTCTCAACCGTGTGATGCAGTGTGATCCACCTCTGAATGTAATCTCTCAATGTTTCATTCGGCTTCTGAACGCAGGACCGCAACTCTGTAAGGCCTGTAGGTCATTTTCATGTTCCCTTAAAGGTTGTGACAAACACTCGGGAGAGGTCCTCCCAAGTGTAAATGCTACTGGGTGCCAACTGATTTAGCCATGCTCTAGCTGAGCCCTCTAACATGAGAGGCAAATGCTTCATGGCCACCTCGTCATTGCCACCGCCAATCTGTACAGCCACTCGGTAATCTTCGAGCCAAGTGTCAGGCTTAGATTCACCGGTGAACTTGCTAACTCCAGTCACCAGCCTGAAGTTGGGAGGGATCACTGCGGCTCTGATGGCTCGACTGAAACACTCTGGCCCTGAAGCATGTACTCTGCTGCTAGCAGGCGCATCTCTGTTGTGGCCTTCTCGATGAGCTCTGTTCCTGTCAACCAAACCTTGAACGAGGATGGATCTCGCATCAAAGCCTGGGTCCCTGGGGTCGACTGGAATCCTCTGCCCAACACTATGAGGGCGTCTGTCATCTTGCCGTCGAGGCGCATACGACCCACTCCTCAGGGGAGGGGTTGGCACTCGACGTCTATCATCACGGTCGAATCGGTGATCATACTGCTCATTCCTCCTGTACTGATCATGCCGGTCACCACGCCCCTCACGCCTCGGGGGCGATCTCGGGCTGTGAGCCGATTGGACTGTATCTGTTGCAATGGATCGACTGTGGATTCTGTCCCGCGACTGAGAAACGGCGGAATTCTGGTTTCCCGCCGCCCGGAGCAATGCTCTGATCTGCAACAAGCCCCTGCCAGCCTCCGACTGGGAGGGCTGAATTGATTCTGCTATACGGGCCACGGCGGCCAAATTCTGAACTGGGGTTCGGTATACCTGCGGCGGTGGGAAGAGCTGACGCCGACTGGACTCGGGAGCTTGCTGACGTCGACTGGACTAGGGAGCCCGCTGACGCACTTGCTCGTCGAGTATTCGCTGGAGATTCTCCAGTCAAGTGCGCTCGGCCAGGTTAGCCAAGCGCGCATCCTCCAAGGCCCGGGCCTCGGGGGTTTCTCCGACAATAGGAGTGTGGAGCGCGTCCATGTTCCGGCGGCGAAGCTCCTCTCGCTGCAACAACGTGAGAGGTTCGGGGAGATACTCATCGTGGGGATGCGACAGGTCGCCTCCACCCGCGCCTCCATCAGCGCGAGGATAACCGGGAGGAGCGTGCATTCCATCGACCGCCAGAACCTCAGCCGCTGGGTCGCTGCTGTCGCACTCAGATGTGGCCTCCGCGGAACCAGTCGACAGGTCGAATAGGCCGCAGAGGGATTCGTCGGGCTCGATTGCCGCGACACGTGGGGCTGCCGACTGGCGAGCCACGGCATGCCTCACCCACCGCTGGAGTCTCGACCGGTCGGAGCGCTTGCGCTGGTGGGAGACGCGGCGGGGAGACGAAACGGGAGCCGACTGGTACTGGGTCGACGGCTGCCGCAGGAGGACGCCACGAATGCATGCGCGGAAGTGCGTCGCGCCGCGGACGGGGAGCGCGTCGATGTCGAGCGGCGCCTCCTGAAGCCAGGCGGAGTCGTCGGCGATGAAGGTGAGCGCGCCGAGACGGATCTCGCGGCCCTCTACCAAAACTCCGTAGGAAACCATGATCGAATGGATCGGAAAAGATCGCAACTTCTCCAACAAGGCGCCAAGACTCCTGCCCCATGGTGGGCGCCAACTGTCGTGGTTCTAACTCTGACAGTAATGTAGGGGGGTGAGTATGGAGAGGCTAGATCTTAGCTATTGGGAAGTTGTAACACGCGAGGTTTACGAGTTCAAGCCCTTCTTGGAGGAAGTAATAGCCCTACGTCTCGGAGCCCGGAGGCGGTCGACTGGATTATGCGTGTATGGATTACAGGGGTGCGAACCCTCCATACTGAGGAGGGGGGTGGCTTATATAGAGTTCGCCGGCCCCCTCCTGCCCTCAGTAATGCAGGGTTTAAGGTACATTTAAGATTGGGCGTTACTGGTAACACCCCTAATAAAGTGCTATAATGACCATAAAGACTACTTAACGGCCGACCGTTTGCCTGCGGAGTGGTTTTAGGCCTCCTGGCAGTCGAGTGGTGGCTTCATGGTCGAGTGATAGATTCTTGGTCGAGTGTCTTGAACCCGTCGAGTGGGATACCTTCAAGTCGATTGGAAGGTGATTTCTTCTAGGGATGTCCTTGGGTAGGGCTCTTTGGACGGGTCCGTGCCCCTACCCTAGGTACATAGCTTCATCAACTGGCATGTAAAATAGCCTGGGTAATGGTGTTATATTCTGTAAGATTGTGTTCGACGTATCAATCAGATTCCAGTGAACATAATCCGTCTTCAGTAGTTTCTTTTCCTCATGGAACTATATTTTGCTTCTTCGATTGTTTCACGCACACACCTCGGCAAAAATCGCCAGGGGCTCGATACGGCAACATATGGGTTGCCGAAAAATCCAAACAGCTCTACATCATACTTCGGCGTCACGAGTTTAGCATTATATGCATCAGCTCTGAATCATGTCTTTGGTCAATAGTTGGGTTGCCCGGCTCCTGTTCTTACTACCTTACATTCCGTATTATCGGCTAGGGTAGTAAAGGGAGAACTACTGCGATTGTGTTTCTGGTTCACCTGGTTAAACACCTCAGTAGAGAAAGCCGAAAACTGACTGTCATGATGCGGCGAGAGCTGGTCAACCACTCGGCGACTTATTAGAATCTTTTGTGATTTCTTTCATATTACACGAAGGACCGTTTTTTGGTCATCTATGTAACGCAACCGTATTTGAATAACCACGTACATAAAAGGGGCTACATCGTAGACCCACCGTCAAACTCCTATGGCTAAGTGAAAGTGTTAAAGCCCTATAGTCCGATTGCCTAGTTCGCCGCACCCGACACCTCCATTCCGGACCAAGGCATTGGGTCAAGAGTGATCAGGTGCTATTCCGAACACCCTCGTATTATATGCGAGGGGGGCGAAGCCGACGACTAGCAAACTTTCAGATTATAAAAAACGGCCGCATAGGAGGAAATAACTTTTAGGCAAAGGTATAAATATAATACAGCCTTAATGTATCATAATATTGTTCTCGCAATTCCGTTACATTTATTCGAACATAACATCCTTCGAGCACTGATCCTCTATCAAGCGGGCGCCCTCTAGGACGTCCTCCAAATAATGCTCCGGCGTGTGATGGTCGTTGCCTCCGGGCAGGCCCTTAACTGCAACATCGGTGGCCTTCATCTTTGCCCAGTACATCTTGACGCGGACGAAGGCTAGCCGGGCACCTTCTATGCACGCCGAACGCTTAACGGCATCGATACGCGGCACTCCATCGACAAGTCGGCGCACCAAACCAAAATAGCTGTTCGGAATGGATTCAGTCGGTCATAGCTGGACCACGACGTCCTTCATGGCAGCTCCGTACATCTTGTGGAGCTCGGCCCACTGGGCCATCTGTTCGTTCAGCAACGGCGGACGCCGTGGCACGTTGAATTGTGACCAGAAAAGCTTCTCCGCTGCACGTCCTTCCCGTGCTTGGAAGAACTACGCCGCATCAGAGACACTCTTCGGCAGGTCCAAGGATGCGTTTGGAGAAATCCACATTTGATTAAGCAGAGTATACTTCGGGTCGCCGAACTTAGTCTGTAAAAGAAAGGGCTTACCAGCCGCTATCTCCCCAGCTTGACGGATCTCCTCCCGAGCCGCTCTAGACTTGGACCGTGCTTCTCTCGCGTCTTGTAAGGCCTTGTCGAGTTTGGCTGCCTTGGCTTTGTTATCCTCCTCAAGTGATTTGCATTTTCTAGTGGCATCCTTTAGCTTTCGCTCTATGGTAGATATTCTCTCCTCGCACTGGCGCCAAACGGCCTATTCAGCCTTTAAATCAGCAGCAGCCTTCTTGGCAGCCGCATTGCTCACTCTAGCTTGTTCCTTGGCCCGGGCAAGCTCAGCCTGAAGGGTCTCAACTGCGGCAGCACCATCTATAGTTATGCATGTCAAAGTGTATAATTTTTAGCTTCGTGCTCATACTAATATACATGCATAAGCGGGCCGTCCCAAAACATACCTTGTGCCTCGTCGAGCCACCTGTTAATAAGAGAAATGTCCTCATCAGCTAACTCAAGTTTATGCTTTAGATCTGCAACTTCTGCAGCTTGGGCGGTCGCCACTGACATAACAGCCTGCTTTTAACTTAATTATGTTACTTCCTGAGCATATCTTTTTGATCCTCTGATTTCCTCCTTGTGGAAACCGATCAGAGTCTCAGGGGCTACTATCTATACATAGGCACATTTTGCATGTAAAGAGCGGTTAGAGATATTACATTGCATACCTCGAAGCCTCTCAGCAGGCCCGTGAAAAGCTTCATTCAATCCGCTTCTCACAGACAGAATTCTCTCAACTACCATACCCATTAAGGTACGATGTTCCTCTATGATGGACGCACTTTGCAATGTGCCCATCAGAGTATCCGGCACCTCCGGATTCCTGGAGGCTGCTGTGGGAGCACGGACTCCCTTCAAAGGGGTACGCTTACTCGACCCTAGAGTCGTCTTCGGCTGTAAACCGGATAGTTCGGGGCCCTCAGTGTTGGTACCCGTGGGGGCTGTGCCCCCTAGACCCTTGACGATCGAAGTAAAGTTCAACTTGACCACTAGACCGAGGATGATATGGTGATGCAATTCTATGGTTAACATCATACTTGGCAAGCATTTTACGGAAAGCACCATGAAAAAAATGTGAACCACCATTAGTCATTAAATATCTAGGGACTCCAAACCATGGGAAAATAACTTCCTTAAGCATTTTAATAGAGGTGTTGTGATCAGCACTACTGGTTGGAATAGCTTCTACCCACTTAGTAACATAATCAACAATAACCAAAATATGTGTATACCCGTTAGAGGAAGGAAAAGGTCCCATGTAATCAAATCCCCAAACATCAAATGGTTCAACAGGTAGTGAATAATTCATAGGCATTTCTTGACGCTTACCGATATTACCTATTCTTTGACATTCAACACAAGATGAGACAAACTTACGAGCGTCCTTGAAGAGAGTAGGCCAATAAAATCCAGACTGCAATACCTTGTGAGCAGTTCTATCTCCAGCATGATGCCCTTATAAGCTTCGGAGTGACATTTCTATAGGATTTGCCCATGTTCATGCTTAGGTACACAACGTCTAATAATACCATCTACTCCTTTATAAAGATGTGGGTCATCCCAAAAGTAATGTCTTAAGTCATAGAAGATTTTTTTCTTTTGTTGGTATGTGAAGCTAGGTGGTATGTATTTAGCAACAATATAATTAGCATAGTCAGCATACCAAGGAGTACTATGAGTAACATTTATTGCAGCAAACTGCTCATTAGGAAAACTATCATCAATAGGTAGTGGGTCATCAAGCACATTTTCAAGCCTAGACAAGTTATCAGCTACGGGGTTCTCAGCTCCTTTTCTACCAATGATATGTAAATCAAATTATTGTAACAAGAGAACCCATCAAATAAGTCTAGGTTTAGCATCTTTCTTTTCCATGAGATATTTAATAGCAGCATGATCGGTGTGAATAGTCACTTTAGAATCAACAATGCCAGATCTAAACATATCACAAGCAAACACCACTGCTAGAAATTCTTTTTCAGTAGTAGCATAATTTTGTTGAGCACTATCTAGAGTTTTACTAGCATAGTGAATAACATTCAATTTCTTATCAACTCTTTGTCCTAGAACAACACCAACAACATAATCACTAGCATCACACATAATTTCAAAAGGTAAATTCCAATCAGGTGGTTGAACAATATGAAGGAAATATGCCCTAGAGGCAATAATAAAGTTATTATTTATTTCCTTATATCATGATAAATGTTTATTATTCATGCTAGAATTGTATTAACCGGAAACATAATACATGTGTGAATACATAGACCAACAGAGTGTCACTAGTATGCCTCTACTTGACTAGCTCGTTAATCAAAGATGGTTATGTTTCCTAACCATGAACAAAGAGTTGTTATTTGATTAACGAGGTCACATCATTAGTTGAATGATCTGATTGACATGACCCATTCCATTAGCTTAGCACCCGATCGTTTAGTATGTTGCTATTGCTTTCTTCATGACTTATACATGTTCCTATAACTATGAGATTATGCAACTCCCGTTTACCGGAGGAACACTTTGGGTACTACCAGACGTCACAACGTAACTGGGTGATTATAAAGGAGTACTACAGGTGTCTCCAATGGTGGATGTTGGGTTGGCGTATTTCGAGATTAGGGTTTGTCACTCCGATTGTCGGAGAGGTATCTTTGGGCCCTCTCGGTAATGCACATCACATAAGCCTTGCAAGCACTGCAACTAATATGTTAGTTGTGAGATGATGTATTACGGAACGAGTAAAGAGACTTGCCGGTAACGAGATTGAACTAGGTATTGGATACCGACGATCGAATCTCGGGCAAGTAACATACCGATGACAAAGGGAACAACGTATGTTGTTATGCGGTCTGACCGATAAAGATCTTCGTAGAATATGTAGGAGCCAATATGGGCATCCAGGTCCCGCTATTGGTTATTGACCGGAGACGTGTCTCGGTCATGTCTACATTGTTCTCGAACCGTAGGGTCCGCACGCTTAACGTTACGATGACAGTTATTATGAGTTTATGCATTTTGATGTACCGAAGGTTGTTCGGAGTCCCGGATGTGATCACGGACATGACGAGGAGTCTCGAAATGGTCGAGACATAAAGATTGATATATTGGAAGCCTATGTTTGGACACCGGAAGTGTTCCGGGTGAAATCGGGATTTTACCGGAATACCGGGAGGGTTACCGGAACCCCCCGGGAGGCAAATGGTCCTATTGGGCCTTAGTGGAAAAGTGAAAAGGGGCTGCCCACAAGGGCTGCGCGCCTCCCCCCTTCCCTAGTCCTATTAGGACTAGGAGAAGGGGCCGGCCCCCCTCTCTTCTCTCTTCTCTTTGAAGAGTCCTATTAGGAATAGGATTGGGGGGGAGTCCTACTCCCGGTAGGAGTGGGACTCCCCCTGCACCTCTCTCCCAAGCCGGCCGAACCCCTCCCCCTGCTCCTTTATATACGGGGGCAGGGGGCACCCCATAGACACACAAGTTGATCATTGTTGATCGTTCCTTAGCCGTGTGCGGTGCCCCCTGCCACCAAATTCCACCTCGGTCATATCGTTGTAGAGCTTAGGCGAAGCCCTGCGTCGGTAGTACATCAAGATCGTCACCACGCCGTTGTGCTGACGGAACTCTTCCTCGACGCTTTGCTGGATCGGAGCCCGAGGATCGTCATCGAGCTGAACGTGTGCTAAGAACTCGGAGGTGCCGGAGTAACGGTGCTTGGATCGGTCGGATCGGGAAGAAGACGTACGACTACTTCCTCTACGTTGTGAGATCGCTTCCGCAGTCGGTCTGCGTTGGTACGTAGACAATACTCTCCCCCTCGTTGCTATGCATCACCATGATCTTGCGTGTGCGTAGGAAATTTTTCGAAATTACTACGTTCCCCAACACAATAGATGCATAAATTAAGGCATTCTTGAGTGTTTCAAAGGCTTCAAAACAATCATCATCAAAAACGAAAGGAATATCCTTTTGCAAAAGATTTGTAAGAGGCCTAGAAATTTTAGAAAAGTCTTTGATAAATCTCCTATAGAAACCAGCATGGCCTAGGAAACTACGAATACCTTTGATGTCTTTAGGACATGGCATTTTCTCAATTGCATCAACCTTAGCTTTGTCCACTTCAATACCCTTTTTAGAAATTTTATGACCCAAACAATGCCTTCATTAACCATAAAGTGGCACGTCTCCCAATTCAAGACAAGATTTGTTTGTTCACATCTCTGCAAAACTCGATCAAGATTGCTTAAACAATCATCAAAAGACTTCCCATAAACAGAGAAATCATCCATGAAAACCTCAACAATCTTTACACAAAAGTCAGAGAATATAGGAGTCATACATCTTTGAAAGATAGCAGGTGCATTGCATAAACCGAAAGGCATACGTCTATAAGTATAGATTCCAAAGGGACAAGTAAAAGTGGTCTTTTCTTGATCAGGTTGAGATACAGGTATTTGTGAAAAACCAGAATATCCATCAAGGAAGCAAAAATGTGTATGCTTAGATAATCTTTCAAGCATTTGATCAATAAAAGGCAGAGGGTAATGATCTTTTCTAGTTGCTTTGTTTAATTTTCTAAAATTCAATTACCATTCTATAGCCTGTAATAATTCTTTGTGGAATAATTTCATTCTTATCATTAGGAACAACAGTTATACCTCCCTTCTTAGGGGCATAATGAACATGACTTACCCATCTACTATCAGCTATAGGATAGATTATGCCTGCTTCCTGAAGTTTTAATATTTCTGTTCTTACCACTTCTTTCATCTTCGGGTTTAACCGACGTTGGTGATCAACAACGGGTTTAGCATCAGGTTCCATATTAATTTTGTGCTGACATTGAGTGGGACTAATGCCCTTTAAATCATCAAGAGCATATCCAATAGCAGCTCGGTGCTTCCTTAGAACTTTCAATAGTCTTTCTTCTTCATGTTCTGAAAGGTTAGCACTAATAATAACAGGATATATCTTCTTTTCATCAAGATAAGCATATTTCAAAGTGTATGGCAATTGTTTTAATTCAAACACAGGATCACCTTTACGTGGAGGAGGACCTCCTAAAGTTTCAATAGGCAAGTTGTGTTTAAGCAGAGGACGTTGTTCAAAGAAAATATCATCTATCTCATTTCTTTCATGCATATGTAAATCATTTTCATGGTCTAGCAAATATTGTTCTAAAGGATCAGTGGGAGGCACAGCAATAGAAGCAAGACCAATTAATTCATCTTTACTACACTACTGCAGGATGGTCCAAATGCGACACTACGATCAGAGACCCTTCGATGAAACTATGTGCGATGCCATAATCGCAAACGGTGGTGTAAAAGAACCATCAAAAAGGGTGCAAAACGTTTGTGATGAAGGATGCATCAAACACGGTTCAGATTTTAGTTGTGTGTGCGATGTAGGGCATACAGTTTAGTTCAATTAACTGATTGCGATGAGGAGGAACAAAAAAACGGGTAGCCAGATGAAGGCGTGTGCGATATATAGCATACGGTTCACTAGGATGAACTGTGTGTGATTAGGCAACACAATGGAAACGGTTCAACTGAACAAGATGTGTGTGATACGCGGCAAACAGGTCCATAATCAGAAATGTGTGTGAAGACCAATAATAATAGAGATGATTGCTGCTAATAAGCCGTGTGATTTGCTCTATCTACAGTAGAATAACATGTGTGTGTGTGTGTGTATAACTGAAATGAACATCCAATTACATAAGTGACTATACAGATCATTTGCACACACCTCAATAAACAATTGCATGCATTCTAAAGTAGGAGAAATGATCGTCTAGTCATCTACTTATTGTGACGCTCCCGCCACTGCTCTGTGGCTCGATCCCTCGTCTGGGGCAGGAAGAAGACAATTCCTCATGTCAACGATCCGCCTGTACATCTCATAGCTTGTGTACGCGTCCTTGGCCGCGTACTTGACGTGTTCTTCATCCAGTCTCTCATGCCAAACACTATGCCAGGCGTTCTTGTCATTCTTGCTCTCTTCCTTCATCTTCACGTAGTAGGGGTCAATGATGGCCGAGGCGAGGTCAACCAGGGTGTTCAGTTTGTTGTTGTCGCTCCCCCAGACCTTGTAGTGGTGCTGGATGTTGACAAGATTCGGGCATTTCAAGCCCGAAACCTTGTGCGCTTTTAGATCGTTGGTGGTGTCCATTGTAGTGAAACTGTAGTCGGAACTGTTGATAAACCTGGAGAAACGCTTGCAAGGCCTTGTGGCCAGGTGGTAGTGGTAGACAAGGACGTCATGTCACACGCACAACTGGGCGACGACAACCTTCTGATCGTGCCCAGCACGACCCATGGTGTACTCGAGGTCGAAGCCGACCACTTGGTACTTGTCCTCGGCAAGGAACTGCTCCATAGTTTGGATGGAGCTCTCCATCGAGACCGGATCATTCGTGTACACCATCAAGAGAGCCTTCCGCCTCACGTGGGTGTTCACAACATGTTGCCTGGTGAATTGCCAGCCATTGTCGTTGTCGGCCGCTGGGAGCGCCATTGGAGCCACGGGGAGCGCCATTGGAACCGCTGGAAGTCCTCTCTGTATGTGTCCTCATGGGTGTGCTTATTGTGTCATGTGAGACGAGAGATGAAGGTAAATGGCCGCAGGAATAAAAGGGGGCCGGGCGGCGTGGATTCTCGGCGTGTCCGCATGACAGTTTTTGCAGCGGGTAAGTGCATCATCGCGCCGTGCCCGGCGCAACCGCATGCACACGAACATGCGTGATAGTGCGCCGGCCCCAAACACTGGCAGCACACATGGAGGGACAAGGGCAGAGCACCTGGAGGGACGCGAGAGCAGAGCGCGCGCGGAGGGACGCGAGCAGAGCGTGCCACGGCCGCCTGAGCCGCAAGAAACCACACGCATAGAGCAGTTGAACACACAGGAAATGGTCGCCTACAAGCCGGTCGACAGTTGCGTCGCTGCATAGAGAGCGGGCGTGTGCTACTACCTCCGTCTAGTCTATAGTCCCCTTTACATTTTGTGCCATACTTTGCCCTCAAATTTAACCAACAAAATGTCAATGCATGTTATAAAAATTATATAATTGGAAACTATGTTCGAACACGAATCCAACTATATAATCTTTGGCGACATGCATTCGTATTTTATTAGTTAAATCATACTTATAAACCAGGACGTGGGTATAGTAGGTAATTAAATCGCAAACATTTTTTATTAACCGTATGTGTACGTGGCCTTTCGTCCTCCTCTCGCACGTCTTGTCACCCCGCTGCCGCAGACGGCTTATAGCGCAAGTTTGTGCAACGCGCAGGGTCGTTCTTTTGGCCAAATGGTGGCGCCAATGAATCATCGGTGAGCCCGTTCCCGCAACCTCGCAGGTTCCCGCGCAAGCTTCCCGCCCGACTCGGTGAAATCCCCCAAAATCCCAATGCTTACTAGCCTGCTATATAAACCCTCAGGGCCAGTGAGTCCTGCGTCGCATTTTCCCCTCCCTCCCTCCTTGTAGCTTATTTCGTCTGCTTCTCCCACAATCGCCAATGGCACCGATCCGTCGTCGTCGCTCAGTCACTCCACCGTCATCAGAGGACAGCTCCAGCTGGGAGGCTACACCGCGGCGGAGGCGTAGTCCCCGGCGTAGTGTAGTGCGCGTGGTGTCCCTGTTGGGTGTGCGCGGAACACCCACCACACGCTCCACCACCGCTGCCCGTCGGCAGCTGTTGCCGGTTGCCGTTGCCGCCACACCACCGTCAAAAGCCAGGGCCATCTCCCGCTCCGCCGCTGCGTCCCGAAGGCGGGAGGTGGCCGTCGTGGCCGCCACCCCACTGCCGGCCACCGTGGCCATCACCCGCTCCGCCACCGTGGCCCGAAGGCGGGAGGTGGTGGTCGTGGCCGCCACCCCATCGTCAGCCGTCGTGGCCGCCAGCCCACCGTCGACCGCCGGGGTCATCACCCGCTCCGCCACCGCCGCCCAAAGGCGGGAGGCGGAGGTGGATGCCCGCACGTGCGTCAGCGACCTTGCGCGCTACACTGAGTTCCTGCGGGAAGAGGAGGAGCGCCTCGTCGAGGACACAAAGAGCCTTACCGCCACCGTGGCCGAGGCACATGCCGCCTCATAGGCGAGGAATCAGGAGATCTACGAGGAGAACCACCACTTTGAGAGGGGTCGTCTGGAGCGATAGAGGGTGTTCGAGGTGAGCATCGCTGAAGCTGCAATAGCGGCAGGCACCGTATTGCGGTTGCCCAGCTCGTCGGTAGGCTCCTCCTCCTCCGCCTCTTACTGAGCGCGCTCGGCAGAGGAGAGGCAGCCGGAAGTAGTACAAAGCCCCTCCGTAGTAGTAGTAGTAGTATTTAGGGGCTATTTTGTTCAGTTCATCTGACTATTGATGTGTGGTGGAACTGTACAACATACTTAAAATTAGCTAGTATATATAGTTGAACTAGCTATTTAAGTACGTGGTTGGCAACAATTGGGGAAAAGTTTGGTCAGTTCAGCTGTCGAGTTGAACTGTTTGTATGAATTAAGAACGACTACTTAACCTATGAATGAAATCTATGCTTAATTACTGAATTTTAGTTGCAAAAATTAGATACTGCTAGTGATTTTTAGCTTCATATTTTGACAAATCGCAGTGTTACAAGGTTGAAAAATGGCAATGTTACTAGATCAACAATGTCAATCTTTCCAGTTTGACAAATGGCAACATACCCAATATGACAGATGCAAATCTTACCAAATTGTTTGTAAGTGGTTGCACACGGGTCATCCAAAAGAACCATTTGCGTTGAGATGCACAAATCCTGCTCTCAATTTGCATACGGTGTTCTATCTAAAACGTTTGCAATCAAGAGCCGCAAAAATCCTGCTCGGCACATTTTCCCTTGGCTTCCTGGGAAGCTCCCGGTTTTCATACGGGTGTTCTAACTAAAATGTTTGCGATGAGTGTCTTATATTTAAAAACCATTGACGTTTTTTTCAAAAGAAAATCGTTTGATAAGTCTGTACATTAAGAGAGAAAAACAAAGTTCACTCAAACCATATCTTTCATTTAGTCATACTGCGAAATTATATTCATATGATCGAGATACAGTATTAAACCCAAGAAAAAAACTATTTCCGACAGTGTCGGAGGCGGCATGCCGCGCCGTCGTTGTCATTGTCATCCTCCGGGACGCTCGTTAGAGTTCGACGGCCGCGTCCCATGCCGCTGAGGGGGGCACGCGCACGAAGAGGAAGGCGGGCCACCATGGAAGTCAAAGGGCTCGCTTCCTAGTGAGCCTGCACAGCGTACAACTCGCACGCTTCCGGTGAGCCTGTTCATTCGAGGACATCTTGCACGCCTCTTGGTCAGCCTGCGCACCGGACTATGCTCGGATGCCTCCCGTTCAGTCAAGGTCAGCAAGACACGTGGCGTCACGTGAATGGTTAACAAAACACACACAGTTTCAATTATACAAACATTTGAGATATTAAAGTGGCAGCTATTTTTTCAAAATGCCTTTGTTGGTTGTCATTATTCGAGTGCGCCTTCTCTCAAAATGGACACGAAAAATACCACAGCATGTCGGGTGCCATTCCAAGATAGCATGCCAAGTTTCATCAATTTCAGACGAGTTTTGGATTTACTAGAATTTAAAAATAAATTATCTCAACGTTTTGCCGGCAATCAACAGTGCCCTGGTGTTTGAAATTCATTCCCATTTCTTGCATGGGACCTAAGCATGCACCCAAGGACATAGATTTCATTTTTCAACCAATTTATATGCACCGGAGCATGTGCATGTAGTTCAAATTTGAATTATGCACATAAATGCATTGAAAACTCAGTTAATGCATAAAAATGTCCAAACGAACCCCAAAAAATCACAAAAATTGACACAACACTCCTGTTGTTCTATGTTGACACGAG
The DNA here is from genome assembly GCA_034509565.1 of Triticum monococcum. NCBI lineage: Eukaryota > Viridiplantae > Streptophyta > Magnoliopsida > Poales > Poaceae > Triticum > Triticum monococcum. The sequence goes on along the minus strand of CM067842.1, from coordinate 705,937,244 downwards.
AAACTTTTGGAAAGCAATAAGAGGCAATGGATATCGTTTTGTCCCCAAAGGTGGGACGTTCCCTACCAAAACCATCATGCTTGTTGTGAGAAGCTCTGGTTTGTGAGAAGCATATACCCAAACCTGCCCCAAATGGGACAAACATTTTACCACGGCATGTTGATGCCGCTCCATGATAGCATGCCAAGTTTCATGAATTTCAGACGAGTTTTGGATTACTAGAATTTAAAATAAAGTATCTCAATGCTTTGCCGGCAATCAACGATGCCCTGGTGTTTGAAATTCATTCCCATTTCTTGCATGGGACCTAAGCATGCACCCAAGGACACATATTTGGATTTTCAACCAATTTATATGCACTGGAGCATGTGCATGTAGTTCAAATTTGAATTATGCACACAAATGCATTAAAAACTCGGTTAATGTATAAAATGTCCAAACAAACCCCGAAAAATCACAAAAAATCACAAAAATTGACACAACACTCATGTTGTTCTATCTTGACACGAGAAATTTTTTGAAAGCAATAAGAGGCAATGGATATCGTTTCGTCCCCAAAGGTGGGATGTTCCCTACTGAAACCATCATGCTTGTTGTGAGAAGCTCTGGTTTGTGAGAAGCATATATCCAAACTTGCCCCAAATGGGAAAAAAATTTACCACGGTACATTGATGCCGCTCCATTATAGCATGCCAATTTTCATGAATTTCAGACGAGTTTTGGATTTACTAGAATTTAAAAATAAAGTATCTCAATGTCTTGCCGGCAATCAACGGTGCCCTGGTGTTTGAAATTCATTCCCATTTCTTGCATGGGACCTAAGCATGCACCCAAGGACACATATTTGATTTTTCAATCAATTTATATGCACGGGAGCATGTGCATGTAGTTCAAATTTGAATTATGCACATAAATGCATTGAAAACTCAGTTAATGCATAAAAATGTCCAAACAAACCCCGAAAAATCACAAAAAATTGACACAACACTCCTGTTGTTCTATGTTGACACGAGAAATTTTTTGAAAGCAATAAGAGGCAATGGATATCATTCCGTCCCCAAAGGTAGGATGTTCCCTACCGAAACCATCGTGCTTGTTGTGAGAAGCTCTGGTTTGTGAGAAGCATATACCGAAACCTGCCCCAAATGGGACAAAAAATTTACCACAGTATGGTGATCCGCTCCATGATAGCATGCCAAGTTTCATGAAGTTCAGACGAGTTTTGGATTTACTAGAATTTAAAAATAAAGTATCTCAATGTCTTGCCGGCAATCAACAGTGCCCTGGTGTTTGAAAGTCATTCCCATTTCTTGCATGGGACCTAAGCATGCACCCAAGGACACATATTTGATCTTTCAACCAATTTATATGCATTGGAGCATGTGCATGTAGTTCAAATTTGAATTATGCACACAAATGCATTGAAAACTTAGTTAATGCATAAAAATGTCCAAACGAACCCCGAAAAATCACAAAAATTGTCACAACACTCCTGTTGTTCTATGTTGACACGAGAAATTTTTTGAAAGCAATAAGAGGCAATGGATATCGTATCGTCCCCAAAGGTGGGACGTTCCCTACCGAAACCATCATGCTTGTTGTGACAAGCTCTGGTTTGTGAGAAGCATATACCCAAAACCTGCCCCAAATGGGACAAAAATTTTACCACGACATGTTGATGCCGCTCCATGATAGCATGCCAAGTTTCATGAATTTTAGACGAGTTTTGGATTTACTAGAATTTAAAAAAAGTATCTCAACATTTTGCCGGCAATCAACGGTGCCCTAGTGTTTGAAATTCATTCCTATTTCTTGCATGGGACCTAAGCATGCACCCAAGGACACATATTTGATTTTTCAACCAATTTATATGCACTGGAGCATGTGCATGTAGTTCAAATTTGAATTATGCACATAAATGCATTGAAAACTCAGTTAATGCATAAAAATGTCCAAACAAACCCCGAAAAATCACAAAAATTGACACAACACTCCTGTTGTTCTATGTTGACACGAGAAATTTTTGAAAGCAATAAGAGGCAATGGATATCGTTTCGTCCCCAAAGGTGGGAAGTTCCCTACCGAAACCATCCTGCTTGTTGTGAGAAGCTCTGGTTTGTGAGAAGCATATACCGAAACCTGCCCCAAATGGGACAAAAAATTTACCACGGCATGTTGATGCTACTCCATGATAGCATGCCAAGTTTCATGAATTTCATATGAGTTTTGGATTTACTAGATTTTAAAAACCAGGTATCTCAATGTTTGCGGCCGAGTGATGGTGGCAGGGTGCTTGACATTCATTCCCATTTCTTGCATGGTACCTAAGCATGCAACCAAGAACACATATTTGAATTTTCAACCAATTTATATGCATTAGAGCACGTGCATGTAGTTCAAATTTGAATTATGCACATAAATGCATTGAAAACTCAATTAATGCATAAAAATGTCCAAACGAACTCAAAAAATCCCAAAAAGTAACACAACACTCCTGTTGTTCTATGTTGACACTAGGAGAAAATTTGAAATCGAGAAGAGGCAATGGATATCATTTCGTCCAGAAAGGTGAAACGTTCCCTACCGAAACCATCAGGCTTGTTGTGAGAAGCATATACCCAAACCTGCCCCAAATGGGACAAAAAATTTACCACGACATGTTGATGCCGCTCCATGATAGCATGCCAAGTTTCATGAATTTCATACGAGCTTTGGATTTACTAGAATTTAAAAACCAGGTATCTCAAAGTTTGCGGCCGAGTGACGGTGGCAGGGAGCTTGACATTCATTCCCATTTCTTGCATGGGACCTAAGCATGCAACCAAGGACATAGATTTGAATTTTCAACCAATTTATATGCATTAGAGCATGTGCATGTAGTTCAAATTTGAATTATGCACATAAATGCATTGACAACTCAATTAATGCATAAAAATGTCCAAATGAACCCCGAAAAATCCCAAAACTTGACACAACACTCCTGTTGTTCTATGTTGACACTAGGAAAAAACTGAATTGGAGAAGAGGCAACGGATATCGTTTCGTCCAGAAAGGTGTAACGTTCCCTACCGAAACCATCGCCCTTGTTGTGACAAGCTCTGGTGTATGAGAAGCTTATACCCAAACCTGCCCCAAATGGGACAAAAATTTTACCACGGCATGTTGATGCCGCTCCATGATAGCATGCCAAGTTTCATGAATTTTGGACGAATTTTGGATTTACTAGAATTACACGGTGCCATGGTGTTCAAATTTCATCCCCATTTCTTCCATGGGACATAAGCATAAACCCATGGACACATATATGATTTTACAACCCATGTTGGTGCACCGGAGCATGTGCATGTAGTTTTATTTTGAATTGTGCACCTGAAATGGCTAGAAAACCAATTTATTGTATAAAATGTTCAAACGAACCCTGAATAATTCCAATTCTTTTACGACACACATATAGTTGCATGTTCACTGCAGATAAAAGGTCTAGCAATTCAAACACCGTCCATTGCCGTTGTGACCCCATTATGTAATTCAAATCAAGATGAAAAATCAAGTAGATCGCACATAGTTTATTATCACCAACCGTGTGAGATGCAGCGCAGAATATCCTGGAGCACCGCCGGTGTATAGTACGCCTATGGCTTACGCGAGAAGGTGTGTCGGCTACAGTCCACATCCGGCGTCTCAAGCACACTAGCTCGCTCCCCAAATATCATTTCACTGTTCAATCATCGCCGGTGAAAGATGGGCACATGGACCCGCGTCGTGAGGGCAACTTCGGTGGCCCACTCCGGCAAGAGCGCGGCTGCAGCCACCATGCGTGTGCTAACAAGGTGCATGAGCACGGCCGCAATCTGCGACTGGGCGGCCAAGGTAGCCCAAACGGCCGTTGTTGCTTCTCAAGTGGCGGCAGCAACATCTGCCTCGGGGATAGCAACTGGCGAGAGCGGCACATCAGCTGTCCGTTCCGCAGCCGCGGCCTTAGCCCTGATGGAGGCCGCCCACGACCATGTCGAGGCCGCCCACGCCCAGCTCGTGGTGGTCACCGCACAAATCGAACGAAGCTTCTCCGACAACGGTCGGCAACCCACGACCGAAGAGCTGGCAATTGCCGAGAGCGTTCGAGCAGCCGTCCATTCCTCCGCCGCATACCTTGCAACGACGGAGCCCGTCCAAGCCTAGATCGCGGCCGCCCACACCCTGGTCGTGGCGGCCTTTTCCAAAGAGATGGCGGACGCGTATTGCGAGATGCTTGCCGAGTATGCATGGTGCGATGGATGCCATGGAGCCCCTTCCCTAGGAGACCGTCGGGCGCGAGCTAGACATGGAGGCAGTGGTGGAGATCGACGAGCACCAGTCGTAGTAGTACTCTTTGTTTTGTTTAATTAAGATCGTCGGTCTTCAATTTTTTTGAGTAATGTTTAGGTCAGGTAGCTCTGTTTAATTGCTGAACTTGCTTAATTAAGAAGCGTGGGTGTGTTGTAGTCTCCTTTGTGTTCCCAACTTATGCAATGACGTGGATGACCACTGTAACCATGGAAATTCGAACCAAAATTTCTGATGTTCAAACTCATCATACACGGGTTAATCTATCTGAATCGTCTGTGATGTTCACATATCGTACACAGTTCTGAATAAGGGACCGTGTCTGATGACACTTTGCGCGCCAGTTTTTTCGCTGAAACGATTCCAAATTTTTGGCTTCCGCGAAAATATCTACCTCCCTGCCCCCCTTTCCAAAAGCCACATTTCCCCTATTTCCACCTTCCTTTCCAAGTTGAAACCTTCACTCCTTGCTTGCAGTGCCGCCTCCTCGCCAGCGACCCTCCTTCACGCTGCTCGGCCTCGTCTATCCAGGCAGGTAATCCACACCCGACCCCCATCCTCCTCCTCCTTCCATATCCCACATGCCCTGACCACCGGCACGAGCGCGACACCTTCCACCCAAATCACCGACCCCTCCACCAAATAAGCACCGCCCTAAGCCATGGTGCATGTAGTATAGCCAGGATCTCAAGGAGCATTTGGCAGCGGAGAAGCAAATCACGGCCGCACACGCGGATGAGGTCGTGATGGCTGCCATTCATGCCGACCCCCAGATCTTGGAGGAGCACCTTGCCATTTGCTAGCTAAGCCGGTTAAGCATGCTCGATTTACCCGTTGCGTGTGCTGCTCCTGGCTTTCCTTCACAAATTCTAGTGAATTGTGCTATCTAATTTTACCATGCAATCTGTTGCTCTAGTGTATATGTTCTATATGCCGTGCAGTGTGGTGCTCACTTATTAATTGTTTTGTTAATTAGTTGTCGTCTTCAGTTAACTGTTTGGTTCAATTCTGCAAATGTGATGTTCAATTCTTCAGGCTGCAATTTTGTATTGTCTTCCATGTGAGAAATAAATCAAATTTATCTTTACAAAATACATGAGAAACGAATACAATTACTATATTTCTAAGTTGTCAAGCATGCTTGGTTTGGTTATACATTGTGCAATGTGGTGCTCAGTTAAGGTTTGGTTCATTTGTGTTGTGGTTTTTAGTTAACTATTTGGTTCAATTCTGCAATGCGATGTTCAATAGTTGTGGGTGCATTCTGTTATTGTATACCATGTGAGGAATAAATTGAATTTTGTTTTACTAAATACATGAGAAACAAATACAATTGCTATATTTCCAAGTTGTTAAGCATGCTTGGTTTGGTTAACTATTTGATCTTCTATTAGGAGTATGTTATATTGTGCAATGTGGTGCTTAGTTAATGTTTGGTTCATTTGTTGTGGTGTTTAGTTAACTGCTTGGTTCAATTCTGCAATGCGATGTCCAATTGTCGTGGGTAGAATTTTGTATTGTTGTGCATGTGAGGAATAAATCGAATTTGGCTTCACTTAATACATGAGAAACATATACAAGTGCTATATTTCCTAGTTCTTAATCATGCTTGGTTTGGATAAATGGGTTTTCCATGTGGCTTGAATTAATCTGATGAATCTGCAATGTGCTTATTTTTCATCAACATATTTTACTGATAGCATGCAAACCCTTACTTAATGTGATGACTAACTACCTTATATGTGTTGCAGGGAAACAATGGGAAGCACTGAGATTTGCAATCGAGGTTAGCATGTGCATGGTGCGTTGTCTAATAGCACATTATTGTGCAATTGTAGGAACCATTCTAATATTTAGGTTTTTAACAATTTGGTCTTGCACATGTAGGTCATGCTGCCAGAGGTTTTGACCCACTGTTTGACCCTTTTTGCATATAGGGAAATGAGTTGTCCATTAATATCAATCAAATCAAGAAACTCAGAAAGATTGTTAGGATAAATAAATTAGCGACAAAAAACAACAAGATCTTTGTCTGCACAATGAAGAAGACATCAGTTCACTACAAGATGGTACTAACTATTATACCTTGCCTTTTTTATTCCTTTACCCCATTTCCAATATAGAGAAAATATTTATGCACATCCTTGTTTTCAGGTCTTTCCAAAGCAGTTCACTGATGATTACCTCTCAAACCACCTCTATGGTCGGGAGGCGAGGAAGGTTTTCATACAACACCCACGGTTCAATATTGAAGTGTTCCTGAAGAGGACGAAGGACGGACGGTCAATCATCCATAGGCACTGTCCTAAAGTTGCAAAGACCTTCAACATGAATGAAGGCTCAATATTCGTCTTCCGCTTCAGCAGTTTTCCAGATGAGATGCATCTGTCTATATACCATATATGATGCTAATTTCGAAAGGTTCTACATGTTGCACGTGAAACTTGGTGCTGGTGCAGTTGTGTAATGGGGTAGCTGAGTGCTGAAGCTATATCATGTTGTACTCTGATGTATTTCAATTATGAAATTTTGCTTCCTTAATATGGAAATGAAATATATTATGTGCTTAATATGAATGTCAATTAGATTAATAGATGGATTATTAATAATAGGGCAATTAGCCTGCTAATGGCGAATTAGCCTGCTAATTGGTTTTGCTATTGCAAACGGTTATTGAAAAAAATACCGTGGGCGATGACCTCAGGCAACGCACACAGTTTCTAGGAATAAACCATATTGGATCAATGAACAATCACACACAACTTTCTCTTGAAAACTGTTTGCAAGTGGGAGACTGTTGGAAATATGCCCTAGAGGCAATAATAAAAGCATTATATTTCCTTGTTCATGATAATTGTCTTTATTCATGCTATAATTGTGTTATCCGGAAATCGTAATACATGTGTGAATAATAGACAACAACGTGTCCCTAGTAAGACTCTAGTTGACTAGCTCGTTGATCAACAGATAGTCATGGTTTCCTGACTATGGACATTGGATGTCATTGATAACGAGATCACATCATTAGGAGAATGATGTGATGGACTAGACCCAATCCTAAACATAGCATAAAGATCGTATAGTTCGTTTGCTAGAGTTTTTCCAATGTCAAGTATCCTTTCCTTAGACCATGAGATCGTGTAACTCCCGGATACCGTAAGAGTTCTTTGGGTGTACCAAACGTCACAACGTAACTGGGTGACTATAAAGGTATACTACGGGTATCTCCGAAAGTGTCTGTTGGGTTGACACGGATCAAGACTGGGATTTGTCACTCCGTATGACGGAGAGGTATCACTGGGCCCACTCGGTAATGCATCATCATAATGAGCTCAAAGTGACCAAGTGTCTGGTCACGGGATCATGCATTACGGTACGAGTAAAGTGACTTGCCGGTAACGAGATTGAACGAGGTATTGGGATACCGACGATCGAATCTCGGGCAAGTAACATACCGATTGACAAAGGGAATTGTATACGGGGTTGCTTGAATCCTCGACATCGTGGTTCATCCGATGAGATCATCGTGGAGCATGTGGGAGCCAACATGGGTATCCAGATCCCGCTGTTGGTTATTGACCAGAGAGTCGTCTCGGTCATGTCTGCCTGTCTCCCGAACCCGTAGGGTCTACACACTTAAGGTTCGGTGATGCTAGGGTTGTAGGGATATGTATATGCAGTAACCCGAATGTTGTTCGGAGTCCCGGATGAGATCCCGGACGTCACGAGGAGTTCCGGAATGGTTCGGAGGTAAATAATTATATATAGGAAGTGTTGTTTCGGCCATCGGGACAAGTTTCGGGGTTATCGGTATTGTATCGGGACCACCGAAGGGGTCCCGGGGGTCCACAGGGTGGGGCCACCTGCCCCGTGGGGTCCACATGGTCTGTAGGGGGCGCACCTTAGCCTGCATGGGCCAAGGGCACCAGCCCCAAGGGCCCATGCGCCTAGGGTTTCCCAAAGGGGAAGAGTCCCACTTGTGGAAGGCAACCCTAGGTGCCTTGGGGGGGAGGGAAACCTCCCCTTGGCCGCCGCCCCCCCTAGGAGATTGGATCTCCTAGGGCCGGTGCCCCCCCCCCTTGGCCCTCCTATATATAGTGGGGGAGGGAGGGCTTTTCTCCCACGCCTTTGGTTGCCTCCTTCTTCCTCTCCAACACCTCCTCCTCCTCCATAGTGCTTGGCGAAGCCCTGACGGAGTTCTGCAGCTCCACCATCACCACGCCGTCGTGCTGCTGCTGGAGCCATCTTCCTCAACCTCTTCTTCCATCTTGCTGGATCAAGAAGAAGGAGACGTTACGCTGACCGTACGTGTGTTGAACGCGGAGGTGCCGTCCGTTCGGCGCTAGGATCTCCGGTGATTTGAATCACGTCGTGTACGACACTTCATCCACGTTCTTTGAACGCTTCCGCTCGCGATCTACAAAGGTATGTAGATGCATCTGATGACTCGTTGTTAGATGAACTCATAGATAGATCTTGGTGAAACCGTAGGAAAATTTTTGTTTTCTGCAACGTTCCCCAACAGTGGCATCATGAGCTAGGTCTATGCGTAGTTCTTCTTGCGCGAGTAGAACACAATTTGTTGTGGGCGTAGATGTTGTCAACTTTCTTGCCGCTACTAGTCTTATCTTGCTTCAACGGTATTGTGGGATGAAGCGGCCCGGACCAACCTTACACGTATGCTTACGTGAGACCGGTTCCACCGACAAACATGCACTAGTTGCATAAGGTGGCTGGCGGGTGACTGTCTCTCCTGCTTTAGTTGGAGCGGATTCGATGAAAAGGGTCCTTATGAAGGGTAAATAGAAGTTGACAAATCACGTTGTGGCTTTCACGTAGGTAAGAAAACGTTCTTGCTAGAACCCTACTTCAGCCACGTAAAACTTGCAACAACAATTAGAGGACGTCTAACTTGTTTTTGCAGCAAGTGCTTTGTGATATGATATGGCCTAAGTTGTGATGAATGATGAATGATACATATGTGATGTATGAGATGTTCGTGCCATTGTAATAGGAATCACGACTTGCATGTCGATGAGTATGACAACCGGCAGGAGCCATAGGAGTTGTCTTCATTCTTTTATATGACCTGCGTGTCATCGAGAAATGCCATGTAAATTACTTTACTTCATTGCTAAACACGTTAGCCATAGTAGTAGAAGTAATAGTTGGCGAGCAACTTCATGGAGACACGATGATGGAGATCATGGTGTCATGCCGGTGACAAGATGATCATGGAGCCCCAAGATGGAGATCAAAGGAGCTATGTGATATTGGCCATATCATGTCACTATTATTATTTGATTGCATGTGATGTTTATCATGTTTTGCATCTTGTTTACTTAGAACGACGGTAGTAAATAAGATGATCCCTCATAATAATTTCAAGCAAGTGTTCCCCCTAACTGTGCATCGTTGCGACAGTTCGTTGCTTCAATGCACCACGTGATGATCGGGTGTTTGATTCAAACGTTCACATACAACGGGTGTAAGACAGATTTACACATGCAAACACTTAGGTTGACTTGACGAGCCTAGCATGTGTATAGACATGGCCTCGGAACACAGAAGACCGAAAGGTCGAGCATGAGTCGTATAGAAGATACGATCAACATGAAGATGTTCACCGATGTTGACTAGTCCGTCTCACGTGATGATCGGACACGGCCTAGTTGACTCGGATCATGTTATACTTAGATGACTAGAAGAGGGATGTCTATCTAAGTGGGAGTTCATTGCATAATTTGATTAGATGAACTTAATTATCATGAACTTAGTCTAAAATCTTTACAATATGTCTTGTAGATCAAATGGCCAACGTAGTCCTCAACTTCAACGCGTTCCTAGAGAAAACCAAGCTGAAAGACGATGGCAGCAACTACACGGACTGGGTCCGGAACCTGAGGATCATCCTCATAGCTGCCAAGAAAGATTATGTCCTACAAGCAACGCTAGGTGAAGCTCCCGTCCCACAGAACCAAGACGATATGAACGCTTGGCAGACACGTGCTGATGACTACTCCCTCGTTCAGTGCGGCATGCTTTACAGTTTAGAGCCGGGGCTCCAAAAGCGTTTTGAGAGACATGGAGCATACGAGATGTTCGAAGAGCTGAAAATGGTTTTTCAAGCTCATGCCCGGGTCGAGAGATATGAAGTCTCCGACAAATTCTTTAGCTGTAAGATGGAGGAAAATAGTTCTGTCAGTGAACACATACTCACTATGTCTGGGTTACATAACCGCTTGACTCAGCTGGGAGTTAATCTCCCGGATGATGCGGTCATTGACAGAATTCTCCAGTCGCTTCCACCAAGCTACAAGAGCTTTGTGATGAACTTCAATATGCAGGGGATGGAAAAGACCATTCCTGAGGTATTTGCAATGCTGAAATCAGCAGAGGTAGAAGTCAAGAAGGAACATCAAGTGTTGATGGTCAATAAAACCACTAAGTTCAAGAAGGGCAAGGGTAAAAAGAACTTCAAGAAGGACGGCAAGGGAGTTGCCGCGCCCGGCAAGCAAGCTGCCGGGAAGAAGCCAAAGAATGGACCCAAGCCCGAGACTGAGTGTTTTTATTGCAAGGGAAGCGGTCACTGGAAGCGGAACTGCCCCAAATACTTAGCGGACAAGAAGGCCGGCAAAACAAAAGGTATATGTGATATACATGTAATTGATGTGTACCTTACCAGTACCCGTAGTAGCTCCTGGGTATTTGATACCGGTGCAGTTGCTCACATTTGTAACTCAAAACAGGGGCTGCGGAATAAGCGGAGACTGGCGAAGGACGAGGTGACGATGCGTGTCGGGAATGGTTCCAAGGTCAATGTGATCGCCGTCAGCACGTTACCTCTATATTTACCTTTGGGATTAGTTTTAAACCTTAATAATTGTTATTTAGTGCCAGCTTTGAGCATGAACATTGTATCGGGATCTCGTTTAATTCGAGATGGCTACTCATTTAAATCCGAGAATAATGGTTGTTCTATTTATATGAGAGATATGTTTTATGGTCATGCTCCTATGGTGAATGGTTTATTCTTAATGAATCTCGAGCGTAATGCTACACATATTCATAGTGTGAGTACCAAAAGATGTAAGGTTGATAATGATAGTCCCACATACTTGTGGCACTGCCGCCTTGGTCATAGGTGTCAAACGCATGAAGAAGCTCCATGCAGATGGACTTTTAGAGTCTCTTGATTATGAATCATTTGACACGTGCGAACCATGCCTCATGGGTAAAATGACCAAGACTCCGTTCTCAGGAACAATGGAGCGAGCAACCAACTTATTGGAAATCATACATACTGATGTGTGCGGTCCAATGAGCGTTGAGGCTCGCAGTGGCTATCATTATATTCTCACCCTCACTGATGATTTGAGTAGATATGGGTATGTCTACTTAATGAAACACAAGTCTGAAACCTTTGAAAAGTTCAAGGAATTTCAGAGTGAGGTTGAGAATCAACGTGACAGGAAAATCAAGGTTCTACGATCAGATCGTGGAGGAGAATACTTGAGTCACGAATTTGGCACACACTTAAGAAAATGTGGAATAGTTTCACAACTCACGCCGCCTGGAACACCTCAGCGTAACGGTGTGTCCGAACGTCGTAATCGCACTCTATTAGATATGGTACGATCTATGATGTCTCTTACCGATTTACCACTATCTTTTTGGGGCTATGCTTTAGAGACTGCCGCATTCACTTTAAATAGGGCTTCGTCGAAATCCGTTGAGACGACACCGTTTGAATTATGGTTTGGGAAGAAACCTAAGCTGTCGTTTCTAAAAGTTTGGGGATGCGATGCTTATGTCAAGAAACTTCAACCTGAAAAGCTCGAACCCAAGTCAGAAAAATGCGTCTTCATAGGATACCCTAAAGAAACTGTTGGGTATACCTTCTACCTCAGATCCGAAGGCAAGATCTTTGTTGCCAGGAATGGATGCTTTCTAGAGAAGGAGTTTCTCTCGAAAGAAGTAAGTGGGAGGAAAGTAGAACTTGATGAAGTGTTACCTCTTGAACTGGAAAATGGCGCAACTCAAGAAAATGTTCATGAGGTGCCTGCACCGACTAGAGAGGAAGTTAATGATGATGATCATGAAACTTCTGATCAAGTTGCTACTGAACTTCGAAGGTCCACGAGGACATGTTCCGCACCAGAGTGGTACGACAACCCTGTCTTGGAAATCATGTTGTTAGACAACGGTGAACCTTCGAACTATGAAGAAGCGATGGCGGGCCCGGATTCCGGCAAATGGCTAGAAGCCATGAAATCCGAGATAGGATCCATGTATGAAAACGAAGTGTGGACTTTGGCTGACTTGCCCGTTGAACGGCGAGCCATAGAAAATAAATGGATTTTTAAGAAGAAGACAGACGCGGATGGTAATGTGACCATCTATAAAGCTCGGCTTGTCGCTAAGGGTTATCGACAAGTTCAAGGGGTTGACTACGATGAGACTTTCTCACCGGTAGCGAAGCTAAAGTCCGTCCGAATCATGTTAGCAATTTCCGCATTCTACGATTATGAGATATGGCAAATGGACGTCAAAACGGCATTCCTTAATGGTTTCCTTAAGGAAGAATTGTATATGATGCAGCCGGAAGGTTTTGTCGATCCTAAGAATGCTGACAAGGTGTGCAAGCTCCAACGCTCGATTTATGGGCTGGTGCAAGCATCTCGGAGTTGGAACATTCGCTTTGATGAGATGATCAAAGCGTTTGGGTTTACGCAGACTTATGGAGAAGCCTGCGTTTACAAGAAAGTGAGTGGGAGCTCTGTAGCATTTCTCATACTATATGTAGATGACATACTTTTGATGGGAAATGATATAGAACTCTTGGACAGCATCAAGGCCTACTTGAATAAGAGTTTTTCAATGAAGGATCTTGGAGAAGCTGCTTATATATTAGGCATCAAGATCTATAGAGATAGATCAAGACGCCTCATAGGTCTTTCACAAAGCACATACCTTGAGAAGATATTGAAGAAGTTCAATATGGATCAATCTAAGAAGGGGTTCTTGCCTGTGTTACAAGGTATGAAATTGAGCTCAGCTCAATGTCCGACCACGGCAGAAGATATAGAAGAGATGAGTGTCATCCCTTATGCCTCAGCCATAGGTTCTATTATGTATGCCATGCTGTGTACCAGACCTGATGTAAACCTTGCCGTAAGTTTGGTAGGAAGGTACCAAAGTAATCCCGGCAAGGAACACTGGACAGCGGTCAAGAATATCCTGAAGTACCTGAAAAGGACTAAGGAAATGTTTCTCGTTTATGGAGGTGACGAAGAGTTCGTCGTAAAGGGTTACGTCGACGCTAGCTTCGACACGGATCTGGATGACTCTAAGTCACAAACCGGATATGTGTATATTTTTAATGGTGGGGCAGTAAGCTGGTGCAGTTGCAAGCAGAGCGTCGTGGCGGGATCTACATGTGAAGCAGAGTACATGGCAGCCTCAGAGGCAGCACATGAAGCAATTTGGGTGAAGGAGTTCATCACCGACCTAGGAGTCATACCCAATGCGTCGGGGCCAATCAAACTCTTTTGTGACAACACTGGAGCTATTGCACTTGCCAAGGAGCCCATGTTTCACAAGAAGACAAGGCACATCAAGCGTCGCTTCAACTCCATTCGTGAAAATGCTCAAGATGGAGACATAGATATTTGTAAAGTACATACAGACCTGAATGTAGCAGATCCGTTGACTAAACCTCTCCCTAGAGCAAAACATGATCAACACCAGAATTCCATGGGTGTTCGATTCATCACAATGTAACTAGATTATTGACTCTAGTGCAAGTGGGAGACTGTTGGAAATATGCCCTAGAGGCAATAATAAAAGCATTATATTTCCTTGTTCATGATAATTGTCTTTATTCATGCTATAATTGTGTTATCCGGAAATCGTAATACATGTGTGAATAATAGACAACAACGTGTCCCTAGTAAGCCTCTAGTTGACTAGCTCGTTGATCAACACATAGTCATGGTTTCCTGACTATGGACATTGGATGTCATTGATAACGAGATCACATCATTAGGAGAATGATGTGATGGACTAGACCCAATCCTAAACATAGCATAAAGATCGTATAGTTCGTTTGCTAGAGTTTTTCCAATGTCAAGTATCCTTTCCTTAGACCATGAGATCGTGTAACTCCCGGATACCGTAAGAGTTCTTTGGGTGTACCAAACGTCACAACGTAACTGGGTGACTATAAAGGTATACTACGGGTATCTCCGAAAGTGTCTGTTGGGTTGACACGGATCAAGACTAGGATTTGTCACTCCGTATGACGGAGAGGTATCACTGGGCCCACTCGGTAATGCATCATCATAATGAGCTCAAAGTGACCAAGTGTCTGGTCACGGGATCATGCATTACGGTACGAGTAAAGTGACTTGCCGGTAACGAGATTGAACGAGGTATTGGGATACCGACGATCGAATCTCGGGCAAGTAACATACCGATTGACAAAGGGAATTGTATACGGGGTTGCTTGAATCCTCGACATCGTGGTTCATCCGATGAGATCATCGTGGAGCATGTGGGAGCCAACATGGGTATCCAGATCCCATTGTTGGTTATTGACCGGAGAGTCGTCTCGGTCATGTCTGCCTGTCTCCCGAACCCGTAGGATCTACACACTTAAGGTTCGGTGACGCTAGGGTTGTAGGGATATGTATATGCAGTAACCCGAATGTTGTTCGGAGTCCCAGATAAGATCCCGGACGTCACGAGGAGTTCCGGAATGGTCCGGAGGTAAAGAATTATATATAGGAAGTGCTGTTTCGGCCATCGGGACAAGTTTCGGGGTTATGGGTATTGTACCGGGACCACCGGAGGGGTCCCGGGGGTCCACAGGGTGGGGCCACCTGCCCCGTGGGGTCCACATGGGCTGTAGGGGGCGCACCTTGGCCTGCATGGGCCAAGGGCACCAGCCCCAAGGGCCCATGCGCCTAGGGTTTCCCAAAGGGGAAGAGTCCCACTTGTGGAAGGCAACCCTAGGTGCCTTGGGGGGGTGGGAAACCTCCCCTTGGCCGCCGCCCCCCCTAGGAGATTGGATCTCCTAGGGTCGGCGCCCCCCCCTTGGCCCTCCTATATATAGTGGGGGAGGGAGGGCTTTTCTCCCACGCCTTTGGTTGCCTCCTTCTCCCTCTCCAACACCTCCTCCTCCTCCATAGTGCTTGGCGAAGCCCTGACGGAGTTCTGCAGCTCCACCATCACCACGCCGTCGTGCTGCTGCTGGAGGCATCTTCCTCAACCTCTTCTTCCCTCTTGCTGGATCAAGAAGAAGGAGACGTTACGCTGACCGTACGTGTGTTGAACGCGGAGGTGCCGTCCGTTCGGCGCTAGGATCTCCGGTGATTTGAATCACGTCATGTACGACCACTTCATCCACGTTCTTTGAACGCTTCCGCTCGCGATCTACAAAGGTATGTAGATGCATCCGATGACTCGTTGTTAGATGAACTCATAGATAGATCTTGGTGAAACCGTAGGAAAATTTTTGTTTTCTGCAACGTTCCCCAACATACCGCTCCCGCGGCAGAGACCAGACGAGGCCCTGTTGCGTTAAAGCAACAAGCGGTAGAATCGTCGGAGCGGTACTATCGCGCGTCCTTGCGGTACTACCGCAAGGCAGGGTTCGACTGGGCTGGGAAGGCATGGACTAATAAAATTACATCCATGGCTACTTCCGTTGAGTTTCGATCTGTGAAAAAAATCTGGTACGGTACTACCGCACGCAGGGAGCGGTACTACCGCGTAGGACGCGGATGTAAAAAATTACTTCCGCACCTACTTCCGCGCACACTAGTGTTCTGGGCTAGAGGCCACGGTACTACCGCTCTTGAGGAGCGGTACTACCGCAACCCAGGGCGGTACTACCGTGGGCCTCTGCGGTACTACTGCTCCCTTGAGCAGTAATCCGCACGCGTCAGAAACTATAGCACTTGCAGGCCTTCATTTTGCAAAGACACGGATAAACGGATGTGCTCCAAAGAAGCGAAGGAAAGGTGGTGCAAAGGAACAGACGTGTACGTGTAGATTCCACCCAAACCTTTCCGAAGCGGACCCCCTCTTAATAGTACGGCTCTCCTACGACTCAAATCCACCGAAAAGAAACGTAGAGAAACGCCGTCTTCAATAGGCTCCGAGAGGCACCGAATCGCCTTGTGCCTAGACACGAGATAACTGAAATGCTCAATGCACACGATTAGTCCGCAAATGCATTATCAGTAATCACCAAAACCACATAGGGAGAAATATGCCCTTACACCCGCTGTCAGTGGCTAAGGAGATGGGTAATCCGCACGCGTTTTCCTCTCCAAAAGCACCCTTGCATTTCACTTATTTACACGGAAAATCCTGAAATAAAATGAAAAAGGCTGGCACCCTTGCATTTCACTTATTTACACGGAAAATCCTGAAATAAAATGAAAAAGGCTGAGGCTGTGAGGGTGGGATTCGACCCCATTACCTGCTGCAATTCGCGTGATATGCTAGCCAATTGGCAAACTGACTTTTGACATCCAGTGTGCACTATTAGCTTTATATAACAGGACCGTGCGAAATAAAATAGAAATCAAAACCGGAAAAGTGTTCGCAAAAAAGTGGAAGCCCCTGTTTGAACCATCCGGTCAAAATGACACATAAAGAGATAAACACAATTTATCTTATGTATTTTTTCTATGTAAGAAAACAACTTATATTCTAGATATTTTTTTCGGACAGATCGACTAGATTTTTGCTTAAATTTGAATAATTTTAAATTAAAATATCTAGATAAAAGGAAATATAGTGCAGAATGAATGCACATATTTTTTATGGACAAATCAACCAAATTTTTGTTTGAATTTGATTTTTTAATTAGAAAATCTAGATGAAAAATATAGTGTAGAATGAATGTACGTTTTTGGACAAATCAACTAAATTTTTTGTTTGAATTCGAATATGTTTAAATTAAAAAATCTAGATAAAATAAGTTATACTCTAGAATGAATGTACATAAATTCTTCTGGACAAATTAATGAACTTTTTGTCTGAATTAGAGTAACTTTAAGTTTGAAAATCTGGATTAAAAAAATATAGGTCAGAATGAATGTACATAAATTTTTTTGACAAATCACTATTTTTTCGAATTTGAATAATCTAGATAAAATATAGTATAGTTCATAATGAATGTACATAAAAAAATTCGAACAAATCTACTGAATTTTGTTTGAATTTGAATAATTATAAAATTGAAAAACTAGATAAAACAAAATACTCCCCCCGTAAAGAAATATAAGAGCATTTAAATCACTATTTTAGTAATCTAAACGCTCTTATATTTGTTTACAGAGGGAGTATTAGCCAGAATGAATGTACGTAAATTTTCCAGACGAATCTACTAAAATTTTGCTTGAATTCTAACAATTTTAAATTATAAAATCTATAGTGCAGAATGAATGTACGTAATTTTCTTTCAGACAAATCTGCGGAAAATTTGTTTGAATCTGAATAAATTAAATTTGATAATGATGAGAAAAGAAAAATATTGTTCTAAATGTGTAATTTAGCCTAAAGGATATATACCTTGGTAGTCCAAATAAAAGAACAAGTAAGATCAGGTGGTGTGATTAGGACGCTAGCGCTATTACGGCCAGTGGCCGGTTCGAACTCCCTCGTACCCATCTCTTTCCAGCACAATTAATTTACGACCCACCATGATGGGTGGGACCTAGCAGGAGATTGTTTTAACACTACCTTTGTTGGAGGGCTTTTGTACGAAGTAAAAAAAACTTGAGGGTGTTTCTTTAAAAACAATATCACGTGCACAGCGGTTCAACCGCTGACAATGGGCCCTGGCCAGCCTGGCATGCCACGTAGTCAGCAAATACACCTGCGTACGGGGAAATGTGACTGTATTTGGACGCCCACACAAGTTCGATGACCAGAAACACGTATTTTGCAAGTTTATGCACCAAACTGACCGTCATGTGCAAGTTCTATGACTCCCGGTGTATTTGCCTCTAATTTTTTCATATGGTTACAGCATGATTGATGTGGAGTGAATGCATGGCGGGCCGGTATGAGAAACTAATCTTTTTGGGTTTGGTTTTTCTTATAACCTGGATTATCTTTCTTCTTTACGAAATGCACCCTCACGACAAGGTTTCTCAAAAAAAGGAACTAATCATTTTTTTTGTGGGTGTGAGAAACTAAATTTGGTTGGTAAGAATCGTTTCATATTTCTCTAACTCTATTGTGACTCCATGTCAAGCCAACTTCAAAACCCACAATATGATGTCATGCCGGCAAGCATTGCCCCATAGGGAGGCGCGTCAGGCAGGAGCCGGCGCAGCGAAGCGCGCAAAATGCTTCTAGTTTAATGGCAGTAACAGACGGAAATGATGTCTTTGCTGGTCAAAGGCACGGTGCAAGTGAATCATGCTATCAAACCGATCACCTGCTCCATAGTCCTATTATCCTGAAAAAGTTGGGGAAAAAAGTATAATACACAAGTGAGATAATAATCTTGCACGCCATTCAAAAGCTCTCAAAGAGATTTTATATCTTGCTGCATGCATGGAACATCTCTGGAAGCAGAGGAACAGGAAGCATTTTGATGAAACTACCCAAGTCTGACTGCTTGGGCCACTCAATTCAAGGAGGACCTGAAACTACTCAAATACAGAGTCTCATCTGAGCTATCAGGTTTTTTTAGACCAGTTTATTCCTACCGTTGTAATTTGATTTGAGTTTCCCCCTCCCTCATCCCATGGGCAAAGCCCCATGCTCCTGTACACAACTCTGTTTTCATTTAATTTATAACAGTAGGAGCCTCTCCTGCTATTTTGATTGCTCACAAAAAAAGGAGAAAGATAACAGAAATGTGTGCCAGGAGGAGCAAAGATTGCTAGAAAGTTACATGGCCACAAAATACTACTCCGTACCAAGTGTCATGAAGGAATTGCATGCCAAGAGTAGAGGATTCGAATTTGAAAGACCATGTGACATAGAGGCAGAGGTGACTGAGAGTGGACCAGATGGAAAACGCCACATTGTTAACCTAGAGAAAAATACATTCACATGCAGGGAATGGCAAGTCTCGGGCATGTAAACATGCAATATGCTTTGTCAGCCATATTAGGGGGATTTCGCTACAAGATTATGTTGACTCTTGCATATGCTCCAATTCTTCTTGGGCTTACAGACAGATCACAGTGGCCAAAAAATACTCATGACTTCTTTTTGCATCCTCTAATACTTAAAAGATCTGCCGGTAGGCAAAAGGTACAGAGACACAAGAGTGGTGTTGAGAACACGAGTAAGCTGAAAAGAGGCCAACACCAGTGCCCAATCTGCAAAGGCTATGGACATAGATGTATAAATTCTAAACAAGCTGATCCGGAGGCTAAAGAAGCATATGCTCATGCAGCGAAGGAAAGGTAATTTCTTTTACACTTGAAGCATCTTTACTTCTGTTTTTTTTATAAATAAATGTTGATAATGTTCATGTAGAAGGAAAAAGAGGAAAAAGAAGACCACTGTAGCTACACCTCAAGCAATGCAAGTGATCTTCAATTTCGTCTTCAATCCTGATTTTGCCAAGCTGTGTTGCTCGTCAAAGTTACTGATGTAGAATACGAGTACAACTGATACGTAGCCACAAAGAAAATGAACGCCACACGTACGTACTCTTACTAGTAAAACCAAACCGGCTAGAGGCCATGCATCGTGACGCGCGAGTCAGCGTCGACATCACGACCGGTCCAACAGTCGACATTTTTACGTTTGCGCATGCATGCAGAGCTAGCAGAACGGGTCTTTTCTCGTTTCTCGTGGACGCCTTCAAAGGTCCAAATTAAGCACAACGCGATCGACCAGGTGCTACGGGATAAGCGCTTCGTTCCTGCAAATTAACGATCGACCCAACTCCATGCTGTGCGTGCGACATGATTATAGTACTCCGTTGCTACAGTCGCGGTCACGCGGCCAAACAGCCCGGGTGCTGGTGGTCCAACGTTGGCGGTATGCGACCGATACCTCGTGGTCGTGGCATGGAGACGGGTCAGGATGGAGACTTTGGCAAAGGCAAGATGGTGATCAACACTGATGTAACGCCAAAGCTACTATCACATGTTGAGGAAAAAGGCCGATCACCCAGCCAAATGGCTACCCCGCCATCGGGATGGACGAAACTTGTTGATGGTGCTTAATTTCTCAGAGAAGGATGGCAATGAGTGTACATGTACGGTTCTAAGGGACGAACAGGGTCCAGCTGCCGTTTTCTGATTACATGCCCCAGCGCCCTAGAAGCAGAAGTTGCAGCTTGCCTGGAGGGTGTCTCTCTCACGCTGGATTGTAGTCAGCTTCCCCTTATCCTGGAGACAGATATATAGCACATTAGCACTGTCGCTGATACCATGATCAGTGGCTCTTCTACGTCGCTTGTCTCGGCCCTGAGCGAAGTTTGACTGCGACCGACGAAGTGCGATGCGGAGGGCGATCTCCTGAACATCGTCCGGCTCCACATCTCGCAGCAAGCTCTTCCAGTCGGAGTCACCGCTGGAGCCCGAGTTGCTGCCGTCGCTCGCCTTACATCGGATTGCAAGAGGAGGAGACGAAGAGACTGGAGTGGACTGGAGTGGACTATGGTCTAGGTTTAGTCCAGATTGAGAATATATGCGGGGTCCATGCGGGCCACGGTAGGCCGACTGACATGATGGAAACGCCCGAAGCCTCTCCATATTCACTTTAAATTTAGCCTAGATATGAGGGGTGTCAGACGGCCGGTTGTACTGGGTCGGTTTGAGAAGCCCCGTTGTAGATGCTCTTAGAAAATGGCATTTTTCGATCTCTGAATTCTGATACACCCAGTTACATTCCGTGAGTGACTTCCGTGGCTTCCTGAACTCGTTGTTTATTTTGCGAAGCTGGAAGAATGTAAAGAGCATCTCCAATGGCAATCCATAAATTTCCTCCTGCATCCATCCACGGACAGGAGTGACCAGTCCGCGGACACGGATGTGGGAGGCGCCATCTAACACTAGTCGTATACATTTCAAACTCTTTTTCCACGAACCTGATGAAATTCATGCAAACTTGACATTTCATATAAACATGACGGATTTCATACAAACTGGACAAAACGGTTACATTTTGGACATATTTTCAACTAAAAAGATAAAATTATGTGCATTGACAGTCGTGCAGAACTCCACTTCCACGACGAGGATACACTACACTAGTTTACAGCCGGCTGACGCGGATCCCTTTGTCTTCCCCTTGTCCGGCAGCCTGCTAACCGGACTGCCGGGAGTCCCGAAGGCATATTATTCCCCCGTATCTTCGTTATGTCTGGCTACGCCGCTCATGGGAGTGGCAAAGAGGGTGCTTCAGCTAGAGGGGGAGGTGCTTTTATGGAGCCCAGATGGGTGTGCCCAGGATGGTTTGAGATAAAGAATGATAGGTCACCGGCAAGTCGGCGCCGCACCGACGGTGGCCTCCATGAGATACAAGCGGCGACGGCCTCCCGTGTTCTACTTCTCCTGGATGATTGCGGCAGGCATGGACGTGCTGGCTGCCACCTCATCGACATCTGCGCAGCCGGCTTCTTTCTCTGCATGCATGGTGCGGCTACACACGCGTCAACGACGGATGGCGTGGTCGCAAGCACTAGAGGTGGCGATGCCCGTGCCGGGATGGAGCAACTCGCCACTCCTCCGCGAGCTGGCTTCGAGTGGCGAGTTGCTGGACCACGCACCAGCTTGGGGCAACAACTTGCTCCATCAGGCAGGGCGAAGGAGGTGGAGCAGTGAGCTGCCTCGTTCGTATCCGGCGGGCTTGATGGGCCACCCAGTCGGCTTTTGTGCCGGAGAACTGCTCTTCCGGCTCGTCACATGCCATCGAAAGAGTGGAGAAAATGGTGGAAGCAGGAGATGGGGAGCGACGGAGTGGTGCGATTCTTGCTCGCCTAGATGGCGGACGGGTGGAGCTTGCCCGACATTGCGTTTAATGCCGGCCCGCTCGTGAACGAAAGTGTGGCCGGAGTAGGTTTCTCGGCTTCCACGCGTTTGAATGGCGCTAGGAGGCGTGTTCAGCCGGACGTGCAGCAGGCGGCGCACTCGGCCCTTGCAACGCTTCAATCACGGAGGTAGTGAGAGGTCACGTCCGCCCTGAGCCGCCTTCAGTGTGGAGGGGCGTGAAGGAAATATGCCCTAGAGGCAATAATAAAGTTATTATTTATTTCCTTATTTCATAATAAATGTTTATTATTCATGCTAGAATTGTATTAACCGGAAACATAATACATGTGTGAATACATAGACAAACAGAGTGTCACTAGTATGCCTCTACTTGACTAGCTCGTTGATCAAAGATGGTTATGTTTCCTAGCCATGGACAAAGAGTTGTGATTTGATTAACGGGATTACATCATTAGGAGAATGATGTGATTGACTTGACCCATTCCGTTAGCTTAGCACATGATCGTTTAATATGTTGCTATTGCTTTCTTCATGACTTATACATGTTCCTATGACTATGAGATTATGCAACTCCCGTTTACCGGAGGAACACTTTGTGTGTTACCAAACGTCACAACGTAACTGGGTGATTATAAAGGAGCTCTACAGGTGTCTCCGAAGGTACATGTTGGGTTGGCGTATTTCAAGATTAGGATTTGTCACTCCGATTGTCGGAGAGGTATCTCTGGGCCCTCTCGGTAATGCACATCACTTAAGCCTTGCAAGCATTGCAACTAATGAGTTAGTTGCGGGATGATGTATTACGAAACGAGTAAAGAGACTTGCCTGTAACGAGATTGAACTAGGTATTGAGATACCGACGATCGAATCTCGGGCAAGTAACATACCGATGACAAAGGGAACAACGTATATTGTTATGCGGTCTGACCGATAAAGATCTTCGTAGAAAATGTAGGAGCCAATATGAGCATCCAGGTTCCGCTATTGGTTATTGACCAGAGACGTGTCTCGGTCATGTCTACATTGTTCTCGAACCCGTAGGGTCCGCACGCTTAAGGTTTCGATGACATTTATATTATGAGTTTATAAGTTTTGATGTACCGAAGGTTGTTCGGAGTCCTGGATGAGATCACGGACATGACGAGGAGTCTCGAAATGGTCGAGACATAAAGATCAATATATTGGACGGATATATTCGGACACCGGAAGTGTTCCGGATGATTTCGGAGAAAACCGGAGTGCCAGAGGGTTACCGGAACCCCCCGGGAGAAGTAATGGGCCTTATGGGCCTTAGTGGAGAGAGAGGGGCGGCCAGGGTGGGCCGTGCGCCCCCTCCCCCTCTGGTCCGAATTGGACAAGGAGAGGGGGGCGGCGCCCCCCTTTCCTTCTCCCTCTCCCCCTTCCTTTCCCCCTCCTAGTAGGAGTAGGAAAGAGGGGAGTCCTGCTCCTACTAGGAGGACTCCTCCTCCTTGGCGCGCCCACAAGGTTCAGCCGGCCTCCCCCTTGCTCCTTCATATATGGGGGCAGGGGGGCACCTCTAGACACAAGTTGATCTTCGTGATCGTTCTCTTAGCCGTGTGCGGTGCCCCCCTCCACGATAATCCTCGACAATATTGTAGCGGTGCTTAGGCGAAGCCCTGCGACGGTAGAACATCAAGATCGTCACCACGCCGTCATGCTGACGGAACTCATCCCCGACACTTTGCTGGATCGGAGTCCGGGGATCGTCATCGAGCTGAACGCGTGCTAAAAATCGGAGGTGCCGTAGTTTCGGTGCTTGATCGGTCGGGCCGTGAAGACGTACGACTACATCAACCGCGTTGTCATAACGCTTCCGCTGTCGGTCTACGAGGGTACGTAAACACTCTTCCCTCTCGTTGCTATGCATCACCATGATCTTGCGTGTGCGTAGGAAATTTTTTGAAATTACTACGTTCCCCAACAGTGGCATCCAAGCCTAGGTTTTATGTGTTGACGTTATATGCACGAGTAGAACACAAGTGAGTTGTGGGCGATATAAGTCATACTGCTTACCAGCATGTCATACTTTGGTTTGGCGGTTTTGTTGGATGAAGCGGCCCGGACCAACATTACGCGTACGCTTACGCAAGACTGGTTCTACCGACGTGCTTTGCACACAGGTGGCTGGCGGGTGTTAGTTTCTCCAACTTTAGTTGAACCGAGTGTGGCTACGCCCGGTCCTTGCGAAGGTTAAAACAGCACCAACTTGACAAACTATCATTGTGGTTTTTAAGAACGGTTCTTGCTAAAGCCCGTAGCAGCCACGTAAAACTTGCAACAACAAAGTAGAGGACGTCTAACTTGTTTTTCCAGGGCATGTTGTGATGTGATATGGTCAAGACGTGATGCTATATTTTATTGTATGAGATGATCATGTTTTGTAACCGAGTTATCGGCAACTGGCAGGAGCCATATGGTTGTCGATCTACTATATGCAATGCAATCGCCCTGTAATGCTTTACTTTATCACTAAGCCATAGCGATAGTCATAGAAGCATAAGTTTGGCGAGACGACAACGATGCTACGATGGAGATCAAGGTGTCGCGCCGGTGACGATGGTGATCATGACGATGCTTCGGAGATGGAGATCACAAGCACAAGATGATGATGGCCATATCATATCACTTATATTGATTGCATGTGATGTTTATCCTTTATGCATCTTATCTTGCTTTGTTTGACGGTAGCATTATAAGATGATCTCTCACTAAATTCAAGATAAAAGTGTTCTCCCTGAGTATGCACCGTTGCCAAAGTTCGTCGTGCCCAGACACCACGTGATGATCGGGTGTGATAAGCTCTACGTCCATCTACAACGGGTGCAAGCCAGTTTTGCACACGCAGAATACTCAGGTTAAACTTGACGAGCCTAGCATATGCAGATATGGCCTCGGAACACTGAGACCGAAAGGTCGAGCGTGAATCATATAGTAGATATGATCAACATAGTGATGTTCACCATTGAAAGCTACTCCATTTCACGTGATGATCGGTTATGGTTTAGTTGATTTGGATCACGTGATCACTTAGAGGATTAGAGAGATGTCTTTCTAAGTGGGAGTTCTTAAGTAATATGATTAAATTGAACTTTAATTTATCATGAACTTAGTCCTGGTAGTATCAGCATATCTATGTTGTAGATCAATAGCTCGCATTGTTGCTCCCCGTTTATATTTTGATATGTTCCTAGAAAAAACCTAAGTTGAAAAATGTTAGTAGCAATGATGCGGATTGGATCCGTGATCTGAGGTTTATCCTCATTGCTGCACAGAAGAATTATGTCCTTGACGCACCGCTAGGTGACAGACCTATTGCAGGAGCAGATGCAGGCGCTATGAACGTTTGGCTAGCTCAATATGATGACTACTTGATAGTTTAGTGCACCATGCTTAACGGCTTAGAATCGGGACTTCAAAAACGTTTTGAACATCATGGACCATATGAGATGTTTCAGGAGTTGAAGTTAATATTTCAAGCAAATACCCGAGTTGAGAGATATGAAGTCTCCAACAAGTTCTATAGCTAAAAGATGGAGGAGAATAGCTCAAGCAGTGAGCATGTGCTCAGATTGTCTGGGTACTACAATCGCTTGAATCAAGTGGGAGTTAATCTTCCAGATAAAATAGTGATTGACGGAATTCTCTAGTCACCATCACCAAGTTAGTAGAACTTCATGATGAACTATAATATGCAAGGGATAACAGAAACAATTCCCAAGCTCTTCGTGATGCTGAAATCGACGAAGGTAAAAATCAAGAAAAACATCAAGTGTCGATGATTGACGAGACCACTAGTTTCAAGAAAAGGGCAAAGGGAAAAAAGGGAACTTCAAGAAGAACGGCAAGCAAGTTGCTGCTCAAGTGAAGAAGCCCAAGTCTGGACCTAAGCCTGAAACTAAGTGCTTCTACTGCAAAGGGACTGGTCACTGGAAGCGGAACTACCCCAAGTGATTGGCAGATAAGAAGGATGGCAAGGTGCACATAAGTATATTTGATATACATGTTATTGATGTGTACTTTACTAGTGTTTATAGCAACCCCTCAGTATTTGATGCTAGTTCAGTTACTAAGATTAGTAACTCGAAACGGGAGTTGCAGAATAAACAGAGACTAGTTAAGGGTGAAGTGACGATGTGTGTTGGAAGTGGTTCCAAGATTGATATGATCATCATCGCACACTCCCTATACTTTCGGGATTAGTGTTGAACCTAAATAAATGTTATTTGGTGTTTGTGTTGAGCATGAATATGATTTGATCATGTTTATTGCAATACGGTTATTCATTTAAGTTAGAGAATAATTGTTGTTCTGTTTACATGAATAAAACCTTCTATGGTCATACACACAATGAAAATGGTTCGTTGGATCTCGATCGTTGTGATACACATATTCATAATATTGAAGCCAAAAGATGCAAAGTTAATAATGATAGTGCAACTTATTTGTGTCAATGCCGTTTAGGTCATATTGGAGTAAAGCGTATGAAGAAACTCCATGCCGATGGGATTTTGGAATCACTTGATTATGAATCAGTTGATGCTTGTGAACCATGCCTCTTGGGCAAGATGACTAAAACGCCGTTCTCTGGAACAATGGAGCGAGCAACAGATTTATTGGAAATCATACATACTGATGTATGTGGTCCGATGAATATTGATGCTCGCGGCAAGTATTGTTATTTTCTGACCTTCACAGATGATTTGAGCAGATATGAGTATATCTACTTGATGAAACACAAGTCTAAAACATTTGAAAAGTTCAAACAATTTTAGAGTGAAGTGGAGAATCATCGTAACAAGAAAATAGAAGTTTCTACGATAAGATCGTAAAGGTAAAATATTTGAGTTACGAGTTTGGCCTTCAGTTAAAACAATGTGAAATAGTTTCACTACACACGCCACCTGGAACACCATAGTGTAATGGTGTCTCCGAACATCATTACCGTACTTTATTAGATATGGTGCAATCTATGATGTCTCATACCAATTTACCATTATCGTTTTGGGGTTATGCATTAGAGACAGCTGCATTCACGTTAATAGGGCACCATCTAATCCGTTGAGACGACACCGTATGAACTATGGTTTAGCAAGAAACCTAAGCTGTCGTTTCTTAAAGTTTGGGGCTGCAATGCTTATGTGAAAAAGCTTCAACCCGATAAGCTCGAACCCAAATCGGAGAAATGTGTCTTCATAGGATATCCAAAGGAGACTATTGGATACACCTTCTATCACAGATCCGAAGGCAAGACTTTTGTTGCTAAATTCGGAAACTTTCTAGAGAAGGAGTTTCTCTCGAAAGAAGTGAGTGGGAGGAAAGTAGAACTTGATGAGGTAAACTGTACCTGCTCCTTTATTGGAAAGTAGTTTATCACAGAAATCTGTTCGTGTGACTCCTACACCAATTAGTGAGGAAGCTAATGATGATAATCATGTAACTTCAGATCAAGTTACTACCGAACTCGTAGGTAAAGCGGGGTAAGATCCGCACCAGAGTGGTATGGTAATCCCGTTCTGGAGGTCATGTTACTTGACCATGACGAACCTACGAACTATGAGGAAGCGATGATGAGCCCAGATTCCGCAAAATGATTTTAGGCCATGAAAACTGAGATGGGATCCATGTATGAGAACAAAGTATGGACTTTGATTGACTTGCCCGATGATCAGCAAGCCATTGATATTAAATGGATCTTCAAGAGGAAGACGGACGCTGATAGTAGTGTTACTATCTACAAAGCTAGAATTGTCGCAAAAGGTTTTCGACAAAGTTCAAAGTGTTGACTACGGTGAGAATTTCTCACTCGTATCTATGCTTAAGTCTGTCCGAATCATGTTAGCAATTGCCGCATTTTATGAAATCTGGCAAATGGATAAACAAAACTGCATTCCTTAATGGATTTATTAAAGAAGAGTTGTATATGATGCAACTAGAAAGTTTTGTCAATCCTAAAGGCGCTAACAAAATACGCAAGCTCCAGCGATCCATCTATTGACTGGTGCAAGCATCTCGGAGTTGGAATATACGCTTTGATAAGTTGATCAAAGCATAGAGTTTTATACAGACTTGCGGTGAAGCCTGTATTTACAAGAAAGTGAGTGGGAGCACTACAACATTTCTGATAAGTATATGTGAATGACATATTGTTGATCGGAAATAATGTAGAATTATTTTTGCAAAGCATAAAGGAGTATTTGAAAGGATTTTTTCAAAGAAAGACCTCAGTGAAACTGCTTACATATTGAGCATCAAGATCTATAGAGATAGATCAAGATGCTTGATAAGTTTTCAATGAGTACATACCTTGACAAGATTTTGAAGTAGTTCAAAATGGAACAGTCAAAGAAAGAGTTCTTGCCTGTGTTACAAGGTTTGAAATCGAGTAAGACTCAAAGCCCGACCACGACAGAAGATAGAAAGAGAATGAAAGTCATTCCCTATGCCTCAGCCATAGGTTCTATAAAGTATGCCATGTTGTGTACCAGATCTATTGTATACCCTACATTGTGTTTAGCAAGGGAGTACAATAGTGATCTAGGAGTAGATCACTGAATAACGGTCAAAATTATCCTTAGTGGAATAAGGATATATTTCTCGATTATGGAGGTGACAAAAGGTTCGTCATAAAGGGTTACGCTGATGCAAGTTTTTGACACTGATCCAGATGACTCTAAGTCTCAATCTGGATACATATTGAAAGTGGAAGCTATTAGCTAGAGTAGCTCCGTGCAGAGCATTGTAGACATAGAATTTGCAAAATACTTACGGATCTGAATGTGACAGGCCCGTTGACTAAAATTATCTCACAAGCAAAACATGATCACACCTTAGTACTCTTTGGGTGTTAATCACATAGCGATGTGAACTAGATTACTGACTCTAGTAAACCCTTTGGGTGTTGGTCACATGATGATGTGAACTATGGGTGTTAATCACATGATGATGTGAACTATTAATGTTAAATCACATGGCGATGTGATCTAGATTATTGACTCTAGTGCAAGTGGGAGACTGAAGGAAATATGCCCTAGAGGCAATAATAAAGTTATTATTTATTTCCTTATTTCATGATAAATGTTTATTATTCATGCTAGAATTGTATTAACCGGAAACATAATACATGTGTGAATACATAGACAAACAGAGTGTCACTAGTATGCCTCTACTTGACTAGCTCGTTGATCAAAGATGGTTATGTTTCCTAGCCATGGACAAAGAGTTGTCATTTGATTAATGGGATGACATCATTAGGAGAATGATGTGATTGACTTGACCCATTCCGTTAGCTTAGCACACGATCGTTTAGTATGTTGCTATTGCTTTCTTCATGACTTATACATGTTCCTATGACTATGAGATTATGCAACTCCCGTTTACCGGAGAAACACTTTGTGTGCTACCAAACGTCACAACGTAACTGGGTGATTATAAAGGAGCTCTACAGGTGTCTCCGAAGGTACATGTTGGGTTGGCGTATTTTGAGATTAGGATTTATCACTCCGATTGTCGGAGAGCTATCTCTGGGCCCTCTCGGTAATGCACATCACTTAAGCATTGCAACTAATGAGTTAGTTGTGGGATGATGTAGTACGGAACGAGTAAAGAGACTTGCCTGTAACGAGATTGAACTAGGTATTGAGATACCGACGATCGAATCTCGGGCAAGTAACATACCGATGACAAAGGGAACAACGTATATTGTTATGTGGTCTGACCGATAAAGATCTTCGTTAAAAATGTAGGATCCAATATGAGCATCCAGGTTCCGCTATTGGTTATTGACCGGAGACGTGTCTCGGTCATGTCTACATTGTTCTCGAACCCGTAGGGTCCGCACGCTTAAGGTTTCGATGACATTTATATTGTGAGTTTATAAGTTTGATGTACCAAAAGTTGTTCGGAGTCCCGGATGAGATCACGGACATGACGAGGAGTCTCGAAATGGTCGAGACATAAAGATCGATATATTGGACGGCTATATTCGGACACCAAAAGTGTTCCGGGTGATTTCGGAGAAAACCGGAGTGCCGGAGGGTTACCGGAACCCCCCGGAAGAAGTAATGGGCCTTATGGGCCTTAGTGGAGAGAGAGAGGGGCGGCCAGGGTGGGCCGCGCGCCCCCTCCCCCTCTGGTCCGAATTGGACTAGGAGAGGGGGGGCGGCGCCCCCCTTTCCTTCTCCCTCTCCCCCTTCCTTTCCCCCTCCTAGTAGGAGTAGGAAAGAGGGGAGTCCTACTCCTACTAGGAGGAGGACTCCTCCTCCTTGGCGCGCCCACAAGGGTCGGCCGGCCTCCCCCCTTGCTACTTTATATACGGGGGCAGGGGGGCACCTCTAGACACAAGTTGATCTTCGTGATCGTTCTCTTAGCCGTGTGCGGTGCCCCCCTCCATGATAATCCTCGATAATATTGTAGCGGTGCTTAGGCGAAGCCCTGCGATGGTAGAAGATCAAGATCGTCACCACGCCGTCGTGCTGACGGAACTCATCCCGACACTTTGCTGGATCGGAGTCCAGGGATCGTCATCGAGCTGAACGTGTGCTAGAACTCGGAGGTGCCGTAGTTTCGGTGATTGATCGGTCGGGCCGTGAAGACGTACGACTACATCAACCGCGTTGTCATAACGCTTCCGCTGTCGGTCTACGAGGGTACGTAGACAACACTCTTCCCTCTCGTTACTATGCATCACCATGATCTTGCGTGTGCGTAGAATTTTTTTTTTGAAATTACTACGTTCCCCAACAGGGCGCCCTCTACAATGACATGAATGCGGGCAGCTGGATGATAGGTGGGAATTGCACGCCGGTTTTTGGTGGGCCAGGGCGATCGAAAGAGGGCTTGGGAGCAACCCAGACTCTCGCAAAGCTCCTCCACATTAGTCTCCGGTTTACGGGGGAAAACGCGTTCGGACCGCGCTGCGAACTGATGCAGGACCGCGTTGGATGGTTTCTGCGGTCCGGACAGTGCAATCCAGATGCATGCGGAAGATTTGAGGGTTGGTGTTGGAGACATAACGTTGACGGGGTGCTTGAGCTTGCTGCTATTATGTACCGCCAACATCAGCAGACTGCAGGAGTCCTGGTCCACAACCGACGCTGGACTCGTAACTGCACAACTATCCTTGATGCCCTCCTGGAAAACCCACACCTACTTTTATACTGCTAGGACTAACTAACTAGCTGTAGAGCTGAACTTTCCTGGGCCTCGCCCGCCATGACATGTCCCTGTTCTTCTTCCTTTTGGTTTCCTTGTGTTGTCGCGTTCGTCCCGTGGGATGAAAAGATAAGAAACAGTAGTTCTAGCTGATACATGCTGTCCTTCCTTTCTTTCTACGGCGTCAAGCTATCCTTGATGCTGCGCTAGAAATTCACAGCTAGCTGTAACTAGATATACACGTAGAGCTGAATTTTCCAGAGCCAGCCTCGCGTCAAGCATGATAGGTGCTTTTTCGACAAAGGATGGATTTTATTAACTCGGAATGAAGCATCAGGACAATACATACATAAAGAGCACACACCCGACCTATGCATATCTAGGACGCACACAGCCTACTCCAACACACACACACAAAAATGTCAACGAATAGCAAAGTCATACAAGAACAAAGCTATGCCCAAGCAAGTATAAAAGAAAAAAGACCCTGAAGCGATCAACATCGATCGACAAACTATTATAAACCATATCCGCATCAACCATCTCTTGACACCAGAAGGACAACGACGTTCTTCAACAACAACGCCTTCATGAAGGAAATGACGCTCAAGCGCCTCCGTTACCGGAACCAACCACCAAAGGTCAGATTCTAGATTTTCATTCTGAAAAACAGGTTCGAGCAAATCCGAGCAATGCCTTCAATAAAGGAGCGACGCAAAAGCATTGTCATTGCCAGGTTTAACAACATGAGTCAAACCTAGGTTTTACACCCCGGAACTCGAGTATCAAGTCGAAGTCGATCCTGTGTTGTCATCATCACTTTTCACGACCACAACAAATACTCAACCTGTTGCAACAATCATACCCTCTGCGTCAAGTTGTAGTTCATGGATCTCATCATTGAAAGGTAAACCGGTCGAAGTGAGAGCCACCGAAATCCACACAGGAGCCTTTCGACTGCGTCCCGCAACGTCGCCAGTTCACACCGTCGCCTCAACAGTGACCTTCACAATGCCCTTCACAACAAAGACGGACGGATCTGGTCCGATTGGGATGCCAGCAGCCAGCTGGACATGTCCATCGTCAGAACCGGGAGACACGGGCGGTGAAACAGTAGTTCATCAGCCACACGCATCCACCGCCGTCTCCGAAGGGGGACACCGCAGCCACTAGACGCGTCACCCGAGCAGGGCCGCGAAGCTAGGAGTGGATGCCACACCACCACTTGACGAGGAGATGACCGGCAGCTGCCTTATCCACACCAGACTTCATCAGATCTAGATCATGGAGTCGATCGATGGCCGTCTCACTGCCAACCGTGGTTGCAACCGCACCAGCCATGGGAGCTGCCGCCATCCGGCCACCGCCGTAGCCTGCCGAGAGCTGCTGTCGAGCCGGAACCCGTCTTCCACGCACACCGACGGAAGGACCAATCCGTCCCCACCACCAGGCTCCATCGGATGTTCGAACGAGAAGGGGCCTCGCGAGATGTTCCTTCCTTTTTGTTTCCTTCTGTTGGATCATATATGTTGCCTTTCTTCCCCGCAAGTGAGCGACAAAGTATCTAGCTAGCTTTGCTCCAAGGAAAAAGGAATGATAAAACAGCAAAATATCGAACAGCTAGCTAACTTTGTGGATGACCTGAGATGTACTGTGTGCATGTTCTAGAACGTCGGGTCGTCTGCCCGTCATTCGCCAACGTTTAATTGGGAGAGGTGATTGGACAGGTTACATGTAGAATTAATTGACCCCGGCCTGCAGGTTAATGCATGAGTGAGTCAGACCTGCACGGCTGGTTTTTTTTTTGCGATGGACCTGCACGGCTGGTTTCTGTCAAAAGGTTTGGGTTAGTGACCGTGTTGTGCAGTTTACTTCCATTT
This sequence comes from Triticum monococcum, assembly GCA_034509565.1. Taxonomy (NCBI): domain Eukaryota; kingdom Viridiplantae; phylum Streptophyta; class Magnoliopsida; order Poales; family Poaceae; genus Triticum; species Triticum monococcum. Next base: position 705,903,886 of record CM067842.1, on the reverse strand, counting down.
TAGGCATGCTGAATTGTCTAGCTAGGGCTATTTGAGGAAGGGATGAAAAGTAGGAGTCGGTAATGACTTTTGACTTGGACCTCTTCCAATACTTGGGTGATTAGATGAGATGCTAAGTGCATTAAAAGACTTAGCAACTAAACTCCCCAATGCATAGGTGTCGTGGTTCTAACTCTGATAGTAATGTAGGGGGGGTGTATGGAGAGGCTAGATCTTAGCTATGGAGAGGTTGTAAACACACAGGGTGTACGAGTTCAGGCCCTTCGCGGAGGAAGTAACAGCCCTACGTCTCGGTGCCCGGAGGCGGTCGATTGGATTATATGCGTGTGAATAATAGGGGTGTGAACCCTTCATACTGAGGAGGGGGTGGCTTATATAGAGTTCGCCGGCCCTCTCCTGCCCTTAGTAATGCAGGGTTTAAGGTACATTTAAGGTTGGGCGTTACTGGTAACGCCCCTAATAAGTGCTATAATGACCATAAAGACTACTTAATAGCCGACCGTTTGCCTGCGGAGTGACTTTAGATCTCCTGGCAGTCGAGTGGTTGGCTTCATGGTCGAGTGATAGCTTCTTGGTCGAGTGTCTTGAACCCATCGAGTGGGATACCTCCAAGTCGATTGAAAGGTGACTTCTTCTAGGGATGTCCTTGGGTAGGGCTCTTTGGACAGGTCCGTGCCCCTACCCTAGGTGCATAGCTCCATCATTAGCCCCCGAATGGATCGAGGTTAAAGTGGGGAAAGAGTTGGAGACCTTTCCGACTGGTTCTTTGGGCTACATGAGTGCCTCGTTTTGGGTCAATCGTCACGGATGACGTCATCAACCTCTTTTAGTCACCTTGATCCATTCCAGGCCTTCCGTCGAGTGAATTACCTTGCCTATGAAGCTCCAAATGTTGGTGTGAAAGGGATCTTCTGTCCGACGAATTGTTTTGTAACCCGCGGATGTCGCGGGGTTCGAATTTCGGGAAGCGCGCGGAACGGGAGCGGCCGCAGTAATCGGAAGCGATAAAGCGGAAGCTCCTCGATTTCCGCGCCACCTTTTTCGCTACGTACTGCGCGCACGTCTGCTGCGGGATTTGACTGGATAGCCTGGGCCTACCAGTCAGCCACTCAGAAGCGGCCTCTTATAAGCCGTCGGCTCAGGGTTTCCAAACAGTGTGCTCTCTTCTTCCTCTCTCCCTCCGCAAGTTCCTCCGCCACCTCCGCCCTCACCCTAGCGCCGCAGGACCGTTCGAGATTTGCCGGCGACGATGGCGAAGGACAAGACGTTCGCTCTGGAGCGCGCGAAGAAGGCGGCAGCGCAGGGGAAAGGGAAGAGGTCTGCTCGGGGCGGATCTTCCTCAAGGTCTGCTCTGCCCAGAGGCTGGATCCAGGGCGACTGGATGCCGTCGGTGATCCGGCAAAAAGATCTTGACGACATGGTCGAGGGGGGAGTCATTCCCCACGAAGTTGCGCATCTCCCGGGGAGAGAGATCGAACCCCAACCTCGCGACGGTGAGTGTGTGCTCCTAGCCACCCATATCGACCGCGGGTTTTCTCTGCCCCCTCATCCTTTTCTGGAGCTTTCTGAACTTCTTCGGAGCGCAGCTCCACCACTTCACTCCCAACTCCATCGTATATCCTGCTGCTTTCATTTCCATGTGTGAGGGTTTCTTGGGTTGCCGCCCCCATTGGGGACTCTTTAAGCACATCTTTACCTGTCGTTCTCAAACGGTCAAGAAGGCCAAGTCGAGTGACGAAAGGACGCAGGTGATCCAGCTGTGCGGGGGGCTGGCGATCCAGACGAGGGGAAAGAGTTGTTTTCCATCTATCACTTTCCCGGAGTCGGTCCGCGGTTGGCAGGCGACCTGGTTTTACTGTCAAGACCAGGCGACCCCAGGACAGTCGACTGGTCTTCCCCCTTTCTCTCTCGACCGAGCTGAAAAACCTGCTTCTCTGAAAGTGACGCTGGAAGAAAAGGCCTAAGTCAAAGTGTTGGCTGGTCGAGTGGTTGAGCTTGTCCGCGAGGGCGTGACTGGTATGGACTTGCTGGAGGTCTTCCTTCGGAGGCGCATCCAACCGCTCCAGGCTCGTGACCACCCGATGTGGCTATACTCGGGTCTCGACGACACCACTCGGATCCACCCAGAGGAGGTCACTGATGAGATGCTGGAGGGGTGGCTGTCGAGCATCACAGGAAACAAAGACAACCCCCAAGGAGCCAGGAGGGTAATTCCACTCGACAACTCATATGACGTGGACCAGGTCTGTCTTTATGCTCCCGACTGAGATCTTGTTTTCTTCGTTGGTCTTCTTTGAGTTGGTCGATTGACTTTTGTCTTGTCTGTTATTTTCCAGGCGACTACTGAGATATACTCGACGCCCAACGGGGCATAGGAGCCAACTGAGGAAGGGGAGGCGAGCGGAGGTGAGAGCGGAGGCGATCAAGGCGAGTGGGAGTCCGACGGTGAAGGAGAGGGAGACGACGACGTCGACTCCATCGAAGAGGAGGAGGAGGAGGTTGACCCCCCCCCCCCCCCCCCCCCCGCCCGGAGAGGTGATCCAAGCTCACACACGATCCAGCGCGGGAACGTGGCAAGGCGACTGCTCCTGTTGGGCAGTCGTCGAAACGCCCTCGGACCTCTTCTCCTACACCGACTGGAAAGGCTCCCAAGCACCCACGCGCGACGCCGTCCAAGCCGCCCAAGGCTCTGCCCAAGATGAAGATGGTTGTCCCTACCATTTCTAGGTAATAATAAAACTTGTTTTCCTTTGTCGACCGTGGACAGATCCTTGGTCAATTCATTGAGCCAACTGACTGACTTTCGAGATTTGCAGCGCTGCTACTTCTGAGATCTCCGCCAAGGACTACGACCAAGAGATGGAGGATGTTGTTACCTCCAACCCTGGTACGATTACCGACGTTCTGCTTTGAGTCGACTGGACATTTATTGCAACTCTGGTCGATTGAATGTTTTCCTTGTAGCTCCTCCTCATGTTATCGACCTCCCGGATGACGACGACAACGAACCGCTGAGAGTGAGGAGGAACAGGAGGGCGTCGGCTGACAAGACCCCCCAATCTGCTCCGGCGTCTGAGGCCGTAGCTCGGGATGGTGGTGACACCACTCGGGCTTCTGTGACTTTCGCCATTCCTCTGACGAGTGTGCGGCCCTCGACGTCGACTACGGACCCGCCTTCGCTTTTTGCCGCGTACCCCGTCCCTGAGGACCAAGCGGCTGCTGCAAAAGAGGCTATACGCCAGGCGAGGATCATGGTGGAGCAAGTGAAAGTGGCTCGGGAGGCCAGCCAAGCAGCTTATGACGCAAGTTCGGCTCTTCAGAGTAACGTCCAGGTCAGTCGACTCAACACTTGGTCCGTTACGATATGTTGTTTGAAGAATCTCTTTTCCGAAGATCTTTGTGTCTGTACACCCACTGGGTGTGTCTGTCAATTCTTGGACGAGTGGGGGCACGCTAAGTGCACCCACTGGGTGTAGTCCCCGAGACTACGGTGGACTGCTGGCAGTCGACTGTAGTCTTTATATTGTGTTGTTGTAGTTGTATTTCTTCACTCGGTCTGGTCAGGCCATGTCGAATGGAACTGTATCCCGCAGTCGACTTTTTTTACAGTGGGGGCACGCTGAGTGCACCCACTGGGTGTAGTCCCCGAGACTACTGTCGAATGTTTTTGATTCGGATCTGGTCTTACAAAAGTCATCATTGTCTCTTAGTTACTCGGAAACAACTTATCTTGGACGTCTGTCGACTGATTTTTTTTACAGAAATCCTGCGAACTTGTAACTCGCTATACTGAGTTGGAGAATCAGCAGATCCAACTCAACCTTAACTTGAATCTTGCTCAGGAGAATTTGAAGAAGGCGCAAGACGAAGCAAAAGGTATGGCTGGTGAGGTTCTCCATTCTTGACGAGTGACTTTTCTTTTTTGTCCATTCTTGATGTTGGTTTCACTCGACGTGTCGCAGATAAACTGGAAGAAGCTCTGAAGAAGAAGGATCAAGATCTTGCAAAAGCACAGAAGGAGGTCTTGGACAAAACGAGGCTTGCTGAAGAGAAAATAGCTTCGGTCGGAACTCTTGAGCAGGAGAACTCCAGACTGAAAGCTGCTCTCGAGGTAGCCAATCAAGAGGTCAGCCGACTGAAGAATGACAACGTGGCTCTGCACGACAAGGCGGGTGAGCTGGCGGGGAAGAGGAACGATCTGGAGGCTTATCTGGGTGGACTCGCCAAGAAGCTGTTCGTCATGCTTGAAGGTAATCACTCTGCCCCGACTGTCTTGCAATTACCAAGCCTGTGTAGGGCTACTGTCTTATTCTTGAATCGTGTTTGCAGAATTCTGCCAGAACTTCGAAGAGGAAACCAGTCGAGTGGAGCCAGGCTTGGACCCCGCCAATTCTCTCGTGAAGGACGAGGCTGCTATGAACGTGCTCCGACTGGAGTCTCGTGCTACCAGTGTTGTCGACTATCTTGCTCGCCTGAAGGTTGCGATGTCGCGGATCGACACATCACTCTGGCCTGGGGCGACGCTTCAGAACGACCTCGAGTCTCTGATGGTTTGACTGAATGAAGTCCTGGGTCGAGTGGCGGAATGGAAGAAATCTTCCGCTAGATGTGGTGCTGATGTCGCTCTGTCTCTGGTCCGCGTCCATTGCAAGGAGGCGCGAGAAGAAAAGCTGGCCGCCATCCAAGTTGCCAATACCAGGAAGCACAACTTTCAAGACTTCATGGAGACTTTCATCGCTGCTGCCACTCGTATTGCAGACGGGATCGACTTGGACGAGTTCGTCGCCCCTTCCAGTCCTCCTCTTGAGGAATGAAAAACTTTTATGCTTCACTTTAAATTTGCCTCGGAATGCCGAGTGGATTTGTAACCGTTAAACTCTGCTGAGCCGAGGGCTCGAGTACTTTGATCTGAGATCTGGGACCTTTTAGGCTTTATCTGAACTTGATTTCTCGTTGAATATCTTCATGGTTTGATCCGTCGAGTGGAACTTGATCTTCACTCGGAATAACCTTGTATTTGCGGCGCAACTCCGAAGGAGAAGGTAGCAGTCGACTTGCGCCTCGTCGTTCTTGCGGATTGGGTTGTGTCCTGTACTTAGGCGAGCACTGGGCTGCAGCTAAGCCTCCGAGTGGGAGGTTTGCTCTCAACTCGGTAGGATTTTTAAACACTTAGGCGAGCACTGGGCTGCAGCTAAGCCCCCGAGTGGGAGGTTTGCTCTCACTCGGTAGGATTTTTAAACACTTAGGCGAGCAGGCTGCAGCTAAGCCCCTGAGTGGGAGGTTTGCTCTCACTCGGTAGGATTTTTAAACACTTAGGCGAGCACTGGGCTGTAGCTAAGCCCCCGAGTGGGAGTCTGGCTCTCCACTCGGTAGGATTTTTTCAAACTTAGGCGAGTGTCTGACTGCAGCTAAGTCTCTTAGTGGGAGAACTTAGGCGAGTACTGGACTGCAGCTAAGCCCCCGAGTGGGAGTCTCGCTCTCCACTCGGTAGGATTTTTTCAAACTTAGGCGAGTGTCCGACTGCAGCTAAGTCTCTTAGTGGGAGAACTTAGGCGAGTACTGGACTGCAGCTAAGCCCTCGAGTGGGAGTCTGGCTCTCCACTCGGTAGGATTTTTTCAAACTTAGGCGAGTGTCTGACTGCAGCTAAGTCTCTTAGCGGGAGAACTTAGGCGAGTACTGGACTGTAGCTAAGCCCCCGAGTGGGAGTCTGGCTCTCCACTCGGTAGGATTTTTTCAAACTTAGGCGAGTGTCTGACTGCAGCTAAGTCTCTTAGTGGGAGAACTTAGGCGAGTACTGGACTGCAGCTAAGCCCTCGAGTGGGAGTCTGGCTCTCCACTCGGTAGGATTTTTTCAAACTTAGGCGAGTGTCTGACTGCAGCTAAGTCTATTAGTGGGAGAACTTAGGCGAGTACTGGACTGCAGCTAAGCCCCCGAGTGGGAGTCTGGCTCTCCACTCGGTAGGATTTTTTCAAACTTAGGCGAGTGTCTGACTGCAGCTAAGTCTCTTAGTGGGAGAACTTAGGCGAGTACTGGACTGCAGCTAAGCCCCCGAGTGGGAGGATTGCTCTCCACTCGGTAGGATTTTTTCAAACTTAGGCGAGTGCCTGACTGCAGCTAAGTCTCTAAGTGGGAGAACTTAGGTGAGTACTGGACTGCAGCTAAGCCCCCGAGTGGGAGGATTGCTCTCCACTCGGTAGGATTTTTTTCAAACTTAGGTGAGTGCCTGACTGCAGCTAAGTCTCTAAGTGGGAGAACTTAGGCGAGTACTGGACTGCAGCTAAGCCTCCGAGTGGGAGTCTGGCTCTCCACTCGGTAGGATTTTTCAAACTTAGGCGAAACGGATTCGCAGCTAAGTCACCCACTGGGGGATTTCGTATGCAAACAAAAGTGACATCAATTATTGGAACACTCTTGTCTTTGATAAAAATGAAATGCAGAATTTTTTTCTTATTACATCTTGTCCAAGGGAGAACTCAAGTGTAAAAGGGGCGGAGCAGTTCCGCATTCCAAGCTCGCGGCTCGTCGATCTGGCGATCAACATTGTAGAGGTGATACGCTCCATTGTGGAGGACTCTGGTGACGATGAAGGGGCCTTCCCAAGTAGGAGCAAGCTTGTGTGGTTTCTGTTGATCCACTCGGAGGACCAAATCTCCTTCTTGGAAGGCTCAACTCTTCACATTTCTGGCGTGGAATCGACGCAAGTCTTGCTGATAAATGGTCGATCTGATCATGGCCATCTCCCTCTCTTCTTCTAGGAGGTCGACTGCGTCTTGCCGGGCTTGTTCTGCTTCATCTTCGGTATAAAGTTCGACTCGGGGTGCGTTGTGAAGAAGATCACACGGCAGAACTGCTTTGGCTCCATAGACCAGAAAGAATGGAGTTCTTCCAGTCGACCGGTTAGGGGTGGTCCTCAATCCCCATAGAACTGACGGAAGCTCGTCGCCCCAAGCACCTGCCGCGTGCTTGAGATCACGCATCAGTCGAGGCTTTAGTCCTTTGAGAATCAGACCATTTGCTCTCTCAGCTTGTCCATTCGACAGGGGATGGGTGACCGATGCATAGTCGACTCGTGTGCCTTGAGAGGCGCAAAAAGCTCTGAACTTGTCCGAATCAAAGTTTGACCCATTGTCAGTGATGATGCTATGTGGGACTCCATATATGAATGTTAGCCCTCTGACAAAACTGATAGCAGTGCAAGCATCAAGATTCTTGATGGGCTTAGCTTCAATCCATTTGGTAAACTTGTCGACTGCCACAAGCACATGAGTGAAACCGCTCCTGCCTATTCTCAGTGGACCAACCATGTCCAGTCCCCAGACAGCAAAGGGCCAGACGAGTGGAATGGTCTTCAGGGCTGATGCAGGCTTGTGTGACATGTTGGAGTAGAACTGGCACCCTCCACACTTGTCGACTATCTCTTTTGCCATCTCATTTGCTCTTGGCCAGTAAAATCCCGCTCGGTATGCTTTAGCCACAATGGTCCGAGAGGACACATGGTGACCACAGGTCCCCGAGTGGATGTCATCAAGGATTATCTGACCCTCTTCTGGTGTTATGCACTTCTGACTGACTCCAGTCGCGCTTTCCCTATACAACTGTCCCTTTATGACTGTGAAGGCCTTGGATCGGTGGACGATCTGTCGAGCCTCTTCCTCATCCTCCGGGAGTTCTTTCCTTAGGATATACGCGATGTACGGTATCGTCCAGTCGGGAGTGATTGCCAAGACTTCCATGATTAGGTCGACCACAGCAGGAACTTCGACTTCAGTCGGATCTGTGGCACTTTTCGGCTGCGGGGCTTCTTCTGTAAAAGGATCTTCTTGGACTGACGGCGAGTGAATGTGTTCCAGGAACACGTTGCTGGGAATGGCTTCTATCATGGAGCCTATCTTTGCCAAATTGTCAGCTGCCTGATTTTTCAGTCGGGGGATGTGATGAAGCTCTAACCCCTCGAATTTCTTTTCTAGCTTTCGCACTGCATTGCAATAACCAGTCATAGCCGGACTTCTGACGTCCCACTCCTTCATCACCTGATTAACCACCAAATCTGAGTCGCCGTAGACCATGAGGCGACGGACGCCGAGTGAAATGGCCATGCACAACCCATACAAAAGTGCTTCATATTCTGCTTCATTATTGGAGGAATCGATGTGAATCTGGAGAACGTATCTGAGCTTATCTCCTCGGGGGGAGACTAATACTACCCCAGCACCGGAACCATTCAGCATCTTAGATCCATCGAAGAACATGGTCCAGTGCTCCGAGTGAACTTGAGTCGGAAGTTGCTGTTCAATCCACTTGGCGACGAAATCTGTGATTGCTTGGGACTTGATAGCCTTCTTTGCTTCAAACTTGATATCTAAGGGAAGAAGTTCAATCGCCCACTTAGCCACTCGACCAGTTGCATCTCTGTTGTGCAGAATCTCTGATAGTGGGGCGTCGCTGACGACTGTAATGGAGTGGTTAGAGAAGTAATGTGCAACCTTCTTCGTGGTCATATAAATCCCATATACAAGCTTCTGGTAATGAGGGTATCTTTGTTTTGAAGGGGTCAAAACTTCAGACACATAATAAACTGGGCGCTGAACTCTGAAGACCTTTCCTTCTTCTTCCCGCTCGACCGTAAGTACTGTACTGACAACTTGTCCTGTGGCTGCAATGTAAAGCAGCAGAGGCTCCTTGCTGATTGGGGCAGCAAGCACCGGCTGGGTGGAGAGCAGAGCTTTGAGCTCTGCAAATGCTGCGTCAGCTTCTGGAGTCCACTCGAACTTGTCAGACTTCTTCATCAGTCGGTAAAGAGGCAACGCTTTTTCACCAAGATGAGCAATGAATCGACTTAGAGCGGCCAAGCAGCCTGTAAGCTTTTGGACATCGTGCACGCGTACGGGACGCTTCATCCGGAGTATGGTACCAATTTTTTCAGGATTGGCGTCGATCCCCCGTTCGGAACCGAGAAAACCGAGTAACTTTCCACCTGGAACTCCGAATGTGCACTTTGATGGATTGAGCTTGATATCATACCTCCTGAGGTTGGCAAAGGTTTCAGCAAGGTCAGACCGCAGGTCGGAACCTTTCCGTGACTTGACCATAATATCATCCATGTATGCCTCCACATTCCGACTGATTTGAGTGAGTAAACACTTCTGAATCATCCTCATGAATGTGGCTCCGGCATTCTTGAGGCCGTACGGCATGGTGACGTAATAGAAGCATCCGAATGGAGTGATGAAAGCTGTTTTGACCTTGTCGGGTCCATACAGACAGATCTGATGGTACCCAGAATAGGCGTCTAGAAAAGACAATCTCTCGCACCCCGCGGTCGAGTCGACTATTTGGTCGATGCGAGGGAGAGGAAAATGATCTTTCGGGCAGGCCCGGTTGATATGTTTGAAATCAATGCACATGCGAAGTGACTTGTCCTTCTTGGGGACCATGACGACATTGGCGAGCCACTCGGAGTGGTAAATCTCTTGGATGAACTCTGCTGCTAAGAGCCGAGCCACCTCCTCGCTAATGGCTTGCTTCTTCTGGACGGCGGACCGTCGAAGATGTTCCTTCACGGGCTTGAATTTTGGGTCGACTCGTAGATGGTGCTTAGCCAGCTCTCTGGGAACTCCAGGCATGTCAGAGGGTTTCCATGTGAAGATGTCCCAGTTCTCATGGAGGAGCTGGACGAGCGCTTCTTCCTATTTGGAGTCGAGCGTCGTTGAGATGTGAGTCAGGGCAGCATCGGGGTCGGTCGGGTGAATGTGGGCTGGCTTTGTTTCACCGGACGACTGAAAAGCTGATTCTGAAGCAGGCTTCTTGGCTCGTAGCAACTCACTCGGATCTGCAGTCTTCTGATACTCTTGCAGCTCAACAACTGCCATCTGAGCGTCTGCAATCTTTGTGTTGGGGAACGTAGCAGAAATTCAAAATTTTCCTACGTGTCACCAAGATCTATCTATGGAGAGACCAGCAACGAGGGGAAGGAGAGTGCATCTACATACCCTTGTAGATTGCTAAGCGGAAGCATTCAAGAGAACGGGGTTGAAGGAGTCGTACTCGTCGTGATTCAAATCACCGGAGATCCTAGTGCTGAACGGACAGCACCTCCGCGTTCAACACACGTACAGCCCGGTGACGTCTCCCATGCCTTGATCCAGCAAGGAGAGAGGGAGAGGTTGAGGAAGACTCCATCCAGTAGCAGCACAATGGCGTGGTGGTGGTGGAGGAGCGTGGCAATCCTGCAGGGCTTCGCCAAGCACCGCGGGAGAGGAGGAGGGAGAGAAGCAGGGCTGCACCATGGAGAGATCAAAACTCGTATCTTGGCAGCCCCAAAACCCTCAAGTATATATAGGGGAGAGGGAGGGGGTGCACCCACTTTAGGGTTTCCACCCCAAGGGGTGCGGCAGCCCCAAACCCATCTATGGGTGGCGGCCACAAGGGGAGAAGGGGGAGGCGCACCTGGGGTGGGCCTTAGGGCCCATCTGCCCTAGGGTTTGCCCCCCTTCCCTCTTGGAGGCGCCTTGGGCCCTTGTGGGGGGGCGCACCAGCCCACCTGGGGCTGGTCCCCTTCCACACTTGGCCCATGAAGCCCTCCGGGGCTGGTGGCCCCACTTGGTGGACCCCCGGGACCCTCCCGGTGGTCCCGGTACGTTACCGATAAACCCCGAAACTTTTCCGGTGACCAAAACATGACTTCCCATATATAAATCTTTACCTCCGGACCATTCCGGAACTCCTCGTGACGTCCGGGATCTCATCCGGGACTCCGAACAACATTCGGTAACCACATACAAACTTCCTTTATAACCCCAGCGTCATCGAACCTTAAGTGTGTAGACCCTACGGGTTCGGGAGACATGCAGACATGACCGAGACGTTCTCCGGTCAATAACCAATAGCGGGATCTGGATACCCATGTTGGCTCCCACATGTTCCACGATGATCTCATCGGATGAACCACGATGTCAAGGACTTAATCAATCCCGTATACAATTCCCTTTGTCTATCGATACGATACTTGCCCGAGATTCGATCGTTGGTATCCCGATACCTTGTTCAATCTTGTTACCGGCAAGTCTCTTTACTCGTTCCGTAACGCATCATCCCGTGATCAACTCCTTGATCACATTGTGCACATTATGATGATGTCCTACTGAGTGGGCCCAGAGATACCTCTCCGTCACACGGAGTGACAAATCCCAGTCTCGATTCGTGCCAACCCAACAGACACTTTCGGAGATACCCGTAGTGCACCTTTATAGTCACCCAGTTACGTTGTGACGTTTGGCACACCCAAAGCACTCCTACGGTATCCGGGAGTTGCACAATCTCATGGTCTAAGGAAATGATACTTGACATTAGAAAAGCTTTAGCATACGAACTACACGATCTAGTGCTATGCTTAGGATTGGGTCTCGTCCATCACATCATTCTCCTAATGATGTGATCCCGTTATCAACGACATCCAATGTCCATGGTCAGGAAACCGTAACCATCTATTGATCAACGAGCTAGTCAACTAGAGGCTTACTAGGGACATGGTGTTGTCTATGTATCCACACATGTATCTGAGTTTCCTATCAATACAATTATAGCATGGAAAATAAACGATTATCATGAACAAGGAAATATAATAATAACCAATTTATTATTGCCTCTAGGGCATATTTCCAACAGTCTCCCACTTGCACTAGAGTCAATAATCTAGTTCACATCGCCATGTGATGAACATTCATAGGTCACATCGCCATGTGACCAACATCCAAAGAGTTTACTAGAGTCAATAATCTAGTTCACATCACTATGTGATTAACACTCAATGAGTTCTGGGTTTGATCATGTTGCTTGTGAGAGAGGTTTTAGTCAACGGGTCTGCAACATTCAGATCCGTATGTACTTCGCAAATTTCTATGTCATCTTGTAGATGCAACTACTACGCTACATTTGGAGCCATTTCAAATAACTATTCTACTTGGAGCTATTCTAAATTGTTGCTCCATTATACGTATCCGGTATCTCTACTCAGAGCTATCCGGATAGGTGTTAAGCTTGCATCGACGTAACCCTTTACGACGAACTCTTTTACCACCTCCATAATCGAGAAAATTCCTTAGTCCACTAGTTACTAAGGATAACTTTGACCGCTATCCTGTGATCCATTCTTGGATCACTCTTGTACCCCTTGACTGACTCATGGCAAGGCACACTTCAGGTGCGGTACACAACATAGCATACTATGGAGCCTATGTCTAAGCATAGGGGACGACCTTCATCCTTTCTCTCTGTTCTGCCGTGGTCGAGCTTTAAGTCTTAACTTCATACCTTACAACTCAGGCAAGAACTCCTTCTTTGACTGATCCATCTTGAACTCTTTCAAGATCATGTCAAGGTATGTGCTCATTTGAAAGTACCATTAAGCGTTTTGATCTATCCTTATAGATCTTGATGCTCAATGTTCAAGTAGCTTAATCCAGGCTTTCATTGAAAAACACTTTCCAAATAACCCTATATGCTTTCCAGAAATTCTACGTCATTTCTGATCAACAATATGTCAACAACATATACTCATCAGAAATTCTATAGTGCTCCCACTCACTTCTTTGGAAATACAAGTTTCTCATAAACTTTGTATACACCAAAATCTTTGATCATCTCATCAAAGCATACATTCCAACTCCGAGATGCTTACTCCAGTCCTTAGAAGGATTGCTGGAGCTTTGCATACTTATTAGCATATTTTAGGATTGACAAAACCTTCCGGTTGTATCACATACAACCTTTCCTCAAGAAACGTCGAGGAAACAATGGTTTTTGACATCCTATCTGCAAGATTTCATAAATAATGCAGTAATCGCTAACATAATTCCAACATACTCTTAGCATCACTACGGGTGAGAAAGTCTCATCGTAGTCAACTCCTTGAACTTGTCGGAAAACATCTTAACAACAAGTCGAGCTTTCTTAATGGTGATACTTACCATCATTGTCCGTCTTCCTTTTAAAATCCATATGTACCTAACAGCCTTACGACCATCAAGTAGTTCTTCCAAAGTCTACACTTTGTTTTCATATATGGATCCTCTCTCGGATTATATGGCCTCGAGCCATTTATCGAAATCCGGGCCCACCATCGCTTCTCCATAGCTCATAGGTTTATTGTTGTCTAGCAACATGTCTTCCAAGACAGGATTACGTACCACTCTAAAGTAGCACGCATCCTTGTCATCCCACGAGGTTTGGTAGTGACTTGATCTGAAGTTTCATGATCACTATCATAAGCTTCCACTTCAATTGGTGTAGGTGCCACAGGAACAACTCCCTGCGCCCTGCCACACACTAGTTGAAGAGACGGTTCAATAACCTCATCAAGTCTCCACCATCCTCCCACTCAATTCTTTCGAGAGAAACTTTTCCACGAGAAAGGACCCGATTCTAGAAACAATCCCTTATTGTTTTCGAATCTGAGACAGGAGGTATACCTAACTGTTTTGGGTGTCCTATGAAGATGCATTTATCCGCTTTGGGTTTGAGCTTATCAGCCTGAAACTTTTTCACATAAGCGTCGCAGCCCCAAACTTTTAAGTAATGACAGCTTAGGTTTCTCTAAACCATAGTTCATACGGTGTCATCTCATCGGAATTATGTGGTGCCCTATTTAAAGTGAATGTGGTTGTCTCTAATGCCTAACCCATAAACTATCGTGGTAATTCGATAAGAGACATCATGGTATGCATCATATCCAGTAGAGTGCAGTTATGATGTACGGACACACCATCACACCATGGTGTTCCTGGCTGTATTGGTTGTGAAACAATTTCCACAATGTCTTAATTCTGTGCCAAACTCGTAATTCAGATATTCATCTCTATGATCATATCATAGATACTTTATCCTCTTGTCATGACGATCTTTCAACTTCACCCTGAAATTACTTGAACCTTTCAATAATTCAGACTCGTGATTCATCAAGCAAATATACTCAACATCTACTCAAATCATCTGTGAAGTAAGAACATAATGATATCCACTACACGCCTCAGCACTCATTTGACTGCACACATCAAAATGTATTACTTCCAACAAGTTTCTTTCCAGTTCCATTTTACTGAAACCGAGGCTTTCAGTCATCTTGCCCATATGGTATGATTTGCATGTCTCAAGTGATTCAAAAAATCAAGTGAGTCCAAACGGTCCATTTGCATGGAGTTTCTTCATGCATAAACACCAATAGACATGGTTCGCATGTCTCAATCTTTTCAAAAACGAGTGAGCCCAAAGATCCATCAACATGGAGCTTCTTCATGCGTTTTATACCGATATGACTTAAGTGGCAGTGCCACAAGTAGGTGGTACTATCATTACTATCTTATATCTTTTGGCATGAACATGTGTATCACTACGATCGAGATTCAATAAACCATTCATTTTAGGCGTAAGACCATTGAAGGTATTATTCAAATAAACAGAGTAACGATTATTCTCCTTAAATGAATAACCGTATTGCGATAGTCATAATCCAATCATGTCTATGCTCAACGCAAACACCAATCTCGATGGTAGAGGGAGCGTATGATACTTGATCATATCAACATTGGAAACACTTCCAACACATATCGTCAGCTCGCCTTTAGCTAGTCTCCGTTTATTCCGTACCTTTTATTTCGAGTTACTAACACTTAGCAACCGAACCAGTATCTAATACCCTGGTGCTACTAGGAGTACTAGTAAAGTACACATCAACACAATGTATATCCAATATAGTTCTATCGACCTTGCCAGCCTTCTAATCTACCAAGTATCTAGGGTAATTCTGCTCCAGTGGCTGTTCCCCTTATTACAGAAGCACTTAGTCTCGGGTTTGGGTTCAACCTTGGGTTTCTTCACTAGAGCAGCGGCTGAATTGCCGTTTCATGAAGTATCCCTTCTTGCCCTTGCCCTTCTTGAAACTAGTGGTTTCACCAACCATCAACAATTGATGCTCCTTCTTGATTTCTACTTTTGTGGTGTCAAGCATCGCGAATATCTCAAAGATCATCATATATGTCCCTGATATATTATAGTTCATCACGAAGCTCTAGCAGCTTCGTGGTAATGACTTCGGAGAAACATCACTATTTCATCTGGAAGATCAACTCCCACTCGATTCAAATGATTGTTGTATTCATACAATCTGAGCACAAGCTCAACAATTGAGCTTTTCTCCCTTAGTTTGCAGGCTAAGAAAATCGTTGGAGGTCTTATACCTCTTGACGTGGGCACGAGCCTGAAATTCCAATTTTAGCCCTCGAAACATCTCATATGTTTCGCGACGTTTCAAAAACGTCTTCGGTGCCTTAACTCTAAACCGTTTAACTGAAATATCACGTAGTTATCAAAATGTGTATGTCAGATGTTCGCAACATCCACAGACGACGTTCGAGGTTCGGCACACTGAGCGGTGCATTAAGGACATAAGCCTTCTATGAAGCAATGAGGACAATCCTCAGTTTACGGACCTAGTCCGCATAATTGCTACTATCAACTTTCAACTAATTTTTCTCTAGGAACATATCTAAACAGTAGAACTGAAGCGCAAGCTACGACATAATTTGCAAAATCCTTTTTGACTATGTTCAGGATAATTAAGTTCATCTCATGAACTCCCACTCAGATAGACATCCCTCTAGTCATCTAAGTTATTACATGATCCGAGTCAACTAGGCCGTGTCCGATCATCACGTGAGACGGACTAGTCATCATCGGTGAACATCTTCATGTTGATCGTATCTACCATACGACTCATGCTCGACCTTTCGGTCTTCTGTGTTCCGAGGCCATGTCTGTACATGCTAGGCTCGTCAAGTCAACCTAAGTGTTTGCATGTGTAAATCTGTCTTACACCCGTTGTATGTGAACGTTGGAATCTATCACACCCGATCATCACGTGGCGCTTAGAAACGAACGAACTGTCGCAACGGTGCACAGTTAGGGGAACACTTTCTTGAAATTTTAACGAGGGATCATCTTATTTACTACCGTCGTTCTAAGCAAATAAGATGTATAAACATGATAAACATCACATGCAATCAAATAGTGACATGATATGTCCAATATCATATAGCTCCTTTTGATCTCCATCTCCGAGGCTCCATGATCATCATCGTCACCGGCATGACACCATGATCTCCATCATCGTGTCTTCATGAAGTTGTCTCGCCAACTATTACTTCTACTTCTGCAGCTAACGGTTAGCGATAAAGTAAAGTAATTACATGACGTTTAAGTTGACACGCGGGTCATAAATAAATAAAGACAACTCCTATGGCTCCTGCCGGTTGTCATACTCATCGACATGCAAGTCGTGATTCCTATTACAAGAACATGATCAATCTCATACATCACATATATCATTCATCACATCCTTTTGGCCATATCACATCACATGGCATACCCTGCAAAAACAAGTTAGACGTCCTCTAATTGTTGTTTGCATGTTTTACGTGGCTGCTATGGGTTTCTAGCAAGAACGTTTCTTACCTATGCAAAACCACAACGTGATATGTCAATTGCTATTTACCCTTCATAAGGACCCTTTTCATCGAATCCGACCCGACAAAAGTGGGAGAGACAAACACCCGCCAGCCACCTTATGCAACTAGTGCATGTCAGTCGGTGAAACTGGTCCCACGTAAGCATACGTGTAAGGTTGGTCCGGGCCGCTTCATCCCACGATGCCGCCGAATCAAGATAAGACTAGTAACGGCAAGCATATTGAACAAAATCAACGCCCACAACTACTTTGTGTTCTACTCGTGCATAGAATCTACGCAATAGACCTAGCTCATGATGCCACTATTGGGGAACGTAGCATAAATTCAAAATTTTCCTACGTGTCACCAAGATCTATCTATGGAGAGACCAGCAACGAGGGGAAGGAGAGTGCATCTACATACCCTTGTAGATTGCTAAGCGGAAGCGTTCAAGAGAACGGGGTTGAAGGAGTCGTACTCGTCGTGATTCAAATCACTGGAGATCCTAGTGCCGAACGAACGACACCTCCGCGTTCAACACACGTACAGCCCGGTGACGTGTCCCATGCCTTGATCCAGCAAGGAGAGAGGGAGAGGTTGAGGAAGACTCCATCCAGCAGAAGCACAACGGCGTGGTGGTGGTGGAGGAGCGTGGCAATCCTGCAGGGCTTCGCCAAGCACCGCGGGAGAGGAGGAGGGAGAGAAGCAGGCTGCGCCATGGAGAGATCAAAACTCGTATCTTGGCAGCCCCAAAACCCTCAAGTATATATAGGGGAGAGGGAGGGGGGTGCGCCCCCTTTAGGGTTTCCACCCCAAGGGGTGCGGCAGCCCCAAACCCATCTACGGGTGGCGGCCACAAGGGGAGAAGGGGGAGGCGCACCTGGGGTGGGCCTTAGGGCCCATCTGCCCTAGGGTTTGCCCCCCTTCCCTCTTGGAGGCGCCTTGGGCCCTTGTGGGGGGGGGGGGCGCACCAGCCCACCTGGGGCTGGTCCCCTTCCACACTTGGCCCATGAAGCCCTCCGGGGCTGGTGGCCCCACTTGGTGGACCCCCGGGACCCTCCCGGTGGTCCCGGTACGTTACCGATAAACCCCGAAACTTTTCCAGTGACCAAAACAGGACTTCCCATATATAAATCTTTACCTCCGGACCATTCCGGAACTCCTCGTGACGTCCGGGATCTCATCCGGGACTCCGAACAACATTCGGTAACCACATACAAACTTCCTTTATAACCCTAGCGTCATCGAACCTTAAGTGTGTACACCCTACGGGTTCGGGAGACATGCAGACATGACCGAGACGTTCTTCGGTCAATAACCAACAGCGGGATCTGGATACCCATGTTGGCTCCCACATGTTCCACGATGATCTCATCGGATGAACCACGATGTCAAGGACTTAATCAATCCCGTATACAATTCCCTTTGTCTATCGATATGATACTTGCCCGAGATTCGATCGTCGGTATCCCGATACCTTGTTCAATCTCGTTACCAGCAAGTCTCTTTACTCGTTCCGTAACGCATCATCCCGTGATCAACTCCTTGATCACATTGTGCACATTATGATGATGTCCTACCGAGTGGGCCCAGAGATACCTCTCCGTCACACGGAGTGACAAATCCCAGTCTCGATTCGTGCCAACTCAACAGACACTTTCGGAGATACCCGTAGTGCACCTTTATAGTCACCCAGTTACGTTGTGACGTTTGGCACACCCAAAGCACTCCTACGGTATCCGGGAGTTGCACAATCTCATGGTCTAAGGAAATGATACTTGACATTAGAAAAGCTTTAGCATACGAACTACACGATCTAGTGCTATGCTTAGGATTGGGTCTCGTCCATCACATCATTCTCCTAATGATGTGATCCCGTTATCAACGACATCCAATGTCCATGGTCAGGAAACCGTAACCATCTATTGATCAACGAGCTAGTCAACTAGAGGCTTACTAGGGACATGGTGTTGTCTATGTATCCACACATGTATCTGAGTTTCCTATCAATACAATTATAGCATGGAAAATAAATGATTATCATGAACAAGGAAATATAATAATAACCAATTTATTATTGCCTCTAGGGCATATTTCCAACACTTTGAGCCTTTCTGAAAACACTCTTCTGCCTTCTTCCGATTGCCTGTAACAATGATCACACCTTTGGGACCAGGCATCTTCAATTTGAGATACACATAACATGGTCGAGCCATGAAGCGTGCGTAAGCTGGCCTGCCCAAAATGGCATGATAAGCACTTTGGAAGTCCACAACCTCGAATGTCAACTTTTCCTTGCGGTAATTCTTTGAATCACCGAAAACCACATCAAGAGCAATCTGGCCGAGTGATTCGGCTTTCTTCCCAGGAATGACTCCGTGGAAGCTCATGTTACTGTTACTGAGCCTGGACATCGCAATGCCCATTCTTTTCAATGTTTCAGCATACAGTATGTTTAGGCCACTGCCACCATCCATCAGAACCTTGGTCAGTCGAGTGCCTTCGACAACTGGGTCGACCACCAAAGCTTGCCTCCCAGGGGTGGCAATGTGCGTAGGGTGATCAGACTGGTCGAATGTGATGGCAGTCTGAGACCACTTCAGATAACCGGGTGTTGCCGGAGCAACCATATTCACCTCACGGTTAATGACCTTCAGTCGACTTTTGCTTTCGACATCAGCAAAAATCATCAGGGTGGAATTGACTTGGGGGTATCTGTCGTCACTATCTTCCTTGTCCTCAACCCTGTCCGACTCCTTTTCCTTGTCTTTGGACTGCTTGCCCTGAAACTGCTGGATCAGGAGCCGGCACTTCGAGTGGTATGCTTTGGGTAAATAAAATTACCCTCTTCATCTTTCTTGGTGTGGATGTGACATGGCAGATCCAAAACATCATTCCCATCCTGATCCTTGACTTTCTTGGGCTTCCAGGGTCCCTTGGGTTTTCCCTTGAACTTTCCCTAGGTTACGGCCAGGGCCTCCCCAGGGACCCAGGCTTTGATGCGAGATCTATCCTCGTTCAAGGTTTGGTTGACAGGAACAGAGCTCATCGGGAAGGCCACAACATAGATGCGCCTGCCAGCAGCAGCAGAGTACATGTTTCGGGGCCAGAGTGTTTCAGTCGAGCCATCAGAGCAGTAGTCGACCGTTTGCCTGCGGAGTGACTTTAGATCTCCTGGCAGTCGAGTGGTTGGCTTCATGGTCGAGTGTCTTGAACCCGTCGAGTGGGATACCTTCAAGTCGATTGAAAGGTGACTTCTTCTAGGGATGTCCTTGGGTAGGGCTCTTTGAACAGGTCCGTGCCCCTACCCTAGGTGCATAGCTCCATCAATAGGTACTTAGTTTTTGGTTGTTAAGCTTCCTTCATTTAATTATGTATAGACTTAGATTTGTGTTTTCATCTAGGTACACGTGTTTAGCATCATTTCTTCATGAGGTCACCATACTACTCTCTCTCTTATTTATTAACATGTTACATCAGATTTTTGCGTAGTTGGCAATCTTAGCACTTGTACAAGGTGAAGCATTGGGAAGGGCCTTCCGCGCGGTAGCGAAGCTCCCGATAGTGCTACACTACCACCGTGCCCGTGGTACATAACTGCAATGTTTTGAATCGTTTGTTGTCAAGTGCTGACCCTGTGTTTACTTCGGCTGGCTAGCGTGACGCTGCTTCCAATGCATTGGTGCTTACATGAGGTGTTAAGCACATTAAAAAATTTAGCAACGAAAGCCTCCAATGCATAGGTGTTTAATTTGTTGGTGCTACGCATTCTTCCTTTAATGATTTTGCAACTAAAGTTCTTCATGCATTGGTGGAATTTTTCCATTTAAGTGTTTTGTCTAGGTTCTCGCGCTTGGCATTGTTTCTTCCTGGAGTCACCACACTCATCTCTGTCCTCTTAATTACCTTGCCACATCAATTTTTTGCCTACATGACAGCCTTAGCACCTGTACAAGGTGAAGCATTGAGAGAGGCCTGAGGCAACGGCGACTTTGAGCGTACCTTGCACTCCATATGCAGTGCATGCATGCTTGAGAAGTGAGTGGTTGCACACGGTGGCAGCTGTACCAAGGCTAACAACGGAATAACGGTTCCCAACGTTACTTTGTGTATAGCATCAACCAATAGTTTTTTTTTGAGAAACATCAACCGATAATTTCCTCCTCAACGTATAGCATGCACTAGAAGATGTCGCGGGCTTTGCCGTGCCGTTCTTCGTTCATGGGGCCACTCTTCATGTGGTCGTACGATGGCTGGTCGTTCGTTTACAGACTATAGTTATGTTATATGATTGGTGCTTTTCCTTGTGGCGGTGTCCTCCTTAGTTTTTACTTAAGGAAGAAGGGTTTAGAGTGAAGAGAAGACATTTTAGTTACATTCTTTAGTGCTATCTTTAGTTACATATATGACATATGTTTTGGGGGGGGGGGGATTCTATGTGCTAACCACAGAGCAAACCATGCCTCCAGCACCGAACGTACCAGTGCCGGGCTGCGATAGGATGTTTAGAGCGTCCAACAGCGTTGTGTCCCCCGCTACCCTATATATTGAACCGGCCCACTGGCATAGGTTAGGCAAGATTTTGTTTCTTCTTTTTTCCTTTTATTTTGTGTGGATTTTTGTTTCATTTTTCAAAATAATTAAATGTTTAGGTAATTTGAAAATGTATTTTATATTATTTCCATGATATTTTAAAAGTTGTTCACATATATTCAAAATATATGTTTGTTAAATTTTGTGAATTTAAAATGTGTGACATTTTAAAAAGTACTCACATAACTTTAAAATATTTTTCCGTATGTTCTCAAATGTCCATAAAATTTGAAAGAAGTGTTCATGAATTCTAAAAAGTGTCCATGCTTCTAAACTTTTCATGTAGTTAAAAACCATCTTCATCTACTTAAATACAGTGTTCAGTCGTTAAAAAATATTCATAAAAATAATTCATGTATTTATAAGTAAGTGCACACATATGTGAGAAAAAAATCATGAAAGTGTTCGTGAGATATTTAAAAGCGTTCATGCACTTTTAAAGAAATGTTTGTGTATTTGTCAGAAAAGGGTGCATTTAATATACATATATGCTGGTTAGCAATTATTCTTGAAAAAAAATAAAAACCTAGGAAAATGAAAATATCAGAAAAAATAAAGTAAAAAAATTAAAACATCTAAAGGATGAGTGAAAGAGAGAGAATGAACCTTCTCCTTTCTTGGGTGGACTTTTTTTTCTTGCTTGGTTTATTTCATGCTGGGATGGGTTTATCGTCCTTGATTTTGGTGGTGGAGTTTACCCGGATGGCGGTCTACGAGGCAGCTCTCCGGCGGGCTCCGTGGTGGTGGTGGTGGTTGTGCTTTGTCGTGTGGGGAACAAGGGGTGTAGGGGTCGGTGGTCCTGGCTCATGCTCTTCTGGTAGAGGGGGGCGATGCCTAGATCTGGATCGGATGGTCTGGTCCTTGACATGGTTGTGGCTTAGGTGCCCAGTGGTGCAGGTAACGATCCGAGCAAACGCTTCACGCTTCTACGGCGGTGCCCGCGGCTGTATGTTCCTCCTTAGGAGATCGTCGTGGATCCATCGCCTTACGAGCACTCCTAGTGAAAAACCCTAGTCTGCGAGCCTGGCAACGGTGACGCTTCCTGTCGTGACCCTCATGGGGGCGCTTGGTGAAGCTTAGGTGTCGGCTGTCGAATCGTGGCGGTGGATTTAGGTCATCGTGTGCTCTCTTCCGACACAGTCTTCGCGTCAATATCTTTTCTTTTTTGGCACAATTTCTCTAGTCAAGTGTTATTTTTGGCATTTTCTTTTCTTTTTTTGGCACGATTTCGACATAGTCTTAGGGTTTAGGGTTCCTCATCACCTTGTATCGCTGTGTCTTACTTTATATATAAAACGGGGTAAAAATCATGTTTTGAGAGAGCACAAAAGAAATTATTTAGCAGTTGCACATATTTACGGTTAGTTTTGTTGGTGTCTTTGTAGGTCGACACGTAACTGGATAAATTGATTATGAAGTAAAAAAGAACCGGTAGCACTAGTTTTTTGAACAAAATATTTCACAAAATATTTTTGTTATTTATTAGCACCATCAAACATGCACCTTTAGAAAATGTGTTAATATGAAAAATATTGTTTATTATGCAATAAATTGGATATATACAAGTAAACATAGTCAACACGGGATAAAATAAATACTTAACAATTGGAATGCAATAAGGACGAAACCATTGTAAAACATCGCTTTTAAAGTGCACCAATGTCTAAAATATTATGTATTATGCAATAAAGTGGATAAATAAGAGTAAAAGTTCAACTCAGGATAAAAATATTACTTAAGACACAATAAGGACGATGCTCTCGCAAAATACACCATTAGAAGTATAATAACATCTAAAATATTGTGTGTTATGCAATAAAGTGGAAAAAATAGGAATAAAATGTCAACATGAGATTGAAATAAATACCTGCACCTGCTAGTTTTTACACACACAAAAAAACATGTTTTCAAGACAGTAGGAGATGGCCTTTTCAACCTCTCTATTCTGATACACACAACCATAAATTTCCGTGACTCTGACTTCCGAGCCCCAAGACACCCTGGGGCTTCCTGAATGTATGCTTCAGCTTGCAGCTATGTCCGTCGACATCAACAGACTCCAGGTCAACAAACGACGCTGGACTGGTTAATTACTACACCGTCAATCTATACATGATGCTCTACTGGAAATCCACAGCTAGCTATCTATAGCTATAGAGCCTAATTCTCATGTGCCTTGCCCGCCATGTAATTTGTTGTCGCGTTTGTTCCTTGGATCAAAGATAAGAAATAGTAGTTCTAGACTGGCTAATCCCATTGTTAGAGTCCGAGAAGCAAAATGGAGCCTCCCCGTTCGTTTGGATTCTGGACCGTCCGATTGAGCTCCCTGACGCGTCCTGGCCGTCGGATCGCGAGATGGAGCGATCCGGGCCATCCGATCGAGATGGAGCGTTTCTGGCCGTCGGATCGGGTAAAACACTGCCACCGCCGGTAATTTCTACGCCCCACCAAGGGCATTCTCGTCTTTTCACACATGGAGGTATAAAACCCAGCACCCCCGTGGTGAAACCCTAGTTGCCTCTCTCTTTTCCCACCCTCACCCGACTCCCTCTCACTTCCTCCCGCCCCTCACGACACCACCCTGCCTCCTCTCCCCCGGTGGCCGTCGACCACCCTCCCCGCCCCTTGATTGAACCCTAGTCGTCGCTCCCCGCCAGCCATCCTCCCTGCCCGCCGCCGGCACCACCATCCTCCCCGTCCGTCGCCGCCTCCTGTGGGTAAACCGAGAAAAGCGATCAATCGGGCCAGAACCCTAGTCGCCATCCCCGTCGCCCCCCTCCGCCGAGCTCTCTTCCTCGTCTTCCCCGTCTACGACCTCCTGCTACTCTCTTCCTTCCCTCCCTCCCTTCCTCGCGTCCGAATCCCTAGCCAGCGGGAGGCCATGGCGACCGAGCGGCACAGGCAGCGCAGTGCAGATAACCCCGCCGCCCCTGCCGCCACCGACCTCCTCCCCAGCACGCGCACACGGACTCCCCCTCCTCCCGCCGCGGCCTCCTCCTTCCACCCTAACCCCAACCCCAAATCTAGCCGATCTGACTCCTCCCCTCCCCTCCTTCCTCCTTCCACCACTCCAACCTCCACAGAGCCGCGGCCATGGCGACCGAGCTGCCTTCCCTCACTCCCTCCTCGCACGGGAAACCCTACCCCGCGGGCAACCATGGCGACCGAGCAGCAGCAGGCAACCAACCTCCATGACAAGACCTCGACAAGGCTGGTATGAGTCTGATCTGAATCCCCTTTTCCTGTTGGTTTTCCTTCATCTTGATTCGCATCTGATGCGTGCGGTTGCTTGCTTGTGTGCAGTTTGGGGGACAAGGAGAAGCTGCTTAGTCGATCTGGTGAGGATGGACGCCCACCATCTCTTCTGCTGCCAAGGTGATTGTCTCTCCCCCTCTCTTCTTTACCTTGATTTAATATCACCTGGAAACATATCAATTATTCTGAATTTTTGGTTCTTCTAATCTCGTCTGCCAGATTTGGAAATCCCCCAGGTCAATGGGTAGCGGCCATGGATCCAGCAAGAAAAGTAGGGACTTTTCTTGTGGTTGGCGTGTGGGAATTGCTTTGGCAAGAGCTATGTTCATGAACCCAATCATCGTTTTGCTCAATGAGCCTACCAATCATATCGGTGAGTTCTTTTTCTCTAACCCATGTTACAAGCAGAGTGAATCTGGTGCTTTGTATTTTATTTGTACCCAATAGGCCAATACCATGCTCTTCAATAAGCTTTATTGTGACGGACTTTAGAAGGTACATAATTGTTAGTCATTTTAGATCATGTGGTGCATTGACCAATGGTGAATGTGGTAGTGTGACACCTGTCCTGGGTGCACCATGTATTTAGTCCGATGCTTTTCTACAATCTGATTTTGAGTGTCAATGAAAGCATGCCCCCTTTTTTGTCTTGTTTGAAGGCTAAATCACATCAGTTTTGAACATATTTGTTTGGATTCTTTTTGGGAAGTTCACATTGATTTAATTGGTGGACCTGTGGAGGTGGCACACCCCTAGGGGAATAGCAGCTGCTATACCAGGTCGGCTGAGTAGGCTGGTATCTAAATTTAGAAAGATAACATGTTCAATATAGGGTCATATCTTCAATGCTTAGGCTGAATTGCTAGGTGATTCCCCTATTTAAAGGGTTATATATTATCAATGAGATTAACCAAACTGAACAATGAGTCCCAAAGTATTTTTCCTGATGTACGATGAGCTCATAGTTCTGAAAGTTGATGCATAAAAGTCAAATATTTTTTAATGCCTTCAGATTTGCCAGTTCAAAGGCTCTGCCATGGCTTCCTTTGTTCTGATGAACAGTAATACCCAACTTGCAGTAAGATTGCTTGGCTGTACGAGCAGCTATATTGGAGAATGATACATGTCTTGACACATTTAGGTTTTAATTCCTGAATTTGTTCTGACTTAACTCTGTCTGATATGTGTTCTTATGCTCCTGTCATGATAAAGAATGATTTCCCCCTCTTTTAACTTGATTTAATCTATCCCGGGGACATATCAATTATTCTGACTTTTTGGTTCTTTTAATCTCATCTTCCAGATTTGGAAATCCCTGCCAACCGAGCTATCGTCCGTTCGTCCCTCCCTCCTCGCGCCCGGAACCCTAGCTCACGGCCATGGCAACCGTACGCGTCGCAGGTAGGGCAGGATCTTCAGCACTCCAACACGTTGACAAGGAAGGTATGAGAGTGGCGCGCTGCGTCGTCGGTGTCGGTGCTCTTGGCTGTTTGGCGGCCGACCGTTCTGCTTCTTCTCCTTCTCGCACCCCCTTCTCATATGGAGTCCCCTGATCGATGTTGTGTGTTTTGTGGCGCGCTTGCAGGCGGATGCGGCGACGGATAAGGTGTACTAGCAGCTCACGCTGGTGGAGGAGGCCGAGGTGAGTGCTCCCGCTTCGCTTGAATCTTTTACTGTTGGTGGCTCGGCGTTGGATTGCACATGTGTACCACTTCCACTTGGGGATCTGGGCTGGCTACCGATGAGGGTTGTTCTATCAACTCGGTTGTTTACCTCTTTCATTTGCATTTGGTGGTAGAGATCAATAATAAGGTTTTCGACAGTGAAATGTTGGAGCCTTCAAGACGAATATCATCTCCCATGCATTATTGATTTTGATCAACTATGCATCATTTGCATTAGGTGTTTGAAGTGTAACACTTCACTTTGGTGTCAACTGGTAGTACCTAATCATTGCTTAACTACTCTTCATCTTTGCTTCTGGATATTAGTCTTTTATTTTGAACTTTGAGAAGGTGGTACACTTTGTTCCATCTGAAAGAAATGATAGTAGTACACTTTGATTGTTAGGTGGTACATAAGAGCATGAATACACCAGTCCTGCCATAACCGTAAGTTCAATTACCGATGGCAGAAAGTTAGCACAGTTTTCCTTGCTCTGGATTATATCGTTGTAGATTAGGTGAAGGGGCATTCATTGCTCTATGTAAGAGTTCCTCTTTTTGGATCAGATGTTCAGGCAAAGCTTCCGTGAGCGTGGATCCGACGAGGTAGAAGACGAGATGGAGGGTGGGGATGCAGAAAGGAAGCCCCGCATGCCACACATGTTCTGTAAAATACTCACCGCCGCCGTTTCCTTAGCACACCATTGGCCATCCCTTCATCTGTCACGTTGTAACACTGGGATATAGCATGGTAACATATGGATTATGTTATTTGTCATTTCCATATTTCTTCTTGGTATTACTTATTTTTTGTTTGTTTGGGAATTTCTTGGCTCTAGATGTGAGAGCAAACAAAATCATGTGTTATTATGTTCTTACAGTTTAGTGTTGTGTTACTTTTTAGCCTATGGAGGCATCCTGGGCTATGCAACAAAGTTGACGAGGTTATGAACTTGTTGCCGGTTATGTTTACACGAATTTATTGTGAAGAAAAAACTATATTGATTAAAATTGACGAGGTTGTGTGAGATGTGAGAGATTTCCTTTATTTTCACCTTTTTTTACTTTGATAGATGTTCACTTACTTACAAATGGGTCTGCTTTGTAACTTTCTCATTTTTATGATCTCAGGCAAACAATGTTCAAGAAAGCGGAAAGCGTAAGCGAAGCGGAAGGCCACAGCTTAGAGCAATGAGCGCTTAAGCGCAGCTTAATCGCACTTAAGCGTTTTTCGAAATTGGCTAGAATTTGACAGATTTTGAATGATATACGCATGAAAATAGGAAGCATGGCACATGGGTAATTGAAGTAGCATCTGAAATACAGTTCACACAATAGCAAATACATATCAGGTTAGCATAGCAAGCAAAATAACAACTAAAATGCAGTTCAGTTCAAATAGACATAACCTAACAGATATCATGTGGACAGAATTTTGCCAAAATATGAAGGAAATAGTTCTTGAACATAGCCTAGTAATAAGATAAATAGCATATTGCCATTATTGCGCAAGCATACCAGCAGAAGAAGTACAAAAATTGCCAAATTTTGGTCAAATTTAAATAAAAAATGCTTAATCTACCGCTTTGGGCAAAAGCGAAGCGCTTTGCCATCGCTCAGCGCTTAATCGTGCTTAAGCGTCGCTTAAAAACGCTTTCTTGAACACTGCAGGCAAACTGCTGGTGCTAAAGAAAAGAATGTGCCTACATTTCAGCCAGCTAGCATGCCAAGTGACCCTTTTGTTTCTTTTGAAACAACTTCTACTTCGTCTTGTCAATACCATGATGATTTTGGTTTCTCAATCCTGGTACGAAAAATGCATAACTTCTCTTCTTCTTTCCAATCCCTTGTATATAATGATGCCCTGTGTTTTCCTCTTCCCATTCTGATATAATAGTCCTCTTTTTTATTTGGCTATGTGCACTCTGTATATGCATAGTATTTGGTTTTTAGTTTACACTGCTCTGGGCACTTCTGGTTACCCAACAGGGTGCTTTTTACCACTGAAAATTGAACTTTTAGTCTCTGTTACCCTATAACATCAAGAAGAAAACTAGCCATGTGAGTTCAATGTGCATCCCTGTTTGTGTTTGTAGTTTTTTTTTCCATGTTGTTTTAAAGCAACAAGACAGTAGCTAATGTTTATCTGAATTCTGAAGGTTATGAATCTATTAGATTTTGGTGGGCACTGTGCTTCTTGCAAAATCGCCATAGGTTATTTTTGTGTGTTGATTGTAGGCCTACAAGTTGCATCAGAGCTTTGGATTCTCTTCTGAGATTCTATCACTTATTATGGGATGATTTAGGTGGCACTTATACACGAACATCTATCTAATAGATTCGAATGATGAATATTTTCAGATGCCGACAGGCATGGTAAAATATGTTTAGGTAGGTCAGTGCCGAGCATGCTTATTTAAACATGAAACGGTCTTTTATATTAGCGGGGTTCTCTAAACGTGTTTTGAATTTCACTAATTTCTTTCAGTTATGCAATGTCCTGCATTTTAGAAAGCTCAAGCTTGAATTGCTCTATTTCCGGATTTAAACCTTCTTTAGTTGTGCAATCACAATTATCTTACACACAGAGAAAGAAACTTGGATATTCTTAATCACACAAAAGGTGTTTTCTTACATGTAGGTGCCTCCTTTGATCTGTGCATGAGCCAGGTTACAGGTGGTTAAGTTATTTAGTTAATACAAATCTTAAATTTAGGTTGTTCGTGTTCTTTTGATTTTGTTTGATTATGATAAGAAAAAGAAGAAATACTTCTATGATGGCAATATGGTCCAGAGTAGTGATTTTATTTTCACAGCTGAAACTCTACCTCTCTGATCTATCTCATATCGTTGAAATTGTGTTTTCTTTGTTTTGTTTATCCCAGGTTGACTATGATGTGCTCATCATTGACTCCACCGCAGGTTTTGAGGATGGCACGACCAGACCTGTGAACACGCCGTCCTTGCATTCGAGGAGCTCTGTCTTGCTTGTAATAGCTAAACTATTGTTACCTATTTAATGAGATCCATCGTCAATCTGCTGTATTGACTAAATGTACCCTGCTTGCTTTGCTTTGAAAAAAATGGTCTCTACTGAACTCTGGTCATCCTTGGCTACCCAGATTGGATGTCTACAAGGAGAATCCAGCCTATATGTGAATCTATGAACTATTA
Source organism: Triticum monococcum (assembly GCA_034509565.1). Classification (NCBI taxonomy): domain Eukaryota; kingdom Viridiplantae; phylum Streptophyta; class Magnoliopsida; order Poales; family Poaceae; genus Triticum; species Triticum monococcum. The sequence continues at coordinate 705,874,702 of CM067842.1, read as the reverse complement.
TATCGATGATATGGAGTTATGTCTACATAGCCTGCCTTGCTATGCTTCTATAAGCTCAATGTATCATTTGTACTGTTCTTCTTCTTTGACTTGTCTGCACATTTTTAGATAAATTTTCATGTGACTACCAATGTTATAAACCAGAATTCTCTTTCTAAGGATGCTTATGTCGGAACGGTTCATCATATTTGTCAATATATTCTATCCGATTTCCAATATGTTATGCACGTCTAAAACCCATCTTAAATTTCTTCTTATTCATAGATAATTATTTGATGTATGACACCGTACTGAACTAATATCATTGCTCTTTTTATATTTACAATGCTCCTACGACTGTTCTTGTTGGAATTTTGCTAGTAGGCCTTTGGTCCAAAGCCCAACTAAAATTCTAAAATTCTTTTGGCCCATTTATGCACACATGTGAGTGAAGTGAGTGAGGTTAAAGTTTAGTCCCACCTCATAAGTTGAGAGAGACTTGCACCTCTTTATAAGGTGAGCTCTTCTACCACTTGTATGAGCATGAAAAGAGGAAACCTACACGCGTGCTTCTCCTCCTCGCCACGCCTCGTCACGACGCGCCGCGGATTGCGGGATTGAGCCGAGCCGAGGATAGAGCTATGCACGTTTTCTATATTTTTGCTACTCGGGAAAAATTAATGAGTCATTAATTAATAATTAACGGACGCGTTAATTACTGAACTGTTTTCGATTCTTTTGGATCGTGACGACTCGGACGTGGGGTTTACTCCCATGACCTACCCGACCCGCACTATATAGTCAGGCAGACGTCTACCCTAGCCGCCGCCGCTTCGTATGGTTTCTCACCACCGTTTCAGATCATTGCGCCGCCAAGCAAGTCTTCTCCATCCCTCCTTTCGGCGTGCACCGAGAGAAGGGACAGCAGGCCTCCGGAACCCCGCCTCTCGTGATCCTGTACGGGAGAGGGGCGATCAGGTTTTTGGGGAACGCACTCGCGCGACTGTTGGCATCGACGACTTCGCGAACGACGAATTCTTCCCCAACCTCGGCAACCTTATCCTCGACGACATGGGCGACAACGTCAACGCCGACGGTGCTGCTCCCGCTGCATCGTATGTGATACTATCCTTCCTGTTCGAGATCGTGGTAGAATTCATGTTTCTAGTATGTGCCCTAGATGTGATCTGTTCATCTGCTATGCTAGTTCGCATGATTAGTTTAATCTCTGCTAGTGTTGTCATGATTTATCTTTTGTTCATTCGGATTAAATCTCGTAGTAATTTGCTCATATTTCCAACAATCCAAAAACCTGATTATAGGCAATTTACTCCCAGTGGTTTTGCTGCGCATCTGAAGCCGCCTGCCTTTAAAGGGGCGCAATATAAGAGGTGGCGCACGAGAGCAGTCTACTGGTTTCAGACCATGGGCTGCTATGACGCCACCAAGGGCAAGCCTGAGGGCGATCTCAATCCAACACAGCTGGAAGCTTTTGAGAAGATCGATACCCTCTTTAAAGGCGCTCTTCTGAGTGTTCTTGATGACTCCATTGTGGATTCGTATATGTCGTTTGACAACGGCAAGGACATGTGGGCTGCGCTCGAGGCCAAGTTTGGTGCCTCGGACGCCGGCAGCGAGTTGTACGTCATGGAGCAATTCTATGACTACAAGATGACTGATGAGCGCCCTGTTGTACAGCAGGCTCATGAGATACAGTCGCTCGCAAAAGAACTTGAGTACTTCAAGTGTGTGTTGCCGGACAAATTTGTTGCCGGAGGCATCATTGCCAAGCTTCCACCTTCGTGAAACAATTTTGCTACTTCCCTGAAACACAAGAGACAGGAGTTTTCCGTTGCGGATCTCATTGGTACTCTTGATGTTGAAGAGAAGGCGAGAGCAAAGGACACACGTGCTCGAGTTGCTGAAGGAGGTTCTAGTGCCCATATGGTACAGAAGAAGAACTTCCAGCCCAACAAGTTCAAAAATAACAAGAACAAAACTCAGGGCAAAGGCAAGTTTGATACAAAGAACAAGCCATCACATTCTATCAACTTCAAGAAGAATTCTCATAAGAAGGGGAAGGGACTTTGCCATGTCTGCGGTGATCCTAATCACTGGGCTCCGAAGTGTCCTAACCGCTTTGAGGAGCGCGAACATGAGAAGAGCGGCAAGTCCGCTAATGTTGTCATCGGTGATACTGATATGAAGGAATCAGGGTACGGTATTTTTCCTACCATCCTTTCAGTATTCCAATCTCCTGATTGGTTAATTGATACCGGTGCCAATGTACATGTTTGTGCTTATGCCTCCATGTTTTCTTCTAACCAGGCAACAGGGACTTCACCCGTGTTGATGGGGAACGGGTCACATGCCATCGTTCGAGGTGTTGGTACAGTCGATTTGAAGTTTACTTCGGGGAAGACTGTGCGTCTGAAGAACGTTCATCATGTGTCGTCCATCAATAAAAATCTCATTAGCGGTTCCCATTTATGTCGAGATGGTTTTAAGTTGGTTTTCGAATCCAATAGAGTTGTAATTTCTAAGTGTGGACAATTTGTTGGAAAAGGCTATGAGTGCGGAGGCTTGTTCTGCCTGTCTTTGTCGGATATTTGCACTAAAGTTATTAATAATGTTTGCCACAACAATGAGTCTGATATTTGGCATTCACGACTTTGTCACATTAACTTTGGTTGCATGACGCGGCTAGCCAATATGAATTTAATTCCGAAAATCTCTACTGTCAAAGGCTCTAAGTGCCAAGTATGTGTGCAAGCTAAGCAACCTCGCAAGTCCCATAAGACTGCAGAGGCAAGAGACTTGGCGCCACTAGAGCTTATACATTCTGATCTTTGTGAGATGAATGACATGTTGAAAAAAGGTGGAAAGAGGTACTGTTGGGGAACATAGCAGAAATTCAAAACTTTCCTACGTGTCACCAAGATCTATCTATGGAGAAACCAGCAACGAGGGGAATGAGAGTGCATCTACATACCCTTGTAGATCGCTAAGCGGAAGCGTTCAAGAGAACGGGGTTGAAGGAGTCGTACTCATCGTGATCCAAATCACCGGAGATCCTAGTGCCGAACGGACGGCACCTCCGCGTTCAACACACGTACATCCCGGTGACGTCTCCCATGCCTTGATCCAGCAAGGAGAGAGGGAGAGGTTGAGGAAGACTCCATCCAGCAGCAGCACAACGGCGTGGTGGTGGTGGAGGAGCGTGGTACTCCAGTAGGGCTTCTCCAAGCACCGCAAGAGACGAGGAGGGAGAGGGGTAGGGCTGCACCAAGAAGGAGAGAAACTCATGTGTGTTGGGCAGCCCAAACCTCAAGTATATATAGGGGGAGGGGAGGGGCTGCGCCCCCAACTAGGTTTCCACCCCTAGGGGTGGCGGCCAGCCTAGATCCCATCTAAGGGGGGCCGCCAAGGGGGGAGAGAGGGGAGGCGCACCTGGGGTGGGCCTTAGGGCCCATCTGCCCTAGGGTTTGCCCCCTTCCCTCTCCCTTGCGCCTTGGGCCTTGGTGGGGGGCGCACCAGCCCACCTGGGGTTGGTCCCCTCCCACACTTGGCCCATGCATCTCTCCGGGGCTGGTGGCCCCACTTGGTGGACCCCCGGGACCCTTTCCGGTGGTCCCGGTACGTTACCGATAAAACCCGAAACTTTTCCGGTGACCAAAACAGGACTTCTCATATATAAATCTTTACCTCCGGGTTATTCCGGAACTCCTCGTGACGTCCGGGATCTCATACGGGACTCCGAACAACATTCGGTAACCATATACAAACTTCCTTTATAACCCTAGCGTCATCGAACCTTAAGTGTGTAGACCCTACGGGTTCGGGAACCATGCAGACATGACCGAGACGTTCTCCGGTCAATAACCAACAGCGGGATCTGGATACCCATGTTGGTTCCCACATGTTCCACGATGATCTCATCGGATGAAACACGATGTCGAGGATTCGATCAATCCCGTATATAATTCCCTTTGTCTAGCGGTACGATACTTGCCCGAGATTCGATCGTGGGTATCCCGATACCTTGTCCAATCTCATTACCGGCAAGTCTCTTTACTCGTTCCGTAACACATCATCCCGTGATCAACTCCTTGATCACATTGTGCACATTATGATGATGTCCTACCGAGTGGGCCCAGAGATACCTCCCCGTTTACACGGAGTGACAAATCCCAGTCTCGATTCGTGCCAACCCAACAAACACTTTCGGAGATACCTGTAGTGTACCTTTATAGCCACCCAGTTACGTTGTGACGTTTGGCACACCCAAAGTATTCCTACGGTATCCGGGAGTTGCACAATCTCATGGTCTAAGGAAATGATACTTGACATTAGAAAAGCTTTAGCATACGAACTACACGATCTTTGTGCTAGGCTTAGGATTGGGTCTTGTCCATCACATCATTCTCCCAATGATGTGATCCCGTTATCAACGACATCCAATGTCCATGGTCAGGAAACCGTAACCATCTATTGATCAACGAGCTAGTCAACTAGAGGCTTACTAGGGACATGGTGTTGTCTATGTATCCACACATGTATCTGAGTTTCCTATCAATACAATTATAGCATGGATAATAAACGATTATCATGAACAAGGAAATATAATAATAATCAATTTATTATTGCCTCTAGGGCATATTTCCAACAGATACTTCATGACGTTAATTGATGACTCCACTAGATACTGTTATGTGTTTCTTCTGAAATCAAAAGATGAGGCTTTGACTTTCTTCAAAAACTATAAAGCTGAGGCAGAGAACCAACTTGATCGAAAAATTAAACGGCTTAGGTCCGATCATGGTGGAGAGTATTTTTCCAATGAATTTGATCTGTTTTGTGCGGAACATGGTATAATCCATGAGAGAACGCCTCCCTACTCACCCCAGTCAAATGGGGTAGCTGAAAGAAAGAACCGAACTCTAACTGATATAGTTAACACCATGTTAGACACTTCGGGTCTATCCAAGGAATGGTGGGGGGAGGCGCTAATGACTGCGTGTCATGTCCTAAATCGAGTTCCCACAAAGCATAAGACCATGACTCCATTTGAGGAATGGGAAAGGAAAAGGTTGAAACTCTCTTACCTACGTACTTGGGGATGTTTGGCGAAAGTCAATATACCAATTCCCAAGAAGCGCAAGCTTGGACCAAAAATCATGGATTGTGTTCTTCTGGGCTATGCTTTTCATAGCATCGGCTATAGATTTTTGATAATAAAATCTGAGGTATCCGACATGCATGTTGGTACGATTATGGAGTCGAATGATGCAACTTTCTTTGAGGACATATTTCCTATGAAGGATATGTCGAGTTCATCAAATCGGGAGATACCTACTCCATCTAGTGAGGAATTCGCGGTAATTCCTGAACCCACCATTGCGATGGAACACGTTGAGAATCCTGTTGAGGGTGACAATGGAACTCCTGTGAGGAGTAAGAGACAGAGGACTGCAAAGTCCTTTGGTGATGATTTCATTGTGTACCTTGTGGATGACACACCCAGGACTATTTCAGAAGCCTATGCATCTCCTGATGCTGACTACTGGAAGGAAGCTGTACGTAGCGAGATGGATTCCATCTTAGCTAATGGTACTTGGGAGATCACTGACCGTCCTTATGGGTGCAAACCTGTAGGATGTAAGTGGGTGTTCAAGAAGAAGCTTAGACCTGATGGTACGATTGAAAAGTACAAGGCACGGCTTGTGGCTAAGGGTTATACCCAGAAAGAAGGTGAAGACTTCTTTGATACTTACTCACCCGTGGCTAGACTGACCACAATTCGGGTGCTACTATCACTGGCTGCCTCACATGGTCTTCTCGTTCATAAAATGGACGTCAAGACGGCTTTCCTCAATGGAGAGTTGAAGGAGGAAGTTTACATGGATCAGCTAGATGGTTTTGTAGTACCTGATCAGGAAGGAAAGGTGTGCAAGTTATTGAAGTCTTTGTATGGCCTTAAACAAGCTCCTAAGGAGTGGCATGAGAAGTTCGAAAGAACATTAACCGCTGCCGGCTTTGTAGTAAATGATGGTGACAAGTGTGTGTACTATCACTATGGTGGGGGCGAAGGAGTTATTCTTTGTCTGTATGTCGATGACATATTGATCTTTGGAACCAAACATCATTTAATCAAGGAGGTTAAGGATTTCTTATCTTGCTGTTTTGAGATGAAGGATCTAGGAGTAGCTGATGTTATCTTAAAGATCAAGCTATTGAGAGATGAGAATGGTGGAATCACACTGCTTCAGTCTCACTATGTGGAAAAGTTCTTGAGTCGTTTTGGGTATAGCGACTGCACACCTTCTCCAACTCCATATGATGCTAGTGTGTTGCTTCAAAAGAATCGACGGATTGCTAGAGATCAACTGAGGTATTCTCAGATTATTGGCTCACTTATGTATTTGGCGAGTGCCACGAGGCCTGACATCTCTTTTGTGGTGAGCAAGCTGAGTCAGCTTGTGTCAAAACCGGGAGATGATCATTGGCATGCGCTTGAGAGAGTTTTGCGCTATTTGAAAGGCACCGCGAGCTATGGGATTCACTAAACCGGATATCCAAGTGTACTGGAGGGTTATAGTGACTCAAACTGGATATCTGATGTTGATGAGATTAAGGCCACAAGTGGTTATGTTTTTACACTTGGTGGTGGCGCTGTTTCCTGGAAGTCTTGCAAGCAGATCATCTTAACGAGGTCAACTATGAAAGCAGAACTCACAGCATTAGACACTGCCACTGTTGAAGCAGAGTGGCTTCATGAACTCTTGATGGACTTACTTATGGTTGAAAAACCAATCCCCCCTATCCCGATGAACTGTGATAATCAAACTGTGATCGTCAAGATAAACAGTTCTAAGGACAATATGAAGTCCTCAAGGCATGTGAAGAGGAGACTAAAATCTGTCAGAAAATTGTGGAACTCCGGAGTTATTACGTTGGATTATATCCAAACATCGAAAAACTTGGCAGATCCCTTCACAAAGGGTCTATCACGTAATGTCATAGATAATGCATCGATGGAGATGGGTTTGAGACCCACCACATGAGTTGTCCATAGTGGTAACCCACTCTATGTGATCGGAGATCCCGTGAAGTAGAAGTGGGAGACAAACTGTTGGTCAACTGGGAGGAGAGTATCCCTATATTAACTATCCCACTCCGTGAAGATGCAATACTCTCCTAATCTGCATGGCAGATTGATACTTATCTTAATGTGTTCCAAGTGGCTTATTCGGGTAAGCAGAGATGTTGTCCTGTAGAACATCTTCTGAGGAACACACCTATATGAATTTGACTGTTAACGTCGCAATATGTGAGAATTGGGTGTTCTCTAATAAATTCATGAAAGGCCCTGGAGTATGACGTATACGCTCTACCCGCGGGGAAGCTTTGCGGCAGCCCAGTATCGATCAAGAATTTGTGTGAAACTAGTCTCATAGAAAACTTGTAGTTCAAGGCATAGTCCACTATTCAAGTTGTGATCTAGTGTAGCATAAATCTCTAAGTGGAAGTTCAACTTCACAGTCTCCACTAAGCACCGGTATATAAACAATGTTTTGGAACTAAATGATGAGATGTGCCAATGAGACTTTGTGGGGGATTGTTGGAATTTTGCTAGTAGGCCTTTGGCCCAAAGCCCAACTAAAATTCTGAAATACTCTTGGCCTATTCATGCACACACGTGAGTGGAGTGAGTGAGGCTAAAGTTTAGTCCCACCTCATAAGTTGAGAGAGAGTTGCACCTCTTTAGAAGGTGAGTTCTTCTACCACTTGTATGAGCATGAGAAGAGGAGACCTATACGCGCGCTCCTCCTCGCTCGCCTCGCCACGCCACGCCTCGTCACGACGCGCCGCGGATTGCGGGATTGAGCCGAGCCGAGGACAGAGCTATGCACGTTTTCTATATTTTTGCTGCTCGGGAAAAATTAATGAGTCATTAATTAATAATTAACGGACGCGTTAATTCTTGAACTGTTTCCGATTCTTTTGGATCGTGACGACTCGGACGTGGGGTTTACTCCCACGACCTACCCGGCCCGCACTATATAGTCAGGCAGACGTCTACCCTAACCGCCGCCGCTTCTTATGGTTTCTCACCACCGTTCCAGATCATTGCGCCGCCAAGCAAGTTTTCTCCATCCCTCCTTTCGGCGTGCACCAGGAGAAGGGACAGCAGGCCTCCGGAACCCCGCCTCTCGTGATCTTGTACGGGAGAGGGGCGATCAGGTTTTTGGGGAGCGCACTCGCGCGACTGCTGGCATCGACGACTTCGCGAACGACGAATTCTTCCCCGACCTCGGCAACCTCGTCCTCGACGACATGGGTGACAACGTCAATGCCGGCGGTGCTGCTCCCGCTGCACCGTATGTGATTCTATCATTCCTGTTCGAGATCGTGGTAGAATTCATGTTTTTAGTATGTGCCCTAGATGTGATCTGTTCATCTGCTATGCTAGTTCGCATGATTAGTTTAATCTCTACTAGTGCTGTTATGATTTATCTTTTGTTCATTCGGATTAAATCTCGTAGTAATTTGCTCATATTTCCAACAGTTCTGTCAAAAAAAAAAGCTCCTATGATTGTATTACCCGACTGGATATGATTGTACACGGCAGCAGTGCTACCGGGTGCGGCAAGCCGCACTTCCTACCTAGTAAATGACATAGCTGATATATATATTTGTCTTTTTGCAACTTCGTGGACGACCCGGATGCATGCTCTAGAACGTTGGGTCGTACGTCTGGGAGTCATTGGCCAACGTTTAATTGGGTGAGGTGATTGGACTGGACAGGTTCCATGTACGTCTGGGAGTATAATCAATTAACATGTGTCTATGTAGTGTTGGATCAGTGACCTGCAGGTTAATGCATGAGCGAGTCAGACCTGCACGGCCGGTCTCTGTCAAAAGATTTGGGTTAGGCCTTCCACTATGTGCCCGGTATCCGGTGCACTAAAATAAAATATAGCAGACTGGGTATCGATGCCTTTACAAAAAAATTTAGCACCGGCCTCACAATATGCGTTTGCAGCCCATAGGAAAGCGGGACCCACACGTCCATAAAAAAATTGAGCAAGCCAACCTCTCCTCGATCCTTCGCGCGAGTTCCTCTCGTCCGCCTCTGTCCAGAAAAAATCCCCTTTCTTCTCCGACCAGATCCATCTCCATCGTCACCTCCTCGTCTCGATCCGGCGTAGATCTAGGCCAAATCGACACGCATCTCCTACTCCAGGCAAGGTGTTCGTCGGCCCAAGGTCCGGGCAGAGTGGAGGCGCGAGAGAAGGAATCTGTCGAGGTTCTCCGAGGCGCCGCGGCTAGTGGAGGTGATGTGCGGCGGGGGACGAGCTCCATGGATGAGGAGGATGAAGCAGGAGGCGGAGGCGGGCCAGCAGTATGTTGCGGCTAGCGCTGCCCGGACTGCTGGACGGGCGGCTACTGCGCTGCATCTACTACTTTCTACTATTGCGCTGCCTCTACTGGTCTCGAAGCAGCACAGGTGAGGATGCGTGATGTTCAGCCTATGAAGCAAACAAAAATGTTTTACTGGATTCAGTTAAGACATTGTAATGTTCGGCCTATGAAGCTCTGTCTATTAGGACGTGCTATACTTGCATGTAGTGTAGTACTAGTTAATAATGTCAGTGATGCTAGTTTCCTGTTCTTAAAAATTGAAGGTAGTGTTCAACATTGCATTTAGCAGCAAGAAATAATAAAATTTAGCAGCAAGAAATAATAATAAAATGTTCTCATTCCACAATTTGTAAACTAAATTACACAATTACAAAGGAGATGCTCGACTGGAAAACTAAAGTAGAAAGGGGTAGAAATTAGTAAGATGAATTCATGTAGAACTTATAGATGATTTCACAAATGTCGCCCATTCCGGATAAATGCCATCTACTAGGTAGTATCCCAAGTTATACTCATTGTGATTGACTTCAAAGTGAACTTGTTCATGTCTTTTCTTTTGGGCATCATCATAAGCTGAAGTATCTTTGTGAAGAAGATCAAGGTATTTGCTCAGTTTGTCCACCTTTATCTTCTCCTTCTCAGTTTCAACTCTTTCTTTCTCAGCTTCTGCTTGAACTTTTGTGGCTTGTGCTTGAATAAGGGTGGCGTCGGCCATTTTCTCTGCAGCAATTGATTTTCTTAGTTGAATCTCATTAAATTTGTCCACACTCCCACTTGTCAAGCTTCCAGAGCATTTAGACTTGCTTGATGACTTCTGTTTATCTTTTGCATCTTTTGAAGTGTTGCGTCCTGGGGGTCGTTGAAGTTCACCTTCCTCATCTATTGCCTGGGTTGGAGAACTATAAGCTCCTGATGCATTCAACTTGTTTCTTTTGTTCATCTCTTCAACTGAATAAGACCTTCTCCATTTAGCCTCTTTCCTCACGTACTCCCACCAGTGCTCATATGGAAAGGGTCTTTTTGTCTTGGCAACACTCATGTATTTGGCACGTACCCTCTTCATAAGTTGCTTGTCATCGCTCCCACTAGGCCATGTACTTTTTTCAACATTGTAGATACCATTGAACTTTGTAACCTTCTTTGTGGTCTTGGTCCAGTGGTTCTTGCATTGCCCAACTGTTTTCTTCTGCTCTTTCGTTGCATATTTGTTGTACTCTGCTGCGACTTCCTTCCAATAGGTCTCTGCCCTTTTGGAGTTTCCATCAATCGGATCACATGAATTGTGCACCCAAGCTGCTATGAGAAGTTCATCCTCACGCTTACTCCAGTTCTTGCCTTTTCCTTTTTTCTGAATCTCATCAGGACTACTATCACTGCCATCTTGATTATTGACAGCCGGATCTTCATCCACTTGATATGCAGGTGACATGGGAGAACTAAATCCAACTGGACTGTTCTCATCTCCTCTTGAACTAGTGCCTCTAGCAGATCCAAGAAAAGGTATGTATCCAGCAGGAGAAGCTGGACTGCTACTTGAGCCTGCTCCAAATGCTCCCGGAGGGTACTGCCCCATGTTACCTTGGGAAGCAACACCATGGTAGCCTGGAGGTATGGATGGAACTTGCTGGTAACCTCCTTGAGCATATAAATTTGCATGGTGTGGGTGTTGATGCTGGAAACTGGGAATATATTGTGTGGGTAGATAATTCATATGTGGATGATGGGGATGGAAACTAGAATTGTACTGCAAACTAACTGGGCTCTGTGGATTTTGTAGGTTATTTGGGCTCTGTGCATCTGAAGGTGGATTTTGTAGGTTATTTGGGCTCTGTGCATCTGAAGGTGGGAAGGAGGAGTTCATCATGCTTGTGAAGCTTTGAGAAGATGAGTGCTCCATGTTTTGGGGGAGAGTTTTTCCAAGATCTTCTTGTGCTTCTATGAGCTTGTTATGTGTATTTTATAGACATATTCTCCAAACGGGCAGATTTTTCTATTGCAGTGCAACGGTCATCTGAAAATTTGAGTGCTCTGGTTTGCTGTAACTTGAATGCTGTTTGGTATGAATTGAATGATGTTGCTCGGTGGTGGTTGGGTAGGAATGCTCCTGTAGAGATGGCAGTTATACTTTAGTATATTTTATTGTAGTGCTTGAAGTGGGCACCGGAGCACCTACTTGCTCCGGCTCCCTGGAATATTTTTATGGCACCGGCTGGGCTATGGAAGGCATCGGTGCCAAATGAGGGAAAACTGATTTTGACACCTCTTTTAGCCCACATAGTGGAAGGCCTTAGTGACCGTGTTGTTCAGGTGACTTTGGCAGTTTCCTTCCCTTTTTGGCATGCTGAATTTTCTAGCTAGGCCTGCTTAAGGCTGGGACGAAAAGTAGAAGTCGGTAATGACTTCCGCGCAGCAGCAAGCTTCCCAGTCTCTTTCATAGACGGTTGTATGTATATTGGCTAGGGGTCTACGAGCTATGATCTTTTTCTTGTGCTTTGGCAGGAATAATTGCCATGTTTGAATCGTCTCTTCTGAAGTTCTGACTCTATTTTACTTTCTTTTTTTTGAGCTAAGACTCTGTTTTACTTCGCCTGGCTAGCCAGCGTGAGTGAGTTGAGGCGGCTCGATGGAGCGTACGTTGCACTCCATGCAGTGCATGCTTCGATCTGAATTCTCGCTGCGTGGCTAGGCTACGTGTTATATCAACCTTACATAAAGGTCTGAATCAGGTCACGTATGAGCCGCTAGATCTCGATCTTACGCACGGCAGGCTAAAAGTACATTCATGACCCAAGGCGAAAACAAAAACATCGACAAAATTCAAGGGTTGCTGCAAAGTCAAGCTGTGTTGCTTCTGAAGTTACTGTCTTACTGATGTGTAGAATACGGGTGCAATTGATACGTAGCCACAAAGAAAATGAACGCCACACGTGCGTGCTCTTAGTAGTAAAACCAAACCGCCTAGAGGCCATGCGTCGTGACGCGCGAGTCAGCGTCGACATCACGACAGGTCCAATAGTCGATATTTTTACGTTTGCGCACGCAGAGCTAGCAGAATCGCTCATCATCCCGGATCGTTTCTCAGCTCGTGGACGCCTTCAAAGGTCCAAATTAAGCACAACGTGATCGACCGGGTGCTACGGCCGGGACAAGCGCTTCGTTCCTGCAAATTAACGACCCGAACTCCATGCTGTGCGTGCGACATGATCAGTACTCCATGGCTACAGTCGCGGTCACGCTGCCAAACAGCCCGGGTGCACCTGGTCCGGCGGTGGCGGTATGCGACCGATACCTGGTGGTCGTGGCATGGAGACGGGTCCGGATGGAGACTTTGGCAAAGACAACAAGATGGTGATCAACCCTGATGCAACGCCAAAGCCACTATCACGTGTTGAGGAAAAACGCCGACAACCCAGCCAAACTGCTACCCCGCCATCGGGATGGGCGAAACTTGTTGATGGTGCTTAATTTCCCAGAGAAGGATGGCACTGGGTGTACATGTATGGTTCTAAGAGCATCTACAGCCATTCGGCACCCCAGGACGTCGAAAAGAGCCATCTGAGACCGAATCGGCGGTTGCTTGGCGCGTGGGGGCGACTGCGTTCTCAGTCGACGCTCCCAGGTCGCCGCCAAAATCACACGAATTCGGCGATATTTCATACAAATTTGTACAAACTTGGTGATCTGGCACAAACTCGGCAATATTTGGTTGAAATTTGTAAAAAAACAGATAAACATGCAAACTACACCTACAACTACGCATATCCCTGCTACACCGCGGCCACCGCCCGCCATCTACATGCCGAGAAGCCTGTAGAAACGGGTGTAGTCGCCGTCGTCGTGGTCATCGTCGCGCGCCGCGCCGGAGCCGCCGACGTCCCTACTGCACCCCTAGCCATGGTCGCCGACGCGGTGGGGGGTTGGACGGGCCGGCCTCGTCCTCCCCGTCGCTGTTGAGGACGATGACGCCAACCTCCTCGCGTCCGCAGCGCCGGGCCTGGAGCTCCGCGTATGCCCGGAGCTAGCAGAGCACCTGCTCGCGGACGTAGTCCCCCCTCACCCACTTGAGGGCGGCCTCGTCGTCGGGGGCCACCATGTCCGTGTGCTCCGCCTTCACGGGGAGCAGCCCCGGCTCGGGCTTCGGCCGGACCAGGCGGAGGGAGCGCGGGGAGCGGCGGGCACCCTCGTTGATGACGAGGGCGCCGCTGCGGGTGCGGCGTCGAAGCGGCGTCTCTTTCGACTCCGGCTTGACGGGGCGGAGCGCCGGCGAGCCGGAGGGGAGCGAGCCGGAGCCCGACGATGAGGACGTCCCCGGCTCCATTCGCCGCGGCGTCCAGGAGCTGCCACGACGGCGAGAGAAGGACGGTCGTGGTGGGTACTCGAGGCGCGGCGTGTTGCCGGCCTCGATGTGGTCGAGGACGGCCTCGAGGGTGCGACCCGGCACGCCCCACCACTCGCGCCACCCGTCGGCGTTGAGGCGTCTGCGGGGGATGATGCTGTTGGCGGAGGCGATCTGGTCTTCACGGTGCCGCTTGAAGTACATCGTCCACAGCGTGTGGCTGTCGACGGCGTACCTCGGCTCGTTCCGCTGCGCCTCCGTCAGCGACGAGCAGATGTGGGCGATCTCGGCCCGCCGTGCAGCCCCTTCGGGCACCGGTGGCACCGGGACGCCACCGGTGCTCAACTTCCACGACCCCGACACACGCATGTCCGGGCGCGCCGGATAGTCGGCCTCGTAGAGGAGGCGCGCCTCCGGCTCTTGGAGATGGCGGCGGCCAAAGCCGTTCGCCGTCGCGCCGTCGCCTGGGTACCTCTCAACCATTGCTCGTCGACGGGAAGGGGGAGTGTGTTGCTTTGTGTGGCGATAAGACGCGATGTGTGGCAGCTGTGGCGTTCACCGGCGGGGAGATCGGCTTTTATAGCCGCAGTGGGGCGGCGAGAGCCAGCATGCCGGAAGCGGGCGGGACGCGCGTCGGTGGCGCCTTCATTGCGCCGCCTGTGAGGCCTCAATCGAGGCTGACCGACGCGGGAGCGTGACAGCCTTGGCATTGATTCCCATGGGAACGAGGCGATGGGGACGACGAAGCGGCGTCTCACTGACTCGGCGAGCCCATCCCCGTTCGCTCCAAAAACGCGTTTCCCGGGTTTGGCCTGGGTCCACCGGCGCCAGTTTCAGCCCAAACCGGCGAAAAAGGGCTCCCGGGGGCGCGACTGGGCCGATTTTTGCCCGCCGACACCAAAAAACGCCTGGAGGGGGGCTGTTGAGGGCGCTGTTGGGGAACGTAGTAATTTCAAAAAAAAAATCCTACGCACACGCAAGATCATGGTGATGCATAGCAACGAGAGGGGAAGAGTGTGATCTACGTACCCTTGTAGATCGACGCGGAAGCGTTGACGCAACGTAGAGGAAGTAGTCGTACGTCTTTCCGATCCGACCGATCCAAGCACCGTTACTCCGGCACCTCCGAGTTCTTAGCACACGTACAGCTCGATGACGCTCCCCGGGCTCCGATCCAGCAAAGCTTCAGGGATGAGTTTCGTCAGCACAACGGTGTGGTGACGATGATGATATTCTACCGACGCAGGGCTTCGCCTAAGCACTACAACGATATGACCGAGGTGGAATATGGTGGAGGGGGGCACCGCACACGGCTAAGGAACGATCACGAAGATCAACTTGTGTGTTCTAGGGTGCCCCCTTGCCTCCGTATATAAAGGATCCAAGGGGGGGGGGGGTGCGGCCGGCCCTAGAGGAGGCGTGCAGGAGGAGTCCTACTCCTACCGGGAGTAGGACTCCCCTCCCTTTCCTTGTCCAAGTAGGAGAGAGGGAAGGAGAGAAGGAAAGGGGGGCGCCGCCCCTCCCTCCTTGTCCAATTCGGACTAGGGGGAGAGGGGGCGCGCGGCCTGCCCTGGCAGCCCCTTCCTCTTCTCCACTTTAGGCCCATGAGGCCCATTAACCCCCCGGGGGGTTCCGGTAACCCCCTGGTACTCCGGTTTTATCCGAAACTTCCCCGGAACGCTTCCGGTGTCCGAATATAGTCGTCCAATATATCAATCTTTATGTCTCGACCATTTCAAGACTCCTCGTCATGTCCGTGATCACATCCGGGACTCCGAACTAACTTCGGTACATCAAAATGCATAAACTCATAATAATTGTCATCGTAACGTTAAGCGTGCGGACCCTACGGTTCGAGAATAATGTAGACATGACTGAGACAAATCTCCGGTCAATAACCAATAGCGGGACGTGGATGCCCATATTGGCTCCTACATATTCTATGAAGATCTTTATCGGTCAGACCGCATAACAACATACGTTGTTCCCTTTGTCATCGGTATGTTACTTGCCCGAGATTCGATCGTCGGTATCCAATACCTAGTTCAATCTCATTACCGGCAAGTCCCTTTTCTCGTTCCGTAATACATCATCCCGCAACTAACTCATTAGTTGTAATGCTTGCAAGGCTTATGTGATGTGCATTACCGAGAGGGCCCAGAGATACCTCTCCGATAATCGGAGTGACAAATCCTAATCTCGAAATACGCCAACCCAACATCTACCTTTGGAGACACCTGTAGAGCACCTTTATAATCACCCATTTACGTTATGACGTTTGGTAGCATACAAAGTGTTCCTCCGGCAAACGGGAGTTGCGTAATCTCATAGTCACAGGAACATGTATAAGTCATGAAGAAAGCAATAGCAACATACTAAACGACCGGGGTGCTAAGCTAATGGAATGGGTCATGTCAATCAGATCATTCACCTAATGATGTGATCCCGTTAATCAAATAACAACTCTTTTTTCATGGTTAGGAAACATAACCATCTTTGATTAACGAGCTAGTCAAGTAGAGGCATACTAGTGACACTTTGTTTGTCTATGTATTCACACATGTATTATGTTTCCGGTTAATACAATTCTAGCATGAATAATAAACATTTATCATGATATAAGGAAATAAATAATAACTTTATTATTGCCTCTAGGGCATATTTCCTTCAGTCTCCCACTTGCACTAGAGTCAATAATCTAGATTACACAGTAATGATTCTAACACCCATGGAGCCTTGGTGCTGATCATGTTTTGCTCGTGGAAGAGGCTTAGTCAACGGGTATGCAACATTCAGATCCGTATGTATCTTGCAAATCTCTATGTCTCCCACCTGGACTAAATCCCGGATGGAATTGAAGCGTCTCTTGATGTGCTTGGTTCTCTTGTGAAATCTGGATTCCTTTGCCAAGGCAATTGCACCAGTATTGTCACAAAAGATTTTCATTGGACCCGATGCACTAGGTATGACACCTAGATCAGATATGAACTCCTTCATCCAGACTCCTTCATTTGTTGCTTCCGAAGTAGCTATGTACTCCGCTTCATATGTAGATCCCGCTGCGACGCTTTGTTTAGAACTGCATCAACTGACAGCTCCACCGTTTAATGTAAACACGTATCCGGTTTGTGATTTAGAATCGTCCGGATCAGTGTCAAAGCTTGCATCAACGTAACCTTTTACGATGAGCTCTTTGTCACCTCCATATATGAGAAACATATCCTTAGTCCTTTTCAGATATTTCAGGATGTTCTTGACCGCTGTCCAGTGATACACTCCTGGATTACTTTGGTACCTCCCTGCTAAACTTATAGCAAGGCACACATCAGGTCTGGTACACAGCATTGCATACATGATAGAGCCTATGGCTGAAGCATAGGGAACATCTTTCATTTTCTCTCTATCTTCTGTAGTGGTCGGGCATTGAGTCTTACTCAATTTCACACCTTGTAACACAGGCAAGAACCCTTTCTTTGCTTGATCCATTTTGAACTTCTTCAAAACTTTGTCAAGGAATGTGCTTTGTGAAAGTCCAATTAAGCGTCTTGATCTATCTCTATAGATCTTTATGCCTAATATGTAAGCAGCTTCACCGAGGTCTTTCATTGAAAAACTCTTATTCAAGTATTCCTTTATGCTATCTAGAAATTATATATCATTTCCAATCAGTAATATGCCATCCACATATAATATCAGAAATGCTACAGAGCTCCCACTCACTTTCTTGTAAATACAGGCTTCTCCGAAAGTCTGTATAAACCCAAATGCTTGGATCACACTGTCAAAGCGTTTATTCCAACTCCGAGAGGCTTGCACCAGTCCATAAATGGATCGCTGGAGCTTGCACACTTTGTTAGCTCCCTTTGGATCGACAAAACCTTCTGGTTGCATCATATACAACTCTTCTTACAGAAATCCATTCAGGAATGCAGTTTTGACATCCATCTGCCAAATTTCATAATCATAAAATGCGGCAATTGCTAACATGATTCGGACAGACTTAAGCATCGCTAGGGGTGAGAAGGTCTCATCATAGTCAATCACTTGAACTTGCCAAAAACCTTTTGCGACAAGTCAAGCTTTGTAGACAGTAATATTACCGTCAGCGTCAGTCTTCTTCTTGAAGATCCATTTATTCTCAATTGTTTGCCGATCATCGGGCAAGTCAACCAAAGTCCATACTTTGTTCTCATACATGGATCCCATCTCAGATTTCATGGCTTCAAGCCATTTTGCGGAATCTGGGCTCACCATCGCTTCTTCATAGTTTGTAGGTTCATCATGATCTAGTAGCATGACTTCCAGAACAGGATTACCGTACCACTCTGGCGCGGATCTCACTCTGGTTGATCTACGAGGTTCAGTAGTATCTTGATCTGAAGTTTCATGATCATCATCATTAGTTTCCTCACTAACTCGTGTAGGTGTCACTGAAACAGTTTTCTGTGATGTACTACATTCCAATAAGGGAGCAGGTACAGTTACCTTGTCAAGTTCTACTTTCCTCCCACTCACTTCTTTCGAGAGAAACTCCTTCTCCAGAAAGTTTCTGAGTTTAGCAACAAAAGTCTTGCCTTCGGATCTGTGATAGAAGGTGTATCCAATAGTTTCCTTTGGATATCCTATGAAGACACATTTCTCCGATTTGGGTTCGAGCTTATCAGGTTGAAGTTTTTTCACATAAGCATCACAACCCCATACTTTCAGAAACGACAACTTTGGTTTCTTGCCAAACCACAGTTCATAAGGCGTCGTCTCAACGGATTTTGATGGTGCCCTATTTAACGTGAATGCGGCCGTCTCTAGAGCGTATCCCCAAAACGATAGCGGTAAATCAGTAAGAGACATCATAGATCGTACCATATCTACTAAAGTATGATTACGACGTTCGGACACACCATTACACTATGGTGTTCCGGGTGGCGTGAGTTGCGAAACTATTCCACAATTTTTCAAATGTACACCAAACTTGTAACTCAAATATTCTCCTTCACGATCAGATCGTAGAAACTTTATTTTCTTGTTATGATGATTTTCAACTTCACTCTGAAATTCTTTGAACTTTTCAAATGTTTCAGACTTATGTTTCATTAAGTAGATATACCCATATCTGCTTAAGTCATCTGTGAAGGTGAGAAAATAACGATATCCGCCACGAGCCTCAATATTCATCGGACCACATACATTTGTATGTATGATTTCCAACAAATCTATTGCTCTCTCCATAGTATCGGAGAACGGTGTTTTAGTCATCTTGCCCATGAGGCACGGTTCGCAAGTACCAAGTGATTCATAATCAAGTGGTTCCAAAAGTCCATCAGTATGGAGTTTCTTCATGCGCTTTACACCGATATGACCTAAACGGCAGTGCCACAAATAAGTTGCACCATCATTATCAACTCTGCATCTTTTGGCTTCAACACTATGAATATGTGTGTCACTACTATCGAGATTCAACAAAAATAGACCACTCCTTAAGGGTGCATGACCATAAAAGATATTACCCATATAAATAGAACAACCATTATTCTCAGATTTAAATGAATAACTGTCTCGCATCAAACAATATCCAGATATAATGTTCATGCTTAACGCTGGCACCAAATAAAAATTATTTAGGTCTAATATTAATCCCGGAGGTAGATGTAGAGGTAGCGTGCCGACCACGATCACATCGACTTTGGAACCGTTTCCCACGCGCATCGTCACCTCGTCCTTAGCCAATCTTCGCTTAATCCGTAGTCCCTGTTTCAAGTTGCAAATATTAGCAACAGAACCAGTATCAAATACCCAGGTGCTACTGCGAGCATTAGTAAGGTACACATCAATAACATGTATATCGCATATACCTTTGTTCACCTTGCCATCCTTCTTATCCGCCAAATACTTGGGGCAGTTCCGCTTCCAGTGACCAGTCTGCTTGCAGTAGAAGCACTCAGTTTCAGGCTTAGGTCCAGACTTGGGTTTCTTCTCTTGAGCAGCAACTTGTTCGCCGTTCTTCTTGAAAGTTCCCCTTCTTCTTCCCTTTGCCCTTTTTCTTGAAACTAGTGGTCTTGTTGACCATCAACACTTGATGCTCCTTCTTGATTTCCACCTCCGCAGATTTCAGCATTGCGAAGAGCTCGGGAATAGTCTTATTCATCCTTTGCATATTATAGTTCATCACGAAGCTCTTGTAGCTTGGTGGCAGAGATTGCAGAATTCTCTCTATGACGCAATCATCTGGAAGATTAACTCCCAATTGAATCAAGTGATTATTATACCCAGACATTTTGAGTATATGCTCACTGACAGAACTGTTCTCCTCCATCTTGCAGCTATAGAACTTATTGGAGACTTCATATCTCTCAATCCGGGCATTTGCTTGAAATATTAACTTCAACTCCTGGAACATCTCATATGCTCCATGACGTTCAAAACGTCGTTGAAGTCCCGATTCTAAGCCGTAAAGCATGGCACACTGAACTATCGAGTAGTCATCAGTTTGCTCTGCCAGACGTTCATAACATCTGGTGTTGCTCCAGCAGCAGGCCTGGCACCCAGCGGTGCTTCCAGGACGTAATTCTTCTGTGCAGCAATGAGGATAATTTTCAAGTTACGGACCCAGTCCGTGTAATTGCTACCATCATCTTTCAAGTTTGCTTTCTCAAGGAACGCATTAAAATTCAACGGAACAATAACACGAGCCATCTATCTACAATCAAACATAAATAAGCAAGATACTATCAGGTACTAAGTTTCATGATAAATTTAGGTTCAATTAATTTACTAAAAGAACTCCCACTTAGATAGACATCCCTCTAATCCTCTAAGTGATTACGTGATCCAAATCAACTAAACCATGTCCGATCATCACGTGAGATGGAGTAATTTCATTGGTGAACATCATTATGTTGATCATATCTACTATATGATTCACGCTCGACCTTTCGGTCTCCGTGTTCCGAGGCCATATCTGTATATGCTTGGCTCGTCAAGTATAACCTGAGTATTCCGCGTGTGCAACTGTTTTGCACCCGTTGTATTTGAACGTAGAGCCTATCACACCCGATCATCACGTGGTGTCTCAGCACGAAGAACTTTCGCAACGGTGCAAACTCAGGGGGAACACTTCTTGATAATTAGTGAGAGATCATCTTATAATGCTACCGTCAATCAAAGCAAGATAAGATGCATAAAAGATAAACATCACATGCAATCAATATAAGTGATATGATATGGCCATCATCATCTTGTGCTTGTGATCTCCATCTTCGAAGCACCGTCGTGATTACCATCATCACCGGCACGACACCTTGATCTCCATCGTAGCATCGTTGTCGTCTCGCCAATCTTATGCTTCCATGACTATCGCTACCGCTTAGTGATAAAGTAAAGCATTATAGCGCGATTGCATTGCATACAATAAAGCGACAACCATATGGCTCCTGCCAGTTGCCGATAACTCGGTTACAAAAGATGATCATCTCATACAATAAAATTTAGTATCATGTCCTGACCATATCACATCACAACATGCCCTGCAAAAACAAGTTAGACGTCCTCTACTTTGTTGTTGCAAGTTTTACGTGGCTGCTACAGGCTTAAGCAAGAACCAATCTTACCTACGCATCAAAACCACAACGATAGTTTGTCAAGTTGGTATTGTTTTGACCTTCGCAAGGACCGGGCGTAGCCACACTCGGTTCAACTAAAGTTGGCGAAACTGTCACCCGCAAGCCACCTCTGTGCAAAGCACGTGGGGAGAACCGGTCTCGCGTAAGCGTACGCGTAATGTTGGTCCGGGCCGCTTCGTCCAACAATACCGCCGAACCAAAGTATGACATGCTGGTAAGCAGTATGACTTATATCGCCCACAACTCACTTGTGTTCTACTCGTGCATATAACATCAACATCTAAAACCTAGGCTCTGATACCACTGTTGGGGAACGTAGTAATTTCAAAAAATTTCCTACGCACACGCAAGATCATGGTGATGCATAGCAACGAGAGGGGAAGAGTGTGATCTACGTACCCTTGTAAATCGATGCGGAAGCGTTGACGCAACATAGAGGAAGTAGTCGTACGTCTTTCCGATCCGACCGATCCAAGCACCGTTACTCCGGCACCTCCGAGTTCTTAGCACACGTACAGCTCGATGACGCTCCCTGGGCTCCGATCCAGCAAAGCTTCGGGGATGAGTTTCGTCAGCACAACGGCGTGGTGACGATGATGATATTCTACCGATGCAGGGCTTCGCCTAAGCGCTACAACGATATGACCGAGGTGGAATATGGTGGAGGGGGGCACCGCACACGGCTAAGAAACGATCACGAAGATCAACTTGTGTGTTCTAGGGTGCCCCCTGTTGGGGAACGCAGTAATTTCAAAAAATTTCCTACGCACACGCAAGATCATGGTGATGCATAGCAACGAGAGGGGAGAGTGTTGTCCACGTACCCTCGTAGACCGTTCACGGAAGCGTTATATCAACGCGGTTGATGTAGTCGTACGTCTTCACGTCCGACCGATCCAAGTACCGAAAGCACGGCACCTCCGAGTTCTGCACACGTTCGGCTCGGTGACGTCCTCGCCTTCTCGATCCAGCAAGAGGGGCGAAGTAGTAGATGAGTTCCGGCAGCACGACGGCGTGGTGACGGCGTTGGTGAAGAACAATCTCCGCAGGGCTTCGCCTAAGCACTACGAAAACTATGACAGATGATAAACTAGAGGAGACAGGGTTGCCGGCACACGGCTTGGTGTTTCTTGATGTGTCTTTGGTGCTAGCCCTGCCCTGTTGGGGAACGTAGTAATTTCAAAAATTTTCCTACGCACACGCAAGATCATGGTGATGCATAGCAACGAGGGGGAGAGTCTGATCTACGTACCCTTGTAGATCGCAACGGAAGCGTTGACACAACGTAGAGGAAGTAGTCGTACGTCTTCTTCCCGATCCGACCGATCCAAGCACCGTTACTCCGGCACCTCCGAGTTCTTAGCACACGTTCAGCTCGATGACGATCCTCGGACTCCGATCCAGCAAAGCATCGAGGAAGAGTTCCGTCAGCACGACGGCGTGGTGACGATCTTGATGTACTACCGACGCAGGGCTTTCGCCTAAGCACTACAACGGTATGATCGAGGTGGAATTTGGTGGCAGGGGGCACCGCACACGGCTAAGGAACGATCTCAAGGATCAACTTGTGTGTCTAGAGGTGCCCCCTGCCCCCGTATATAAAGGTTTCCAGGGGGAGGGCTGGCCGGCCAAGCAGTGGAGGCGCAGGAGGAGTCCTACTCCTACCGGGAGTAGGACTCCCCCCCAATCCTATTCCTAATAGGACTCCCAAGTGGAAAGAGAGGGAGAGAGGTGGCCGGCCACCTCTCCTAGTCCTAATAGGACTAGGGGAGGGGGTGGCGCGCAGCCCACCTTGGGCTGCCCCTTTCACCTTTCCACTAAGGCCCAATAAGGCCCATTTGGTTCCCGGGGGTTCCGGTAACCTCCCGGTACTCCGGTAAAATTCCCGATTTCACCCGGAACACTTCCGATGTCCAAACATAGGCTTCCAATATATCAATCTTTATGTCTCGACCATTTCGAGACTCCTCGTCATGTCCGTGATCACATCCGGGACTCCGAACAACCTTCGGTACATCAAAATGCATAAACTCATAATAACTGTCATCATAACGTTAAGCGTGCGGACCCTACGGTTCGAGAACAATGTAGACATGACCGAGACACGTCTCCGGTCAATAACCAATAGCGGGACCTGGATGCCCATATTGGCTCCTACATATTCTACGAAGATCTTTATCGGTCAGACCGCATAATAACATACGTTGTTCCCTTTGTCATCGGTATGTTACTTGCCCGAGATTCGATCGTCGGTATCCAATACCTAGTTCAATCTCGTTACTGGCAAGTCTCTTTACTCGTTCCGTAATACATCATCTCACAACTAACATCTTAGTCATAATGCTTGCAAGGCTTATGTGATGTGTATTACCGAGAGGGCCCAGAGATACCTCTCCGACAATCGGAGTGACAAACCCTAATCTCGAAATACGCCAACCCATCATCTACCATTGGAGACACCTGTAATACTCCTTTATAATCACCCAGTTATGTTGTGACGTTTGGTAGTACCCAAAGTGTTCCTCAGGCAAACGGGAGTTGCATAATCTCATAGTCATAGGAACATGTATAAGTCATGAAGAAAGCAATAGCAACATACTAAACGATCGGGTGCTAAGCTAATGGAATGGGTCATGTCAATCAGATCATTCAACTAATGATGTGACCTCGTTAATCAAATAACAACTCTTTGTTCATGGTTAGGAAACATAACCATCTTTGATTAACGAGCTAGTCAAGTAGAGGCATACTAGTGACACTCTGTTTGTCTATGTATTCACACATGTATTATGTTTCCGGTTAATACAATTCTAGCATGAATAATAAACATTTATCATGATATAAGGAAATAAATAATAACTTTATTATTGCCTCTAGGGCATATTTCCTTCAGTCTCCCACTTGCACTAGAGTGAATAATCTAGATTACACAGTAATGATTCTAAGACTCATGGAGCCTTGGTGCTGATCATGTATTGCTCGTGGAAGAGACTTAGTCAACGGGTCTGCAACATTCAGATCCGTATGTATCTTGCAAATCTCTATGTCTCCCACCTGGACTAGATCCCGGATGGAGTTGAAGCGTCTCTTGATGTGTTTGGTCCTTTTGTGAAATCTGGATTCCTTTGCTAAAGCAATTGCACCAGTATTGTCACAAAAGATTTTGATTGGACCCGATGCACTAGGTATGACACCTAGATCGGATATGAACTCCTTCATCCAGACTCCTTCGTTCGCTGCTTCCGAAGCAGCTATGTACTCCGCTTCACATGTAGATCCCGCTACGACGCTTTGTTTAGAACTGCACCAACTGACAGCTCCACCGTTTAAAGTAAACACGTATCCGGTTTGCGATTTAGAATCGTCCGGATCAGTGTCAAAGCTTGCATCAACGTAACCTCTTACGGTGAGCTCTTTGTCACCTCCATATACGAGAAACATATCCTTAGTCCTTTTCAGGTATTTCAGGATGTTCTTGATCGCTTTCCAGTGATCCACTCCTGGATTACTTTGGTACCTCCCTGCTAAACTTATAGCAATGCACACATCAGGTCTGGTACACAGCATTGCATACATGATTGAGCCTATGGTTGAAGCATAGGGAACATCTTTCATTTTCTCTCTATCTTCTGTAGTGGTCGGGCATTGAGTCTGACTCAACTTCACACCTTGTAACACAGGCAAGAACCCTTTCTTTGCTTGATCCATTTTGAACTTCTTCAAAATCTTGTCAAGGTATGTGCTTTGTGAAAGTCCAATTAAGCGTCTTGATCTATCTCTATAGATCTTTATGCCTAATATGTAAGCAGCTTCCCCGAGGTCTTTCATCGAAAAACTTTTATTCAAGTATCCCTTTATGCTATCCAGAAATTCTATATCATTTCCAATCAGCAATATGTCATCCACATATAATATCAGAAATGCTACAGAGCTCCCACTCACTTTCTTGTAAATACAGGCTTCTCCAAAAGTCTGTATAAAGCCAAATGCTTTGATCACACTATCAAAGCGTTTATTCCAACTCCGAGATGCTTGCACCAGTCCATAAATGGATCGCTGGAGTTTGCACACTTTGTTAGCTCCCTTTGGATCGACAAAACCTTCCGGTTGCATCATATACAACTCTTCTTCCAGAAATCCATTCAGGAATGCAGTTTTGACATCCATCTGCCAAATTTCATAATCATAAAATGCGGCAATTGCTAACATGATTCTGACAAACTTAAGCATCGCTACGGGTGGGAAGGTCTCATCGTAGTCAACCCCTTGAACTTGTCGAAAACCTTTTGCGACAAGTCGAGCTTTATAGACAGTAATATTACCGTCAGCGTCAGTCTTTTTCTTGAAGATCCATTTATTCTCAATTGCTTGCCGATCATCGGGCAAGTCAACCAAAGTCCATACTTTGTTCTCATACATGGATCCCATCTCAGATTTCATGGCTTCAAGCCACTTTGCGGTATCTGGGCTCACCATCGCTTCTTCATAGTTCATAGGTTCATCATGATCTAGTAGCATGACTTCCAGAATTGGATTACCGTACCACTCTGGTGCGGATCTCACTCTGGTTGATCTACGTGGTTCAGTAGTATCTTGTCCTGAAGTTTCATGATCATCATCATTAGCTTCCTCACTAATTGGTATAGGTGTCGCAGAAACAGTTTTCTGTGATGTACTATTTTCCAATAAGGGAGCAGGTACAGTTACCTCGTCAAGTTCTACTTTCCTCCCACTCACTTCTTTCGAGAGAAACTCCTTCTCTAGAAATGATCCATTCTTAGCAACGAATGTCTTGCCTTCGGATCTGTGATAGAAGGTGTACCCAACAGTCTCCTTTGGGTATCCTATGAAGACACATTTCTCCGCTTTGGGTTCGAGCTTATCAGGTTGAAGCTTTTTCACATAAGCATCGCAGCCCCAAACTTTAAGAAACGACAACTTTGGTTTCTTGCCAAACCATAGTTCATAAGGCGTCGTCTCAACGGATTTTGATGGTGCCCTATTTAACGTGAATGCGGCCGTCTCTAAAGCATAACCCCAAAACGATAGCGGTAAATCAGTAAGAGACATCATAGATCGCACCATATCTAGTAAAGTACGATTACGACGTTCGGACACACCATTACGCTGTGGTGTTCCGGGTGGCGTGAGTTGCGAAACTATTCCACAATTTTTCAAATGTACACCAAACTCGTAACTCAAATATTCTCCTCCATGATCAAATCGTAGAAACTTTATTTTCTTGTTATGATGATTTTCAACTTCACTCTGAAATTCTTTGAACTTTTCAAATGTTTCAGACTTATGTTTCATTAAGTAGATATACCCATATCTGCTTCAATCATCTGTGAAGTTGAGAAAATAACGATATCCGCCACGAGCCTCAATATTCATCGGACCACATACATTGGTATGTATGATTTCCAATAAATCTGTTGCTCTCTCCATAGTACCGGAGAACGGTGTTTTAGTCATCTTGCCTATGAGGCACGGTTCGCAAGTACCAAGTGATTCATAATCAAGTGGTTCCAAAAGCCCATCAGTATGGAGTTTCTTCATGCGCTTTACACCGATATGACCTAAACGGCAGTGCCACAAATAAGTTGCACTATCATTATCAACTCTGCATCTTTTGGCTTCTACATTATGAATATGTGTATCACTACTATCGAGATTTAACAAGAATAGACCACTCTTCAAAGGTGCATGACCATAAAAGATATTACTCATATAATAGAACAACCATTATTCTCTGACTTAAATGAATAACCGTCTCGCATTAAACAAGATCCAGATATAATGTTCATGCTCAACGCTGGCACCAAATAACAATTATTTAGGTCTAATATTAATCCCGAAGGTAGATGTAGAGGTAGCGTGCCGACCGCGATCACATCGACTTTGGAACCGTTTCCCACGCGCATCGTCACCTCGTCCTTAGCCAATCTTCGCTTAATCTGTAGTCCCTGTTTCGAGTTGCAAATATTAGCAACAAAACCAGTATCAAATACCCAGGTGCTACTGTGAGCATTAGTAAGGTACACATCAATAACATGTATATCGCATATACCTTTGTTCACCTTGCCATCCTTCTTATCCGCCAAATACTTGGGGCAGTTCCGCTTCCAGTGACCAGTCTGCTTGCAGTAGAAGCACTCAGTTTCAGGCTTAGGTCCAGACTTGGGTTTATTCTCCTGAGCAGCAACTTGCTTGCTGTTCTTCTTGAAGTTCCCCTTCTTCTTCCCTTTGCCCTTTTTCTTGAAACTAGTGGTCTTGTTGACCATCAACACTTGATGCTCCTTCTTGATTTCTACCTCCGTAGCTTTCAGCATTGCGAAGAGCTCGGGAATAGACTTGTTCATCCCTTGCATATTATAGTTCATCACGAAGCTCTTATAGCTTGGTGGCAGTGATAGGAGAATTCTATCAATGACGCAATCATCTGGAAGATTAACTCCCATCTGAATCAAGTGATTATTATACCCAGACATTTTGAGTATATGCTCACTGACAGAACTGTTCTCCTCCATCTTGCAGCTATAGAACTTATTGGAGACTTCATATCTCTCAATTCGGGCATTTGCTTGAAATATTAACTTCAACTCCTGGAACATCTCATATGCTCCATGACGTTCAAAACGTCGTTGAAGTCCCGATTCTAAGCCGTAAAGCATGGCACACTGAACTATCGAGTAGTCATCAGCTTTGCTCTGCCAGACGTTCATAACATCTGGTGTTGCTCCAGCAGCAGGCCTGGCACCCAGCGGTGCTTCCAGGACGTAATTCTTCTGTGCAACAATGAGGATAATCCTCAGGTTACGGACCCAGTCCGTGTAATTGCTACCATCATCTTTCAACTTTGCTTTCTCAAGGAACGCATTAAAATTCAACGGAACAACAGCACGAGCCATCTATCTACAATCAACATAAACAAGCAAGATACTATCAGGTACTAAGTTCATGATAAGTTTAAGTTCAGTTAATCAAATTACTTAAGAACTCCCACTTAGATAGACATCCCTCTAATCCTCTAAGTGATCACGTGATCCAAATCAACTAAACCATAACCGATCATCACGTGAGATGGAGTAGTTTTCAATGGCGAACATCGTTATGTTGATCATATCTACTATATGATTCACGCTCGACATTTCGGTCTCTGTGTTCCGAGGCCATATCTGCATATGCTAGGCTCGTCAAGTTTAACCTGAGTATTCTGCGTGTGCAAAACTGGCTTGTACCCGTTGTAGATGGACGTAGAGCTTATCACACCCGATCATCACGTGGTGTCTGGGCACGACGAACTTTGGCAACGGTGCATACTCAGGGAGAACACTTCTTGATAATTTAGTGAGAGATCATCTTATAATGCTACCGTCAATCAAAGCAAGATAAGATGCATAAAAGGATAAACATCACATGCAATCAATATAAGTGATATGATATGGCCATCATCATCTTGTGCTTGTGATCTCCATCTCCGAAGCACCGTCATGATCACCATCGTCACCGGCGCGACACCTTGATCTCCATCGTAGCATCGTTGTCGTCTCGCCAATCTTATGCTTCCACGACTATCACTACCGCTTAGCAATAAAGTAAAGCATTACATCGCGATTGCATTGCATACAATAAAGCGACAACCATATGGCTCCTGCCAGTTGCCGATAACTTGGTTACAAAACATGATCATCTCATACAATAAAATCAGCATCATGCCTTGACCATATCACATCACAACATGCCCTGCAAAAACAAGTTAGACGTCCTCTACTTTGTTGTTGCAAGTTTTACGTGGCTGCTACGGGCTTAAGCAAGAACTCATCTCACCTACGCATCAAAACCACAACGATAGTTTGTCAAATAGACTCCGTTTTAACCTTCTCAAGGACCGGGCGTAGCCACACTCGGTTCAACTAAAGTTGGAGAGACAGTCGTCCGCAAGCCATCTATGTGCAAAGCACGTCGAGGGAACCGGTCTCGCGTAAGCGTACGCGTAAGGTTGGTCCAAGTCGTCTCGTCCAACAATACCGCCGAACCAAAGTATGACATGCTGGTAGGCAGTATGACTTGTACCGCCCACAACTCACTTGTGTTCTACTCGTGCAAATAACATCAAACCATAAAACCTAGGCTCGGATGCCACTGATGGGGAACGTAGTAATTTCAAAAAATTTCCTACGCACACGCAAGATCATGGTGATGCATAGCAACGAGGGGGAGAGTCTGATCTACGTACCCTTGTAGATCGCAATGGAAGCGTTGACACAACGTAGAGGAAGTAGTCGTACGTCTTCTTCCCGATCCGACCGATCCAAGCACCGTTACTCCGGCACCTCCGAGTTCTTAGCACACGTTCAGCTCGATGACGATCCTCGGGCTCCGATCCAGCAAAGCGTCGAGGAAGAGTTCCGTCAGCACGACGGCATGGTGACGATCTTGATGTACTACCGACGCAGGGCTTCGCGTAAGCACTACAACGGTATGATCGAGGTGGAATTTGGTGGCAGGGGGCACCGCACACGGCTAAGGAACGATCTCAAGGATCAACTTGTGTGTCTAGAGGTGCCCCCTGCCCCCCCCCCAATCCTATTCCTAATAGGACTCCCAAGTGGAAAGAGAGGGAGAGAGGTGGCCGGCCACCTCTCCTAGTCCTAATAGGACTAGGGGAGGGGGGTGGCACGCAGCCCACCTTGGGCTGCCCCTTTCACCTTTCCACTAAGGCCCAATAAGGCCCATTTGGTTCCCGGGGGGTTCCGGTAACCTCCCGGTACTCCGGTAAAATTCCCGATTTCACCCGGAACACTTCCGATGTCCAAACGCCAGGGTTAATTTCACCCGAAAGGCAAGAGTCCTTCTCGGACTCCAGGGCCAAACGCCAGGGTTCCCGGCGTCTGGGTCCAGACGCCGGGAACCCTGGCGTCTGGGTCCAGACGCCGGGAACCCTGGCGTCTGGCCCATGGACTCCGCAAAACCTCCTTTTGCGCTTTCCAAAAACCTTGTGGGCTTTCCCCTTTGGCCCAAATAAAGTGTTCTCGTACCCAAACATTTCAGGAAACATCCGGAACCCCATCCGGTGATTTCGGAACCCTTCCGGTGACCAAACACTATTATCATATATATCAAACTTTATCTCCGGACCATTCCAGAGTTCCTCGTCATGTCCGTGATCTCATCTCAGACTCCGAACAACATTCGGTCACCAACATACATAACTCACATAGTACTATATCGTCAACGAACGTTAAGCGTGCGGACCCTACGGGTTCGAGAACTATGTAGACATGACCGAGACACCTCTCTGGTCAATAACCAATAGCGGGACCTGGATGCCCATATTGGCTCCTACATATTCTACGAAGATCTTTATCGGTCAGACCGCATAACAACATACGTTGTTCCCTTTGTCATCGGTATGTTACTTGCCCGAGATTCGATCGTCGGTATCCAATACCTAGTTTAATCTCGTTACCGGCAAGTCTCTTTACTCGTTCCGTAATACATCATCTCACAACTAACATATTAGTTGTAATGCTTGCAAGGCTTATGTGATGTGCATTACCGAGAGGGCCCAAAGATACCTCTCCGACAATCGGAGTGACAAATCCTAATCTCGAAATACGCCAACCCAACATGTACCTTTGGAGACACCTGTAGTGCTCCTTTATAATCACCCAGTTACGTTGTGACGTTTGGTAGCACCCAAAGTGTTCCTCCGGCAAACGGGAGTTGCATAATCTCATAGTCATAGGAACATGTATAAGTCATGAAGAAAGCAATAGCAACATACTAAACGATCGAGTGCTAAGCTAATGGAATGGGTCATGTCAATTAGATCATTCAACTAATGATGTGATCTCGTTAATCAAATAACAACTCTTTTGTCCATGGTTAGGAAACATAACCATCTTTGATTAACGAGCTAGTCAAGTAGAGGCATACTAGTGATACTTTGTTTGTCTATGTATTCACACATGTATTATGTTTCCGGTTAATACAATTCTAGCATGAATAATAAACATTTATCATGATATAAGGAAATAAATAATAACTTTATTATTGCCTCTAGGGCATATTTCCTTCAGTCTCCCACTTGCACTAGAGTCAATAATCTAGATCACATCGCTATGTGATTAACACCAATAGTTCACATCTTTATGTGATTGGTTCACATCTCCATGTGACTAACACCCAAAAGGGTTTACTAGATTCAATAATCTAGTTCACATCGCTATGTGATTAACACCCAAAGAGTGATCATGTTTTGCTTGTGAGAGAAATTTAGTCAACGGGCCTGCCAAATTCAGATCCGTATGTATTTTGCAAAATTCTATGTCTACAATGCTCTGCACGGAGCTACTCTAGCTAATTGCTCCCACTTTCAATATGTATCCAGATTGAGACTTAGAATCATCTGGATCAGTGTCAAAAACTTGCATCGACGTAACCCTTTACGACGAACCTTTTTTTTTGTCACGTCCATAATCGAGAAACATATCCTTATTTTACTAAGGATAATTCTGACCGCTGTCCAGTGATCTACTCCTAGATCACTATTGTACTCCCTTGCCAAATCAGTGCAGGGTATACAATAGATCCGGTATACAGCATGACATACTTTATAGAACCTATGGCCAAGGCATAGGGAATGACTTTCATTCTCTTTCTATCTTCTGCCGTGGTCGGGCTTTGAGTCTTGCTCAACTTCACACCTTGTAATACAGGCAAGAACTCTTTCTTTGACTGCTCCATTTTGAACTATTTCAAAATCTTGTCAAGGTATGTACTCATTGAAAAAAACTTATCAAGCGTCTTGATCTATCTCTATAGATCTTGAAGCTCAATATGTAAGCAGCTTCACCGAAGTCTTTCTTTGAAAAACTCCTTTCAAACACTCCTTTATGCTTTACAGAATAATTCTACATTATTTTCTATCAACAATATGTCATTCACATATACTTATCAGAAATGCTGTAGTGCTCCCACTCACTTTCTCGTAAATACAGGCTTCACCGCAAGTCTGCATAAAACTATATGCTTTGATCAACTCATCAAAGTGTATATTCCAACTCCGAGATGCTTGCACCAGTCCACAGATGGATCGCTGGAGTTTACACATTTTGTTAGCACCTTTCGGATTGACAAAACCTTCTGGTTGCATCATATACAACTCTTCTTTAATAAAACCATTAAGGAATGCAGTTTTGTTTATCCATTTGCCAGATTTCATAAAATGCGGCAATTACTAACATGATTCGGACAGACTCAAGCATAGATACGAGTGAGAAACTCTCATCGTAGTCAACACCTTGAACTTGTCGAAAACCTTTTGCGACAATTCTAGCTTTGTAGATAGTAACACTACTATCATCATCCGTCTTCCTCTTGAAGATCCATTTATCTATGGCTTGCCGATCATCGGGCAAATCCATCAAAGTCCATACTTTGTTCTCATACATGGATCATATCTCAGATTTCATGGCCTCAAACCATTTCGCGGAATCTGGGCTCATCATCGCTTCCTCATAGTTCGCAAGTTCGTCATGGTCTAGTAACATGACTTCCAGAACAGGATTACCGTACCACTCTGGTGCGGATCTCACTCTGGTTTACCTACGAGATTCAGTAGTAACTTGATCTGAAGTTACATGATCATCATCATTAGCTTCATCATTAATTGGTGTAGTAGTTACAAGAACAGATTTCTGTGATGAACTACTTTCCAATAAGGGAGAAGGTACAATTACCTTATCAAGTTTTCTACTTTCCTCCTATTCACTTCTTTCGAGAGAAACTCCTTCTCCAGAAAGTTTCTGAATTTAGCAACAAAAGTCTTGCCTTCGGATCTGTGATAGAAGGTGTATCCAATAGTTTCCTTTGGATATCCTATGAAGACACATTTCTCCGATTTGGGTTTGAGCTTATCAGGTTGAAGCTTTTTCACATAAGCATCGCAGCCCCAAACTTTTAGAAACGACAACTTTGGTTTCTTGCCAAACCACAGTTCATAAGGCGTCGTCTCAACGGATTTTGATGGTGCCCTTTTAACGTGAATGCAGCTGTCTTTAATGCATAACCCCAAAACGATAGTGGTAGATCGGTAAGATACATCATAGATCGCACCATATCTAATAAAGTACGGTTATGACGTTCGGACACACCATTACATTGTGGTGTTCCAGGTGGCATGAGTAGTGAAACTATTTCACATTGTTTTTAACTCAAGGCCAAACTCGTAACTCAAATACTCTTCTCTACGATCAGATCGTAGAAACTTTATTTTCTTGTTACGATGATTTTTCACTTCACTCTGAAATTCTTTGAACTTTTCAAATGTTTCAGACTTATGTTTCATCAAGTAGATATACTCATATCTGCTCAAATCATCTGTGAAGATCAGAAAATAATGATACCTGTCGCGAGCCTCAATATTCATCGGACCACATACATCAGCATGTATGGTTTTCAACAAATCTGTTGCTTGCTCCATTGTTCCGAAGAACAGAGTCTTAGTCATCTTGCCCATGAGGCATGGTTCGCAAGCATCAACTGATTCATAATCAAGTGATTCCAAAAGCCCATCAGCATGGAGTTTCTTCATGCGCTTTACACCAATATGACCTAAACGGCAGTGCTACAAATAAGTTGCACTATCATTATTAACTTTGCATCTTTTGGTTTCAATATTATGATTATGTGTATCACTACGATCGAGATCCAACGAACTATTTTCATTGGGTGTGTAACCATATAAGGTTTTATTCATGTAAACAGAACAACAATTTATTCTCTTACTTCAATGAATAGCCGTATTACAATAAACATGATCAAATCATATTCATGCTCAACGCAAACACCAAATAACACTTATTTAGGTTCAACACTAATCCCGAAATTATAGGGAGTGTGTGATGATGATCATATCAATCTTGGAACCACTTCCAACACACATCGTCACTTCACCCTTAACTAGTCTCTGTTTATTCTGCAACTCCCGTTTCGAGTTACTAATCTTAGCAACTGAACTAGTATCAAATACTGAGGGTTTGCTATAAACACTAGTAAAGTACACATCAATAACATGTATATCAAATATACTTATGTTCACTTTGCCATCCTTCTTATCCGCCAATCACTTGGGGTAGTTCCGCTTCCAGTGACCAGTCCCTTTGTAGTAGAAGCACTTAGTCTCAGGCTTAGGACCAGACTTGGGCTTCTTCACTTGAGCAGCAACTTGCTTGCTGTTCTTCTTGAAGTTCCCCTTCTTCCCTCTGCCCTTTTCTTGAAACTAGTGATCTTCTCAACCATCAACACTTGATGTTTTTCTTGATTTCTACCTTCGTTGATTTCAGCATCACGAAGAGCTTGGGAGTTGTTTCCATTATCCCTTGCATATTATAGTTCATCATGAAGTTCTACTAACTTGGTTATGGTGACTAGAGAATTATGTCAATCACTATCTTATCTGGAAGATTAACTCCCACTTGATTCAAGCGATTGTAGTACCCAGACAGTCTGAGCACATGCTCACTAGTTGAGCGATTCTCATCCATCTTTTAGCCATAGAACTTGTTGGAGACTTCATATCTCTCAACTCGGGTATTTGCTTGAAATATTAACTTCAACTCCTGGAACATGTCATATGGTCCATGACGTTCAAAACGTCTTTGAAGTCCCGATTCTAAGCCGTTAAGCATGGTGCACTTTAAACTATCAAGTAGTCATCATATTGAGCTAGCCAAACGTTCATAACGTCTGCATCTGCTCCTGCAATAGGTCTGTCACCTAGCGGTGCATCAAGGACATAATTCTTCTGTGCAGCAATGAGGATAAACCTCAGATCACGGATCCAATCCGCATCATTGCTAGTAACATCTTTCAACACAATTTTCTCTAGGAACATATCAAAATAAACATATGAAAGCAACAACGCGAGCTATTGATCTATAACATAGATATGCTAATACTACCAGGACTAAGTTCATGATAAATTAAAGTTCAATTAATCATACTACTTAAGAACTCCCACTTAGATAGACATCCCTCTAATCTTCTAAGTGATCACGTGATCCAAATCAACTAAACCATGTCCGATCATCACGTGAGATGGAGTAGTTTCATTGGTGAACATCATTGTGTTGATCATATCTACTATATGATTCACGCTCGACCTTTCGGCCTCCGTATTTCGAGGCCATATCTGTATATGCTTGGCTCGTCAAGTATAACCTGAGTATTCCGCGTGTGCAACTGTTTTGCACCTGTTGTATTTGAACGTAGAACCTATCACACCCGATCATCACGTGGTGTCTCAGCACGAAGAACTTTCGCAACGGTGCATACTCAAGGAGAACACTTCTTGATAATTTAGTGAGAGATCATCTTATAATGCTACCATCAATCAAAGCAAGATAAGATGCATAAAAGATAAACATCACATGCAATCAATATAAGTGATATGATATGGCCATCATCATCTTGTGCCTGTGATCTCCATCTCCGAAGCACCGTCATGATCACCATCGTCACCGGCGTGACACCTTGATCTCCATCGTAGCATCGTTGTCGTCTCGCCAATCTTATGCTTCCACGACTATCGCTACCGCTTAGTGATAAAGTAAAGCATTACATCGCGATTGCATTGCATACAATAAAGCGACAACCATATGGCTCCTGCCAGTTGCCGATAACTCGGTTACAAAACATGATCATCTCATACAATAAAATTCAGCATCATGTCTTGACCATATCACATCACAACATGCCCTGCAAAAATAAGTTAGACGTCCTCTACTTTGTTGTTGCAAGTTTTACGTGGCTGCTACGGGCTTAAGCAAGAACCAATCTCACCTACGCATCAAAACCACAATGATAGTTTGTCAATTTGACTCCGTTTTAACCTTCGCAAGGACCAGGCGTAGCCACACTCGGTTCAACTAAAGTTGGAGAGACTGTCACCCGCAAGCCAGCTATGTGCAAAGCACGTCGGGAGAACCGGTCTCGCATAAGCGTACGCGTAATGTCGGTCCGGGTCGTCTCGTCCAACAATACTGCCGAACCAAAGTATGACATGCTGGTAGGCAGTATGACTTATATCGTCCACAACTCACTTGTGTTCTACTCATGCATATAACATCAAACCATAAAACATAAGCTCGGATGCCACTGTTGGAGAACGCAGTAATTTCAAAAAATTTCCTACGCACACGCAAGATCATGGTGATGCATAGCAACGAGAGGGGAGAGTGTTGTCCACGTACCCTCGTAGACCGTTCGCTG
This sequence comes from Triticum monococcum, assembly GCA_034509565.1. Lineage (NCBI taxonomy): Eukaryota > Viridiplantae > Streptophyta > Magnoliopsida > Poales > Poaceae > Triticum > Triticum monococcum. The sequence goes on along the minus strand of CM067842.1, from coordinate 705,838,066 downwards.
AAGCGTTATATCAATGCGGTTGATGTAGTCATACATCTTCACGTCCGACCGATCCAAGTACCGAAAGCACGGCACCTCCGAGTTCTGCACACGTTCGGCTCGGTGACGTCCTCGCCTTCTCGATCCAGCAAGAGGGGCGAAGTAGTAGATGAGTTCCGGCAGCACGACGGCGTGGTGACGGCGTTGGTGAAGAACAATCTTCGCAGGGCTTCGCCTAAGCACTACGAAAACTATGACAGATGATAAACTAGAGGATACAGGGTTGCCGGCACACGGCTTGGTGTTTCTTGATGTGTCTTTGGTGCTAGCCCTGCCCCTCTATTTATATCTTGAGCCCTGGGGTCGAAACTTGGAGTAAAAGCCTCCACAAAGTCAGTTTCACCCGAAAGGCAAGAGTCCTTCTCGGACTCCAGGGCCAGACGCCAGGGTTCCCGGCGTCTGGACCCAGACGCCAGGGACCCTGGCGTCTGGCCCCTGGACTCCGCAAAACTTCCTTTTGCGCTTTCCAAAAACCTTGTGGGCTTTCCCCTTTGGCCCAAATAAAGTGTTCTCGTACCCAAACATTTCGGGAAACATCCGGAACCCCTTCCGGTGATTTCCGGAACCCTTCGGGTGACCAAACACTATTATCATATATATCAAACTTTATCTCCGGACCATTCCGGAGTTCCTCGTCATGTCCGTGATCTCATCTCGGACTCCGAACAACATTCGGTCACCAACATACATAACTCACATAGTACTATATCGTCAACGAACATTAAGCGTGCGGACCCTATGGGTTCGAGAACTATGTAGACATGACCGAGACACCTCTCTGGTCAATAACCAATAGCGGGACCTGGATGCCCATATTGGCTCCTACATATTCTACGAAGATCTTTATCGGTCAGACCGCATAACAACATACGTTGTTCCCTTTGTCATCGGTATGTTACTTGCCCGAGATTCGATCGTCGGTATCCAATACCTAGTTTAATCTTGTTACCGGCAAGTCTCTTTACTCGTTCCGTAATACATCATCTCACAACTAACATATTAGTTGTAATTCTTGCAAAGCTTATGTGATGTGCATTACCGAGAGGGCCCAGAGATACCTCTCCGACAATCGAAGTGACAAATCCTAATCTCGAAATACACCAACCCAACATGTACCTTTGGAGACACCTGTAGTGCTCCTTTATAATCACCCAGTTACGTTGTGACGTTTGGTAGCACCCAAAGTGTTCCTCCGGCAAACGGGAGTTGCATAATCTCATAGTCATAGGAACATGTATAAGTCATGAAGAAAGCAATAGCAACATACTAAACGATCGGGTGCTAAGCTAATGGAATGGGTCATGTCAATTAGATCATTCAACTAATGATGTGATCTCGTTAATCAAATAACAACTCTTTTGTCCATGGTTAGGAAACATAACCATCTTTGATTAACGAGCTAGTCAAGTAGAGGCATACTAGTGATACTTTGTTTGTCTATGTATTCACACATGTATTATGTTTCCGGTTAATACAATTCTAGCATGAATAATAAACATTTATCATGATATAAGGAAATAAATAATAACTTTATTATTGCCTCTAGGGCATATTTCCTTCACCCCCTTGCCTCCGTATATAAAGGATCCAAGGGGGGGGGGTGCGGCCGGCCCTAGAGGAGGCGCGCAGGAGGAGTCCTACTCCTACCGGGAGTAGGACTCCCCTCCCTTTCCTTGTCCAAGTAGGAGAGAGGGAAGGAGAGAAGGAAAGGGGGGGCGCCGCCCCTCCCTCCTTGTCCAATTTGGACTAGGGGGAGAGGGGGCGCGCGGCCTGCCCTGGCAGCCCCTTCCTCTTCTCCACTTTAGGCCCATGAGGCCCATTAACCCCCGGGGGGGTTCCGGTAACCCCCCGGTGCTCCGGTTTTATCCGAAACTTCCCCGGAATGCTTCCGGTGTCCGAATATAGTCGTCCAATATATCAATCTTTATGTCTCGACCATTTCGAGACTCCTCGTCATGTCCGTGATCACATCCGGGACTCCGAACTAACTTCGGTACATCAAAATGCATAAACTCATAATAACTGTCATCGTAACGTTAAGCATGCGGACCCTACGGTTCGATAATAATGTAGACATGACTGAGACAAATCTCCGGTCAATAACCAATAGCAGGACCTGGATGCTCATATTGGCTCATACATATTCTACGAATATCTTTATTGGTCAGACCGCATAACAACATATGTTGTTCCCTTTGTCATCGGTATTTTACTTGCCCGAGATTCGATCGTCGGTATCCAATACCTAGTTCAATCTCGTTACCGACAAGTCTCTTTACTCGTTCCATAATACATCATCTCGCAACTAACTCATTAGTTGTAATGCTTGCAAGGCTTATGTGATGTGCATTACCGAGAGGGCCCAGAGATACCTCTCCGACAATCGGAGTGACAAATCCTAATCTCGAAATACGCCAACCCAACATCTACCTTTGGAGACACCTGTAGAGCACCTTTATAATCATCTATTTACGTTGTGACATTTGGTAGCACACAAAGTGTTCCTCCGGCAAACGGGAGTTGCATAATCTCATAGTCATAGGAACATGTATAAGTCATGAAGAAAGCAATAGCAACATACTAAACGATCGGGTGCTAAGCTAATGGGATGGGTCATGTCAATCAGATCATTCACCTAATGATGTGATCCCGTTAATCAAATAACAACTCTTTGTTCATGGTTAGGAAACATAACCATCTTTGATTAACGAGCTAGTCAAGTAGAGGCATACTAGTGACACTTTGTTTGTCTATGTATTCACACATGTATTATGTTTCCGGTTAATACAATTCTAGCATGAATAATAAACATTTATCATGATATAAGGAAATAAATAATAACTTTATTATTGCTTGTAGGGCATATTTCCTTCAGGCGCGGCTGGAGATGCTCTAAGGGACGAATAGGGTCCAGCTGCCGTTTTCTGATTACATGCTCCAGCGCCCTAGAAGCAGAAGTTGCAGCTTGTGTGGAGGGTGTCTCTCTCACGCTGGATTGTAGTTTTTCGAAAAGGGGCGCTTTATTACTTAAAAGGTTTGAGCATTACACCTGACCTCTACATAACTATGATGCACATAGCCAAACAAGTTCTCTCACACAAACGAAAATTAAGAAGGCGAAATATAAAGAAACATGTAGAGTCTGTATAACGCCTAAACGGGAGGTGCCCAATCCTAAGATCATGCTGCCACCCATGTTGGGTAAAAGTATCCCTCGCCGTGTCCTCCAATCGTGTACACACCTTCGTAAACAGGTCTCGATTCTCCAGACGTTGTAGAGAGGACCATAAACGAAGAGTCCCGGTACATCTGTAGATAACCTGCATCAGAAAAGTATTTTATCATTAAACACCTTATCATTTCTACATAGCCAAAGCGATCAAATAACGGCAAGCGCTCCCACTCTAAGAATAGTTCTAAACATGTAATCTATCTCATGTAATCAGTTACCAAATTCATTAGCAACACTACAAGGAGAATACAAGCCAGAAGCTATCTGGATGACTGAACATATAGAACGAGCCAATTTGCATTGAAAGAATAAATGTTGTATTGTCTCATCATGGTGACAAAAGACACATTGTGAATTTCCATGCCAATTTCTCTAAATAAGGTTATCTTTGATAAGAATGACTCTGCGAAGAAGATACCATGCAAAGATTTTATTCTTTAGACGTATCTTCATCTTACAGATCTTCTTGTTATTATCAACTGGCACATCAGACTGGATTAACGCTCTATACATTGAATCCACTGAGAATTGTCTATTCCCATGTAGGTTTCATCGAAATACATCAGACCCATGTCACAAATGCACCGTGGACAACCGCTGGAGCAGGATGTACCATGATTGAAGTCTGGGTCCAATTAAATCTATTCTGAACATCAAATTTGGCGAAAAATTCCATTACCGTGGCGATAGTATCACCCTTGTGACGCACAATGTTGTATAGAGCCGGATATTGTTCTTGGAGTGTGGCATTTCCTAGCCACTTGTCCTCCCAGAATCTAATTTTCGAGCCGTCCTTAATTGAGAAAGATCCATAGGAGAAGAAATATTTCTTCCTAGCCATTAGACCTGACCAAAAGTGAGAATCCCCAGGCTTCCAGTATACTTGAGATATCGCCTTGAAACCCACATATTTCCTTCTCGGGAGGGTTTGCCATACATCATCTTTCGTCAATAATTTAAACAACCATTTACCAAGGAGGGCCCTATTCTTAACCTCAAGGTCATGAATGCCCAACCCGCCTTGGTCTTTGGGACGGCAAACCACACTCCATTTAGCCAGTCGATGTTTCTTTTTCTCGCTATCTCCTTGCCAAAAGAATCTTGATCGAAAATAATCCAATCTATGTAAAACTCTTTTTGGCAATTGGAAGAAGGAAATCATATATAGTACCATGTTACTTAGTACTGAATTTATGAGGACTAATCTTCCACCCAGAGACAGCAGTTTACCTTTCCAACTGCTAAGTCTTTTTTGCAGTCTCTCCTTGACGTGTTTCCATTCAGCATTTGTGAGTCTCTGATAATTTATCGGTATCCCTAAATATGTGATCGGAAACTGGCCCAACTGCATCTGAATAGTTCGGCGTATAGGTGGGAGTCGTCTTGAGCCTCGCCAAAACAAAACAATTCACTTTTGTGAAAACTGATCTTAAGACCTAAGAGTTGCTCGAATGCGGATAAAATTAATTTCAGATTTCTCGCTTTCTCAAGGTCAATGATCCATGAAAAAAATCGTATCGTCGGCATATTGAAGTATAGATTGTAGTTAGCTTCCCTTTGTCTTGGAGACCCAACTACATGCTGTGCGTGGGGCATGATCAGTACTCCGTCGCTACAGTCGTGCTCACGCCACCAAACAGCCCGGTGCACCTGGTCCGGCGGTGGCGGTATGCGACCGATTCCTCGTGGTCGTGGCACGGAGACGGGTCAGGATGGAGACTTTGGCAAAGGCAACAAGATGGTGATCAACACTGATGCAATGCTCCGTTTTAAAAAAAAACACTGATGCAACGCCAAAGCCACTATCACATGTTGAGGAAAAAGACCACCCAGCCATTGGCTAGCCCCGCCATCGGGGTGGACGAAACTTGATGATGGTGTTTTCTCGGAGAAGGATGGCAATGGGGGTACAGGTATGGTTCTCGGAGAGGAACAGGGCCATGTAATTTTGTGAGGCTGCCGCCATTTCCTGATTATATGCTCCAGCGCCCTAGAAGCAGAAGTTACAGCTTGCCCAGAGGGTGTCTCTCTCCCGGTAGAGTGTAACCAGCTTCCCCTTATCCTGGAGACGGATAGCACTGTCGCTGCTACCATGACCAGCGACTCTTCTACGAGTCGGTCGCCTGTCTCGGCCCTTGTCAGCGAGGTTTGACGCTTACTTGCCTCTGGTAGAGACCATACGTTTGCTGTCATTAAAAGAGAGTTGAGCTGATCCTCATAAAAAAAAAGAGCTAAACTAGGTCGCTTCGCTCTTCCCCTTGCACTGCTGTTTCATTGCGTTCGGGGCCATGTGAGATTGTAGTGAGACTTTGTACGGGTGAATCCACCTAATCAATAAAATCTCCCCACTTAAAAAAAAGGTTTCAGCTCCGGTCCATCCGGTACCAATCCGATGGCTGCAATTTGCTAACCTCATATGGCCCTGTTTGGGACCGCTTGTTCACGGGGTGAATCAAGCGCGAGACTGTTGTGCCGGCCTAGGTTCCTGCATAGGCTTGTTAGTTTTTCTCCTTTGTTTTTCCAGTCGTTTGTTCTTTTAGTTTATTATCTATTGCTCAAATTTTTGAAAAGAATCTAAAAATGCATGTATTCCAAAACGAAAATTTGACAAAAAATAAATAAATCATGAATTTTTAAAATATTGACATGATATAACAAAATGTTAGCATAGTTTTAAAAAATGTTGATAACTTTCAATAAATATGTTCATGACAATTAAAACATGTTCCAAAATTCAAAAGTTTGTATGCGAGTCCATTTCAAAATAGTTTATACAATGTAGAAAAAAATGCTTGCATAATGTAAAACTATTTTTTGTACGATTAAAAAATGTGTTACATTTAAGAAAACGTTTATACATTTAAAAAAATCTCTGTGTAGTTTAGAAAATGTTTATTTCCATTAAAACAATGTACTTTACATTTTAAGAAATATCCACATGTTTCAAAAATATGTCCGTAAATTTTAGTAAATGTTCATACAATGTGAAAAAAATCCACGTAGCTTAAAAACTATTTATTATCATTAAAAATATACAGCACATATTTAAAAAATGTTACCGTGTATTCGAAAAAGTATCCACAACATGTATTTAAAAAATATACATCATATATTTAGAAAATTTCGAACACATGCCAAAGAAAAGTTTCACGTATGTGCTAAAAATGTACATATTTTGAAAAAATAGACATGCTTTAAAAAACAAAACCGATAGAAAACGACAAATAAATAAAAAGAAAAGCAAAGACACAAAGAAATCAAAGAATTACGAAGAGAGAGAAAACAAAAAAGTCAGTGAAAAAACAAAGAAGACTGAAATATAATGAAGAAAACCCGAAGAAAAGTGATGAAAAAACAAAATAAGATGAAGAAAGAAAAACCAAAGAAAGCCGGTAGAAATGAAAGAAAACAAAACATTGCAGAGCGAACCTATAGGGACACAAGCAGCAGCGAGCGACCTACACTAATTGGCCGGTCTGATAGTCGCTTCGTCTGTAAGCTAGGAATCAGTATGGACAAGACATAGCTCTGGCTTTGTTCAACAACAAAAGAAGCAACTTTCTCCTCTCAAACAGGAAACTCATTTTACAGCTTTTACCCTCGTGTTTTTTTTAAATCCATTTGGCACTTTATTGCTGGTTTAAAATAGTTACATCCTTCAACCATGCGGGAGAAGAAAGTTAGGAGGGTCATCATCCCACCAATACATCAAATTCAAATCATAAGCATGTCTAAGCAAGAAATGGTGCCAAATTATTGGCTTCCTGGGGGAGATTCTTGAAGCGATTGAAGGGACATCGTGTGCCAATTGGAAGCAGTCTGCAAGTATTTTAGGGTGGCCAACGTTTTCTTTTTAGGCATGGAAATTTATATTGGTGTGATGATGGAAAATTTAATTTGCAAGCTCGACAATTTTAAAAAAATAATACTAGTAAACTAATACGAATTTATCATGCTCGCCAACTAAACTGGCCATCCTCAATAATTTATCATGAAAAACATTTAATTTGTAATGGTAAAAAATCTGAGGCCGCTGATCCCCTTATTTGGGCCTCCCACGGACTGGAGAAACCAGAGTAGCCCTCAACTCTGGAGTTATTTACCTGCCTCCTCCCCCGCAATTTTTTTTACCTGCCTCCTGTCATCAAACAAAATTGCCTAAAAAAGATAAAACAAAAGGGTTTCGCCGCCGCTGGAGCTCGAGCCACATCGCCGCCATTGAAAATCGGCCCCTCCTCGTCGCCTGTGGAGGCTCGTCCTTCCTTCCACGAGCCGGCCCAGCTTCACGGCGCCTGACCCGCCTCGTACGTCCGCCGGCTGTACAAGATCCCGCCGTTGAACCGAAGCCCGCGAGACGAGCAGCCAAGGCACCCAAGCTGACGCTGGCCTGCCTCTTGTGCTGCCCAAAAGGAAGGTAAGTTGCCTTCTTGTACTATCTTTAGATCTGCACGATTTTGGTGGAGGAAATAGAATAATTTGAAATGGACTGGAGTTGTGCAATGGATTAACTACTTTGATTCAAGTTTTCGTCTTCCTGCGGCTGGATTGGATTACGATTTTTTTTTACGCGTATCGGGTTACGAAATTCAAAGAAAATATTGGAAAGGTTGCATAAAATCTATTAGATAAATATAATGTTCTATGCTGTCTGTATAGATGGTGACTATTAGACGGCCAATTGAAGTCATACTAGATCCTTTAAACGGGTTTTAAACAAAGGTTGTATACTTGAACACCAAAATTGTACACACCTAATCAAGAAGTTGACCCGCCGAAGTAAAGTTTCCAATTAGATGGTCGCATGTAATCTGCTCCATTGCCCCCCACCAGCCTTTTTCTGTTACAAACCCTCCCTACATGTTTGCATTGTCTCTTCTAGACAGACAAGAGGAAATCTTTAAAATGAGGAAGCATATCATTTGTGTGGCTGCATATACGACTTCTATGGTGTTTTGGCTGGTCTAGGTTAAGTAGTACAAGAGAACATGTTACATCTTGTCCAATGTAATTTAAGGCCTAGGTCTGACTACCTTAATCCCAGTGCACTACAACCTGCGCCAAAAAAGATGGGGTATAAGTGAGCTCCTTTCTTCAGTTGTGATTGTGGTAAACCCTACATGTATGTTTTGGGGGAGCAAAATACAGTTGGACATCAGGTGTAACAATGCAAACGCCTTTTCATGTCAGCACTCCATGCTATAGTTGGTAGCTGGTAATTGAGCTAAGAAATGATGCTATTCGGCCAGCTTCTTTCGGGCCCCCAACCAAAAAATTATCATTGTTGGTGTCTCAAGCAACCCTAACATAAGGCCATTATTAGCGTTCCTGATTAGTTTCTCGGCTATAGTTTTATATTGTTGCTTCACTACTTATGACCCCACATTTTGCCCTATTGTTTTACTTTCTAAAAGAAAGTTCTGCTCCAGTCTTGAAAAAGATGCGGAAAGCTAAGAGAGGTGGTGATCATCTCACTAGAAGCTTTCCTAAGAGTAGAAAAGCTTCCAAGAATGAATCATTGGTCTCAGGTATGCTAGATCTTCCTCTTTTGTGCTACGTCTCCCCCCCCCTCCCGCCACCCACACACACGCACACATTTTCAGAGCTTTATTTGATTATTCACAGTTGCCTTAATGTTTTATTTCCTTCAACTAGGTCGCTTCCTTGGGGACTGTGATCAAGGTGTTCGGTCCAGGCTCAGTGATGGGCTAATATCATATTTGTCTAGAAGTGTCGCCTCTATTACTTTGTGCAATGGTGATTATGTGTGCTTAGTATTCTTAGTTTTCCAACAAAATATATTGAAACACAACCAGATATAAATGATTTAAATTGCGATCTTCTGTAGGAGACACAGTCTTATTTTCATGCTCGGGCATAGCTATGGAACGCCAGGGGCGCCACCTTACAAGGTTTCTGACTTCTGCAAGTTTGGTTAGAGCTCTCAATGGTACGAATAAAGACCATGATGACTTGAAGGTTGGCGCTAACAATCATCCTTTACTGATTTGCTTACTTCTGATAATTGTGTGCTTATTTCTGGCCTTACCTTTTTCTAGATTGAAGTGCGCCATGAAGGCAATGAAGTTTATATGGGGTGGATGGCTGAATTTGATTTAGATCGCAACTTTGCTGTTGTCAATGTCCATGCGTTCCTTGAAAATGTTCAGGTTGGATCTTTCCAACCTGCACTAGAAATTCTGCCCCATGGTGAGCTATTAATAGTTATAGGGCGTGGTGTCTCTGGTGAAATAATGACCAAGAATGTGGAATTTAATGGTGATTCAAGGGTATCCGAGGATGATGAAGATCTTGATTGTAAAATCTCAGAGGTAGACTTGCATGACGATATGCGCATTTTATTTATGCATGGAGGCAATAAGAAGGGATTTATGAGAGAAGTATATTTCTCGTCCCTTAACTCTTTCAAGAGTATAGAAATGGTCCCTCAACTAGAAAACCAGCAAAATTTGGTCCCTTAACTATTCAAACCAAATAAATTTAGTCCCTCATACCGCTTTGACTGTTTTTTTCTGACGTGGAGTGGTTTTGACTAAAACTAGATACATCCTATAGGCTGGGCCGTCACATCAGCGTGTACAAATGTGCAGGGTCTCACATGTCAGCCTCAGGAAGAAAGAATAATAGCTTAAAATAAAATGTATGCCACATGTTTCGAACTTAATACCGGAAGCAGGCCAGATCAGTAGGTAACCACCATACCACGGATACTATGTAGTATTACACAGACAAGTATAAAATCTTTTGTAGTTTTGCACATATTAAGCATGTTCGTTGTACAATGATATTAACTCATTTAAAAGTGATTTATTTTTTTCAGTTTCAGTCCTCTGCACATATATTTTTTTCTGTACTCATGTGCACAATGAAGTAGCTATATTTTCTGCGTGTCTTTTATTTTTTTACACCACATACTGTTCAAATTTCGACCACTAACAGGCTGGTCCCACAGTTCCAAACAACAACCAGTCCACGTCAGCAAATAATCAACCAAAGTGGTATGAGGGACTAAACTTATCCGGTTTTAAAAATTGAGGGACTACAGTTTGCTGGTTTTGGAGTTGAGGGATCATTTCTATACTTCCGAAAAAATTGAGGGACAAAAAATATACTTATCCCCAATAAGAATGGTTTTTTATTTTTTATTTAACTGTTTTTCTATACAACTTCATTTTGTTCAAATTTAACCCTTCTTGCCTGTCACCTTTGTTGTGTTATTAGGCTTGGGACGGTGGGCCACTTCTTTCTGTTGATGGGAAGGTTGTTGGCATGAACCTTTTTCTGACTACTAGAAAAGCCGTTTTCCTACCATGGGGCACAATTCTCAAGCATCTGGAGCATTACTGGACATCTCAGCAAAAGAAGATTGGTCTTGCACGGTCAAAAACTTCGAAGGTTTACAGGTATGTCTATCGATGTATGTCCTTGTGTTCACCGGCTGTATTCTACGTTAGCTCTTCTCATAAAAGAGATAATAAGGCAAGCCTTTTTGCGTGCTAGACAACATATGCATGCAATAATCTGGATCATTCGCTGTTGTTCCTTAGCCTATTTGTCATCTAAGCTTTGCAGTTTACAATGTTTACTTTTAATATTAACTTGTTTCTTGGCCAGCTCAACCAAAATATTTGCCAACCTTTGGCATATATGATGTATCACAGATTCACAATTGTCTTGTACTAAGATTAGTCATATTTCTTGTGCCAATGTTGAAAACTTTATGTTTTATTGGAATGTGCATTATGATCATGTCATTTTTCATACGACTTGGGGTCCTATATCTATCTTATTCCTTGCCTATGATTCTACCCATGTAGGTTTTGGGACCATTTTGCGTATTAATGCACTGGTCTGGTCCATTTTACATTTTGGTTAGTAATCAACTAGTCATTTTTATGTCCGGCAGGTTTGCAGTAAGACCCACATGTGTGAAATCTAACAGCCATCCAGAAGGTGAGCACACAGGCACTCCTCGGGACTGCTCAACATTGTGGTATTCTGCAAATTGTTGCAGTTTGTAATGGCATTTATTTAGAAGCTGCAAATCTAGTGTTTACATTTGTATTATTGTATATCAACTAGTCTAGCCTTTTCACTTGTACCCTTATATTGTTAGATCTTATCCATTAGTATTATGTACACTACATTCTTGGGTATGTTCATCCATGCTTCTAATAACGTTAGCTGTTGCTCAGGTTGTTATCATGATTTAATTATTGTTACATGCTAATCATGTGGAGAACTTATGTGAATTTATTTTTCATATATACTATTAGTATATGTTAGTGCTGACAACTTGATCTTGTTGCAGCAGTACATGGAGATTTACTCAACCAGGAGCAGTTAGATCTAGACTCCATGGGTTACCCTAAGTTACCATCCTTCATGTTAGGAGGTGTGTCAGTGCTTCTAAATTTGCTGACCTTTTACAGCAACCATGTACCACTAACAACTATTCTACAATGTATATTTCTCCAGCTGGCATGATTTTAGTTGATACTTTTGAAGAGACTTTTGGCGACATACATGGTGAAGGTGTCTGGAGAAAATTTAGTAAAAGTGCTTCTAACATAAATCGCAATGTTGTCGCACTGGCTTCATTTAATGGTGATTTTACAGAATTGTGCCATTTACTATTTCATCTCTGTTTTGATTACAACTAGCTAATAGCCAGAATCATGGTATGCAGGAGAAAAGAGGTATTTTGCATGCACGGGTTTTTTTATTGAATGGAATGGATCTACGGTAATTTTGACATCAGCAAGCTTGGTTAGAAATTCTGGTGATGAGAACAAGATTGTTGAAAACTTGAGGGTTGGCGCTCCTTGTTCTGTGGCCGCTGTTCTTTTAAGGTGATGCTTAAGTCTCATCACTGTATTATTTGCAGATTGAAGTGTTGCTTAACAACCAATATAGAGAAGGGACATTACTACATTATAGTCTACATTACAACGTTGCTCTAGTCAGTGTGAAGGATTACCCTGCTCTTCGTCCATCAAATACTCTGCTTCGTTGGAAAAAGGATTTTAAGGTAGTAGCTGTAGGGCGTTGCTTCAAATCAGGCATGTTAATGGCTACTAGCGGGGATATGGTTTCCTGGACAGGCACACTCGATCGCGATTTCCTCGTAACTTCCACGTGTAAAATCACTAAGGCAATCCTGTATTTTTTTATTCCTATTTTTTCGTGGTGATAATAAATACTCCTCTGTTTTTTTACAAGGCATATTTTGATTGTCCAAAAGCGAGGTTTGACTGTAAATGCCCCTTATTTTGTTGGCAGTTAACATGGTCATGAGAAAGTACTTTGGAATATGAATCATTTTTTTTTCAAAACCTAGATATTACTGGATTAATCCGTGGTCAAAGCTTGAATTTGGACAGACAAAATATGCCTTGTATTTCTGGAAAAGGGAAGTATAGTTGCGTAGGAACGAGTGGGCTAGCAATATATATTTGGAAAACAAAAATCACAGCTTGTTCATGTCAACTTGCTAGGCTGGGATTGGAGGCCCTCTTGTTAGTCTTGATGGGGATGTTATTGGCATGAACTTCTATGATAAGAGAATAGGGACCCCTTTCCTGTTATTGGTGGACACTTACAAAATTCTAGCATCGTTTGAGACAAAAAGGTATTCAAGTACATATCACATAAGTTCTTTTCTAAATATTTTAAGAAGCTTGCTGAAGCATGATCTTATTATTGCTATGTTTGACAGTGAACTTGGTGAAGTTGGCAATGATAGTGATCCCTCTGGAGCGCTTTTCTGGAAAATGGATGAAGATAACAAAACTAAGTTAAACAGGTTGGTATTCTGATGCATATTAAGCTGGGGTTAAGTTTTGGACAAATTATTTCATTGAATTGAACTGCAGGTGGCCTGTGCCCATGCCTCGCTGGCGCAATCCTGGCTATGTGGATGAGGATAAATCTGATGATGATGATGAGGTCTTTGATCATAAATCTGGCCGCGCGCCGCCTATGGACGGTTACTTCAAGGGAAAGAAACTCATGCTCTTTAGATGCAGTCACGCCCTTGATTGGTCACACAATCTCCATATTATTGCTTGTTTTGGATGGCAGAAGTAACATGTGGCTTGTTGAAGTCTTATTTGTTAGGAAGAGGTAGATGCCGATGTGTTCTCCCCCGGGATATATCAGGGAGGAACCAAGGCCATAGGGGATGTTTTTTTCAGATCATGTAAGAGAGAACACTCACGCACAACCACATTAGGAATATCATGCAGGACTTACAATGTTACACCTTCTCGGTGGTTCGAACCTCGATAAACAAAGTCTTAATCCTTGTTGCGATTTCATAGTGTTATAACCCTTAGTCGAATATCTCAAATTTGTCTGAGAGATCTTCACTCGTCGACAATTGGCGCAAGTAGGGGTCATGGCTTCGTATCTCCTTCAACCCGTCTTCATCACCATGCCCACGAGCGCAACGCGGCAACCGGTTTCTCTTGGCATGACTGTTAAACACGTTAGATATTGTACAGGGAGTTAGTTAATATCTCTTATCCCTTCGTAGTCATTATCTCGTGTAACAACTTGTATCTATTTGATGTATCCCAGTGCGCCCGTTGTGCCCTAGTGGCCGAGTATATATATACGTCCTGAGGCCACCCTTTGGGTTGTGCCGATCCAATTCTTCTTCTTTCTAGTTTCACATGGTATCAGGCCATCTCGCGTAATTGCTCGATGGGTTCCCCTTCCGCCGGCGCCATGACTTCCTCTGCTATGACCTCGCTGTCTCTGCCGGCCTCTCTCTCGGCGCCATCCACCTCCTCTGGCCCTCCTTCCGCTAGCCTCATTACAGCGCCATCGCCAACGTCACAGGCTATGTTGATGGCACCTCTCCTACACCTCCTCGGCTGCTTCCACCTGATAACAAGGGGGAACGAGCGGTCAATCCTGAATATGCGACTTGGTACCGGCAGGACCAGATCGTTCTTAGCTACCTACTTGCATCTCTCACCGACGACGTGCTCATGCAGGTCATCAGCTTTGACACTTCTCGTGCTATCTGGGCACATCTTGAGGAGATGTATTCTGCTCATTGCCGCGCTAGTGTTGCCCTATTTAACGTGAATGCGGCCGTCTCTAGAGCGTATCCCCAAAACGATAGCGGTAAATCAGTAAGAGACATCATAGATCGTACCATATCTACTAAAGTATGATTACGACGTTCAGACACACCATTAAACTATGGTGTTCCGGGTGGCGTGAGTTGCGAAACTATTCCACAATTTTTCAAATGTACACCAAACTTGTAACTCAAATATTCTCCTTCACGATCAGATCGTAGAAACTTTATTTTCTTGTTATGATGATTTTCAACTTCACTCTGAAATTCTTTGAACTTTTCAAATGTTTCAGACTTATGTTTCATTAAGTAGATATACCCATATCTGCTTAAGTCATCTGTGAAGGTGAGAAAATAACGATATCCGCCACGAGCCTCAATATTCATCGGACCACATACATTTGTATGTATGATTTCCAACAAATCTATTGCTCTCTCCGTAGTACCGGAGAACGGTGTTTTAGTCATCTTGCCCATGAGGCACGGTTCGCAAGTACCAAGTGATTCATAATCAAGTGGTTCCAAAAGTCCATCAGTATGGAGTTTCTTCATGCGCTTTACACCGATATGACCTAAACGGCAGTGCCACAAATAAGTTGCACCATCATTATCAACTCTGCATCTTTTGGCTTCAACACTATGAATATGTGTGTCACTACTATCGAGATTCAACAAAAATAGACCACTCCTTAAGGGTGCATGACCATAAAAGATATTACCCATATAAATAGAACAACCATTATTCTCAGATTTAAATGAATAACTGTCTCGCATCAAACAAGATCCAGATATAATGTTCATGCTTACTGCTGGCACCAAATAAAAATTATTTAGGTCTAATATTAATCCCGGAGGTAGATGTAGAGGTAGCGTGCCGACCACGATCATATCGACTTTGGAACCGTTTCCCACGCGCATCGTCACCTCGTCCTTAGCCAATCTTCGCTTAATCCGTAGTCCCTGTTTCGAGTTGCAAATATTAGCAACAGAACCAGTATCAAATACCCAGGTGCTACTGCGAGCATTAGTAAGGTACACATCAATAACATGTATATCGCATATACCTTTGTTCACCTTGCCATCCTTCTTATCCGCCAAATACTTGGGGCAGTTCCGCTTCCAGTGACCAGTCTGCTTGCAGTAGAAGCACTCAGTTTCAGGCTTAGGTCCAGACTTGGGTTTCTTCTCTTGAGCAGCAACTTGTTCGCCGTTCTTCTTGAAAGTTCCCCTTCTTCTTCCCTTTGCCCTTTTTCTTGAAACTAGTGGTCTTGTTGACCATCAACACTTGATGCTCCTTCTTGATTTCCACCTCCGCAGATTTCAGCATTGCGAAGAGCTCGGGAATAGCCTTATTCATCCTTTGCATATTATAGTTCATCACGAAGCTCTTGTAGCTTGGTGGCAGTGATTGCAGAATTCTCTCTATGACGCAATCATCTGGAAGATTAACTCCCAATTGAATCAAGTGATTATTATACCCAGACATTTTGAGTATATGCTCACTGACAGAACTGTTCTCCTCCATCTTGCAGCTATAGAACTTATTGGAGACTTCATATCTCTCAATCCGGGCATTTGCTTGAAATATTAACTTCAACTCCTGGAACATCTCATATGCTCCATGACGTTCAAAACGTCGTTGAAGTCCCGATTCTAAGCCGTAAAGCATGGCACACTGAACTATCGAGTAGTCATCAGTTTGCTCTGCCAGACGTTCATAACATCTGGTGTTGCTCCAGCAGCAGGCCTGGCACCCAGCGGTGCTTCCAGGACGTAATTCTTCTGTGCAGCAATGAGGATAATTTTCAAGTTACGGACCCAGTCCGTGTAATTGCTACCATCATCTTTCAAGTTTGCTTTCTCAAGGAACGCATTAAAATTCAACGGAACAATAACACGAGCCATCTATCTACAATCAAACATAAATAAGCAAGATACTATCAGGTACTAAGTTTCATGATAAATTTAGGTTCAATTAATTTACTAAAAGAACTCCCACTTAGATAGACATCCCTCTAATCCTCTAAGTGATTACGTGATCCAAATCAACTAAACCATGTCCGATCATCACGTGAGATGGAGTAATTTCATTGGTGAACATCATTATGTTGATCATATCTACTATATGATTCACGCTCGACCTTTCGGTCTCCGTGTTCCGAGGCCATATCTGTATATGCTTGGCTCGTCAAGTATAACCTGAGTATTCCGCGTGTGCAACTGTTTTGCACCCGTTGTATTTGAACGTAGAGCCTATCACACCCGATCATCACGTGGTGTCTCAGCACGAAGAACTTTCGCAACGGTGCAAACTCAGGGGGAACACTTCTTGATAATTAGTGAGAGATCATCTTATAATGCTACCGTCAATCAAAGCAAGATAAGATGCATAAAAGATAAACATCACATGCAATCAATATAAGTGATATGATATGGCCATCATCATCTTGTGCTTGTGATCTCCATCTTCGAAGCACCGTCGTGATTACCATCATCACCGGCACGACACCTTGATCTCCATCGTAGCATCGTTGTCGTCTCGCCAATCTTATGCTTCCATGACTATCGCTACCGCTTAGTGATAAAGTAAAGCATTATAGCGCGATTGCATTGCATACAATAAAGCGACAACCATATGGCTCCTGCCAGTTGCCGATAACTCGGTTACAAAAGATGATCATCTCATACAATAAAATTTAGTATCATGTCCTGACCATATCACATCACAACATGCCCTGCAAAAACAAGTTAGACGTCCTCTACTTTGTTGTGGCAAGTTTTACGTGGCTGCTACAGGCTTAAGCAAGAACCAATCTTACCTACGCATCAAAACCACAACGATAGTTTGTCAAGTTGGTATTGTTTTGACCTTCGCAAGGACCGGGCGTAGCCACACTCGGTTCAACTAAAGTTGGCGAAACTGTCACCCGCAAGCCACCTCTGTGCAAAGCACGTGGGGAGAACCGGTCTCGCGTAAGCGTACGCGTAATGTTGGTCCGGGCCGCTTCGTCCAACAATACCGCCGAACCAAAGTATGACATGCTGGTAAGCAGTATGACTTATATCGCCCACAACTCACTTGTGTTCTACTCGTGCATATAACATCAACATCTAAAACCTAGGCTCTGATACCACTGTTGGGGAACGTAGTAATTTCAAAAAATTTCCTACGCACACGCAAGATCATGGTGATGCATAGCAACGAGAGGGGAAGAGTGTGATCTACGTACCCTTGTAAATCGATGCGGAAGCGTTGACGCAACATAGAGGAAGTAGTCGTACGTCTTTCCGATCCGACCGATCCAAGCACCGTTACTCCGGCACCTCCGAGTTCTTAGCACACGTACAGCTCGATGACGCTCCCTGGGCTCCGATCCAGCAAAGCTTCGGGGATGAGTTTCGTCAGCACAACGGCGTGGTGACGATGATGATATTCTACCGATGCAGGGCTTCGCCTAAGCGCTACAACGATATGACCGAGGTGGAATATGGTGGAGGGGGGCACCGCACACGGCTAAGAAACGATCACGAAGATCAACTTGTGTGTTCTAGGGTGCCCCCTGTTGGGGAACGCAGTAATTTCAAAAAATTTCCTACGCACACGCAAGATCATGGTGATGCATAGCAACGAGAGGGGAGAGTGTTGTCCACGTACCCTCGTAGACCGTTCGCGGAAGCGTTATATCAACGCGGTTGATGTAGTCGTACGTCTTCACGTCCGACCGATCCAAGTACCGAAAGCACGGCACCTCCGAGTTCTGCACACGTTCGGCTCGGTGACGTCCTCGCCTTCTCGATCCAGCAAGAGGGGCGAAGTAGTAGATGAGTTCCGGCAGCACGACGGCGTGGTGACGGCGTTGGTGAAGAACAATCTCCGCAGGGCTTCGCCTAAGCACTACGAAAACTATGACAGATGATAAACTAGAGGAGACAGGGTTGCCGGCACACGGCTTGGTGTTTCTTGATGTGTCTTTGGTGCTAGCCCTGCCCTGTTGGGGAACGTAGTAATTTCAAAAATTTTCCTACGCACACGCAAGATCATGGTGATGCATAGCAACGAGGGGGAGAGTCTGATCTACGTACCCTTGTAGATCGCAACGGAAGCGTTGACACAACGTAGAGGAAGTAGTCGTACGTCTTCTTCCCGATCCGACCGATCCAAGCACCGTTACTCCGGCACCTCCGAGTTCTTAGCACACGTTCAGCTCGATGACGATCCTCGGGCTCCGATCCAGCAAAGCGTCGAGGAAGAGTTCCGTCAGCACGACGGCGTGGTGACGATCTTGATGTACTACCGACGCAGGGCTTTCGCCTAAGCACTACAACGGTATGATCGAGGTGGAATTTGGTGGCAGGGGGCACCGCACACGGCTAAGGAACGATCTCAAGGATCAACTTGTGTGTCTAGAGGTGCCCCCTGCCCCCGTATATAAAGGTTTCCAGGGGGAGGGCTGGCCGGCCAAGCAGTGGAGGCGCAGGAGGAGTCCTACTCCTACCGGGAGTAGGACTCCCCCCCCCAATCCTATTCCTAATAGGACTCCCAAGTGGAAAGAGTGGGAGAGAGGTGGCCGGCCACCTCTCCTAGTCCTAATAGGACTAGGGGAGGGGGTGGCGCGCAGCCCACCTTGGGCTGCCCCTTTCACCTTTCCACTAAGGCCCAATAAGGCCCATTTGGTTCCCGGGGGTTCCGGTAACCTCCCGGTACTCCGGTAAAATTCCCGATTTCACCCGGAACACTTCCGATGTCCAAACATAGGCTTCCAATATATCAATCTTTATGTCTCGACCATTTCGAGACTCCTCGTCATGTCCGTGATCACATCCGGGACTCCGAACAACCTTCGGTACATCAAAATGCATAAACTCATAATAACTGTCATCATAACGTTAAGCGTGCGGACCCTACGGTTCGAGAACAATGTAGACATGACCGAGACACGTCTCCGGTCAATAACCAATAGCGGGACCTGGATGCCCATATTGGCTCCTACATATTCTACGAAGATCTTTATCGGTCAGACCGCATAACAACATACGTTGTTCCCTTTGTCATCGGTATGTTACTTGCCCGAGATTCGATCGTCGGTATCCAATACCTAGTTCAATCTCGTTACTGGCAAGTCTCTTTACTCGTTCCGTAATACATCATCTCACAACTAACATCTTAGTCATAATGCTTGCAAGGCTTATGTGATGTGTATTATCGAGAGGGCCCAGAGATACCTCTCCGACAATCGGAGTGACAAACCCTAATCTCGAAATACGCCAACCCATCATCTACCATTGGAGACACCTGTAGTACTCCTTTATAATCACCCAGTTATGTTGTGACGTTTGGTAGTACCCAAAGTGTTCCTCAGGCAAACGGGAGTTGCATAATCTCATAGTCATAGGAACATGTATAAGTCATGAAGAAAGCAATAGCAACATACTAAACGATCGGGTGCTAAGCTAATGGAATGGGTCATGTCAATCAGATCATTCAACTAATGATGTGACCTCGTTAATCAAATAACAACTCTTTGTTCATGGTTAGGAAACATAACCATCTTTGATTAACGAGCTAGTCAAGTAGAGGCATACTAGTGACACTCTGTTTGTCTATGTATTCACACATGTATTATGTTTCCGGTTAATACAATTCTAGCATGAATAATAAACATTTATCATGATATAAGGAAATAAATAATAACTTTATTATTGCCTCTAGGGCATATTTCCTTCAGTCTCCCACTTGCACTAGAGTCAATAATCTAGATTACACAGTAATGATTCTAAGACTCATGGAGCCCTGGTGCTGATCATGTATTGCTCGTGGAAGAGACTTAGTCAACGGGTCTGCAACATTCAGATCCGTATGTATCTTGCAAATCTCTATGTCTCCCACCTGGACTAGATCCCGGATGGAGTTGAAGCGTCTCTTGATGTGTTTGGTCCTTTTGTGAAATCTGGATTCCTTTGCTAAAGCAATTGCACCAGTATTGTCACAAAAGATTTTGATTGGACCCGATGCACTAGGTATGACACCTAGATCGGATATGAACTCCTTCATCCAGACTCCTTCGTTCGCTGCTTCCGAAGCAGCTATGTACTCCGCTTCACATGTAGATCCCGCTACGACGCTTTGTTTAGAACTGCACCAACTGACAGCTCCACCGTTTAAAGTAAACACGTATCCGGTTTGCGATTTAGAATCGTCCGGATCAGTGTCAAAGCTTGCATCAACGTAACCTCTTACGGTGAGCTCTTTGTCACCTCCATATACGAGAAACATATCCTTAGTCCTTTTCAGGTATTTCAGGATGTTCTTGATCGCTTTCCAGTGATCCACTCCTGGATTACTTTGGTACCTCCCTGCTAAACTTATAGCAATGCACACATCAGGTCTGGTACACAGCATTGCATACATGATTGAGCCTATGGTTGAAGCATAGGGAACATCTTTCATTTTCTCTCTATCTTCTGTAGTGGTCGGGCATTGAGTCTGACTCAACTTCACACCTTGTAACACAGGCAAGAACCCTTTCTTTGCTTGATCCATTTTGAACTTCTTCAAAATCTTGTCAAGGTATGTGCTTTGTGAAAGTCCAATTAAGCGTCTTGATCTATCTCTATAGATCTTTATGCCTAATATGTAAGCAGCTTCCCCGAGGTCTTTCATCGAAAAACTTTTATTCAAGTATCCCTTTATGCTATCCAGAAATTCTATATCATTTCCAATCAGCAATATGTCATCCACATATAATATCAGAAATGCTACAGAGCTCCCACTCACTTTCTTGTAAATACAGGCTTCTCCAAAAGTCTGTATAAAGCCAAATGCTTTGATCACACTATCAAAGCGTTTATTCCAACTCCGAGATGCTTGCACCAGTCCATAAATGGATCGCTGGAGTTTGCACACTTTGTTAGCTCCCTTTGGATCGACAAAACCTTCCGGTTGCATCATATACAACTCTTCTTCCAGAAATCCATTCAGGAATGCAGTTTTGACATCCATCTGCCAAATTTCATAATCATAAAATGCGGCAATTGCTAACATGATTCTGACAGACTTAAGCATCGCTACGGGTGGGAAGGTCTCATCGTAGTCAACCCCTTGAACTTGTCGAAAACCTTTTGCGACAAGTTGAGCTTTATAGACAGTAATATTACCGTCAGCGTCAGTCTTTTTCTTGAAGATCCATTTATTCTCAATTGCTTGCCGATCATCGGGCAAGTCAACCAAAGTCCATACTTTGTTCTCATACATGGATCCCATCTCAGATTTCATGGCTTCAAGCCACTTTGCGGTATCTGGGCTCACCATCGCTTCTTCATAGTTCATAGGTTCATCATGATCTAGTAGCATGACTTCCAGAATTGGATTACCGTACCACTCTGGTGCGGATCTCACTCTGGTTGATCTACGTGGTTCAGTAGTATCTTGTCCTGAAGTTTCATGATCATCATCATTAGCTTCCTCACTAATTGGTATAGGTGTCGCAGAAACAGTTTTCTGTGATGTACTATTTTCCAATAAGGGAGCAGGTACAGTTACCTCGTCAAGTTCTACTTTCCTCCCACTCACTTCTTTCGAGAGAAACTCCTTCTCTAGAAATGATCCATTCTTAGCAACGAATGTCTTGCCTTCGGATCTGTGATAGAAGGTGTACCCAACAGTCTCCTTTGGGTATCCTATGAAGACACATTTCTCCGCTTTGGGTTCGAGCTTATCAGGTTGAAGCTTTTTCACATAAGCATCGCAGCCCCAAACTTTAAGAAACGACAACTTTGGTTTCTTGCCAAACCATAGTTCATAAGGCGTCGTCTCAACGGATTTTGATGGTGCCCTATTTAACGTGAATGCGGCCGTCTCTAAAGCATAACCCCAAAACGATAGCGGTAAATCAGTAAGAGACATCATAGATCGCACCATATCTAGTAAAGTACGATTACGACGTTCGGACACACCATTACGCTGTGGTGTTCCGGGTGGCGTGAGTTGCGAAACTATTCCACAATTTTTCAAATGTACACCAAACTCGTAACTCAAATATTCTCCTCCACGATCAAATCGTAGAAACTTTATTTTCTTGTTATGATGATTTTCAACTTCACTCTGAAATTCTTTGAACTTTTCAAATGTTTCAGACTTATGTTTCATTAAGTAGATATACCCATATCTGCTTCAATCATCTGTGAAGTTGAGAAAATAACGATATCCGCCACGAGCCTCAATATTCATCGGACCACATACATTGGTATGTATGATTTCCAATAAATCTGTTGCTCTCTCCATAGTACCGGAGAACGGTGTTTTAGTCATCTTGCCTATGAGGCACGGTTCGCAAGTACCAAGTGATTCATAATCAAGTGGTTCCAAAAGCCCATCAGTATGGAGTTTCTTCATGCGCTTCACACCGATATGACCTAAACGGCAGTGCCACAAATAAGTTGCACTATCATTATCAACTCTGCATCTTTTGGCTTCTACATTATGAATATGTGTATCACTACTATCGAGATTTAACAAGAATAGACCACTCTTCAAAGGTGCATGACCATAAAAGATATTACTCATATAATAGAACAACCATTATTCTCTGATTTAAATGAATAACCGTCTCGCATTAAACAAGATCCAGATATAATGTTCATGCTCAACACTGGCACCAAATAACAATTATTTAGGTCTAATATTAATCCCGAAGGTAGATGTAGAGGTAGCGTGCCGACCGCGATCACATCGACTTTGGAACCGTTTCCCACGCGCATCGTCACCTCGTCCTTAGCCAATCTTCGCTTAATCTGTAGTCCCTGTTTCGAGTTGCAAATATTAGCAACAAAACCAGTACCAAATACCCAGGTGCTACTGTGAGCATTAGTAAGGTACACATCAATAACATGTATATCGCATATACCTTTGTTCACCTTGCCATCCTTCTTATCCGCCAAATACTTGGGGCAGTTCCGCTTCCAGTGACCAGTCTGCTTGCAGTAGAAGCACTCAGTTTCAGGCTTAGGTCCAGACTTGGGTTTATTCTCCTGAGCAGCAACTTGCTTGCTGTTCTTCTTGAAGTTCCCCTTCTTCTTCCCTTTGCCCTTTTTCTTGAAACTAGTGGTCTTGTTGACCATCAACACTTGATGCTCCTTCTTGATTTCTACCTCCGTAGCTTTCAGCATTGCGAAGAGCTCGGGAATAGACTTGTTCATCCCTTGCATATTATAGTTCATCACGAAGCTCTTATAGCTTGGTGGCAGTGATTGGAGAATTCTATCAATGACGCAATCATCTGGAAGATTAACTCCCATCTGAATCAAGTGATTATTATACCCAGAAATTTTGAGTATATGCTCACTGACAGAACTGTTCTCCTCCATCTTGCAGCTATAGAACTTATTGGAGACTTCATATCTCTCAATTCGGGCATTTGCTTGAAATATTAACTTCAACTCCTGGAACATCTCATATGCTCCATGACGTTCAAAACGTCGTTGAAGTCCCGATTCTAAGCCGTAAAGCATGGCACACTGAACTATCGAGTAGTCATCAGCTTTGCTCTGCCAGACGTTCATAACATCTGGTGTTGCTCCAGCAGCAGGCCTGGCACCCAGCGGTGCTTCCAGGACGTAATTCTTCTGTGCAACAATGAGGATAATCCTCAGGTTACGGACCCAGTCCGTGTAATTGCTACCATCATCTTTCAACTTTGCTTTCTCAAGGAACGCATTAAAATTCAACGGAACAACAGCACGAGCCATCTATCTACAATCAACATAAACAAGCAAGATACTATCAGGTACTAAGTTCATGATAAGTTTAAGTTCAGTTAATCAAATTACTTAAGAACTCCCACTTAGATAGACATCCCTCTAATCCTCTAAGTGATCACGTGATCCAAATCAACTAAACCATAACCGATCATCACGTGAGATGGAGTAGTTTTCAATGGTGAACATCGTTATGTTGATCATATCTACTATATGATTCACGCTCGACATTTCGGTCTCTGTGTTCCGAGGCCATATCTGCATATGCTAGGCTCGTCAAGTTTAACCTGAGTATTCTGCGTGTGCAAAACTAGCTTGTACCCGTTGTAGATGGACGTAGAGCTTATCACACCCGATCATCACGTGGTGTCTGGGCACGACGAACTTTGGCAACGGTGCATACTCAGGGAGAACACTTCTTGATAATTTAGTGAGAGATCATCTTATAATGCTACCGTCAATCAAAGCAAGATAAGATGCATAAAAGGATAAACATCACATGCAATCAATATAAGTGATATGATATGGCCATCATCATCTTGTGCTTGTGATCTCCATCTCCGAAGCACCGTCATGATCACCATCGTCACCGGCGCGACACCTTGATCTCCATCGTAGCATCGTTGTCGTCTCGCCAATCTTATGCTTCCACGACTATCACTACCGCTTAGCAATAAAGTAAAGCATTACATCGCGATTGCATTGCATACAATAAAGCGACAACCATATGGCTCCTGCCAGTTGCCGATAACTTGGTTACAAAACATGATCATCTCATACAATAAAATCAGCATCATGCCTTGACCATATCACATCACAACATGCCCTGCAAAAACAAGTTAGACGTCCTCTACTTTGTTGTTGCAAGTTTTACGTGGCTGCTACGGGCTTAAGCAAGAACTCATCTCACCTACGCATCAAAACCACAACGATAGTTTGTCAAATAGACTCCGTTTTAACCTTCTCAAGGACCGGGCGTAGCCACACTCGGTTCAACTAAAGTTGGAGAGACAGTCGTCCGCAAGCCATCTATGTGCAAAGCACGTCGAGGGAACCGGTCTCGCGTAAGCGTACGCGTAAGGTTGGTCCAGGTCGTCTCGTCCAACAATACCGCCGAACCAAAGTATGACATGCTGGTAGGCAGTATGACTTGTACCGCCCACAACTCACTTGTGTTCTACTCGTGCAAATAACATCAAACCATAAAACCTAGGCTCGGATGCCACTGATGGGGAACGTAGTAATTTCAAAAAATTTCCTACGCACACGCAAGATCATGGTGATGCATAGCAACGAGGGGGAGAGTCTGATCTACGTACCCTTGTAGATCGCAATGGAAGCGTTGACACAACGTAGAGGAAGTAGTCGTACGTCTTCTTCCCGATCCGACCGATCCAAGCACCGTTACTCCGGCACCTCCGAGTTCTTAGCACACGTTCAGCTCGATGACGATCCTCGGGCTCCGATCCAGCAAAGCGTCGAGGAAGAGTTCCGTCAGCACGACGGCATGGTGACGATCTTGATGTACTACCGACGCAGGGCTTCGCGTAAGCACTACAACGGTATGATCGAGGTGGAATTTGGTGGCAGGGGGCACCGCACACGGCTAAGGAACGATCTCAAGGATCAACTTGTGTGTCTAGAGGTGCCCCCTGCCCCCCCCCCAATCCTATTCCTAATAGGACTCCCAAGTGGAAAGAGAGGGAGAGAGGTGGCCGGCCACCTCTCCTAGTCCTAATAGGACTAGGGGAGGGGGGTGGCACGCAGCCCACCTTGGGCTGCCCCTTTCACCTTTCCACTAAGGCCCAATAAGGCCCATTTGGTTCCCGGGGGGTTCCGGTAACCTCCCGGTACTCCGGTAAAATTCCCGATTTCACCCGGAACACTTCCGATGTCCAAACATAGGCTTCCAATATATCAATCTTTATGTTTCGACCATTTCGAGACTCCTCGTCATGTCCGTGATCACATTCGGGACTCCGAACAACCTTCGGTACATCAAAATGCATAAACTCATAATAACTGTCATCGTAACGTTAAGCGTGCGGACCCTACGGTTCGAGAACAATGTAGACATGACCGAGACACGTCTCCGGTCAATAACCAATAGCGGGACCTGGATGCCCATATTGGCTCCTACATATTCTACGAAGATCTTTATCGGTCAGACCGCATAACAACATACGTTGTTCCCTTTGTCATCGGTATGTTACTTGCCCGAGATTCGATCGTCGGTATCCAATACCTAGTTCAATCTCGTTACCGGCAAGTCTCTTTACTCGTTCTGTAATACATCATCCCACAACTAACATCTTAGTTACGATGCTTGCAAGGCTTATGTGATGTGCATTACCGAGAGGGCCCAGAGATACCTCTCCGACAATCGAAGTGACAAATCCTAATCTCGAAATACGCCAACCCAACATGTACCTTTGGAGACACCTGTAGTGCTCCTTTATAATCACCCAGTTACGTTGTGACGTTTGGTAGCACCCAAAGTGTTCCTCCGGCAAACGGGAGTTGCATAATCTCATAGTCATAGGAACATGTATAAGTCATGAAGAAAGCAATAGCAACATACTAAACGATCGGGTGCTAAGCTAATGGAATGGGTCATGTCAATCAGATCATTCAACTAATGATGTGATCTCGTTAATCAAATAACAACTCTTTTGTCCATGGTTAGGAAACATAACCATCTTTGATTAACGAGCTAGTCAAGTAGAGGCATACTAGTGATACTTTGTTTGTCTATGTATTCACACATGTATTATGTTTCCGGTTAATACAATTCTAGCATGAATAATAAACATTTATCATGATATAAGGAAATAAATAATAACTTTATTATTGCCTCTAGGGCATATTTCCTTCATGCCCCTCTATTTATATCTTGAGCCCTGGGGTCGAAACTTGGAGTAAAAGCCTCCACAAAGTTAATTTCACCCGAAAGGCAAGAGTCCTTCTCGGACTCCAGGGCCAAACGCCAGGGTTCCCGGCGTCTGGGTCCAGACGCCGGGAACCCTGGCGTCTGGGTCCAGACGCCGGGAACCCTGGCGTCTGGCCCATGGACTCCGCAAAACCTCCTTTTGCGCTTTCCAAAAACCTTGTGGGCTTTCCCCTTTGGCCCAAATAAAGTGTTCTCGTACCCAAACATTTCAGGAAACATCCGGAACCCCATCCGGTGATTTCGGAACCCTTCCGGTGACCAAACACTATTATCATATATATCAAACTTTATCTCCGGACCATTCCGGAGTTCCTCGTCATGTCCGTGATCTCATCTCAGACTCCGAACAACATTCGGTCACCAACATACATAACTCACATAGTACTATATCGTCAACGAACGTTAAGCATGCGGACCCTACGGGTTCGAGAACTATGTAGACATGACCGAGACACCTCTCTGGTCAATAACCAATAGCGGGACCTGGATGCCCATATTGGCTCCTACATATTCTACGAAGATCTTTATCGGTCAGACCGCATAACAACATACGTTGTTCCCTTTGTCATCGGTATGTTACTTGCCCGAGATTCGATCGTCGGTATCCAATACCTAGTTTAATCTCGTTACCGGCAAGTCTCTTTACTCGTTCCGTAATACATCATCTCACAACTAACATATTAGTTGTAATGCTTGCAAGGCTTATGTGATGTGCATTACCGAGAGGGCCCAAAGATACCTCTCCGACAATCGGAGTGACAAATCCTAATCTCGAAATACGCCAACCCAATATGTACCTTTGGAGACACCTGTAGTGCTCC
The DNA here is from genome assembly GCA_034509565.1 of Triticum monococcum. Classification (NCBI taxonomy): domain Eukaryota; kingdom Viridiplantae; phylum Streptophyta; class Magnoliopsida; order Poales; family Poaceae; genus Triticum; species Triticum monococcum. The sequence continues at coordinate 705,810,161 of CM067842.1, read as the reverse complement.
TTTATAATCACCCAGTTACGTTGTGACGTTTGGTAGCACCCAAAGTGTTCCTCCGGCAAACGGGAGTTGCATAATCTCATAGTCATAGGAACATGTATAAGTCATGAAGAAAGCAATAGCAACATACTAAACGATCGAGTGCTAAGCTAATGGAATGGGTCATGTCAATTAGATCATTCAACTAATGATGTGATCTCGTTAATCAAATAACAACTCTTTTGTCCATGGTTAGGAAACATAACCATCTTTGATTAACGAGCTAGTCAAGTAGAGGCATACTAGTGATACTTTGTTTGTCTATGTATTCACACATGTATTATGTTTCCGGTTAATACAATTCTAGCATGAATAATAAACATTTATCATGATATAAGGAAATAAATAATAACTTTATTATTGCCTCTAGGGCATATTTCCTTCAGTCTCCCACTTGCACTAGAGTCAATAATCTAGATCACATCGCTATGTGATTAACACCAATAGTTCACATCTTTATGTGATTGGTTCACATCTCCATGTGACTAACACCCAAAAGGGTTTACTAGATTCAATAATCTAGTTCACATCGCTATGTGATTAACACCCAAAGAGTGATCATGTTTTGCTTGTGAGAGAAATTTAGTCAACGGGCCTGCCAAATTCAGATCCGTATGTATTTTGCAAAATTCTATGTCTACAATGCTCTGCACGGAGCTACTCTAGCTAATTGCTCCCACTTTCAATATGTATCCAGATTGAGACTTAGAATCATCTGGATCAGTGTCAAAAACTTGCATCGACGTAACCCTTTACGACGAACCTTTTTTTTTGTCACGTCCATAATCGAGAAACATATCCTTATTTTACTAAGGATAATTCTGACCGCTGTCCAGTGATCTACTCCTAGATCACTATTGTACTCCCTTGCCAAATCAGTGCAGGGTATACAATAGATCTGGTATACAGCATGACATACTTTATAGAACCTATGGCCAAGGCATAGGGAATGACTTTCATTCTCTTTCTATCTTCTGCCGTGGTCGGGCTTTGAGTCTTGCTCAACTTCACACCTTGTAATACAGGCAAGAACTCTTTCTTTGACTGCTCCATTTTGAACTATTTCAAAATCTTGTCAAGGTATGTACTCATTGAAAAAAACTTATCAAGCGTCTTGATCTATCTCTATAGATCTTGAAGCTCAATATGTAAGCAGCTTCACCGAAGTCTTTCTTTGAAAAACTCCTTTCAAACACTCCTTTATGCTTTACAGAATAATTCTACATTATTTTCTATCAACAATATGTCATTCACATATACTTATCAGAAATGCTGTAGTGCTCCCACTCACTTTCTCGTAAATACAGGCTTCACCGCAAGTCTGCATAAAACTATATGCTTTGATCAACTCATCAAAGTGTATATTCCAACTCCGAGATGCTTGCACCAGTCCACAGATGGATCGCTGGAGTTTACACATTTTGTTAGCACCTTTCGGATTGACAAAACCTTCTGGTTGCATCATATACAACTCTTCTTTAATAAAACCATTAAGGAATGCAGTTTTGTTTATCCATTTGCCAGATTTCATAAAATGCGGCAATTACTAACATGATTCGGACAGACTCAAGCATAGATACGAGTGAGAAACTCTCATCGTAGTCAACACCTTGAACTTGTCGAAAACCTTTTGCGACAATTCTAGCTTTGTAGATAGTAACACTACTATCATCATCCGTCTTCCTCTTGAAGATCCATTTATCTATGGCTTGCCGATCATCGGGCAAATCCATCAAAGTCCATACTTTGTTCTCATACATGGATCATATCTCAGATTTCATGGCCTCAAACCATTTCGCGGAATCTGGGCTCATCATCGCTTCCTCATAGTTCGCAAGTTCGTCATGGTCTAGTAACATGACTTCCAGAACAGGATTACCGTACCACTCTGGTGCGGATCTCACTCTGGTTTACCTACGAGATTCAGTAGTAACTTGATCTGAAGTTACATGATCATCATCATTAGCTTCATCATTAATTGGTGTAGTAGTTACAAGAACAGATTTCTGTGATGAACTACTTTCCAATAAGGGAGAAGGTACAATTACCTTATCAAGTTTTCTACTTTCCTCCTATTCACTTCTTTCGAGAGAAACTCCTTCTCCAGAAAGTTTCCGAATTTAGCAACAAAAGTCTTGCCTTCGGATCTGTGATAGAAGGTGTATCCAATAGTTTCCTTTGGATATCCTATGAAGACACATTTCTCCGATTTGGGTTTGAGCTTATCAGGTTGAAGCTTTTTCACATAAGCATCGCAGCCCCAAACTTTTAGAAACGACAACTTTGGTTTCTTGCCAAACCACAGTTCATAAGGCGTCGTCTCAACGGATTTTGATGGTGCCCTTTTAACGTGAATGCAGCTGTCTTTAATGCATAACCCCAAAACGATAGTGGTAGATCGGTAAGAGACATCATAGATCGCACCATATCTAATAAAGTACGGTTATGACGTTCGGACACACCATTACATTGTGGTGTTCCAGGTGGCATGAGTAGTGAAACTATTTCACATTGTTTTTAACTCAAGGCCAAACTCGTAACTCAAATACTCTTCTCTACGATCAGATCGTAGAAACTTTATTTTCTTGTTACGATGATTTTTCACTTCACTCTGAAATTCTTTGAACTTTTCAAATGTTTTCGACTTATGTTTCATCAAGTAGATATACTCATATCTGCTCAAATCATCTGTGAAGATCAGAAAATAATGATACCTGTCGCGAGCCTCAATATTCATCGGACCACATACATCAGTATGTATGGTTTCCAACAAATCTGTTGCTTGCTCCATTGTTCCGAAGAACAGAGTCTTAGTCATCTTGCCCATGAGGCATGGTTCGCAAGCATCAACTGATTCATAATCAAGTGATTCCAAAAGCCCATCAGCATGGAGTTTCTTCATGCGCTTTACACCAATATGACCTAAACGGCAGTGCTACAAATAAGTTGCACTATCATTATTAACTTTGCATCTTTTGGTTTCAATATTATGATTATGTGTATCACTACGATCGAGATCCAACGAACTATTTTCATTGGGTGTGTAACCATATAAGGTTTTATTCATGTAAACAGAACAACAATTTATTCTCTTACTTCAATGAATAGCCGTATTACAATAAACATGATCAAATCATATTCATGCTCAACGCAAACACCAAATAACACTTATTTAGGTTCAACACTAATCCCGAAATTATAGGGAGTGTGTGATGATGATCATATCAATCTTGGAACCACTTCCAACACACATCGTCACTTCACCCTTAACTAGTCTCTGTTTATTCTGCAACTCCCGTTTCGAGTTACTAATCTTAGCAACTGAACTAGTATCAAATACTGAGGGTTTGCTATAAACACTAGTAAAGTACACATCAATAACATGTATATCAAATATACTTATGTTCACTTTGCCATCCTTCTTATCCGCCAATCACTTGGGGTAGTTCCGCTTCCAGTGACCAGTCCCTTTGTAGTAGAAGCACTTAGTCTCAGGCTTAGGACCAGACTTGGGCTTCTTCACTTGAGCAGCAACTTGCTTGCTGTTCTTCTTGAAGTTCCCCTTCTTCCCTCTGCCCTTTTCTTGAAACTAGTGATCTTCTCAACCATCAACACTTGATGTTTTTCTTGATTTCTACCTTCGTTGATTTCAGCATCACGAAGAGCTTGGGAGTTGTTTCCATTATCCCTTGCATATTATAGTTCATCATGAAGTTCTACTAACTTGGTTATGGTGACTAGAGAATTATGTCAATCACTATCTTATCTGGAAGATTAACTCCCACTTGATTCAAGCGATTGTAGTACCCAGACAGTCTGAGCACATGCTCACTAGTTGAGCGATTCTCATCCATCTTTTAGCCATAGAACTTGTTGGAGACTTCATATCTCTCAACTCGGGTATTTGCTTGAAATATTAACTTCAACTCCTGGAACATGTCATATGGTCCATGACGTTCAAAACGTCTTTGAAGTCCCGATTCTAAGCCGTTAAGCATGGTGCACTTTAAACTATCAAGTAGTCATCATATTGAGCTAGCCAAACGTTCATAACGTCTGCATCTGCTCCTGCAATAGGTCTGTCACCTAGCGGTGCATCAAGGACATAATTCTTCTGTGCAGCAATGAGGATAAACCTCAGATCACGGATCCAATCCGCATCATTGCTAGTAACATCTTTCAACACAATTTTCTCTAGGAACATATCAAAATAAACATATGAAAGCAACAACGCGAGCTATTGATCTATAACATAGATATGCTAATACTACCAGGACTAAGTTCATGATAAATTAAAGTTCAATTAATCATACTACTTAAGAACTCCCACTTAGATAGACATCCCTCTAATCTTCTAAGTGATCACGTGATCCAAATCAACTAAACCATGTCCGATCATCACGTGAGATGGAGTAGTTTCATTGGTGAACATCATTATGTTGATCATATCTACTATATGATTCACGCTCGACCTTTCGGCCTCCGTATTTCGAGGCCATATCTGTATATGCTTGGCTCGTCAAGTATAACCTGAGTATTCCGCGTGTGCAACTATTTTGCACCTGTTGTATTTGAACGTAGAACCTATCACACCCGATCATCACGTGGTGTCTCAGCACGAAGAACTTTCGCAACGGTGCATACTCAAGGAGAACACTTCTTGATAATTTAGTGAGAGATAATCTTATAATGCTACCATCAATCAAAGCAAGATAAGATGCATAAAAGATAAACATCACATGCAATCAATATAAGTGATATGATATGGCCATCATCATCTTGTGCCTGTGATCTCCATCTCCGAAGCACCGTCATGATCACCATCGTCACCGGCGTGACACCTTGATCTCCATCGTAGCATCGTTGTCGTCTCGCCAATCTTATGCTTCCACGACTATCGCTACCGCTTAGTGATAAAGTAAAGCATTACATCGCGATTGCATTGCATACAATAAAGCGACAACCATATGGCTCCTGCCAGTTGCCGATAACTCGGTTACAAAACATGATCATCTCATACAATAAAATTCAGCATCATGTCTTGACCATATCACATCACAACATGCCCTGCAAAAATAAGTTAGACGTCCTCTACTTTGTTGTTGCAAGTTTTACGTGGCTGCTACGGGCTTAAGCAAGAACCAATCTCACCTACGCATCAAAACCACAATGATAGTTTGTCAATTTGACTCCGTTTTAACCTTCGCAAGGACCAGGCGTAGCCACACTCGGTTCAACTAAAGTTGGAGAGACTGTCACCCGCAAGCCAGCTATGTGCAAAGCACGTCGGGAGAACCGGTCTCGCATAAGCGTACGCGTAATGTCGGTCCGGGTCGTCTCATCCAACAATACTGCCGAACCAAAGTATGACATGCTGGTAGGCAGTATGACTTATATCGTCCACAACTCACTTGTGTTCTACTCATGCATATAACATCAAACCATAAAACCTAAGCTCGGATGCCACTGTTGGAGAACGCAGTAATTTCAAAAAATTTCCTACGCACACGCAAGATCATGGTGATGCATAGCAACGAGAGGGGAGAGTGTTGTCCACGTACCCTCGTAGACCGTTCGCTGAAGCGTTATATCAATGCGGTTGATGTAGTCATACATCTTCACGTCCGACCGATCCAAGTACCGAAAGCACGGCACCTCCAAGTTCTGCACACGTTCGGCTCGGTGACGTCCTCGCCTTCTCGATCCAGCAAGAGGGGCGAAGTAGTAGATGAGTTCCGGCAGCACGACGGCGTGGTGACGGCGTTGGTGAAGAACAATCTTCGCAGGGCTTCGCCTAAGCACTACGAAAACTATGACAGATGATAAACTAGAGGATACAGGGTTGCCGGCACACGGCTTGGTGTTTCTTGATGTGTCTTTGGTGCTAGCCCTGCCCCACTATTTATATCTTGAGCCCTGGGGTCGAAACTTGGAGTAAAAGCCTCCACAAAGTCAGTTTCACCCGAAAGGCAAGAGTCCTTCTCGGACTCCAGGGCCAGACGCCAGGGTTCCCGGCGTCTGGACCCAGACGCCAGGGACCCTGGCGTCTGGCCCCTGGACTCCGCAAAACTTCCTTTTGCGCTTTCCAAAAACCTTGTGGGCTTTCCCCTTTGGCCCAAATAAAGTGTTCTCGTACCCAAACATTTCGGGAAACATCCGGAACCCCTTCCGGTGATTTCCGGAACCCTTCCGGTGACCAAACACTATTATCATATATATCAAACTTTATCTCCGGACCATTCCGGAGTTCCTCGTCATGTCGGTGATCTCATCTCGGACTCCGAACAACATTCGGTCACCAACATACATAACTCACATAGTACTATATCGTCAATGAACGTTAAGCGTGCGGACCCTACGGGTTCGAGAACTATGTAGACATGACCGAGACACCTCTCTGGTCAATAACCAATAGCGGGACCTGGATGCCCATATTGGCTCCTACATATTCTACGAAGATCTTTATCGGTCAGACCGCATAACAACATACGTTGTTCCCTTTGTCATCGGTATGTTACTTGCCCGAGATTCGATCGTCGGTATCCAATACCTAGTTTAATCTTGTTACCGGCAAGTCTCTTTACTCGTTCCGTAATACATCATCTCACAACTAACATATTAGTTGTAATTCTTGCAAGGCTTATGTGATGTGCATTACCGAGAGGGCCCAGAGATACCTCTCCGACAATCGAAGTGACAAATCCTAATCTCGAAATACGCCAACCCAACATGTACCTTTGGAGACACCTGTAGTGCTCCTTTATAATCACCCAGTTACGTTGTGACGTTTGGTAGCACCCAAAGTGTTCCTCCGGCAAACGGGAGTTGCATAATCTCATAGTCATAGGAACATGTATAAGTCATGAAGAAAGCAATAGCAACATACTAAACGATCGGGTGCTAAGCTAATGGAATGGGTCATGTCAATTAGATCATTCAACTAATGATGTGATCTCGTTAATCAAATAACAACTCTTTTGTCCATGGTTAGGAAACATAACCATCTTTGATTAACGAGCTAGTCAAGTAGAGGCATACTAGTGATACTTTGTTTGTCTATGTATTCACACATGTATTATGTTTCCGGTTAATACAATTCTAGCATGAATAATAAACATTTATCATGATATAAGGAAATAAATAATAACTTTATTATTGCCTCTAGGGCATATTTCCTTCACCCCCTTGCCTCCGTATATAAAGGATCCAAGGGGGGGGGGGGTGCGGCCGGCCCTAGAGGAGGCGCGCAGGAGGAGTCCTACTCCTACCGGGAGTAGGACTCCCCTCCCTTTCCTTGTCCAAGTAGGAGAGAGGGAAGGAGAGAAGGAAAGGGGGGGCGCCGCCCCTCCCTCCTTGTCCAATTTGGACTAGGGGGAGAGGGGGCGCGCGGCCTGCCCTGGCAGCCCCTTCCTCTTCTCCACTTTAGGCCCATGAGGCCCATTAACCCCCGGGGGGGTTCCGGTAACCCCCCGGTGCTCCGGTTTTATCCGAAACTTCCCCGGAATGCTTCCGGTGTCCGAATATAGTCGTCCAATATATCAATCTTTATGTCTCGACCATTTCGAGACTCCTCGTCATGTCCGTGATCACATCCGGGACTCCGAACTAACTTCGGTACATCAAAATGCATAAACTCATAATAACTGTCATCGTAACGTTAAGCATGCGGACCCTACGGTTCGATAATAATGTAGACATGACTGAGACAAATCTCCGGTCAATAACCAATAGCAGGACCTGGATGCTCATATTGGCTCATACATATTCTACGAATATCTTTATTGGTCAGACCGCATAACAACATATGTTGTTCCCTTTGTCATCGGTATTTTACTTGCCCGAGATTCGATCGTCGGTATCCAATACCTAGTTCAATCTCGTTACCGACAAGTCTCTTTACTCGTTCCATAATACATCATCTCGCAACTAACTCATTAGTTGTAATGCTTGCAAGGCTTATGTGATGTGCATTACCGAGAGGGCCCAGAGATACTTCTCCGACAATCGGAGTGACAAATCCTAATCTCGAAATACGCCAACCCAACATCTACCTTTGGAGACACCTGTAGAGCACCTTTATAATCATCTATTTACGTTGTGACATTTGGTAGCACACAAAGTGTTCCTCCGGCAAACGGGAGTTGCATAATCTCATAGTCATAGGAACATGTATAAGTCATGAAGAAAGCAATAGCAACATACTAAACGATCGGGTGCTAAGCTAATGGGATGGGTCATGTCAATCAGATCATTCACCTAATGATGTGATCCCGTTAATCAAATAACAACTCTTTGTTCATGGTTAGGAAACATAACCATCTTTGATTAACGAGCTAGTCAAGTAGAGGCATACTAGTGACACTTTGTTTGTCTATGTATTCACACATGTATTATGTTTCCGGTTAATACAATTCTAGCATGAATAATAAACATTTATCATGATATAAGGAAATAAATAATAACTTTATTATTGCTTGTAGGGCATATTTCCTTCAGGCGCGACTGGAGATGCTCTAAGGGACGAATAGGGTCCAGCTGCCGTTTTCTGATTACATGCTCCAGCGCCCTAGAAGCAGAAGTTGCAGCTTGCGTGGAGGGTGTCTCTCTCACGCTGGATTGTAGTTTTTCGAAAAGGGGCGCTTTATTACTTAAAAGGTTTGAGCATTACACCTGACCTCTACATAACTATGATGCACATAGCCAAACAAGTTCTCTCACACAAACGAAAATTAAGAAGGCGAAATATAAAGAAACATGTAGAGTCTGTATAACGCCTAAACGGGAGGTGCCCAATCCTAAGATCATGCTGCCACCCATGTTGGGTAAAAGTATCCCTCGCCGTGTCCTCCAATCGTGTACACACCTTCGTAAACAGGTCTCGATTCTCCAGACGTTGTAGAGAGGACCATAAACGAAGAGTCCCGGTACATCTGTAGATAACCTGCATCAGAAAAGTATTTTATCATTAAACACCTTATCATTTCTACATAGCCAAAGCGATCAAATAACGGCAAGCGCTCCCACTCTAAGAATAGTTCTAAACATGTAATCTATCTCATGTAATCAGTTGCCAAATTCATTAGCAACACTACAAGGAGAATACAAGCCAGAAGCTATCTGGATGACTGAACATATAGAACGAGCCAATTTGCATTGAAAGAATAAATGTTGTATTGTCTCATCATGGTGACAAAAGACACATTGTGAATTTCCATGCCAATTTCTCTAAATAAGGTTATCTTTGATAAGAATGACTCTGCGAAGAAGATACCATGCAAAGATTTTATTCTTTAGACGTATCTTCATCTTACAGATCTTCTTGTTATTATCAACTGGCACATCAGACTGGATTAACGCTCTATACATTGAATCCACTGAGAATTGTCTATTCCCATGTAGGTTTCATCGAAATACATCAGACCCATGTCACAAATGCACCGTGGACAACCGCTGGAGCAGGATGTACCATGATTGAAGTCTGGGTCCAATTAAATCTATTCTGAACATCAAATTTGGCGAAAAATTCCATTACCGTGGCGATAGTATCACCCTTGTGACGCACAATGTTGTATAGAGCCGGATATTGTTCTTGGAGTGTGGCATTTCCTAGCCACTTGTCCTCCCAGAATCTAATTTTCGAGCCGTCCTTAATTGAGAAAGATCCATAGGAGAAGAAATATTTCTTCCTAGCCATTAGACCTGACCAAAAGTGAGAATCCCCAGGCTTCCAGTATACTTGAGATATCGCCTTGAAACCCACATATTTCCTTCTCGGGAGGGTTTGCCATACATCATCTTTCGTCAATAATTTAAACAACCATTTACCAAGGAGGGCCCTATTCTTAACCTCAAGGTCATGAATGCCCAACCCGCCTTGGTCTTTGGGACGGCAAACCACACTCCATTTAGCCAGTCGATGTTTCTTTTTCTCGCTATCTCCTTGCCAAAAGAATCTTGATCGAAAATAATCCAATCTATGTAAAACTCTTTTTGGCAATTGGAAGAAGGAAATCATATATAGTACCATGTTACTTAGTACTGAATTTATGAGGACTAATCTTCCACCCAGAGACAGCAGTTTACCTTTCCAACTGCTAAGTCTTTTTTGCAGTCTCTCCTTGACGTGTTTCCATTCAGCATTTGTGAGTCTCTGATAATTTATCGGTATCCCTAAATATGTGATCGGAAACTGGCCCAACTGCATCTGAATAGTTCGGCGTATAGGTGGGAGTCGTCTTGAGCCTCGCCAAAACAAAACAATTCACTTTTGTGAAAACTGATCTTAAGACCTAAGAGTTGCTCGAATGCGGATAAAATTAATTTCAGATTTCTCGCTTTCTCAAGGTCAATGATCCATGAAAAAAATCGTATCGTCGACATATTGAAGTATAGATTGTAGTTAGCTTCCCTTTGTCTTGGAGACCCAACTACATGCTGTGCGTGGGGCATGATCAGTACTCCGTCGCTACAGTCGTGCTCACGCCACCAAACAGCCCGGTGCACCTGGTCCGGCGGTGGCGGTATGCGACCGATTCCTCGTGGTCGTGGCACGGAGACGGGTCAGGATGGAGACTTTGGCAAAGGCAACAAGATGGTGATCAACACTGATGCAACGCTCCGTTTAAAAAAAACACTGATGCAACGCCAAAGCCACTATCACATGTTGAGGAAAAAGACCACCCAGCCATTGGCTAGCCCCGCCATCGGGGTGGACGAAACTTGATGATGGTGTTTTCTCGGAGAAGGATGGCAATGGGGGTACAGGTATGGTTCTCGGAGAGGAACAGGGCCATGTAATTTTGTGAGGCTGCCGCCATTTCCTGATTATATGCTCCAGCGCCCTAGAAGCAGAAGTTACAGCTTGCCCAGAGGGTGTCTCTCTCCCGGTAGAGTGTAACCAGCTTCCCCTTATCCTGGAGACGGATAGCACTGTCGCTGCTACCATGACCAGCGACTCTTCTACGAGTCGGTCGCCTGTCTCGGCCCTTGTCAGCGAGGTTTGACGCTTACTTGCCTCTGGTAGAGACCATACGTTTGCTGTCATTAAAAGAGAGTTGAGCTGATCCTCATAAAAAAAAGAGCTAAACTAGGTCGCTTCGCTCTTCCCCTTGCACTGCTGTTTCATTGAGTTCGGGGCCATGTGAGATTGTAGTGAGACTTTGTACGGGTGAATCCACCTAATCAATAAAATCTCCCCACTTAAAAAAAAGGTTTCAGCTCCGGTCCATCCGGTACCAATCCGATGGCTGCAATTTGCTAACCTCATATGGCCCTGTTTGGGACCGCTTGTTCACGGGGTGAATCAAGCGCGAGACTGTTGTGCCGGCCTAGGTTCCTGCATAGGCTTGTTAGTTTTTCTCCTTTGTTTTTCCAGTCGTTTGTTCTTTTAGTTTATTATCTATTGCTCAAATTTTTGAAAAGAATCTAAAAATGCATGTATTCCAAAACGAAAATTTGACAAAAAATAAATAAATCATGAATTTTTAAAATATTGACATGATATAACAAAATGTTAGCATAGTTTTAAAAAATGTTGATAACTTTCAATAAATATGTTCATGACAATTAAAACATGTTCCAAAATTCAAAAGTTTGTATGCGAGTCCATTTCAAAATAGTTTATACAATGTAGAAAAAAATGCTTGCATAATGTAAAACTATTTTTTGTACGATTAAAAAATGTGTTACATTTAAGAAAACGTTTATACATTTAAAAAAATCTCTGTGTAGTTTAGAAAATGTTTATTTCCATTAAAACAATGTACTTTACATTTTAAGAAATATCCACATGTTTCAAAAATATGTCCGTAAATTTTAGTAAATGTTCATACAATGTGAAAAAAATCCACGTAGCTTAAAAACTATTTATTATCATTAAAAATATACAGCACATATTTAAAAAATGTTACCGTGTATTCGAAAAAGTATCCACAACATGTATTTAAAAAATATACATCATATATTTAGAAAATTTCGAACACATGCCAAAGAAAAGTTTCACGTATGTGCTAAAAATGTACATATTTTGAAAAAATAGACATGCTTTAAAAAACAAAACCGATAGAAAACGACAAATAAATAAAAAGAAAAGCAAAGACACAAAGAAATCAAAGAATTACGAAGAGAGAGAAAACAAAAAAGTCAGTGAAAAAACAAAGAAGACTGAAATATAATGAAGAAAACCCGAAGAAAAGTGATGAAAAAACAAAATAAGATGAAGAAAGAAAAACCAAAGAAAGCCGGTAGAAATGAAAGAAAACAAAACATTGCAGAGCGAACCTATAGGGACACAAGCAGCAGCGAGCGACCTACACTAATTGGCCGGTCTGATAGTCGCTTCGTCTGTAAGCTAGGAATCAGTATGGACAAGACATAGCTCTGGCTTTGTTCAACAACAAAAGAAGCAACTTTCTCCTCTCAAACAGGAAACTCATTTTACAGCTTTTACCCTCGTGTTTTTTTTAAATCCATTTGGCACTTTATTGCTGGTTTAAAATAGTTACATCCTTCAACCATGCGGGAGAAGAAAGTTAGGAGGGTCATCATCCCACCAATACATCAAATTCAAATCATAAGCATGTCTAAGCAAGAAATGGTGCCAAATTATTGGCTTCCTGGGGGAGATTCTTGAAGCGATTGAAGGGACATCGTGTGCCAATTGGAAGCAGTCTGCAAGTATTTTAGGGTGGCCAACGTTTTCTTTTTAGGCATGGAAATTTATATTGGTGTGATGATGGAAAATTTAATTTGCAAGCTCGACAATTTTAAAAAAATAATACTAGTAAACTAATACGAATTTATCATGCTCGCCAACTAAACTGGCCATCCTCAATAATTTATCATGAAAAACATTTAATTTGTAATGGTAAAAAATCTGAGGCCGCTGATCCCCTTATTTGGGCCTCCCACGGACTGGAGAAACCAGAGTAGCCCTCAACTCTGGAGTTATTTACCTGCCTCCTCCCCCGCAATTTTTTTTACCTGCCTCCTGTCATCAAACAAAATTGCCTAAAAAAGATAAAACAAAAGGGTTTCGCCGCCGCTGGAGCTCGAGCCACATCGCCGCCATTGAAAATCGGCCCCTCCTCGTCGCCTGTGGAGGCTCGTCCTTCCTTCCACGAGCCGGCCCAGCTTCACGGCGCCTGACCCGCCTCGTACGTCTGCCGGCTGTACAAGATCCCGCCGTTGAACCGAAGCCCGCGAGACGAGCAGCCAAGGCACCCAAGCTGACGCTGGCCTGCCTCTTGTGCTGCCCAAAAGGAAGGTAAGTTGCCTTCTTGTACTATCTTTAGATCTGCACGATTTTGGTGGAGGAAATAGAATAATTTGAAATGGACTGGAGTTGTGCAATGGATTAACTACTTTGATTCAAGTTTTCGTCTTCCTGCGGCTGGATTGGATTACGATTTTTTTTACGCGTATCGGGTTACGAAATTCAAAGAAAATATTGGAAAGGTTGCATAAAATCTATTAGATAAATATAATGTTCTATGCTGTCTGTATAGATGGTGACTATTAGACGGCCAATTGAAGTCATACTAGATCCTTTAAACGGGTTTTAAACAAAGGTTGTATACTTGAACACCAAAATTGTACACACCTAATCAAGAAGTTGACCCGCCGAAGTAAAGTTTCCAATTAGATGGTCGCATGTAATCTGCTCCATTGCCCCCCACCAGCCTTTTTCTGTTACAAACCCTCCCTACATGTTTGCATTGTCTCTTCTAGACAGACAAGAGGAAATCTTTAAAATGAGGAAGCATATCATTTGTGTGGCTGCATATACGGCTTCTATGGTGTTTTGGCTGGTCTAGGTTAAGTAGTACAAGAGAACATGTTACATCTTGTCCAATGTAATTTAAGGCCTAGGTCTGACTACCTTAATCCCAGTGCACTACAACCTGCGCCAAAAAAGATGGGGTATAAGTGAGCTCCTTTCTTCAGTTGTGATTGTGGTAAACCCTACATGTATGTTTTGGGGGAGCAAAATACAGTTGGACATCAGGTGTAACAATGCAAACGCCTTTTCATGTCAGCACTCCATGCTATAGTTGGTAGCTGGTAATTGAGCTAAGAAATGATGCTATTCGGCCAGCTTCTTTCGGGCCCCCAACCAAAAAATTATCATTGTTGGTGTCTCAAGCAACCCTAACATAAGGCCATTATTAGCGTTCCTGATTAGTTTCTCGGCTATAGTTTTATATTGTTGCTTCACTACTTATGACCCCACATTTTGCCCTATTGTTTTACTTTCTAAAAGAAAGTTCTGCTCCAGTCTTGAAAAAGATGCGGAAAGCTAAGAGAGGTGGTGATCATCTCACTAGAAGCTTTCCTAAGAGTAGAAAAGCTTCCAAGAATGAATCATTGGTCTCAGGTATGCTAGATCTTCCTCTTTTGTGCTACGTCTCCCCCCCCCTCCCGCCACCCACACACACGCACACATTTTCAGAGCTTTATTTGATTATTCACAGTTGCCTTAATGTTTTATTTCCTTCAACTAGGTCGCTTCCTTGGGGACTGTGATCAAGGTGTTCGGTCCAGGCTCAGTGATGGGCTAATATCATATTTGTCTAGAAGTGTCGCCTCTATTACTTTGTGCAATGGTGATTATGTGTGCTTAGTATTCTTAGTTTTCCAACAAAATATATTGAAACACAACCAGATATAAATGATTTAAATTGCGATCTTCTGTAGGAGACACAGTCTTATTTTCATGCTCGGGCATAGCTATGGAACGCCAGGGGCGCCACCTTACAAGGTTTCTGACTTCTGCAAGTTTGGTTAGAGCTCTCAATGGTACGAATAAAGACCATGATGACTTGAAGGTTGGCGCTAACAATCATCCTTTACTGATTTGCTTACTTCTGATAATTGTGTGCTTATTTCTGGCCTTACCTTTTTCTAGATTGAAGTGCGCCATGAAGGCAATGAAGTTTATATGGGGTGGATGGCTGAATTTGATTTAGATCGCAACTTTGCTGTTGTCAATGTCCATGCGTTCCTTGAAAATGTTCAGGTTGGATCTTTCCAACCTGCACTAGAAATTCTGCCCCATGGTGAGCTATTAATAGTTATAGGGCGTGGTGTCTCTGGTGAAATAATGACCAAGAATGTGGAATTTAATGGTGATTCAAGGGTATCCGAGGATGATGAAGATCTTGATTGTAAAATCTCAGAGGTAGACTTGCATGACGATATGCGCATTTTATTTATGCATGGAGGCAATAAGAAGGGATTTATGAGAGAAGTATATTTCTCGTCCCTTAACTCTTTCAAGAGTATAGAAATGGTCCCTCAACTAGAAAACCAGCAAAATTTGGTCCCTTAACTATTCAAACCAGATAAATTTAGTCCCTCATACCGCTTTGACTGTTTTTTTCTGACGTGGAGTGGTTTTGACTAAAACTAGATACATCCTATAGGCTGGGCCGTCACATCAGCGTGTACAAATGTGCAGGGTCTCACATGTCAGCCTCAGGAAGAAAGAATAATAGCTTAAAATAAAATGTATGCCACATGTTTCGAACTTAATACCGGAAGCAGGCCAGATCAGTAGGTAACCACCATACCACGGATACTATGTAGTATTACACAGACAAGTATAAAATCTTTTGTAGTTTTGCATATATTAAGCATGTTCGTTGTACAATGATATTAACTCATTTAAAAGTGATTTATTTTTTTCAGTTTCAGTCCTCTGCACATATATTTTTTTCTGTACTCATGTGCACAATGAAGTAGCTATATTTTCTGCGTGTCTTTTATTTTTTTACACCACATACTGTTCAAATTTCGACCACTAACAGGCTGGTCCCACAGTTCCAAACAACAACCAGTCCACGTCAGCAAATAATCAACCAAAGTGGTATGAGGGACTAAACTTATCCGGTTTTAAAAATTGAGGGACTACAGTTTGCTGGTTTTGGAGTTGAGGGATCATTTCTATACTTCCGAAAAAATTGAGGGACAAAAAATATACTTATCCCCAATAAGAATGGTTTTTTATTTTTTATTTAACTGTTTTTCTATACAACTTCATTTTGTTCAAATTTAACCCTTCTTGCCTGTCACCTTTGTTGTGTTATTAGGCTTGGGACGGTGGGCCACTTCTTTCTGTTGATGGGAAGGTTGTTGGCATGAACCTTTTTCTGACTACTAGAAAAGCCGTTTTCCTACCATGGGGCACAATTCTCAAGCATCTGGAGCATTACTGGACATCTCAGCAAAAGAAGACTGGTCTTGCACGGTCAAAAACTTCGAAGGTTTACAGGTATGTCTATCGATGTATGTCCTTGTGTTCACCGGCTGTATTCTACGTTAGCTCTTCTCATAAAAGAGATAATAAGGCAAGCCTTTTTGCGTGCTAGACAACATATGCATGCAATAATCTGGATCATTCGCTGTTGTTCCTTAGCCTATTTGTCATCTAAGCTTTGCAGTTTACAACGTTTACTTTTAATATTAACTTGTTTCTTGGCCAGCTCAACCAAAATATTTGCCAACCTTTGGCATATATGATGTATCACAGATTCACAATTGTCTTGTACTAAGATTAGTCATATTTCTTGTGCCAATGTTGAAAACTTTATGTTTTATTGGAATGTGCATTATGATCATGTCATTTTTCATACGACTTGGGGTCCTATATCTATCTTATTCCTTGCCTATGATTCTACCCATGTAGGTTTTGGGACCATTTTGCGTATTAATGCACTGGTCTGGTCCATTTTACATTTTGGTTAGTAATCAACTAGTCATTTTTATGTCCGGCAGGTTTGCAGTAAGACCCACATGTGTGAAATCTAACAGCCATCCAGAAGGTGAGCACACAGGCACTCCTCGGGACTGCTCAACATTGTGGTATTCTGCAAATTGTTGCAGTTTGTAATGGCATTTATTTAAGAGCTGCAAATCTAGTGTTTACATTTGTATTATTGTATATCAACTAGTCTAGCCTTTTCACTTGTACCCTTATATTGTTAGATCTTATCCATTAGTATTATGTACACTACATTCTTGGGTATGTTCATCCATGCTTCTAATAACGTTAGCTGTTGCTCAGGTTGTTATCATGATTTAATTATTGTTACATGCTAATCATGTGGAGAACTTATGTGAATTTATTTTTCATATATACTATTAGTATATGTTAGTGCTGACAACTTGATCTTGTTGCAGCAGTACATGGAGATTTACTCAACCAGGAGCAGTTAGATCTAGACTCCATGGGTTACCCTAAGTTACCATCCTCCATGTTAGGAGGTGTGTCAGTGCTTCTAAATTTGCTGACCTTTTACAGCAACCATGTACCACTAACAACTATTCTACAATGTATATTTCTCCAGCTGGCATGATTTTAGTTGATACTTTTGAAGAGACTTTTGGCGACATACATGGTGAAGGTGTCTGGAGAAAATTTAGTAAAAGTGCTTCTAACATAAATCGCAATGTTGTCGCACTGGCTTCATTTAATGGTGATTTTACAGAATTGTGCCATTTACTATTTCATCTCTGTTTTGATTACAACTAGCTAATAGCCAGAATCATGGTATGCAGGAGAAAAGAGGTATTTTGCATGCACGGGTTTTTTTATTGAATGGAATGGATCTACGGTAATTTTGACATCAGCAAGCTTGGTTAGAAATTCTGGTGATGAGAACAAGATTGTTGAAAACTTGAGGGTTGGCGCTCCTTGTTCTGTGGCCGCTGTTCTTTTAAGGTGATGCTTAAGTCTCATCACTGTATTATTTGCAGATTGAAGTGTTGCTTAACAACCAATATAGAGAAGGGACATTACTACATTATAGTCTACATTACAACGTTGCTCTAGTCAGTGTGAAGGATTACCCTGCTCTTCGTCCATCAAATACTCTGCTTCGTTGGAAAAAGGATTTTAAGGTAGTAGCTGTAGGGCGTTGCTTCAAATCAGGCATGTTAATGGCTACTAGCGGGGATATGGTTTCCTGGACAGGCACACTCGATCGCGATTTCCTCGTAACTTCCACGTGTAAAATCACTAAGGCAATCCTGTATTTTTTTATTCCTATTTTTTCGTGGTGATAATAAATACTCCTCTGTTTTTTTACAAGGCATATTTTGATTGTCCAAAAGCGAGGTTTGACTGTAAATGCCCCTTATTTTGTTGGCAGTTAACATGGTCATGAGAAAGTACTTTGGAATATGAATCATTTTTTTTAAAACCTAGATATTACTGGATTAATCCGTGGTCAAAGCTTGAATTTGGACAGACAAAATATGCCTTATATTTCTGGAAAAGGGAAGTATAGTTGCGTAGGAACGAGTGGGCTAGCAATATATATTTGGAAAACAAAAATCACAGCTTGTTCATGTCAACTTGCTAGGCTGGGATTGGAGGCCCTCTTGTTAGTCTTGATGGGGATGTTATTGGCATGAACTTCTATGATAAGAGAATAGGGACCCCTTTCCTGTTATTGGTGGACACTTACAAAATTCTAGCATCGTTTGAGACAAAAAGGTATTCAAGTACATATCACATAAGTTCTTTTCTAAATATTTTAAGAAGCTTGCTGAAGCATGATCTTATTATTGCTATGTTTGACAGTGAACTTGGTGAAGTTGGCAATGATAGTGATCCCTCTGGAGCGCTTTTCTGGAAAATGGATGAAGATAACAAAACTAAGTTAAACAGGTTGGTATTCTGATGCATATTAAGCTGGGGTTAAGTTTTGGACAAATTATTTCATTGAATTGAACTGCAGGTGGCCTGTGCCCATGCCTCGCTGGCGCAATCCTGGCTATGTGGATGAGGATAAATCTGATGATGATGATGAGGTCTTTGATCATAAATCTGGCCGCGCGCCGCCTATGGACGGTTACTTCAAGGGAAAGAAACTCATGCTCTTTAGATGCAGTCACGCCCTTGATTGGTCACACAATCTCCATATTATTGCTTGTTTTGGATGGCAGAAGTAACATGTGGCTTGTTGAAGTCTTATTTGTTAGGAAGAGGTAGATGCCGATGTGTTCTCCCCCGGGATATATCAGGGAGGAACCAAGGCCATAGGGGATGTTTTTTTCAGATCATGTAAGAGAGAACACTCACGCACAACCACATTAGGAATATCATGCAGGACTTACAGTGTTACACCTTCTCGGTGGTTCGAACCTCGATAAACAAAGTCTTAATCCTTGTTGCGATTTCATAGTGTTATAACCCTTAGTCGAATATCTCAAATTTGTCTGAGAGATCTTCACTCGTCGACAATTGGCGCAAGTAGGGGTCATGGCTTCGTATCTCCTTCAACCCGTCTTCATCACCATGCCCACGAGCGCAACGCGGCAACCGGTTTCTCTTGGCATGACTGTTAAACACGTTAGATATTGTACAGGGAGTTAGTTAATATCTCTTATCCCTTCGTAGTCATTATCTCGTGTAACAACTTGTATCTATTTGATGTATCCCGGTGCGCCCGTTGTGCCCTAGTGGCCGAGTATATATATACGTCCTGAGGCCACCCTTTGGGTTGTGCCGATCCAATTCTTCTTTCTAGTTTCACATGGTATCAGGCCATCTCGCGTAATTGCTCGATGGGTTCCCCTTCCGCCGGCGCCATGACTTCCTCTGCTATGACCTCGCTGTCTCTGCCGGCCTCTCTCTCGGCGCCATCCACCTCCTCTGGCCCTCCTTCCGCTAGCCTCATTACAGCGCCATCGCCAACGTCACAGGCTATGTTGATGGCACCTCTCCTACACCTCCTCGGCTGCTTCCACCTGATAACAAGGGGGAACGAGCGGTCAATCCTGAATATGCGACTTGGTACCGGCAGGACCAGATCGTTCTTAGCTACCTACTTGCATCTCTCACCGACGACGTGCTCATGCAGGTCATCAGCTTTGACACTTCTCGTGCTATCTGGGCACATCTTGAGGAGATGTATTCTGCTCATTGCCGCGCTAGTGTTGCCCTATTTAACGTGAATGCGGCCGTCTCTAGAGCGTATCCCCAAAACGATAGCGGTAAATCAGTAAGAGACATCATAGATCGTACCATATCTACTAAAGTATGATTACGACGTTCGGACACACCATTACACTATGGTGTTCCGGGTGGCGTGAGTTGCGAAACTATTCCACAATTTTTCAAATGTACACCAAACTTGTAACTCAAATATTCTCCTTCACGATCAGATCGTAGAAACTTTATTTTCTTGTTATGATGATTTTCAACTTCACTCTGAAATTCTTTGAACTTTTCAAATGTTTCAGACTTATGTTTCATTAAGTAGATATACCCATATCTGCTTAAGTCATCTGTGAAGGTGAGAAAATAACGATATCCGCCACGAGCCTCAATATTCATCGGACCACATACATTTGTATGTATGATTTCCAACAAATCTATTGCTCTCTCCATAGTACCGGAGAACGGTGTTTTAGTCATCTTGCCCATGAGGCACGGTTCGCAAGTACCAAGTGATTCATAATCAAGTGGTTCCAAAAGTCCATCAGTATGGAGTTTCTTCATGCGCTTTACACCGATATGACCTAAACGGCAGTGCCACAAATAAGTTGCACCATCATTATCAACTCTGCATCTTTTGGCTTCAACACTATGAATATGTGTGTCACTACTATCGAGATTCAACAAAAATAGACCACTCCTTAAGGGTGCATGACCATAAAAGATATTACCCATATAAATAGAACAACCATTATTCTCAGATTTAAATGAATAACTGTCTCGCATCAAACAAGATCCAGATATAATGTTCATGCTTAACGCTGGCACCAAATAAAAATTATTTAGGTCTAATATTAATCCCGGAGGTAGATGTAGAGGTAGCGTGCCGACCACGATCACATCGACTTTGGAACCGTTTCCCACGCGCATCGTCACCTCGTCCTTAGCCAATCTTCGCTTAATCCGTAGTCCCTGTTTCGAGTTGCAAATATTAGCAATAGAACCAGTATCAAATACCCAGGTGCTACTGCGAGCATTAGTAAGGTACACATCAATAACATGTATATCGCATATACCTTTGTTCACCTTGCCATCCTTCTTATCCGCCAAATACTTGGGGCAGTTCCGCTTCCAGTGACCAGTCTGCTTGCAGTAGAAGCACTCAGTTTCAGGCTTAGGTCCAGACTTGGGTTTCTTCTCTTGAGCAGCAACTTGTTCGCCGTTCTTCTTGAAAGTTCCCCTTCTTCTTCCCTTTGCCCTTTTTCTTGAAACTAGTGGTCTTGTTGACCATCAACACTTGATGCTCCTTCTTGATTTCCACCTCCGCAGATTTCAGCATTGCGAAGAGCTCGGGAATAGTCTTATTCATCCTTTGCATATTATAGTTCATCACGAAGCTCTTGTAGCTTGGTGGCAGTGATTGCAGAATTCTCTCTATGATGCAATCATCTGGAAGATTAACTCCCAATTGAATCAAGTGATTATTATACCCAGACATTTTGAGTATATGCTCACTGACAGAACTGTTCTCCTCCATCTTGCAGCTATAGAACTTATTGGAGACTTCATATCTCTCAATCCGGGCATTTGCTTGAAATATTAACTTCAACTCCTGGAACATCTCATATGCTCCATGACGTTCAAAACGTCGTTGAAGTCCCGATTCTAAGCCGTAAAGCATGGCACACTGAACTATCGAGTAGTCATCAGTTTGCTCTGCCAGACGTTCATAACATCTGGTGTTGCTCCAGCAGCAGGCCTGGCACCCAGCGGTGCTTCCAGGACGTAATTCTTCTGTGCAGCAATGAGGATAATTTTCAAGTTACGGACCCAGTCCGTGTAATTGCTACCATCATCTTTCAAGTTTGCTTTCTCAAGGAACGCATTAAA
Source organism: Triticum monococcum (assembly GCA_034509565.1). Taxonomy (NCBI): domain Eukaryota; kingdom Viridiplantae; phylum Streptophyta; class Magnoliopsida; order Poales; family Poaceae; genus Triticum; species Triticum monococcum. The sequence continues at coordinate 705,788,293 of CM067842.1, read as the reverse complement.
ATTCAACGGAACAATAACACGAGCCATCTATCGACAATCAAACATAAATAAGCAAGATACTATCAGGTACTAAGTTTCATGATAAATTTAGGTTCAATTAATTTACTAAAAGAACTCCCACTTAGATAGACATCCCTCTAATCCTCTAAGTGATTACGTGATCCAAATCAACTAAACCATGTCCGATCATCATGTGAGATGGAGTAATTTCATTGGTGAACATCATTATGTTGATCATATCTACTATATGATTCACGCTCGACCTTTCGGTCTCCGTGTTCCGAGGCCATATCTGTATATGCTTGGCTCGTCAAGTATAACCTGAGTATTCCGCGTGTGCAACTGTTTTGCACCCGTTGTATTTGAACGTAGAGCCTATCACACCCGATCATCACGTGGTGTCTCAGCACGAAGAACTTTCGCAACGGTGCAAACTCAGGGGGAACACTTCTTGATAATTAGTGAGAGATCATCTTATAATGCTACCGTCAATCAAAGCAAGATAAGATGCATAAAAGATAAACATCACATGCAATCAATATAAGTGATATGATATGGCCATCATCATCTTGTGCTTGTGATCTCCATCTTCGAAGCACCGTCGTGATTACCATCATCACCGGCACGACACCTTGATCTCCATCGTAGCATCGTTGTCGTCTCGCCAATCTTATGCTTCCATGACTATCGCTACCGCTTAGTTATAAAGTAAAGCATTATAGCGCGATTGCATTGCATACAATAAAGCGACAACCATATGGCTCCTGCCAGTTGCCGATAACTCGGTTACAAAAGATGATCATCTCATACAATAAAATTTAGTATCATGTCCTGACCATATCACATCACAACATGCCCTGCAAAAACAAGTTAGACGTCCTCTACTTTGTTGTTGCAAGTTTTACGTGGCTGCTACAGGCTTAAGCAAGAACCAATCTTACCTACGCATCAAAACCACAACGATAGTTTGTCAAGTTGGTATTGTTTTGACCTTCGCAAGGACCGGGCGTAGCCACACTCGGTTCAACTAAAGTTGGCGAAACTGTCACCCGCAAGCCACCTCTGTGCAAAGCACGTGGGGAGAACCGGTCTCGCGTAAGCGTACGCGTAATGTTGGTCCGGGCCGCTTCGTCCAACAATACCGCCGAACCAAAGTATGACATGCTGGTAAGCAGTATGACTTATATCGCCCACAACTCACTTGTGTTCTACTCGTGCATATAACATCAACATCTAAAACCTAGGCTCTGATACCACTGTTGGGGAACGTAGTAATTTCAAAAAATTTCCTACGCACACGCAAGATCATGGTGATGCATAGCAACAAGAGGGGAAGAGTGTGATCTACGTACCCTTGTAAATCGATGCGGAAGCGTTGACGCAACATAGAGGAAGTAGTCGTACGTCTTTCCGATCCGACCGATCCAAGCACCGTTACTCCGGCACCTCCGAGTTCTTAGCACACGTACAGCTCGATGACGCTCCCTGGGCTCCGATCCAGCAAAGCTTCGGGGATGAGTTTCGTCAGCACAACGGCGTGGTGACGATGATGATATTCTACCGATGCAGGGCTTCGCCTAAGCGCTACAACGATATGACCGAGGTGGAATATGGTGGAGGGGGGCACCGCACACGGCTAAGAAACGATCACGAAGATCAACTTGTGTGTTCTAGGGTGCCCCCTGTTGGGGAACGCAGTAATTTCAAAAAATTTCCTACGCACACGCAAGATCATGGTGATGCATAGCAACGAGAGGGGAGAGTGTTGTCCATGTACCCTCGTAGACCGTTCACGGAAGCGTTATATCAACGCGGTTGATGTAGTCGTACGTCTTCACGTCCGACCGATCCAAGTACCGAAAGCACGGCACCTCCGAGTTCTGCACACGTTTGGCTCGGTGACGTCCTCGCCTTCTCGATCCAGCAAGAGGGGCGAAGTAGTAGATGAGTTCCGGCAGCACGACGGCGTGGTGACGGCGTTGGTGAAGAACAATCTCCGCAGGGCTTCGCCTAAGCACTACGAAAACTATGACAGATGATAAACTAGAGGAGACAGGGTTGCCGGCACACGGCTTGGTGTTTCTTGATGTGTCTTTGGTGCTAGCCCTGCCCTGTTGGGGAACGTAGTAATTTCAAAAATTTTCCTACGCACACGCAAGATCATGGTGATGCATAGCAACGAGGGGGAGAGTCTGATCTACGTACCCTTGTAGATCGCAACGGAATCGTTGACACAACGTAGAGGAAGTAGTCGTACGTCTTCTTCCCGATCCGACCGATCCAAGCACCGTTACTCTGGCACCTCCGAGTTCTTAGCACACGTTCAGCTCGATGACGATCCTCGGGCTCCGATCCAGCAAAGCGTCGAGGAAGAGTTCCGTCAGCACGACGGCGTGGTGACGATCTTGATGTACTACCGACGCAGGGCTTTCGCCTAAGCACTACAACGGTATGATCGAGGTGGAATTTGGTGGCAGGGGGCACCGCACACGGCTAAGGAACGATCTCAAGGATCAACTTGTGTGTCTAGAGGTGCCCCCTGCCCCCGTATATAAAGGTTTCCAGGGGGAGGGCTGGCCGGCCAAGCAGTGGAGGCGCAGGAGGAGTCCTACTCCTACCGGGAGTAGGACTCCCCCCCCAATCCTATTCCTAATAGGACTCCCAAGTGGAAAGAGAGGGAGAGAGGTGGCCGGCCACCTCTCCTAGTCCTAATAGGACTAGGGGAGGGGGTGGCGCGCAGCCCACCTTGGGCTGCCCCTTTCACCTTTCCACTAAGGCCCAATAAGGCCCATTTGGTTCCCGGGGGTTCCGGTAACCTCCCGGTACTCCGGTAAAATTCCCGATTTCACCCGGAACACTTCCGATGTCCAAACATAGGCTTCCAATATATCAATCTTTATGTCTCGACCATTTCGAGACTCCTCGTCATGTCCGTGATCACATCCGGGACTCCGAACAACCTTCGGTACATCAAAATGCATAAACTCATAATAACTGTCATCATAACGTTAAGCGTGCGGACCCTATGGTTCGAGAACAATGTAGACATGACCGAGACACGTCTCCGGTCAATAACCAATAGCGGGACCTGGATGCCCATATTGGCTCCTACATATTCTATGAAGATCTTTATCGGTCAGACCGCATAACAACATACGTTGTTCCCTTTGTCATCGGTATGTTACTTGCCCGAGATTCGATCGTCGGTATCCAATACCTAGTTCAATCTCGTTACTGGCAAGTCTCTTTACTCGTTCCGTAATACATCATCTCACAACTAACATCTTAGTCATAATGCTTGCAAGGCTTATGTGATGTGTATTACCGAGAGGGCCCAGAGATACCTCTCCGACAATCGGAGTGACAAACCCTAATCTCGAAATACGCCAACCCATCATCTACCATTGGAGACACCTGTAGTACTCCTTTATAATCACCCAGTTATGTTGTGACGTTTGGTAGTACCCAAAGTGTTCCTCAGGCAAACGGGAGTTGCATAATCTCATAGTCATAGGAACATGTATAAGTCATGAAGAAAGCAATAGCAACATACTAAACGATCGGGTGCTAAGCTAATGGAATGGGTCATGTCAATCAGATCATTCAACTAATGATGTGACCTCGTTAATCAAATAACAACTCTTTGTTCATGGTTAGGAAACATAACCATCTTTGATTAACGAGCTAGTCAAGTAGAGGCATACTAGTGACACTCTGTTTGTCTATGTATTCACACATGTATTATGTTTCCGGTTAATACAATTCTAGCATGAATAATAAACATTTATCATGATATAAGGAAATAAATAATAACTTTATTATTGCCTCTAGGGCATATTTCCTTCAGTCTCCCACTTGCACTAGAGTCAATAATCTACATTACACAGTAATGATTCTAAGACTCATGGAGCCTTGGTGCTGATCATGTATTGCTCGTGGAAGAGACTTAGTCAACGGGTCTGCAACATTCAGATCCGTATGTATCTTGCAAATCTCTATGTCTCCCACCTGGACTAGATCCCGGATGGAGTTGAAGCGTCTCTTGATGTGTTTGGTCCTTTTGTGAAATCTGGATTCCTTTGCTAAAGCAATTGCACCAGTATTGTCACAAAAGATTTTGATTGGACCCGATGCACTAGGTATGACACCTAGATCGGATATGAACTCCTTCATCCAGACTCCTTCGTTCGCTGCTTCCGAAGCAGCTATGTACTCCGCTTCACATGTAGATCCCGCTACGACGCTTTGTTTAGAACTGCACCAACTGACAGCTCCACCGTTTAAAGTAAACACGTATCCGGTTTGCGATTTAGAATCGTCCGGATCAGTGTCAAAGCTTGCATCAACGTAACCTCTTACGGTGAGCTCTTTGTCACCTCCATATACGAGAAACATATCCTTAGTCCTTTTCAGGTATTTCAGGATGTTCTTGATCGCTTTCCAGTGATCCACTCCTGGATTACTTTGGTACCTCCCTGCTAAACTTATAGCAATGCACACATCAGGTCTGGTACACAGCATTGCATACATGATTGAGCCTATGGTTGAAGCATAGGGAACATCTTTCATTTTCTCTCTATCTTCTGTAGTGGTCGGGCATTGAGTCTGACTCAACTTCACACCTTGTAACACAGGCAAGAACCCTTTCTTTGCTTGATCCATTTTGAACTTCTTCAAAATCTTGTCAAGGTATGTGCTTTGTGAAAGTCCAATTAAGCGTCTTGATCTATCTCTATAGATCTTTATGCCTAATATGTAAGCAGCTTCCCCGAGGTCTTTCATCGAAAAACTTTTATTCAAGTATCCCTTTATGCTATCCAGAAATTCTATATCATTTCCAATCAGCAATATGTCATCCACATATAATATCAGAAATGCTACAGAGCTCCCACTCACTTTCTTGTAAATACAGGCTTCTCCAAAAGTCTGTATAAAGCCAAATGCTTTGATCACACTATCAAAGCGTTTATTCCAACTCCGAGATGCTTGCACCAGTCCATAAATGGATCGCTGGAGTTTGCACACTTTGTTAGCTCCCTTTGGATCGACAAAACCTTCCGGTTGCATCATATACAACTCTTCTTCCAGAAATCCATTCAGGAATGCAGTTTTGACATCCATCTGCCAAATTTCATAATCATAAAATGCGGCAATTGCTAACATGATTCTGACAGACTTAAGCATCGCTACGGGTGGGAAGGTCTCATCGTAGTCAACCCCTTGAACTTGTCGAAAACCTTTTGCGACAAGTCGAGCTTTATAGACAGTAATATTACCGTCAGCGTCAGTCTTTTTCTTGAAGATCCATTTATTCTCAATTGCTTGCCGATCATCGGGCAAGTCAACCAAAGTCCATACTTTGTTCTCATACATGGATCCCATCTCAGATTTCATGGCTTCAAGCCACTTTGCGGTATCTGGGCTCACCATCGCTTCTTCATAGTTCATAGGTTCATCATGATCTAGTAGCATGACTTCCAGAATTGGATTACCGTACCACTCTGGTGCGGATCTCACTCTGGTTGATCTACGTGGTTCAGTAGTATCTTGTCCTGAAGTTTCATGATCATCATCATTAGCTTCCTCACTAATTGGTATAGGTGTCGCAGAAACAGTTTTCTGTGATGTACTATTTTCCAATAAGGGAGCAGGTACAGTTACCTCGTCAAGTTCTACTTTCCTCCCACTCACTTCTTTCGAGAGAAACTCCTTCTCTAGAAATGATCCATTCTTAGCAACGAATGTCTTGCCTTCGGATCTGTGATAGAAGGTGTACCCAACAGTCTCCTTTGGGTATCCTATGAAGACACATTTCTCCGCTTTGGGTTCGAGCTTATCAGGTTGAAGCTTTTTCACATAAGCATCGCAGCCCCAAACTTTAAGAAACGACAACTTTGGTTTCTTGCCAAACCATAGTTCATAAGGCGTCGTCTCAACGGATTTTGATGGTGCCCTATTTAACGTGAATGCGGCCGTCTCTAAAGCATAACCCCAAAACTATAGCGGTAAATCAGTAAGAGACATCATAGATCGCACCATATCTAGTAAAGTACGATTACGACGTTCGGACACACCATTACGCTGTGGTGTTCCGGGTGGCGTGAGTTGCGAAACTATTCCACAATTTTTCAAATGTACACCAAACTCGTAACTCAAATATTCTCCTCCACGATCAAATCGTAGAAACTTTATTTTCTTGTTATGATGATTTTCAACTTCACTCTGAAATTCTTTGAACTTTTCAAATGTTTCAGACTTATGTTTCATTAAGTAGATATACCCATATCTGCTTCAATCATCTGTGAAGTTGAGAAAATAACGATATCCGCCACGAGCCTCAATATTCATCGGACCACATACATTGGTATGTATGATTTCCAATAAATCTGTTGCTCTCTCCATAGTACCGGAGAACGGTGTTTTAGTCATCTTGCCTATGAGGCACGGTTCGCAAGTACCAAGTGATTCATAATCAAGTGGTTCCAAAAGCCCATCAGTATGGAGTTTCTTCATGCGCTTCACACCGATATGACCTAAACGGCAGTGCCACAAATAAGTTGCACTATCATTATCAACTCTGCATCTTTTGGCTTCTACATTATGAATATGTGTATCACTACTATCGAGATTTAACAAGAATAGACCACTCTTCAAAGGTGCATGACCATAAAAGATATTACTCATATAATAGAACAACCATTATTCTCTGATTTAAATGAATAACCGTCTCGCATTAAACAAGATCCAGATATAATGTTCATGCTCAACGCTGGCACCAAATAACAATTATTTAGGTCTAATATTAATCCCGAAGGTAGATGTAGAGGTAGCGTGCCGACCGCGATCACATCGACTTTGGAACCGTTTCCCACGCGCATCGTCACCTCGTCCTTAGCCAATCTTCGCTTAATCTGTAGTCCCTGTTTCGAGTTGCAAATATTAGCAACAAAACCAGTACCAAATACCCAGGTGCTACTGTGAGCATTAGTAAGGTACACATCAATAACATGTATATCGCATATACCTTTGTTCACCTTGCCATCCTTCTTATCCGCCAAATACTTGGGGCAGTTCCGCTTCCAGTGACCAGTCTGCTTGCAGTAGAAGCACTCAGTTTCAGGCTTAGGTCCAGACTTGGGTTTATTCTCCTGAGCAGCAACTTGCTTGCTGTTCTTCTTGAAGTTCCCCTTCTTCTTCCCTTTGCCCTTTTTCTTGAAACTAGTGGTCTTGTTGACCATCAACACTTGATGCTCCTTCTTGATTTCTACCTCCGTAGCTTTCAGCATTGCGAAGAGCTCGGGAATAGACTTGTTCATCCCTTGCATATTATAGTTCATCACGAAGCTCTTATAGCTTGGTGGCAGTGATTGGAGAATTCTATCAATGACGCAATCATCTGGAAGATTAACTCCCATCTGAATCAAGTGATTATTATACCCAGACATTTTGAGTATATGCTCACTGACAGAACTGTTCTCCTCCATCTTGCAGCTATAGAACTTATTGGAGACTTCATATCTCTCAATTCGGGCATTTGCTTGAAATATTAACTTCAACTCCTGGAACATCTCATATGCTCCATGACGTTCAAAACGTCGTTGAAGTCCCGATTCTAAGCCGTAAAGCATGGCACACTGAACTATCGAGTAGTCATCAGCTTTGCTCTGCCAGACGTTCATAACATCTGGTGTTGCTCCAGCAGCAGGCCTGGCACCCAGCGGTGCTTCCAGGACGTAATTCTTCTGTGCAACAATGAGGATAATCCTCAGGTTACGGACCCAGTCCGTGTAATTGCTACCATCATCTTTCAACTTTGCTTTCTCAAGGAACGCATTAAAATTCAACGGAACAACAGCACGAGCCATCTATCTACAATCAACATAAACAAGCAAGATACTATCAGGTACTAAGTTCATGATAAGTTTAAGTTCAGTTAATCAAATTACTTAAGAACTCCCACTTAGATAGACATCCCTCTAATCCTCTAAGTGATCACGTGATCCAAATCAACTAAACCATAACCGATCATCACGTGAGATGGAGTAGTTTTCAATGGTGAACATCGTTATGTTGATCATATCTACTATATGATTCACGCTCGACATTTCGGTCTCTGTGTTCCGAGGCCATATCTGCATATGCTAGGCTCGTCAAGTTTAACCTGAGTATTCTGCGTGTGCAAAACTGGCTTGTACCCGTTGTAGATGGACGTAGAGCTTATCACACCCGATCATCACGTGGTGTCTGGGCACGACGAACTTTGGCAACGGTGCATACTCAGGGAGAACACTTCTTGATAATTTAGTGAGAGATCATCTTATAATGCTACCGTCAATCAAAGCAAGATAAGATGCATAAAAGGATAAACATCACATGCAATCAATATAAGTGATATGATATGGCCATCATCATCTTGTGCTTGTGATCTCCATCTCCGAAGCACCGTCATGATCACCATCGTCACCGGCGCGACACCTTGATCTCCATCGTAGCATCGTTGTCGTCTCGCCAATCTTATGCTTCCACGACTATCACTACCGCTTAGCAATAAAGTAAAGCATTACATCGCGATTGCATTGCATACAATAAAGCGACAACCATATGGCTCCTGCCAGTTGCTGATAACTTGGTTACAAAACATGATCATCTCATACAATAAAATCAGCATCATGCCTTGACCATATCACATCACAACATGCCCTGCAAAAACAAGTTAGACGTCCTCTACTTTGTTGTTGCAAGTTTTACGTGGCTGCTACGGGCTTAAGCAAGAACTCATCTCACCTACGCATCAAAACCACAACGATAGTTTGTCAAATAGACTCCGTTTTAACCTTCTCAAGGACCGGGCGTAGCCACACTCGGTTCAACTAAAGTTGGAGAGACAGTCGTCCGCAAGCCATCTATGTGCAAAGCACGTCGAGGGAACCGGTCTCGCGTAAGCGTACGCGTAAGGTTGGTCCAGGTCGTCTCGTCCAACAATACCGCCGAACCAAAGTATGACATGCTGGTAGGCAGTATGACTTGTACCGCCCACAACTCACTTGTGTTCTACTCGTGCAAATAACATCAAACCATAAAACCTAGGCTCGGATGCCACTGATGGGGAACGTAGTAATTTCAAAAAAATTCCTACGCACACGCAAGATCATGGTGATGCATAGCAACGAGGGGGAGAGTCTGATCTACGTACCCTTGTAGATCGCAATGGAAGCGTTGACACAACGTAGAGGAAGTAGTCGTACGTCTTCTTCCCGATCCGACCGATCCAAGCACCGTTACTCCGGCACCTCCGAGTTCTTAGCACACGTTCAGCTCGATGACGATCCTCGGGCTCCGATCCAGCAAAGCGTCGAGGAAGAGTTCCGTCAGCACGACGGCATGGTGACGATCTTGATGTACTACCGACGCAGGGCTTCGCGTAAGCACTACAACGGTATGATCGAGGTGGAATTTGGTGGCAGGGGGCACCGCACACGGCTAAGGAACGATCTCAAGGATCAACTTGTGTGTCTAGAGGTGCCCCCTGCCCCCGTATATAAAGGTTTCCAGGGGGAGGGCTGGCCGGCCAAGCAGTGGAGGTGCAGGAGGAGTCCTACTCCTACCGGGAGTAGGACTCCCCCCCCAATCCTATTCCTAATAGGACTCCCAAGTGGAAAGAGAGGGAGAGAGGTGGCCGGCCACCTCTCCTAGTCCTAATAGGACTAGGGGAGGGGGGTGGCACGCAGCCCACCTTGGGCTGCCCCTTTCACCTTTCCACTAAGGCCCAATAAGGCCCATTTGGTTCCCGGGGGGTTCCGGTAACCTCCCGGTACTCCGGTAAAATTCCCGATTTCACCCGGAACACTTCCGATGTCCAAACATAGGCTTCCAATATATCAATCTTTATGTTTCGACCATTTCGAGACTCCTCGTCATGTCCGTGATCACATTCGGGACTCCGAACAACCTTCGGTACATCAAAATGCATAAACTCATAATAACTGTCATCGTAACGTTAAGCGTGCGGACCCTACGGTTCGAGAACAATGTAGACATGACCGAGACACGTCTCCGGTCAATAACCAATAGCGGGACCTGGATGCCCATATTGGCTCCTACATATTCTACGAAGATCTTTATCGGTCAGACCGCATAACAACATACGTTGTTCCCTTTGTCATCGGTATGTTACTTGCCCGAGATTCGATCGTCGGTATCCAATACCTAGTTCAATCTCGTTACCGGCAAGTCTCTTTACTCGTTCTGTAATACATCATCCCACAACTAACATCTTAGTTATGATGCTTGCAAGGCTTATGTGATGTGCATTACCGAGAGGGCCCAGAGATACCTCTCCGACAATCGAAGTGACAAATCCTAATCTCGAAATACGCCAACCCAACATGTACCTTTGGAGACACCTGTAGTGCTCCTTTATAATCACCCAGTTACGTTGTGACGTTTGGTAGCACCCAAAGTGTTCCTCCGGCAAACGGGAGTTGCATAATCTCATAGTCATAGGAACATGTATAAGTCATGAAGAAAGCAATAGCAACATACTAAACGATCGGGTGCTAAGCTAATGGAATGGGTCATGTCAATCAGATCATTCAACTAATGATGTGATCTCGTTAATCAAATAACAACTCTTTTGTCCATGGTTAGGAAACATAACCATCTTTGATTAACGAGCTAGTCAAGTAGAGGCATACTAGTGATACTTTGTTTGTCTATGTATTCACACATGTATTATGTTTCCGGTTAATACAATTCTAGCATGAATAATAAACATTTATCATGATATAAGGAAATAAATAATAACTTTATTATTGCCTCTAGGGCATATTTCCTTCATGCCCCTCTATTTATATCTTGAGCCCTGGGGTCGAAACTTGGAGTAAAAGCCTCCACAAAGTTAATTTCACCCGAAAGGCAAGAGTCCTTCTCGGACTCCAGGGCCAAACGCCAGGGTTCCCGGCGTCTGGGTCCAGACGCCGGGAACCCTGGCGTCTGGGTCCAGACGCCGGGAACCCTGGCGTCTGGCCCATGGACTCCGCAAAACCTCCTTTTGCACTTTCCAAAAACCTTGTGGGCTTTCCCCTTTGGCCCAAATAAAGTGTTCTCGTACCCAAACATTTCAGGAAACATCCGGAACCCCATCCGGTGATTTCGGAACCCTTCCGGTGACCAAACACTATTATCATATATATCAAACTTTATCTCCGGACCATTCCGGAGTTCCTCGTCATGTACGTGATCTCATCTCAGACTCCGAACAACATTCGGTCACCAACATACATAACTCACATAGTACTATATCGTCAACGAACGTTAAGCGTGCGGACCCTACGGGTTCGAGAACTATGTAGACATGACCGAGACACCTCTCTGGTCAATAACCAATAGCGGGACCTGGATGCCCATATTGGCTCCTACATATTCTACGAAGATCTTTATCGGTCAGACCGCATAACAACATACGTTGTTCCCTTTGTCATCGGTATGTTACTTGCCCGAGATTCGATCGTCGGTATCCAATACCTAGTTTAATCTCGTTACCGGCAAGTCTCTTTACTCGTTCCGTAATACATCATCTCACAACTAACATATTAGTTGTAATGCTTGCAAGGCTTATGTGATGTGCATTACCGAGAGGGCCCAAAGATACCTCTCCGACAATCGAAGTGACAAATCCTAATCTCGAAATACGCCAACCCAACATGTACCTTTGGAGACACCTGTAGTGCTCCTTTATAATCACCCAGTTACGTTGTGACGTTTGGTAGCACCCAAAGTGTTCCTCCGGCAAACGGGAGTTGCATAATCTCATAGTCATAGGAACATGTATAAGTCAAGAAGAAAGCAATAGCAACATACTAAACGATCGAGTGCTAAGCTAATGGAATGGGTCATGTCAATTAGATCATTCAACTAATGATGTGATCTCGTTAATCAAATAACAACTCTTTTGTCCATGGTTAGGAAACATAACCATCTTTGATTAACGAGCTAGTCAAGTAGAGGCATACTAGTGATACTTTGTTTGTCTATGTATTCACACATGTATTATGTTTCCGGTTAATACAATTCTAGCATGAATAATAAACATTTATCATGATATAAGGAAATAAATAATAACTTTATTATTGCCTCTAGGGCATATTTCCTTCAGTCTCCCACTTGCACTAGAGTCAATAATCTAGATCACATCGCTATGTGATTAACACCAATAGTTCACATCTTTATGTGATTGGTTCACATCTCCATGTGACTAACACCCAAAAGGGTTTACTAGATTCAATAATCTAGTTCACATCTCTATGTGATTAACACCCAAAGAGTGATCATGTTTTGCTTGTGAGAGAAATTTAGTCAACGGGCCTGCCAAATTCAGATCCGTATGTATTTTGCAAAATTCTATGTCTACAATGCTCTGCACGGAGCTACTCTAGCTAATTGCTCCCACTTTCAATATGTATCCAGATTGAGACTTAGAATCATCTGGATCAGTGTCAAAAACTTGCATCGACGTAACCCTTTACGACGAACCTTTTTTTTGTCACGTCCATAATCGAGAAACATATCCTTATTTTACTAAGGATAATTCTGACCGCTGTCCAGTGATCTACTCCTAGATCACTATTGTACTCCCTTGCCAAATCAGTGCAGGGTATACAATAGATCTGGTATACAGCATGACATACTTTATAGAACCTATGGCCAAGGCATAGGGAATGACTTTCATTCTCTTTCTATCTTCTGCCGTGGTCGGGCTTTGAGTCTTGCTCAACTTCACACCTTGTAATACAGGCAAGAACTCTTTCTTTGACTGCTCCATTTTGAACTATTTCAAAATCTTGTCAAGGTATGTACTCATTGAAAAAAACTTATCAAGGGTCTTGATCTATCTCTATAGATCTTGAAGCTCAATATGTAAGCAGCTTCACCGAAGTCTTTCTTTGAAAAACTCCTTTCAAACACTCCTTTATGCTTTACAGAATAATTCTACATTATTTTCTATCAACAATATGTCATTCACATATACTTATCAGAAATGCTGTAGTGCTCCCACTCACTTTCTCGTAAATACAGGCTTCACCGCAAGTCTGCATAAAACTATATGCTTTGATCAACTCATCAAAGTGTATATTCCAACTCCGAGATGCTTGCACCAGTCCACAGATGGATCGCTGGAGTTTACACATTTTGTTAGCACCTTTCGGATTGACAAAACCTTCTGGTTGCATCATATACAACTCTTCTTTAATAAAACCATTAAGGAATGCAGTTTTGTTTATCCATTTGCCAGATTTCATAAAATGCGGCAATTACTAACATGATTCGAACAGACTCAAGCATAGATACGAGTGAGAAACTCTCATCGTAGTCAACACCTTGAACTTGTCGAAAACCTTTTGCGACAATTCTAGCTTTGTAGATAGTAACACTACTATCATCATCCGTCTTCCTCTTGAAGATCCATTTATCTATGGCTTGCCGATCATCGGGCAAATCCATCAAAGTCCATACTTTGTTCTCATACATGGATCATATCTCAGATTTCATGGCCTCAAACCATTTCGCGGAATCTGGGCTCATCATCGCTTCCTCATAGTTCGCAAGTTCGTCATGGTCTAGTAACATGACTTCCAGAACAGGATTACCGTACCACTCTGGTGCGGATCTCACTCTGGTTTACCTACGAGATTCAGTAGTAACTTGATCTGAAGTTACATGATCATCATCATTAGCTTCATCATTAATTGGTGTAGTAGTTACAAGAACAGATTTCTGTGATGAACTACTTTCCAATAAGGGAGAAGGTACAATTACCTTATCAAGTTTTCTACTTTCCTCCTATTCACTTCTTTCGAGAGAAACTCCTTCTCCAGAAAGTTTCCGAATTTAGCAACAAAAGTCTTGCCTTCGGATCTGTGATAGAAGGTGTATCCAATAGTTTCCTTTGGATATCCTATGAAGACACATTTCTCCTATTTGGGTTTGAGCTTATCAGGTTGAAGCTTTTTCACATAAGCATCGCAGCCCCAAACTTTTAGAAACGACAACTTTGGTTTCTTGCCAAACCACAGTTCATAAGGCGTCGTCTCAACGGATTTTGATGGTGCCCTTTTAACGTGAATGCAGCTGTCTTTAATGCATAACCCCAAAACGATAGTGGTAGATCGGTAAGAGACATCATAGATCGCACCATATCTAATAAAGTACGGTTATGACGTTCGGACACACCATTACATTGTGGTGTTCCAGGTGGCATGAGTAGTGAAACTATTTCACATTGTTTTTAACTCAAGGCCAAACTCGTAACTCAAATACTCTTCTCTACGATCAGATCGTAGAAACTTTATTTTCTTGTTACGATGATTTTTCACTTCACTCTGAAATTCTTTGAACTTTTCAAATGTTTCAGACTTATGTTTCATCAAGTAGATATACTCATATCTGCTCAAATCATCTGTGAAGATCAGAAAATAATGATACCTGTCGCGAGCCTCAATATTCATCGAACCACATACATCAGTATGTATGGTTTCCAACAAATCTGTTGCTTGCTCCATTGTTCCGAAGAACAGAGTCTTAGTCATCTTGCCCATGAGGCATGGTTCGCAAGCATCAACTGATTCATAATCAAGTGATTCCAAAAGCCCATCAGCATGGAGTTTCTTCATGCGCTTTACACCAATATGACCTAAACGGCAGTGCTACAAATAAGTTGCACTATCATTATTAACTTTGCATCTTTTGGTTTCAATATTATGATTATGTGTATCACTACGATCGAGATCCAACGAACTATTTTCATTGGGTGTGTAACCATATAAGGTTTTATTCGTGTAAACAGAACAACAATTTATTCTCTTACTTCAATGAATAGCCGTATTACAATAAACATGATCAAATCATATTCATGCTCAACGCAAACACCAAATAACACTTATTTAGGTTCAACACTAATCCCGAAATTATAGGGAGTGTGTGATGATGATCATATCAATCTTGGAACCACTTCCAACACACATCGTCACTTCACCCTTAACTAGTCTCTGTTTATTCTGCAACTCCCGTTTCGAGTTACTAATCTTAGCAACTGAACTAGTATCAAATACTGAGGGTTTGCTATAAACACTAGTAAAGTACACATCAATAACATGTATATCAAATATACTTATGTTCACTTTGCCATCCTTCTTATCCGCCAATCACTTGGGGTAGTTCCGCTTCCAGTGACCAGTCCCTTTGTAGTAGAAGCACTTAGTCTCAGGCTTAGGACCAGACTTGGGCTTCTTCACTTGAGCAGCAACTTGCTTGCTGTTCTTCTTGAAGTTCCCCTTCTTCCCTCTGCCCTTTTCTTGAAACTAGTGATCTTCTCAACCATCAACACTTGATGTTTTTCTTGATTTCTACCTTCGTTGATTTCAGCATCACGAAGAGCTTGGGAGTTGTTTCCATTATCCCTTGCATATTATAGTTCATCATGAAGTTCTACTAACTTGGTTATGGTGACTAGAGAATTATGTCAATCACTATCTTATCTGGAAGATTAACTCCCACTTGATTCAAGCGATTGTAGTACCCAGACAGTCTGAGCACATGCTCACTAGTTGAGCGATTCTCATCCATCTTTTAGCCATAGAACTTGTTGGAGACTTCATATCTCTCAACTCGGGTATTTGCTTGAAATATTAACTTCAACTCCTGGAACATGTCATATGGTCCATGACGTTCAAAACGTCTTTGAAGTCCCGATTCTAAGCCGTTAAGCATGGTGCACTTTAAACTATCAAGTAGTCATCATATTGAGCTAGCCAAACGTTCATAACGTCTGCATCTGCTCCTGCAATAGGTCTGTCACCTAGCGGTGCATCAAGGACATAATTCTTCTGTGCAGCAATGAGGATAAACCTCAGATCACGGATCCAATCCGCATCATTGCTAGTAACATCTTTCAACACAATTTTCTCTAGGAACATATCAAAATAAACATATGAAAGCAACAACGCGAGCTATTGATCTATAACATAGATATGCTAATACTACCAGGACTAAGTTCATGATAAATTAAAGTTCAATTAATCATACTACTTAAGAACTCCCACTTAGATAGACATCCCTCTAATCTTCTAAGTGATCACGTGATCCAAATCAACTAAACCATGTCCGATCATCACGTGAGATGGAGTAGTTTCATTGGTGAACATCATTATGTTGATCATATCTACTATATGATTCACGCTCGACCTTTCGGCCTCCGTATTTCGAGGCCATATCTGTATATGCTTGGCTCGTCAAGTATAACCTGAGTATTCCGCGTGTGCAACTATTTTGCACCTGTTGTATTTGAACGTAGAACCTATCACACCCGATCATCACGTGGTGTCTCAGCACGAAGAACTTTCGCAACGGTGCATACTCAAGGAGAACACTTCTTGATAATTTAGTGAGAGATCATCTTATAATGCTACCATCAATCAAAGCAAGATAAGATGCATAAAAGATAAACATCACATGCAATCAATATAAGTGATATGATATGGCCATCATCATCTTGTGCCTGTGATCTCCATCTCCAAAGCACCGTCATGATCACCATCGTCACCGGCGTGACACCTTGATCTCCATCGTAGCATCGTTGTCGTCTCGCCAATCTTATGCTTCCACGACTATCGCTACCGCTTAGTGATAAAGTAAAGCATTACATCGCGATTGCATTGCATACAATAAAGCGACAACCATATGGCTCCTGCCAGTTGCCGATAACTCGGTTACAAAACATGATCATCTCATACAATAAAATTCAGCATCATGTCTTGACCATATCACATCACAACATGCCCTGCAAAAATAAGTTAGACGTCCTCTACTTTGTTGTTGCAAGTTTTACGTGGCTGCTACGGGCTTAAGCAAGAACCAATCTCACCTACGCATCAAAACCACAATGATAGTTTGTCAATTTGACTCCGTTTTAACCTTCGCAAGGACCAGGCGTAGCCACACTCGGTTCAACTAAAGTTGGAGAGACTGTCACCCGCAAGCCAGCTATGTGCAAAGCACGTCGGGAGAACCGGTCTCGCATAAGCGTACGCGTAATGTCGGTCCGGGTCGTCTCGTCCAACAATACTGCCGAACCAAAGTATGACATGCTGGTAGGCAGTATGACTTATATCGTCCACAACTCACTTGTGTTCTACTCATGCATATAACATCAAACCATAAAACCTAAGCTCGGATGCCACTGTTGGAGAACGCAGTAATTTCAAAAAATTTCCTACGCACACGCAAGATCATGGTGATGCATAGCAACGAGAGGGGAGAGTGTTGTCCACGTACCCTCGTAGACCGTTCGCTGAAGCGTTATATCAATGCGGTTGATGTAGTCATACATCTTCACGTCCGACCGATCCAAGTACCGAAAGCACGGCACCTCCGAGTTCTGCACACGTTCGGCTCGGTGACGTCCTCGCCTTCTCGATCCAGCAAGAGGGGCGAAGTAGTAGATGAGTTCCGGCAGCACGACGGCGTGGTGACGACATTGGTGAAGAACAATCTTCGCAGGGCTTCGCCTAAGCACTACGAAAACTATGACAGATGATAAACTAGAGGATACAGGGTTGCCGGCACACGGCTTGGTGTTTCTTGATGTGTCTTTGGTGCTAGCCCTGCCCCTCTATTTATATCTTGAGCCCTGGGGTCGAAACTTGGAGTAAAAGCCTCCACAAAGTCAGTTTCACCCGAAAGGCAAGAGTCCTTCTCGGACTCCAGGGCCAGACGCCAGGGTTCCCGGCGTCTGGACCCAGACGCCAGGGACCCTGGCGTCTGGCCCCTGGACTCCGCAAAACTTCCTTTTGCGCTTTCCAAAAACCTTGTGGGCTTTCCCCTTTGGCCCAAATAAAGTGTTCTCGTACCCAAACATTTCGGGAAACATCCGGAACCCCTTCCGGTGATTTCCGGAACCCTTCCGGTGACCAAACACTATTATCATATATCTCAAACTTTATCTCCGGACCATTCCGGAGTTCCTCGTCATGTCCGTGATCTCATCTCGGACTCCGAACAACATTCGGTCACCAACATACATAACTCACATAGTACTATATCGTCAACGAACGTTAAGCGTGCGGACCCTACGGGTTCGAGAACTATGTAGACATGACCGAGACACCTCTCTGGTCAATAACCAATAGCGGGACCTGGATGCCCATATTGGCTCCTACATATTCTATGAAGATCTTTATCGGTCAGACCGCATAACAACATACGTTGTTCCCTTTGTCATCGGTATGTTACTTGCCCGAGATTCGATCGTCGGTATCCAATACCTAGTTTAATCTTGTTACCGGCAAGTCTCTTTACTCGTTCCGTAATACATCATCTCACAACTAACATATTAGTTGTAATTCTTGCAAGGCTTATGTGATGTGCATTACCGAGAGGGCCCAGAGATACCTCTCCGACAATCGAAGTGACAAATCCTAATCTCGAAATACGCCAACCCAACATGTACCTTTGGAGACACCTGTAGTGCTCCTTTATAATCACCCAGTTACGTTGTGACGTTTGGTAGCACCCAAAGTGTTCCTCCGGCAAACGGGAGTTGCATAATCTCATAGTCATAGGAACATGTATAAGTCATGAAGAAAGCAATAGCAACATACTAAACGATCGGGTGCTAAGCTAATGGAATGGGTCATGTCAATTAGATCATTCAACTAATGATGTGATCTCGTTAATCAAATAACAACTCTTTTGTCCATGGTTAGGAAACATAACCATCTTTGATTAACGAGCTAGTCAAGTAGAGGCATACTAGTGATACTTTGTTTGTCTATGTATTCACACATGTATTATGTTTCCGGTTAATACAATTCTAGCATGAATAATAAACATTTATCATGATATAAGGAAATAAATAATAACTTTATTATTGCCTCTAGGGCATATTTCCTTCACCCCCTTGCCTCCGTATATAAAGGATCCAAGGGGGGGGTGCGGCCGGCCCTAGAGGAGGCGCGCAGGAGGAGTCCTACTCCTACCGGGAGTAGGACTCCCCTCCCTTTCCTTGTCCAAGTAGGAGAGAGGGAAGGAGAGAAGGAAAGGGGGGGCGCCGCCCCTCCCTCCTTGTCCAATTTGGACTAGGGGGAGAGGGGGCGCGCGGCCTGCCCTGGCAGCCCCTTCCTCTTCTCCACTTTAGGCCCATGAGGCCCATTAACCCCCGGGGGGGTTCCGGTAACCCCCCGGTGCTCCGGTTTTATCCGAAACTTCCCCGGAATGCTTCCGGTGTCCGAATATAGTCGTCCAATATATCAATCTTTATGTCTCGACCATTTCGAGACTCCTCGTCATGTCCGTGATCACATCCGGGACTCCGAACTAACTTCGGTACATCAAAATGCATAAACTCATAATAACTGTCATCGTAACGTTAAGCATGCGGACCCTACGGTTCGATAATAATGTAGACATGACTGAGACAAATCTCCGGTCAATAACCAATAGCAGGACCTGGATGCTCATATTGGCTCATACATATTGTACGAATATCTTTATTGGTCAGACCGCATAACAACATATGTTGTTCCCTTTGTCATCGGTATTTTACTTGCCCGAGATTCGATCGTCGGTATCCAATACCTAGTTCAATCTCGTTACCGACAAGTCTCTTTACTCGTTCCATAATACATCATCTCGCAACTAACTCATTAGTTGTAATGCTTGCAAGGCTTATGTGATGTGCATTACCGAGAGGGCCCAGAGATACCTCTCCGACAATCGGAGTGACAAATCCTAATCTCGAAATACGCCAACCCAACATCTACCTTTGGAGACACCTGTAGAGCACCTTTATAATCATCTATTTACGTTGTGACATTTGGTAGCACACAAAGTGTTCCTCCGGCAAACGGGAGTTGCATAATCTCATAGTCATAGGAACATGTATAAGTCATGAAGAAAGCAATAGCAACATACTAAACGATCGGGTGCTAAGCTAATGGGATGGGTCATGTCAATCAGATCATTCACCTAATGATGTGATCCCGTTAATCAAATAACAACTCTTTGTTCATGGTTAGGAAACATAACCATCTTTGATTAACGAGCTAGTCAAGTAGAGGCATACTAGTGACACTTTGTTTGTCTATGTATTCACACATGTATTATGTTTCCGGTTAATACAATTCTAGCATGAATAATAAACATTTATCATGATATAAGGAAATAAATAATAACTTTATTATTGCTTGTAGGGCATATTTCCTTCAGGCGCGGCTAGAGATGCTCTAAGGGACGAATAGGGTCCAGCTGCCGTTTTCTGATTACATGCTCCAGCGCCCTAGAAGCAGAAGTTGCAGCTTGCGTGGAGGGTGTCTCTCTCACGCTGGATTGTAGTTTTTCGAAAAGGGGCGCTTTATTACTTAAAAGGTTTGAGCATTACACCTGACCTCTACATAACTATGATGCACATAGCCAAACAAGTTCTCTCACACAAACGAAAATTAAGAAGGCGAAATATAAAGAAACATGTAGAGTCTGTATAACGCCTAAACGGGAGGTGCCCAATCCTAAGATCATGCTGCCACCCATGTTGGGTAAAAGTATCCCTCGCCGTGTCCTCCAATCGTGTACACACCTTCGTAAACAGGTCTCGATTCTCCAGACGTTGTAGAGAGGACCATAAACGAAGAGTCCCGGTACATCTGTAGATAACCTGCATCAGAAAAGTATTTTATCATTAAACACCTTATCATTTCTACATAGCCAAAGCGATCAAATAACGGCAAGCGCTCCCACTCTAAGAATAGTTCTAAACATGTAATCTATCTCATGTAATCAGTTGCCAAATTCATTAGCAACACTACAAGGAGAATACAAGCCAGAAGCTATCTGGATGACTGGACATATAGAACGAGCCAATTTGCATTGAAAGAATAAATGTTGTATTGTCTCATCATGGTGACAAAAGACACATTGTGAATTTCCATGCCAATTTCTCTAAATAAGGTTATCTTTGATAAGAATGACTCTGCAAAGAAGATACCATGCAAAGATTTTATTCTTTAGACGTATCTTCATCTTACAGATCTTCTTGTTATTATCAACTGGCACATCAGACTGGATTAACGCTCTATACATTGAATCCACTGAGAATTGTCTATTCCCATGTAGGTTTCATCGAAATACATCAGACCCATGTCACAAATGCACCGTGGACAACCGCTGGAGCAGGATGTACCATGATTGAAGTCTGGGTCCAATTAAATCTATTCTGAACATCAAATTTGGCGAAAAATTCCATTACCGTGGCGATAGTATCACCCTTGTGACGCACAATGTTGTATAGAGCCGGATATTATTCTTGGAGTGTGGCATTTCCTAGCCACTTGTCCTCCCAGAATCTAATTTTCGAGCCGTCCTTAATTGAGAAAGATCCATAGGAGAAGAAATATTTCTTCCTAGCCATTAGACCTGACCAAAAGTGAGAATCCCCAGGCTTCCAGTATACTTGAGATATCGCCTTGAAACCCACATATTTCCTTCTCGGGAGGGTTTGCCATACATCATCTTTCGTCAATAATTTAAACAACCATTTACCAAGGAGGGCCCTATTCTTAACCTCAAGGTCATGAATGCCCAACCCGCCTTGGTCTTTGGGACGGCAAACCACACTCCATTTAGCCAGTCGATGTTTCTTTTTCTCGCTATCTCCTTGCCAAAAGAATCTTGATCGAAAATAATCCAATCTATGTAAAACTCTTTTTGGCAATTGGAAGAAGGAAATCATATATAGTACCATGTTACTTAGTACTGAATTTATGAGGACTAATCTTCCACCCAGAGACAGCAGTTTACCTTTCCAACTGCTAAGTCTTTTTTGCAGTCTCTCCTTGACGTGTTTCCATTCAGCATTTGTGAGTCTCTGATAATTTATCGGTATCCCTAAATATGTGATCGGAAACTGGCCCAACTGCATCTGAATAGTTCGGCGTATAGGTGGGAGTCGTCTTGAGCCTCGCCAAAACAAAACAATTCACTTTTGTGAAAACTGATCTTAAGACCTAAGAGTTGCTCGAATGCGGATAAAATTAATTTCAGATTTCTCGCTTTCTCAAGGTCAATGATCCATGAAAAAAATCGTATCGTCGGCATATTGAAGTATAGATTGTAGTTAGCTTCCCTTTGTCTTGGAGACCCAACTACATGCTGTGCGTGGGGCATGATCAGTACTCCGTCGCTACAGTCGTGCTCACGCCACCAAACAGCCCGGTGCACCTGGTCCGGCGGTGGCGGTATGCGACCGATTCCTCGTGGTCGTGGCACGGAGACGGGTCAGGATGGAGACTTTGGCAAAGGCAACAAGATGGTGATCAACACTGATGCAACGCTCCGTTTTAAAAAAAACACTGATGCAACGCCAAAGCCACTATCACATGTTGAGGAAAAAGACCACCCAGCCATTGGCTAGCCCCGCCATCGGGGTGGACGAAACTTGATGATGGTGTTTTCTCGGAGAAGGATGGCAATGGGGGTACAGGTATGGTTCTCGGAGAGGAACAGGGCCATGTAATTTTGTGAGGCTGCCGCCATTTCCTGATTATATGCTCCAGCGCCCTAGAAGCAGAAGTTACAGCTTGCCCAGAGGGTGTCTCTCTCCCGGTAGAGTGTAACCAGCTTCCCCTTATCCTGGAGACGGATAGCACTGTCGCTGCTACCATGACCAGCAACTCTTCTACGAGTCGGTCGCCTGTCTCGGCCCTTGTCAGCGAGGTTTGACGCTTACTTGCCTCTGGTAGAGACCATACGTTTGCTGTCATTAAAAGAGAGTTGAGCTGATCCTCATAAAAAAAAGAGCTAAACTAGGTCGCTTCGCTCTTCCCCTTGCACTGCTGTTTCATTGCGTTCGGGGCCATGTGAGATTGTAGTGAGACTTTGTACGGGTGAATCCACCTAATCAATAAAATCTCCCCACTTAAAAAAAAGGTTTCAGCTCCGGTCCATCCGGTACCAATCCGATGGCTGCAATTTGCTAACCTCATATGGCCCTGTTTGGGACCGCTTGTTCACGGGGTGAATCAAGCGCGAGACTGTTGTGCCGGCCTAGGTTCCTGCATAGGCTTGTTAGTTTTTCTCCTTTGTTTTTCCAGTCGTTTGTTCTTTTAGTTTATTATCTATTGCTCAAATTTTTGAAAAGAATCTAAAAATGCATGTATTCCAAAACGAAAATTTGACAAAAAATAAATAAATCATGAATTTTTAAAATATTGACATGATATAACAAAATGTTAGCATAGTTTTAAAAAATGTTGATAACTTTCAATAAATATGTTCATGACAATTAAAACATGTTCCAAAATTCAAAAGTTTGTATGCGAGTCCATTTCAAAATAGTTTATACAATGTAGAAAAAAATGCTTGCATAATGTAAAACTATTTTTTGTACGATTAAAAAATGTGTTACATTTAAGAAAACGTTTATACATTTAAAAAAATCTCTGTGTAGTTTAGAAAATGTTTATTTCCATTAAAACAATGTACTTTACATTTTAAGAAATATCCACATGTTTCAAAAATATGTCCGTAAATTTTAGTAAATGTTCATACAATGTGAAAAAAATCCACGTAGCTTAAAAACTATTTATTATCATTAAAAATATACAGCACATATTTAAAAAATGTTACCGTGTATTCGAAAAAGTATCCACAACATGTATTTAAAAAATATACATCATATATTTAGAAAATTTCAAACACATGCCAAAGAAAAGTTTCACGTATGTGCTAAAAATGTACATATTTTGAAAAAATAGACATGCTTTAAAAAACAAAACCGATAGAAAACGACAAATAAATAAAAAGAAAAGCAAAGACACAAAGAAATCAAAGAATTACGAAGAGAGAGAAAACAAAAAAGTCAGTGAAAAAACAAAGAAGACTGAAATATAATGAAGAAAACCCGAAGAAAAGTGATGAAAAAACAAAATAAGATGAAGAAAGAAAAACCAAAGAAAGCCGGTAGAAATGAAAGAAAACAAAACATTGCAGAGCGAACCTATAGGGACACAAGCAGCAGCGAGCGACCTACACTAATTGGCCGGTCTGATAGTCGCTTCGTCTGTAAGCTAGGAATCAGTATGGACAAGACATAGCTCTGGCTTTGTTCAACAACAAAAGAAGCAACTTTCTCCTCTCAAACAGGAAACTCATTTTACAGCTTTTACCCTCGTGTTTTTTTTAAATCCATTTGGCACTTTATTGCTGGTTTAAAATAGTTACATCCTTCAACCATGCGGGAGAAGAAAGTTAGGAGGGTCATCATCCCACCAATACATCAAATTCAAATCATAAGCATGTCTAAGCAAGAAATGGTGCCAAATTATTGGCTTCCTGGGGGAGATTCTTGAAGCGATTGAAGGGACATCGTGTGCCAATTGGAAGCAGTCTGCAAGTATTTTAGGGTGGCCAATGTTTTCTTTTTAGGCATGGAAATTTATATTGGTGTGATGATGGAAAATTTAATTTGCAAGCTCGACAATTTTAAAAAAATAATACTAGTAAACTAATACGAATTTATCATGCTCGCCAACTAAACTGGCCATCCTCAATAATTTATCATGAAAAACATTTAATTTGTAATGGTAAAAAATCTGAGGCCGCTGATCCCCTTATTTGGGCCTCCCACGGACTGGAGAAACCAGAGTAGCCCTCAACTCTGGAGTTATTTACCTGCCTCCTTCCCCGCAATTTTTTTTACCTGCCTCCTGTCATCAAACAAAATTGCCTAAAAAAGATAAAACAAAAGGGTTTCGCCGCCGCTGGAGCTCGAGCCACATCGCCGCCATTGAAAATCGGCCCCTCCTCGTCGCCTGTGGAGGCTCGTCCTTCCTTCCACGAGCCGGCCCAGCTTCACGGCGCCTGACCCGCCTCGTACGTCCGCCGGCTGTACAAGATCCCGCCGTTGAACCGAAGCCCGCGAGACGAGCAGCCAAGGCACCCAAGCTGACGCTGGCCTGCCTCTTGTGCTGCCCAAAAGGAAGGTAAGTTGCCTTCTTGTACTATCTTTAGATCTGCACGATTTTGGTGGAGGAAATAGAATAATTTGAAATGGACTGGAGTTGTGCAATGGATTAACTACTTTGATTCAAGTTTTCGTCTTCCTGCGGCTGGATTGGATTACGATTTTTTTTTACGCGTATCGGGTTACGAAATTCAAAGAAAATATTGGAAAGGTTGCATAAAATCTATTAGATAAATATAATGTTCTATGCTGTCTGTATAGATGGTGACTATTAGACGGCCAATTGAAGTCATACTAGATCCTTTAAACGGGTTTTAAACAAAGGTTGTATACTTGAACACCAAAATTGTACACACCTAATCAAGAAGTTGACCCGCCGAAGTAAAGTTTCCAATTAGATGGTCGCATGTAATCTGCTCCATTGCCCCCCACCAGCCTTTTTCTGTTACAAACCCTCCCTACATGTTTGCATTGTCTCTTCTAGACAGACAAGAGGAAATCTTTAAAATGAGGAAGCATATCATTTGTGTGGCTGCATATACGGCTTCTATGGTGTTTTGGCTGGTCTAGGTTAAGTAGTACAAGAGAACATGTTACATCTTGTCCAATGTAATTTAAGGCCTAGGTCTGACTACCTTAATCCCAGTGCACTACAACCTGCGCCAAAAAAGATGGGGTATAAGTGAGCTCCTTTCTTCAGTTGTGATTGTGGTAAACCCTACATGTATGTTTTGGGGGAGCAAAATACAGTTGGACATCAGGTGTAACAATGCAAACGCCTTTTCATGTCAGCACTCCATGCTATAGTTGGTAGCTGGTAATTGAGCTAAGAAATGATGCTATTCGGCCAGCTTCTTTCGGGCCCCCAACCAAAAAATTATCATTGTTGGTGTCTCAAGCAACCCTAACATAAGGCCATTATTAGCGTTCCTGATTAGTTTCTCGGCTATAGTTTTATATTGTTGCTTCACTACTTATGACCCCACATTTTGCCCTATTGTTTTACTTTCTAAAAGAAAGTTCTGCTCCAGTCTTGAAAAAGATGCGGAAAGCTAAGAGAGGTGGTGATCATCTCACTAGAAGCTTTCCTAAGAGTAGAAAAGCTTCCAAGAATGAATCATTGGTCTCAGGTATGCTAGATCTTCCTCTTTTGTGCTACGTCTCCCCCCCCCTCCCGCCACCCACACACACGCACACATTTTCAGAGCTTTATTTGATTATTCACAGTTGCCTTAATGTTTTATTTCCTTCAACTAGGTCGCTTCCTTGGGGACTGTGATCAAGGTGTTCGGTCCAGGCTCAGTGATGGGCTAATATCATATTTGTCTAGAAGTGTCGCCTCTATTACTTTGTGCAATGGTGATTATGTGTGCTTAGTATTCTTAGTTTTCCAACAAAATATATTGAAACACAACCAGATATAAATGATTTAAATTGCGATCTTCTGTAGGAGACACAGTCTTATTTTCATGCTCGGGCATAGCTATGGAACGCCAGGGGCGCCACCTTACAAGGTTTCTGACTTCTGCAAGTTTGGTTAGAGCTCTCAATGGTACGAATAAAGACCATGATGACTTGAAGGTTGGCGCTAACAATCATCCTTTACTGATTTGCTTACTTCTGATAATTGTGTGCTTATTTCTGGCCTTACCTTTTTCTAGATTGAAGTGCGCCATGAAGGCAATGAAGTTTATATGGGGTGGATGGCTGAATTTGATTTAGATCGCAACTTTGCTGTTGTCAATGTCCATGCGTTCCTTGAAAATGTTCAGGTTGGATCTTTCCAACCTGCACTAGAAATTCTGCCCCATGGTGAGCTATTAATAGTTATAGGGCGTGGTGTCTCTGGTGAAATAATGACCAAGAATGTGGAATTTAATGGTGATTCAAGGGTATCCGAGGATGATGAAGATCTTGATTGTAAAATCTCAGAGGTAGACTTGCATGACGATATGCGCATTTTATTTATGCATGGAGGCAATAAGAAGGGATTTATGAGAGAAGTATATTTCTCGTCCCTTAACTCTTTCAAGAGTATAGAAATGGTCCCTCAACTAGAAAACCAGCAAAATTTGGTCCCTTAACTATTCAAACCAGATAAATTTAGTCCCTCATACCGCTTTGACTGTTTTTTTCTGACGTGGAGTGGTTTTGACTAAAACTAGATACATCCTATAGGCTGGGCCGTCACATCAGCGTGTACAAATGTGCAGGGTCTCACATGTCAGCCTCAGGAAGAAAGAATAATAGCTTAAAATAAAATGTATGCCACATGTTTCGAACTTAATACCGGAAGCAGGCCAGATCAGTAGGTAACCACCATACCACGGATACTATGTAGTATTACACAGACAAGTATAAAATCTTTTGTAGTTTTGCACATATTAAGCATGTTCGTTGTACAATGATATTAACTCATTTAAAAGTGATTTATTTTTTTCAGTTTCAGTCCTCTGCACATATATTTTTTTCTGTACTCATGTGCACAATGAAGTAGCTATATTTTCTGCGTGTCTTTTATTTTTTTACACCACATACTGTTCAAATTTCGACCACTAACAGGCTGGTCCCACAGTTCCAAACAACAACCAGTCCACGTCAGCAAATAATCAACCAAAGTGGTATGAGGGACTAAACTTATCCGGTTTTAAAAATTGAGGGACTACAGTTTGCTGGTTTTGGAGTTGAGGGATCATTTCTATACTTCCGAAAAAATTGAGGGACAAAAAATATACTTATCCCCAATAAGAATGGTTTTTTATTTTTTATTTAACTGTTTTTCTATACAACTTCATTTTGTTCAAATTTAACCCTTCTTGCCTGTCACCTTTGTTGTGTTATTAGGCTTGGGACGGTGGGCCACTTCTTTCTGTTGATGGGAAGGTTGTTGGCATGAACCTTTTTCTGACTACTAGAAAAGCCGTTTTCCTACCATGGGGCACAATTCTCAAGCATCTGGAGCATTACTGGACATCTCAGCAAAAGAAGACTGGTCTTGCACGGTCAAAAACTTCGAAGGTTTACAGGTATGTCTATCGATGTATGTCCTTGTGTTCACCGGCTGTATTCTACGTTAGCTCTTCTCATAAAAGAGATAATAAGGCAAGCCTTTTTGCGTGCTAGACAACATATGCATGCAATAATCTGGATCATTCGCTGTTGTTCCTTAGCCTATTTGTCATCTAAGCTTTGCAGTTTACAATGTTTACTTTTAATATTAACTTGTTTCTTGGCCAGCTCAACCAAAATATTTGCCAACCTTTGGCATATATGATGTATCATAGATTCACAATTGTCTTGTACTAAGATTAGTCATATTTCTTGTGCCAATGTTGAAAACTTTATGTTTTATTGGAATGTGCATTATGATCATGTCATTTTTCATACGACTTGGGGTCCTATATCTATCTTATTCCTTGCCTATGATTCTACCCATGTAGGTTTTGGGACCATTTTGCGTATTAATGCACTGGTCTGGTCCATTTTACATTTTGGTTAGTAATCAACTAGTCATTTTTATGTCCGGCAGGTTTGCAGTAAGACCCACATGTGTGAAATCTAACAGCCATCCAGAAGGTGAGCACACAGGCACTCCTCGGGACTGCTCAACATTGTGGTATTCTGCAAATTGTTGCAGTTTGTAATGGCATTTATTTAGAAGCTGCAAATCTAGTGTTTACATTTGTATTATTGTATATCAACTAGTCTAGCCTTTTCACTTGTACCCTTATATTGTTAGATCTTATCCATTAGTATTATGTACACTACATTCTTGGGTATGTTCATCCATGCTTCTAATAACGTTAGCTGTTGCTCAGGTTGTTATCATGATTTAATTATTGTTACATGCTAATCATGTGGAGAACTTATGTGAATTTATTTTTCATATATACTATTAGTATATGTTAGTGCTGACAACTTGATCTTGTTGCAGCAGTACATGGAGATTTACTCAACCAGGAGCAGTTAGATCTAGACTCCATGGGTTACCCTAAGTTACCATCCTCCATGTTAGGAGGTGTGTCAGTGCTTCTAAATTTGCTGACCTTTTACAGCAACCATGTACCACTAACAACTATTCTACAATGTATATTTCTCCAGCTGGCATGATTTTAGTTGATACTTTTGAAGAGACTTTTGGCGACATACATGGTGAAGGTGTCTGGAGAAAATTTAGTAAAAGTGCTTCTAACATAAATCGCAATGTTGTCGCACTGGCTTCATTTAATGGTGATTTTACAGAATTGTGCCATTTACTATTTCATCTCTGTTTTGATTACAACTAGCTAATAGCCAGAATCATGGTATGCAGGAGAAAAGAGGTATTTTGCATGCACGGGTTTTTTTATTGAATGGAATGGATCTACGGTAATTTTGACATCAGCAAGCTTGGTTAGAAATTCTGGTGATGAGAACAAGATTGTTGAAAACTTGAGGGTTGGCGCTCCTTGTTCTGTGGCCGCTGTTCTTTTAAGGTGATGCTTAAGTCGCATCACTGTATTATTTGCAGATTGAAGTGTTGCTTAACAACCAATATAGAGAAGGGACATTACTACATTATAGTCTACATTACAACGTTGCTCTAGTCAGTGTGAAGGATTACCCTGCTCTTCGTCCATCAAATACTCTGCTTCGTTGGAAAAAGGATTTTAAAGTAGTAGCTGTAGGGCGTTGCTTCAAATCAGGCATGTTAATGGCTACTAGCGGGGATATGGTTTCCTGGACAGGCACACTCGATCGCGATTTCCTCGTAACTTCCACGTGTAAAATCACTAAGGCAATCCTGTATTTTTTTATTCCTATTTTTTCGTGGTGATAATAAATACTCCTCTGTTTTTTTTACAAGGCATATTTTGATTGTCCAAAAGCGAGGTTTGACTGTAAATGCCCCTTATTTTGTTGGCAGTTAACATGGTCATGAGAAAGTACTTTGGAATATGAATCATTTTTTTTTTCAAAACCTAGATATTACTGGATTAATCCGTGGTCAAAGCTTGAATTTGGACAGACAAAATATGCCTTGTATTTCTGGAAAAGGGAAGTATAGTTGCGTAGGAACGAGTGGGCTAGCAATATATATTTGGAAAACAAAAATCACAGCTTGTTCATGTCAACTTGCTAGGCTGGGATTGGAGGCCCTCTTGTTAGTCTTGATGGGGATGTTATTGGCATGAACTTCTATGATAAGAGAATAGGGACCCCTTTCCTGTTATTGGTGGACACTTACAAAATTCTAGCATCGTTTGAGACAAAAAGGTATTCAAGTACATATCACATAAGTTCTTTTCTAAATATTTTAAGAAGCTTGCTGAAGCATGATCTTATTATTGCTATGTTTGACAGTGAACTTGGTGAAGTTGGCAATGATAGTGATCCCTCTGGAGCGCTTTTCTGGAAAATGGATGAAGATAACAAAACTAAGTTAAACAGGTTGGTATTCTGATGCATATTAAGCTGGGGTTAAGTTTTGGACAAATTATTTCATTGAATTGAACTGCAGGTGGCCTGTGCCCATGCCTCGCTGGCGCAATCCTGGCTATGTGGATGAGGATAAATCTGATGATGATGATGAGGTCTTTGATCATAAATCTGGCCGCGCGCCGCCTATGGACGGTTACTTCAAGGGAAAGAAACTCATGCTCTTTAGATGCAGTCACGCCCTTGATTGGTCACACAATCTCCATATTATTGCTTGTTTTGGATGGCAGAAGTAACATGTGGCTTGTTGAAGTCTTATTTGTTAGGAAGAGGTAGATGCCGATGTGTTCTCCCCCGGGATATATCAGGGAGGAACCAAGGCCATAGGGGATGTTTTTTTCAGATCATGTAAGAGAGAACACTCACGCACAACCACATTAGGAATATCATGCAGGACTTACAGTGTTACACCTTCTCGGTGGTTCGAACCTCGATAAACAAAGTCTTAATCCTTGTTGCGATTTCATAGTGTTATAACCCTTAGTCGAATATCTCAAATTTGTCTGAGAGATCTTCACTCGTCGACAATTGGCGCAAGTAGGGGTCATGGCTTCGTATCTCCTTCAACCCGTCTTCATCACCATGCCCACGAGCGCAACGCGGCAACCGGTTTCTCTTGGCATGACTGTTAAACACGTTAGATATTGTACAGGGAGTTAGTTAATATCTCTTATCCCTTCGTAGTCATTATCTCGTGTAACAACTTGTATCTATTTGATGTATCCCGGTGCGCCCGTTGTGCCCTAGTGGCCGAGTATATATATACGTCCTGAGGCCACCCTTTGGGTTGTGCCGATCCAATTCTTCTTTCTAGTTTCACATGGTATCAGGCCATCTCGCGTAATTGCTCGATGGGTTCCCCTTCCGCCGGCGCCATGACTTCCTCTGCTATGACCTCGCTGTCTCTGCCGGCCTCTCTCTCGGCGCCATCCACCTCCTCTGGCCCTCCTTCCGCTAGCCTCATTACAGCGCCATCGCCAACGTCACAGGCTATGTTGATGGCACCTCTCCTACACCTCCTCGGCTGCTTCCACCTGATAACAAGGGGGAACGAGCGGTCAATCCTGAATATGCGACTTGGAACCGGCAGGACCAGATCGTTCTTAGCTACCTACTTGCATCTCTCACCGACGACGTGCTCATGCAGGTCATCAGCTTTGACACTTCTCGTGCTATCTGGGCACATCTTGAGGAGATGTATTCTGCTCATTGCCGCGCTAGTGTTGCCCTATTTAACGTGAATGCGGCCGTCTCTAGAGCGTATCCCCAAAACGATAGCGGTAAATCAGTAAGAGACATCATAGATCGTACCATATCTACTAAAGTATGATTACGACGTTCGGACACACCATTACACTATGGTGTTCCGGGTGGCGTGAGTTGCGAAACTATTCCACAATTTTTCAAATGTACACCAAACTTGTAACTCAAATATTCTCCTTCACGATCAGATCGTAGAAACTTTATTTTCTTGTTATGATGATTTTCAACTTCACTCTGAAATTCTTTGAACTTTTCAAATGTTTCAGACTTATGTTTCATTAAGTAGATATACCCATATCTGCTTAAGTCATCTGTGAAGGTGAGAAAATAACGATATCCGCCACGAGCCTCAATATTCATCGGACCACATACATTTGTATGTATGATTTCCAACAAATCTATTGCTCTCTCCGTAGTACCGGAGAACGGTGTTTTAGTCATCTTGCCCATGAGGCACGGTTCGCAAGTACCAAGTGATTCATAATCAAGTGGTTCCAAAAGTCCATCAGTATGGAGTTTCTTCATGCGCTTTACACCGATATGACCTAAACGGCAGTGCCACAAATAAGTTGCACCATCATTATCAACTCTGCATCTTTTGGCTTCAACACTATGAATATGTGTGTCACTACTATCGAGATTCAACAAAAATAGACCACTCCTTAAGGGTGCATGACCATAAAAGATATTACCCATATAAATAGAACAACCATTATTCTCAGATTTAAATGAATAACTGTCTCGCATCAAACAAGATCCAGATATAATGTTCATGCTTACCGCTGGCACCAAATAAAAATTATTTAGGTCTAATATTAATCCCGGAGGTAGATGTAGAGGTAGCGTGCCGACCACGATCATATCGACTTTGGAACCGTTTCCCACGCGCATCGTCACCTCGTCCTTAGCCAATCTTCGCTTAATCCGTAGTCCCTGTTTCGAGTTGCAAATATTAGCAACAGAACCAGTATCAAATACCCAGGTGCTACTGCGAGCATTAGTAAGGTACACATCAATAACATGTATATCGCATATACCTTTGTTCACCTTGCCATCCTTCTTATCCGCCAAATACTTGGGGCAGTTCCGCTTCCAGTGACCAGTCTGCTTGCAGTAGAAGCACTCAGTTTCAGGCTTAGGTCCAGACTTGGGTTTCTTCTCTTGAGCAGCAACTTGTTCGCCGTTCTTCTTGAAAGTTCCCCTTCTTCTTCCCTTTGCCCTTTTTCTTGAAACTAGTGGTCTTGTTGACCATCAACACTTGATGCTCCTTCTTGATTTCCACCTCCGCAGATTTCAGCATTGCGAAGAGCTCGGGAATAGCCTTATTCATCCTTTGCATATTATAGTTCATCACGAAGCTCTTGTAGCTTGGTGGCAGTGATTGCAGAATTCTCTCTATGACGCAATCATCTGGAAGATTAACTCCCAATTGAATCAAGTGATTATTATACCCAGACATTTTGAGTATATGCTCACTGACAGAACTGTTCTCCTCCATCTTGCAGCTATAGAACTTATTGGAGACTTCATATCTCTCAATCCGGGCATTTGCTTGAAATATTAACTTCAACTCCTGGAACATCTCATATGCTCCATGACGTTCAAAACGTCGTTGAAGTCCCGATTCTAAGCCGTAAAGCATGGCACACTGAACTATCGAGTAGTCATCAGTTTGCTCTGCCAGACGTTCATAACATCTGGTGTTGCTCCAGCAGCAGGCCTGGCACCCAGCGGTGCTTCCAGGACGTAATTCTTCTGTGCAGCAATGAGGATAATTTTCAAGTTACGGACCCAGTCCGTGTAATTGCTACCATCATCTTTCAAGTTTGCTTTCTCAAGGAACGCATTAAAATTCAACGGAACAATAACACGAGCCATCTATCTACAATCAAACATAAATAAGCAAGATACTATCAGGTACTAAGTTTCATGATAAATTTAGGTTCAATTAATTTACTAAAAGAACTCCCACTTAGATAGACATCCCTCTAATCCTCTAAGTGATTACGTGATCCAAATCAACTAAACCATGTCCGATCATCACGTGAGATGGAGTAATTTCATTGGTGAACATCATTATGTTGATCATATCTACTATATGATTCACGCTCGACCTTTCGGTCTCCGTGTTCCGAGGCCATATCTGTATATGCTTGGCTCGTCAAGTATAACCTGAGTATTCCGCGTGTGCAACTGTTTTGCACCCGTTGTATTTGAACGTAGAGCCTATCACACCCGATCATCACGTGGTGTCTCAGCACGAAGAACTTTCGCAACGGTGCAAACTCAGGGGGAACACTTCTTGATAATTAGTGAGAGATCATCTTATAATGCTACCGTCAATCAAAGCAAGATAAGATGCATAAAAGATAAACATCACATGCAATCAATATAAGTGATATGATATGGCCATCATCATCTTGTGCTTGTGATCTCCATCTTCGAAGCACCGTCGTGATTACCATCATCACCGGCACGACACCTTGATCTCCATCGTAGCATCGTTGTCGTCTCGCCAATCTTATGCTTCCATGACTATCGCTACCGCTTAGTGATAAAGTAAAGCATTATAGCGCGATTGCATTGCATACAATAAAGCGACAACCATATGGCTCCTGCCAGTTGCCGATAACTCGGTTACAAAAGATGATCATCTCATACAATAAAATTTAGTATCATGTCCTGACCATATCACATCACAACATGCCCTGCAAAAACAAGTTAGACGTCCTCTACTTTGTTGTTGCAAGTTTTACGTGGCTGCTACAGGCTTAAGCAAGAACCAATCTTACCTACGCATCAAAACCACAACGATAGTTTGTCAAGTTGGTATTGTTTTGACCTTCGCAAGGACCGGGCGTAGCCACACTCGGTTCAACTAAAGTTGGCGAAACTGTCACCCGCAAGCCACCTCTGTGCAAAGCACGTGGGGAGAACCGGTCTCGCGTAAGCGTACGCGTAATGTTGGTCCGGGCCGCTTCGTCCAACAATACCGCCGAACCAAAGTATGACATGCTGGTAAGCAGTATGACTTATATCGCCCACAACTCACTTGTGTTCTACTCGTGCATATAACATCAACATCTAAAACCTAGGCTCTGATACCACTATTGGGGAACGTAGTAATTTCAAAAAATTTCCTACGCACACGCAAGATCATGGTGATGCATAGCAACGAGAGGGGAAGAGTGTGATCTACGTACCCTTGTAAATCGATGCGGAAGCGTTGATGCAACATAGAGGAAGTAGTCGTACGTCTTTCCGATCCGACCGATCCAAGCACCGTTACTCCGGCACCTCCGAGTTCTTAGCACACGTACAGCTCGATGACGCTCCCTGGGCTCCGATCCAGCAAAGCTTCGGGGATGAGTTTCGTCAGCACAACGGCGTGGTGACGATGATGATATTCTACCGATGCAGGGCTTCGCCTAAGCGCTACAACGATATGACCGAGGTGGAATATGGTGGAGGGGGGCACCGCACACGGCTAAGAAACGATCACGAAGATCAACTTGTGTGTTCTAGGGTGCCCCCTGTTGGGGAACGCAGTAATTTCAAAAAATTTCCTACGCACACGCAAGATCATGGTGATGCATAGCAACGAGAGGGGAGAGTGTTGTCCACGTACCCTCGTAGACCGTTCGCGGAAGCGTTATATCAACGCGGTTGATGTAGTCGTATGTCTTCACGTCCGACCGATCCAAGTACCGAAAGCACGGCACCTCCGAGTTCTGCACACGTTCGGCTCGGTGACGTCCTCGCCTTCTCGATCCAGCAAGAGGGGCGAAGTAGTAGATGAGTTCCGGCAGCACGACGGCGTGGTGACGGCGTTGGTGAAGAACAATCTCCGCAGGGCTTCGCCTAAGCACTACGAAAACTATGACAGATGATAAACTAGAGGAGACAGGGTTGCCGGCACACGGCTTGGTGTTTCTTGATGTGTCTTTGGTGCTAGCCCTGCCCTGTTGGGGAACGTAGTAATTTCAAAAAATTTCCTACGCACACGCAAGATCATGGTGATGCATAGCAACGAGGGGGAGAGTCTGATCTACGTACCCTTGTAGATCGCAACGGAAGCGTTGACACAACGTAGAGGAAGTAGTCGTACGTCTTCTTCCCGATCCGACCGATCCAAGCACCGTTACTCCGGCACCTCCGAGTTCTTAGCACACGTTCAGCTCGATGACGATCCTCGGGCTCCGATCCAGCAAAGCGTCGAGGAAGAGTTCCGTCAGCACGACGGCGTGGTGACGATCTTGATGTACTACCGACGCAGGGCTTTCGCCTAAGCACTACAACGGTATGATCGAGGTGGAATTTGGTGGCAGGGGGCACCGCACACGGCTAAGGAACGATCTCAAGGATCAACTTGTGTGTCTAGAGGTGCCCCCTGCCCCCGTATATAAAGGTTTCCAGGGGGAGGGCTGGCCGGCCAAGCAGTGGAGGCGCAGGAGGAGTCCTACTCCTACCGGGAGTAGGACTCCCCCCCCCCAATCCTATTCCTAATAGGACTCCCAAGTGGAAAGAGTGGGAGAGAGGTGGCCGGCCACCTCTCCTAGTCCTAATAGGACTAGGGGAGGGGGTGGCGCGCAGCCCACCTTGGGCTGCCCCTTTCACCTTTCCACTAAGGCCCAATAAGGCCCATTTGGTTCCCGGGGGTTCCGGTAACCTCCCGGTACTCCGGTAAAATTCCCGATTTCACCCGGAACACTTCCGATGTCCAAACATAGGCTT
The DNA here is from genome assembly GCA_034509565.1 of Triticum monococcum. Taxonomy (NCBI): domain Eukaryota; kingdom Viridiplantae; phylum Streptophyta; class Magnoliopsida; order Poales; family Poaceae; genus Triticum; species Triticum monococcum. Next base: position 705,751,809 of record CM067842.1, on the reverse strand, counting down.
CCAATATATCAATCTTTATGTCTCGACCATTTCGAGACTCCTCGTCATGTCCGTGATCACATCCGGGACTCCGAACAACCTTCGGTACATCAAAATGCATAAACTCATAATAACTGTCATCATAACGTTAAGCGTGCGGACCCTACGGTTCGAGAACAATGTAGACATGACCGAGACACGTCTCCGGTCAATAACCAATAGCGGGACCTGGATGCCCATATTGGCTCCTACATATTCTACGAAGATCTTTATCGGTCAGACCGCATAACAACATACGTTGTTCCCTTTGTCATCGGTATGTTACTTGCCCGAGATTCGATCGTCGGTATCCAATACCTAGTTCAATCTCGTTACTGGCAAGTCTCTTTACTCGTTCCGTAATACATCATCTCACAACTAACATCTTAGTCATAATGCTTGCAAGGCTTATGTGATGTGTATTATGGAGAGGGCCCAGAGATACCTCTCCGACAATCGGAGTGACAAACCCTAATCTCGAAATACGCCAACCCATCATCTACCATTGGAGACACCTGTAGTACTCCTTTATAATCACCCAGTTATGTTGTGACGTTTGGTAGTACCCAAAGTGTTCCTCAGGCAAACGGGAGTTGCATAATCTCATAGTCATAGGAACATGTATAAGTCATGAAGAAAGCAATAGCAACATACTAAACGATCGGGTGCTAAGCTAATGGAATGGGTCATGTCAATCAGATCATTCAACTAATGATGTGACCTCGTTAATCAAATAACAACTCTTTGTTCATGGTTAGGAAACATAACCATCTTTGATTAACGAGCTAGTCAAGTAGAGGCATACTAGTGACACTCTGTTTGTCTATGTATTCACACATGTATTATGTTTCCGGTTAATACAATTCTAGCATGAATAATAAACATTTATCATGATATAAGGAAATAAATAATAACTTTATTATTGCCTCTAGGGCATATTTCCTTCAGTCTCCCACTTGCACTAGAGTCAATAATCTAGATTACACAGTAATGATTCTAAGACTCATGGAGCCCTGGTGCTGATCATGTATTGCTCGTGGAAGAGACTTAGTCAACGGGTCTGCAACATTCAGATCCGTATGTATCTTGCAAATCTCTATGTCTCCCACCTGGACTAGATCCCGGATGGAGTTGAAGCGTCTCTTGATGTGTTTGGTCCTTTTGTGAAATCTGGATTCCTTTGCTAAAGCAATTGCACCAGTATTGTCACAAAAGATTTTGATTGGACCCGATGCACTAGGTATGACACCTAGATCGGATATGAACTCCTTCATCCAGACTCCTTCGTTCGCTGCTTCCGAAGCAGCTATGTACTCCGCTTCACATGTAGATCCCGCTACGACGCTTTGTTTAGAACTGCACCAACTGACAGCTCCACCGTTTAAAGTAAACACGTATCCGGTTTGCGATTTAGAATCGTCCGGATCAGTGTCAAAGCTTGCATCAACGTAACCTCTTACGGTGAGCTCTTTGTCACCTCCATATACGAGAAACATATCCATAGTCCTTTTCAGGTATTTCAGGATGTTCTTGATCGCTTTCCAGTGATCCACTCCTGGATTACTTTGGTACCTCCCTGCTAAACTTATAGCAATGCACACATCAGGTCTGGTACACAGCATTGCATACATGATTGAGCCTATGGTTGAAGCATAGGGAACATCTTTCATTTTCTCTCTATCTTCTGTAGTGGTCGGGCATTGAGTCTGACTCAACTTCACACCTTGTAACACAGGCAAGAACCCTTTCTTTGCTTGATCCATTTTGAACTTCTTCAAAATCTTGTCAAGGTATGTGCTTTGTGAAAGTCCAATTAAGCGTCTTGATCTATCTCTATAGATCTTTATGCCTAATATGTAAGCAGCTTCCCCGAGGTCTTTCATCGAAAAACTTTTATTCAAGTATCCCTTTATGCTATCCAGAAATTCTATATCATTTCCAATCAGCAATATGTCATCCACATATAATATCAGAAATGCTACAGAGCTCCCACTCACTTTCTTGTAAATACAGGCTTCTCCAAAAGTCTGTATAAAGCCAAATGCTTTGATCACACTATCAAAGCGTTTATTCCAACTCCGAGATGCTTGCACCAGTCCATAAATGGATCGCTGGAGTTTGCACACTTTGTTAGCTCCCTTTGGATCGACAAAACCTTCCGGTTGCATCATATACAACTCTTCTTCCAGAAATCCATTCAGGAATGCAGTTTTGACATCCATCTGCCAAATTTCATAATCATAAAATTCGGCAATTGCTAACATGATTCTGACAGACTTAAGCATCGCTACGGGTGGGAAGGTCTCATCGTAGTCAACCCCTTGAACTTGTCGAAAACCTTTTGCGACAAGTTGAGCTTTATAGACAGTAATATTACCGTCAGCGTCAGTCTTTTTCTTGAAGATCCATTTATTCTCAATTGCTTGCCGATCATCGGGCAAGTCAACCAAAGTCCATACTTTGTTCTCATACATGGATCCCATCTCAGATTTCATGGCTTCAAGCCACTTTGCGGTATCTGGGCTCACCATCGCTTCTTCATAGTTCATAGGTTCATCATGATCTAGTAGCATGACTTCCAGAATTGGACTACCGTACCACTCTGGTGCGGATCTCACTCTGGTTGATCTACGTGGTTCAGTAGTATCTTGTCCTGAAGTTTCATGATCATCATCATTAGCTTCCTCACTAATTGGTATAGGTGTCGCAGAAACAGTTTTCTGTGATGTACTATTTTCCAATAAGGGAGCAGGTACAGTTACCTCGTCAAGTTCTACTTTCCTCCCACTCACTTCTTTCGAGAGAAACTCCTTCTCTAGAAATGATCCATTCTTAGCAACGAATGTCTTGCCTTCGGATCTGTGATAGAAGGTGTACCCAACAGTCTCCTTTGGGTATCCTATGAAGACACATTTCTCCGCTTTGGGTTCGAGCTTATCAGGTTGAAGCTTTTTCACATAAGCATCGCAGCCCCAAACTTTAAGAAACGACAACTTTGGTTTCTTGCCAAACCATAGTTCATAAGGCGTCGTCTCAACGGATTTTGATGGTGCCCTATTTAACGTGAATGCGGCCGTCTCTAAAGCATAACCCCAAAACGATAGCGGTAAATCAGTAAGAGACATCATAGATCGCACCATATCTAGTAAAGTACGATTACGACGTTCGGACACACCATTACGCTGTGGTGTTCCGGGTGGCGTGAGTTGCGAAACTATTCCACAATTTTTCAAATGTACACCAAACTCGTAACTCAAATATTCTCCTCCACGATCAAATCGTAGAAACTTTATTTTCTTGTTATGATGATTTTCAACTTCACTCTGAAATTCTTTGAACTTTTCAAATGTTTCAGACTTATGTTTCATTAAGTAGATATACCCATATCTGCTTCAATCATCTGTGAAGTTGAGAAAATAACGATATCCGCCACGAGCCTCAATATTCATCGGACCACATACATTGGTATGTATGATTTCCAATAAATCTGTTGCTCTCTCCATAGTACCGGAGAACGGTGTTTTAGTCATCTTGCCTATGAGGCACGGTTCGCAAGTACCAAGTGATTCATAATCAAGTGGTTCCAAAAGCCCATCAGTATGGAGTTTCTTCATGCGCTTCACACCGATATGACCTAAACGGCAGTGCCACAAATAAGTTGCACTATCATTATCAACTCTGCATCTTTTGGCTTCTACATTATGAATATGTGTATCACTACTATCGAGATTTAACAAGAATAGACCACTCTTCAAAGGTGCATGACCATAAAAGATATTACTCATATAATAGAACAACCATTATTCTCTGATTTAAATGAATAACCGTCTCGCATTAAACAAGATCCAGATATAATGTTCATGCTCAACGCTGGCACCAAATAACAATTATTTAGGTCTAATATTAATCCCGAAGGTAGATGTAGAGGTAGCGTGCCGACCGCGATCACATCGACTTTGGAACCGTTTCCCACGCGCATCGTCACCTCGTCCTTAGCCAATCTTCGCTTAATCTGTAGTCCCTGTTTCGAGTTGCAAATATTAGCAACAAAACCAGTACCAAATACCCAGGTGCTACTGTGAGCATTAGTAAGGTACACATCAATAACATGTATATCGCATATACCTTTGTTCACCTTGCCATCCTTCTTATCCGCCAAATACTTGGGGCAGTTCCGCTTCCAGTGACCAGTCTGCTTGCAGTAGAAGCACTCAGTTTCAGGCTTAGGTCCAGACTTGGGTTTATTCTCCTGAGCAGCAACTTGCTTGCTGTTCTTCTTGAAGTTCCCCTTCTTCTTCCCTTTGCCCTTTTTCTTGAAACTAGTGGTCTTGTTGACCATCAACACTTGATGCTCCTTCTTGATTTCTACCTCCGTAGCTTTCAGCATTGCGAAGAGCTCGGGAATAGACTTGTTCATCCCTTGCATATTATAGTTCATCACGAAGCTCTTATAGCTTGGTGGCAGTGATTGGAGAATTCTATCAATGACGCAATCATCTGGAAGATTAACTCCCATCTGAATCAAGTGATTATTATACCCAGACATTTTGAGTATATGCTCACTGACAGAACTGTTCTCCTCCATCTTGCAGCTATAGAACTTATTGGAGACTTCATATCTCTCAATTCGGGCATTTGCTTGAAATATTAACTTCAACTCCTGGAACATCTCATATGCTCCATGACGTTCAAAACGTCGTTGAAGTCCCGATTCTAAGCCGTAAAGCATGGCACACTGAACTATCGAGTAGTCATCAGCTTTGCTCTGCCAGACGTTCATAACATCTGGTGTTGCTCCAGCAGCAGGCCTGGCACCCAGCGGTGCTTCCAGGACGTAATTCTTCTGTGCAACAATGAGGATAATCCTCAGGTTACGGACCCAGTCCGTGTAATTGCTACCATCATCTTTCAACTTTGCTTTCTCAAGGAACGCATTAAAATTCAACGGAACAACAGCACGAGCCATCTATCTACAATCAACATAAACAAGCAAGATACTATCAGGTACTAAGTTCATGATAAGTTTAAGTTCAGTTAATCAAATTACTTAAGAACTCCCACTTAGATAGACATCCCTCTAATCCTCTAAGTGATCACGTGATCCAAATCAACTAAACCATAACCGATCATCACGTGAGATGGAGTAGTTTTCAATGGTGAACATCGTTATGTTGATCATATCTACTATATGATTCACGCTCGACATTTCGGTCTCTGTGTTCCGAGGCCATATCTGCATATGCTAGGCTCGTCAAGTTTAACCTGAGTATTCTGCGTGTGCAAAACTGGCTTGTACCCGTTGTAGATGGACGTAGAGCTTATCACACCCGATCATCACGTGGTGTCTGGGCACGACGAACTTTGGCAACGGTGCATACTCAGGGAGAACACTTCTTGATAATTTAGTGAGAGATCATCTTATAATGCTACCGTCAATCAAAGCAAGATAAGATGCATAAAAGGATAAACATCACATGCAATCAATATAAGTGATATGATATGGCCATCATCATCTTGTGCTTGTGATCTCCATCTCCGAAGCACCGTCATGATCACCATCGTCACCGGCGCGACACCTTGATCTCCATCGTAGCATCGTTGTCGTCTCGCCAATCTTATGCTTCCACGACTATCACTACCGCTTAGCAATAAAGTAAAGCATTACATCGCGATTGCATTGCATACAATAAAGCGACAACCATATGGCTCCTGCCAGTTGCCGATAACTTGGTTACAAAACATGATCATCTCATACAATAAAATCAGCATCATGCCTTGACCATATCACATCACAACATGCCCTGCAAAAACAAGTTAGACGTCCTCTACTTTGTTGTTGCAAGTTTTACGTGGCTGCTACGGGCTTAAGCAAGAACTCATCTCACCTACGCATCAAAACCACAACGATAGTTTGTCAAATAGACTCCGTTTTAACCTTCTCAAGGACCGGGCGTAGCCACACTCGGTTCAACTAAAGTTGGAGAGACAGTCGTCCGCAAGCCATCTATGTGCAAAGCACGTCGAGGGAACCGGTCTCGCGTAAGCGTACGCGTAAGGTTGGTCCAGGTCGTCTCGTCCAACAATACCGCCGAACCAATCCTATTCCTAATAGGACTCCCAAGTGGAAAGAGAGGGAGAGAGGTGGCCGGCCACCTCTCCTAGTCCTAATAGGACTAGGGGAGGGGGGTGGCACGCAGCCCACCTTGGGCTGCCCCTTTCACCTTTCCACTAAGGCCCAATAAGGCCCATTTGGTTCCCGGGGGGTTCCGGTAACCTCCCGGTACTCCGGTAAAATTCCCGATTTCACCCGGAACACTTCCGATGTCCAAACATAGGCTTCCAATATATCAATCTTTATGTTTCGACCATTTCGAGACTCCTCGTCATGTCCGTGATCACATTCGGGACTCCGAACAACCTTCGGTACATCAAAATGCATAAACTCATAATAACTGTCATCGTAACGTTAAGCGTGCGGACCCTACGGTTCGAGAACAATGTAGACATGACCGAGACACGTCTCCGGTCAATAACCAATAGCGGGACCTGGATGCCCATATTGGCTCCTACATATTCTATGAAGATCTTTATCGGTCAGACCGCATAACAACATACGTTGTTCCCTTTGTCATCGGTATGTTACTTGCCCGAGATTCGATCGTCGGTATCCAATACCTAGTTCAATCTCGTTACCGGCAAGTCTCTTTACTCGTTCTGTAATACATCATCCCACAACTAACATCTTAGTTACGATGCTTGCAAGGCTTATGTGATGTGCATTACCGAGAGGGCCCAGAGATACCTCTCCGACAATCGAAGTGACAAATCCTAATCTCGAAATACGCCAACCCAACATGTACCTTTGGAGACACCTGTAGTGCTCCTTTATAATCACCCAGTTACGTTGTGACGTTTGGTAGCACCCAAAGTGTTCCTCCGGCAAACGGGAGTTGCATAATCTCATAGTCATAGGAACATGTATAAGTCATGAAGAAAGCAATAGCAACATACTAAACGATCGGGTGCTAAGCTAATGGAATGGGTCATGTCAATCAGATCATTCAACTAATGATGTGATCTCGTTAATCAAATAACAACTCTTTTGTCCATGGTTAGGAAACATAACCATCTTTGATTAACGAGCTAGTCAAGTAGAGGCATACTAGTGATACTTTGTTTGTCTATGTATTCACACATGTATTATGTTTCCGGTTAATACAATTCTAGCATGAATAATAAACATTTATCATGATATAAGGAAATAAATAATAACTTTATTATTGCCTCTAGGGCATATTTCCTTCATGCCCCTCTATTTATATCTTGAGCCCTGGGGTCGAAACTTGGAGTAAAAGCCTCCACAAAGTTAATTTCACCCGAAAGGCAAGAGTCCTTCTCGGACTCCAGGGCCAAACGCCAGGGTTCCCGGCGTCTGGGTCCAGACGCCGGGAACCCTGGCGTCTGGGTCCAGACGCCGGGAACCCTGGCGTCTGGCCCATGGACTCCGCAAAACCTCCTTTTGCGCTTTCCAAAAACCTTGTGGGCTTTCCCCTTTGGCCCAAATAAAGTGTTCTCGTACCCAAACATTTCAGGAAACATCCGGAACCCCATCCGGTGATTTCGGAACCCTTCCGGTGACCAAACACTATTATCATATATATCAAACTTTATCTCCGGACCATTCCGGAGTTCCTCGTCATGTCCGTGATCTCATCTCAGACTCCGAACAACATTCGGTCACCAACATACATAACTCACATAGTACTATATCGTCAACGAACGTTAAGCATGCGGACCCTACGGGTTCGAGAACTATGTAGACATGACCGAGACACCTCTCTGGTCAATAACCAATAGCGGGACCTGGATGCCCATATTGGCTCCTACATATTCTACGAAGATCTTTATCGGTCAGACCGCATAACAACATACGTTGTTCCCTTTGTCATCGGTATGTTACTTGCCCGAGATTCGATCGTCGGTATCCAATACCTAGTTTAATCTCGTTACCGGCAAGTCTCTTTACTCGTTCCGTAATACATCATCTCACAACTAACATATTAGTTGTAATGCTTGCAAGGCTTATGTGATGTGCATTACCGAGAGGGCCCAAAGATACCTCTCCGACAATCGGAGTGACAAATCCTAATCTCGAAATACGCCAACCCAATATGTACCTTTGGAGACACCTGTAGTGCTCCTTTATAATCACCCAGTTACGTTGTGACGTTTGGTAGCACCCAAAGTGTTCCTCCGGCAAACGGGAGTTGCATAATCTCATAGTCATAGGAACATGTATAAGTCATGAAGAAAGCAATAGCAACATACTAAACGATCGAGTGCTAAGCTAATGGAATGGGTCATGTCAATTAGATCATTCAACTAATGATGTGATCTCGTTAATCAAATAACAACTCTTTTGTCCATGGTTAGGAAACATAACCATCTTTGATTAATGAGCTAGTCAAGTAGAGGCATACTAGTGATACTTTGTTTGTCTATGTATTCACACATGTATTATGTTTCCGGTTAATACAATTCTAGCATGAATAATAAACATTTATCATGATATAAGGAAATAAATAATAACTTTATTATTGCCTCTAGGGCATATTTCCTTCAGTCTCCCACTTGCACTAGAGTCAATAATCTAGATCACATCGCTATGTGATTAACACCAATAGTTCACATCTTTATGTGATTGGTTCACATCTCCATGTGACTAACACCCAAAAGGGTTTACTAGATTCAATAATCTAGTTCACATCGCTATGTGATTAACACCCAAAGAGTGATCATGTTTTGCTTGTGAGAGAAATTTAGTCAACGGGCCTGCCAAATTCAGATCCGTATGTATTTTGCAAAATTCTATGTCTACAATGCTCTGCACGGAGCTACTCTAGCTAATTGCTCCCACTTTCAATATGTATCCAGATTGAGACTTAGAATCATCTGGATCAGTGTCAAAAACTTGCATCGACGTAACCCTTTACGACGAACCTTTTTTTTTGTCACGTCCATAATCGAGAAACATATCCTTATTTTACTAAGGATAATTCTGACCGCTGTCCAGTGATCTACTCCTAGATCACTATTGTACTCCCTTGCCAAATCAGTGCAGGGTATACAATAGATCTGGTATACAGCATGACATACTTTATAGAACCTATGGCCAAGGCATAGGGAATGACTTTCATTCTCTTTCTATCTTCTGCCGTGGTCGGGCTTTGAGTCTTGCTCAACTTCACACCTTGTAATACAGGCAAGAACTCTTTCTTTGACTGCTCCATTTTGAACTATTTCAAAATCTTGTCAAGGTATGTACTCATTGAAAAAAACTTATCAAGCGTCTTGATCTATCTCTATAGATCTTGAAGCTCAATATGTAAGCAGCTTCACCGAAGTCTTTCTTTGAAAAACTCCTTTCAAACACTCCTTTATGCTTTACAGAATAATTCTACATTATTTTCTATCAACAATATGTCATTCACATATACTTATCAGAAATGCTGTAGTGCTCCCACTCACTTTCTCGTAAATACAGGCTTCACCGCAAGTCTGCATAAAACTATATGCTTTGATCAACTCATCAAAGTGTATATTCCAACTCCGAGATGCTTGCACCAGTCCACAGATGGATCGCTGGAGTTTACACATTTTGTTAGCACCTTTCGGATTGACAAAACCTTCTGGTTGCATCATATACAACTCTTCTTTAATAAAACCATTAAGGAATGCAGTTTTGTTTATCCATTTGCCAGATTTCATAAAATGCGGCAATTACTAACATGATTCAGACAGACTCAAGCATAGATACGAGTGAGAAACTCTCATCGTAGTCAACACCTTGAACTTGTCGAAAACCTTTTGCGACAATTCTAGCTTTGTAGATAGTAACACTACTATCATCATCCGTCTTCCTCTTGAAGATCCATTTATCTATGGCTTGCCGATCATCGGGCAAATCCATCAAAGTCCATACTTTGTTCTCATACATGGATCATATCTCAGATTTCATGGCCTCAAACCATTTCGCGGAATCTGGGCTCATCATCGCTTCCTCATAGTTCGCAAGTTCGTCATGGTCTAGTAACATGACTTCCAGAACAGGATTACCGTACCACTCTGGTGCGGATCTCACTCTGGTTTACCTACGAGATTCAGTAGTAACTTGATCTGAAGTTACATGATCATCATCATTAGCTTCATCATTAATTGGTGTAGTAGTTACAAGAACAGATTTCTGTGATGAACTACTTTCCAATAAGGGAGAAGGTACAATTACCTTATCAAGTTTTCTACTTTCCTCCTATTCACTTCTTTCGAGAGAAACTCCTTCTCCAGAAAGTTTCCGAATTTAGCAACAAAAGTCTTGCCTTCGGATCTGTGATAGAAGGTGTATCCAATAGTTTCCTTTGGATATCCTATGAAGACACATTTCTCCGATTTGGGTTTGAGCTTATCAGGTTGAAGCTTTTTCACATAAGCATCGCAGCCCCAAACTTTTAGAAACGACAACTTTGGTTTCTTGCCAAACCACAGTTCATAAGGCGTCGTCTCAACGGATTTTGATGGTGCCCTTTTAACGTGAATGCAGCTGTCTTTAATGCATAACCCCAAAACGATAGTGGTAGATCGGTAAGAGACATCATAGATCGCACCATATCTAATAAAGTACGGTTATGACGTTCGGACACACCATTACATTGTGGTGTTCCAGGTGGCATGAGTAGTGAAACTATTTCACATTGTTTTTAACTCAAGGCCAAACTCGTAACTCAAATACTCTTCTCTACGATCAGATCGTAGAAACTTTATTTTCTTGTTACGATGATTTTTCACTTCACTCTGAAATTCTTTGAACTTTTCAAATGTTTCAGACTTATGTTTCATCAAGTAGATATACTCATATCTGCTCAAATCATCTGTGAAGATCAGAAAATAATGATACCTGTCGCGAGCCTCAATATTCATCGGACCACATACATCAGTATGTATGGTTTCCAACAAATCTGTTGCTTGCTCCATTGTTCCGAAGAACAGAGTCTTAGTCATCTTGCCCATGAGGCATGGTTCGCAAGCATCAACTGATTCATAATCAAGTGATTCCAAAAGCCCATCAGCATGGAGTTTCTTCATGCGCTTTACACCAATATGACCTAAACGGCAGTGCTACAAATAAGTTGCACTATCATTATTAACTTTGCATCTTTTGGTTTCAATATTATGATTATGTGTATCACTACGATCGAGATCCAACGAACTATTTTCATTGGGTGTGTAACCATATAAGGTTTTATTCATGTAAACAGAACAACAATTTATTCTCTTACTTCAATGAATAGCCGTATTACAATAAACATGATCAAATCATATTCATGCTCAACGCAAACACCAAATAACACTTATTTAGGTTCAACACTAATCCCGAAATTATAGGGAGTGTGTGATGATGATCATATCAATCTTGGAACCACTTCCAACACACATCGTCACTTCACCCTTAACTAGTCTCTGTTTATTCTGCAACTCCCGTTTCGAGTTACTAATCTTAGCAACTGAACTAGTATCAAATACTGAGGGTTTGCTATAAACACTAGTAAAGTACACATCAATAACATGTATATCAAATATACTTATGTTCACTTTGCCATCCTTCTTATCCGCCAATCACTTGGGGTAGTTCCGCTTCCAGTGACCAGTCCCTTTGTAGTAGAAGCACTTAGTCTCAGGCTTAGGACCAGACTTGGGCTTCTTCACTTGAGCAGCAACTTGCTTGCTGTTCTTCTTGAAGTTCCCCTTCTTCCCTCTGCCCTTTTCTTGAAACTAGTGATCTTCTCAACCATCAACACTTGATGTTTTTCTTGATTTCTACCTTCGTTGATTTCAGCATCACGAAGAGCTTGGGAGTTGTTTCCATTATCCCTTGCATATTATAGTTCATCATGAAGTTCTACTAACTTGGTTATGGTGACTAGAGAATTATGTCAATCACTATCTTATCTGGAAGATTAACTCCCACTTGATTCAAGCGATTGTAGTACCCAGACAGTCTGAGCACATGCTCACTAGTTGAGCGATTCTCATCCATCTTTTAGCCATAGAACTTGTTGGAGACTTCATATCTCTCAACTCGGGTATTTGCTTGAAATATTAACTTCAACTCCTGGAACATGTCATATGGTCCATGACGTTCAAAACGTCTTTGAAGTCCCGATTCTAAGCCGTTAAGCATGGTGCACTTTAAACTATCAAGTAGTCATCATATTGAGCTAGCCAAACGTTCATAACGTCTGCATCTGCTCCTGCAATAGGTCTGTCACCTAGCGGTGCATCAAGGACATAATTCTTCTGTGCAGCAATGAGGATAAACCTCAGATCACGGATCCAATCCGCATCATTGCTAGTAACATCTTTCAACACAATTTTCTCTAGGAACATATCAAAATAAACATATGAAAGCAACAACGCGAGCTATTGATCTATAACATAGATATGCTAATACTACCAGGACTAAGTTCATGATAAATTAAAGTTCAATTAATCATACTACTTAAGAACTCCCACTTAGATAGACATCCCTCTAATCTTCTAAGTGATCACGTGATCCAAATCAACTAAACCATGTCCGATCATCACGTGAGATGGAGTAGTTTCATTGGTGAACATCATTATGTTGATCATATCTACTATATGATTCACGCTCGACCTTTCGGCCTCCGTATTTCGAGGCCATATCTGTATATGCTTGGCTCGTCAAGTATAACCTGAGTATTCCGCGTGTGCAACTATTTTGCACCTGTTGTATTTGAACGTAGAACCTATCACACCCGATCATCACGTGGTGTCTCAGCACGAAGAACTTTCGCAACGGTGCATACTCAAGGAGAACACTTCTTGATAATTTAGTGAGAGATCATCTTATAATGCTACCATCAATCAAAGCAAGATAAGATGCATAAAAGATAAACATCACATGCAATCAATATAAGTGATATGATATGGCCATCATCATCTTGTGCCTGTGATCTCCATCTCCGAAGCACCGTCATGATCACCATCGTCACCGGCGTGACACCTTGATCTCCATCGTAGCATCGTTGTCGTCTCGCCAATCTTATGCTTCCACGACTATCGCTACCGCTTAGTGATAAAGTAAAGCATTACATCGCGATTGCATTGCATACAATAAAGCGACAACCATATGGCTCCTGCCAGTTGCCGATAACTCGGTTACAAAACATGATCATCTCATACAATAAAATTCAGCATCATGTCTTGACCATATCACATCACAACATGCCCTGCAAAAATAAGTTAGACGTCCTCTACTTTGTTGTTGCAAGTTTTACGTGGCTGCTACGGGCTTAAGCAAGAACCAATCTCACCTACGCATCAAAACCACAATGATAGTTTGTCAATTTGACTCCGTTTTAACCTTCGCAAGGACCAGGCGTAGCCACACTCGGTTCAACTAAAGTTGGAGAGACTGTCACCCGCAAGCCAGCTATGTGCAAAGCACGTCGGGAGAACCGGTCTCGCATAAGCGTACGCGTAATGTCGGTCCGGGTCGTCTCATCCAACAATACTGCCGAACCAAAGTATGACATGCTGGTAGGCAGTATGACTTATATCGTCCACAACTCACTTGTGTTCTACTCATGCATATAACATCAAACCATAAAACCTAAGCTCGGATGCCACTGTTGGAGAACGCAGTAATTTCAAAAAATTTCCTACGCACACGCAAGATCATGGTGATGCATAGCAACGAGAGGGGAGAGTGTTGTCCACGTACCCTCGTAGACCGTTCGCTGAAGCGTTATATCAATGCGGTTGATGTAGTCATACATCTTCACGTCCGACCGATCCAAGTACCGAAAGCACGGCACCTCCAAGTTCTGCACACGTTCGGCTCGGTGACGTCCTCGCCTTCTCGATCCAGCAAGAGGGGCGAAGTAGTAGATGAGTTCCGGCAGCACGACGGCGTGGTGACGGCGTTGGTGAAGAACAATCTTCGCAGGGCTTCGCCTAAGCACTACGAAAACTATGACAGATGATAAACTAGAGGATACAGGGTTGCCGGCACACGGCTTGGTGTTTCTTGATGTGTCTTTGGTGCTAGCCCTGCCCCACTATTTATATCTTGAGCCCTGGGGTCGAAACTTGGAGTAAAAGCCTCCACAAAGTCAGTTTCACCCGAAAGGCAAGAGTCCTTCTCGGACTCCAGGGCCAGACGCCAGGGTTCCCGGCGTCTGGACCCAGACGCCAGGGACCCTGGCGTCTGGCCCCTGGACTCCGCAAAACTTCCTTTTGCGCTTTCCAAAAACCTTGTGGGCTTTCCCCTTTGGCCCAAATAAAGTGTTCTCGTACCCAAACATTTCGGGAAACATCCGGAACCCCTTCCGGTGATTTCCGGAACCCTTCCGGTGACCAAACACTATTATCATATATATCAAACTTTATCTCCGGACCATTCCGGAGTTCCTCGTCATGTCGGTGATCTCATCTCGGACTCCGAACAACATTCGGTCACCAACATACATAACTCACATAGTACTATATCGTCAACGAACGTTAAGCGTGCGGACCCTACGGGTTCGAGAACTATGTAGACATGACCGAGACACCTCTCTGGTCAATAACCAATAGCGGGACCTGGATGCCCATATTGGCTCCTACATATTCTACGAAGATCTTTATCGGTCAGACCGCATAACAACATACGTTGTTCCCTTTGTCATCGGTATGTTACTTGCCCGAGATTCGATCGTCGGTATCCAATACCTAGTTTAATCTTGTTACCGGCAAGTCTCTTTACTCGTTCCGTAATACATCATCTCACAACTAACATATTAGTTGTAATTCTTGCAAGGCTTATGTGATGTGCATTACCGAGAGGGCCCAGAGATACCTCTCCGACAATCGAAGTGACAAATCCTAATCTCGAAATACGCCAACCCAACATGTACCTTTGGAGACACCTGTAGTGCTCCTTTATAATCACCCAGTTACGTTGTGACGTTTGGTAGCACCCAAAGTGTTCCTCCGGCAAACGGGAGTTGCATAATCTCATAGTCATAGGAACATGTATAAGTCATGAAGAAAGCAATAGCAACATACTAAACGATCGGGTGCTAAGCTAATGGAATGGGTCATGTCAATTAGATCATTCAACTAATGATGTGATCTCGTTAATCAAATAACAACTCTTTTGTCCATGGTTAGGAAACATAACCATCTTTGATTAACGAGCTAGTCAAGTAGAGGCATACTAGTGATACTTTGTTTGTCTATGTATTCACACATGTATTATGTTTCCGGTTAATACAATTCTAGCATGAATAATAAACATTTATCATGATATAAGGAAATAAATAATAACTTTATTATTGCCTCTAGGGCATATTTCCTTCACCCCCTTGCCTCCGTATATAAAGGATCCAAGGGGGGGGGTGCGGCCGGCCCTAGAGGAGGCGCGCAGGAGGAGTCCTACTCCTACCGGGAGTAGGACTCCCCTCCCTTTCCTTGTCCAAGTAGGAGAGAGGGAAGGAGAGAAGGAAAGGGGGGGCGCCGCCCCTCCCTCCTTGTCCAATTTGGACTAGGGGGAGAGGGGGCGCGCGGCCTGCCCTGGCAGCCCCTTCCTCTTCTCCACTTTAGGCCCATGAGGCCCATTAACCCCCGGGGGGGTTCCGGTAACCCCCCGGTGCTCCGGTTTTATCCGAAACTTCCCCGGAATGCTTCCGGTGTCCGAATATAGTCGTCCAATATATCAATCTTTATGTCTCGACCATTTCGAGACTCCTCGTCATGTCCGTGATCACATCCGGGACTCCGAACTAACTTCGGTACATCAAAATGCATAAACTCATAATAACTGTCATCGTAACGTTAAGCATGCGGACCCTACGGTTCGATAATAATGTAGACATGACTGAGACAAATCTCCGGTCAATAACCAATAGCAGGACCTGGATGCTCATATTGGCTCATACATATTCTACGAATATCTTTATTGGTCAGACCGCATAACAACATATGTTGTTCCCTTTGTCATCGGTATTTTACTTGCCCGAGATTCGATCGTCGGTATCCAATACCTAGTTCAATCTCGTTACCGACAAGTCTCTTTACTCGTTCCATAATACATCATCTCGCAACTAACTCATTAGTTGTAATGCTTGCAAGGCTTATGTGATGTGCATTACCGAGAGGGCCCAGAGATACTTCTCCGACAATCGGAGTGACAAATCCTAATCTCGAAATACGCCAACCCAACATCTACCTTTGGAGACACCTGTAGAGCACCTTTATAATCATCTATTTACGTTGTGACATTTGGTAGCACACAAAGTGTTCCTCCGGCAAACGGGAGTTGCATAATCTCATAGTCATAGGAACATGTATAAGTCATGAAGAAAGCAATAGCAACATACTAAACGATCGGGTGCTAAGCTAATGGGATGGGTCATGTCAATCAGATCATTCACCTAATGATGTGATCCCGTTAATCAAATAACAACTCTTTGTTCATGGTTAGGAAACATAACCATCTTTGATTAACGAGCTAGTCAAGTAGAGGCATACTAGTGACACTTTGTTTGTCTATGTATTCACACATGTATTATGTTTCCGGTTAATACAATTCTAGCATGAATAATAAACATTTATCATGATATAAGGAAATAAATAATAACTTTATTATTGCTTGTAGGGCATATTTCCTTCAGGCGCGACTGGAGATGCTCTAAGGGACGAATAGGGTCCAGCTGCCGTTTTCTGATTACATGCTCCAGCGCCCTAGAAGCAGAAGTTGCAGCTTGCGTGGAGGGTGTCTCTCTCACGCTGGATTGTAGTTTTTCGAAAAGGGGCGCTTTATTACTTAAAAGGTTTGAGCATTACACCTGACCTCTACATAACTATGATGCACATAGCCAAACAAGTTCTCTCACACAAACGAAAATTAAGAAGGCGAAATATAAAGAAACATGTAGAGTCTGTATAACGCCTAAACGGGAGGTGCCCAATCCTAAGATCATGCTGCCACCCATGTTGGGTAAAAGTATCCCTCGCCGTGTCCTCCAATCGTGTACACACCTTCGTAAACAGGTCTCGATTCTCCAGACGTTGTAGAGAGGACCATAAACGAAGAGTCCCGGTACATCTGTAGATAACCTGCATCAGAAAAGTATTTTATCATTAAACACCTTATCATTTCTACATAGCCAAAGCGATCAAATAACGGCAAGCGCTCCCACTCTAAGAATAGTTCTAAACATGTAATCTATCTCATGTAATCAGTTGCCAAATTCATTAGCAACACTACAAGGAGAATACAAGCCAGAAGCTATCTGGATGACTGAACATATAGAACGAGCCAATTTGCATTGAAAGAATAAATGTTGTATTGTCTCATCATGGTGACAAAAGACACATTGTGAATTTCCATGCCAATTTCTCTAAATAAGGTTATCTTTGATAAGAATGACTCTGCGAAGAAGATACCATGCAAAGATTTTATTCTTTAGACGTATCTTCATCTTACAGATCTTCTTGTTATTATCAACTGGCACATCAGACTGGATTAACGCTCTATACATTGAATCCACTGAGAATTGTCTATTCCCATGTAGGTTTCATCGAAATACATCAGACCCATGTCACAAATGCACCGTGGACAACCGCTGGAGCAGGATGTACCATGATTGAAGTCTGGGTCCAATTAAATCTATTCTGAACATCAAATTTGGCGAAAAATTCCATTACCGTGGCGATAGTATCACCCTTGTGACGCACAATGTTGTATAGAGCCGGATATTGTTCTTGGAGTGTGGCATTTCCTAGCCACTTGTCCTCCCAGAATCTAATTTTCGAGCCGTCCTTAATTGAGAAAGATCCATAGGAGAAGAAATATTTCTTCCTAGCCATTAGACCTGACCAAAAGTGAGAATCCCCAGGCTTCCAGTATACTTGAGATATCGCCTTGAAACCCACATATTTCCTTCTCGGGAGGGTTTGCCATACATCATCTTTCGTCAATAATTTAAACAACCATTTACCAAGGAGGGCCCTATTCTTAACCTCAAGGTCATGAATGCCCAACCCGCCTTGGTCTTTGGGACGGCAAACCACACTCCATTTAGCCAGTCGATGTTTCTTTTTCTCGCTATCTCCTTGCCAAAAGAATCTTGATCGAAAATAATCCAATCTATGTAAAACTCTTTTTGGCAATTGGAAGAAGGAAATCATATATAGTACCATGTTACTTAGTACTGAATTTATGAGGACTAATCTTCCACCCAGAGACAGCAGTTTACCTTTCCAACTGCTAAGTCTTTTTTGCAGTCTCTCCTTGACGTGTTTCCATTCAGCATTTGTGAGTCTCTGATAATTTATCGGTATCCCTAAATATGTGATCGGAAACTGGCCCAACTGCATCTGAATAGTTCGGCGTATAGGTGGGAGTCGTCTTGAGCCTCGCCAAAACAAAACAATTCACTTTTGTGAAAACTGATCTTAAGACCTAAGAGTTGCTCGAATGCGGATAAAATTAATTTCAGATTTCTCGCTTTCTCAAGGTCAATGATCCATGAAAAAAATCGTATCGTCGGCATATTGAAGTATAGATTGTAGTTAGCTTCCCTTTGTCTTGGAGACCCAACTACATGCTGTGCGTGGGGCATGATCAGTACTCCGTCGCTACAGTCGTGCTCACGCCACCAAACAGCCCGGTGCACCTGGTCCGGCGGTGGCGGTATGCGACCGATTCCTCGTGGTCGTGGCACGGAGACGGGTCAGGATGGAGACTTTGGCAAAGGCAACAAGATGGTGATCAACACTGATGCAACGCTCCGTTTAAAAAAAAACACTGATGCAACGCCAAAGCCACTATCACATGTTGAGGAAAAAGACCACCCAGCCATTGGCTAGCCCCGCCATCGGGGTGGACGAAACTTGATGATGGTGTTTTCTCGGAGAAGGATGGCAATGGGGGTACAGGTATGGTTCTCGGAGAGGAACAGGGCCATGTAATTTTGTGAGGCTGCCGCCATTTCCTGATTATATGCTCCAGCGCCCTAGAAGCAGAAGTTACAGCTTGCCCAGAGGGTGTCTCTCTCCCGGTAGAGTGTAACCAGCTTCCCCTTATCCTGGAGACGGATAGCACTGTCGCTGCTACCATGACCAGCGACTCTTCTACGAGTCGGTCGCCTGTCTCGGCCCTTGTCAGCGAGGTTTGACGCTTACTTGCCTCTGGTAGAGACCATACGTTTGCTGTCATTAAAAGAGAGTTGAGCTGATCCTCATAAAAAAAAGAGCTAAACTAGGTCGCTTCGCTCTTCCCCTTGCACTGCTGTTTCATTGCGTTCGGGGCCATGTGAGATTGTAGTGAGACTTTGTACGGGTGAATCCACCTAATCAATAAAATCTCCCCACTTAAAAAAAAGGTTTCAGCTCCGGTCCATCCGGTACCAATCCGATGGCTGCAATTTGCTAACCTCATATGGCCCTGTTTGGGACCGCTTGTTCACGGGGTGAATCAAGCGCGAGACTGTTGTGCCGGCCTAGGTTCCTGCATAGGCTTGTTAGTTTTTCTCCTTTGTTTTTCCAGTCGTTTGTTCTTTTAGTTTATTATCTATTGCTCAAATTTTTGAAAAGAATCTAAAAATGCATGTATTCCAAAACGAAAATTTGACAAAAAATAAATAAATCATGAATTTTTAAAATATTGACATGATATAACAAAATGTTAGCATAGTTTTAAAAAATGTTGATAACTTTCAATAAATATGTTCATGACAATTAAAACATGTTCCAAAATTCAAAAGTTTGTATGCGAGTCCATTTCAAAATAGTTTATACAATGTAGAAAAAAATGCTTGCATAATGTAAAACTATTTTTTGTACGATTAAAAAATGTGTTACATTTAAGAAAACGTTTATACATTTAAAAAAATCTCTGTGTAGTTTAGAAAATGTTTATTTCCATTAAAACAATGTACTTTACATTTTAAGAAATATCCACATGTTTCAAAAATATGTCCGTAAATTTTAGTAAATGTTCATACAATGTGAAAAAAAATCCACGTAGCTTAAAAACTATTTATTATCATTAAAAATATACAGCACATATTTAAAAAATGTTACCGTGTATTCGAAAAAGTATCCACAACATGTATTTAAAAAATATACATCATATATTTAGAAAATTTCGAACACATGCCAAAGAAAAGTTTCACGTATGTGCTAAAAATGTACATATTTTGAAAAAATAGACATGCTTTAAAAAACAAAACCGATAGAAAACGACAAATAAATAAAAAGAAAAGCAAAGACACAAAGAAATCAAAGAATTACGAAGAGAGAGAAAACAAAAAAGTCAGTGAAAAAACAAAGAAGACTGAAATATAATGAAGAAAACCCGAAGAAAAGTGATGAAAAAACAAAATAAGATGAAGAAAGAAAAACCAAAGAAAGCCGATAGAAATGAAAGAAAACAAAACATTGCAGAGCGAACCTATAGGGACACAAGCAGCAGCGAGCGACCTACACTAATTGGCCGGTCTGATAGTCGCTTCGTCTGTAAGCTAGGAATCAGTATGGACAAGACATAGCTCTGGCTTTGTTCAACAACAAAAGAAGCAACTTTCTCCTCTCAAACAGGAAACTCATTTTACAGCTTTTACCCTCGTGTTTTTTTTAAATCCATTTGGCACTTTATTGCTGGTTTAAAATAGTTACATCCTTCAACCATGCGGGAGAAGAAAGTTAGGAGGGTCATCATCCCACCAATACATCAAATTCAAATCATAAGCATGTCTAAGCAAGAAATGGTGCCAAATTATTGGCTTCCTGGGGGAGATTCTTGAAGCGATTGAAGGGACATCGTGTGCCAATTGGAAGCAGTCTGCAAGTATTTTAGGGTGGCCAACGTTTTCTTTTTAGGCATGGAAATTTATATTGGTGTGATGATGGAAAATTTAATTTGCAAGCTCGACAATTTTAAAAAAATAATACTAGTAAACTAATACGAATTTATCATGCTCGCCAACTAAACTGGCCATCCTCAATAATTTATCATGAAAAACATTTAATTTGTAATGGTAAAAAATCTGAGGCCGCTGATCCCCTTATTTGGGCCTCCCACGGACTGGAGAAACCAGAGTAGCCCTCAACTCTGGAGTTATTTACCTGCCTCCTCCCCCACAATTTTTTTTACCTGCCTCCTGTCATCAAACAAAATTGCCTAAAAAAGATAAAACAAAAGGGTTTTGCCGCCGCTGGAGCTCGAGCCACATCGCCGCCATTGAAAATCGGCCCCTCCTCGTCGCCTGTGGAGGCTCGTCCTTCCTTCCACGAGCCGGCCCAGCTTCACGGCGCCTGACCCGCCTCGTACGTCCGCCGGCTGTACAAGATCCCGCCGTTGAACCGAAGCCCGCGAGACGAGCAGCCAAGGCACCCAAGCTGACGCTGGCCTGCCTCTTGTGCTGCCCAAAAGGAAGGTAAGTTGCCTTCTTGTACTATCTTTAGATCTGCACGATTTTGGTGGAGGAAATAGAATAATTTGAAATGGACTGGAGTTGTGCAATGGATTAACTACTTTGATTCAAGTTTTCGTCTTCCTGCGGCTGGATTGGATTACGATTTTTTTTACGCGTATCGGGTTACGAAATTCAAAGAAAATATTGGAAAGGTTGCATAAAATCTATTAGATAAATATAATGTTCTATGCTGTCTGTATAGATGGTGACTATTAGACGGCCAATTGAAGTCATACTAGATCCTTTAAACGGGTTTTAAACAAAGGTTGTATACTTGAACACCAAAATTGTACACACCTAATCAAGAAGTTGACCCGCCGAAGTAAAGTTTCCAATTAGATGGTCGCATGTAATCTGCTCCATTGCCCCCCACCAGCCTTTTTCTGTTACAAACCCTCCCTACATGTTTGCATTGTCTCTTCTAGACAGACAAGAGGAAATCTTTAAAATGAGGAAGCATATCATTTGTGTGGCTGCATATACGGCTTCTATGGTGTTTTGGCTGGTCTAGGTTAAGTAGTACAAGAGAACATGTTACATCTTGTCCAATGTAATTTAAGGCCTAGGTCTGACTACCTTAATCCCAGTGCACTACAACCTGCGCCAAAAAAGATGGGGTATAAGTGAGCTCCTTTCTTCAGTTGTGATTGTGGTAAACCCTACATGTATGTTTTGGGGGAGCAAAATACAGTTGGACATCAGGTGTAACAATGCAAACGCCTTTTCATGTCAGCACTCCATGCTATAGTTGGTAGCTGGTAATTGAGCTAAGAAATGATGCTATTCGGCCAGCTTCTTTCGGGCCCCCAACCAAAAAATTATCATTGTTGGTGTCTCAAGCAACCCTAACATAAGGCCATTATTAGCGTTCCTGATTAGTTTCTCGGCTATAGTTTTATATTGTTGCTTCACTACTTATGACCCCACATTTTGCCCTATTGTTTTACTTTCTAAAAGAAAGTTCTGCTCCAGTCTTGAAAAAGATGCGGAAAGCTAAGAGAGGTGGTGATCATCTCACTAGAAGCTTTCCTAAGAGTAGAAAAGCTTCCAAGAATGAATCATTGGTCTCAGGTATGCTAGATCTTCCTCTTTTGTGCTACGTCTCCCCCCCCCCCCCTCCCGCCACCCACACACACGCACACATTTTCAGAGCTTTATTTGATTATTCACAGTTGCCTTAATGTTTTATTTCCTTCAACTAGGTCGCTTCCTTGGGGACTGTGATCAAGGTGTTCGGTCCAGGCTCAGTGATGGGCTAATATCATATTTGTCTAGAAGTGTCGCCTCTATTACTTTGTGCAATGGTGATTATGTGTGCTTAGTATTCTTAGTTTTCCAACAAAATATATTGAAACACAACCAGATATAAATGATTTAAATTGCGATCTTCTGTAGGAGACACAGTCTTATTTTCATGCTCGGGCATAGCTATGGAACGCCAGGGGCGCCACCTTACAAGGTTTCTGACTTCTGCAAGTTTGGTTAGAGCTCTCAATGGTACGAATAAAGACCATGATGACTTGAAGGTTGGCGCTAACAATCATCCTTTACTGATTTGCTTACTTCTGATAATTGTGTGCTTATTTCTGGCCTTACCTTTTTCTAGATTGAAGTGCGCCATGAAGGCAATGAAGTTTATATGGGGTGGATGGCTGAATTTGATTTAGATCGCAACTTTGCTGTTGTCAATGTCCATGCGTTCCTTGAAAATGTTCAGGTTGGATCTTTCCAACCTGCACTAGAAATTCTGCCCCATGGTGAGCTATTAATAGTTATAGGGCGTGGTGTCTCTGGTGAAATAATGACCAAGAATGTGGAATTTAATGGTGATTCAAGGGTATCCGAGGATGATGAAGATCTTGATTGTAAAATCTCAGAGGTAGACTTGCATGACGATATGCGCATTTTATTTATGCATGGAGGCAATAAGAAGGGATTTATGAGAGAAGTATATTTCTCGTCCCTTAACTCTTTCAAGAGTATAGAAATGGTCCCTCAACTAGAAAACCAGCAAAATTTGGTCCCTTAACTATTCAAACCAGATAAATTTAGTCCCTCATACCGCTTTGACTGTTTTTTTCTGACGTGGAGTGGTTTTGACTAAAACTAGATACATCCTATAGGCTGGGCCGTCACATCAGCGTGTACAAATGTGCAGGGTCTCACATGTCAGCCTCAGGAAGAAAGAATAATAGCTTAAAATAAAATGTATGCCACATGTTTCGAACTTAATACCGGAAGCAGGCCAGATCAGTAGGTAACCACCATACCACGGATACTATGTAGTATTACACAGACAAGTATAAAATCTTTTGTAGTTTTGCATATATTAAGCATGTTCGTTGTACAATGATATTAACTCATTTAAAAGTGATTTATTTTTTTCAGTTTCAGTCCTCTGCACATATATTTTTTTCTGTACTCATGTGCACAATGAAGTAGCTATATTTTCTGCGTGTCTTTTATTTTTTTACACCACATACTGTTCAAATTTCGACCACTAACAGGCTGGTCCCACAGTTCCAAACAACAACCAGTCCACGTCAGCAAATAATCAACCAAAGTGGTATGAGGGACTAAACTTATCCGGTTTTAAAAATTGAGGGACTACAGTTTGCTGGTTTTGGAGTTGAGGGATCATTTCTATACTTCCGAAAAAATTGAGGGACAAAAAATATACTTATCCCCAATAAGAATGGTTTTTTATTTTTTATTTAACTGTTTTTCTATACAACTTCATTTTGTTCAAATTTAACCCTTCTTGCCTGTCACCTTTGTTGTGTTATTAGGCTTGGGACGGTGGGCCACTTCTTTCTGTTGATGGGAAGGTTGTTGGCATGAACCTTTTTCTGACTACTAGAAAAGCCGTTTTCCTACCATGGGGCACAATTCTCAAGCATCTGGAGCATTACTGGACATCTCAGCAAAAGAAGACTGGTCTTGCACGGTCAAAAACTTCGAAGGTTTACAGGTATGTCTATCGATGTATGTCCTTGTGTTCACCGGCTGTATTCTACGTTAGCTCTTCTCATAAAAGAGATAATAAGGCAAGCCTTTTTGCGTGCTAGACAACATATGCATGCAATAATCTGGATCATTCGCTGTTGTTCCTTAGCCTATTTGTCATCTAAGCTTTGCAGTTTACAATGTTTACTTTTAATATTAACTTGTTTCTTGGCCAGCTCAACCAAAATATTTGCCAACCTTTGGCATATATGATGTATCACAGATTCACAATTGTCTTGTACTAAGATTAGTCATATTTCTTGTGCCAATGTTGAAAACTTTATGTTTTATTGGAATGTGCATTATGATCATGTCATTTTTCATACGACTTGGGGTCCTATATCTATCTTATTCCTTGCCTATGATTCTACCCATGTAGGTTTTGGGACCATTTTGCGTATTAATGCACTGGTCTGGTCCATTTTACATTTTGGTTAGTAATCAACTAGTCATTTTTATGTCCGGCAGGTTTGCAGTAAGACCCACATGTGTGAAATCTAACAGCCATCCAGAAGGTGAGCACACAGGCACTCCTCGGGACTGCTCAACATTGTGGTATTCTGCAAATTGTTGCAGTTTGTAATGGCATTTATTTAAGAGCTGCAAATCTAGTGTTTACATTTGTATTATTGTATATCAACTAGTCTAGCCTTTTCACTTGTACCCTTATATTGTTAGATCTTATCCATTAGTATTATGTACACTACATTCTTGGGTATGTTCATCCATGCTTCTAATAACGTTAGCTGTTGCTCAGGTTGTTATCATGATTTAATTATTGTTACATGCTAATCATGTGGAGAACTTATGTGAATTTATTTTTCATATATACTATTAGTATATGTTAGTGCTGACAACTTGATCTTGTTGCAGCAGTACATGGAGATTTACTCAACCAGGAGCAGTTAGATCTAGACTCCATGGGTTACCCTAAGTTACCATCCTCCATGTTAGGAGGTGTGTCAGTGCTTCTAAATTTGCTGACCTTTTACAGCAACCATGTACCACTAACAACTATTCTACAATGTATATTTCTCCAGTTGGCATGATTTTAGTTGATACTTTTGAAGAGACTTTTGGCGACATACATGGTGAAGGTGTCTGGAGAAAATTTAGTAAAAGTGCTTCTAACATAAATCGCAATGTTGTCGCACTGGCTTCATTTAATGGTGATTTTACAGAATTGTGCCATTTACTATTTCATCTCTGTTTTGATTACAACTAGCTAATAGCCAGAATCATGGTATGCAGGAGAAAAGAGGTATTTTGCATGCACGGGTTTTTTTATTGAATGGAATGGATCTACGGTAATTTTGACATCAGCAAGCTTGGTTAGAAATTCTGGTGATGAGAACAAGATTGTTGAAAACTTGAGGGTTGGCGCTCCTTGTTCTGTGGCCGCTGTTCTTTTAAGGTGATGCTTAAGTCTCATCACTGTATTATTTGCAGATTGAAGTGTTGCTTAACAACCAATATAGAGAAGGGACATTACTACATTATAGTCTACATTACAACGTTGCTCTAGTCAGTGTGAAGGATTACCCTGCTCTTCGTCCATCAAATACTCTGCTTCGTTGGAAAAAGGATTTTAAGGTAGTAGCTGTAGGGCGTTGCTTCAAATCAGGCATGTTAATGGCTACTAGCGGGGATATGGTTTCCTGGACAGGCACACTCGATCGCGATTTCCTCGTAACTTCCACGTGTAAAATCACTAAGGCAATCCTGTATTTTTTTATTCCTATTTTTTCGTGGTGATAATAAATACTCCTCTGTTTTTTTACAAGGCATATTTTGATTGTCCAAAAGCGAGGTTTGACTGTAAATGCCCCTTATTTTGTTGGCAGTTAACATGGTCATGAGAAAGTACTTTGGAATATGAATCATTTTTTTTTAAAACCTAGATATTACTGGATTAATCCGTGGTCAAAGCTTGAATTTGGACAGACAAAATATGCCTTGTATTTCTGGAAAAGGGAAGTATAGTTGCGTAGGAACGAGTGGGCTAGCAATATATATTTGGAAAACAAAAATCACAGCTTGTTCATGTCAACTTGCTAGGCTGGGATTGGAGG
The DNA here is from genome assembly GCA_034509565.1 of Triticum monococcum. Classification (NCBI taxonomy): domain Eukaryota; kingdom Viridiplantae; phylum Streptophyta; class Magnoliopsida; order Poales; family Poaceae; genus Triticum; species Triticum monococcum. The sequence goes on along the minus strand of CM067842.1, from coordinate 705,725,174 downwards.
CCCTCTTGTTAGTCTTGATGGGGATGTTATTGGCATGAACTTCTATGATAAGAGAATAGGGACCCCTTTCCTGTTATTGGTGGACACTTACAAAATTCTAGCATCGTTTGAGACAAAAAGGTATTCAAGTACATATCACATAAGTTCTTTTCTAAATATTTTAAGAAGCTTGCTGAAGCATGATCTTATTATTGCTATGTTTGACAGTGAACTTGGTGAAGTTGGCAATGATAGTGATCCCTCTGGAGCGCTTTTCTGGAAAATGGATGAAGATAACAAAACTAAGTTAAACAGGTTGGTATTCTGATGCATATTAAGCTGGGGTTAAGTTTTGGACAAATTATTTCATTGAATTGAACTGCAGGTGGCCTGTGCCCATGCCTCGCTGGCGCAATCCTGGCTATGTGGATGAGGATAAATCTGATGATGATGATGAGGTCTTTGATCATAAATCTGGCCGCGCGCCGCCTATGGACGGTTACTTCAAGGGAAAGAAACTCATGCTCTTTAGATGCAGTCACGCCCTTGATTGGTCACACAATCTCCATATTATTGCTTGTTTTGGATGGCAGAAGTAACATGTGGCTTGTTGAAGTCTTATTTGTTAGGAAGAGGTAGATGCCGATGTGTTCTCCCCCGGGATATATCAGGGAGGAACCAAGGCCATAGGGGATGTTTTTTTCAGATCATGTAAGAGAGAACACTCACGCACAACCACATTAGGAATATCATGCAGGACTTACAGTGTTACACCTTCTCGGTGGTTCGAACCTCGATAAACAAAGTCTTAATCCTTGTTGCGATTTCATAGTGTTATAACCCTTAGTCGAATATCTCAAATTTGTCTGAGAGATCTTCACTCGTCGACAATTGGCGCAAGTAGGGGTCATGGCTTCGTATCTCCTTCAACCCGTCTTCATCACCATGCCCACGAGCGCAACGCGGCAACCGGTTTCTCTTGGCATGACTGTTAAACACGTTAGATATTGTACAGGGAGTTAGTTAATATCTCTTATCCCTTCGTAGTCATTATCTCGTGTAACAACTTGTATCTATTTGATGTATCCCGGTGCGCCCGTTGTGCCCTAGTGGCCGAGTATATATATACGTCCTGAGGCCACCCTTTGGGTTGTGCCGATCCAATTCTTCTTCTTTCTAGTTTCACATGGTATCAGGCCATCTCGCGTAATTGCTCGATGGGTTCCCCTTCCGCCGGCGCCATGACTTCCTCTGCTATGACCTCGCTGTCTCTGCCGGCCTCTCTCTCGGCGCCATCCACCTCCTCTGGCCCTCCTTCCGCTAGCCTCATTACAGCGCCATCGCCAACGTCACAGGCTATGTTGATGGCACCTCTCCTACACCTCCTCGGCTGCTTCCACCTGATAACAAGGGGGAACGAGCGGTCAATCCTGAATATGCGACTTGGTACCGGCAGGACCAGATCGTTCTTAGCTACCTACTTGCATCTCTCACCGACGACGTGCTCATGCAGGTCATCAGCTTTGACACTTCTCGTGCTATCTGGGCACATCTTGAGGAGATGTATTCTGCTCATTGCCGCGCTAGTGTTGCCCTATTTAACGTGAATGCGGCCGTCTCTAGAGCGTATCCCCAAAACGATAGCGGTAAATCAGTAAGAGACATCATAGATCGTACCATATCTACTAAAGTATGATTACGACGTTCGGACACACCATTACACTATGGTGTTCCGGGTGGCGTGAGTTGCGAAACTATTCCACAATTTTTCAAATGTACACCAAACTTGTAACTCAAATATTCTCCTTCACGATCAGATCGTAGAAACTTTATTTTCTTGTTATGATGATTTTCAACTTCACTCTGAAATTCTTTGAACTTTTCAAATGTTTCAGACTTATGTTTCATTAAGTAGATATACCCATATCTGCTTAAGTCATCTGTGAAGGTGAGAAAATAACGATATCCGCCACGAGCCTCAATATTCATCGGACCACATACATTTGTATGTATGATTTCCAACAAATCTATTGCTCTCTCCATAGTACCGGAGAACGGTGTTTTAGTCATCTTGCCCATGAGGCACGGTTCGCAAGTACCAAGTGATTCATAATCAAGTGGTTCCAAAAGTCCATCAGTATGGAGTTTCTTCATGCGCTTTACACCGATATGACCTAAACGGCAGTGCCACAAATAAGTTGCACCATCATTATCAACTCTGCATCTTTTGGCTTCAACACTATGAATATGTGTGTCACTACTATCGAGATTCAACAAAAATAGACCACTCCTTAAGGGTGCATGACCATAAAAGATATTACCCATATAAATAGAACAACCATTATTCTCAGATTTAAATGAATAACTGTCTCGCATCAAACAAGATCCAGATATAATGTTCATGCTTAACGCTGGCACCAAATAAAAATTATTTAGGTCTAATATTAATCCCGGAGGTAGATGTAGAGGTAGCGTGCCGACCACGATCACATCGACTTTGGAACCGTTTCCCACGCGCATCGTCACCTCGTCCTTAGCCAATCTTCGCTTAATCCGTAGTCCCTGTTTCGAGTTGCAAATATTAGCAACAGAACCAGTATCAAATACCCAGGTGCTACTGCGAGCATTAGTAAGGTACACATCAATAACATGTATATCGCATATACCTTTGTTCACCTTGCCATCCTTCTTATCCGCCAAATACTTGGGGCAGTTCCGCTTCCAGTGACCAGTCTGCTTGCAGTAGAAGCACTCAGTTTCAGGCTTAGGTCCAGACTTGGGTTTCTTCTCTTGAGCAGCAACTTGTTCGCCGTTCTTCTTGAAAGTTCCCCTTCTTCTTCCCTTTGCCCTTTTTCTTGAAACTAGTGGTCTTGTTGACCATCAACACTTGATGCTCCTTCTTGATTTCCACCTCCGCAGATTTCAGCATTGCGAAGAGCTCGGGAATAGCCTTATTCATCCTTTGCATATTATAGTTCATCACGAAGCTCTTGTAGCTTGGTGGCAGTGATTGCAGAATTCTCTCTATGACGCAATCATCTGGAAGATTAACTCCCAATTGAATCAAGTGATTATTATACCCAGACATTTTGAGTATATGCTCACTGACAGAACTGTTCTCCTCCATCTTGCAGCTATAGAACTTATTGGAGACTTCATATCTCTCAATCCGGGCATTTGCTTGAAATATTAACTTCAACTCCTGGAACATCTCATATGCTCCATGACGTTCAAAACGTCGTTGAAGTCCCGATTCTAAGCCGTAAAGCATGGCACACTGAACTATCGAGTAGTCATCAGTTTGCTCTGCCAGACGTTCATAACATCTGGTGTTGCTCCAGCAGCAGGCCTGGCACCCAGCGGTGCTTCCAGGACGTAATTCTTCTGTGCAGCAATGAGGATAATTTTCAAGTTACGGACCCAGTCCGTGTAATTGCTACCATCATCTTTCAAGTTTGCTTTCTCAAGGAACGCATTAAAATTCAACGGAACAATAACACGAGCCATCTATCGACAATCAAACATAAATAAGCAAGATACTATCAGGTACTAAGTTTCATGATAAATTTAGGTTCAATTAATTTACTAAAAGAACTCCCACTTAGATAGACATCCCTCTAATCCTCTAAGTGATTACGTGATCCAAATCAACTAAACCATGTCCGATCATCATGTGAGATGGAGTAATTTCATTGGTGAACATCATTATGTTGATCATATCTACTATATGATTCACGCTCGACCTTTCGGTCTCCGTGTTCCGAGGCCATATCTGTATATGCTTGGCTCGTCAAGTATAACCTGAGTATTCCGCGTGTGCAACTGTTTTGCACCCGTTGTATTTGAACGTAGAGCCTATCACACCCGATCATCACGTGGTGTCTCAGCACGAAGAACTTTCGCAACGGTGCAAACTCAGGGGGAACACTTCTTGATAATTAGTGAGAGATCATCTTATAATGCTACCGTCAATCAAAGCAAGATAAGATGCATAAAAGATAAACATCACATGCAATCAATATAAGTGATATGATATGGCCATCATCATCTTGTGCTTGTGATCTCCATCTTCGAAGCACCGTCGTGATTACCATCATCACCGGCACGACACCTTGATCTCCATCGTAGCATCGTTGTCGTCTCGCCAATCTTATGCTTCCATGACTATCGCTACCGCTTAGTTATAAAGTAAAGCATTATAGCGCGATTGCATTGCATACAATAAAGCGACAACCATATGGCTCCTGCCAGTTGCCGATAACTCGGTTACAAAAGATGATCATCTCATACAATAAAATTTAGTATCATGTCCTGACCATATCACATCACAACATGCCCTGCAAAAACAAGTTAGACGTCCTCTACTTTGTTGTTGCAAGTTTTACGTGGCTGCTACAGGCTTAAGCAAGAACCAATCTTACCTACGCATCAAAACCACAACGATAGTTTGTCAAGTTGGTATTGTTTTGACCTTCGCAAGGACCGGGCGTAGCCACACTCGGTTCAACTAAAGTTGGCGAAACTGTCACCCGCAAGCCACCTCTGTGCAAAGCACGTGGGGAGAACCGGTCTCGCGTAAGCGTACGCGTAATGTTGGTCCGGGCCGCTTCGTCCAACAATACCGCCGAACCAAAGTATGACATGCTGGTAAGCAGTATGACTTATATCGCCCACAACTCACTTGTGTTCTACTCGTGCATATAACATCAACATCTAAAACCTAGGCTCTGATACCACTGTTGGGGAACGTAGTAATTTCAAAAAATTTCCTACGCACACGCAAGATCATGGTGATGCATAGCAACAAGAGGGGAAGAGTGTGATCTACGTACCCTTGTAAATCGATGCGGAAGCGTTGACGCAACATAGAGGAAGTAGTCGTACGTCTTTCCGATCCGACCGATCCAAGCACCGTTACTCCGGCACCTCCGAGTTCTTAGCACACGTACAGCTCGATGACGCTCCCTGGGCTCCGATCCAGCAAAGCTTCGGGGATGAGTTTCGTCAGCACAACGGCGTGGTGACGATGATGATATTCTACCGATGCAGGGCTTCGCCTAAGCGCTACAACGATATGACCGAGGTGGAATATGGTGGAGGGGGGCACCGCACACGGCTAAGAAACGATCACGAAGATCAACTTGTGTGTTCTAGGGTGCCCCCTGTTGGGGAACGCAGTAATTTCAAAAAATTTCCTACGCACACGCAAGATCATGGTGATGCATAGCAACGAGAGGGGAGAGTGTTGTCCATGTACCCTCGTAGACCGTTCACGGAAGCGTTATATCAACGCGGTTGATGTAGTCGTACGTCTTCACGTCCGACCGATCCAAGTACCGAAAGCACGGCACCTCCGAGTTCTGCACACGTTTGGCTCGGTGACGTCCTCGCCTTCTCGATCCAGCAAGAGGGGCGAAGTAGTAGATGAGTTCCGGCAGCACGACGGCGTGGTGACGGCGTTGGTGAAGAACAATCTCCGCAGGGCTTCGCCTAAGCACTACGAAAACTATGACAGATGATAAACTAGAGGAGACAGGGTTGCCGGCACACGGCTTGGTGTTTCTTGATGTGTCTTTGGTGCTAGCCCTGCCCTGTTGGGGAACGTAGTAATTTCAAAAAATTTCCTACGCACACGCAAGATCATGGTGATGCATAGCAACGAGGGGGAGAGTCTGATCTACGTACCCTTGTAGATCGCAACGGAATCGTTGACACAACGTAGAGGAAGTAGTCGTACGTCTTCTTCCCGATCCGACCGATCCAAGCACCGTTACTCCGGCACCTCCGAGTTCTTAGCACACGTTCAGCTCGATGACGATCCTCGGGCTCCGATCCAGCAAAGCGTCGAGGAAGAGTTCCGTCAGCACGACGGCGTGGTGACGATCTTGATGTACTACCGACGCAGGGCTTTCGCCTAAGCACTACAACGGTATGATCGAGGTGGAATTTGGTGGCAGGGGGCACCGCACACGGCTAAGGAACGATCTCAAGGATCAACTTGTGTGTCTAGAGGTGCCCCCTGCCCCCGTATATAAAGGTTTCCAGGGGGAGGGCTGGCCGGCCAAGCAGTGGAGGCGCAGGAGGAGTCCTACTCCTACCGGGAGTAGGACTCCCCCCCCAATCCTATTCCTAATAGGACTCCCAAGTGGAAAGAGAGGGAGAGAGGTGGCCGGCCACCTCTCCTAGTCCTAATAGGACTAGGGGAGGGGGTGGCGCGCAGCCCACCTTGGGCTGCCCCTTTCACCTTTCCACTAAGGCCCAATAAGGCCCATTTGGTTCCCGGGGGTTCCGGTAACCTCCCGGTACTCCGGTAAAATTCCCGATTTCACCCGGAACACTTCCGATGTCCAAACATAGGCTTCCAATATATCAATCTTTATGTCTCGACCATTTCGAGACTCCTCGTCATGTCCGTGATCACATCCGGGACTCCGAACAACCTTCGGTACATCAAAATGCATAAACTCATAATAACTGTCATCATAACGTTAAGCGTGCGGACCCTACGGTTCGAGAACAATGTAGACATGACCGAGACACGTCTCCGGTCAATAACCAATAGCGGGACCTGGATGCCCATATTGGCTCCTACATATTCTACGAAGATCTTTATCGGTCAGACCGCATAACAACATACGTTGTTCCCTTTGTCATCGGTATGTTACTTGCCCGAGATTCGATCGTCGGTATCCAATACCTAGTTCAATCTCGTTACTGGCAAGTCTCTTTACTCGTTCCGTAATACATCATCTCACAACTAACATCTTAGTCATAATGCTTGCAAGGCTTATGTGATGTGTATTACCGAGAGGGCCCAGAGATACCTCTCCGACAATCGGAGTGACAAACCCTAATCTCGAAATACGCCAACCCATCATCTACCATTGGAGACACCTGTAGTACTCCTTTATAATCACCCAGTTATGTTGTGATGTTTGGTAGTACCCAAAGTGTTCCTCAGGCAAACGGGAGTTGCATAATCTCATAGTCATAGGAACATGTATAAGTCATGAAGAAAGCAATAGCAACATACTAAACGATCGGGTGCTAAGCTAATGGAATGGGTCATGTCAATCAGATCATTCAACTAATGATGTGACCTCGTTAATCAAATAACAACTCTTTGTTCATGGTTAGGAAACATAACCATCTTTGATTAACGAGCTAGTCAAGTAGAGGCATACTAGTGACACTCTGTTTGTCTATGTATTCACACATGTATTATGTTTCCGGTTAATACAATTCTAGCATGAATAATAAACATTTATCATGATATAAGGAAATAAATAATAACTTTATTATTGCCTCTAGGGCATATTTCCTTCAGTCTCCCACTTGCACTAGAGTCAATAATCTACATTACACAGTAATGATTCTAAGACTCATGGAGCCTTGGTGCTGATCATGTATTGCTCGTGGAAGAGACTTAGTCAACGGGTCTGCAACATTCAGATCCGTATGTATCTTGCAAATCTCTATGTCTCCCACCTGGACTAGATCCCGGATGGAGTTGAAGCGTCTCTTGATGTGTTTGGTCCTTTTGTGAAATCTGGATTCCTTTGCTAAAGCAATTGCACCAGTATTGTCACAAAAGATTTTGATTGGACCCGATGCACTAGGTATGACACCTAGATCGGATATGAACTCCTTCATCCAGACTCCTTCGTTCGCTGCTTCCGAAGCAGCTATGTACTCCGCTTCACATGTAGATCCCGCTACGACGCTTTGTTTAGAACTGCACCAACTGACAGCTCCACCGTTTAAAGTAAACACGTATCCGGTTTGCGATTTAGAATCGTCCGGATCAGTGTCAAAGCTTGCATCAACGTAACCTCTTACGGTGAGCTCTTTGTCACCTCCATATACGAGAAACATATCCTTAGTCCTTTTCAGGTATTTCAGGATGTTCTTGATCGCTTTCCAGTGATCCACTCCTGGATTACTTTGGTACCTCCCTGCTAAACTTATAGCAATGCACACATCAGGTCTGGTACACAGCATTGCATACATGATTGAGCCTATGGTTGAAGCATAGGGAACATCTTTCATTTTCTCTCTATCTTCTGTAGTGGTCGGGCATTGAGTCTGACTCAACTTCACACCTTGTAACACAGGCAAGAACCCTTTCTTTGCTTGATCCATTTTGAACTTCTTCAAAATCTTGTCAAGGTATGTGCTTTGTGAAAGTCCAATTAAGCGTCTTGATCTATCTCTATAGATCTTTATGCCTAATATGTAAGCAGCTTCCCCGAGGTCTTTCATCGAAAAACTTTTATTCAAGTATCCCTTTATGCTATCCAGAAATTCTATATCATTTCCAATCAGCAATATGTCATCCACATATAATATCAGAAATGCTACAGAGCTCCCACTCACTTTCTTGTAAATACAGGCTTCTCCAAAAGTCTGTATAAAGCCAAATGCTTTGATCACACTATCAAAGCGTTTATTCCAACTCCGAGATGCTTGCACCAGTCCATAAATGGATCGCTGGAGTTTGCACACTTTGTTAGCTCCCTTTGGATCGACAAAACCTTCCGGTTGCATCATATACAACTCTTCTTCCAGAAATCCATTCAGGAATGCAGTTTTGACATCCATCTGCCAAATTTCATAATCATAAAATGCGGCAATTGCTAACATGATTCTGACAGACTTAAGCATCGCTACGGGTGGGAAGGTCTCATCGTAGTCAACCCCTTGAACTTGTCGAAAACCTTTTGCGACAAGTCGAGCTTTATAGACAGTAATATTACCGTCAGCGTCAGTCTTTTTCTTGAAGATCCATTTATTCTCAATTGCTTGCCGATCATCGGGCAAGTCAACCAAAGTCCATACTTTGTTCTCATACATGGATCCCATCTCAGATTTCATGGCTTCAAGCCACTTTGCGGTATCTGGGCTCACCATCGCTTCTTCATAGTTCATAGGTTCATCATGATCTAGTAGCATGACTTCCAGAATTGGATTACCGTACCACTCTGGTGCGGATCTCACTCTGGTTGATCTACGTGGTTCAGTAGTATCTTGTCCTGAAGTTTCATGATCATCATCATTAGCTTCCTCACTAATTGGTATAGGTGTCGCAGAAACAGTTTTCTGTGATGTACTATTTTCCAATAAGGGAGCAGGTATAGTTACCTCGTCAAGTTCTACTTTCCTCCCACTCACTTCTTTCGAGAGAAACTCCTTCTCTAGAAATGATCCATTCTTAGCAACGAATGTCTTGCCTTCGGATCTGTGATAGAAGGTGTACCCAACAGTCTCCTTTGGGTATCCTATGAAGACACATTTCTCCGCTTTGGGTTCGAGCTTATCAGGTTGAAGCTTTTTCACATAAGCATCGCAGCCCCAAACTTTAAGAAACGACAACTTTGGTTTCTTGCCAAACCATAGTTCATAAGGCGTCGTCTCAACGGATTTTGATGGTGCCCTATTTAACGTGAATGCGGCCGTCTCTAAAGCATAACCCCAAAACTATAGCGGTAAATCAGTAAGAGACATCATAGATCGCACCATATCTAGTAAAGTACGATTACGACGTTCGGACACACCATTACGCTGTGGTGTTCCGGGTGGCGTGAGTTGCGAAACTATTCCACAATTTTTCAAATGTACACCAAACTCGTAACTCAAATATTCTCCTCCACGATCAAATCGTAGAAACTTTATTTTCTTGTTATGATGATTTTCAACTTCACTCTGAAATTCTTTGAACTTTTCAAATGTTTCAGACTTATGTTTCATTAAGTAGATATACCCATATCTGCTTCAATCATCTGTGAAGTTGAGAAAATAACGATATCCGCCACGAGCCTCAATATTCATCGGACCACATACATTGGTATGTATGATTTCCAATAAATCTGTTGCTCTCTCCATAGTACCGGAGAACGGTGTTTTAGTCATCTTGCCTATGAGGCACGGTTCGCAAGTACCAAGTGATTCATAATCAAGTGGTTCCAAAAGCCCATCAGTATGGAGTTTCTTCATGCGCTTCACACCGATATGACCTAAACGGCAGTGCCACAAATAAGTTGCACTATCATTATCAACTCTGCATCTTTTGGCTTCTACATTATGAATATGTGTATCACTACTATCGAGATTTAACAAGAATAGACCACTCTTCAAAGGTGCATGACCATAAAAGATATTACTCATATAATAGAACAACCATTATTCTCTGATTTAAATGAATAACCGTCTCGCATTAAACAAGATCCAGATATAATGTTCATGCTCAACGCTGGCACCAAATAACAATTATTTAGGTCTAATATTAATCCCGAAGGTAGATGTAGAGGTAGCGTGCCGACCGCGATCACATCGACTTTGGAACCGTTTCCCACGCGCATCGTCACCTCGTCCTTAGCCAATCTTCGCTTAATCTGTAGTCCCTGTTTCGAGTTGCAAATATTAGCAACAAAACCAGTACCAAATACCCAGGTGCTACTGTGAGCATTAGTAAGGTACACATCAATAACATGTATATCGCATATACCTTTGTTCACCTTGCCATCCTTCTTATCCGCCAAATACTTGGGGCAGTTCCGCTTCCAGTGACCAGTCTGCTTGCAGTAGAAGCACTCAGTTTCAGGCTTAGGTCCAGACTTGGGTTTATTCTCCTGAGCAGCAACTTGCTTGCTGTTCTTCTTGAAGTTCCCCTTCTTCTTCCCTTTGCCCTTTTTCTTGAAACTAGTGGTCTTGTTGACCATCAACACTTGATGCTCCTTCTTGATTTCTACCTCCGTAGCTTTCAGCATTGCGAAGAGCTCGGGAATAGACTTGTTCATCCCTTGCATATTATAGTTCATCACGAAGCTCTTATAGCTTGGTGGCAGTGATTGGAGAATTCTATCAATGACGCAATCATCTGGAAGATTAACTCCCATCTGAATCAAGTGATTATTATACCCAGACATTTTGAGTATATGCTCACTGACAGAACTGTTCTCCTCCATCTTGCAGCTATAGAACTTATTGGAGACTTCATATCTCTCAATTCGGGCATTTGCTTGAAATATTAACTTCAACTCCTGGAACATCTCATATGCTCCATGACGTTCAAAACGTCGTTGAAGTCCCGATTCTAAGCCGTAAAGCATGGCACACTGAACTATCGAGTAGTCATCAGCTTTGCTCTGCCAGACGTTCATAACATCTGGTGTTGCTCCAGCAGCAGGCCTGGCACCCAGCGGTGCTTCCAGGACGTAATTCTTCTGTGCAACAATGAGGATAATCCTCAGGTTACGGACCCAGTCCGTGTAATTGCTACCATCATCTTTCAACTTTGCTTTCTCAAGGAACGCATTAAAATTCAACGGAACAACAGCACGAGCCATCTATCTACAATCAACATAAACAAGCAAGATACTATCAGGTACTAAGTTCATGATAAGTTTAAGTTCAGTTAATCAAATTACTTAAGAACTCCCACTTAGATAGACATCCCTCTAATCCTCTAAGTGATCACGTGATCCAAATCAACTAAACCATAACCGATCATCACGTGAGATGGAGTAGTTTTCAATGGTGAACATCGTTATGTTGATCATATCTACTATATGATTCACGCTCGACATTTCGGTCTCTGTGTTCCGAGGCCATATCTGCATATGCTAGGCTCGTCAAGTTTAACCTGAGTATTCTGCGTGTGCAAAACTGGCTTGTACCCGTTGTAGATGGACGTAGAGCTTATCACACCCGATCATCACGTGGTGTCTGGGCACGACGAACTTTGGCAACGGTGCATACTCAGGGAGAACACTTCTTGATAATTTAGTGAGAGATCATCTTATAATGCTACCGTCAATCAAAGCAAGATAAGATGCATAAAAGGATAAACATCACATGCAATCAATATAAGTGATATGATATGGCCATCATCATCTTGTGCTTGTGATCTCCATCTCCGAAGCACCGTCATGATCACCATCGTCACCGGCGCGACACCTTGATCTCCATCGTAGCATCGTTGTCGTCTCGCCAATCTTATGCTTCCACGACTATCACTACCGCTTAGCAATAAAGTAAAGCATTACATCGCGATTGCATTGCATACAATAAAGCGACAACCATATGGCTCCTGCCAGTTGCCGATAACTTGGTTACAAAACATGATCATCTCATACAATAAAATCAGCATCATGCCTTGACCATATCACATCACAACATGCCCTGCAAAAACAAGTTAGACGTCCTCTACTTTGTTGTTGCAAGTTTTACGTGGCTGCTACGGGCTTAAGCAAGAACTCATCTCACCTACGCATCAAAACCACAACGATAGTTTGTCAAATAGACTCCGTTTTAACCTTCTCAAGGACCGGGCGTAGCCACACTCGGTTCAACTAAAGTTGGAGAGACAGTCGTCCGCAAGCCATCTATGTGCAAAGCACGTCGAGGGAACCGGTCTCGCGTAAGCGTACGCGTAAGGTTGGTCCAGGTCGTCTCGTCCAACAATACCGCCGAACCAAAGTATGACATGCTGGTAGGCAGTATGACTTGTACCGCCCACAACTCACTTGTGTTCTACTCGTGCAAATAACATCAAACCATAAAACCTAGGCTCGGATGCCACTGATGGGGAACGTAGTAATTTCAAAAAAATTCCTACGCACACGCAAGATCATGGTGATGCATAGCAACGAGGGGGAGAGTCTGATCTACGTACCCTTGTAGATCGCAATGGAAGCGTTGACACAACGTAGAGGAAGTAGTCGTACGTCTTCTTCCCGATCCGACCGATCCAAGCACCGTTACTCCGGCACCTCCGAGTTCTTAGCACACGTTCAGCTCGATGACGATCCTCGGGCTCCGATCCAGCAAAGCGTCGAGGAAGAGTTCCGTCAGCACGACGGCATGGTGACGATCTTGATGTACTACCGACGCAGGGCTTCGCGTAAGCACTACAACGGTATGATCGAGGTGGAATTTGGTGGCAGGGGGCACCGCACACGGCTAAGGAACGATCTCAAGGATCAACTTGTGTGTCTAGAGGTGCCCCCTGCCCCCGTATATAAAGGTTTCCAGGGGGAGGGCTGGCCGGCCAAGCAGTGGAGGTGCAGGAGGAGTCCTACTCCTACCGGGAGTAGGACTCCCCCCCCAATCCTATTCCTAATAGGACTCCCAAGTGGAAAGAGAGGGAGAGAGGTGGCCGGCCACCTCTCCTAGTCCTAATAGGACTAGGGGAGGGGGGTGGCACGCAGCCCACCTTGGGCTGCCCCTTTCACCTTTCCACTAAGGCCCAATAAGGCCCATTTGGTTCCCGGGGGGTTCCGGTAACCTCCCGGTACTCCGGTAAAATTCCCGATTTCACCCGGAACACTTCCGATGTCCAAACATAGGCTTCCAATATATCAATCTTTATGTTTCGACCATTTCGAGACTCCTCGTCATGTCCGTGATCACATTCGGGACTCCGAACAACCTTCGGTACATCAAAATGCATAAACTCATAATAACTGTCATCGTAACGTTAAGCGTGCGGACCCTACGGTTCGAGAACAATGTAGACATGACCGAGACACGTCTCCGGTCAATAACCAATAGCGGGACCTGGATGCCCATATTGGCTCCTACATATTCTACGAAGATCTTTATCGGTCAGACCGCATAACAACATACGTTGTTCCCTTTGTCATCGGTATGTTACTTGCCCGAGATTCGATCGTCGGTATCCAATACCTAGTTCAATCTCGTTACCGGCAAGTCTCTTTACTCGTTCTGTAATACATCATCCCACAACTAACATCTTAGTTATGATGCTTGCAAGGCTTATGTGATGTGCATTACCGAGAGGGCCCAGAGATACCTCTCCGACAATCGAAGTGACAAATCCTAATCTCGAAATACGCCAACCCAACATGTACCTTTGGAGACACCTGTAGTGCTCCTTTATAATCACCCAGTTATGTTGTGACGTTTGGTAGCACCCAAAGTGTTCCTCCGGCAAACGGGAGTTGCATAATCTCATAGTCATAGGAACATGTATAAGTCATGAAGAAAGCAATAGCAACATACTAAACGATCGGGTGCTAAGCTAATGGAATGGGTCATGTCAATCAGATCATTCAACTAATGATGTGATCTCGTTAATCAAATAACAACTCTTTTGTCCATGGTTAGGAAACATAACCATCTTTGATTAACGAGCTAGTCAAGTAGAGGCATACTAGTGATACTTTGTTTGTCTATGTATTCACACATGTATTATGTTTCCGGTTAATACAATTCTAGCATGAATAATAAACATTTATCATGATATAAGGAAATAAATAATAACTTTATTATTGCCTCTAGGGCATATTTCCTTCATGCCCCTCTATTTATATCTTGAGCCCTGGGGTCGAAACTTGGAGTAAAAGCCTCCACAAAGTTAATTTCACCCGAAAGGCAAGAGTCCTTCTCGGACTCCAGGGCCAAACGCCAGGGTTCCCGGCGTCTGGGTCCAGACGCCGGGAACCCTGGCGTCTGGGTCCAGACGCCGGGAACCCTGGCGTCTGGCCCATGGACTCCGCAAAACCTCCTTTTGCACTTTCCAAAAACCTTGTGGGCTTTCCCCTTTGGCCCAAATAAAGTGTTCTCGTACCCAAACATTTCAGGAAACATCCGGAACCCCATCCGGTGATTTCGGAACCCTTCCGGTGACCAAACACTATTATCATATATATCAAACTTTATCTCCGGACCATTCCGGAGTTCCTCGTCATGTACGTGATCTCATCTCAGACTCCGAACAACATTCGGTCACCAACATACATAACTCACATAGTACTATATCGTCAACGAACGTTAAGCGTGCGGACCCTACGGGTTCGAGAACTATGTAGACATGACCGAGACACCTCTCTGGTCAATAACCAATAGCGGGACCTGGATGCCCATATTGGCTCCTACATATTCTACGAAGATCTTTATCGGTCAGACCGCATAACAACATACGTTGTTCCCTTTGTCATCGGTATGTTACTTGCCCGAGATTCGATCGTCGGTATCCAATACCTAGTTTAATCTCGTTACCGGCAAGTCTCTTTACTCGTTCCGTAATACATCATCTCACAACTAACATATTAGTTGTAATGCTTGCAAGGCTTATGTGATGTGCATTACCGAGAGGGCCCAAAGATACCTCTCCGACAATCGAAGTGACAAATCCTAATCTCGAAATACGCCAACCCAACATGTACCTTTGGAGACACCTGTAGTGCTCCTTTATAATCACCCAGTTACGTTGTGACGTTTGGTAGCACCCAAAGTGTTCCTCCGGCAAACGGGAGTTGCATAATCTCATAGTCATAGGAACATGTATAAGTCATGAAGAAAGCAATAGCAACATACTAAACGATCGAGTGCTAAGCTAATGGAATGGGTCATGTCAATTAGATCATTCAACTAATGATGTGATCTCGTTAATCAAATAACAACTCTTTTGTCCATGGTTAGGAAACATAACCATCTTTGATTAACGAGCTAGTCAAGTAGAGGCATACTAGTGATACTTTGTTTGTCTATGTATTCACACATGTATTATGTTTCCGGTTAATACAATTCTAGCATGAATAATAAACATTTATCATGATATAAGGAAATAAATAATAACTTTATTATTGCCTCTAGGGCATATTTCCTTCAGTCTCCCACTTGCACTAGAGTCAATAATCTAGATCACATCGCTATGTGATTAACACCAATAGTTCACATCTTTATGTGATTGGTTCACATCTCCATGTGACTAACACCCAAAAGGGTTTACTAGATTCAATAATCTAGTTCACATCGCTATGTGATTAACACCCAAAGAGTGATCATGTTTTGCTTGTGAGAGAAATTTAGTCAACGGGCCTGCCAAATTCAGATCCGTATGTATTTTGCAAAATTCTATGTCTACAATGCTCTGCACGGAGCTACTCTAGCTAATTGCTCCCACTTTCAATATGTATCCAGATTGAGACTTAGAATCATCTGGATCAGTGTCAAAAACTTGCATCGACGTAACCCTTTACGACGAACCTTTTTTTGTCACGTCCATAATCGAGAAACATATCCTTATTTTACTAAGGATAATTCTGACCGCTGTCCAGTGATCTACTCCTAGATCACTATTGTACTCCCTTGCCAAATCAGTGCAGGGTATACAATAGATCTGGTATACAGCATGACATACTTTATAGAACCTATGGCCAAGGCATAGGGAATGACTTTCATTCTCTTTCTATCTTCTGCCGTGGTCGGGCTTTGAGTCTTGCTCAACTTCACACCTTGTAATACAGGCAAGAACTCTTTCTTTGACTGCTCCATTTTGAACTATTTCAAAATCTTGTCAAGGTATGTACTCATTGAAAAAAACTTATCAAGGGTCTTGATCTATCTCTATAGATCTTGAAGCTCAATATGTAAGCAGCTTCACCGAAGTCTTTCTTTGAAAAACTCCTTTCAAACACTCCTTTATGCTTTACAGAATAATTCTACATTATTTTCTATCAACAATATGTCATTCACATATACTTATCAGAAATGCTGTAGTGCTCCCACTCACTTTCTCGTAAATACAGGCTTCACCGCAAGTCTGCATAAAACTATATGCTTTGATCAACTCATCAAAGTGTATATTCCAACTCCGAGATGCTTGCACCAGTCCACAGATGGATCGCTGGAGTTTACACATTTTGTTAGCACCTTTCGGATTGACAAAACCTTCTGGTTGCATCATATACAACTCTTCTTTAATAAAACCATTAAGGAATGCAGTTTTGTTTATCCATTTGCCAGATTTCATAAAATGCGGCAATTACTAACATGATTCGGACAGACTCAAGCATAGATACGAGTGAGAAACTCTCATCGTAGTCAACACCTTGAACTTGTCGAAAACCTTTTGCGACAATTCTAGCTTTGTAGATAGTAACACTACTATCATCATCCGTCTTCCTCTTGAAGATCCATTTATCTATGGCTTGCCGATCATCGGGCAAATCCATCAAAGTCCATACTTTGTTCTCATACATGGATCATATCTCAGATTTCATGGCCTCAAACCATTTTGCGGAATCTGGGCTCATCATCGCTTCCTCATAGTTCGCAAGTTCGTCATGGTCTAGTAACATGACTTCCAGAACAGGATTACCGTACCACTCTGGTGCGGATCTCACTCTGGTTTACCTACGAGATTCAGTAGTAACTTGATCTGAAGTTACATGATCATCATCATTAGCTTCATCATTAATTGGTGTAGTAGTTACAAGAACAGATTTCTGTGATGAACTACTTTCCAATAAGGGAGAAGGTACAATTACCTTATCAAGTTTTCTACTTTCCTCCTATTCACTTCTTTCGAGAGAAACTCCTTCTCCAGAAAGTTTCCGAATTTAGCAACAAAAGTCTTGCCTTCGGATCTGTGATAGAAGGTGTATCCAATAGTTTCCTTTGGATATCCTATGAAGACACATTTCTCCTATTTGGGTTTGAGCTTATCAGGTTGAAGCTTTTTCACATAAGCATCGCAGCCCCAAACTTTTAGAAACGACAACTTTGGTTTCTTGCCAAACCACAGTTCATAAGGCGTCGTCTCAACGGATTTTGATGGTGCCCTTTTAACGTGAATGCAGCTGTCTTTAATGCATAACCCCAAAACGATAGTGGTAGATCGGTAAGAGACATCATAGATCGCACCATATCTAATAAAGTACGGTTATGACGTTCGGACACACCATTACATTGTGGTGTTCCAGGTGGCATGAGTAGTGAAACTATTTCACATTGTTTTTAACTCAAGGCCAAACTCGTAACTCAAATACTCTTCTCTACGATCAGATCGTAGAAACTTTATTTTCTTGTTACGATGATTTTTCACTTCACTCTGAAATTCTCTGAACTTTTCAAATGTTTCAGACTTATGTTTCATCAAGTAGATATACTCATATCTGCTCAAATCATCTGTGAAGATCAGAAAATAATGATACCTATCGCGAGCCTCAATATTCATCGAACCACATACATCAGTATGTATGGTTTCCAACAAATCTGTTGCTTGCTCCATTGTTCCGAAGAACAGAGTCTTAGTCATCTTGCCCATGAGGCATGGTTCGCAAGCATCAACTGATTCATAATCAAGTGATTCCAAAAGCCCATCAGCATGGAGTTTCTTCATGCGCTTTACACCAATATGACCTAAACGGCAGTGCTACAAATAAGTTGCACTATCATTATTAACTTTGCATCTTTTGGTTTCAATATTATGATTATGTGTATCACTACGATCGAGATCCAACGAACTATTTTCATTGGGTGTGTAACCATATAAGGTTTTATTCATGTAAACAGAACAACAATTTATTCTCTTACTTCAATGAATAGCCGTATTACAATAAACATGATCAAATCATATTCATGCTCAACGCAAACACCAAATAACACTTATTTAGGTTCAACACTAATCCCGAAATTATAGGGAGTGTGTGATGATGATCATATCAATCTTGGAACCACTTCCAACACACATCGTCACTTCACCCTTAACTAGTCTCTGTTTATTCTGCAACTCCCGTTTCGAGTTACTAATCTTAGCAACTGAACTAGTATCAAATACTGAGGGTTTTCTATAAACACTAGTAAAGTACACATCAATAACATGTATATCAAATATACTTATGTTCACTTTGCCATCCTTCTTATCCGCCAATCACTTGGGGTAGTTCCGCTTCCAGTGACCAGTCCCTTTGTAGTAGAAGCACTTAGTCTCAGGCTTAGGACCAGACTTGGGCTTCTTCACTTGAGCAGCAACTTGCTTGCTGTTCTTCTTGAAGTTCCCCTTCTTCCCTCTGCCCTTTTCTTGAAACTAGTGATCTTCTCAACCATCAACACTTGATGTTTTTCTTGATTTCTACCTTCGTTGATTTCAGCATCACGAAGAGCTTGGGAGTTGTTTCCATTATCCCTTGCATATTATAGTTCATCATGAAGTTCTACTAACTTGGTTATGGTGACTAGAGAATTATGTCAATCACTATCTTATCTGGAAGATTAACTCCCACTTGATTCAAGCGATTGTAGTACCCAGACAGTCTGAGCACATGCTCACTAGTTGAGCGATTCTCATCCATCTTTTAGCCATAGAACTTGTTGGAGACTTCATATCTCTCAACTCGGGTATTTGCTTGAAATATTAACTTCAACTCCTGGAACATGTCATATGGTCCATGACGTTCAAAACGTCTTTGAAGTCCCGATTCTAAGCCGTTAAGCATGGTGCACTTTAAACTATCAAGTAGTCATCATATTGAGCTAGCCAAACGTTCATAACGTCTGCATCTGCTCCTGCAATAGGTCTGTCACCTAGCGGTGCATCAAGGACATAATTCTTCTGTGCAGCAATGAGGATAAACCTCAGATCACGGATCCAATCCGCATCATTGCTAGTAACATCTTTCAACACAATTTTCTCTAGGAACATATCAAAATAAACATATGAAAGCAACAACGCGAGCTATTGATCTATAACATAGATATGCTAATACTACCAGGACTAAGTTCATGATAAATTAAAGTTCAATTAATCATACTACTTAAGAACTCCCACTTAGATAGACATCCCTCTAATCTTCTAAGTGATCACGTGATCCAAATCAACTAAACCATGTCCGATCATCACGTGAGATGGAGTAGTTTCATTGGTGAACATCATTATGTTGATCATATCTACTATATGATTCACGCTCGACCTTTCGGCCTCCGTATTTCGAGGCCATATCTGTATATGCTTGGCTCGTCAAGTATAACCTGAGTATTCCGCGTGTGCAACTATTTTGCACCTGTTGTATTTGAACGTAGAACCTATCACACCCGATCATCACGTGGTGTCTCAGCACGAAGAACTTTCGCAACGGTGCATACTCAAGGAGAACACTTCTTGATAATTTAGTGAGAGATCATCTTATAATGCTACCATCAATCAAAGCAAGATAAGATGCATAAAAGATAAACATCACATGCAATCAATATAAGTGATATGATATGGCCATCATCATCTTGTGCCTGTGATCTCCATCTCCAAAGCACCGTCATGATCACCATCGTCACCGGCGTGACACCTTGATCTCCATCGTAGCATCGTTGTCGTCTCGCCAATCTTATGCTTCCACGACTATCGCTACCGCTTAGTGATAAAGTAAAGCATTACATCGCGATTGCATTGCATACAATAAAGCGACAACCATATGGCTCCTGCCAGTTGCCGATAACTCGGTTACAAAACATGATCATCTCATACAATAAAATTCAGCATCATGTCTTGACCATATCACATCACAACATGCCCTGCAAAAATAAGTTAGACGTCCTCTACTTTGTTGTTGCAAGTTTTACGTGGCTGCTACGGGCTTAAGCAAGAACCAATCTCACCTACGCATCAAAACCATAATGATAGTTTGTCAATTTGACTCCGTTTTAACCTTCGCAAGGACCACGCGTAGCCACACTCGGTTCAACTAAAGTTGGAGAGACTGTCACCCGCAAGCCAGCTATGTGCAAAGCACGTCGGGAGAACCGGTCTCGCATAAGCGTACGCGTAATGTCGGTCCGGGTCGTCTCGTCCAACAATACTGCCGAACCAAAGTATGACATGCTGGTAGGCAGTATGACTTATATCGTCCACAACTCACTTGTGTTCTACTCATGCATATAACATCAAACCATAAAACCTAAGCTCGGATGCCACTGTTGGAGAACGCAGTAATTTCAAAAAATTTCCTACGCACACGCAAGATCATGGTGATGCATAGCAACGAGAGGGGAGAGTGTTGTCCACGTACCCTCGTAGACCATTCGCTGAAGCGTTATATCAATGCGGTTGATGTAGTCATACATCTTCACGTCCGACCGATCCAAGTACCGAAAGCACGGCACCTCCGAGTTCTGCACACGTTCGGCTCGGTGACGTCCTCGCCTTCTCGATCCAGCAAGAGGGGCGAAGTAGTAGATGAGTTCCGGCAGCACGACGGCGTGGTGACGACGTTGGTGAAGAACAATCTTCGCAGGGCTTCGCCTAAGCACTACGAAAACTATGACAGATGATAAACTAGAGGATACAGGGTTGTCGGCACACGGCTTGGTGTTTCTTGATGTGTCTTTGGTGCTAGCCCTGCCCCTCTATTTATATCTTGAGCCCTGGGGTCGAAACTTGGAGTAAAAGCCTCCACAAAGTCAGTTTCACCCGAAAGGCAAGAGTCCTTCTCGGACTCCAGGGCCAGACGCCAGGGTTCCCTGCGTCTGGACCCAGACGCCAGGGACCCTGGCGTCTGGCCCCTGGACTCCGCAAAACTTCCTTTTGCGCTTTCCAAAAACCTTGTGGGCTTTCCCCTTTGGCCCAAATAAAGTGTTCTCGTACCCAAACATTTCGGGAAACATCCGGAACCCCTTCCGGTGATTTCCGGAACCCTTCCGGTGACCAAACACTATTATCATATATATCAAACTTTATCTCCGGACCATTCCGGAGTTCCTCGTCATGTCCGTGATCTCATCTCGGACTCCGAACAACATTCGGTCACCAACATACATAACTCACATAGTACTATATCGTCAACGAACGTTAAGCGTGCGGACCCTACGGGTTCGAGAACTATGTAGACATGACCGAGACACCTCTCTGGTCAATAACCAATAGCGGGACCTGGATGCCCATATTGGCTCCTACATATTCTATGAAGATCTTTATCGGTCAGACCGCATAACAACATACGTTGTTCCCTTTGTCATCGGTATGTTACTTGCCCGAGATTCGATCGTCGGTATCCAATACCTAGTTTAATCTTGTTACCGGCAAGTCTCTTTACTCGTTCCGTAATACATCATCTCACAACTAACATATTAGTTGTAATTCTTGCAAGGCTTATGTGATGTGCATTACCGAGAGGGCCCAGAGATACCTCTCCGACAATCGAAGTGACAAATCCTAATCTCGAAATACGCCAACCCAACATGTACCTTTGGAGACACCTGTAGTGCTCCTTTATAATCACCCAGTTACGTTGTGACGTTTGGTAGCACCCAAAGTGTTCCTCCGGCAAACGGGAGTTGCATAATCTCATAGTCATAGGAACATGTATAAGTCATGAAGAAAGCAATAGCAACATACTAAACGATCGGGTGCTAAGCTAATGGAATGGGTCATGTCAATTAGATCATTCAACTAATGATGTGATCTCGTTAATCAAATAACAACTCTTTTGTCCATGGTTAGGAAACATAACCATCTTTGATTAACGAGCTAGTCAAGTAGAGGCATACTAGTGATACTTTGTTTGTCTATGTATTCACACATGTATTATGTTTCCGGTTAATACAATTCTAGCATGAATAATAAACATTTATCATGATATAAGGAAATAAATAATAACTTTATTATTGCCTCTAGGGCATATTTCCTTCACCCCCTTGCCTCCGTATATAAAGGATCCAAGGGGGGGGTGCGGCCGGCCCTAGAGGAGGCGCGCAGGAGGAGTCCTACTCCTACCGGGAGTAGGACTCCCCTCCCTTTCCTTGTCCAAGTAGGAGAGAGGGAAGGAGAGAAGGAAAGGGGGGGCGCCGCCCCTCCCTCCTTGTCCAATTTGGACTAGGGGGAGAGGGGGCGCGCGGCCTGCCTTGGCAGCCCCTTCCTCTTCTCCACTTTAGGCCCATGAGGCCCATTAACCCCCGGGGGGGTTCCGGTAACCCCCCGGTGCTCCGGTTTTATCCGAAACTTCCCCGGAATGCTTCCGGTGTCCGAATATAGTCGTCCAATATATCAATCTTTATGTCTCGACCATTTCGAGACTCCTCGTCATGTCCGTGATCACATCCGGGACTCCGAACTAACTTCGGTACATCAAAATGCATAAACTCATAATAACTGTCATCGTAACGTTAAGCATGCGGACCCTACGGTTCGATAATAATGTAGACATGACTGAGACAAATCTCCGGTCAATAACCAATAGCAGGACCTGGATGCTCATATTGGCTCATACATATTCTACGAATATCTTTATTGGTCAGACCGCATAACAACATATGTTGTTCCCTTTGTCATCGGTATTTTACTTGCCCGAGATTCGATCGTCGGTATCCAATACCTAGTTCAATCTCGTTACCGACAAGTCTCTTTACTCGTTCCATAATACATCATCTCGCAACTAACTCATTAGTTGTAATGCTTGCAAGGCTTATGTGATGTGCATTACCGAGAGGGCCCAGAGATACCTCTCCGACAATCGGAGTGACAAATCCTAATCTCGAAATACGCCAACCCAACATCTACCTTTGGAGACACCTGTAGAGCACCTTTATAATCATCTATTTACGTTGTGACATTTGGTAGCACACAAAGTGTTCCTCCGGCAAACGGGAGTTGCATAATCTCATAGTCATAGGAACATGTATAAGTCATGAAGAAAGCAATAGCAACATACTAAACGATCGGGTGCTAAGCTAATGGGATGGGTCATGTCAATCAGATCATTCACCTAATGATGTGATCCCGTTAATCAAATAACAACTCTTTGTTCATGGTTAGGAAACATAACCATCTTTGATTAACGAGCTAGTCAAGTAGAGGCATACTAGTGACACTTTGTTTGTCTATGTATTCACACATGTATTATGTTTCCGGTTAATACAATTCTAGCATGAATAATAAACATTTATCATGATATAAGGAAATAAATAATAACTTTATTATTGCTTGTAGGGCATATTTCCTTCAGGCGCGGCTAGAGATGCTCTAAGGGACGAATAGGGTCCAGCTGCCGTTTTCTGATTACATGCTCCAGCGCCCTAGAAGCAGAAGTTGCAGCTTGCGTGGAGGGTGTCTCTCTCACGCTGGATTGTAGTTTTTCGAAAAGGGGCGCTTTATTACTTAAAAGGTTTGAGCATTACACCTGACCTCTACATAACTATGATGCACATAGCCAAACAAGTTCTCTCACACAAACGAAAATTAAGAAGGCGAAATATAAAGAAACATGTAGAGTCTGTATAACGCCTAAACGGGAGGTGCCCAATCCTAAGATCATGCTGCCACCCATGTTGGGTAAAAGTATCCCTCGCCGTGTCCTCCAATCGTGTACACACCTTCGTAAACAGGTCTCGATTCTCCAGACGTTGTAGAGAGGACCATAAACGAAGAGTCCCGGTACATCTGTAGATAACCTGCATCAGAAAAGTATTTTATCATTAAACACCTTATCATTTCTACATAGCCAAAGCGATCAAATAACGGCAAGCGCTCCCACTCTAAGAATAGTTCTAAACATGTAATCTATCTCATGTAATCAGTTGCCAAATTCATTAGCAACACTACAAGGAGAATACAAGCCAGAAGCTATCTGGATGACTGGACATATAGAACGAGCCAATTTGCATTGAAAGAATAAATGTTGTATTGTCTCATCATGGTGACAAAAGACACATTGTGAATTTCCATGCCAATTTCTCTAAATAAGGTTATCTTTGATAAGAATGACTCTGCGAAGAAGATACCATGCAAAGATTTTATTCTTTAGACGTATCTTCATCTTACAGATCTTCTTGTTATTATCAACTGGCACATCAGACTGGATTAACGCTCTATACATTGAATCCACTGAGAATTGTCTATTCCCATGTAGGTTTCATCGAAATACATCAGACCCATGTCACAAATGCACCGTGGACAACCGCTGGAGCAGGATGTACCATGATTGAAGTCTGGGTCCAATTAAATCTATTCTGAACATCAAATTTGGCGAAAAATTCCATTACCGTGGCGATAGTATCACCCTTGTGACGCACAATGTTGTATAGAGCCGGATATTATTCTTGGAGTGTGGCATTTCCTAGCCACTTGTCCTCCCAGAATCTAATTTTCGAGCCGTCCTTAATTGAGAAAGATCCATAGGAGAAGAAATATTTCTTCCTAGCCATTAGACCTGACCAAAAGTGAGAATCCCCAGGCTTCCAGTATACTTGAGATATCGCCTTGAAACCCACATATTTCCTTCTCGGGAGGGTTTGCCATACATCATCTTTCGTCAATAATTTAAACAACCATTTACCAAGGAGGGCCCTATTCTTAACCTCAAGGTCATGAATGCCCAACCCGCCTTGGTCTTTGGGACGGCAAACCACACTCCATTTAGCCAGTCGATGTTTCTTTTTCTCGCTATCTCCTTGCCAAAAGAATCTTGATCGAAAATAATCCAATCTATGTAAAACTCTTTTTGGCAATTGGAAGAAGGAAATCATATATAGTACCATGTTACTTAGTACTGAATTTATGAGGACTAATCTTCCACCCAGAGACAGCAGTTTACCTTTCCAACTGCTAAGTCTTTTTTGCAGTCTCTCCTTGACGTGTTTCCATTCAGCATTTGTGAGTCTCTGATAATTTATCGGTATCCCTAAATATGTGATCGGAAACTGGCCCAACTGCATCTGAATAGTTCGGCGTATAGGTGGGAGTCGTCTTGAGCCTCGCCAAAACAAAACAATTCACTTTTGTGAAAACTGATCTTAAGACCTAAGAGTTGCTCGAATGCGGATAAAATTAATTTCAGATTTCTCGCTTTCTCAAGGTCAATGATCCATGAAAAAAATCGTATCGTCGGCATATTGAAGTATAGATTGTAGTTAGCTTCCCTTTGTCTTGGAGACCCAACTACATGCTGTGCGTGGGGCATGATCAGTACTCCGTCGCTACAGTCGTGCTCACGCCACCAAACAGCCCGGTGCACCTGGTCCGGCGGTGGCGGTATGCGACCGATTCCTCGTGGTCGTGGCACGGAGACGGGTCAGGATGGAGACTTTGGCAAAGGCAACAAGATGGTGATCAACACTGATGCAACGCTCCGTTTTAAAAAAAACACTGATGCAACGCCAAAGCCACTATCACATGTTGAGGAAAAAGACCACCCAGCCATTGGCTAGCCCCGCCATCGGGGTGGACGAAACTTGATGATGGTGTTTTCTCGGAGAAGGATGGCAATGGGGGTACAGGTATGGTTCTCGGAGAGGAACAGGGCCATGTAATTTTGTGAGGCTGCCGCCATTTCCTGATTATATGCTCCAGCGCCCTAGAAGCAGAAGTTACAGCTTGCCCAGAGGGTGTCTCTCTCCCGGTAGAGTGTAACCAGCTTCCCCTTATCCTGGAGACGGATAGCACTGTCGCTGCTACCATGACCAGCAACTCTTCTACGAGTCGGTCGCCTGTCTCGGCCCTTGTCAGCGAGGTTTGACGCTTACTTGCCTCTGGTAGAGACCATACGTTTGCTGTCATTAAAAGAGAGTTGAGCTGATCCTCATAAAAAAAAAGAGCTAAACTAGGTCGCTTCGCTCTTCCCCTTGCACTGCTGTTTCATTGCGTTCGGGGCCATGTGAGATTGTAGTGAGACTTTGTACGGGTGAATCCACCTAATCAATAAAATCTCCCCACTTAAAAAAAAGGTTTCAGCTCCGGTCCATCCGGTACCAATCCGATGGCTGCAATTTGCTAACCTCATATGGCCCTGTTTGGGACCGCTTGTTCACGGGGTGAATCAAGCGCGAGACTGTTGTGCCGGCCTAGGTTCCTGCATAGGCTTGTTAGTTTTTCTCCTTTGTTTTTCCAGTCGTTTGTTCTTTTAGTTTATTATCTATTGCTCAAATTTTTGAAAAGAATCTAAAAATGCATGTATTCCAAAACGAAAATTTGACAAAAAATAAATAAATCATGAATTTTTAAAATATTGACATGATATAACAAAATGTTAGCATAGTTTTAAAAAATGTTGATAACTTTCAATAAATATGTTCATGACAATTAAAACATGTTCCAAAATTCAAAAGTTTGTATGCGAGTCCATTTCAAAATAGTTTATACAATGTAGAAAAAAATGCTTGCATAATGTAAAACTATTTTTTGTACGATTAAAAAATGTGTTACATTTAAGAAAACGTTTATACATTTAAAAAAATCTCTGTGTAGTTTAGAAAATGTTTATTTCCATTAAAACAATGTACTTTACATTTTAAGAAATATCCACATGTTTCAAAAATATGTCCGTAAATTTTAGTAAATGTTCATACAATGTGAAAAAAATCCACGTAGCTTAAAAACTATTTATTATCATTAAAAATATACAGCACATATTTAAAAAATGTTACCGTGTATTCGAAAAAGTATCCACAACATGTATTTAAAAAATATACATCATATATTTAGAAAATTTCAAACACATGCCAAAGAAAAGTTTCACGTATGTGCTAAAAATGTACATATTTTGAAAAAATAGACATGCTTTAAAAAACAAAACCGATAGAAAACGACAAATAAATAAAAAGAAAAGCAAAGACACAAAGAAATCAAAGAATTACGAAGAGAGAGAAAACAAAAAAGTCAGTGAAAAAACAAAGAAGACTGAAATATAATGAAGAAAACCCGAAGAAAAGTGATGAAAAAACAAAATAAGATGAAGAAAGAAAAACCAAAGAAAGCCGGTAGAAATGAAAGAAAACAAAACATTGCAGAGCGAACCTATAGGGACACAAGCAGCAGCGAGCGACCTACACTAATTGGCCGGTCTGATAGTCGCTTCGTCTGTAAGCTAGGAATCAGTATGGACAAGACATAGCTCTGGCTTTGTTCAACAACAAAAGAAGCAACTTTCTCCTCTCAAACAGGAAACTCATTTTACAGCTTTTACCCTCGTGTTTTTTTTAAATCCATTTGGCACTTTATTGCTGGTTTAAAATAGTTACATCCTTCAACCATGCGGGAGAAGAAAGTTAGGAGGGTCATCATCCCACCAATACATCAAATTCAAATCATAAGCATGTCTAAGCAAGAAATGGTGCCAAATTATTGGCTTCCTGGGGGAGATTCTTGAAGCGATTGAAGGGACATCGTGTGCCAATTGGAAGCAGTCTGCAAGTATTTTAGGGTGGCCAATGTTTTCTTTTTAGGCATGGAAATTTATATTGGTGTGATGATGGAAAATTTAATTTGCAAGCTCGACAATTTTAAAAAAATAATACTAGTAAACTAATACGAATTTATCATGCTCGCCAACTAAACTGGCCATCCTCAATAATTTATCATGAAAAACATTTAATTTGTAATGGTAAAAAATCTGAGGCCGCTGATCCCCTTATTTGGGCCTCCCACGGACTGGAGAAACCAGAGTAGCCCTCAACTCTGGAGTTATTTACCTGCCTCCTTCCCCGCAATTTTTTTTACCTGCCTCCTGTCATCAAACAAAATTGCCTAAAAAAGATAAAACAAAAGGGTTTCGCCGCCGCTGGAGCTCGAGCCACATCGCCGCCATTGAAAATCGGCCCCTCCTCGTCGCCTGTGGAGGCTCGTCCTTCCTTCCACGAGCCGGCCCAGCTTCACGGCGCCTGACCCGCCTCGTACGTCCGCCGGCTGTACAAGATCCCGCCGTTGAACCGAAGCCCGCGAGACGAGCAGCCAAGGCACCCAAGCTGACGCTGGCCTGCCTCTTGTGCTGCCCAAAAGGAAGGTAAGTTGCCTTCTTGTACTATCTTTAGATCTGCACGATTTTGGTGGAGGAAATAGAATAATTTGAAATGGACTGGAGTTGTGCAATGGATTAACTACTTTGATTCAAGTTTTCGTCTTCCTGCGGCTGGATTGGATTACGATTTTTTTTTACGCGTATCGGGTTACGAAATTCAAAGAAAATATTGGAAAGGTTGCATAAAATCTATTAGATAAATATAATGTTCTATGCTGTCTGTATAGATGGTGACTATTAGACGGCCAATTGAAGTCATACTAGATCCTTTAAACGGGTTTTAAACAAAGGTTGTATACTTGAACACCAAAATTGTACACACCTAATCAAGAAGTTGACCCGCCGAAGTAAAGTTTCCAATTAGATGGTCGCATGTAATCTGCTCCATTGCCCCCCACCAGCCTTTTTCTGTTACAAACCCTCCCTACATGTTTGCATTGTCTCTTCTAGACAGACAAGAGGAAATCTTTAAAATGAGGAAGCATATCATTTGTGTGGCTGCATATACGGCTTCTATGGTGTTTTGGCTGGTCTAGGTTAAGTAGTACAAGAGAACATGTTACATCTTGTCCAATGTAATTTAAGGCCTAGGTCTGACTACCTTAATCCCAGTGCACTACAACCTGCGCCAAAAAAGATGGGGTATAAGTGAGCTCCTTTCTTCAGTTGTGATTGTGGTAAACCCTACATGTATGTTTTGGGGGAGCAAAATACAGTTGGACATCAGGTGTAACAATGCAAACGCCTTTTCATGTCAGCACTCCATGCTATAGTTGGTAGCTGGTAATTGAGCTAAGAAATGATGCTATTCGGCCAGCTTCTTTCGGGCCCCCAACCAAAAAATTATCATTGTTGGTGTCTCAAGCAACCCTAACATAAGGCCATTATTAGCGTTCCTGATTAGTTTCTCGGCTATAGTTTTATATTGTTGCTTCACTACTTATGACCCCACATTTTGCCCTATTGTTTTACTTTCTAAAAGAAAGTTCTGCTCCAGTCTTGAAAAAGATGCGGAAAGCTAAGAGAGGTGGTGATCATCTCACTAGAAGCTTTCCTAAGAGTAGAAAAGCTTCCAAGAATGAATCATTGGTCTCAGGTATGCTAGATCTTCCTCTTTTGTGCTACGTCTCCCCCCCCCCCTCCCGCCACCCACACACACGCACACATTTTCAGAGCTTTATTTGATTATTCACAGTTGCCTTAATGTTTTATTTCCTTCAACTAGGTCGCTTCCTTGGGGACTGTGATCAAGGTGTTCGGTCCAGGCTCAGTGATGGGCTAATATCATATTTGTCTAGAAGTGTCGCCTCTATTACTTTGTGCAATGGTGATTATGTGTGCTTAGTATTCTTAGTTTTCCAACAAAATATATTGAAACACAACCAGATATAAATGATTTAAATTGCGATCTTCTGTAGGAGACACAGTCTTATTTTCATGCTCGGGCATAGCTATGGAACGCCAGGGGCGCCACCTTACAAGGTTTCTGACTTCTGCAAGTTTGGTTAGAGCTCTCAATGGTACGAATAAAGACCATGATGACTTGAAGGTTGGCGCTAACAATCATCCTTTACTGATTTGCTTACTTCTGATAATTGTGTGCTTATTTCTGGCCTTACCTTTTTCTAGATTGAAGTGCGCCATGAAGGCAATGAAGTTTATATGGGGTGGATGGCTGAATTTGATTTAGATCGCAACTTTGCTGTTGTCAATGTCCATGCGTTCCTTGAAAATGTTCAGGTTGGATCTTTCCAACCTGCACTAGAAATTCTGCCCCATGGTGAGCTATTAATAGTTATAGGGCGTGGTGTCTCTGGTGAAATAATGACCAAGAATGTGGAATTTAATGGTGATTCAAGGGTATCCGAGGATGATGAAGATCTTGATTGTAAAATCTCAGAGGTAGACTTGCATGACGATATGCGCATTTTATTTATGCATGGAGGCAATAAGAAGGGATTTATGAGAGAAGTATATTTCTCGTCCCTTAACTCTTTCAAGAGTATAGAAATGGTCCCTCAACTAGAAAACCAGCAAAATTTGGTCCCTTAACTATTCAAACCAGATAAATTTAGTCCCTCATACCGCTTTGACTGTTTTTTTCTGACGTGGAGTGGTTTTGACTAAAACTAGATACATCCTATAGGCTGGGCCGTCACATCAGCGTGTACAAATGTGCAGGGTCTCACATGTCAGCCTCAGGAAGAAAGAATAATAGCTTAAAATAAAATGTATGCCACATGTTTCGAACTTAATACCGGAAGCAGGCCAGATCAGTAGGTAACCACCATACCACGGATACTATGTAGTATTACACAGACAAGTATAAAATCTTTTGTAGTTTTGCATATATTAAGCATGTTCGTTGTACAATGATATTAACTCATTTAAAAGTGATTTATTTTTTTCAGTTTCAGTCCTCTGCACATATATTTTTTTCTGTACTCATGTGCACAATGAAGTAGCTATATTTTCTGCGTGTCTTTTATTTTTTTACACCACATACTGTTCAAATTTCGACCACTAACAGGCTGGTCCCACAGTTCCAAACAACAACCAGTCCACGTCAGCAAATAATCAACCAAAGTGGTATGAGGGACTAAACTTATCCGGTTTTAAAAATTGAGGGACTACAGTTTGCTGGTTTTGGAGTTGAGGGATCATTTCTATACTTCCGAAAAAATTGAGGGACAAAAAATATACTTATCCCCAATAAGAATGGTTTTTTATTTTTTATTTAACTGTTTTTCTATACAACTTCATTTTGTTCAAATTTAACCCTTCTTGCCTGTCACCTTTGTTGTGTTATTAGGCTTGGGACGGTGGGCCACTTCTTTCTGTTGATGGGAAGGTTGTTGGCATGAACCTTTTTCTGACTACTAGAAAAGCCGTTTTCCTACCATGGGGCACAATTCTCAAGCATCTGGAGCATTACTGGACATCTCAGCAAAAGAAGACTGGTCTTGCACGGTCAAAAACTTCGAAGGTTTACAGGTATGTCTATCGATGTATGTCCTTGTGTTCACCGGCTGTATTCTACGTTAGCTCTTCTCATAAAAGAGATAATAAGGCAAGCCTTTTTGCGTGCTAGACAACATATGCATGCAATAATCTGGATCATTCGCTGTTGTTCCTTAGCCTATTTGTCATCTAAGCTTTGCAGTTTACAATGTTTACTTTTAATATTAACTTGTTTCTTGGCCAGCTCAACCAAAATATTTGCCAACCTTTGGCATATATGATGTATCACAGATTCACAATTGTCTTGTACTAAGATTAGTCATATTTCTTGTGCCAATGTTGAAAACTTTATGTTTTATTGGAATGTGCATTATGATCATGTCATTTTTCATACGACTTGGGGTCCTATATCTATCTTATTCCTTGCCTATGATTCTACCCATGTAGGTTTTGGGACCATTTTGCGTATTAATGCACTGGTCTGGTCCATTTTACATTTTGGTTAGTAATCAACTAGTCATTTTTATGTCCGGCAGGTTTGCAGTAAGACCCACATGTGTGAAATCTAACAGCCATCCAGAAGGTGAGCACACAGGCACTCCTCGGGACTGCTCAACATTGTGGTATTCTGCAAATTGTTGCAGTTTGTAATGGCATTTATTTAGAAGCTGCAAATCTAGTGTTTACATTTGTATTATTGTATATCAACTAGTCTAGCCTTTTCACTTGTACCCTTATATTGTTAGATCTTATCCATTAGTATTATGTACACTACATTCTTGGGTATGTTCATCCATGCTTCTAATAACGTTAGCTGTTGCTCAGGTTGTTATCATGATTTAATTATTGTTACATGCTAATCATGTGGAGAACTTATGTGAATTTATTTTTCATATATACTATTAGTATATGTTAGTGCTGACAACTTGATCTTGTTGCAGCAGTACATGGAGATTTACTCAACCAGGAGCAGTTAGATCTAGACTCCATGGGTTACCCTAAGTTACCATCCTCCATGTTAGGAGGTGTGTCAGTGCTTCTAAATTTGCTGACCTTTTACAGCAACCATGTACCACTAACAACTATTCTACAATGTATATTTCTCCAGCTGGCATGATTTTAGTTGATACTTTTGAAGAGACTTTTGGCGACATACATGGTGAAGGTGTCTGGAGAAAATTTAGTAAAAGTGCTTCTAACATAAATCGCAATGTTGTCGCACTGGCTTCATTTAATGGTGATTTTACAGAATTGTGCCATTTACTATTTCATCTCTGTTTTGATTACAACTAGCTAATAGCCAGAATCATGGTATGCAGGAGAAAAGAGGTATTTTGCATGCACGGGTTTTTTTATTGAATGGAATGGATCTACGGTAATTTTGACATCAGCAAGCTTGGTTAGAAATTCTGGTGATGAGAACAAGATTGTTGAAAACTTGAGGGTTGGCGCTCCTTGTTCTGTGGCCGCTGTTCTTTTAAGGTGATGCTTAAGTCGCATCACTGTATTATTTGCAGATTGAAGTGTTGCTTAACAACCAATATAGAGAAGGGACATTACTACATTATAGTCTACATTACAACGTTGCTCTAGTCAGTGTGAAGGATTACCCTGCTCTTCGTCCATCAAATACTCTGCTTCGTTGGAAAAAGGATTTTAAAGTAGTAGCTGTAGGGCGTTGCTTCAAATCAGGCATGTTAATGGCTACTAGCGGGGATATGGTTTCCTGGACAGGCACACTCGATCGCGATTTCCTCGTAACTTCCACGTGTAAAATCACTAAGGCAATCCTGTATTTTTTTATTCCTATTTTTTCGTGGTGATAATAAATACTCCTCTGTTTTTTTTACAAGGCATATTTTGATTGTCCAAAAGCGAGGTTTGACTGTAAATGCCCCTTATTTTGTTGGCAGTTAACATGGTCATGAGAAAGTACTTTGGAATATGAATCATTTTTTTTTTCAAAACCTAGATATTACTGGATTAATCCGTGGTCAAAGCTTGAATTTGGACAGACAAAATATGCCTTGTATTTCTGGAAAAGGGAAGTATAGTTGCGTAGGAACGAGTGGGCTAGCAATATATATTTGGAAAACAAAAATCACAGCTTGTTCATGTCAACTTGCTAGGCTGGGATTGGAGGCCCTCTTGTTAGTCTTGATGGGGATGTTATTGGCATGAACTTCTATGATAAGAGAATAGGGACCCCTTTCCTGTTATTGGTGGACACTTACAAAATTCTAGCATCGTTTGAGACAAAAAGGTATTCAAGTACATATCACATAAGTTCTTTTCTAAATATTTTAAGAAGCTTGCTGAAGCATGATCTTATTATTGCTATGTTTGACAGTGAACTTGGTGAAGTTGGCAATGATAGTGATCCCTCTGGAGCGCTTTTCTGGAAAATGGATGAAGATAACAAAACTAAGTTAAACAGGTTGGTATTCTGATGCATATTAAGCTGGGGTTAAGTTTTGGACAAATTATTTCATTGAATTGAACTGCAGGTGGCCTGTGCCCATGCCTCGCTGGCGCAATCCTGGCTATGTGGATGAGGATAAATCTGATGATGATGATGAGGTCTTTGATCATAAATCTGGCCGCGCGCCGCCTATGGACGGTTACTTCAAGGGAAAGAAACTCATGCTCTTTAGATGCAGTCACGCCCTTGATTGGTCACACAATCTCCATATTATTGCTTGTTTTGGATGGCAGAAGTAACATGTGGCTTGTTGAAGTCTTATTTGTTAGGAAGAGGTAGATGCCGATGTGTTCTCCCCCGGGATATATCAGGGAGGAACCAAGGCCATAGGGGATGTTTTTTTCAGATCATGTAAGAGAGAACACTCACGCACAACCACATTAGGAATATCATGCAGGACTTACAGTGTTACACCTTCTCGGTGGTTCGAACCTCGATAAACAAAGTCTTAATCCTTGTTGCGATTTCATAGTGTTATAACCCTTAGTCGAATATCTCAAATTTGTCTGAGAGATCTTCACTCGTCGACAATTGGCGCAAGTAGGGGTCATGGCTTCGTATCTCCTTCAACCCGTCTTCATCACCATGCCCACGAGCGCAACGCGGCAACCGGTTTCTCTTGGCATGACTGTTAAACACGTTAGATATTGTACAGGGAGTTAGTTAATATCTCTTATCCCTTCGTAGTCATTATCTCGTGTAACAACTTGTATCTATTTGATGTATCCCGGTGCGCCCGTTGTGCCCTAGTGGCCGAGTATATATATACGTCCTGAGGCCACCCTTTGGGTTGTGCCGATCCAATTCTTCTTCTTTCTAGTTTCACATGGTATCAGGCCATCTCGCGTAATTGCTCGATGGGTTCCCCTTCCGCCGGCGCCATGACTTCCTCTGCTATGACCTCGCTGTCTCTGCCGGCCTCTCTCTCGGCGCCATCCACCTCCTCTGGCCCTCCTTCCGCTAGCCTCATTACAGCGCCATCGCCAATGTCACAGGCTATGTTGATGGCACCTCTCCTACACCTCCTCGGCTGCTTCCACCTGATAACAAGGGGGAACGAGCGGTCAATCCTGAATATGCGACTTGGTACCGGCAGGACCAGATCGTTCTTAGCTACCTACTTGCATCTCTCACCGACGACGTGCTCATGCAGGTCATCAGCTTTGACACTTCTCGTGCTATCTGGGCACATCTTGAGGAGATGTATTCTGCTCATTGCCGCGCTAGTGTTGTCCAGATCAAACTTGATATGGCAAATTTCCGCAAGGGCAATCTCTCTATGGTGGATTACTTCGCCAAGATTCGCTCCTTCGCTGATCAACTCGCGGCGGCCGGTCGCCCCATGCGGGACGACGACATCATCACCGCCGTCATCACCAGGCTCGAGAGCGACTATGAGCCTCTCATCACCGTTGTCACAACTCGGATTGATGAGATGACTCTTGGGGAGCTCTACTCGCACGCACTCTCCTTTGAGCGTCGTCGCGAGTACCATGCTGTGCGCCTTCATCTCCAAGCTGGCGGCTCCTCTGTCAACTACATCGCCTGTGACAAGCCCGACAACACCAACAACACTCGCTGCGGCAAGGGCAACTACCGTGGCAAGGGCCGCGGTAATCAAGGCGATCGCGGTGACTACAACAACAACAACCGCATGGGCAACCGGTGACTGCGGCGGCAATCGCCAGCAGGGGACTACGGCGGCAACCGCGGCGGTGGTGACCACGGTGACTACGAGGGTGGTAATGAGACCCACGTCCAATGCTAACTCTGCCGTGGCCCTGGGCACTATGCCTGGGAGTGTGGCCAATGCTTCAACCGCGCGTTTTAACCTCAACACTCCAAGATGGCGGGGCTTGCTGCTGCGTCACCTCCTTCCATCCTTGGTGATCCTGCGTGGTTCAAGGACATGGGGGCCACCGACCATATCACTTCTGATCTGGATCGGCTCACCGTAAGGGAGAAATACCCTGGGAGAGACCGCATCCACACGGCTGTTGGCTCAGGTTTGCACATAGCTCATCGTGGTCATGCAATCCTTCCCACCCCTTCTGCCAATCTTCAACTTCGCAATATCCTTCATGTCCCTAATGCTGATAAAAACCTTCTTTCTGTTAATCGTCTTAATGTTGATAATCATGCTTATCTAAAATACTATTCTACTCATTTTCTCATGAAGGATCTGACCAGCAAGAGGGTTCTTCTTCAAGGCAGATGTGAAAACGGGCTCTATCCTATCCGGCCGATGAAGTCCCATGCCTTGTCCTCCGTTCGGCTCTCTGCTGAAGACTGGCATGCCCGGTTTGGCCATCCGGTGTCTCAAGTCATCCAGCATATCTTGGCGTCCAATAAACTAGCGTCCTCGAGTCGGTCTCTGACCAATGTTTGTCATGCATGTCAGCAAGGCAAAGCACATCAGCTTCCCTTTCCTAGATCGTCGAGTGTTTCCTTTTTCCCTTTGGAACTAGTATTCTCATATGTGTGGGGACCTGCTAAGACTTCATTTAGCGGGTTCCAGTATTATGTTTCGTTCATTGATGATTATAGCAAATTTGTTTGGATTTATCTTCTCAAACGAAAATGTGATGTGTTTGACGTTTTTCGTGATTTTCTCGCTCATGTTGAACGACTCCTCTCTTGTAAAATTTTGTGTATCCAGTCGGACTAGGCGGAGAGTACGAAAAGCTTAGCAACACTTTTTTCTGTCAACTTGGTATTACTCATCATGTTTCCTGTCCACACACACATAAGAAAAACGGTTCCACTAGAAGAAAACACCGCCACATTGTTGACATGGGGCTTTCTCTCTTATCTCATGCGTCTATGCCTCTACGTTTCTGGGATGAGGCATATCTCTCTGCGTGCTATCTCATCAATAGGTTACCTAGTCGTGTCAGTGATAACCTTAGTCCCATGAAAAAATTGTTCCAACAAAAACCTGACTATGTCTCTCTTCGGACGTTTGGATGTGCATGTTGGCCTAACTTGCATCCCTACAATATTCACAAACTCGCTTTCCGATCTCAACAATGTGTATTTTTAGGGTATAGCATTCGGCACAAAGGATACAAATGCCTTCATGTGCCCACCTCTCGCATCTACATATCACGTGATGTTGTGTTTCACGAAAAAGTTTTTCCCTTTGCCGATACCCAAACCTCGCCTGCACCTCCCAGTGTATCAGAACACGCCATTC
Source organism: Triticum monococcum (assembly GCA_034509565.1). Classification (NCBI taxonomy): domain Eukaryota; kingdom Viridiplantae; phylum Streptophyta; class Magnoliopsida; order Poales; family Poaceae; genus Triticum; species Triticum monococcum. The sequence continues at coordinate 705,688,033 of CM067842.1, read as the reverse complement.
TTCTATTACCGCATGATCACATGAATTATGGCACATCTGGTTTGGATGCTAATCTGGATGCAGGTACTCCTCTGGCGTAGAAAATCCCTCCCGCAGCAGCTCCGGGATCCCATGCAGATTCTGGCGTGGATCCTGGTGTGGATCCTCCCTCGGATCACGCGCCGGCCCATGATTGCGCGTCGCCCACAACAATGGGAATCGACAACCACGGGTCTGCATCTCCACGCGGCCACTTGTCGGGCACGGATGGGCCTGTTCCCTCCACTCCCGCCTACGCCATGCATGGGGCGCGCCTCCCCTCGCCTGTGGTGGGACCCGTCCCTCCGCTGTCTCCCACCGTACCCGACACGCCTGGGGCCCCGGTCCATGTGGCGCCTGTTGGGTCGACGGGCCCGGACTCTAACACGGCGCGGCCCGCTGGTGCCGCGGCCCCAGATCCTAGCATGACACGGCCGGTTGGCGCTGACGGCCCGCGCACCGATGCTGCCTTGTCTCTGCATGCGCGGCAGCCCGTGGCCGGCTCCAGCAGTGGATCCGAGGTGACAGCGGCTGCTGCCGCATCTGCCTCTGCCGCCATTGGATCTTCTGCGGCCCCCGGATCTTCTGCACCACCTGTTCACGCTATGGTCACCCGGACTCGTGATCACACTCGTCATGCTAAGCATCGCACCGATGGAACGATCACATATGATCCGTCCAAGCGTGTGTTTCTTGCTCTCCATGAACCTGCAAATCATCATGAAGCTTTTCAGTCCCCTGCATGGTGTGCGGCAATGCAGGGAGAACTTGATGCTCTTCACCAAAATGGTACATGGACGCTTGTTCCTCCACCACGGCGTGTCAACATTATTTACTGTAAGTGGGTCTACAAGATCAAGCACAAGGCTGATGGTATGTCTCAAGGCTCATCTTGTTGCCAAGGGGTTCAAGCAAAGGTATGGGTTGGACTATGATGATACTTTCAGCCCAGTGGTCAAACCCGTCACTATACGTCTCGTTCTTTCCATTGTTGGTTCACGTGGTTGGTGTTTGCGACAGTTGGATGTCCAAAATGATTTTCTTCATGGCATTCTTCAGGAGGATGTCTACATGCGTCAGCCTCCTTGGTGTGAGGATCCTTCTGCCCCCCGATACTAGTGTAAGCTCAACAAGGCTCTCTATGGTCTCAAACAGGCCCCTCGTGCGTGGTACTCTCGGTTAAGCTCTAGACTTCAGCAACTTGGTTTTTGGCATCTAAGGCTTATACATCACTCTTTGTTTTCAACTATGGCGGTGTCACTATTTTCATGCTTGTCTATGTTGATGATATCATCGTGGCCAGCTCATCTTCATCTGCCACAACCAAGTTACTCGCTGATCTTCAAGCCTTGTTTTCTCTCAAGGATCTTGGCCCCTTGCATTATTTCCTTGGAGTTCAGGTGACGTCCTCGCCAGGGGGCATTGTTCTGTCTCAACAGAAATATATTGGCGACATACTTCACCGTGCAAACATGGAAAACTGTAAGGTATCAATCACGCCCATGTCTTCAAGTGAAAAGATCAGCAAGGACAGTGGATCGTCTCTTGGACAGGATGACATCACTAAATATTGGAGTCTGGTTGGGGCGCTTCAGTACTTGACACTCACGAGACCAGATATCTCTTTTGTAGTCAATCGAGTTTGTCAGTTCTTACACACACCAAACATCGTGCATTTTTTAGCTGCCAAACGCATTCTGCGGTATTCGAAGCACACACGTGATATGGGCCTCTTCATACGGAGATCACCCTCGTTGTTGCTGAGCTGCTTCTCGGATGCGGATTGGGCTGGGTGCAGTGATGATCGAAGATCCACAGGTGGTTTTACGGTATTTGTTGGACCCAATCTTGTGTCTTGGAGCTCAAGAAAGCAAGCCACAGTCTCACGTTCGAGTACTGAGTCTGAATACAAGGCACTAGCAAATGGAACAGCTGAAGTAATCTGGATACAATCTGTTCTTGGTGAGCTTGGAGTCTTTATGTCTCGACCTCCAGTTTTGTGGTGTGACAATCTGGGTGCTACCTATTTGTCTGCCAACCCAGTATTTCATGCCAGAACGAAACAAATAGAGGTGGATTTTCACTTTGTATGTGAAAGGGTCGCGACTAAAGCACTTGATGTAAGGTTCATCTCTTCCAAGGAACAGACTGCTGATATCTTCACTAAACCATTGGCAGAATCGGCGTTTGTCTCAAACAGACACAATCTCAATCTTCTAGTAAGAAGTTTAGATTGAAGGGGGATGTTAAACACGTTAGATATTGTACATGGAGTTAGTTAATATCTCTTATCTCTTCGTAGTCATTATCTCATGTAACAACTTGTATCTATCTGATGTATCCCAGTGCGCCGGTTGTGTCCTAGTGGCCGAGTATATATATACGTCCTGAGGTCACCTTTTGGGTTGTGCCGATCCAATTCTTTTTCTCTCTGGTTTCACAATGACACGTTGTCATGATGCTACGGACGTTTTCCCTTCAAAGGGCACCACGCCGCCAAGCGTCGCGCCCATACTGACATGCATGTCGCCAGTTAGTTAGACGATGACAAGGCAGCTCAAACGGCCGCGCTGCAACCATGCGCGTTCACCCTCCCTTCGAGAGATTGACGGGCTAGTAGACATCGTCTGTCACCGGCCGGCAACCAAGAGTGTCGATCTTCGCCACTTGAGGTGTCGAAGTTCCCTCGTTGCCACCATGGTCGGCGAGTCCTTCACGCGACGAGGCAGGATAGCGTCGCTCCATGCCCCGCCTCCCCGTCGGGGCCTCCACACTCGCTCGTACCGCTAGCCTTCGTGATGCTCTCAATCTAAGAGGAGGACTAGAGCCTCCAAGCAGGACACATGCATTCTGGTGGTGCCCGGTTGCACCTATTCGACAAGCACGACCTCATGTACTGTCGGGAGGTCGAAGTCCTCCTAGACAGCCGGCGCCAGCCACGCTGTGAGAGGCGGCGCGAAATAGGCCACAGTCGGGACGAGCATCACTCTCTCTGCAACCAGGAAAGCGGCTCCGACCCCAGGGGTATGAGCCTATGAGGTCGTGGCGTGTATCCACGAGGGAGCCTCCGCTCACACCTCTCGATGACAGCTTAAGTTGTTGCCGCAGGAGATGAACGTCGTGCTCCCAGGCATTGAAGCGAGAGGAACGATGATAGGTTGTGCGCAAGGAGAAAGAGCATTTGCGATCTTGTCAGGTGGTGGCTAGGATTACCACTACCTCCAATATATATATATATATATGTGTGTGTGTGTGTGTGTGTGTGTTTGACCCGGCCCCCTTGATCTGATGGTTCAGATATGGCTGTTATGTGATGCATCCATTAATAACTCCCTAGTTAATTGTCAATCAACTATCCGTGCTTGACAGGCAAAAAAGTAAAATGCACACTTTCGACTAGGTTTGTTCATGAAACATGACAAACGCGCGAGGCTTGGCGTGACGAGACGGACGGCAAAGACGAAACATTACTCCTTTTTTCAGGGAAGAGGTCCGCGGACGACCCGACGTCAGAGTTGAAGGTCCGTCGACGACCTGATATCAGAGTTGGAGGGGGGTATAGGGATGGTCGTGGGCGGAGAAAGCACGGCGGTAGGCGGTGTTTGAGGGGAGGATGAGGTAGCCGGGTTGGTGTGGGAGCGCTGGCGGCCGCGGGGGGCAGAGGAGGGCGGTTAGGCCGGTGGTATGTGCGGAGGTTTCAAGGAAGAAGGTGAATACTCCTAGTAGATGAGGCAGGAAGTTGGAGAAACAAATATGGCCTCTCATTTCACATTCAACGGCTAGCAAATAATCGACTGATTCAAATTTAATTTCCAATCAAGTTACCCCTAGCCAGTCGGTTTGTCTATAGAGGGAATACATAGCTAGCTACCTGACAGAATGGAATGGAGCGAGCATGACATTGGGCATTAACAAAACAGAATATGCGTGTGTTTATAAGAATGAGTGTATGTGCGTGTATGTGAGCCCTTGTGTCTGTATAGATGTTTAAAAAAAAGAACACGGTGGCACGTGCAGCGGCATGCAGCAATGACGGGTTGGAATTGAAACAGAACACCACCACGATCTGTGGCTCGCAGCGCAGCCACCTCGGCTCGTGCATGGGAACTCGGAGCCCGCAACGCAGACCGCGCCCACGAGACCGAACCGACCCGAACCCGACGGTCCAGCACGCGGCGCTCGGCACGTCGCGTGCATGGCCGCCGGAGACGCGCGCGCGCGACGCGTCTAGGCGGCGGCCTGCTCCTCCGCTCCCGGAGCAGCCCGGGGCGTTCCCACGTGTTGCCGCGCCGGCGTCGCCTTCTAGACCCGTCCGAGCTTCCGTAGTACGTACCTTTCGCGTGCCGGGCGTCACCACCTGTCTCCACGTAACCCGCCCAATCCAATCCAATCCCAAACGAGTTCCCCGCCCGAACACCATCGATCACGTGCGGAACGCGCGAACCATCCAAACCGGTTGCACTCGCTCGCTACGAAGTGAGAAAAATCTTCTGCTATAGTACTTTTCTTCAGACTAATTGAAAAAATCTCCTGTCGCCGACGCGTGCAGCCTGCGTTGCGCGCCAAGGAGGACACCATCATGACCGAGACAATCATCAAGATATCTGGATGAGGAAATTTGCACTAGTTCGTTCAGCTCGAGTTCAATCCCTCCGACGCGGAGCCGAGTCACGCGGCAGAGACGGAGGCGGACAGGGTACCACGGAGGCCTAACTAATTGCAACCACCGCTAAAACCAATCAATCAATAAAGCTAGTAACAAGAAGGGCGGGTGGTGGCCCGCGTGACGGGGTGATTAGGCGGCGATCACGGCACTGCTGATGCCACTTGATTGATGCGTCCCGCTCCCGCGTTGCGGGTCCTCGTCACGCCCACCCGTCCTCCACCACCGGCCAGACAGCATTCTCAGCACCCACATGACATGCGCCCGGGACTCTCGTCTGGGTTCTGCATCTGCGTGTCGTTCCTCCTGCGCACTGTCGTCGAGTTAGTTTAGTATACACAGTGCTTTTGTTCGCATGCGTAGTGGTAACTGCGAAGGAACTACTCCTAATGATAGCAATCGGGTTAGGGGTGCCTTGTGCCGCCGGGCGGTAACTCTGAGCCGGCGCGCGGGATCTTGGCCCGCTCCGGCGCGCGAATATCCCCATGCCATCGGCGTGGCCCCTTATCCCCGTGACACTGACGTGGGCGTGGCCCGAGATTTTTATAAGCTCCTCGGCCGCTCTGTGGAGCTCAGCCATTCGCCCCCGGACATCGCGAGGCGCGCACGCCGTATCAGTTCATACCTCAACGGTAGCATCGCTCGTGATAGCACTGCAACTTGGGTAGCACTTTGTCCAGAGACACCGCTTGTGACTTGTGAGCTATGGAGAGCTGCAGCTTGGTCGACACGGCCGGCGCCGCCGCTCTGTGCTCCACGCCGGGCGGGCGCCGCCGCGGCCGCGCCGGCTGCGCCGCGAGGTTCTTCAACTGCCCCGGCTCCTCCAGAGGTACGGGCTCCTGTCTGTCACTCCGTCGGTCACTGGCGCCTATCTGAATCGCGTGAGCTCACTCGCTGTGCTTCGTTGCTGTTGTTCAGAGCACGGGGTGAGCGCGTCCTACTCCATCGGCCGGATGCTGAGCGGGGTGAGGTCGGCGGCGCGGAGGAAGCTGTTCCGGAGCGAGCCCGAGTGGATGGGCGTCAACTGGCCGGACTCCACCGGCCACCATTGGTGGACGACTCTCGAGAACAACTTTGTGCTGGAGGCCTCCGAGGACGAGTACGGCGGGGTCGTCGTCGACGCTGACAGGCTGCCGTCCGACGAGGCCGCCTTCGCCCGGTCGCTCGCGGCGTCCCTCTCCTACTGGCAGTCCGTGGTACGTGCACACATCGAAATGGACAGAAAATGGGGGTTTGAAATACTCCAGTTCAGTAATTTATGAAATGTATCAGCAACTGACTGTCACTTGGTTCAGTTATTTACATGTGCTGTGATTCCTTTTGCAGGGAAAGAAAGGGGTGTGGCTGAAACTGCCTGTGGATCGATCTGAGTTTGTTCCCATAGCAGTCAAGGTACGAATACTATTACTAACTACCGTCGTCACTGAAATCAGTCTGTCTGAACTTAGATACAAAATCAGTAGTTCACTCAACTGAAACTGATGCTATGTCCCTAAATCTGTGTGCAGGAAGGATTCAAGTACCACCACGCGGAGGAGGCCTACTTGATGCTGACGTACTGGATCCCCGACGAGCCGTCTCTGCTCCCAGCGAACGCTTCTCATCAGGTCGGCGTCGGGGGCTTCGTGATCAATGATCAAATGGAGGTAGCTCTCGCGCGCACAGTGCTAGTAATAGTTTTGATCTGAAAGGATAATGACTGAATAAATTCGTGGGACTAATGGCATTTCCATGAACAATCGGACAGGTCCTAGTGGTGCAAGAGAAGTACCGCGGCTGGGCGTTGGATGGTGTCTGGAAACTCCCCACGGGGTTCATTCAGGAGGTAAGAACGCACTGAAGATCATCGGCGATGCAACCATGGTACGCGATGTGTGTCGCTGTTACTGAAGCAATTGTTCTTCCTCTTGCAGTCAGAAGAAATATACACGGGAGCCATCAGAGAGGTCCAGGAAGAAACAGGGGTAAGAAAGAAACCGAGCACTTGGATAGACTTTCTCGTGAGGATTGGTTCTGAACGGTATTGTTCTTGTGGTGCTCTGTGCAGGTTGACACTGAATTCGTGGATGTGGTTGCCTTCAGGTAAACACTCATCCACCTCAGCGCAGTAACTCTGAAACTGTTATGATACCCTGAATGTTGTCTCACTCGCCACTGAAACCGTAAAACAATGACAGGCACGCGCACAACGTGGCGTTTCAGAAGTCGGACCTGTTCTTCATCTGCATGCTGAGGCCTCTGTCGAGCGCGATCAAGATCGACGAAACGGAGATTCAGGCAGCGAAGGTACACCATCACCATCTTCAAAACTACACCTGAAAATCGACTCCCATGGTAGTAGAAACTTCGGTTCAGAGTATTCTGCTTTGCTGAAGCTTCTGTAATCTGGCTTTGCGTGGTGCAGTGGATGCCGCTGGAGGAGTTCGTGAAGCAGCCCTTCATCCAGGAGGACCACATGTTCCAGAAGATCATGGACATCTGCATCCAGCGGCTGAGGAAGTGCTACTGCGGCCTCACGGCGCACAACGTCGTCTCCAAGTTCGACGGCCGGCAGTCCACCCTCTACTACAACGTGGGCGAGCCCGAGGATGTCAACTGCGACGCTGCCTGACGCCGACGGGTCGCCGGATTTTTTTTTCTTTGCTCTGCGACCGTTCAGGCGTTGTGTGGTGCAAAGTTGTAGCAGCATTAAGGAGGCAAACTGGATTGGCCTCTGTACATACGTGTAGAAGACTGTAATTAGACATGGGCGGGACGGGTTAGCTCCGTCGCGTAGTAATTTGTACTACTATTCGCGTCAGTGTACCGGTGGTGGCAGTTATCTAGAAGAAATGGCAGGGATCTGGAAGATATATTTTTCTTTCAGTTTCAGTGTACTGTGCAGTATTGTTAGAGAAAGTTCAGCTTCAAAGTATCCTTCACGAAGATGCATAGGGTAGGGGTACGAAGTTTTTTTTTTCGAGAAAAACTTACAATCCAGATTTTAAATAATAAAAATTGCATACAAATTTTCTGAGCCCAGGCTCAGCTTCACCGGCCCTGACGAGAAAAATCAAAATAAATATTAAAATAATTAAAAAAAAATTGTGGCAGATAATTTGATACGTGAGGTTTGATCTAATTTTTAAATTATTTAGACATCTAGGGTCTGTAAAAATATTTATTACTCACACGAATCGATTTGTCTTTTTTGCCGAGAGCTGCTCAGATGTATAAATAATTTAAAAAATAGAGCAAACCTCATGCATCAAATATTCATTTTAATTATTTTTTTCTTGATCGGATGCAGATGAGCGATCGAAACACCGCACCCGGCAAAGAGTGTATTCCCATCTTGCCATCTAACCTCGACCCACTAGGAGGAAACAACCATGTTTATAAGATTGTAGTGTCTGCTAACCTCGGAAGATCATGCTTCTCCCAACTCCTCTACTCCTTCTGTTCACTTTCTTAAGTCGTTCAAGACAACCGAAACTGAACTATTTTGAGTGTTGTCTTAAATTTGAAAATGTTTTACAAAAGTGAACGGAGGAAGTAATTGGGTTGATGTTCTTCCGGCTCCTGGGGCCGTGGCAACGCACAACCCAATCTACCGAACCGATACAAAGCAAATTGCCCAAATCACAAAACCCATACAAAATGGCAGCGAAAATTCGATCCAAACAAGTCAAGCAATAAAAATTCGATCCAAACAAGTCAAGCAATAAAAAACGACAATAAAGAGGGCAGAAATTTGTGCATGTATAGAGGGATTACATCACCTTCCCTAGTGAGAATTAAGCTACCTATTGAATTGGAGGTTGATTCCTTGGAATTCATCAAGCTGGTGTAGACCACCAACATCGACAGATCAATTTATGCTTATCTTGTTAAAGAGATTACGCTAATAATGAGTCTCCCGAAGACTCGTAATGGCCAAACCCTAACTGTCTAACCTATGAAAATTACAATAGCCTCTACGGACTAAACCCTCCAGTTTATATATACACCGGAGGGAACTAGGGTTGTACAGAGGGTTTGTAAGGAAAGAAAATAACATATCCGGACACTCATCTTGCCGTCCACGCATAGGGGAGTCCTACCCAGACACAGGAGGGAAGCCTTCTGCTTGTATCTTGACGCCCCATCAGTCTGGACCATATCAAATAGCCCGGACACCAGAGGACCCCCTAATTCAGGACTCCCTCAACGCCCCCAAGTGGTAAGTGACATCCGCAGGCATCACCACCACTGCCACCAAAAGCATAGAGCTTTCGCTTGGATCCTCGCCATAGCCACCCGAGGTACAACCGGACCCGGCCCAATATGGAAGAAAGGTCGCATTGCCAACACGGGACCTCCAGATCGAAACGAGAACGAGTGAGCCACCATTGCCAAAGTCATGTCAATGCCAGGATCACTCGCCACCCCTTTCCGTGCTACCCGCATAGTCAAGAGAAGACGCCATCACCCCTTCCCTCGCTACGCCGAGAGCCAAGTGCTGATTTAGAGTTATTGACCGATTTTTCTTAAAATCGGTTATTTGTTTCCAAATTAATGTGATTGATTGATTTAAGGTAAGATTAATTAATTTAAATTTCATAGAGATTGATCGTGATTGATTATTTCACATAAATACATTACTAAATAACTTGCATCGGCATGAAAAGTCTTGATCCGTTTAGATTTTTTTTTCGTTGTGTGAGAGGTGACGCGAAAATAAACTGGTGGGGTGGTGGAAAGGAAGACAAAAAAAACAGACGAAAATGGGAGACAAAAAAATACAATCCTATCAAATGAGACATTAGAAGTAGAGATAATTAACTTACACCTGGTCAAATTGTCCTTAAGCTTTGGGTTAGTTGCGTGAATGGCATTGAGGGGTCAAGCAAGTTTCTCTAAAAGTATCGAACTTTCAAAACATAAATGACTTCCAAACCTAAAGATGCAACAAATGACTATGAGTATCGAACTTTCAAAAAACACAAATGGCTTCCAAACCTAAAGATGCAACAAATGACTATGTTATGTACCAAAGAACATCGCCATCAAATTCTCAAGATACTTATAAATGCAATATGTAGTAGTACAACGGCAAAGTTGGGCTCATTTACCTGCTGAGATTTACCCCCCTGATGGATTCCGCATTCATGTAGCCGCCGTCGGAAAAGAGCACATCTTTCCACCAGTCGCCAGAGTTTCGACTCCAACCCCGGCATCAACGAGCCGCCCCTCCGCATTGCGTTGGAGAAGTCCAAGGTGGACAAGGGGGCAACTTTGGATCTGCCCCGTCGTTGCTCCCACGTCGACGCAATGCAGACGTTGGAACTGGCTCCTCCCGGCCCGCGCGTAGCTCCGTCAGGGTGGCACTGACCCATGTTGTCCCCTCCCCCCGCCAATCGCTTCTCCGCAAGGGAGGCGGAGGGTGCTAGTGCCTGCTCTGCCGGCTCGGGCGCGCACGCGAGGTGCGCGTCGCGAGACGCAGCGGGCAAGGGAGAGGGACATAATGGAGCAATCTGTGCGCTGCCGCCGCTTGTTGCCGACGACGAGGACGAGCGGCTCCTCACTTTGGTCTATAGCCGGTGGCTGACGATGGCGAAGACGGACGGTCGCCGACTACGGAGGAAGAGCACTAAGGCGCTCTGGCTTGCCATTGAGCAGTCAGAGCATGAGGCGGCGGAGGGAACGACAGAGGCGGCTTGGGTGGTGAAGCGTGGCGTCCGTCGGATGAAGGGGCTCATTGTCATCGCCGAGTACTCGTCCAACGACGACGACTCCTTTGATCACGACTCGAACGATTCACCACTAGCCGCGGGCGCCTATCGTTGCGCCGTCGACCAGAAGGGCAAAGGGCCCGCGAGGAAGTGGTGATCCCGCTCCTCATCCGTTTATATTATCGTTTTTTAGTTGTTTAAGTTTAGAACTTGTCCAGCGATGAATGGTGATCTTTTCAATGATGCAAAGGGGGTTTATATGCATTTTGTTGTCCGTTTGGTGCCGATTTCTTTGTTCGTTGTTTAATTACGTTTGCATGCGTAGTATGGATGTGGGGTGTCAGATATGAGCTACGCCCCGGCTGTGCAGGCGAAAATTTGAGATCTGACTGGTAACCATCCGTGGACGTGTTCGGACGTGCCGGGGACATATAGGGCGCCTGATTTGGTAATCGTGATGGTAGATGTTCTTTTTTGAACATCAGTACAGACACAAGCGCTCATACGCATACACTCACCCTATCCCTATGAGCCGGTATATCGTAGGCGCCTCGTCGTCGACGAAAACGTCAACTCACACTGAATGCAATCGCCGAAAATCCTAAAATAAATCCAAAAATAAATGCGAACATCGGGAATTGAATCCTGGTAGGCTAGGGATACCACAGTCCCTCTAACCATGAAACCACAGCTTGGCTCGCGTGACAGTAGATGTTCACAAATAGACAAACGTAGTCGACATCGATTTGCATATATACAGCGCGTATGGATTTTGTTGACTGGCCGAATACAACATGCATGTCCTAGCGTCTATCATGCAGCATACACAACTGGCTCCCCTAAAAAATCCTCTCTGGTGGTACGCGTACATGTGCTTTTCGCGTGAGAGTTTCCGCCGGCGGATCGATAAAAGCTAGCTACTCGGTGACTGTTACCGGTACGGACACACAGTCGTGGTTAATTCCAACAAATTTCATTTGTCAGCATCTGAAGAGTTTTGGACTGGCTGATTTCATCTCTTTTGTACTTTCTCATTTGATCTGGATATATAAACCTTCGATGCCATTCAAAAATTTAAAACCATCCTGTTTGTCTTGCCCATTACAAAAGTTGCTCCTCTGAGGTCTGAGCAGCAAAAGTAGCAGGTGGAAATGGGGGAGGTTGGCGCAGACACGATCTACACCCAAGATGGCACCGTGGACATCAAGGGCAACCAGGCCGTCAAGAGCAGCACCGGCACCTGGCGCGCCTGCCCCTACATCCTCGGTACGTACGTACATACACACGACGACTCCATTGTTGCCATGCTCTTTGAGCCAGCCATGGCGTTGATCCATGAATTGCAGCTAACGAATGCTGCGAGCGGCTGGCGTACTACGGCATGAGCGCCAACCTGAGCAACTTCATGCTGGACAACATGGGCATGAACAAGACCGACGCCGCCAACAGCGTCAGCAACTGGACGGGGACCTGCTACGCCGCCCCCCTCATCGGCGCCTTCCTCGCCGACGCCTACCTCGGCCGCTTCTGGACCATCGCCTCCTTCGTGATCATCTACGTCATCGGCCTGGGCCTCCTGACGGTTGCGGCGTCGGTGAAAGGGCTGGTGCCGACGTGCATGGCGCAGGGGGTATGCGACCCGACGGCGGGGCAGACGGCGGCGGTGTTCGTCGGTCTGTACCTCGTTGCTCTGGGCACCGGAGGGATCAAGCCCTGCGTGTCCTCGTTCGGAGCCGACCAGTTCGACGAGCACGACGAGAGCGAGCGGCGGAGCAAGAGCTCCTTCTTCAACTGGTTCTACTTGTCCATCAACATCGGCGCGCTGGTGGCGTCGTCCGTGCTGGTGAACGTGCAGGTGCGCTACGGCTGGGGCTGGGGCTTCGGCATCCCCGCCGTCGTCATGGCCATCGCCGTCGGCAGCTTCTTCGTCGGCACGCCGCTCTACCGCCACCAGCGCCCCGGCGGCAGCCCGCTCACCCGCATTGCGCAGGTGCTCGTCGCGGCCACGCGCAAGCTGAGCGTCCCCGTCGACGGGTCGGCGCTGCACGAGACGACGGGCGGGGACTCCGGCATCGAGGGGAGCCGCAAGCTGGAGCACACCGAGCAGTTCAGGTTCCTCGACAAGGCGGCCGTGGAGACGCCGGCGGACAGGACGGCGACGGCGCCGTCGGCGTGGAGGCTGTGCACGGTGACGCAGGTGGAGGAGCTCAAGAGCGTGGTGCGGCTGCTGCCCATCTGGGCGAGCGGCATCGTCTTCGCGGCGGTGTACGGGCAGATGAACACCGTGTTCGTGTTCCAGGGAAACACCCTCGACAAGCGCATGGGCGCGCACTTCTCCATCCCCTCCGCCTCGCTCTCCACCTTCGACACCCTCAGCGTCATCTTCTGGGTGCCCGTGTACGACCGCCTCCTCGTCCCGGCCGTCCGCTCCGTCACCGGCCACCCGCGCGGCTTCACGCAGCTCCAGCGCATGGGTGTCGGCCTCGTCGTCTCGATCTTCTCCATGGTCGCCGCCGGCGTGCTCGAGCTTTTCCGCCTCCGCGCGGTCGCGCGGCTCGGGCTGTACGGGGAGGACGACATCGTGCCCATCTCCATCTTCTGGCAGGTGCCGCAGTACTTCATCGTCGGCGCCGCCGAGGTGTTCGTCTTCGTGGGGCAGCTGGATTTCTTCTACGACCAGGCGCCGGACGCCATGAGGAGCATGTGCATGGCGCTGTCGCTGACGGCGGTAGCGCTGGGAAGCTACGTGAGCACGCTGCTGGTGACGGTGGTGAAGAAGGTGACGACGAGGGGTGGAGGACAAGGGTGGATCCCGGACAAGAACCTCAACGTCGGCCACCTCGACTACTTCTTCTGGCTGATGACCGTGCTCAGCGTTGTCAACTTTGTTGTCTACCTGCCCATCGCCAACTGGTACGCCTACAAGAGGACCGCCGAAGCCGGAGACAACCCGGAGGCCAATGAAGGAGGTGATGATGACCAGTGAGTGATCACAACCTGAATGTGTGTGCTTGAACCAGGAGACAGAACAAAATAGGGGAACGTTGGGCCGGTCGCACGATAGCCACCCGATCTATTCATGTTTAGCCGTTCGATTTGGCCCCTTCTGTGTCGTCTTCTACCTCGCGAGAAAAAAAATTAGGGGAATCCACACGCTCCCCCGCATGCACACCTCCACTCCCCCTCCTCGTCGTTGTTGTGGCCGTACCTGACGAGCTCCGGTGAGGTCCTGCCAACGTGGCTGCCAGGATTGCGTCACGTCCGCCATTGATTCCAGCGCGATTCACCATGGATGCAACTCTGAAAACAAATCAAATCTATCAATTTCAGCTCCCGGGCGCCATGCTTGCAGCATCCTAGCGCAACCCCGCCTTCGGCTTGCCGCAGTCTTCGGTTTGCACTGCCGTGTCCAGCCAAAAAAGAGATCTAGAAAAGGCAACAACTTCTCAGGTTGAAGCAAAATCGTTATAAGGTTCCAACAAAAAAAGACATCGGTTCCAGCAAAAAATCACCCTCAGCAGGAGAGAACTCCAGTGATTGGTTGTAGCAAAAAAAAGTTGCTAGTTCCGGCAAAAATATACACTGTTTCCAGCAAAATAACTCAGCAAGGAGACTCTCATTTGTTCGATTGTATAGCAAACAAAAGAATGATTCTAGCAAAAAGAAAAGCTAGTTCCAGCAAAAACATACACTAGTTCGAACAAAAACTCTGTCATCGGCGGTGAGTGCGCATCTGGTCCAGCGAATCACATGGCGACGACAGGAAAAACTTATGACAGTTTCAGCAAATAAATGGTCGGTTGCAACAAAAGAGGTCGCCTCGCAGCCCGCCCATCCGTCTCCACGGCGTGAAGACTTTCGCCGATTGAAGCAGCAGGGGGCACCGGTTCCAGCTCTGGGATGCCCGGTTCCAGCAAAACGGGGGCCCGTTCCAGCTTGCCACCATACTGGTTCCAGCACCAGCGGCCCCCGCGGGTTGCAGCTCCACCTGCTCGATGCAGCTCCGCCACCAATTGATGAAGCTCCGATAGCAGCAATATAACAGCTTGAAGGGAGGACGCCATGGAGCCGATGATGCGGCAAAGGTGGAAGAGAGAGCGCAGAGCGTGGGCGCAGCAGAGTTGTGTGGCCAGAAATGAGAGGTGAAGAGATAACGATGGGAAAAGAGGAAAAGAAAATAAGAAGCGTGTGGGTATCGTAAGTGCGCGTGCCACAGTGGTGACCAGCCGAAGATTCGGCCGGCTTGTAGACGTGAACTTGGGCCGAGGTGGGACTATCCCAGCATCGAAGGCTTGAGAGAGGGCATGTTTCCAGTGCTACCGGGCTTGAACATGGGCCGCCGTCGAAAGATTCTTCCCTGACCATCCTCCGAGCACCGGACGAAACCCCTTCTCCCGCTCCCTTCCGGCAAGATGTGCAGCTCGACGGCGACCCCTTCCCTTTCCCTGCGGTAGTGACTCCCCTCCTTCCTCTCCTTGGATCCCCCACGTGCTAGGGTTTACAGGACCGGTGGGCGGTGGCCTCTAACCCTCCCTCCACTCCGCTTCTCTTTCTCGGTGGATCTCGATTTCCGGATGAACACACACGCAGGGCAGAAACATCTGCTAGAACCAACAACCAAGAACCAGCGGCGGCGGCAAGAAGAGATCTCTGCTCCTAGATTTCGCACTTCCGCAAGCGGCCGGTGAGAGCAAACAACCCACGTCTCTGTTGACACCAAATTTTGGCACGGCCAAGAACTTAATTAAGATGGCCTCAAATGGAGAAGTGGTAAAAGTGGGAAAGTTCCGTACCGTCAAGAGGGGAAACTTTGATATTTGGGCCATAGCCATCCGGTCTCATCTCTAAGGCCGAAGTTGTGTTTGAAGTACTCAGATTTTGTATTTAGAACACTATTCGGCTGATTACTCCCTCAAGATGGCCTCATATGAGAAAAGGGTCTACACAGTTTGTCTTCGTCTCGTTGAAACGATCGATTTTGATATAAAAAACGTCTAAATCAGACTTCGTATGCAAAAGATAGAGCCTAAACAGTATGATGCATACTTTTAGCCCGGAAGTTCCACGCAAAACTTCCGGGGAGATTCCGGGCTAAACAGAAAGTTCGCACGCGCTTCGCCCCGAAAGCTGGAATTTCAACATTATTTGCGGATTTACGGGCCAGAATTCAATCTCAGGATGACCTCAGATGGAAATGTGATCAACTGAAGAGTTTTTCTTCAATGCAAGATCTACAACTTTGCTTTTTGGACCATCGCGATCCGAGGCCATGTGCGACCTGCAGGAGCTGTACAAGAGGGCTACTTGGTGTAATTTCAGCCTGGAAGTTCCGGCTGACCGGAAGTTCCGGCCCTCGTATTCCGAATTAGGTTAACTTTTTGATGTTTTGGACGGGATTTGAGTCCTTTTCTTGTACGGAAAGTCCAGCCGCCTTATATATATGTAAGGGGTGACGGCCGATTGAATAGCAACACACAATCGAACAAATCAATCTATCATCTTTACCTTTATTTTTATCCTCTCCCTTGTTCTTCTTCTTCATCGTTCTTCGTTCGTTCTTCTTGTTGCAGGACGACGAACCTCGAGGCCCTAGGGGCGATCAGGTCGACCTAGGGCCACCCATAGCCGCCGCGCGCCTTCACGGGGTCCCTCCCGGGCGTGTGGGGTTTTGGGTCTACAAAAGCGCCTGCCGGATTGCTTGCATAACGCGCTTCCGGACGGGTTTCCTTCGACGTGATCTGCGGTGCATCACCCCCGTCGTCGAGGGTACACAGTGATGTGTTCGTGTGCGAACACACTTTTTGCTCCGGACTGATTCCTTATGATTGAAACAGCCTTTGACATGTGATTGTTCAAATGTTGATCTTTTTGGAGCTGCATAATGTTTGTGAGATGGTCTAAAATAAGATGAAGAATGCGCCCTTGTATCATACCTGTCCCACGATGGATATGGATTTACATGATCGTTGGAAGGCATCCATGGCATTGGCATTGGCGACACGAAATATGGATATGAATATACCGCATTAGAATTCTCATTTTGCCAATACCGATCCTTGGGTTTGCGCCTAGGGGGTGATCTTAATGCTTTTCCATTAGTTAGCCGATAAGCATTTTTCTCTTCACTCTTCTTTTGGTATTTATGTAATAATTGTGTAAAAGTGACTTTGGATTTCTTGCGCTCGTGCTTATTGCGGCCTTTATCTCCTTTGTCTTGACTCGCATCGATCTTTTGATTTTCTTGTTGGCCCCAGTCCTTGGCGTCTTCATTGTAGCTTCAATGGAATTCTCGCCCTCAAGATTATGTTCATTGTGCTCTTCAACAACTTGATTACTTGAAAGCTTGATCCCATCACCTATAGTTTTTACCTTCTCTTTAAATGGATCGGCTTGAAGCAGCCGATGCAAAAACCTTTTGCCATCGGGATCAATTGTAATAGACTCGTCATCTCTAGGTGTCTCAA
Source organism: Triticum monococcum (assembly GCA_034509565.1). Classification (NCBI taxonomy): domain Eukaryota; kingdom Viridiplantae; phylum Streptophyta; class Magnoliopsida; order Poales; family Poaceae; genus Triticum; species Triticum monococcum. The sequence continues at coordinate 705,671,195 of CM067842.1, read as the reverse complement.
CAAATTTCAATCGTCCTTTATCAATGGTCGATTTAAATATTTGACGAAACATGTTGCAATCCTTAATACTATGCTTGAACGAATCATGCAACTTACAATATATTAGTCCTTGGATAGATGGCTTGGCATGGTGATCAAGAATTCTAATGTAATTATTTTTAACAACAAATCAAAGATGTGATCACACATGTTTGAATCAAAGGTATACCTTTTGTTTTCTAGCCGATCTTGGTGTGCGAACGACTTTGGAGGTAAGCAAACGAATGGTTTAGATTTAGAATCTCCCCATTCGGTTATGCATTGTGTTTTTCACTCTATCTCCGATGTCTTTGGATAAGATATAATATTAGCATCGGATTTCTCAAAAGAATTTAACATTGGCTTTAAACTTGTAAAATCAAAGCAGTTAGAACATACATGTCTTAATTGAGACCATGCATAAGCCAAGTATGAAGTAAACAAAGCCACCCAATTAGATATGAACTTTAAATAAAGCAATGAGAAAAGGTTTCTCTTCAATAATAAGTCACTACCGGTCTCTTTGAATGGTACAATGTATTGACTGATTGCTTTGTTACAATTTTATTGCTATCGGTCTCTTTGAATGGTACAATGTATTGACCGATATGCTTCGTAACAATTTTATTGCTATCAAATAAATTACCCTCACCGTTGGTCTTTCAAAATTACTTATGAGATTTTTTCTTATAGAAGTATCAACAATAAAGTTGCGACCAAATCGTAAGATAGGTAAATCACTTGCTAAACATACCTCTTCAAATACGTTGGGGAAGCATGATGGTTGCGTTACTTAAACGATATCCTGTTCCCCTTTCGAATAGCTCCCCAACACCTTGTCATCCTCTTTTTCTAGAACAGATTCGGCATACGTAATATTTGATTCGGTCTTTTTAATAACCAAATTAACTTTGTTATCCGAATCACCACTCTTTCTTTCTTTGATTCGCAAGGTTGCTTGTTCTTGTCTAAATTTAGCAAACATTGCAGCTAGGCTATATTTAAGCTTTTTTCGCCCAATTTCATCCCAATCTTCATCGGATTGCCCCCCCCCCCATACTTTGAGACTCTTTCAGCAACGAGATGTCACCGAAATTATGTAATTGTGCAGGGAAAATATTGTATGCTACGCTGCTAGGTGAAGACACATGTGATCGTATAGATTTCACTTATTCGTCTATTAGCGTGAAGGTGCGAAGCCGAATTATGAATACCTATAGTTGCATATGGTGCCGAAAAATTAGTAGCATAGGGTGTAGCATATGATGTTTGAGGGTAAATGGCCGAATAACTAGTGGTAACATGGCCAATTCTCATATCCTCCGGCATGTTTGGATTAACATGTTGCAAATTAGTTGCCGATGAATAAAAAGATCAAACACTATGTTGCATGCCATTGGAAGTTCCTACATGGGGTGTTTCAATTTGATTAACTGAACTCATCATGTTGTTCGTCGGCATATGAATTTGTGGGGTTGCCGATGCATGGGAGTTGGAATACATATGTTGCATGTTGCTAAAATTATATGAGTTAGAAGCATGAAGATTTTGTTGCATCAGCTCTTGCACATAATTAGATGCATGATTGACAAAGCTACGGCTAGCCGATACATTATGCTCATTAGATAATCTAGCAACAACATATGCATTATTTGCATCTACATATGTGAATTGGGTATTCATATTACCTTTGTAGATTGCAAACCCTAGATGACGATCTCTTCGTAGCAAGAACGGGCCGGAGACCGTTCAAAGCTTTGTCCCCAGTGGAGTCGCTAAAAAGTGTGTTCACACACGAACATGTCACCGTGTACCCTCGACAACGGGGGTGATGCACCGTAGCTCACGTCGAAGGAGACCCGTCCATAAGCGCGGTACGCAAGCAATCCGGCGGGCGCTTTTGTAGACCCGAAACCCCACACGCCCGGGAAGGACCCCGTCAAGGCGGATGGCGGCTATGGGCTGCCCTAGGTCAACCTGATCGCCCCTAGGGCCTCGAGGTTCGCCGTCCTGCAACAAGAAGAACGAACTGTAACACCCTCGATGCGGCTATAGCTCCCACGTGTCGACGCACGACTTAGAGGCATAACCGCATTGAAAGCAATGTCGCAAGTTAGGCAATCTTCACAACATCCCATGTAATATAGATAATAAAAGGGGAGATACATAGTTGGCTTACACTCGCCACGTCAATCAAAGTACATAAATAACATTACATCATCCAAACACTCATGGCCCGACTATGGCGCCAAAATAGAAGAACAACCCAACATGCGACACGGTCCCGATCGACCCCAACTGGGCTCCACTACTGATCAACTAGAACGAAACAACACAAAGGGCAAGATCTTCATCGAGCTCCTCCTGAGCTTGGTTGCGTCATCTGTACGGTCTCATCGGCACCTGCAAGCTGGTTTTGGAAGTATCTGTGAGCCACGGGGACTCAGCAATCTCGCACCCTCGCGATCAAGACTATTTAAGCTTAATAGGTAAGGCAAGGTAAATATGTGGAGCTGCAGCAAGCGACTAGCGTATATGGTGGCTAACATACGCAAATGAGAGCGAGAAGAGAAGGCAAAGCACGATCGAGAAAACTATGATCAAGAAGTGATCCTAGAACAACCTACGTCAAGCATAACTCCAACACCGTGTTCACTTCCCGGACTCCGCCGAGAAGAGACCATCACGGTTACACACGCGGTTGATGCATTTTAATTAAGGTCAACTTCAGGTTTTCTACAACCGGACGTTAACAAATTCCCATCTGCCCATAACCGCGGGCACGGCTTTCGAAAGTTCAAATTCCTGCAGGGGTGTCCCAACTTAGCCCATCACAAGCTCTCACGGTCAACGAAGGAATAGACCTCCTCCCGAGACATTCGATCAAGCTCGGTATCCCGGTTCTACAAGACATTTCGACAGGGTAAAACTAAACCAGCAATACGCCCGAATGTGCCGACAAATCCTGATAGGAGCTGCACATATCTCGTTCTCAGGGCACACTCAGATGAGCACTCCATACAACTAAAACCAAACCTCGAGTTTCCCCGAGGGGGCGCTGCACAGGACTCTAGTTTGGACCAACACTCAGAGGAGCACTGGCCCCCCGGGGGGGTAAATAATGATGACCCTCAGAAGCGCGACTCCCAAGGGAAAAGAAAAAGGCTAGGTGGCGAATGGTAAAACCAATGTTGGGCATTGCTGGAGAAGTTTTAATTCAAGGCGAACTGTCAAGGGGTTCCCATTATTACCCAACCGCGTAAGGAACGCAAAATCCGGGAACATAACACCGATATGACGGAAACTAGGGCGGCAAGAGTGGAACAAAACACCAGGCATAAGGCCGAGCCTTCCACCCTTTACCAAGTATATAGATGCATTAATTAAATAAGATATAATGTGATATCCCAACAAGTAAACATGTTCCAACAAGGAACAACATCTCCATGTTCCAACAAGGAACAAACTTCAATCTTCACCTGCAACTAACAACGCTATAAGAGGGGCTGAGCAAACCGGTAACATAGCCAATCAACGGTTTGCTGAGGACAAGGTGGGTTAGAGGCCTGGTTCAACAATATAGGAGGCATGATAAGCAAGTGGTAGGTATCGCAGCATAGGCATAGCAAAAAAGCGAGCATATAGCAAGCAAAGATAGAAGTGATTTCGAGGGTATGATCATCTTGCCTGAGATCCCGCAAGGAAGAAGAACGAGTCCATGAAGAAGACAAACGGACCATAGACGAACGGGTCCTCACAACACGACGTTATCGGAACCAACCCAAAGAAGCAACACCGAAAAAGGAGCAAACAACATAGTAAAACAAACATCACATAAACATGGCAAGATGCACAATCAAGTATGATGCATGTCTGGTTTAAAGAGGCATGGCATGTCAAAATGCACAAGCAACCCTACAAATTAAGTGGAGCTCAATATGCAACGAGTTGTTATTTAGTTCGATCTTGTTTATGTACCCAACAATATTAAATATTGTTAAACATGGCAAGAGGGTGAAGTAAAAGAAAACTACCTATCTAGGCAAGTTTAAATGAGGCCGGAAACAACAAACAACAATTCCGGTAAATCCCCATGTGCATATATTAGGTTTGGTCCTGTTCTGCCCTAAACCATATTTTATAGTTATTAAACATGCAAGATGATTCTACCATGTTAAACTAGGCAAAGTTCTACCCCATTTACATATAAAGTTTGTTAAAAACGGAGCTACAGTTATTTAGTTATGAATTAAACCATTTTAGCACGGCATATGGACAAAGTTACACAAACAGCATTTTAAACATTTTAAACATGGGTGGAAATGACATATTATGAAACTATATGAAATTCTAAGCAAGTTTCATATATAATTTATTTAGATCCGATGCACGGTTGTGAAGTTATTAAATACATGAAACTAGGGGGGTTTTCTGTAAAACTGCAATTCCCTGGAAATTAGCTAAAATCACAGAGACTGGAAAAAAAACATCCACGGGCTGAAACTGGTGCATGACTGGGCCAACTGAAAAAAACAAAAGGGACGCTGCTGGGGGGGCGTCTCACCATGGGCCAAGGCCCAGTTCGGGCGAGACGGCAGGCTTAAGCTGGGCCTGGGAGAGGCCGCTGGGTCAATGTGAGGCGCAGCGGAGGCGCTGACTGCGTGCGCTCTGCGCGTCTCTGAAGAAAACGGCAGCAGCAGGTCGAGGCAGCCCGGCAAGGGACAGGCGCGGCGGCAGCTGGTGCTTCCGGCGACACACAACGACGGGACGACCACCGGATGCGAGGCGAGGTCGTCGGGGGCCAATTCCCGGCAGTGGGCGGCGGATCCGGTGAGGCAAGGTCTTGGCGGCGGCGACAGCAAGAACGAGCACACGGGGTGGCGAGGAACTTGGCGGGGCGGCGAAGGCAGAGACTCGTTCGATGCAGAGGCGAAGCAGCAGTCACAAGGTTCGGAGAGAATGCGAGGATTCAGGCGGGGATGAACGCCGACGAGGCGAAGGCCTCCGGCGAAGAAGCTCCAGGCGGCGGCACTGCAAGATCGGGGACGTGAGCGTCCAAGGCGAGAGAGATTAGAGAGGTTGAGAGACAGGAGCACGGCGAGCAAATGAAGGGAAGGCAGGGGCATGGCGACCTGGTCCTCTGTGGCCTAGCTGACCATGGTGGTGGTGAGGCACAGCTCCAGCGCGCTGGGCAAGGGGCTTCTGCTCCGGCGATATATGGCGGGGCCATGGCGCTCGGCTCAGGAAGGGCACGGGAGGAGCTTGCGCCGACGAGCTTCCCGATGACTGGAAGGATTTTTTTTTTGGTGGCTGCGAGTGATGGGGATCGAGGAGGGACATGGGGGAGCGCTGGTTGGTGGAGAAGGGGATCTGGGAGGATCCCGATGAGAGAGTGGCGGCGGGTGAGGAAAAAGAGGGAGTTGGTCTAGGGTTAGGCTAATATATATAGCGAGTAGGATAGGTTAGGGGCTATCTCGTCTCTCCGATCGTAATCGGACGAACGAAAAAATATGTTAGGAAGTCCAATTAACAAAACGGAGACGTTTTGTAGATGTTTGCGATTGATCCGGACACAGCGGTAACGACACTCCGGGTCGGGTTCGGGAAAGTTTCGGACACGCGCGAGGGGTCGATGCACTGTGCAGTGAGGGTTTCGGGGTCTGGCGGTTGACAGCGGACATTGTCCGGCGGCGCGGGACGAAATGTCCGGTGGCGCGCGGGGGAGTTTTAGGGTTCATCCGCGAAAATGGACGGGGGGGGTATATTTATAGGTAGAGGGAGGTAGGGTAGTCCAAATGAGGTGCGGTTTTTGGCCACGCGATCGTGATTGAACGACCGAGATGATGGAGGAGGCTTAGGTGGGTTTTGGACCAAATTGGAAGGGTGTTGGACTGCAACACACACGAGGCCTTATCGGTCCCTCGGTTAACCGTTGGAGTATCAAACGAAGTCCAAATGGTACGAAACTTGACAGGCGGTCTACCGGTAGTAAACCAAGGCCGTTTGGCAAGTCTCGATCCAATCCAGAAATGTTTAACCCCCACACACGAGAAGAAAGGTAGAAATGACCACCGAAGGAGATAGGAGCGCCGGAATGCAAAACGGACAACGGGGAAAAAGCTCGGATGCATCAGACGAACATGTATGCAAATAAAATGCACATGATGACATGATATGCAATGCATGACACGCAAGCAATGACAAAGCAACAACAGCAAATAACTGGACGACACCTGGCACATCGGTCACGGGGCGTTACACGAACGAAGAACGAGGAAGAAGAAGAATAAGGGAGAGGATAAAAGTAAAGGTAAAGATGATAGGTTGATTTGTTCGATTGTGTGTTGTTATTCAATCGGCCGTCACCCCTTACATATATATGAGGCGGCTGGACTTTTCGTACAAGAAAAGGACTCAAATCCCGTCCAAAACATCAAAAGTTAACCTAATTCGGAATACGAGAGCTGGAACTTCCGGGCTAAAATTACATCAAGTAGCCCTCTTGTACAGCTCCTGCAGGTCGCAGATGGCCTCAGATTGCGAGTGTCCAAAAGCAAAGTTGTAGATCTCGCAATGAAGAAAAACTCTTCAGTTGATCACTTTTTCATCCGAGGTCACCTTGAGATTGAATTCTGGCCCGCAAATCCGCAAATATTATTGAAATTCCAGTTTTCGGGGCGAAGCATGTGCGAACTTTCTGTTTAGCCCGGAATCTCCCTGGAAGTTTTCCCCAGAACTTCCGGACTAAAAGTATGCATCACACTGTTTAGGCTCTAAATTTTGCATACGAAGTCCGCTTTAGACGTTTTTATATCAAAATCGATCGTTTTGACGAGACGAAGACAAACCGTGTAGACATTTTTCTTATATACTAGATCATTGACGACGCGCGTTGCTGCGCCCGTCTAATTTTTCAATAGAATGATAGTAATTTCCACGCACATACATATATAGGCATGAAATATGTAGGTTTAATTTATTCATCCTAGAAGAAAAGGAATCAGGAATGCAGATCGCAGAGGACAGCTGATGAGAGGTGAGATTACCTTAATGCTTGGGGAAGACGAGGACAGAGAAGAGGAGGAGCAGTAGCAGCAAACTTGGGCCGGAGGATGTCGCAGTCGGCGAGCTCGGGGGCGGGGACACCGGGTGCTCCTCCTCGTTGCTGGGGGAGGGGAGGCAAGCGGGAGGAGGGGTCGCGCCGAGGTCGGAGGCCGAGGCGAACCCTGGCCACCACGGCCATGAGTGGGTGCGGCAAGGAGTAACGGCGATGGCAAAGAGGAAACGTCGCCCATCTGCTACGGGCAGGATCCTGTCGATCGCCGGATCCTCCTGCGCGTCGCGCCGGATCGAGGCTGGATGCCTAGATTTTTCTTCCAATTGATGTACAAATTGAAGACAATTGTATACAGTGATCTTGCTATTCCAAGATCTGAAGAAAAGAACTGCAACAACATGGCTTTGGGAGCCGCACCTCCTCCCTATCATGCTATAAGAATCCATATGTCAAGATTTCTGTCCAACAATAGGATATCTTTACTTTATTAGTTCTGTAGATGGATAAAAACTGAGCTGGTGCATCTTTTGTTTGTGCAAATCATAAGATGGAATTCATGTTTACCCCAAAAAACATAAAATTAAATAAGCACCTCACTTGGACTTATTTAATGTCCTCATTCATGTTGAACTCTTCATTTTTTGAAGTGTAGACACAAAATGTCATATAATGGAAACACTTAATGTAACAATAATGATTGGTTTAATTGAATAGGCATCAGCGCAGTTAATATTCAAGCGCATTCTCTCTTTTTTCATATTTCTGTAGGTCATCACAAATTAGATTGTTGTGACCAGCGTTTACTTACATAAGAGTAAGCTAATACCTGAGATCACATTTTACTTTATTCAGAGCAACTTATGATGAAATATGTATCTCAGGAATACCACCATATAGAACATATTTCCTACCATATGGTACCTGCCATTCAAACCTAATTTACTTGAAATGCTTCTGCACATGCAGATCTCGACCATCTCCAAACTTTGCAAAAGTGGAACAATTCATGGTTGTATTCCCTATGGAGAGCAAAGCCAATTCTCCTATTTGTTTGCCTGGATGGTTGTATCAATCTATTATCAAACCATGGAATTGTAGCAAGGGTGCAGAGGCATGGTGAGTGATCGGATTGTCAATGTACCGTGCTGGTCGTCGTTGCTCGAGCATGGAGGTCGCACCCACCAGACGTGCATGCAGCTGCTGAACCAGACCGTTCTCATGGGTATGGATGGTGTCTGTGCCTATATATCGACACGCACCGACCCTCGCCGCAGTATTGCCCGTGTCCTGCAGGTTGAGCTGGTCCATGAGCGCCTGCACCCACCTCTTCTTCTTCAAGTGGTGATTTGACTGTAGACCATGCAACATCAAGCAGTATGTGAACAAATAAAGTTATCGAATACAAAAAGGATGCTTGAACTACAAATCATAAAAAATCAAAATCTGAGGACCAACGTGTTCACAAGCTATGGAAAAATGTTCTTCACCAAAATTTTACTGCAGCTTATTCCTTTACTTTTCTTTTCCTTCACAAACCTGCACAATTATCAGAAGAAAATTGTCTCTGATATATATATTAACTGCAGATCAACACTGAACCACTACTGAAACTGAGTTTTGCGAGATGGATTGGGGAGAAGTGGGGAGAAAAAAACGTCGGCCGCTTAGCATGTACATGTTCCCCTGAAGCTGCGCCATCGGAGCACAGTCACACGAGGAGCTCGGCTCAGAGAAAGATCGAAGGCGTCGCTGCCGGAGGGCGAGGTGCGGAACAACGGAAGTGGTGGGCTCCTAAGACGGATCTGGATGGGCTCCCATGCTTTCTAGTAGCCTTCGCATCCTCCATCTTCCTCCCTAAGAAAGAGTGTTAGACAGAACGGCGATGGTAGCGAGAACTTGATCCATGCGGCGGATGACGGGGAGGGAACGGCGGCAGCGGTCGACGGGGAGGGAACGGCGGCAGCGGTCAACGGGGACACACAACGGCAACTGGGCAGAGTGAGAGAAGACATGGCGAGAGAGGCGGGATGAGAAGAAACCAAGGCTCCTAGAGAACCAGCGACCCAAAGGGAATAGAAGAACGGCGGAGGAGGTGGTAGCGGCGGCGGCGGTGACGTGCCTAAGATCTATCGAGAGGAACGCGCACCGCCTCACACCCTTTCTCCCGAGTAGACGTATCGGATTTTCCTTAGCGGGCCTTTCGCCGCAGTTAGGCCCGATTAACCACAGTGCTCCGAAATTTCCACCGGAGTAGCTGCCTCTTGGACAGTTGGCCCACTTAGCGAGCAAGCTCGCGACAGGGTAATCATCCAACGGCCAGAAACGACTAAAACATAAGATCTGACGGCCAAAATCGTTGGGGGTATGAGAGAGCTCGTATTAGGCTCAGTTTTACTGTCCTTAATAAGGCCATCTTGAGAGCGTAATCAGCCGAATAGTGTTCTAAATACAAGATCTGAGTACTTCAAACACAATTTCAGCCTTAGAGATGAGACCGGATGGATATGTCCCAAATATAAAAGTTTTTCCTCTTGACGATACAGAACTTTCTCACTTTGAGCACTTCTCCATTTGGGGCCATCTTAATTAAGTTCTTGGCCGTGCCAAAATCTGGTGTCAACAGTCTCCTCCGCTCCCTAAACCACAACTAGACTTTTAACTGAAATTCACCTTCAAGCGCCATGGTTTTTTGGCATATTTTTCAGTGTTTCTTCACCTATTAGTGTTGCAGTAATATGCTATTGAAGTAACCACGAGAGTTCTCATGCAATAGTTCATCATGTTCATGATAGAAAGCTCATGGTCATAGAATGATTCAGCAACATGTTAAAAGGAGAATTTGATTATCCATATTCTAGAACATTTCAATATGAAGAGAAGGAAGAAAGAGATTGATACGTCTTCAACGTATCTATGATTTTTGATTGCTCCATGCTATATTATCTAGTGTTTGGACATTATTGGGCTTTATTATCCATTTTTATATTATTTTTGAGACTAACCTATTAACCGGAGGCCCAGCCAAGAATTGCTGTTTTTTTTAGCTATTTTAGGGTTCCGAAGAAAAGGAATATCACACGGAGTTCAAACGGAATGAAACCTTCGGGAACGTGATTTTGTCAAAGAACAAGACCCAGGAGACTTGGACCCTACGTCAAGCAACCAACAGGGAGGCCACGAGGTAGGGGGTGCGCCTACCCCCCCCCCCACCCCCCAGGCGCGCCCTCCACCCTCGTGGCCCCCTGTTGCTCCACGGACGTATTTCTTTCTCCTATATATACCTATGTACCCCCAAACGATCAGATATGGAGCCAAAACCCTAATTCCACCGCCGTAACTTTCTGTATCGATAAGATCCCATCTTGGGGCCTGTTCCGGAGCTCTGCCGGAGGGGGCATCGATCACGGAGGGCTTCTACATCAACACCATAGCCTCTCCGATGAAGTGTGAGTAGTTTACCTCAGACCTACGGGTCCATAGTTATTAGCTAGATGGCTTCTTCTCTCTTTTTGGATCTCAATACAAAGTTCTCCCCCTCTCTTGTGGAGATCTATTCGATGTAATCTTGTTTTTGCGGTGTGTTTGTTGAGACCGATGAATTGTGGGTTTATGATCAAGTTTATCTATGAACAATATTTGACTCTCCTCTGAATTCTTTTATGTATGATTGGTTATCTTTGCAAGTCTCTTCAAATTATCAGTTTGGTTTGGCCTACTAGATTGATCTTTCTTGCAATGGGAGTAGTGCTTAGCTTTGGGTTCAATCTTGCGGTGTCCTTTTCCAGTGACAGTAGGGGCAGCAAGGCACGTATTGTATTGTTGCCATCGAGGATAACAAGATGAGGTTTTCATCATATTGCATGAGTTTATCTCTCTACATCATGTCATCTTGCTTAAGGCATTACTCTGTTCTTATGAACTTAATACTCTAGATGCATGATGGATAGCGGTCGATGTGTGGAGTAATAGTAGTAGGTGCAGGCAGGAGTCGATCTACTTGTCTCGGACGTGATGCCTATATACATGATCATACCTAGATATTATCATAATTATGCTCAATTCTGTCAATTACTCAACAGTAATTTGTTCACCCACCGTAAAATACTTATGCTCTCGAGAGAAGCCACCAGTGAAACCTATGGCCCCGGGGTCTATCTTCATCATATTAATCTTCCAATACTTTGTTATTTGCATTGCCTTTTATTTTACTTTGTATCGTTATCATAAAAATACCAAAAATATTATCTTATCATATCTATCAGATCTCACTCTCGTAAGTTATCGTGTAGGGATTGACAACCCCTTATCGCGTTGGTTGCGAGGATTTATTTGTTTTGTGCAGGTGCGAGGGACTCGCGCGTATCCTCCTACTGGATTGATACCTTGGTTCTCAAAAACTGAGGGAAATACTTACGCTACTCTGCTGCATCACCCTTTCCTCTTCAAGGGAAAACCAATGCAGGTGCTCAAGAGATAGCAAGAAGGATTTCTGGCGCCGTTGCCGGGGAGGTCTACGCAAAAGTCAACATACCAAGTACCCATCACAAATCCTTATCTCACGCATTACATTATTTGCCATTTGCCTCTCGTTTTCCTCTCCCCCACTTCACCCTTGATGTTTTATTCGCTCTCTCTCTCTCTCTATCATCCCTCTCTTTCTCTATTTGCCTCTTTTTGCCCGCTTCTTGTTTGCTTGTGTGTTGGATTACTTGCTTGTCATGATGGCTCAAGATAACACTAAATTGTGTGACTTTACCAATACCAACAACAATGATTTTATTAGCACTCCGATTGCTCCTCTTACCGATGCTGAATCTTGTGAAATTAACACTGCCTTGCTGAATCTTGTCATGAAAGATCCGTTTTCTGGCCTTCCTAGTGAAGATGTCGCTACCCATCTGAATAGCTTCGTTGATTTGTGTGACATGCAAAAGAAGAAAGATGTTGATAATGATATTGTTAAATTTAAGTTATTTCCTTTTTCGCTTAGAGATCGTGCTAAAGCTTGGTTTTCGTCTTTGCCTAAAAATAGTATTGATTAGTGGAATAAGTGCAAAGATGCTTTTATCTCTAAGTATTTTCCTCCCGCTAAGATCATCTCTCTTAGAAACGATATAATGAATTTTAAGCAACTTGATCATGAACATGTTGCACAAGCTTGGGAGAGGATGAAATTAATGATACGTAATTGCCCTACTCATGGTTTGAATTTGTGGATGATTATACAAAAAAAATTATGCCGGATTGAATTTTGCTTCTAGAAATCTTTTAGATTCGGCCGCGGGAGGCACTTTTATGGAAATCACTTTAGGAGAAGCTACTCAACTCCTAGATAATATTATGGTTAATTACTCTCAATGGCACACTAAAAGATCTACTAATAAGAGAGTACATGCGATAGAAGAAAATAATGTTTTGAGTGGAAATATGAATGAACTTATGAAATTGTTTGCTAATAAAAGTGTTTCTTCTGATCCTAATGATATGCATTTGTCTACTTTTATTGAGAATAATAATGAATCTATGGATGTGAATTTTGTTGGTAGGAACAATTTTGGTAACAACGCGTATAGAGAAAACTTTAATCCTAGGCCTTATCCTAGTAATTCCTCTAATAATTATGGTAATTCTTACAACAATTCTTATGGAAATTTTAATAAGATGCCCTCTGATTTTTAATCTAATATTAAAGAATTTATTACTTCGCAAAAGAATTCCAATGCTTTCATTGAAGAAAAAATGCTTAAGATTGATGAGTTGGCTAGGAACGTTGATAGAATTTCTCTTGATGTTGATTCTTTGAAACTTAGATCTATTCCACCTAAGCATGATATCAATGAGTCTCTCAAAGCCATGAGAATTTCCATTGATAAGTGCAAAGAAAGAACCACTAGGATGCGTTCTAAGAAAGATTCCTTTATAAGAGTATGTTCTTCTAGTTTCCATGATAATAAAGATGAAGATCTAAAAGTTAATGATGTGTCCCCTATTAAATCTTTGTTTTGCAATATGAATCTTGATAATGATGGGACTGAATATGATCCACCTTTACCTAGAAGGCGTTCCAAAAAATCGGAGTCTTTAGATCTTGATGCTAAATTTGATAAAAGTGGAATTGAAGAGGTCAAAACTCTAGATGTTAATGAACCAACTACTTTGGATTTCAAGGGATTTAATTATTATAATTGCTCTTTGATGGATTGTATTTCCTTGTTGCAATCCGTGCTAAATTCTCCTCACACTTATAGCCAAAATAAAGCATTTACCAAACATATCGTTGATGCTTTGATGCAATCTTATGAAGAAAAACTTGAGTTGGAACTTTCTATCCCTAGAAAACTTTATGATGAGTGGGAACCTACTATTAAAATTAAAATTAAAGATCATGAATGCTATGCCTTGTGTGATTTGGGTGCTAGTGTTTCCACGATTCCAAAGACTTTGTGTGATTTGTTAGGTTTCCGTGATTTTGATGATTGCTCTCTAAACTTGCACTTTGCGGATTCCACTATTAAGAAACCTATGGGAAGAATTAATGATGTTCTTATTGTTGCAAATAGGAATTATCTGCCTGTAGATTTTATCGTTCTTGACATAGATTGCAATCCTTCATGTCCTATTATTCTTGGTAGACCTTTCCTTAGAATGATTGGTGCAATTATTGATATGAAGGAAGGAAATATTAGATTCCAATTTCCGTTAAAGAAAGGCATGGAACACCTTACTAGAAAGAAAATTAAATTACCTTATGAATCTATTATGAGAGCCACTTATGGATTACCTACCAAAGATGGCAATACCTAGATCTATACTTGCTTTTTATGCCTAGCTAGGGGCGTTAAACGATAGCGCTTGTTGGGAGGCAACCCAATTCTATTTTTATTACTTGCTTTTTGCTCCTGTTTAGTAATAAATAATTTATCCAGCCTCTGTTTGGTTGTGTTTTTGTGTTTAATTAGTGTTTGTGCCAAGTAAAACCGTTGGGAAGACTTGGGGAAAGTCTTGTTAATCTTGCTGTAAAAAACAGAAACTTTAGCTTTCACGAGAACTGCTGTCATTTTTATTTGGAAAGTGTTATTTAGTTCATTCTTTTGGCAGATGATTAATAGATAAATTTCTCACGTCCAGAAATTTATTTTAGAATTTTTGGGGTTCCAGATATTGCGCTAGCTACAGATTACTACAGACTGTTCTGTTTTTGACAGATTCTGTTTTTGTGTGTTGTTTGCTTATTTTGATGAATCTATGGCTAGTAAAATAGTTTATAAACCATAGAGAAGTTGGAATAAAGTAGGTTTAACAACAATATAAATAAAGAATGAGTTCATTACAATGCCTTGAAGTGGTCTTTTGTGTTCTTTCGCTAACGGAGCTCATGAGATTTTCTACTTTAAGTTTTGTGTTATGAAGTTTTCAAGTTTTGGGTAAAGATTTGATGGATTATGGAACAAGAAGTGGTAAGAGCCTAAGCTTGGGGATGCCCATGGCACCCCAAAGATAATCTAAGGACACATAAAAGCCAAAGCTTGGGGTGCCCCGGAAGGCATCCCCTCTTTCGTCTACTTCTATCGGTAACTTTACTTGGAGCTATATTTTTATTCACCACATGATATGTGTTTTGCTTGGAGCGTCTTGTATGATTTGAGGCTTTGCTTTCTAGTTTACCATAATCATGTTTGTTGTACACACCTTTTGAGACAAACACACATGATTCGGAAATTATTAGAATACTCTATGTGCTTCACTTATATCTTTTGAGTTATATAGTTTTGCTCTAGTGCTTCACTTATATATTTTAGAGCACGGTGGTGGATTTGTTTTATAGAAACTATTGATCTCTCATGCTTCACTTAGATTATTTTTAGAGTCTTAAATAGCATGGTAATTTCTTAAATAATCCTAATATGCTAGGTATACAAGATTAATAATAAAATTCTCTTAGGAGTGTGTTGAATACTATGAGAAGTTTGATGCTTGATAATTGTTTTGAGATATGGAGATGGTGATATTAAAGATGTGCTAGTTGAGTAGTTGTGAATTTGAGAAATACTTGTGTTAAAGTTTGTGATTCCCGTAGCATGCACATATCGTGAACCGTTATGTGATGAAGTCGGAGCATGATTTATTTATTGATTGTCTTCCTTATGAGTGGCGGTCGGGGACGAGCGATGGTCTTTTCCTACCGATCTATCCCCCTAGGAGTATGCACGTAATACTTTGCTTTGATAACTTGTATATTTTTGCAATAAGTATATGAGTTCTTTATGACTAATGTTGAGTCCATGGATCATACGCACTCTCACCCTTCCACCAGTGCTAGCCTCTCTAATACCGTGCACCTTTCGCCGGTATCATACACCCACCATATACCTTCCTCAAAACAGCCACCATACCTACCTATTATGGCATTTTCATAGCCATTCCGAGATATATTGCCATGCAAATTTCCACCGTTCCGTTATTACGACACACTTCATCATTGTCATATTGCTTTGCATGATCATGTAGTTGACATCGTATTTGTGGCAAAGCCACCGTTCATAATTCTTTCATACATGTCACTCTTGATTCATTGCATATCCTGGTACACCGCCGAAGACATTCACATAGAGTCATATTTTGTTCTAAGTATCGAGTTGTAATTATTGAGTTGTAAGAAAATAAAAGTGTGATGAGCATCATTATTAGAGCATTGTCCCAGTGAGGAAAGGATGATGGAGACTATGATTCCCCCACAAGTCGGGATGAGACTCCGGACGAAAAATAATTAAAAAATAAAAAATAGGCCATAAAAAAGAGAAAAGGCTCAAATAAAAAATGAGAGAAAAAGAGAGAAGGGACAATGCTACTCTCCTTTTACCACACTTGTGCTTCAAAGTAGCAGCATGATCTTCATGATAGAGAGTCTTCTATGTTGTCACTTTCATATACTAGTGGGAATTTTTCATTATAGAACTTTCATGTTGTCACTTGTGCTTAGTTTCCTTTTTGAGCTTTCGTATACTTATAACTCTAGTGCATCTGTTTCATGGCAATCCCTACTCACTCACATTGATATCTATTAATGGGCATCTCCATAGCCCGTTGATACGCCTAGTTGATGTGAGACTATCTTCTCCCTTTTTGTCTTCTCCACAATCACCATTCTATTCCACCTATAGTGCTATGTACATGCCTCACGCTCATGTATTGCGTGAAGATTGAAATTTTTTGAGAATGTCAAAAGTATGAAATAATTGCTTGGCTTGTCATCGTGGTTGTGCATGATTTAAATATTTTGTGTGGTGAAGATAGAGCAAAGCCAGACTATATGATTTTGTAGGGATAACTTTCTTTGGCCATGTTATTTTGAGAAGACATAATTGCTTAGTTAGTATGCTTGAAGTATTATTATTTCTATGTCAATATTAAACTTTTGTCTTGAATCTTTCGGATCTGAATATTCATATCACAATTAAGAAGAATTACATTGAAATTATGCCAAGTAGCATTCCACATCAAAAACTCTGTTTTTATCATTTACCTACTCGAGGACGAGCAGGAATTAAGCTTGGGGATGCTTGATACGTCTCCAACGTATCTATAATTTTTGATTGCTCCATGCTATATTATCTACTGTTTTGGACATTATTGGGCTTTATTATCCACTTTTATATTATTTTTGGGACTAACCTATTAACCGGAGGCCCAGCCCAGAATTGCTGTTTTTTTTGCCTATTTTAGGGTTCCCAAGAAAAGGAATATCAGACAGAGTCCAAATAGAATGAAGCCTTCGGGAACGTGATTTTCTCACCGAACAAGACCCAGGAGACTTGGCCCCTACGTGAAGCAACCAACAGGGAGGCCACGAGGTAGGGGGGCACACCTACCCCCTGTTGTGGAACGTAGCAGAAATTCAAAATTTTCCTACGTATCACCAAGATCTATCTATGGAGAGACCAACAACGAGTAGAAAGAGAGTGCATCTACATACCCTTGTAGATCGCTAAGCGGAAGCGTTCAAGTGAACGGGGTTGATGGAGTCATACTCGTCGTGATTCAAATCACCGATGACCAAGTGCCGAACGCACGGCACCTCCGCGTTCAACACACGTACAGCCCGGTGACGTCTCCCACGCCTTGATCCAGCAAGGAGAGAGGGAGAGGTTGAGGAAGACTCCATCCAGCAGCAGCACAATAGCGTGGTGATGATGGAGGAGCGTGGCAATCCTGCAGGGCTTCGCCAAGCACCACAGAAGAGGAGGAAGAAGAGACGCAGGGCTGCACCAAGAGAGATTGAATCGCGTGTTGTGGGCAGCCCCTAGGCCTCATATATATAGGGGAAGGGGAGTTATGCGCCCCCTCTAGGGTTCCCACCCCTAGGGGGGCGGCAGCCCTAGATGGGGTCAAGGGTGGCGGCCAAGAGGGGGAGGGGAGAGGGAGGCGCCCCAATATGGGCCCTAAGGCCCATATCCCATTAGGGTTTGCCCCCTTTCCACCTCTTGGGCACCTTGGGCCCTTGTGGGAGGCGCACCAGCCCACTAAGGGGCTGGTCCCTCACCACTCTTAGCCCACGCAAGCCTCCGGGGCAGGTGGCCCCACTTGGTGGACCCCCGGGACCCTCCCGGTGGTCCCGGTACGTTACCGATAAAACCCGAAACTCTTCCGGTGTCCAAAACAGGACTTCCCATATATAAATCTTTACCTCCGGACCATTCCGGAACTCCTCGTGACGTCCGGGATCTCATTCGGGACTCCGAACAACATTCGGTAACCACATACTAACTTCCTTTATAACCCTAGCGTCATCGAACCTTAAGTGTGTAGACCCTACGGGTTCGGGAGACATGCAGACATGACCGAGACGTTCTCCGGTCAATAACCAACAGCGGGATCTGGATACCCATGTTGGCTCCCACATGTTCCACGATGATCTCATCGGATGAACCACGATGTCAAGGACTTAATCAATCCCGTATACAATTCCCTTTGTCTATCGGTACGATACTTGCCCGAGATTCGATCGTCGGTATACCAATACCTTGTTCAATCTCGTTACCGGCAAGTCTCTTTACTCGTTCCGTAACACATCATCCCGTGACCAACTCCTTGATCACATTGTGCACATTATGATGATGTCCTACCGAGTGGGCCCAGAGATACCTTTTCCGTTTACACGGAGTGACAAATCCCAGTCTCGATTCGTGCCAACCCAATAGACACTTTCGGAGATACCTGTAGTGCACCTTTATAGTCACCCAGTTACGTTGTGACGTTTGGTACACCCAAAGTATTCCTACGGTATCCGGGAGTTGCACTATCTCATGGTCTAAGGAAATTATACTTGACATTAGAAAAGCTTTAGCATACGAACTACACGATCTAGTGCTATGCTTAGGATCGGGTCTTGTCCATCACATCATTCTCCTAATGATGTGATCCCGTTATCAACGACATTCAATGTCCATGGTCAGGAAACCGTAACCATCTATTGATCAACGAGCTAGTCAACTAGAGGCTTACTAGGGACATGGTGTTGTCTATGTATCCACACATGTATCTGAGTTTCCTATCAATACAATTATAGCATGGATAATAAACGATTATCATGAACAAGGAAATATAATAATAATCAATTTATTATTGCCTCTAGGGCATATTTCCAACAGTCTCCCACTTGCACTAGAGTCAATAATCTAGTTCACATCGCCATGTGATTAATACTTACAGGTCACATCGCCATGTGACTAACACCCAAGAGTTTACTAGAGTCAGTAATCTAGTTCACATCACTATGTGATTAACATTCAATGAGTTCTGGGTTTGATCATGTTGCTTGTGAGAGAGGTTTTAGTCAATGGGTCTGAACCCTTCAGATCCGTGTGTGCTTTACAAATCTCTATGTCATCTCCTAGATGTAGCTACCACGTTCTATTCGGAGCTATTCCAAATAACTATTCTACTTGGAGCTATTCTAAATTGTTGCTCCATTATACGTATCCGGTATCTCTACTCAGAGCTATCCGGATAGGTGTTAAGCTTGCATCGACGTAACCCTTTACGACAAACTCTTTTACCACCTCCATAATCGAGAAAAATTCCTTAGTCCACTGGTTACTAAGGATAACTTTGACCGTTGTCCTGTGATCCATTCTTGGATCACTCTTGTACCCCTTGACTGACTCATGGCAAGGCACACTTCAGGTGCGGTACACAGCATAGCATACTGAAGAGCCTATGTCTTAAGCATAGGGGACGACCTTCGTCCTTTCTCTCTATTCTGCCATGGTCGAGCTTTAAGTCTTAACTTCATACCTTACAACTCAGGCAAGAACTTCTTCTTTGACTGATCCATCTTGAACACCTTCAAGATCATGTCAAGGTATGTGCTCATTTGAAAGTACCATTAAGCATTTTGATCTATCCTTATAGATCTTGATGTTCAATGTTCAAGTAGCTTAATCCAGGTTTTCCATTGAAAAACACTTTCCAAATAGCCCTATATGCTTTCCTGAAATTCTACGTCATTTCTGATCAACAATATGTCAACAACATATATTCATCAGAAATTCTATAGTGCTCCCACTCACTTCTTTGGAAATACAAGTTTCTCATAAACTTTGTATACACCCAAATCTTTGATCATCTCCTCAAAGCATACATTCCAACTCCGAGATGCTTACTCCAGTCCTTAGAAGGATTGCAGGAGCTTTGCATACTTATTAGCATCTTTCAGGATTGACAAAACCTTCCGGTTGTATCACATACAACCTTTCCTCTAGAAAATCGACGAGGAAACAATGGTTTTTGACATCCTATCTGCAAGATTTCATAAATAATGCAGTAATCGCTAATATAATTCCAACAGACTCTTAGCATCGCTACGAGTGAGAAAGTCTCCCCGTAGTCAACTCCTTGAACTTGTCGGAAAACATCTTAACGACAAGTCGAGCTTTCTTAATGGTGACATTTACCATCATTGTCCATCTTCCTTTTAAAATCCATATGTACCCAACAGCCTTACGACCATCAAGTAGTTCTTCCAAAGTCTACACTTTGTTTTCACACATGGATCCTCTCTCGGATTTTATGGCCTCGAGCCATTTATCGGAATCCAGGCCCACCATCGCTTCTCCATAGCTCGTAGGTTCATTGTTGTCTAGCAACATGACTTCCAAGACAGGACTATGTACCACTCTGAAGTAGTACGCATCCTTGTCATCCTACGAGGTTTGGTAGTGACTTGATCTGAAGTTTCATGATCACTATCATAAGCTTCCACTTCAATTGGTGTAGGTGCCACAAGAACAACTCTTTGTGCCCTGTTATACACTAGTTGAAGTAACGGTTCAATAACCTCATCAAGTCTCCACCATCCTCCCACTCAATTCTTTCGAGAGAAACTTTTCCTCGAGAAAGGACCCGATTCTAGAAACAATCCTTTATTGCTTTCGAATATGAGACAAGAGGTATACCCAACTGTTTTGGGTGTCCTATGAAGATGCATTTATCCGCTTTGGGTTCGAGCTTATCAACTTTTCACATAAGCGTCGCAGCCCCAAACTTTTAAGAAATGACAGCTTAGGTTTCTCTAAACCATAGTTCATACGGTGTCATCTCATCGGAATTACGTGGTGCCCTATTTAAAGTGAATGTGGTTGTCTCTAATGCCTAACCCATAAACTATCGTGGTAATTCAATAAGAGACATCATGGTATGCATCATATCCAATAGGGTGCAGTTATGATGTTCGGACACACCATCACATTATGGTGTTCCAGGCTGTATTAGTTGTGAAACAATTTCCACAATGTCTTAATTCTGTGCCAAACTCGTAATTCAGATATTCATCTCTATGATCATATCATAGATCTTTTATCCTCTTGTTACGACGATCTTTCAACTTCACACTGAAATTACTTGAACCTTTCAATAATTCAGACACGTGATTCATCAAGTAAATATACTCAACATTTACTCAAATCATCCGTGAAGTAAGAACACAACGATATCCACTACACGCCTCAGCACTCATTGGACTGCACACATCAAAATGTATTACTTCCAACAAGTTATTTTACTGAAACCGAGGCTTTCAGTCATCTTGCCCATGTGGTATAATTTGCATGTCTCAACTGATTCAAAATCAAGTGAGTCCAAACGGTCCATTTGCATGGAGTTTCTTCATGCATATACACCAATAGACATGGTTCGCATGTCTCAAACTTTTCAAAAATGAGTGAGCCCAAAGACCCATCAACATGGAGCTTCCTCATGCGTTTTATACCGATATGACTTACGTGGCAGTGCCACAAGTAGGTGGTACTATCATTACTATCTTTTGGCATGAACATGTGTATCACTACGATCGAGATTCAATAAACCATTCATTTTAGGTGTAAGACCATTGAAGGCATTATTCAATAAACAGAGTAACCATTATTCTCCTTAAATGAATAACCGTATTGCGATAGACATAATCCAATCATGTCTATGCTCAACACAAACACCAATCTCGATTGTAGAGGGAGCGTACGATATTTGATCATATCAACATTGGAAACACTTCCAACACATATCGTCAGCTTACCTTTAGCTAGTCTCCGTTTATTCCGTAGCTTTTATTTCGAGTTACTAACACTTAGCAACCGAACCGGTATCTAATACCCTGGTGCTACTAGGAGTACTAGTAAAGTACACATCAACACAATGTATATCCAATATACTTCTATCGACCTTGCCAGCCTTCTCATCTACCAAGTATCTGGGGTAATTCTGCTCTAGTGGCTGTTCCCCTTATTACAGAAGCACTTAGTCTCGGGTTTGGGTTCAACCTTGGGTTTCTTCATTAGAGCAGCAGCTGAATTGCCGTTTCATGAAGTATCCCTTCTTGCCCTTGCCCTTCTTGAAACCAGTGGTTTCACCAACCATCAACAATTGATACTCCTTCTTGATTTCTACTTTTGTGGTGTCAAACATCACGAATATCTCAAGGGTCATCATATATGTCCCTGATATATTATAGTTCGTCACGAAGCTCTAGTAGCTTGGTGGTAATGACTTCGGAGAAACTATCACAATTTCATCTGGAAGATCAACTCCCACTTGATTCAAATGATTGTTGTACTCAGACAATCTGAGCACAAGCTCAACAATTGAGCTTTTCTCCCTTAGTTTGTAGGCTAAGAAAATCGTCAGAGGTCTTATACCTCTTGACATGGGCACGAGCCTGAAATCCCAATTTCAGCCCTCGAAACATCTCATATGTTTCGCGACGTTTCAAAACGTCTTTGGTGCCTCAATTTTAAACCGTTTAACTGAACTATCACGTAGTTATCAAAATGTGTATGTCAGATGTTCGCAACATCCACAGACAACGTTCAAGGTTCAGCACACTGAGCGGTGCATTAAGGACATAAGCCTTCTATGAAGCAATGAGGACAATCCTCAGTTTAGGGACCTAGTCCGCATAATTGCTACTATCATCTTTCAACTAAATTTTCTCTAGGAACATATCTAAACAGTAGAACTGAAGCGCGAGCTACGACATAATTTGCAAAGACCTTTTGACTATGTTCAGGATAATTAAGTTCATCTTATGAACTCCCACTCAGATAGACATCCCTCTAGTCATCTAAGTGATTACATGATCCGAGTCAACTAGGCCGTGTCCGATCATCACGTGAGACGAACTAGTCAACATCAGTGAACATCTTCATGTTGATCGTATCTACCATACGACTCATGCTCGACCTTTCGGTTTTCTGTGTTCCGAGGCCATGTCTGTACATGCTAGGCTCGTCAAGTCAACCTAAGTGTTTGCATGTGTTCCGAGGCCATGTCTGTACATGCTAGGCTCGTCAACACCCGTTGTATGTGAACGTTAGAATCTATCACACCCGATCATCACGTGGTGCTTCGAAACAACGAACTGTAGCAACGGTGCACAGTTAGGGGAGAACACTTCTTGAAATTTCAATGAGGGATCATCTTATTTACTATCGTCGTTCTAAGCAAATAAGATGTATAAACATGATAAACATCACATGCAATCAAATAGTGACATGATATGGCCAATATCACTTTGCTCCTTTTGATCTCCATCTTCGGGGCTCCATGATCATCATCGTCACCGGCATGACACCATGATCTCCATCATCATGATCTCCATCATCGTGTCTTCTTGAAGTTGTCACGTCATCTATTACTTCTACTACTGCAGCTAACGGTTAGCAATAAAGTAAAGTAATTACATGACGTTTAAGTTGACACGCAGGTCATAAATAAATAAAGACAACTCCTATGGCTCCTGCCGGTTGTCATACTCATCGACATGCAAGTCGTGATTCCTATTACAAGAACATGATCAATATCATACATCACATATATCATTCATCACATCCTTTTGGCCATATCACATCACATAGCATACCCTGCAAAAACAAGTTAGACGTCCTCTAATTGTTGTTTGCATGTTTTACGTGGCTGCTATGGGTTTCTAGCAAGAATGTTTCTTACCTACGCAAAAACCACAACGTGATATGCCAATTGCTATTTACCCTTCATAAGGACCCTTTTCATCGAATCCGATCCGACTAAAGTGGGAGAGACAGACACCCGCCAGCCACCTTATGCAACTAGTGCATGTTTGTCGGTGGAACCGGTCTCACGTAAGAGTACGTGTAAGGTTGGTCCGGGCCGCTTCATCCCACGATGCCGCCGAATCAAGATAAGACTAGTAACGGCAACCATATTGAACAAAATCAATGCCCACAACTAATTTGTGTTCTACTCGTGCATAGAATCTACGCAATAGACCTAGCTCATGATGCCACTGTTGGGGAACGTAGCAGAAATTCAAAATTTTCCTACGTGTCACCAAGATCTATCTATGGAGAGACTAGCAACGAGGGGAAGGAGAGTGCATCTACATACCCTTGTAGATCGCTAAGCGGAAGCGTTCAAGTGAACGGTGTTAATGGAGTCGTACTCGTCGTGATTCAAATCACCGATGACCAAGTGCCGAACGCACGGCACCTCCGCGTTCAACACACGTACAGCCCGGTGACGTCTCCCATGCCTTGATCCAGCAAGGAGAGAGGGAGAGGTTGAGGAAGACTCCATCCAGCAGCAGCACAACGGCGTGGTGGTGATGGAGGAGCGTGGCTATCCTGCAGGGCTTCGCCAAGCACCACAGAAGAGGAGGAAGAAGAGACACAGGGCTGCACCAAGAGAGATTGAATCGCATGTTGTGGGCAGCCCCTAGGCCTCATATATATAGGGGAAGGGGAGGGCTGCGCCCCCTCTAGGGTTCCCACCCCTAGGGGGGGGACATCCCTAGATGGGGTCAAGGGTGGCGGCCAAGAGGGGAAGGGGAGAGGGAGGCACCCCAATATGGGCCCTAAGGCCCATATCCCATTAGGGTTTGCCCCCTTTCCACCTCTTGGGCACCTTGGGCCTTGTGGGAGGCGCACCAGCCCACTAAGGGGCTGGTCCCTCACCACTCTTAGCCCACGCAAGCCTCCGGGGCAGGTGGCCCCACTTGGTGGACCCCCGGGACCCTCCCGGTGGTCCCGGTACGTTACCGATAAAACCCGAAACTCTTCCGGTGTCCAAAACAGGACTTCCCATATATAAATCTTTACCTCCGGACCATTCCGGAACTCCTCGTGACGTCCGGGATCTCATCCGGGACTCCGAACAACATTCGGTAACCACATACTAACTTCCTTTATAACCCTAGCGTCATCGAACCTTAAGTGTGTAGACCCTACGGGTTCGGGAGACATGCAGACATGACCGAGACGTTCTCCGGTCAATAACCAACAGCGGGATCTGGATACCCATGTTGGCTCCCACATGTTCCACGATGATCTCATCGGATGAACCACGATGCCAAGGACTTAATCAATCCTGTATACAATTCCCTTTGTCTATCGGTACGATACTTGCCCGAGATTCGATCGTCGGTATACCAATACCTTGTTCAATCTCGTTACCGGCAAGTCTCTTTACTCGTTCCGTAACACATCATCCCGTGACCAACTCCTTGATCACATTGTGCACATTATGATGATGTCCTACCGAGTGGGCCCAGAGATACCTTTTCCATTTACACGGAGTGACAAATCCCAGTCTCGATTCGTGCCAACCCAACAGACACTTTCGGAGATACCTGTAGTGCACCTTTATAGTCACCCAGTTACGTTGTGACGTTTGGTACACCCAAAGTATTCCTACGATATCCGGGAGTTGCACTATCTCATGGTCTAAGCAAATGATACTTGACATTAGAAAAGCTTTAGCATACGAACTACATGATCTAGTGCTATGCTTAGGATCGGGTCTTGTCCATCACATCATTCTCCTAATGATGTGATCCCGTTATCAACAACATTCAATGTCCATGGTCAGGAAACCATAACCATCTATTGATCAACGAGCTAGTCAACTAGAGGCTTACTAGGGACATGGTGTTGTCTATGTATCCACACATGTATCTGAGTTTCCTATCAATACAATTATAGCATGGATAATAAACGATTATCATGAACAAGGAAATATAATAATAATCAATTTATTATTGCCTCTAGGGCATATTTCCAACACCCCCCCCCCTCTAGGCGCGCCCTCCACCCTCATGGGCCCCCTGTTGCTCCACCGACGTACTTCTTCCTCCTATATATACCTACGTGAAGGAAATATGCCCTAGAGGCAATAATAAAGTTATTATTTATTTCCTTATTTCATGATAAATATTTATTATTCATGCTAGAATTGTATTATCCGGAAACATAATACTTGTGTGAATACATAGACAAACTAAACGTCACTAGTATGCCTCTACTTGACTAGCTCATTAATCAAAGATGGTTATGTTTCCTAACCATAAACATGTGTTGTCATTTGATTAACGGGATCACATTATTAGGAGAATGATGTGATTGACATGACCCATTCCATTAGCTTAGCACCCGATCGTTTAGTATGTTGCTATTGCTTTCTTCATGACTTATACATGTTCCTATAACTATGAGATTATGCAACTCCCGTTTATCGGAGGAACACTTTGTGTGCTACCAAACGTCACAACGTAACTAGGTGATTATAAAGGAGCTCTACAGGTGTCTCCAAAGGTACATGTTGGGTTGGCATATTTCGAGATTAGGATTTGTCACTCCGATTGTCGGAGAGGTATCTCTGGGCCCTCTCGGTAATACACATCACCTAAGTCTTGCAAGCATTGCAACTAATGAGTTAGTTGCGAGATGATGTATTACGAAACGAGTAAAGAGACTTGCCGGTAATGAGATTGAACTAGGTATTGAGATACCGACGATCGAATCTCGGGCAAGTAACATACCGATGACAAAGGGAACAACATATATTGTTATGCGGTCTGACCGATAAAGATCTTCGTAAAATATGTAGGAGCCAATATGAGCATCCAGGTTCCGCTATTGGTTATTGACTGGAGATGTGTCTCGGTCATGTCTACATTGTTCTCGAACCCGTAGGGTCCGCACGCTTAAGGTTTCGATGACAGTTATATTATGAGTTTATGAGTTTTGATGTACCGAAGGAGTTCGGAGTCCCGGATGAGATCAGGGACATGACGAGGAGTCTCAAAATTGTTGAGACGTAAAAATCGATATATTGGACGACTATATTCGGACGTCGGAAAGGTTTCGAGTCGTTCGGATATTTTTCGGAGTACCGGGGAGTTACGGGAATACGGGAGAAGAAGTATATGGGCCTTATTGGGCTTTAGGGGAGAGGGAGAGGCAGGCCGCGCGCCCCCCAAGGCCTAGTCCGAATTGGACTAGGGGGAGGGGCTGCGCCCCCTCCTTCCTTCTCTTCCCTCTTCCCCTTCCTTGTCTCCTACTCCTACTACATGGAAGGACTCCTAGTTGGACTAGGAAAGGGGGAATCCTACTCCCGGTGGGAGTAGGACTCCCCTAGGGCGCGCCATAGAGAGGGCCGACCCTCCACTCCTTTATATACAGGGGCAGGGAGCACCCCATAGACACACAAGTTCATCCACGTGATCATATTCTTAGCCGTGTGCGGTGCCCCCTTCCACCATAATCCTCGATAATATTGTAGCGGTGCTTAGGCGAAGCCCTGCAACGGTAGTACATCAAGATCGTCACCACGCCGTCGTGCTGACGGAACTCCTCCCCGACACTTTGCTGGATCGGAGTCCGGGGATCGTCATTGAGCTGAACATGTGCTAGAACTCGGAGGTGCCGTAGTTTCGGTGCTTGATTGGTCGGGCCATGAAGACGTACGACTACATCAACCGCGTTGTGCTAACGCTTCCGCTGTCGGTCTACAAGGGTACATAGATCACATTCTCCCCTCTCGTTGCTATGCATCACCATGATCTTGCGTGTGCGTAGGAAATTTTTGAAATTACTACGTTCCCCAACAGTGGCATCCGAGCCTAGGTTTTATGTGTTGATGTTATATGCACGAGTAGAACACAAGTGAGTTGTGGGTGATATAAGTCATACTGCTTACCAACATGTCATACTTTGGTTCGGCGGTATTGTTGGACGAAGCGGCCCGGACCGACATTACGCGTACGCTTACGCGAGACCGGTTCTCCCGACGTGCTTTGCACAAAGGTGGCTAGCGGGTGACAGTTTCTCCAACTTTAGTTGAACCGAGTGTGGCTACGCCCGGTCCTTGTGAAGGTTAAAACAACACCAACTTGACAAACTATCGTTGTGGTTTTGATGCGTAGGTAAGATTGGTTCTTGCTTAAGCCCGTAGCAGCCACGTAAAACTTGCAACAATAAAGTAGAGGACGTCTAACTTGTTTTTGCAGGGCATGTTGTGATGTGATATGGTCAAGACATGATGCTGAATTTTATTGTATGAGATGATCATGTTTTGTAACCAAGTTATCGGCAACTGGCAGGAGCCATATGGTTGTCGCTTTATTGTATGCAATGCAATTGCACTGTAATGCTTTACTTTATCACTAAACGGTAGCGATAGTCGTGGAAGCATAAGATTGGCGAGACGACAACGATGCTACAATGGTGATCAAGGTGTCGCACCGGTGACGATGGTGATCACGACGGTGCTTCGAAGATGGAGATCACAAGCACAAGATGATGATGGCCATATCATATCACTTATATTGATTGCATGTGATGTTTATCTTTTATGCATCTTATCTTGCTTTGATTGATGGTAGCATTTTAAGATGATCTCTCACTAATTATCAAGAAGTGTTCTCCCTGAGTATGCACCGTTGCGAAAGTTCTTCGTGCTGAGACACCACGTGATGATCGGGTGTGATAGGCTCTACGTTCAAATACAACGGGTGCAAAACAGTTGCACACGCGGAATACTCAGGTTATACTTGACGAGCCAAGCATATACAGATATGGCCATGGAACATGGAGACCGAAAGGTCGAGCGTGAATCATATAGTAGATATGATCAACATAGTGATGTTCACCAATAAAACTACTCCATCTCACGTGATGATCGGACATGGTTTAGTTGATTTGGATCACGTGATCACTTAGAGGATTAGAGGGATGTCTATCTAAGTGGGAGTTCCTAAGTAATATGATTAAATGAACTTAAATTTATCATGAACTTAGTCCTGGTAGTATTTTGTAAATTATGTTCTAGATCAGTAGCTCGCGTTGTTGCTTCCCTGTGTTTATTTTGATATGTTCCTAGAGAAAATTGTATTGAAAGATGTTAGTAGCAATGATGCGGATTGGATCCGTGATCTGAGGTTTATCCTCATTGCTGCACAGAAGAATTATGTCCTTGATGCACCGCTAGGTGACAGACCTATTGCAGGAGCAGATGCAGACGTTATGAACGTTTGGCTAGCTCAATATGATGACTACTTCATAGTTTAGTGCACCATGCTTAATGGCTTAGAATCGGGACTTCAAAGACGTTTTGAACGTCATGGACCATATGAGATGTTCCAGGAGTTGAAGTTAATATTTCAAGCAAATACCCGAGTTGAGAGATATGAAGTCTCCAACAAGTTCTATAGCTAAAAGATGGAGGAGAGTCGCTCAACTAGTGAGCATGTGCTCAGATTGTCTGGGTACTACAATCACTTGAATCAAGTGGGAGTCAATCTTCCAGATAAAATAGTGATTGAACAGAATTCTCTAGTCACCATCACCAAGTTAGTAGAACTTCGTGATGAACTATGATATGCAAGGGATAACGGAAACGATTCCCAAGCTCTTCGTAATGCTGACATTGACGAAGGTAGAAATCGAGAAAAACATCAAGTGTTGATGGTAGACAAGACCACTAGTTTCAAGAAAAGGGCAGAGGGAAGAAGGGGAACTTCAAGAAGAACAGCAAGCAAGTTGCTGCTCAAGTGAAGAAGCCCAAGTCTGGTCCTAAGCCTTAGACTAAGTGCTTCTACTACAAAGGGACTGGTCACTAGAAGCGGAACTACCCCAAGTGATTGGCGGATAAGAAGGATGGCAAAGTGAACATAAGTATATTTGATATACATGTACTAGTGTTTATAGCAACCCCTCAGTATTTGATACTAGTTCAGTTGCTAAGATTAGTAACTCAAAACGGGAGTTGCAGAATAAACAGAGACTAGTTAAGGGTGAAGTGACGATGTGTGTTGGAAGTGGTTCCAAGATTGATATGATCATCATCGCACACTCCCTATAATTTCGGGATTAGTGTTGAACCTAAATAAGTGTTATTTGGTGTTTGCGTTGAGCATGAATATGATTTGATCATGTTTATTGTAATACGGTTATTCATTTAAGTAAGAGAATAAATTGTTGTTCTGTTTACATGAATAAAACCTTATATGGTTACACACCCAATGAAAATAGTTCGTTGGATCTCGATCGTAGTGATACACATAATCATAATATTGAAACCAAAAGATGCAAAGTTAATAATGATAGTGCAACTTATTTGTGGCACTGCCGTTTAGGTCATATTGGTGTAAAGCGCATGAAGAAACTCCATGCTGATGGGCTTTTGGAATCACTTGATTATGAATCAGTTGATGCTTGCGAACCATGCCTCATGGGCAAGATGACTAAGACTCTGTTCTTCGGAACAATAGAGCGAGCAACAGATTTGTTGGAAATCATACATACTGATGTATGTGGTCCGATGAATATTGAGGCTCGCGACAAAAATCATTATTTTTTGATCTTCACAGATGATTTGAGCAGATATGAGTATATCTACTTGATGAAACACAAGTCTGAAACATTTGAATAGTTCAAAGAATTTCAGAGTGAAGTGAAAAATCATCGTAACAAGAAAATAAATTTTCTACGATATGATTGTAGAGAAGAGTATTTGAGTTATGAGTTTGGCCTTCAGTTAAAAACAATGTGAAATAGTTTCACTACTCACGCCACCTGGAACACCACATTGTAATGGTGTGTCCGAATGTCATAACCATACTTTATTAGATATGGTGCGATCTATGATGTCTCTTACCGAACTACCACTATCGTTTTGGGGTTATGCATTAGAGACAGCTACATTCACGTTAAATAGGGCACCATCTAAAATCCGTTGAGACGATGCCTTATGAACTGTGGTTTGGCAAGAAACCAAAGTTGTCGTTTCTGAAAGTTTGGGGCTGCGATGCTTATGTGAAAAAGCTTCAACCTGATAAGCTCGAACCCAAATCGGAGAAATGTGTCTTCATAGGATATCCAAAGGAAACTATTGGATACACCTTCTATCACAGATCCGAAGGCAAGACTTTTGTTGCTAAATTCGGAAACTTTCTAGAGAAGGAGTTTCTCTCAAAAGAAGTGAGTGGGAGGAAAGTAGAACTTGATGAGGTAGCTATACCTGCTCCCTTATTGGAAAGTAGTTCATCACAGAAATCTGTTCCTTTGACTACTAGACCGATTAGTGAGGAAGCTAATGATGATGATCATGTAACTTCAGATCAAGTTACTGCCAAACCTCGTAGGTAAAAACAGAGTGAGATCCGCACCAGAGTGGTATGGTAATCCAGTTCTGGAGGTCATGTTACTTGACCATGATGAGCCTACGAACTATGAGGAAGCGATGATGAGCACAGATTCCGCGAAATGGCTTGAGGCCATGAAATCTGAGATGAGATCCATGTATGAGAACAAAGTATGGACTTTGGTTGACTTGCCCGATGTTCGGCAAGTCATTGAGATTAAATGGATCTTCAAGAGGAAGACGGACGCTGATAGTAGTGTTACTATCTACAAAGCTAGAATTGTCGCAAAAAGTTTTCGACAAGTTCAAGGTGTTGACTACGATAAGAGTTTCTCAATCATATCTATGCTTAAGTCTGTCCAAATCATGTTAGCAATTGCCGCATTTTTATGAAATCTGGCAAATGGATAAAAAAAACTACATTCCTTAATGGATTTAAAGAAGACTTGTATATGATGCAACCAGAAGGTTTTGTCAATCCTAAAGGTGCTAACAAAATATGCAAGCTCCAGCGATCCATCTATGGACTGGTGCAAGCATCTCGGAGTTGGAATATACGCTTTGATAAGTTGATCAAAGTATATAGTTTTATACAGACTTGTGGTGAAGCATGTATTTACAAGAAAGTGAGTGGGAGCACTGCAGCATTTCTGACAAGTATATGTGAATGACATATTATTGATCGGAAATAATGAAGAATTATTCTGCAAAGCATAAAGGAGTGTTTGAAAGAAGTTTTTCAAAGAAAGACCTCGGCGAAGCTGCCTACATATTAAGCATCAAGATCTATAGAGATAGATCAAGACGCTTGATAAGTTTTTTCAATAAGTACATACCTTACAAGATTTTGAAGTAGTTCAAAATGGAACAGGCAACGAAAGAGTTCTTGACTGTGTTACAAGGTGTGAAATTGAGCAAGACTCAAAGCCCGACCACGGCAGAAGATAGAAAAAGAATGAAAGTCATTCCCTATGCCTCGGCCATAGGTTCTATAAAGTATGGCATGCTATGTACCAGATCTATTGTATACCCTACACTGATTTTGGCAAGGGAGTACAATAGTGATCCAGGAGTAGATCACTAGACATCGGTCAAAATTATCCTTAGTGGAATAAGGATATGTTTCTCAATTATGGAGGTGACAAAAGGTTCGTCGTAAAAGGGTTACGTCAATACAAGTTTTGGCACTAATCCGGATGACTCTAAGTCTTCATCTGGATACATATTGAAAGTGGGAGCAATTAGCTAAAGTAGCTCCGTGCAGAGCATTGTAGACATAGAAATTCGCAAAATACTTACGAATCTGTATGTGACACAACCGTTGAATAAGATTATCTCACAAGCAAAACATGATCACACCTTAGTACTCATTGGGTGTTAATCACATAAGCGATGTGAACTAGATTACTGACTCTAGTAAACCCTTTGGGTGTTGGTCACAGATCGATGTGAACTATGAGTGTTAACCACATAAAGATGTGAACTATTGATGTTAGATCACATGGCGATGTGAACTAGATTATTGACACTAGTGCAAGTGGGAGACTGAAGGAAATATGCCCTAGAGGCGATAATAAAGTTAGTATTCATTTCCTTATTTCATGATAAATGTTTATTATTCATGCTAGAATTGTATTATCTGGAAACATAATACTTGTGTGAATACATAGACAAACTAAACGTCACTAGTATGCCTCTACTTGACTAGCTCATTAATCAAAGATGGCTATGTTTCCTAACCATAGACATGTGTTGTCATTTGATTAACGGGATCACATTATTAGGAGAATGATGTGATTGACATGACCCATTCTATTAGCTTAGCACCCGATCGTTTAGTATGTTGCTATTGCTTTCTTCATGACTTATACATGTTCCTATAACTATGAGATTATGCAACTCCCGTTTACCGGAGGAACACTTTGTGTGCTACCAAACGTCACAACGTAACTGGGTGATTATAAAGGAGCTCTACAGGTGTCTCCAAAGGTACATGTTGGGTTGGCGTATTTCGAGATTAGGATTTGTCATTCCGATTGTCGGAGAGGTATCTCTGGGCCCTCTCGGTAATACACATCACCCAAGTCTTGCAAGCATTGCAACTAATGAGTTAGTTGCGAGATGATGTATTACGAAACGAGTAAAGAGACTTGTCGGTAACGAGATTGAACTAGGTATTGAGATACCGACGATCGAATCTCGGGCAAGTAACATACCGATGACAAAGGGAACAACATCTGTTGTTATGCGGTCTGACCGATAAAGATCTTCGTAGAATATGTAGGAGCCAATATGAGCATCCAGGTTCCGCTATTGGTTATTGACCGGAGATGTGTCTCGGTCATGTCTACATTGTTCTCGAAACCGTAGGGTCCGCACGCTTAAGGTTTCGAGGACAGTTATATTATGAGTTTATGAGTTTTGATGTACCGAAGGAGTTCGTGTTGGGGAACGTAGCAGAAATTCAAAATTTTCCTACGTATCACCAAGATCTATCTATGGAGAGACCAGCAACGAGGGGAAGGAGAGTGCATCTACATACCCTTGTAGATCGCTTAGCGGAAGCGTTCAAGAGAACGGGGTTGATGGAGTCGTACTCGTCGTGATCCAAATCACCGATGATCCTAGTGCCGAACGGACGGCACCTCCATGTTCAACACACGTACAGCCCGGTGACGTCTCCCATGCCTTGATCCAGCAAGGAGAGAGGGAGAGGTTGAGGAAGACTCCATCCAGCAGCAGCACAATGGCGTGGTGGTGGTGGAGGAGCGTGGTGATCTAGCAGGGCTTCGCCAAGCACCGCGAGATATGAGGAGGGAGAGAGGTAGGGCTGCGCCAGCAAGAGGAGAGGAACTCGTGTGTTATGGGCAGCCCAAACCTCAAGTATATATAGGGGAAGGGGAGGGGCTGCGCCCCCACCTAGGGTTCCCTCCCTAGGGGTGGCGGCAGCCCCTAGATCCCGTCTAGGGGGCGGCCAAGGGGAGGGGGAGAGGGAGGCGCACAAGGATGGGCCTTAGGGCCCATCTGCCGTAGGGTTTGCCCCCTTTTCCTCTCCCTTGCACCTTGGGCCTTGGTGGGAGGGCGCACCAGCCCACCTGGGGCTGGTCCCCTCCCACACTTGGCCCATGAAGCCCTCCGGGGCTGGTGGCCCCACTTGGTGGACCCCCGGGACCCTCCCGGTGGTCCCGGTACGTTACAGGTAAAACCCGAAACTTTTCCGGTGACCAAAACATGACTTCCCATATATAAATCTTTACCTCCGGACCATTCTGGAACTCCTCGTGACGCCCGGGATCTCATCCGGGACTCCGAACAACATTCGGTAACCACATACAGACTTCCTTTATAACCCTAGCGTCATCGAACCTTAAGTGTGTAGACCCTACGGGTTCGGGAGACATGCAGACATGACCGAGACGTTCTCCGGTCAATAACCAACAGCGGGATCTGGATACCCATGTTTTTTCCCACATGTTCCACGATGATCTCATCGGATGAACCACGATGTCAAGGACTTAATCAATCCCGTATACAATTCCCTTTGTCTATCGGTACGATACTTGCCCGAGATTCGATCGTCGATATCCAGATACCTTGTTCGATCTCCTTACCTGCAAGTCTCTTTACTCATTCTGTAACACATCATCCCGTGATAAACTCCTTGATCACATTGTGCACATTATGATGATGTCCTACCAAGTGGGCCTAGAGATACCTCTCCGTCACACGGAGTGACAAATCCCAGTCTCGATTCGTGCCAACCCAACAGACACTTTCGGAGATACCCGTAGTGCACCTTTATAGTCACCCAGTTACGTTGTGACATTTGGCACACCCAAAGCACTCCTACGGTATCTGGGAGTTGCACAATCTCATGGTCTAAGGAAATGATACTTGACATTAGAAAAGCTTTAGCATACGAACTACATGATCTTGTGCTAGGCTTAGGATTGGGTCTTGTCCATCACATCATTCTCCTAATGATGTGATCCCGTTATCAACGACATCCAATGTCCATGGTTAGGAAACGGTAACCATCTATTGATCAACGAGCTAGTCAACTAGAGGCTTACTAGGGACATGGTGTCGTCTATGCATCCACACATGTATCTGAGTTTCCTATCAATACAATTCTAGCATGGATAATAAACGATTATCATGAACAAGGAAATATAATAATAATCAATTTATTATTGCCTCTAGGGCATATTTCCAACAGTCTCCCACTTGCACTAGAGTCAATAATCCAGTTCACATCGATATGTGATTAACACTCAAGGTCATATCCTCATGTGACTAACACCCTAAAGAGTTCTGGGTTTGATCATGTTATGCTTGTGAGAGAGGTTTTAGTCAACGGGCCTGAACCCTTCAGAACCGTGTGTGCTTTACAAATAACTATTCCAAATAACTATTCTACTTGGAGCTATTCTAAATTGTAGCTCCATTATATGTATCCGGTATCTCTACTCAGAGCTATCCGGATGGGTGTTAAGCTTACATCGACGTAACCCTTTACGACGAACTCTTTTACCACCTCCATCACCGAGAAACTTCCTTAGTCCACTAGTTACCAAGGATAACTTTGACCGCTATCCTGTGATCCATTCTTGGATCACTCTTGTACCCCTTGACTGACTCATGGCAAGGCACACTTCAGGTGCGGTACACAGCATAGCATACTGTAGAGCCTATGTCTTAAGCATAAGGGACGACTTTCGTCCTTTCTCTCTATTCTGCCGTGGTCGAGCTTTAAGTCTTAACTTCATACCTTACAACTCAGGCAAGAACTCCTTCTTTGACTGATCCATTTTGAACACCTTAAAGATCATGTCAAGGTATGTGCTCATTTGAAAGTTCCATTAAGCGTTTTGATCTATCCTTATAGATCTTGATGCTCAATGTTCAAGTAGCTTAATCCAGGCTTTCCATTGAAAAACACTTTCCAAATAATCATATATGCTTTCTAGAAATTCTACGTCACTTCTGATCAACAACATGTCAACAACATATACTTATCAGAAATTCTATAGTGCTCCCACTCACTTCTTTGGAAATACAAATTTCTCATAAACTTTGTATACACCAAAATCTTTGATCATCTCATCAAAGCATACATTCCAACTCCGAGATGCTTACTCCAGTCCTTAGAAGGATTGCTGGAGCTTTGCATACTTATTAGCATCTTTCAGGATTGACAAAACCTTTCGTTTGTATCACATACAACCTTTCCTCAAGAAAATCGTCGAGGAAACAATGTTTTGACATCCTATCTGCAAGATTTCATAAATAATGCAGTAATCGCTAATATAATTCCAACAGACTTTTAGCATCGCTATAGGTGAGAAAGTCTCATCGTAGTCAACTCCTTGAACTTGTCGAAAACATCTTAACGACAAGTCGAGCTTTCTTAATGGTGACATTTACCATCATTGTCCGTCTTCCTTTTAAAATCCATCTATACTCAACAGCCTCACGACCATCGAGCTATTCTGTCAAAGTCTACACTTTGTTTCCATACATGGATCCTCTCTCGGATTTTATGGCCTCGAGCCATCTATCGGAATCCAGGCCCACCATCGCTTCTCCATAGCTCGTAGGTTCATTGTTGTCTCGCAACATGACTTCCAAGACAGGATTACGTACCACTCAGAAGTAGTACGCATCCTTGTCATCCTACGAGGTTTGGGAGTGACTTGATCCGAAGTCTCGTGATCAATATCATAAGCTTCCACTTCAATTGGTGTGGGTGCCACAGGAAGAATTTCCTGTGCCCTGCCACACACTAGTTGAAGAGACGGTTCAATAACCTCATCAAGTTTCCACCATCCTCCCACTCAATTCTTTCGAGAGAAACTTTTCCTCGAAAAAGGACCCGATTCTAGAAACAATCCCTTATTGCTTTCGGATCTGAGACAGGAGGTATACCCAACTATTTTGGGTGCCCTATGAAGATGCATTTATCCGCTTTGGGTTCGAGCTTATCAGCCTGAAACTTCTTCACATAAGCGTCGTAGCCCCAAACCTTTTAAGAAATGACAGCTTAGGTTTCTCTAAACCATAGTTCATACGGTGTCATCTCATCGGAATTACGTGGTGCCCTATTTAAAGTGAATGTGGTTGTCTCTAATGCCTAACCCATAAACTATCGTGGTAATTTGATAAGAGACATCATGGTATGCATCATATCCAATAGGGTGCAATTATGATGTTCGGACACACCATCACACTATGGTGTTCCAGGCTGTATTAGTTGTGAAACAATTCCCATAATGTCTTAATTCTGTGCCAAACTCGTAATTCAGATATTCATCTCTATGATCATATCATAGATATTTTATCCTCTTGTCACGACGATCTTTCAACTTCACCCTGAAATTACTTGAACCTTTCAATAATTCAGACTCGTGATTCACCAAGTAAATATACTCAACATCTATTCAAATCATCTGTGAAGTAAGAACATAACGATATCCACTACACGCCTCAGCACTCATTGGACTGCACACATCAAAATGTATTACTTCCAACAAGTTGCTTTCTAGTTCCATTTTACTGAAAACGAGGCTTTCGGTCATCTTGCCCATGTGGTATGATTTGCATGTCTCAACTGATTCAAAATCAAGTGAGTCCAAACGGTCCATTTGCATGGAGTTTCTTCATGCATATACACCAATAGACATGGTTCACATGTCTCAAACTTTTCAAAAATGAGTGAGCCCAAAGATCCATCAACATGGAGCTTCCTCATGCATTTTATACCGATATGACTTACGTGGCAGTGCCACAAGTAGGTGGTACTATCATTACTATCTTTTGGCATGAACATGTGTATTACTACGATCGAGATTCAATAAACCATTCATTTTAGGTGTAAGACCATTGAAGGTATTATTCAAATAAACAGAGTAACCATTATTCTCCTTAAATGAATAACCGTATCGCGATAGACATAATCCAATCATGTCTATGCTCAACGCAAACACCAATCTCGATGGTAGAGGGAGCGTACGATATTTGATCAACTTTGGAAACACTTCCAACACATATCGTCAGCTTACCTTTAGCTAGTCTCCGTTTATTCCGCAGCTTTTATTTCGAGTTACTAACACTTAGCAACCGAACTGGTATCTAATACCCTGGTGCTACTAGGAGTACTAGTAAAGTACACATTAACATACTGTATATCCAATATACTTCTATCGACCTTGCCAGCCTTCTCATCTACCAAGTATCTGGGGTAATTCTGCTCTAGTGGCTGTTCCCCTTATTACAGAAGCACTTAGTCTCGGGTTTGGGTTCAACCTTGGGTTTCTTCATTAGAGCAGCAGCTGAATTGCCGTTTCATGAAGTATCCCTTCTTGCCCTTGCCCTTCTTGAAACCAGTGATCTTGTGCTAGGCTTAGGATTGGGTCTTGTCCATCACATCAGTCTCCTAATGATGTGATCCCATTATCAACGACATCCAATGTCCATGGTTAGGAAACCGTAACCATCTATTGATCAACGAGCTAGTCAACTAGAGGCTTACTAGGGACATGGTGTCGTCTATGCATCCACACATGTATCTGAGTTTCCTATCAATACAATTATAGCATGGATAATAAACGATTATCATGAACAAGGAAATATAATAATAATCAATTTATTATTGCCTCTAGGGCATATTTCCAACAGTTCGAAGTCCCGAATGAGATCGGCGACATGACGAGGAGTCTCGAAATGGTCGAGACGTAAAAATCGATATATTGAACGACTATATTCGAACATCGGAAAGGTTCCGAGTGGTTCGGATATTTTTCGGAGTACCGAGGAGTTACGGGAATACGGGAGAAGAAGTATATGGGCCTTATTGGGCTTTAGGGGAGAGGGAGAGGCAGGCTGCGCGCCCCCCAAGGCCTAGTCCGAATTGGACTAGGGGGAGGGGCTGCGCCCCCTCCTTCCTTCTCTTCCCTCTTCCCCTTCCTTGTCTCCTACTCCTACTACATGGAAGGACTTCTAGTTGGACTAGGAAAGGGGGAATCCTACTCCCGGTGGGAGTAGGACTCCCCTAGGGCGCGCCATAAAGAGGTCCGTGTTGGGGAACATAGTAATTTCAAAAAAAATCCTACGCACACGCAAGATCATGGTGATGCATAGCAACGAGGGGGAGAGTCTGATCTACGTACCCTTGTAGATCGCAACGGAAGCGTTGATACAACGTAGAGGAAGTAGTCGTACGTCTTCTTCCCGATCCGACCGATCCAAGCACCGTTACTCTGGCACCTCCGAGTTCTTAGTACACGTACAGCTCGATGACGATCCCCGGGCTCCGATCGAGCAAAGCTTCGGGGAGGAGTTCCGTCAGCATGACGGTGTGGTGACGATGATGATGTTCTACCGACGCAGGGCTTCGCCTAAGCACTACAATGATATGATCGAGGTGGAATATGGTGGCAGGGGGCACCGCACACGGCTAAGGAACGATCACGTGGATCAACTTGTGTGTCTATGGGGTGCCCCCTGCCCCCGTATATAAAGGAGCAAGGGAGGAGGGGCAGCCAGCCTAGGAGTGGGCGCGCCAAGGGGAGTCCTACTCCCACCGGGAGTAGGACTCCTTCTTTCCTAGTCCAACTAGGAGAAGGGGGGAAAGGAGGGAAGTGGAGAAGGAAGGGAGAGGGGGGCCGCGCCCCAAATCCATTGTCCAATTCGGACTGGGCTTGGGAGGGGCGCGCGCCACCTCCTGGCTCCTTCCCACTAAAGCCCATTAAGGCCCAATACTCTTCCCCGTATTCCCGTAACTCCCCGGTACCTCCGAAAATACCCGAATCACTCGGAACCTTTCCAATGTCCGAATATAGTCATCCAGTATATCGATCTTTACGTCTCGACCATTTTGAGACTCCTCGTCATGTCCCCGATCTCATCCGGGACTCCGAACTCCTTCGGTACATCAAAACTCATAAACTCATAATATAACTGTCATCGAAACCTTAAGCGTGCGGACCCTACGGTTCGAGAACAATGTAGACATGACTGTAACACCCTCGATGCGACTATATCTTCCACGTGTCGAGGCAGGACTTAGAGGCATAATCGCATTGAAGGCATATGTCGCAAGTGAGGCAATCTTCACACAACCCATGTACATATATAATATAAAGGGGGAAGAATAATAATAGTTGGCTTACACTCGCCACGTCACATCAAGGTACATAAATAGCATTCATCATACAAACACTCATGGCCCGACTACGGCGCCAAAATAGAAAAGACTCCCCAACATGCGACTAAACCCTGAATCGAACCCCGAGCAGGCACCACTACTGATCATCAGGAAAAGAAACATAGTATCGCTGAGAGTCCTCGTCGTACTCCCACTTCAGCTCGAACGCGCCATCCGGAGGAGTATCATCGGTCCCTGCATCTGGTGATATAGTAATCTGTGAGCCACAAGGACTCAGCAATCTCACACCCTCGCGATCAAGACTATTTAAGCTTATTAGGTAGGAAAGGGGTAATGTGAGTGGAGCTGCAGCAAGCGACTAGCATATATGGTGGCTAACTTATTCGCAAAGGAGAGCGAGAAGAGAAGGCAAGGCACGAGCGGTAACTAAATAGAGCAGACTACGCAAACATAACTCCAACGCCGTGTCCACTTCCCGGACCCGCCGAGAAGAGGCCATCACGGCAACACACGCAGTTGATTCATTTTAGTTAATTAAGTTCAAGTTATCTACAACCGGACATTAACAAATCCCAT
This sequence comes from Triticum monococcum, assembly GCA_034509565.1. NCBI lineage: Eukaryota > Viridiplantae > Streptophyta > Magnoliopsida > Poales > Poaceae > Triticum > Triticum monococcum. Next base: position 705,630,432 of record CM067842.1, on the reverse strand, counting down.
CTGCCCATAACCGCGGGCGCGGCTTTCGAAAGATCAATCCCTGCAGGGGGGTCCCAACTTAGCCCATAACAAGCTCTCACGGTCAACGAAGGAATAGACCTCCACCCAGGACCCACCGATCAGACTCGGTATCCCGGTACAACAAGATGATTCGATAGGTCAAAACTAGTCCAGCAACACCGCCCGAATGCGCCGACAAATCCCGATAGGAGCTGCACATATCTCTTTCTCAGGGCACACTCAGATTGTCTAAACTTTCGGTAGGCCAGCCCAGAGTTGCCCCTGGTGGCCACCGGCGGCTGACGTTCCGGACCAACACTCAGAGGAGCACTGGCCCGTGGGGGGCTAAAAGAAAGATGACCCTCGGGCTCCGAAAACCCAAGGGAAAGAAAAGGGTAGGTGGCAAATGGTAAAACCAATGTTGGGCATTGCTGGAAAAGCTTTAATCAAGGCGAACTATCAAGGGGTTCCCATTATAGCCCAACCGCGTAAGGGACGCAACAATCCGGGAACATAACACCGATATGACGGAAACTAGGGCGGCAAGAGTGGAACAAAACACTAGGCGAGAGGCCGAGCCTTCCACCCTTTACCAAGTATATAGATGAGTAAAGATAACATAGCAATATAGTGATATCCCAACAAAGTAAATAAATGTTCCAACAAGGAACGGCTCCAATCTTCACCTGCAACTAACAACGCTATAAGAAGGGCTGAGCAAAGCGGTAACATAGCCAATCAATGGTTTGCTAGGACAAAGGTGGGTTAGAGGCTCAATCATGGCAATTGGGAGGCTGACAAGCAAGTGGTAGGCATCATAGCATTGGCAAAGCAAAAGAGCGAGCAAACTAGCATAGCAAAGATAGTAGTGATTTCAAGGGTGTGATCATCTTGCCTGCACAGTTGTCAGAATTGACTGGATCCTCAAAAGCAAACTCAACGGGCTCCTCGTTAGCGAACTCGTCTCCCGGCTCTACCCAACAACACAAACAAGCAACAAGGATACAATCAACCATGTGCAAAGGCAACCAATACGATGCAAAGATGATAAGCTATGCGGGATGCGATGCGGGATGCATAATGCAAGATGTAAAAGGAAATGCATGAACCTGGCCTCAACTTGTAAATCCAAGTGTGCCACTGGATAGAGGGGAAGAAATCCCCTGAAAACGATATAAAGATCATGGCAATCGGAGCTACGGTTTAGATATGGCAAGCGTTTTACTAAACGAACCGATCTGCGATTTACAGCAACATGCCTCTTAATGCAACAAAATGAACATGCTACAGCCACCCAACATGAAAACAAATTGCATGGCAGTGATGTACTCATCAAGATTAACAAATCATCATGACTGAGGCATCGGCAAATTCATCCATTAAGGGCTTCAAACAAGCATGGCAAAACTGAATAAGCAAAACAGATTTCAGACTTAGCGAAATTAACGCTAGTCTGGAATTTCAGACCACGATGCTCTCTTCGGAGCAGCAAAACAACATGAAGGAAAACCTGAAAATGGCAAGTAAGAGCATGGAATGGAGCTACTCAACAAGCTTAACAAAACACCCAAAATGACCTGGGGCCAAAAGGGTTCACAAAATACTCTACCGAGCACACGAACATCGATGAAACACAATCAGTTTTCAGACTTAGTGAAAACTGGGACATGCTGAAATAATAACTCACGGAGGCTTGTAAACGAGCTCGATGCTCTCACTACGGTGCAAGTCATGGCAAGGCAAGCATATATCCAAAACTGGGACATGCTGAAATAATAACTCACGGAGGCTTGTAAACGAGCTCGATGCTCTCACTACGGTGCAAGTCATGGCAAGGCAAGCATATATCCATTAAGAAGGCACAAAATGCTAGCTAGGCATGGCAAGAACAATGGCATAGCATGCATGGATCACTAGCAATCACTCCGGCAAAATCGCAAAAGAGTTAACGATCTGCCCAAAACAGCAACTATCCAAAAGTTGAGCTCGATTGAGTCAACCTAGGGGGCTCCAACATAACAAGTAAAGACATGGATGGATTAAGCACAACAAGCATAACAAATCACTCTTACTGATCATCCTCAAAAGAGGCACGGATCACTAGGAAACAAGCCGGACATATAGCATCGTGAACTAAAACGGCTCAGACTTAGTGAAAATCACTAAGTCCCTGAAATCTGAAATCTCAGGTAGCCCTCTTCGCAAGCTTGCACAAGACAACACACACATCCTAAAAATACATGGAAGGCACCTCTGGAAAGAAGACAACATGCTTAACAATTCATCCCAAAGGGGCACAGGCATATCGTGCACGGATTAAATATGGCAAAAATGACAAAAGTGCATGTTGGATTAACGGATCTGCAATTTAACTCAACATGCCTTCTTCCAACAGCATTTTGGGAACCAAGATGACCTCAAATGCAAATGATGCAATGGAATGAAATGATGTACTCGTCGAGACGAAGAATTTGACATATCATACGCCAAAATCGGAAATACGGATGCAAAGTTATGGCAGGTCAAACATGAGCATATGGAGTAAAATCCTGGGACTTAGAGAAAAAAAACAGGGGTTAGGGTTTACTGTTCACGCCAGATCCGATCCGGCGCAAACACTGTAGCACGGCGGCGGGCTCGCCGGAGACGAGGCAGACGGCGGCGGCCGGGGTCGGCGGTGGCCGATCCGGCCCTCCCGCGGCCGGATCCGGCCGGCGGCGAGGCGGGAAGGGGGTGGCGCGGGGCGGCGCTGGTGCCCGCGGCGGCGGGCGGCGGCGCGCGCCGGTGATGGCCGGCGATGGACTCGGCCGGAGGAGGAAGAAAGAGGCGGCGGCGGGGAGGGGATCTGGCCCACGCGAGGCGGCGGAGGGCCTGCCTCGGGCCGGGATGGGCCGGCGGCGGGAGGAGGCCGGCGGGCCACGTGGCGCCTCCCGGTTGGCTGCGGTCGCCGGCGGACGCGTCCGGCGCGCAGACGGACGTGTCCGGCGCGCGAAGATGCTATTTTTTTAGGGTTTGAGGAGGGGATCCGGGATTTGGAGGAGGGGTGTATATATAGGCATAGAGGGGGCTAGGAGAGTCCAAATGAGGTGCGGTTTTCGCCCACACGATCGTGATCGAACGACCGAGACGATGGAGCTGAGTTTGGTGGGTTTTGGGCCAAAATGGAGGGGTGTTGGGCTGCACACACACGAGGCCTTTTCGGTCCCTCGGTTAACCGTTGGAGTATCAAACGAAGTCCAAATGACCCGAAACTTGACAGGCGGTCTACCGGTAGTAAACCAAGGCCGCATGGCAAGTCTCGGCCCAATCCGGAAATGTTTAATCCCCACACACGAAAGAAAGCTAGAAATGGCCACCGGAGGAGAACGAAGCGCCGGAATGTAAAACGGACAACGGGGAAAATGCTCGGATGCATGAGATGAACATGTATGCGAATGCAATGCACGTGATGACATGATATGAGATGCACGAAAACAAAAACAACACACGGAGACCAAGACCCGAACCCGAGAATTAAATATAACTTAATGCCGGAAACGGCAAGAGTCGGAGTACAATTGGGGAAGGTTACATGTGGGGCGTTACAATGACCGAGACACGTCTCCGGTCAATAACCAATAGCGGGACCTGGATGCCCATATTGGCTCCTACATATTCTACGAAGATCTTTATCGGTCAGACAGCATAACAACATACGTTGTTCCCTTTGTCATCGGTATGTTACTTGCCCGAGATTCGATCGTCGGTATCCAATACCTAGTTCAATCTCGTTACCGGCAAGTCTCTTTACTCGTTCCGTAATACATCATCTCGCAACTAACTCATTAGTTGTAATGCTTGCAAGGCTTAAGTGATGTGCATTAACGAGAGGGCCCAGAGATACCTCTCCGACAATCAGAGTGACAAATCCTAATCTCGAAATACGCCAACCCAACATCTACCTTTGGAGACACCTGTAGAGCTCCTTTATAATCACCCAGTTACGTTGTGACGTTTGGTAGCACACAAAGTGTTCCTCCGGTAAACGGGAGTTGCATAATCTCATAGTCATAGGAACATGTATAAGTCATGAAGAAAGCAATAGCAACATACTAAACGATCGGGTGCTAAGCTAATGGAATGGGTCATGTCAATCAGATCATTCAACTAATGATGTGATCCCGTTAATCAAATAACAACTCTTTGTCCATGGTTAGGAAACATAACCATCTTTAATTAACGAGCTAATCAATTAGAGGCATACTAGTGACACTCTTGTTTGTCTATGTATTCACACATGTATTATGTTTCCGGTTAATACAATTCTAGCATGAATAATAAACATTTATCATGATATAAGGAAATAAATAATAACTTTATTATTGCCTCTAGGGCATATTTCCTTTAGTCCGGCCCTCCCCTCCTCCACTCCTTTATATACGGGGGCAGGGGGCACCCCATAGACACACAAGTTGATCCACGTGATCATATTCTTAGCCGTGTGTGGTGCCCCCTTCCACCATAATCCTCGATAATATTGTAGCAGTGCTTAGGCGAAGCCCTACAACGGTAGTACATCAAGATCGTCACCACGCCGTCGTGCTGACGGAACTCCTCCCCGACACTTTACTGGATCGGAGTCCGGGGATCGTCATCGAGCTGAACGTGTGCTAGAACTCGGAGGTGCCGTAGTTTCGGTGCTTGATCGGTCGGGCCGTGAAGACGTACGACTACATCAACTGCGTTTTGCTAACTCTTCCGCTGTCGGTCTTCAAGGGTACATAGATCACACTCTCCCCTCTCGTTGCTATGCATCACCATGATCTTGCGTGTGCGTAGGAAATTTTTGAAATTACTACGTTCCCCAACACTACGTACCCCAAACGATCAGATATGGAGCCAAAACCCTAATTCCACCGCCGTAACTTTCTGTATCCACGAGATCCCATCTTGGGGCCTGTTCCGAAGCTCCGCCGGGGGGGGGGGGGCATTGATCACGGAGGGCTTCTACATCAACACCATAGCCTCTCCGATGAAGTGTGAGTAGTTTACCTCACACCTACGGGTCCATAGTTATTAGCTAGATGGCTTCTTCTCTATTTTTGGATCTCAATACAAAGTTCTCCCCCTCTCTTGTGGAGATCTATTCGATGTAATCTTCTTTTTGCGGTGTGTTTGTTGAGACCGATGAATTGTGGGTTTATGATCAAGTTTATCTATGAACAATATTTGAATCTCCTCTGAATTCTTTTATGTATGATTGGTTATCTTTGCAAGTCTCTTCGAATTATCAGTTTGGTTTGGCATACTAGATTGATCTTTCTTGCAATGGGAGAAGTGCTTAGCTTTGGGTTCAATCTTGCGGTGTCCTTTCCCAGTGACAGTAGGGGCAGCAAGGCACATATTGTATTGTTGCCGTCGAGGATAACAAGATGAGGTTTTCATCATATTGCATGAGTTTATCCCTCTACATCATGTCATCTTGCTTAAGGCGTTACTCTGTTCTTATGAACTTAATACTCTAGATGCATGCTGGATAGCGGTCGATGTGTGGAGTAATAGTAGTAGATGCAGGCAGGAGTCGGTCTACTTGTCTCGGACGTGATGCCTATATACATGATCATACCTAGATATTATCATAATATGCTCAATTTTGTCAATTGCTCAACAGTAATTTGTTCACCCACCGTAAAATAGTTATGCTCTCGAGAGAAGTCACTAGTGAAACCTATGGCCCCCGGGTCTATCTTCATCATATTAATCTTCCAATATTTTGTTATTTTCATTGCTTTTTATTTTACTTTGCATCTTTATCATAAAAATACCAAAAATATTATCTTATCATATCTATCAGATCTCACTCTCGTAAATGACCGTGTAGGGATTGACAACCCCTTATCGCGTTGGTTGCGAGGATTTATTTGTTTTGTGCAGGTGCGAGGGACTCGCGCGTAGCCTCCTACTGAATTGATACATTAGTTCTCAAAAACTGAGGGAAATACTTACGCTACTTTGTTGTATCACTCTTTCCTCTTCAAGAGAAAACCAACGCAAATGCTCAAGAGGTAGCAGAGATCACCTTCTTTGTTTGGGTGAGCATTGTGTTGTGTGCTCCTGTAGCTCCGACCAGAAGGAGAAGTTGGTTTGTGCTTGAGTTGATAGTCTTTGGTGCTGGCTTCCTTGCCTTGCCTCGACCAGGAAGAGATCATCCCTTCTTATCCCTAATCAACTGTCTATTATAATGATGTATTCTTTTTTATCTGTTGTAATTAGAGTAAATTTTTATGCCTATTCCATATATAGTTTCACATGTGCTGTTTGTATGCAGAGCTGTCGGTTCTCTCTGAGTAGTGATGGCCACTCAAACATCATGCACCTGAACCAAGGGCTTCAATGCATGCATTGGCAGCTAACACCAGGATCCCAGGGTCGGAGAAGTAGCACACAAACCATCCACTGCAAATAGAACAAGGTCCCGACGGCAGTACCTTTTATCAGACTTGAACCAGCATTTTACCATTCTAGCTAGTTATCCCTATATAATGTTCGATGTGTGGCACTGTGTCCCGGGCATCGATGCTGACCTCATTTTGTTAGGTTGCTTCCTCCAGCACTCACCAATACTTGTGAAGCTTACTCTCCAGCTTTCCAAGGTAATATATTTTGAAGATTAACTAGTTGATACACCGCATGTTGGGCGGGCATTACAGATGATTTTCTTGTATACGAAAAATGGCATGAAAAAACTTAGGCATGGCAGGAGTTAACCAACTATAATTTAGATAATAAAAGGCATGCTCGTCCTTAATAGCATCGTAGCAAAATACTCTCTCCTTCTCTTTATATAAGGTGTATTTATTTTTTGATAAAATTTCAGAATGTAAGGTGCATTTCTTCTAATTTCTCATAATTCCCTTATCTTCAGAAAAAGGAAAGTATCTCTATCCTGATTGTCTATATCTCTCCTTATATCTGTCGGGCTACTAGCGGCAGCTCCACGCCTAGCCCCTGCACCTCGCTGCGGCACAACCCGGTGACCCTCGACGATGAGCTCCGTCGCTGCCGGGGCGCTCGAGCTTGCCGGCGTGCAAGCTGAGGCCGATGGACCACGAGTCGCAGCTCCATCGCGCCTCCCCTGCACCTCATTGTCGTGCAGGCCATCGACCCTCGACGGTGAGCTCCGTAGCCGCCGGTGCCCTCCCCTGTCTCTCCCATCTCTATCTGATGCTTGACGTCGTCGTTGTTCTCTTGCAGCACGCCATTGAGCTCATCCATGGCTGCCCGATGCTCAAGTCGCCTCTGCCGGAGCTATGTTGCCCTACCGTCCTAACCGACAGTGCCTTCGGATGCATGTCGTCTTGCTCGTCCCCAACCACGTCGGATCACCCCTCTGCCCCACTGCCGGAGCACAACAGCTGCGGCGACCGCCCACAGGGAGGGAGTGGTCGCCGGCGTCCACCACCGGACTAGAGGACCCGATTGCTTTTTTAGGGGTCCTTTTGCAAAATAAATTTGTATCGGGATGTAATTGACTGATTTTTTTGCCACGTCACCCTGTCTGGCCGGACTCATCTGTCATAATCATGTTCAAAACGGCCTAAGCTGGCGACTAGTATTTTTTGCAAAAAGTTAGACTCAGAATTAGTGATTTTAACACAAACTGTAGAAATGTGGTTTCTGCAAGCCTAGCCTTCAATATCGATGTTTTTGCAATTCACTCTAATCAGCAACATGGAGCATATGCCGTGGTGGCTGGTCAAGTACAAGGCCTTGTTGCAGGGGCTGTCCAGGTATGACGCCCTGGACATGGACCGCGACGTCGTATGTGTGGTGCTTCCTGCGCGTCGCGGTGGGGCTCCACCTCGAGAAGGAGTTGAGCATCGTTACGGAATTGGTGCCGCGGGGCTGCCTCGCCATGGTCGACTTCACGCGGTTCCTGCGCGAGACCTACGCACTCCCATGCAGAGCAGCGACCCGGGAGCCGTCCAAGAAGCCGTGGCTGCTGCTGATCCACCGGGGGGCACTTCTGCCTGCTGCTGAACGAGCCGGAGGTAGCGCAAGCGGCTGAGGCCGTGGGGTTTGACCGTTTGAGGCGGTAGTGTCGGAGCTGCGGCTCAACGGGACGGGGGTGGAGCAGGCGCGGCAGGTGAACTCGTTCGACGTGGTGCTGGGCATGCACGGCACGGGGCTGACGAACGCGGTGCACCTGCCACCGGACGGCGTGCTGATCCAGATGGTGTCGTGCAGGAAGATGGAGTTCCTCGCGAGAGCCGAGTTCAGCTTGTTAGAATTAAATCTGAGGCATACCGTTAATCATCTGAAGACCAAGCAATCACACGAGGCATGACACCGAGATTTGTTAACGAGGTTCATCGATATGGTTACATCCCCGGGGCTTGACTACGGGCGCTCCTCCCCGTGACACCATCACAATACCGCACCCTGGCCACCCGGGCGCCGGCACACGCCGCCGGCTCCCCCTTGCGCGCCTGTGCTATTATGTTGGCATAGGTTATATCGTGTGTCAACCCCGCTATATATGAGAGGCCTAGGATACAAGTGTCCTACTAGGACACGACTCCATATCCTATCTAAACACAATACAACTACAAGTCCAACTGTGACCTACCTTGTACACAATATTCGACACAACTCTAACAAACTGCACCTTGGTGAATATTCTCCACCACCTTGGATTTTTCCATGCGTCAAACCTCCATGTACATTGGACTTGAGTTTATCCCGTGAGTACCGTTGCTACTCCAAAGACTCCATGTGACTCCACCTGCAACTTGTAGTCCCTCATTTTCCTGACCACAGTCAACACTCGAGCAAAATTAAGTTACTTGTTACTCTAGTTTGTGCTCCCAACTTCTAGAGTATCAGTCCAACGTCATCATACACTGATCACTGACCTGCGTGAAAGTGAACAACTCACATATTGGGTGTCGCACATAAGAGTTACCTGAACTCAACATCACCGCTCCTTTCTTGACCACCTGTCTGAAACTTGAAAGAATTTCACCGTTGTTTATAGTCATCCCGAGTCAAATTCGCAGTTGTCTCACCACATGTGTGACCACCAGAGCCCTGGCCCGTCTCCATGTCCCGTGCTAACCGCACGCCTCACCGCTATTACCGCGTCGAGCCTCCGCTGTCCCGGATGAGTCTCAAGGGTCATGAAACCACACCACTCAACCCCCACTGCAGAGTACCACCGATCATCACCGACCGATGACGAGTTTCACGCTTCCATCAGACCACTGGACTCCAGTCCGAACTGCATGTCACTCGCTTTCCCCCTTGCTGAATAGGCTTCGGCCCCGTCGGCTTACGCCGTAGCCCCTCAATCCAGCTCCACCTTCAACATGACTCCATGGTAGATGATCAATCCACCCCTGCGCCTCATCGACTTCAAGCTCCGTGTATACACCACCTTGAATCAATCCCGCGCCATAGTCTTGTCGAAGCCACACAAGCCCTCAGGCCCGCGCCACGTGTTTCCACGCCTAGAAGTCGGTCACAATCAGCATCACGCTCCTATGTCGTCATCGCCAATCCACCACTGTCTTCTGTACCAACCGACATCCAAGTCGATCTGTCAGACTGCCTAGTCTGACCCCGCCGAACTTGTCCGGCTGCATGACACGCTCAAGGCTCCCAAATCGTCTTCCAAGAATCTACATCCATCACATAATCATTCCATCTTAGCTGAATTGACTTCCCGCAACGCCTTCAAGCATCCTTATTGCCAAGAATTTTTTCACCCTTGTCTGCCATAACCCAAGGTTTTCAGTTCCGTAAACTTCTCCACCTCAAACCCGGTACCCATTGGCGCCCTGGTTCTTCATGCGGCTGACTTTGTGAAAAATTATCTTTAGCTTCAAACTTCCCGATGCTAGCAATTGCCTGTTCTGTCAACGCCTCTCGATGGAAGCCCAACGTGATGGTCTTTTTTCTTCTGTCAATTAGATCTGCAGCCTTGGGTCGTCCATGAGGGCTCGGTCCTCTTTTTCTTTTCAAAACAAATCTGGTACACCTTGTAGCTTCCAGCATCTTTCTAGCCTTGCACGCCCGAGCCTTGGATTGCCACGCCTTACCTGGGGGCTGCGCCCCTTGCAGCCTTGTTGCCCGCTAGGCTTGGGTCACGCATGCTTGGCTGCACAGCGCATCTGCCTGCCCTAGCACTTCGGCCGCTTGCTCGCGCATGCCCCGATTAATCTGACTCCGCCGTTGCAATACGCTCGCCCGATCGACCCGGTCGCCGCACGTCTCGCCTGATGCTGCTACATGAACACGTGCCTTCCAATTGCTTCCTCGTCGATCAACCATCCACAATGTCAAATCAAACCTTGCTCATGATACCACTTGTTAGAATTAAATCTGAGGCATACCGTCAATCATCCGAGGACCAAGCAATCACACGAGGCATGACACCGAGATTTGTTAACGAGGTTCACCGATATGTGAAAGTGCAACTATCCCTAGGTGGTTTTGGTAATTCATAACAACATATAGCTCATTGAGCTAATGCTATTCCAAGATGATTATTTCAGGAAAGCTCATTGATTGGCATGGCATGGATGGTGAAAGTGGAACCCTCAAAATGCTAAGGACAAAGGATTGGCTCAAGCTAAAAAGCTCAAGACTCTTCATTTTATATTTTAGTGATCCAAGATCACATTGAGTCTTTAGGAAAAGCCAATGCTATCAAGGAGGGATGAGGTGTTGCTTAATGAGCCTCTTGCTTCATGTGCTTAGTGATATGCTCCAAAACCCTCAACTACTTTCCCATATCCACATTTGACCTAAACCCTAAGCCAAACTCGGTCCTACTGATTCTATCTATCCGGCGCCACCGAGTTTCATATGTTATGCCCTAACCCTAACAAAATTGGTCCTACCGAGTTGCATGTCAGTCCCACCGAAAATCTCTAACGGTCACTAGGTTTACCTTTTCGGTCCGACCGAATTTGTTGATTCGGTCCCACCGAGATTGGTAAATTGTGTGTAATGGTTGGATTTTGTGTGGAGGCTATATATACCCCTCCACCTCCTCTTCATTCGTGGAGAGAGCCATCAGAACACATCTACACTTCCAACTCATATGTTCTGAGAGAGAATCACCTATTCATGTGTTGAGACCAAGACATTTCATTCCTACCATATGAATCTTGATCTCCAGCCTTCCCCAAGTTGCTTTCCACTCAAATCTTTTTTCCACCAGATCCAAATCCTATGAGAGAGAGTTGAGTGTTGGGGAGACTATCACTTGAAGCACAAGAGCAAGGAGTTCATCATCATCACACCATTTTTTACTTCTTGGAGAGTGGTGTCTCCTAGATTGGCTGGGTGTCACTTGGGAGCCTCCGACAAGATTGTGGAGTTGAACCAAGGAGTTTGTAACGGCAAGGAGATCGCCTACTTCGCGAACATCTACCGCTAGTGAGGCAAGTCCTTCGTGGGCGATGGCCATGGTGGGATAGACAAGGTTGCTTCTTCATGGACCCTTCGTGGGTGGAGCCCTCCGTGGACTCGCGCAACCGTCACCCTTCGTGGGTTGAAGTCTCCATCAACGTGGATGTAGGATAGCACCACCTATCCGAACCACGGGAAAACATCTGTGTCTCCAATTGCGTTTGAATTCTCCAAACCCTTCCCTTTACATTCTTGCAAGTTGCATGCTTTACTTTCCGCTGCCAATATACTCTTTGCATGCTTGCTTGAATTGTGTGATGATTGCTTGACTTGTCCTAAAATAGCTGAAATCTGCCAAGAACTAAAATTGGGAAAAGGTTAAGTTTTTATTTGGTCAAGTAGTCTAATCACCCCCCTCTAGACATACTTCCGATCCTACAAGTGGTATCAGAGCTTTGGTCTCCATTTGCTTTGATTTCCATAGCTTTTGATGGTCATAGCCTTGTTTTCACAACCTAGGAGAGTATGGCGTCTAGCAAGGGAAATTATCACCATAGAGGTCCTTACTTTGATGGTACTAATTTTGCTAGTTGGAAGCATAAAATGAAAATGCATATTCTTGGACATAACCCCGCCGTTTGGGCTATTGTGTGTGTTGGTTTGCAAGGTGACTTCTTTGATGGGAGAGAACCAAACCGTGAAGCTACCGCGGATGAGTTGAAAATGTTTCAATACAATGCTCAAGCTTGTGATATTCTCTTCAATGGATTGTGCCCCGAAGAATTCAACAAAATCAGCCGTCTTGAGAATACAAAGGAAATTTGCGACACTTTGATTGATATGCACGAAGGTACCGACTCCGTCAAGGAATCCAAATTGGATGTACTTCAAAGTCAACTTGACAAGTTCAAAATAAAGGATGGTGAAGGCGTCGCTGAAATGTACTCTAGGCTTGCTCTCATCACAAATGAGATTGCCGGCTTAGGAAGTGAAGAGATGACCGATAGATTCATCATCAAGAAGATTCTAAGAGCCTTGGATGGAAAATATGATACCGTGTGCACATTGATCCAAATGATGCCCAATTACAAAGATCTCAAGCCAACAGAGGTGATTGGAAGAATTGTTGCTCATGAGATGTCACTTAAGGATAAAGAGGAACTTCACAACAAATCAAGTGGTGCCTACAAAGCCTCATGTGAAGCCCCTACATCATCAAGTGAGAAACAAAACTTCAATGAAGATTTGAGATTAATGGTGAAGAACTTCAACAAATTTTACAAGAATAGAAGCAAAGATAGAAGCTCCAAGTCAAGGTCCTACAATGACAAAAGATCTTCTAGTCGAGAGCAAAACTGCTACAATTGTGGAAGACCCGGACACTATTCCAATGAGTGTACGGCTCCCTACAAGAGAAGAGAAGACTCTCCAAAAAGAAGAAGCAAAGAATCACCACCAAGAGAGAGAAGGAGTAGAGATGATCGTTATGAACGAAGATACTCACGGAGAAGCAAGGATTCGGAAAGGAAGGAAAAATCATCAAGAATCTACACAAGACTAAGACATCAAGCTCATGTTGGTGAATGGGTATCCGGCTTCGACTCCGACAGCCACTCCGAGAGAAGTTATCACTCCGATTCCGAATATACTCAAGATGAAGGTGTTGCCGGTCTAGCACTTGTGTCAACCAACTCCTACGACATATTTGACTCACCAAATAAAGGAATTGGAAGATGCTTCATGGCCAAAGGTCCTAAGGTAACATACCCCGAGTATGTTGATTTTAATAGTGATGAAGATGACTTGTTAGGTGATGATGATTTGCTTGTTGACAACTCTAGTGATGAATACTATGATGAAACGTCATTTAATCATGCTAATCAAGACAAAACGAATGACAATGATAAGGAGAAGATTGAGGCTCTAACTAAAGAACTAAACACTCTTAAGTTAGCTCATGAAACTATCTTCGAAGATCATCGAGAACTTTTAAGAGCTCATGAGAAGTTACGCTTTGAAAAGCTCAATCTTGAGCAAGAGCATGAGTTTTTAAAAGCAATCAATGATGATCTCCGCAAGAAAAGTTCTTCTTACATTGCCAAGCGTTTACTCTTATCAACTTACATGCCTCAAGTCAAGTCTAGTAACAAGAACAAGAAAGATTCTTCCTCTAGTAGTAACAATGATCATGCTAAATCCAATATTGTTGCTTCTAGTAGTTCTCTTGATTCCACTAATGATTCTCTTAGACAAGTTACACTTGAGCAAGAAAATAGCTTATTAAAGGGAATTATAGAGAAAGGAGTGTACAAAAGTCTTGCCGGGAGTAAGCAATTCGAGGAAGTTGTGTGCAAGAGGAATGCACCGGAAGAATCAAGGTGTTGGTTTTGAACGAAAGTTCAATGCCAATGGAGTTGAGTGGGAAGAAGATCAATACCCCAAGGCAAAGTTTGTTCCTCAACAAGAGAAGTATGATACTTCCTTTAAGGGGACACAAGCTCAAGATGATCTTCCACCACAAGACTACAAGCAAAAAGGCAAGGACAAGCTTCAAGAGGAGATTGATGCATTTGAAGAAGCTCCTAAGACCTTAGTCAAGTGGATTCCCAAGACCACTTCAAGTTCCACTTCATCAAGTACAACTACAACTCCAAGGATTCCCATCAAGATGGTGTGGATCCAAAAGAAGAAGAACTAGAGAGTTCTTGAGGGTGACTCCGCCAACATACTTCACTCTTATCATTTTAGCAAGAACAAGTGCAATCAACTTCCACATCTTGCACTAGTTCAAGGAGTCACAAACCTTCTTGTTGGTAAGACAAGGGACAAGGTAACCTAAAAGTTTTCATGGACATCATCTTGTGTGTGCATCACTCTATGTCTATGGATATCCTTGTTTGTTCCTTGTGGGACTAACCCATGTAGGTATTGAAAGTGCAATTCACTCAAATGGATAGCTCCAAGTGATCTACATCAACATTGAGCATCCACATCTTCAACATCTACATGAAGTCATCATCGACAAAACCCAAGGTTAGTTCATCCCTCTTAGGGGGGATATCACATCTAGGGGGAGCTTTACTCTAAGACTTGAGCTAAAGCAACTCTAAAGATGTGAACACAACAATGCTTTATGTAAAAGTGGTAACCCCACTTGAGCTTAAACGATGAGTATGACCTATGATCAAGTGTTCTCACTTGACTCCTAAGTCAATATACTCATATATAGATGATCTAGTCATCGCAAATTGCTTGATAGATGCTAGAATTGGTTGTGCATGCTTTGTCACATATTTCAATTGCCATCTTATTGTGTGAGCATGTTGGTTGCATATTTTACTCATTCGAGGACATCCATTTGTTGTTTTGATTGTTTGGTCTTATTTCCTTTTGCCAAGTGGATGGACAAGAATGCCTAAGAACCTCCTTTAGCTATCTATGCTTTTCTCGTCTCAAACTCTATTCATGCTACATCACAAAATTTGATCAAGTCAGATTCGAACCACTCTGTGTGAGGAGCACTCGGAGTCCCCGATTCGTCATAGACTTAAACTTCCAAAACCTCTTTGTGACTCTCGGTCTGACCGATATCCTACTTTTGGTCCTACCGAGATCATTAAGTTGTTCTATGTTTTCGATCTCGGTGCAACCGATTTGAACCATTCAGTCACACCGAGATGCAACAACTACAACTGTATACAGTTTTGCATCTCGGTGCCACCGAGTTGTTCCACTCGATCACACCGACAGGGTCGGGCTATATATAGTCACGGCCAAAAATTTGGAAATTTCTCCGAACCCCTTCGCCCGCGCGATAGCCTGCTCTGCCAACGTGGTCTCCGGATCGTCTCCTCGCCGCCAGCCGCCTCCAGTCTCTGGTCTCCGTCGCCGTCAACGGGAATCAACCACGCCGTTGCCGCCGTAGCGAGTCTCCGCCGAACTAGGGTATGGACTCGACCTTTGTGCTATTCCCCAATCCGATTCTTAGCACATTGTGATCATAGTGATTCTTGCCACGTTTGACAAGCTTCTATCCAGTCAATGAACTCGTAGATTAGGTTTGATTCGAAAATTTTAGGGTTAGGTTTCCGCCGAAACCATCTCGGACCCACCGAGTTGAAAAACTCGGTCCCACCGATTTGGCTGATACCATTGCACAAGTGAGACTCGGCCTGACCGAGTATTACTAATCGGTGTGACCGATTTTGGAACTCTGTGAAACCCTAGCAGTCTCGGTGCCACCGAACTATGACTCGGTCTGACCAAGTTCACTAGTTTAGGTTCCAAAACTGCTTCGGTATCACCAATTTTAAAAATTGGTAGATCCGAGATGATTTCAGTGGGAAACTAAAACTAAATTTTTGAATCATTCTTTTGCAAAAATCTCTGCATTTTGTGATGCTCATCCACTCTATCTCATCTATAACCTATTCACAGGGTCAGCAGTCAGAGTTTGCAACATGTCTGATCAGAGTGATAGTCAGAACCTGTCAGAGCAGCAAGTGCAGATGAGTGAGGGCACTAGTCCCTCAAGTTCCTCAGATGATGGCAGCAGAAGTACTCCTAGCAATCTGCCTAAAGCTGCCACCAGACAGAGGAAGAAGAGAACCTCAGAATCAGAGGATGAGGATTATGTGGCAGAAGAGGAAGCAACTTCAAAGAGAGTAGTGCTTGAGAAGGAACATGGCTCAGCTCAAGGCACAAAACCAGGGATGAAAATCAAAAGGCCAGCAGGCAGGCAGCCTGTGCCAAAGGCCAGAGCTTCAACCAAGATTCCTGAGAAGCCCACTCCCATAGAGCCAGTTGCTGCTGAAGGCAAGAAAAGGAAGGGAAGGGTCAAGAAGACCGTAGCCAAAGTGCTTGGAAAAGCTTCCATCATGGAAGAAGAGGAAGAGGAAGAGGTTGCTGCACCAGCACCTAAGGCACCCAAGCTGATGGGTGATGCCATAAGATCAGAGGCAACTGCTTCCAAGGCCAAGCCAGCTCCGAAACCAAAGAGGAATACAAGAAGCATCCCAGCTGCTGAGAAGAACAAGGCCCCAGTGCCTGACACTGCAGAAGAAGAGGAAGAGCAAGTTCTGAGAAAACTCAAGCCCAAGATCCCAGACCACAATGATGCTCATCCTGTGGCTGAGGACATGAAACTCAGGAGAGATTCAGGGCTCAGGAAGTGGAAAGAAGCAGACCCGTATGCTTCAAGGAGAAGGACTGTTGTTGACTACAGGTTCCACACTAAGGAATAGCAGGACTTCTATGAGACAGTGCTGCTTGACAAGAAGCCCATTGTATGTGATATGAGATGGGTTGATTGGCAATACATCAAGGAAAACGAAGAGCACTATCCTGGAGTGCAGGACAGCTTCAAGGCATGTGGAGTAGAGGACTTTGTCGGGCAGAAGCTCACAAAGTGGAATAAGGAACTCATCATGCAGTTCTACTCCACAGCACATTTTTATCCAGATGGTAGGATAATTTGGATGTCTGAAGGTACAAGGTACCAATCTACAGTTGCTGAATGGGCTCAGCTGATCAATGCCCCAGAAGGGCAGGAAGATGACTTGGATGTCTATTCCAAGAAGAAGATGGATCATAACTCAATGTCAAACATGTACAAGGAAATTCCAAATGAAGCACTTGACACTTTCAAGTTTGGCTCAGTACACTATCTTCTATCAGGGCTGCCAACCATCAATTGGATACTGAGGCACACCTTGTTGCCCAAGTCAGGTGATCACAAGATGATCAGAGGCCATGCGATCAATTTGCTACATATCTTTGATGTGCCACAGAAGTTCAAGGTGATGAGCCTTATGATAGAAACAATCAAGAGGACTGCAGCAGACCAGAAGAGGAGCTGTGGGTATGCCCCACAAATTCAGGAGCTCATTAACTCCAAGATGGGCACGGGCATATACTTATTGGACAAGGAAACCTGCCCATCCGTCCAGATTTTGAAGATAATCAAGTTGTCATGACTGAGAATGAACCATCATCTGCACAAGCACAAGCCAAGAAGGAGAAGGCAAGGAAGGAGAAAGCTGCCAAGATGCCAACTCAAGAGGAGGCATCTGAGTATTTCTTGAAAACCAAACAAGAGCAGCTTGGTTGCTTGATTGCATCCACCCTGCGGATTGAGAAAGGACTAGCCACCCTAACTCAGAACCAGGCAAGCTTAGAAAGAATCGTAGAACAAAAGTCCTATGACTTGGATATCAAGGTGATAGAGATTCAGACTGCAGTGGAGCAGCTCCAAGATGACATGCAGGAGAGGAAAGGGAAGACAACCACTGATACCTTTGCCAGAGTGCCACGAGCTCCGAGGTCGTCTGCAATGCCAGTTCCTGACACAAGAGCAACCGCCTCAGCTCCAGCCGCAGCACCAGCCCAACCTGCTCCAGCGTCTACTTCAGCTTCAACTCCAACCGCGTCTACGGAAGCCTTCGTCCTTGGAGTGATCCGGACTCCACCACCACCTGAAGATCAAGCCTGAGTGTCGATTTAGCACTATGAATTTTCTAGGAACTTTTTGGTAACTTGTTGTCAAAGGGGGAGAAAATGTATAGATCATAGGCTTCGAGAGAGAGTGTTGCTTTTCTCTCTTACTTTATTTGGTGGTTTTTCGAACTTTGTTTGCTTTTGAGTGCTTGAGATACTATGTCATTATCTGTGAGACATTGATGATCATGTGTTTGATCATAAGCTACACTTAATGCTTGATGAATGTTATTATCCTATCTATCTTATGTGATCATTCACTTTTCTTGGTGATGAGTGCATGTATTTCATTCTTATCAATTTAAGTGCTCCACCAAGATGTATGTGACATGGAAGAGTAACCCATGACTCTAACTCTTTGTGCATTTGCAGTCCAAAGCAAATTTTAAATATGCACAAATTTAGGGGGAGCTCTTAATTATCACATACTTCTCAAAGCGACGATATATTTCATGCTCATTATCATTTGTCGAAGCTTTGATCTATATGTTGTCATCAATTACCAAAAAGGGGGAGATTGAAAGTGCAACTATCCCTAGGTGGTTTTGGTAATTCATAACAACATATAGATCATTGAGCTAATGCTATTCCAAGATGATTATTTCAGGAAAGCTCAATGATTGGCATGGCATGGATGGTGAAAGTGGAACCCTCAAAATGCTAAGGACAAAGGATTGGCTCAAGCTCAAAAGCTCAAGACTCTTCATTTTATATTTTAGTGATCCAAGATCACATTGACTCTTTAGGAAAAGCCAATACTATCAAGGAGGGATGAGGTGTTGCTTAATGAGCCTCTTGCTTCATGTGCTTAGTGATATGCTCCAAAACCCTCAACTACTTTCCCATATCCACATTTGACCTAAACCCTAAGCCAAACTCGGTCCTACCGATTCTATCTATCCGGCGCCACCGAGTTTCATATGTCATAAGCCACTGCCAAACCCTAGCAATTCGGTTCTACCGATAGGGATCTCGGTCTCACCGAGATGGGATTGCAAACTCTCTGTTTCCATTTCGTAACTTTTCGGTCTCACCGAAAGAGCGGATCGGTCCCACCGAGATTGCAATGTAAACTCTCTGTTTTCTTTTTGTAACTTTTCGGTCTCACCAAAAGAGCAAATTGGTCCCACCGAGTTTGCCTGACCAACTCTCTGGTTAGCTAATTACCAAAATCGGTCTCACCGAGTTTGTGTAATTGGTCTCACCGAGATTACGCTATGCCCTAACCCTAACAAAATCGGTCCTACCGAGTTGCATGTCAGTCCCACCAAAAATCTCTAACGGTCATTAGGTCTACCTTTTCGGTCCGACCGAGTTTGTTGATTCGGTCCCACCGAGATTGGTAAATTGTGTGTAATGGTTAGATTTTTTGTGGAGGCTATATATACCCCTCCACCTCCTCTTCATTCGTGGAGAGAGCCATCAGAACACATCTACACTTTCAACTCATATGTTCTGAAAGAGAATCACCTACTCATGTGTTGAGACCAAGATATTCCATTCCTACCATATGAATCTTGATCTCTAGCCTTCCCCAAGTTGCTTTCCACTCAAATCTTATTTCCACCAGATCCAAATCCTATGAGAGAGAGTTGAGTGTTGGGGAGACTATCACTTGAAGCACAAGAGCAAGGAGTTCATCATCAACACACCATTTGTTACTTCTTGGAGAATGGTGTCTCCTAGATTGGCTAGGTGTCACTTGGGACCCTCCGACAAGATTGTGGAGTTGAACCAAGGAGTTTGTAAGGGCAAGGAGATCGCCTACTTCGTGAAGATCTACCGCTAATGAGGCAAGTCCTTCGTGGGCGATGGCCATGGTGGGATAGACAAGGTTGCTTCTTCATGGACCCTTCGTGGGTGGAGCCCTCCGTGGACTCGCGCAATCGTTACCCTTCGTGGGTTGAAGTCTCCATCAACGTGGATGTAGGATAGCACCACCTATCCAAACCACGGGAAAACATCCGTGTCTCCAATTGCGTTTGAATTCTCCAAACCCTTTCCTTTACATTCTTGCAAGTTGCATGCTTTACTTTCCGCTGTCAATATACTCTTTGCATGCTTGCTTGAATTGTGTGATGATTGCTTGACTTGTCCTAAAATAGCTAAAATATGCCAAGAACTAAAATTGGGAAAAGGTTAAGTTTTTATTTGGTCAAGTAGTCTAATCACCCCCCCTCTAGACATACTTCCAATCCTACAATATGGCTACATCCCCGGGGCTTGACTACGGGCGCTCCTCCCCGTGACACCGTCACAATACCGCACCCTGCCCACCCGGGCGCCGGTACACACCGCCGGCTCCCCCTTGCGCGCCTGTGCTATTATGTTGGCATAGGTTACATCGTGTGTCTACCCCCGCTATATATGAGAGGCCTAGGATACAAGTGTCCTACTAGGATACGACTCCATATCCTATCTAAACACAATACAACTCCAAGTCCAACTGTAATCTACCTTGTACACAATATTCAACACAACTCTAACACAGCGCCGGTGCAACGGACATGGGGCTCAAGTACCTTGACTACAGTGTGAGCGCGGAGGAGAGCTCGCTGCTGGAGTTACTGGGGCCGGAGCACCCAGCGATCAAGGACCCTGACTCCAGCCACCGATGCGTCTAGACCATCATGTTTGACTTTTACGTCGCTATAAGCAGGACGTCCACATCAAACACCACTCGCTTCGCGCCCACGCTGGCGCAAGCGTTCGATCACCTATGCCAGCAGTAGGGGCAGAGAATTTTTTTTATTATTTTTTTATTTTTTGAAAATGGAGGCATGCCCCGGCCTAGTAAAGGCAGAGAATGTTCGTTAATCTCATTGTTTCCTTTTCTAGTTTTTCCAGTTTTGGGTTAATGGCAGTGCCTCGTTTTTTCTAGTCCTTTGGTCCTTTCCACTTAAATGATTCATTCAAGTTTCTACTTCCATTCTTTTTAAAGAAGAGATACGCAGCATCCTTGAAAAAAAGAAGAGATAAGCAGATTTGCGGTCATAAAACTCCCACAATTTGAGTACATTAGTCACTCTTCTCTCAAATGTGATGGACCGGTCACTGCACTTTGTTTTATGAGCAAATCGGTCACTTTGGCATTTTCAGACGTAGTTGCGTTTTGACTAAGTGAGGGTCCCATAGTTCCGTGTTGTCATGTCCGTCTCCAGGGGCGTTCACGCAATGACCTAGTATTTTGGGGTGACGATCATGCTTGCACCATGGGGAGGATTTTGTGCATGACGATTCAGAGTCGACGACCGTCAAGGCGTGGCATGATGGCACAAACACCGATGAGGCCATCCGACAACACCTTGGAGCCGACATAGTTGTGTGCAACAGAGGCGAAGCTGGTGGCGCACGGGTTTGCAGTGGCGAAGGCGAGCACCACCTTATCAGCGCCGGTTGTGCGGGCCTCCTCCAGGGCAAGGCTGCGCGAGATGTCATTGTGGAGCAGTCAGACTGGATCTAGGTCCGTGTACCTGTTTGCGGCTACGCATGCGGCGTGCGGGGAGGATCCCGATAATGTGCTTCCCGCTTGCTTCGAGCATGGATGGGTTCATCTCCGAAAATTATATACCTACGGACGCGCTAATCTCTTCCCTTCATTCCAAGAAAATCGGTCCCTCCTGAATTCGACCTACCACTGCGCTTTACTCCACGTCATTCTGTAAGCTGATTCCGTAACAAATTGTCCGTAGCTCTAGCAAAACTCGGTTTATCTCTCTTCACAACCGATTAGATCTTGCACACGCTTTCCATGGAGGATGTCGAGGTTGCACGGGTTCTGCGATGTTATTCTCCGGCAAGCAAGAGGACGTTGGATCAGCGGCCCCGGAGTCGTGGTGGATGTTGTAGTTTGGTTCTCACCATTGTGGAGTAGCGCGCAGTGTCCACATCCATGCTGCTTCATGGGAAGGCCCCAACGCCTGTGGGGGTGGTCTAAGGGCATCTCTAGCCGCGCCCCCAACAGGCTCCTCCAGGCCACTTTTTCGGCGCCGGCGCCGAAAAAACGGCTCAGTCGCGCCCCCAGGACGCCGAAAATCGCTGGTTCGGACCTTTTTTCCGCCCGGCGGTCATAGGCCGAACCCGGCGCGCTGGGGAGTCATTGGGGGCTCCTGCGCTAGGGAAAAGCACGCCTGGCCCACACCGACAGGGGAAAAATCGAGGTTTTCTTCCCCCGACTCGCCTCGCACCCCCCGCGCCCTCGGCCACCACTAGCTATATCCCGGCACGGCCGCCGCCCTACTCCGCTAGATAGCCATTCCCCGCCGGAAAATAGCAGCACTTCGCCGCGGCAGCCCCTCCCACAGCAGCTGGGCGTTTCCGGCCGCGGAGGCGCGGTTTAACGGCGGGTACACGCCCACTAAGCGCAAGGTGTTCGGCGTTTTGCCTGCCTCGGCGATGGACTCGGACGAGGAGGAAGAGCTCGCCGCGCTGCTGGAGGAGGAAGCCGCGGCCGACGTCCAGGAAAAAGAGCATCTCATGGTGCTCGCCGCCCTCGCCCAGCTGCTGGCGAGCAGTGAAAAGCCGCGGCGAGGTGGCTCGGCGCCGGGGCGGGTGAAAGCAAAGAACCGGCATTGAATTATTATTTGTTGAGCACCTATGGAGGCTAAGGGGGACGCCTCGTGATGAAATACGAGTTTTTATTTGTTGAACAATATAATTTGTATTGAATTATTTGTTGTTGTAGTATTTTGTTGAAGTATTTGATTTTTCTGTGATGAAATATGTGATAAGAAATAATTGTGTTGATAATTGAACCCCGAGACACGGCAAAACCACGCCGAATATGGGCCTATTCTCGCCCATATGGGCCGTTTATTCATCGAAATTGGGCTGCAAAGTGGGCTAATTTCGGTGCCTGGGGACGACGACTGGGCGCAAACCCGCCCCCAGCGCCGAGTGTATCGCCGGCTCGCCCCCAGGAGGCGATTTTTATGCGTCCTGGGGGGGGCCAACGGCTGGAGATGCCCTAAGGTGGAAAGATGTCCCACTCTTCCACTAGCGCCATTGCGGCCTGGTCTGGAGTATTGGTTGGCGCAACCATTGTAAGATCCATTTTCAAGATGATGCACTATTAGAAAAATGCTTATAGATAGAAATTTGCCAGTAGCGTTTGTTTATAACCCCATGCTACTACTAGTTAGTAGTAGCGCTGGCTATAAAGAGCGCTATTAGTATCAGTTAGCAGCAGCGCTTGTTACACAGCACCACGTTACTGCTAAGTGTAATACACCACACCCCCCGGTCAAAAAATAGCAGTAGCGTCTGTCGTCCAACCTGCGCTACAGCTAGTGGGCCTAGCAGTAGCGTTGGCCCATTTTTTCGCGCTGCTGTTAAGCCCACTACCCCCCACGCCCCCCGGCCCGGCCGGCTTCATCTCACTCTCACTCACGCTCCCACACTCCGGCCCTCTCGATCCCCGCGCGCCGCCGTCGACCCCCGCACGGTCGTCCCCCGCGTCGGCCCTCCTCCCTGCGTCGGCCGCCCTCGCCCGCGCCAGCCTCCTCCCCGCCGGCCGCCCAGCTCCCCCGCGTCGGCCTCCCTCCTCCGCCCGCCGCCCCGGCCCCTGCGTCGGCTCTCCTCCCGCGTCGGCCCTCCTCCACCGAAAGGTACTCCTCCCTCCTTCCTCCTCCTCCCTCCCTCCCTAGTTATAGTTATTAGAGTAGTTATTTTGAATTCTGTAGTTGAAAAAATGTAGGTTATTAGAATAATTTAGGTTATGCATGATCGAACCCTTGCTTGGACAGATTAGGTATGAACCCTAGTTAATTCGGATGAACCCTAGGTTTTTAAATTTAGCTAGGTTTTAAAGTTAGGACAGAAATTTAGCTAGGTTTTTAATTAGGTGTAGTTAATAGAATTTAGGTGTTTTAAGTGTATTTAAAAGAGTTTTAGGTGTTTTAGTTGTTTTAGGTGTAGTTAACAGAATTTTAGGTGTTTTAGTTGTTTTAGGTGTAGTTAACAGAATTCTAGGTATTTTTTTAGTTAAAGCAATTGTTGTTGTTTTTTTAGTTAAAGCAATTTTTCCTGTTATATGCGGCCCACTGAACCTAGAGGAGCTATTATTCGAGATGTATTAGTGATATTATATGACGATCTTTGCTACAAACTACTATATATGTATTCGATGATGGATTATTAATTACCTATTAGTTATTTGCTTATTGAATGCAAAAGATGAGCGTGGTTTGTGCTACAAACTACTATATATGTATTCATGATGGATTATATGATGATCTTTGCTACAAACTACTACAAACTACAAATTTTAGGTGTTTTAGTTGTTATATGATGATCTTTGCTACAAACTACTATATATGTATTCGATGATGGATTATTAATTACCTATTAGGAAATGTCTGACGACGAAAGGGAATTCGCTATGTGCGAGTACTGCGAAGATAAGCGCGGTCTGTGCGACAGGCCTCACTTGGTAGAAGGTCGGCGCTTCAGCATCAAGCTCCAAGAGACCTTCGATGTTGAAACGGTACGCAACGACGACAAGTGTTTTTTGTTACTTTTTGCACGACTTCTCTGCTTCTTCAACGTGTAATTTCTGTCTTTTATAATTCGACTAGTTTATCCCATGTCATGCAAGACGCTATGTCTTGGAGAAGATGGGTTTTGAAGATCATGAAAGAATGGAGACAAAGATAATTCAACGAAGGACCCATCATGGTTATGATTTTTGCTGTAAATCTATACAATTATGTGAACTCATCCAATTTTGGTTGCCTGAATTGGGAAGCCCTTTGCAAGGCGTATGGTTTTCATGAGGGTATGCTTCTCACCTTCGATCTTGGTGATCCTGACATCGACGAAAATGATATGACCATTTGGGTCCTTGTTGACACGCTTCCAGTTCTACCGCTGTGTGAGTTTCTTAAACATATTTACTAAGTAATTTATATTGTTTATTTCAAAATATTTGACAGTTTATTTTCATTGACAGTTTATTTTCATTGACAGTTTATTTTCATTCTTTAAAAAATGTACGGAAAATGCTAGACAGAACCTACTACTACAATGATGAAGCACAATTAACTTATAAGGAGCAAGATGGTCTTATCGCATTTTTTTACTGATATTGAGAATTACAATAGCTATTATCAAACTCCTCCACATTATGGTCAATACGTGCCACTAGTGCACGTGTTGAACTACGGTAACATCAATGGAGATATCATGGTAAGATTTTCAACTATTACGACATCCGTGCATCTTTTGCATAAATTCTTCTAAAATTAAACTATATTGCTAACTACGAAGTTATTACTACTAGTAGAACGCCCGTACGTTGCTACGGGCTATAATGCATATAATAAATCAAACAAATAATTAAAGTCGTCTCGAAGCATCTCTCACTCTCTCTCTATCTCTCTCATACATCTTGTTGTGTACAGACACGAAATAGGCACCCAGAGCGGGCTCCTTAAAATCCAACCGTCCGAATAGTCCGGGCTCTCCAAATTCAGTCCATGTGTGGGTGAGAAATGTCGTTGTCTGGACGTCATGTTATCTCCAACACACAGTCCCAACCGAACTACAAACCCCACGAACTACACACCCCACGACGCCCAACCGAACTACACACCCCATGACGCACCCCTTTCGTTTTAAACTGGATGACACCCACTTTATCTTCGCCATAACAACAACGCTACTTCACACCGTACTTTCCCATGGATCGTCAATGAGGAGTCCCCCGCCAACCACCCGACTCTCCCAACTGATCCCCTCCCCACTCGCGACGCCCCCTTAGCCAAGACGGCAGATCCGATGCCTCCCGGGCCATTGCCACGTTGTAACATATACAGTTGAATGTCGTGCATTACGACGAAATAAAAATATGATGTCCGTTGTTGGGCAAACAACTAATACGCCACTGTGTCCGTTATTAACTCCAACCATGAGAATTCGCATAATACTTATTTTCTCCAACTACGAGAATCCCTATAATACTTATTTACTTCAATTATGAGAATCTACACATCTTTCTTTGTCCTCTCCACTTCCATTCATGCGTTCTGCTTTCTTCCTCTGACCAACCAGCTGACCTAGATCTACAAAAAGGAACGAAATTGTAAAGCAATTTAGCATAGTAATGCATCGCTTGTATATTATATATTGGCGAAAACATGTGATCATCTGCCCAACAAATACCTTTCATTGAGTTAGTCATTATTACATGTGCATTGTTCCATTCACTCGGCAATAAATGGATGATCTTTTCCATATAAAATGCTAGTATATGTGAACTACCGCGAATAGTAATATTAGCTTTGACACTTGTCTATAGCTAAGTAATGGGATCAAATTTGTCTTCTTTTAAGAAAACTTGTAAGATCAGTTTCGTACTATTTTGAATGAATTGACAATGTTCCTCAATTAAATTCAGCATAAGGCCTTTAATCAAAGTTAGTCCTCAGGTCTTGTTTTATGCTCATTTTATTTGGACCAACACAAAAGCTTTGTGTGAGTTTAATAAAGAACTCTAAGCTAACTCAAGTTTACACATAAACTCAAAATTACAAGGAAAAATGGAAAAATATAATGGTGCCATGTTCAAAAGGTTTCCTTTGAAAACTTAGCCGCTGCCAATGGTTATCCAACAACAAACAAAAAAGATAATATAATCGTTAAATATTACTCTAGAAGGAAGCTCGTTGCATGACAATTTGTATCATAAATCATGTTTACTACACAAGCAACTTTATATATACCATGTCCCAAATAAACTCTTAGATAATATAATCAAATGGCGAGGTGAACAAGATCTCTAGTTCGTACCAAGAATTCAATGTTTTATGGGTATGTGCATCATTTGATGCACAGGCCTTTACGAAAAAACGGACTCGATGTTTTCTTGTTCCGTGGGAGTCCTTTGACCAAGACTATTTCACCAAGAAGGATGTCATATATTCATAAAATGGTTAATACTTCAAATGGAATACGGAAAATTGCATGTCATAGCAGGATATATGTAGGTCTCGGTTCAGGAGGAAGAAGCAGTAATAAGCACAAAGATGGATCTGCATGACAAGTAATATTTTTCTTGAAGTATATGTAGAAATAGTACACACACATGAAAAAGTTAATTCTGGCATGAGTGCTGAACGCAATTTTAAGAAAGCTATTACAGGTTTATTGCACCACTGACTACAATATATTTTTCTGTAAAAGGTGCCACACATACTTATTGGACTTTTGAATATTTTATATTTGAAAAGTTATAGAAGCCTCTAAAGCGTGATTAGTGAAATATTTGAATCTCAGGCCTAAAGAAATCTACTACTGCCTAAGTTGACCAACTACATCCTTATCTAATATTGGAAAAATCAGGGACCAAAGGACCATCTCTTCCTGATGCATAACCTGCAGAACTCCATTACTGCTTAAGTTGATTAACTACATCCTTGTCTAATATATAACGGATAAATCATAAATCAGTTGACCATATGTTTCCGATGCTATTCCTCCTTTTGTGTTATCTGTTTGATCATTAGCATTTATTTTTATCATCATTCTAGCAGTCATGTTCTGAAATTCCCAACTACATAACTGCTCCGCCTACATCTTAATATATCATGCCTCGGCTATAAAGTTGACATAATCCTAAAATATTTGCTATACTATATTACAAATTTAGAATGCCAATTTGTACTTATGAGAGTCTCGTAAGTTTCATGAGCACATCAAACTACGTACCAGTTAAGCGTGTACATTGAAAATACTGCAGTAATGTTGTCCCATTGAAATTCTTGATGATGCAGCTGTCAAGGAATGCTTCTGCATGACTTGCACCAAAATAATACATGTCACATATTACCGCCAACTGATAGTAATTCTAAGAGTTCAACGAAGTGCAAAACTTTGAATATCTAAAAAATATCAACATAACGTACGGATATTTATTTTGCATGTCACACCGTTCAGCTGCTAATGTTTTATGTTAAGTACTCCCTCCGCCCGAAATTACTTGCCGCTCAAACGGCATCCATTTGCGACAAGTAATTCCAAACAGAGGAAGTAATAATTAGTTCTCCATCCAATTGAATTCAACAAAGCCTGGCAAAAATCTTATTTACCTTCTGATCAGTTGAGACTTGAGAGAGCCACAGGCTCCTTACCACAGAAGAGCATGATGCATCAATCTGCGCAGCAATCCCATCAACGAGATTAGTTGCTTGTCTTTGGAGCAAGCCATCTAATCTCTAAATGCATTTACTGCTGAAAAGCACAGCCCACTACTTCTTCATATCCACATCGTTCATCTCCCTGTATCATTACTTAGCAGGCTTTCCGTCTTTGCTAAAGACAAGGTGCAGCCTCTGCTGGTAGTGTAGTTCGACACCTGCGCAAGAACACAGAAGCCACATGCCGTCAGATCAAAAGGCCTAGTTTGTGAAAGGAGGTTTCAAATACCGTAATCGCAAGCCATTCTTCATAAAACTGAAAACACATGGTACAACCCGGTATGGAATAACACCTCCGCTCTTCCGGATCGTTTTCTTCACCACAAGGACCAGGCAGCAGTGCCAGCGAACCACCTCCACCATGAATAGAACCGCCCATGATCCTCCTCCACGATGAGAAACAGCGTTGTCGTATCAGTTCGCCGCCTCTGTTAGAGTAGCAGCGCTGCCGATCTCCCGTCACCGCCGTCGACGTGAGCAGTGCCGCCAATCTCCCTTCACCCCCGTGAGCAGTAGAGCCGCTGTGAGCAGTTGCTGGTCTCGTTTCTCATCGCAAGCTGTCGTCCCTCGGCGGGCATCTTCTACATGGCCGGCGGTGGTGACACTGTTTCCTCTTCCCTTGCATGAACCAAACACATCACGTATTCGCTTGTCCCTGATTTAATACACTGTATTCTCATTACAATACTGAATACGTTACCTCTGCTCGAACCAAACGCGTCGCAAGGTGTTTCAGTACCGGTACACTTCTGTGGCCGTGGAACACGAATAGGTGCGCCAGGCAGCGGAGCGCCCCGGTATCGAGCCCCAGTCTGTCAACGTCGCAGCACCCTGCGAGCAGGCTCCTCTTTGCATGACGGCCGCCGCCCGCCCGTCCTCGAGATCCATCCTATTGATCCCGCCATACGCCGCACGTTCCGCCGCATCTGGATAAAGCCAAGAAGAAACAAAATAAGGTGTGACAAGGAGAATTACGTCGCAACTATCGTGCATAAGATAAGATTGTCCATGTCAAAGATGACCTATGAGACGGTGGCCCTGGACTCCGGCGTCAATTCTACCTGCCTCTCACCAGTGTTCACCAATGCCATTGGCGTGTGCAAGAGAGATCCAAGGATTTTTTTTCAGGAACATCCCACTACTCCCAAGTACGGCTCCTCGATGTGACTACCCTCGGTCGCCGCCTCTGATTTCTAGAGGAACCTAGGTAGAGGCCCGAAGAGGAGAGGAGAGGAGAGGAGGGGCAGTGAAGCACAAGCACGCGCTTGTCGATTCTCATGCCAAGCTCCACTCTCGAATTGCATGCCGCCGCCGCCGCGACCATGGTGCCTCTGTCGTCTCCCCCTCCCCCCGTCTCTTGAGTATTGAGCGCCGAGCTCTCGCTTCACGTGGTCGTTCGGTAGGTCCGCATGAGGCCGACGGAGGCGGCGGTGTTGGAACCCTAGAAGAGAAAGGGCTGAGAGCTCCGAGCTCTCGCTTCACGTGGTCGTTCGGTAGGTCAGCATGAGGCCGACGGAGGCAGCGATGTGGGAACCCTAGAAGAGAAAGGGCTGAGATCGAGACAGATAGAGGGAGAGAGGATTACGCGTGGAGCGATTTGTTTTTGTCGGTAGAGAAAAAGCCAAAATCTTCCGGATGATCCCTAGAAAAGAATAATCCCGGGAAAAGAATGTTTCCGTGATTGATTGGCTGCCGATTTATACTCCATATATATATGGAATACATGAATGGCTGCCGGTTTATTGGCTGCAGATTTATTTTGTTGGTTGATTGGCTGCTGGTTTATATACATGGAATACATTAGAAGTAGAGAAAACCGGTCTTGGTTTTCGGAGGGAGGAAAAAAATCGATGGGGGAGGGGGGAGATCGCGTGGTGGGAGGGGAAAGATCGATGGAAGGGTGGAAACGAACGAACAACCTACGTACTGAGACATTAGGAGTAGAGATGTTTTTGAACAGAAAATACCGATGGATTGTGTGCCTCATCTGATGTTAACGAGAGGCCGCGTTAATGTTATGAGCTTACGGCCACCACGGCCAGGTCAGCCGCAGTATCCACATCACTCCTGTCCATACCGGATTTCTAAAAGCGAGGAAGCCATGATAATAGATGATTTCAAAAAATGTTTGAACCATCGTAGAGAGCTACTTGGAAGCAACATTGTGCGTAGGCCAAGACTTGGAGACAAGATGATCTTTGTTCTTTATTATGGCGAGTCATTTTTTCTTAATGCGGCGTCAATGCCTATCTTGTTTTATGACATTTTACCTAAGAGAGGGTAGAGTAGGTCCTATGAGAGGAGTAGGTCGTAGCTAGAATGTGTTATTATGTGCTACAATGTGTTAGAGTTGATGATGATGAGGAGGAGTTGTGATTATGACTAGTGACCAACTTGTTATATGATGTCTCATTGACGAACATTGTTTGATGGTGATGACAAGTGGTAATGAATATGCTATTTAAACAAACTAGTTCATGATGAGTTGTTATTGTATAAAAGATATTTCTGTTTAAACATGTACAACGCCAAAATGCTAAAAAACATAAATGTTAGCAGTAGCGCGGGCCTGAAAACGCGCTACTAGTACTTGAACTTACCAGTAGCGCTGGCCTAAAAACATGCTACTGCTACAAAATAGCTGTAGTGTCGTAGCAGTAGCGCTGGTGCCCGCGCTACTGGTAAGCATTTTCCTAATAGTGGTGACTGAAGCACCACCTCATATCCGGAATGAAAACTCTTGTTTTGACCTTTATCAATTAAACTCGATAGCGAGAAGTTCGTGTCATTACCTTGTTGAAGGCGTTCTCTATTTGATGATGTGCTTACCTTCATTGATTGGCCTTGATTACCATGCAGAAAAATCCTTATCCTTGTCGTCTTTGGCTCGATGGTGCAATGGCGACGTGAGGCAGGTACCCCTTTTTAGAGGCGTTGCTGTGAAATAAGTAAACGTAGTCATATGTATTTAATTCACATCTTTTAATCATTATGTCATAGTTGTACATGCTATGTGGTATGTTTGTTGATGACCTTGGCCTTGTTGCCTTGCATCAACTTCAATAACAATGCATGTGTGCATCACAATGATGAAGAGACCAAGGAGATAAACCTCACTTTCGGAGAAAAAAAAAGGCAAACGACATCATCTAATATACAAACAGAAAGATATGTTACCTCAAATTGGAGTACTCCCTGCATATGAGTTTGCAAGTCGTGCATAGAATTTAGTACTTTAATTGTTTAACAAAACATGTGTTATATGGCACACACAAAATACGTTCAAAACTTCATTCGATGACAAATCTAGAGATATTTTTTGTGTGCATATAACACATATTTTGCTAGTAAAATTGAAGACCGGAAAGCGTTTGTCGCAACTAAAAACGTTTGACTTTGCTCCACATCAATGATCCATTTATGACAAACGTTTGACAGAGTATTTGGCTAGGTTTTGTGTTTTGTCCTAAACACGAAATTCTTATAAACTTCACAATAACATTCAAAGTCATATATACTTTGTCCCTCGTGACATAGTTTGATCGATGATGTGGTGGTGGTTTGTGACATCCTAACACAATAATTTGACAAGTCACTAAAATAAAATGTGGGAACAATGTTCGTTCCTATGAATATAGAGGTTTATAGAAATAAATAATATGCACATTTTGAAAGAAAATATAGTTTTATTCCAAATTATAACTTTAACTATAAAATTATAAATAATCATGAAACCTTACTAATAAAAAAACTGAAAATGGATGAATATTCCAAATGGGTTAATAACATAAATGGAAATACTTAGAAAAATTTAAGAAAATTTCAAAGCACGCATTATAGTTGGTTATTATTATTTGACATGCAAGTCTTGGTTCTTTTACCTATTTCCCACTTCAAAATTCTGAAATTTTCAATAAATAGGTTTTGAACACTTCATAATTTTTAAATAATGTTGCCTTGTCCATTACTTTTCTTGATCTTTTCCATGTAATTCTTGTGTTGATTGAGTTTGCTGTCGTGCCAAAACACTGTCATGCCATTCATCAAACCCCCTTGGAGTCCCTCGCAAAAAAAAAAAACCCTGGACTCGAGCAAGGGACAAAATTTGGCAAGTTTTGGTGCTGTTTTCAAGTTTAGCAACCAAGACTAAATTTGACTAATATTTGAACGACTATAATAATAAACTTCTTTTCATCTGTTTATTCCATTGACTAATAGTTGAGCACTAGTAGAACATCGCAAGATCCAGCATCCAAATCATCTGATGTTCACATGGCAAGAACAACATGGCCACATTAGACTGCAGTAAGACTATAGTAATACTCCACCAAAACAGCAACGATAGAGCGAGATGATGGTGGGAAGCTACCACAGTTGGCAAGGGCATGCATGCAGGTGGGCGGCTACTCGTCGGGCGACCGAGCAGCAAGCAGGCGCTTATCAGAAGGTCTCTTTCTTGATACCACGCTCGGCGGAGGGAACCACAACGTCTTCCGTGACGATCCCCATCACCACGGTGATATCGCACCTGACGCTGAAAGCGTCATCCTTCAGGTAAAGTGAATTCTCCAGTTCTGCCTTAGTGACGAAGAGCTTGGAAACGGGTGGCTCTCGTTTTCCGGAGAATGTCCAGCACGGACGTATTTCCCGGACGTAGCGGGGCACTGGGTGGCCTTCTTCGTCAAGCAAGCTGATCTTGTACTCTGCCCTGAATTCGCCGGCCTCGCTGGGATCAAGACAGAGTACGATGGATATACAGTTATCATAGGCTGTTGTGTTGTAATGACTGTCGGGGTGGTATCGCAGGCACCAGCGATGGCCTCCGACTAGGAACGACCTCGACGTGATGAATTTGCCGGCTCCGAGTCCCTTGGTGCGGGAGTAGCCGTCGATCTTGAGGACGTGCGACCCGGACGCGGCCTTGGCGACGATGGACGACGCGGACATGGACGGCGTTACCGCCACGCCGCCGCTGGCACCGTGGGAGGACGCGCGCGAGTTGGACATGGAGTGTATAGCAGGTTACAGCAATGAGAGAGAGAGAGAGGAGAAGCCTAGCCTGCGCTCGTGAGGTTCTTATACACGACCATGGCCGCTGCTGCATTTACTCGATCGCACGAGCGTCCAGCGATCGAGATGACGCATACGTGTACTACTCCATCAATTTTGTGTGGCCGGCGCATTCATGCTTTAGCATACGAATCGCCAGCGACGAGGAGGGGAGGAAGCCAAAAGGTTCTTCTAATGAGCGCGGCGTCTCTTCAGTTTTCTTCTGCAGTTGGCGCTTTGTTTGGCTCTCGCCGGTGACACTTTTTTCTTTTTTCTTTTTCTTTTTTTTGAGGGAAAGAGTACAGAACTACTCTTCAGCCAACACAAAGTCGGCAACTAACGTTGCGTTCACATCATCCGGGACACCCGCCACCAAATACATCTCCTCCTTTGTCCTGGCACGGGCCGCCAATAGATGAGCCACTTTGTTTAGATCCCTGCTGACGTGTTGGACTTGAGCTGCAGCAAACTTCCCGAGCTCCTCCTTAATATCAGTGATTACAGGGTAGCATGCCGACAAATTCCTGGTTCCCAGCCTTAGGGTGTGTTTGGTAGCATGTATGGACCTAGCCTAGCTGTTCTTCTCTAATACATGCTGAGTGTAGATATGCTGAGTCCATGCATTTGCTGTTGTTTGGCAGCGGTGTATGCACTGGGACATGCTGAGCTGAGACTTTGTTTGGCAGCCTGCATGTGTTTAGACATGCTGAACAATTTTGAATTTCGAATAATTTTTTAAAATGGTGAACACAATTTAAACAAATTTTGAACATTTTTTGACAATTTAAACAAATTTTGAAATTCTGATTTTTTTTTAAATTTAAACATATTTTGAACATTAAAAAAATGAAATTCTAAACATTTTTTGAAAATTTAAACATATTTTGAAATTGTAATTTTTTTGAAATTTTGAACTTTTTTTGAAAATTTAAACAAAATTTGATATTCTAAATATTTTTGATAATTTAAATATTTTTTGAAAATTTAAATATATTTTGATATTATTAATAGTTTTTGAAATTTTAAATATTTTTTGAAAATTTAAACAAATTTTGAAATTCCTATTTTTTTGAAAATTTAAACATATTTTGGAATTCTGAACATTTTTTGAAATTTTGCATCAGACGAAGGTCGGGGCGAGCATGGCTGCCTCCATGCACCCTGTCTAGGGTGCATGAGATGGGCATAGCTGAGGGCCTTTTTTGCATCAGATGAGCATAGCCCAAGTGAGCTCATGCACTCTACCAAACAACGAAAAGTGGGTCGAATAGGGAACTTTCAGGCTCATGCATCCTCCGTGCAGGCTACCAAACACACCCTTAGTGCATTCGCCAGGTGCATGCAGTCCGTTTCCACAACCATTGAACCCCTATAGATCGCGGATAATTGTCTCAGCCCAGCCAGGATAGCCAGTGCTTCAGCTTCCTCAGCGGATTGGCAGCGCATGCAACGAGCGGACAGCGAAAAAAGGACAACGCCTCTATGGTCCCGCGCGATTGCTCCCGCGTAGGAATCGCCGCTCTCAGCGATGAATGAAGCATCTGAGTTTAGTTTGACGGTTCCTGCTACAGGGGGCCTCCAATGGTTGGCAGTAGGGGTAATTGTAGCATTCCCCCCTTGCCCATCCAACACTGCTGGCAGAGGGAACAAGGGATTCCGCACATCCAATGCATGCCCGGTTTGCAGGTCCTTTTGTTTGCCCTTTGTATCGGACTCTACTACAGAAACACCGCATGTTAGTTCCTCCTCGTACCGTTTAAGGAAAATAACGGATCGGCTGACCTGCTCCTTTCCTTCAATGTGGATACAGTCATCCCGAAGAAACCAACATCTCCACAGCAGCAGTAAGATCTTCGTTCTAGTCTCTGGCCTGCATGAGCTTAATAAATTCTGGAGCCAATCGATGCCGGTGTATCTGAATTGTTCCTCGCTAGGTAGTTCCCAGGTCGCTCTCATTTCATGTCTCAACGCCTTACTCTTTGTGCATGTAACGACAGCGTGAAACTCATCTTCCTCTCCGTTCCCACATATATTGCATGTGTTGTTGACTTCTAGGGTACGCTTCCATTTGTTCTTTTTTGTGGCCAAGGTGCTAGTAGCAATTCTCCATCCAAAAATCTTGACCTTTTGAGGAGCCTTTGCCTTCCAAATGATATCCCAGATACTCCGATCATCCATCTCATTTGCGGAGCTGGAGGCTAGGGTGCTAGCTTGGTTTTGGATAGACACCGCTAGCCTATAGGCACTCCTAACCGAAAACTCTCCAGATTTTTCATAATGCCAAGCCAGTACATCCAAGGCTCCTGCCCTTGGTAATTTGATGTTGCAGATTTCCTCCGCGTCAAAAGGGTAAAACAACTGTTTAACCAGGTCTGAATTCCAACCACTGCCATCAGCCAGCATCAACTGACTAACCCATCTTAGCCTGGACCGGCGAATGAAGTTGGCTGGCTTGAGCCCTTCCTTTCGCGGAATCCAGTTGTCCCTTTGGATGTTAATCCTTCTCCCATCTCCGACCCTCCAGATTAGACCGGCCTTGAGAAGTTCTAGGCCATGCTCGATTCCCCGCCAGACCGGTGACGCATCAGCAGCAAAAACCGTGTCAATCAGCTCACCATGCGGATAGTACTTGGACTTTAGGACACGTGCACATAGACTATCCGGCCTCTGGATCAGCCTCCACGCTTGCCTTGCCAACAAAGCTTGGTTGAAGAATTTCATGTCTCTGAACCCAATGCCCCCACCCCTTTTGGGTTTGATCATTCGCTCCCAAGACATCCAATGAACTCTCCTATGTTCGTTTTCCTCCCCCCACCAAAATTCTCGGATTAATTTTTTATACTTATCACAGAAACCTTGGGACATCTTAAACACGCCCATGCAATAGGTGGGAAGAGCTTGCAGAACAGATTTTACTAGGACCTCTTTGGCCGCATGCGACATATATCTGTCAGACCAATCTGAGCACCTCTTGATAAACCGTTCCATTATGGGTTGGAACTGCGAGTCTTTCATGCGGCCCTCCGGGGTGGGGAGCCCCAAATACTTACTTTCAAAAGTGGTCGTGGAGATTTGCAGCTCTGACTTGACATCTTGTTGGGTTTCTTTTGGGCTGATCTCACTAAAGAGGACCGAGCACTTATTGTTGCTCAGGAGTTGACCCGATCCCCTTTGGAACTTTTCCAGAATCTCCATAATGGTTTTGGCCTCCTCCTTGCATGCTTTGAAGAAGAGGAGGCTATCGTCAGCAAACAGCAGATTTGAAATACCCGGGCTCCCTCTAGCAATTTTTAGGGGCGTGATCGTGCCCTTGCTAATTTCTTTCTCAATCAGACAAGAGAGTCCTTCCGCAACGAAGAGGAACAGGTATGGGCTCATTGGGTCACCCTGCCTGAAACCCCTCGACGGTGAGAAAGGCTCCAAGAGTTCTCCATTATACTTGACTGTATATCTCACAGATTTCACGCAGCACATTACCCAGTCGATCCACTTTTGGTCAAAACCTAATTTCCGAAGGATCTCCTCCATGAAATCCCAGTCCACTCTGTCATACGCTTTGGCGAGGTCCAGTTTGAAAGCGCAGTGTGTGTTCAACCTGTGCTTACTATGTTGGATTTTGTGGAAGCACTCGAAGGCTATCGTAGCATTATCCGTTATCAGCCGCCCGGGTATGAAGGCACTTTGCGTCTCTGAAATAAGTTCGTCCAGCAAGGGCCTCAACCGATTCACCATACACTTGGAAATCACCTTGTAAATAACGTTGCAAAGGCTAATTGGGCGAAAATCCTTTAGGTACTCTGGTTTGTTGTTCTTTGGGATAAGTACGATGACAGTGTTATTAATCCCTTCCGGCATAACACCCTCCTTGAAAAACTTCAGTACTGCATTCACCATGTCATGCTTCACTGTGCTCCAGTTCCTTTGGAAAAACCCTGCCGGAAATCCATCCGGGCCAGGGGCCTTTAATGGGCCAATTTGGAATAGGGCATCACTTACTTCTTTTTCAGTAAAATCCTTGATAAGGGACTCATTCATCTCATGGGTCACTCTTTCATTGATACGGTCCACTATCAACTTCGGATCAAGCCCTTCCTCCTTCGTATAAAGCTGTTTGAAAAAGTTGGTAGTCATTTCATGAAGCTTTCTTTTGTCCTCGACCCAAACTCCTTCATCATCTTTGAGTTTGCTTATAGTATTCTTTTTGCGTCTCCAAGAGGCCTTGCGCTGGAAATATTTTGTATTCTTATCCCCCTCTCGTAACCACAGAGCCCTCGAGCGCTGTCTCCACATCATTTCCTCCCGATGGAGAAGCTCATCCAGTTTGGTAGAAACAGCCTTAATCTCCTTATCTCTTGTTACAGAAGGCTGGCGCTTCCAAAGGTTTTCTAGTTGTTTCCTAAGGTCCGCAATCTGCTTGATAATTGACCCAAAGTTATTTTTTGCCCATACGCTAAGAGAGCGCTGCAGGTCTGATAATTTATCAGAGATGCCAGCCAGGTCCGCGACAGTCGACCTCTCCTTCCACGATTTTACAATTGCCTCGGATAGTGATCCCAACCTTTCCCACATATGCTCGTATTGAAAGATTTTATTTGGGGGTCTCCACTCCTTCCTTTGCCCAAACCTGAGAAGAAGAGGAAAATGATCCGATCTCGATGAGCAGATGTGTTTGACCGAGGCATCTGGAAAGATGGAACTCCAGCCCTGGTCTGCAACCCCTCGGACAATTCTAGCTCTCACATTGTTGTCACCACTTTGCTTGTTATCCTATGTCCACTTGGGGCCTCTGAAACCCAAATCTAATAGTTTACAGTCAGACAATACATCTCTGAAATTTGCCATGTTACTCTCACTCCTTTGGGCTTTTGAGATATGCTCATGTTGCCACGCCGTTTCGTTGAAGTCTCCTATCATCATCCAAGGTTCACTGGACAGGGGCCGAATCCTTCCGAGAAGATCCCACATATGGTGCCTTTCGCTTGCTTTCGGCTCCCCATATACGAACGTGCCACGCCACTGCCGGCTATGGGGATTGAGATGGATCAACACATCAATATAACGCGGGCCAACAGCGAGCTTTTTTATTTCAACTTGCTCATCATAGAAGAGAGCTATGCCAGCACCCTTTCCTTTACCGACATGGGAAATGCAGAATTTGAGGCCTAACCTCCTACGTAACTTATTGACGTACTCCTCGCTGCTTCTAGTTTCAGATATAAAAACCAATGACGGACGGTAGGTGCGCACTAAGCACACCAATTCCTGAACTGTCCGGGGTTGCCCAAGTCCCCGGCAGTTCCAACTCAGGATCGTCATGGCACCTGGTGGGTGCTATCCAGCGCACCCACCAGTTGACCGAGAGCCCCGGGCTCGGTAGCTTCCTGACCACCTTCCTTGCCATTGTCACCCATACATACTGGTTCCTGCTCCCTTTTCTTCTTCTTATTCTGTTCAGTTTCATAGTCCTTCCTTGCTGAGTCTGCCTCCACTGTCTCATGTCCCCAGGCGTCCCTCTTGCCAAGGATCGACTCGTGGACGGGCGAGGACCCGTCGCTTCCCTTGATGAACGCCTTCTTGTGTCCGTTCCCACTCCCCTTCCCTGCATAACTTCCTTTTGGTATGCTCAACTTGCTTTCCGAAGGCCCATCTTTTTTGTTCTTCACCTGAGTTGCTTCGACGGGCTGCTCCACTGCCTGATTTCCCTCCACTATCCTCTTTGCAGCATTGTCTTTGTTGGATCCTTCCTCAGACCCATGCAGTAGCTGGTGCTCCTTCATATTCTGGGACACGGCCACGCCCCCCTTGCCAGGCCCAAACAGCGGGATAGGGCCAAAGCCTGGAGGGGGAGGTGTGGGTTCGTCGATGCCCAAAATCACATCAGCAGTCGTTTCCTCTGTTGGCCCCTCATACATCACATCTGCAACCGGGTTCTTGCCATCAGACAGGGTTGGATTAGGGCCCAGTAGTAGTGCTGATTCCTGAGGCTCGCCTCCATTACCCGTCCACACTGGTGTGATCGCTGAAGGTTGGACTGGGGGGGATTTGTTGAAGTCGGCCCCAGTTCCGGACTGATACACAATCTCTTGGGCTTTGGCGTCGACCCCAGCCTTTCCTGAATCCAGTCGTAAGGCACTCACGGCCGCGATAGCCTGTTGAACCAGAGGGTCCGCCAGCACCTCTTCTGGTACTCTGCCATATCTTTCTTTCACTGGCCTCTGACGAATCCTGTCATGATCTCCTCTGGCTTCTGACTCGAATATAAGGAAGCGACGAGCGCTTCTCGCTTCCGGGACTACAACGCCACCCCTAGTACTACTCCTTCTGAGAGGGGATGAGCGCATTGCTGCCGAAAATCTCATCTCTTGGAGATCTTCAGGCAGCTTACAATCGCGCTGGCCGTGGCCTAGATGTCCACAGGAGCTACAGAACCTAGGCAGTCTCTCATATTTTACATTCATCTTATACAGCTTGCCATCGGCACTATCATGAGACTCTAACTTGCTGCGGATAGGTTCATCTACATCGTGGTTGATACGGACTCTCATATACTCTCCCCAAATCTTGCCCTCTCTGTCAGCATCCACCTCAATCACCTTACCGAGTTCAGCACCAAGCTTCCTGGCCACCGACTCGAAAAACATTATTGGGGGGGCATCATAGATACGCGCCCAGATAGGCATATGGGCCACCTCCACATCGCCTGGTCGCGCACTCCCGTCGACCGCCACCATGAGGAACGCGTCGCCCTTATGGGTCCAAGGGCCGTTGTTGAGGATGAACCGGAGGTCTCCTTCCTGCTCGAACTCGAGGAGGAAGCGGTTGTTCTTCAGGGGCGTGTAGTTGAGCCGCCCCCGAAGGCCCCACTTGCTCCTGAGCTCGTTGAACAAGCCCACGAAGCCGAAGATCTGCACCGAGAAGAACAGCCCTACGGCTATCCACCTCGAGCGCATGGCCGCTCTTTCCCTGGACAGGTTCAGCTGCACAATGTTTGGCTCCTGCATCTCCATGGAGACAGGAAACACATGGGCCACGACTTGATCATTTTCATCATACCTCGCTCCCTGAACTGCAGTCACCCCCTGGCCGACCGGGGTGCGGAAGCCATCTCCATGGCCGTTGGATGGGCCGCCCCTGAGGAGGGGCCGGTGTCCCAACACAGGTTTGCCGCTGGACGCCACCTCCTCGCTCGAACCCAGTTGCTCCTTGCCCTTGCGGTGATCTTACCCAGCCATTGCAGAATAGGGATGTGTTTGCTCAATAATGGGTTCAGGGGTGGAGGAGAACGACCCCTCCTGCTGCAGCTTTATACTCGACTGATCTGCCACCACAAGTTGATTGCACGGATCAATGATCGAGATATGCTTACTATCCTCTCTTGCAGAAATCATCCCGGTAAGGCCGCGATCGCCTTCCTTCCCCTTATCTGGCGGATCCGCTTTTTGAGAATATTCTCTAGGGCTTTCCTTTGGTATTGGATTTCCATCCAGTCTTCCAATTCCCAGATCCTTCCTCAGCATCACCATCCTGGATTTGATCCTGTCAACACCTGATTCGACGGGATTGCGATG
Organism: Triticum monococcum; assembly: GCA_034509565.1. NCBI lineage: Eukaryota > Viridiplantae > Streptophyta > Magnoliopsida > Poales > Poaceae > Triticum > Triticum monococcum. Next base: position 705,589,730 of record CM067842.1, on the reverse strand, counting down.
ATCACCAATGCTGTGTTGCCCGCCGGATCCTCTCGCTTTCTCTCTTTCCACTAGACTCTTAACACACGCCCTCGCCTTGATCCATGCATCTCTCAGTCCTAAGGGATCCTTCTGATCATGTAGCCAGCTCTCTCCCACCTCACTAATCTTCTCTCTCATAGGATCCGATCTACTCGCCGCGCGTGCTGGGACGCAGGGATCGGCGAGCGATCGCCTCGGGATCGCCCCGACAGGGGCTCCGGAAATCTCGGTAGCCATTTTATTAAAAGTTTACTCTGCCATAGTGTTCACTTTTTTCTTTTTTATGGGACTCTCGCCGGTGACTCTGACCAAGAGAAAAAATGACATGAGAATTTCTAAAAAAATTGCCAGAACTACTAATTCTCGGTCATCTGAGAATTTCTCAATTTCCCAAACAGCTTGAAACAAATGAAAGCTCGAAACGTTTTCGCGAGAGAGGCTCCACGCGGGCTACTAAACCCTACCCACCACTCGATCACCTCCCCCTCTCGCCGCTGCCAGGGTGTGCTGCCGGGCCAAGTCTGTGCGACACTAGCGGCAGCAAGGAGGCTGCTGATCGCGGAGGCCTGCTATGGAGGGTTCGATGGACTGCCGTGGGTCAGCAACGGAGATGTGTGGCCAAGTTGCGGTCTTCGGCAAGCAATGCTCGGTGGCGACATTGGTGTTGCAGCGCGGCGATCTTCAACGAAGACCTGTCCTAGCTAGGTCATCAAAGAAGAGAGCGTCGGTGCATGGTCCTAGACGGTGGTAATCTCGACATCAATCTCGGACCTCGCATGCAGCAACATGGGTGGTTTTTGTATTGCTTCTTTAGGGAGTCAATCGTGTTTGGTTTGGGCCAGCGAGGCGATGACTTTGCCCCAATGTAGAAATAATGTTCTCCTTGCCCTTTCCCAGTTACATTGTTCTGTTTACGCCGACAAAGGGCGTGTGGAGTAGTGTCTCCGGCGGGTCTTCTAGGATCCGGTCGGTTTAGGTTTCAAGTGGATCCATGTGAATTCGACCGGCTTTCGTGGTCTTTGGTATCAGCATTTTCTTCTCCAAGGCGGAGATTTGCTTCGTAGACCAGAAGGCGGAATCCCCTAATCTATATCGACAACTTCCCGATCATTGCTTCTACAAGTTTCAGGATTTTAAAAGTTTTGACCCACCATGGAGAAGGCCAGGCAATTGCATTGCATATGATATTTAAGTGAATATGATATACTCTAAGATGTAATGCACTGGGAGTGCCCTAATCTTGTAGGTCCTCGAACAATTGCAAAGCAAACTTGGAGAACAACAAAAGCTTTCTCAACATCCTTTCTCACGGGTTTTTGTAATTTTACAAAAAAATGGTCAATGTTCTCTTGTGTATTGGTAATTGTCTTCAGAAAGGGTGGGCCAATCAGGATGTATGCCATCGTGAAGGTAGTATCACATGCTGTATATGTGATCATCGGTATGTTTTGTACATGATTCATTTTGAAGATTAATTGGATATTTTGATGTTATTTAATGAATTGTTTTCATTTTTTATGACTACCCTACTATTAGTGCTAGAAAAGCATTTTTTGTGAATTGCACTTTAGGAACTTTCTAAAATAATCTAGAAAAATCAAGGCTGGTTTTTCAAGTAAATCATGAGGGCCTGCAAAAAGAGTAACCCTAAGAGGGGCGCCAGGTTCGGCGCACCCTACCACCTAGGGTGTGCGTGGTCGTGGCGAGGATACAACACCAAGATGCTGCGAGCCAAGATAGAGACGGACACGTCAGCTCCGAGTGCACCGAGTCACCCACTCGCGCCTAGGTGCCACCTAGACAATGTGTCCGCTTAGGAACCAACGCAACACACTTCATCAGCACATGACATGGTCCAGCTCAGCTCAACGGAATGAACCAACCTCTAGTCTGGCCTGAGCCATGTAACACTAGCTCGACCAGGTTTGTAAGGTGATCTAGGGCCCTTCCAGGAGGATCTAACACATTCTAGAGCCATCTGGTTATAGGGTTTCCACCTACCCCCTTCTTCCTCAGCCGCGACGGTGGCCAGGAGCTTGTAATCCAAGAAAACCTGTCTCTAGTGATCTTCCCGATCATCGTCGAGCACTCGAGCAATACAACCACCATAACATGAGTAGGGTGTTTCCTCTTCGGGGAGGGCCCATACCTTAGTAATTACATGTCTCGTGTGCTACTATCTTGATTCGCCACTCTCCCTCCGAACAAATCTGTCGTCACTCAACGGTGATGACGGCTAAGAACAACGATAGTTGGCACGCCAGGTAGCGGTTTTATTGTGTGGATCTGGTTGATCTGACCGAGATGGCTTCATCAACTTTCAAGTATGGCGTCTTTGCATCAGGTGGCATCCTCTTCTAAGGTTCTTTATATTTCGTCGCCAATATGAAAGGGGAATCTGGTCCTCGATGTCTCCTTCCCCAAGGGATAGGCTGGCCGCTTGGGGTGCAAGTATTTCATTGCTGACGACTACGCCTAGCTGCACCTCTGTGATGAACCACTCAGCAATGTGCCAGGCTCGACACCCATCCTGCCGTCAATGGCAAATCTCGAGAGATGAGGCCACTCAGTGACAGGCCACTCAACACCTCGCCCGAGAGCCAAGGATCACCAGCCACGTCGACGGTGCCACAAACCTATGAAGTGGCGCCCCTCAAAGATAAGTCTCAATCAAGGTATGCTTCCTTCACGACCCGTAGCACTGACACGGCACAAGCGAAGTCGCTTCCTTCATAGGTACTCCACTAGAGGCGCCCCCATGGAGATTCAAGTCGGGGACAACGATGACTCGGATGTTCCTCCAAGGGAAGCATGCATGAGGCCATCTAGTGGCTACATGATCCATGGCGGCTTGAGCAACCATGAAGACCGACACCACACCAAGCTCACGGCATGTGAGGCTTGTGCGGGGGAAACCAGGCGCGCGTCACTTCCTAAAGTAGTCAGAGTCCCAATCGCTTTCGGTCGACCGATCACCAAAGGCATGTTCCCCAATCAAACAAGTTGTCGTTATCCCTCGACCCCCTCGTCACTGGAGTTCGGTTCACCAAGGCGTTGATGGATAGGGGAAGCAAGCTCTGAAGGAAATATGCCCTAGAGGCAATAATAAACTTATTATTTATTTCCTTATATCATGATAAATGTTTATTATTCATGCTAGAATTGTATTAACCGGAAACATAATACATGTGTGAATACATAGACAAACAGAGTGTCACTAGTATGCCTCTACTTGACTAGCTCGTTAATCAAAGATGGTTATGTTTCCTAACCATGGACAAAAGAGTTGTTATTTGATTAACGAGGTCACATCATTAGTTGAATGATCTGATTGACATGACCCATTCCATTAGCTTAGCACCCGATCGTTTAGTATGTTGCTGTTGCTATTCTTCATGACTTATACATGTTCCTATGACTATGAGATTATGCAACTCCCGTTTACCGGAGGAACACTTTGGGTGCTACCAAACGTCACAACGTAACTGGGTGATTATAAAGGAGTACTACAGGTGTCTCCAAAGGTAGATGTTGGGTTGGCGTATTTCGAGAATAGGATTTGTCACTCCGATTGTCGGAGAGGTATCTCTGGGCCCTCTCGGTAATGCTCATCACATAAGCCTTGCAAGCACTGCAACTAATATGTTAGTTGTGAGATGATGTATTACGGAACGAGTAAAGAGACTTGCCGGTAACGAGATTGAACTAGGTATTGGATACCGACGATCGAATCTCGGGCAAGTAACATACCGATGACAAAGGGAACAACGTATGTTGTTATGCGGTCTGGCCAATAAAGATCTTCGTAGAATATGTAGGAGCCAATATGGGCATCCAGGTCCCGCTATTGGTTATTGACCGGAGACGTGTCTCGGTCATGTCTACATTGTTCTCGAACCGTAGGGTCCGCACGCTTAAGGTTTCGATGACAGTTATATTATGAGTTTATGAGTTTTGATGTACCGAAGGAGTTCGGAGTCCCGGATGAGATCGGGGACATGACGAGGAGTCTCGAAATGGTCGAGACGTAAAGATCGATATATTGGATGACTATATTCGGATTTCGGAAAGGTTCCGAGTGATTCGGGTATTTTTCGGAGTACCGGAGAGTTACGGGAATTCGCCGGGGAGTATATGGGCCTTATTGGGCCATACGGGAATAGAGGAAAGAGTCCAAAAGGAAGGAGGCCTGCGCCCCCCCTCTGGTCCGAATTGGACAAGGGGCGCAGCCCCCTTTTCCTTATTCCTCTCCCCCTCTTTCCCCTTCTCCTACTCCAACAAGGAAAGGAGGGAGTCCTACTCCCGGTGGGAGTCCGGGAGTAGGACTCCCCTTGGCGCGCCTCCTCCTAGGCCGGCCGCCCCCTCCCCCTTGCTCCTTTATATACGGAGGCAGGGGGCACCCCATAGACACACAAGTTGATCCTTGAGATCGTTCCTTAGCCGTGTGCGGTGCCCCCTGCCACCATATTCCACCTCGATCATATCGTTGTAGTGCTTAGGCGAAGCCCTGAGTCGGTAGTACATCAAGATCGTCACCACGCCGTCGTGCTGACGGAACTCCTCCCCGAAGCTTTGCTGGATCGGAGCCCGGGGATCGTCATCGAGCTGTACGTGTGCTAAGAACTCGGAGGTGCCGGAGTAACGGTGCTTGGATCGGTCGGATCGGGAAGAAGACGTACGACTACTTCCTCCACGTTATGTGATCGCTTCCGCAGTCGGTCTGCGTTGGTACGTAGACAACACTCTCCCCTCTCGTTGCTATGCATCACCATGATCTTGCGTGTGCGTAGAATTTTTTTTGAAATTACTACGTTCCCCAACAAGCTCAACATCATCTATGTCGACACCTTAGCAGGATGGAGATCCCTCGCCCTCATTTAGGCCCACCGGAACCATGTGGGATCATACTTGGAAAAACATGCCATGTCACTCGGACAGTTCGACCTACTGTTACTTCCAGCATCCTGGTCCTGTAAGACTGAGCCCCTGTGTTTCATGGTCATCAATTTGTCGGGTTCCTTCCATGCCTTCCTAGGATGCCCTTGCTATATGCCAAGTTCATGGCGATGGCCCACTATGATCTACCACCAGTTCAAGATGACAGACTCTAGCGAATTCATCCACGGTGAATGGAAACATATAGTACGCCTGTCAGTGGGATCAAGAAAGCATCCAACATGCCGATGCGTTGGTTGTGGTGGCGGAATTTCAAGACGTCGTCACCCCTTTCGGCACCCTCTACGCCCTTCGGCTTGAACAACACGGACGCCACTTACCAGAGATCAAAAGAAACATACATGTCTATGTCAACAACGTGGTAATCAAAATCCGAAAGAAGGAGGAGTAATCAAGATCCGAAAGAAGGAGGATATGTGGCAAATCCAGCAGAGACGTTCGCTAACCTCAAAAAATTCCGCATGAAGCTTAACCCTAAAAGGTACGTCTTAAGAGTTCCTATTAAAGAAGTATTCAGTTACATAGTCTCCTGTAAAGATTGAGACATTCACTAGCCTCAGAAAGTGCATCATGCTAGATTAACTTCGATGCTTTAAAAACACCTACTTTTGGGTCTATGACAGATGGACCAGCCACATGTTAAGCCCACCTGATCCTGTCATAGACTCAAAGACACCGAAGCAGCGTCCATTGGATGCACCATCGGAGAACGCAGGAAACTCCAAGTCCCAGGTGGAACCAGCTTCGCTGGATTGCTGGTAAACGGTGTCGGACGAGGAGCGGCCAAGCCTTCTCTTCCCAGAAGAGTCAAAGCCATCCTTCCTCTTCCCGCTGGGACCCACGAGCCCGACATAGCCCGCCCGTCCCGTGGGCGCGCCTTTGCGGGCAGCGAGTCGTGACTCCCCACTACAATCAGACAGCTCTCCCCATCACCATCCACCAAGCAAGACCGAAGCTTCCTCCACCCGCAGAACATCCCAACTGTATCCATGACAAGGTGGACCCACCCTCCAATTGCCCCACATCACGGCCGCACATCAGCGTTTGCAGCGCGTAACGGAATCATTTAGGCGTGCTACTCTCCTAATAATCCTCGACGTTAACTACGCTTTCCCCTCCCCTCTCCGAGTCCAAAACCAAGCAAAATCGAATCGGAACGGACCAAAATTTTCCCCAGGCACTGATCCGGCGGGTGGACGCTAATGCGGCGCCGTTAGAGGGGTCTGCTGCGCCCGTGGGCTTCGCCGTCACCGGCGGCGGGCATGGAGGTCCAGAACGGCGGCGGCGCGGCGGTGGTCCTCAACGTGTACGACCTGACGCCCATAAACGACTACCTGTACTGGTTCGGCCTCGGCATCTTCCACTCCGGGATCGAAGGTTTTGACTCCCCGCCCTCTCCCTTCCTACTCGCTGGAGCTTGATTTGGTTCTAACTAGTACCTACAGGGACGCTGTACTGTACGTATGTTGGTAGTTGCTTTGTTGAGCTTGTAAAGGGTTGTACTGGGATATTCGCTGCCGTAAGTCCTGTAGGTTAGTGCTTGGAAAGAGGCAGGATAACAGGGTAGTAGTGCAAGGGAAGAATTGACGGGTGATGGACTGATCGTGGCCTGAATTTCTGGTGACCAGTAATTAGTAAACAAGCAGCTTAAACCAGCTGTCAGGGCAAAGTAGTTTTCAGTTCTATGAGGAAGTTGTAGGATGCAGAAGAAAACTAAAAATTGAAGAATGGTCGTGAATTATAACGATGTATGGGTGTATCTATTGATTGACAGGGTTGGTGGCAAATCTCTCGGCAGAGTTTGTGTGTGATGTTGCAGTCATGTTCTTGTTTGAAGAACAGGTGGATATCGAGCATAGTTAAAAAAAATGCGCGCCTAGGCTCTAGGCAGTAGCGAAACACCTAGCACTTAATGTGCGCGGCATAATTGCGCTCAAGTGTGTGCTTCAGAAAAGCGCAAGGTGGTGGCAAAACACACAATTAACGCCTAGCGCTTCTTTTAGCTTTGACATTGAGCTGGCATCATAACTGAATGTTTGCAGCTAATGAAAATGGTAGAGTGCTAGTCATACATGATATGTTCATTGGTAGCGGTCTACATTTTATGGACTGAGGTTGCTAGTTATGTCAAAATATTTACTGCACGTTGGGCTATTGGCTGATGCTTTTATGTGTAGCAGCTTTTTTTGTTTTTTTTTTCAGACATGCATTTTGTGGATTCTCTGCTAGAGGTGTGAGCTTTAACTCATTGTTTTGTTGTAACTGAAATCTACAGTTCATGGTTTGGAATATGCTTTTGGAGCCCATGATCTCTCAACCAGTGGGGTTTTTGAGGTTGAACCAAAATGTTGCCCTGGCTATGTCTATAGAAGATCGGTATGGATGGGTACAACTGAGATGTCTAGGGCAGAGTTCCGCTCGTTCATTCAAACTCTTGCAGAAAAGTACAGTGGGAATACATATCATTTGATTTCAAAGAACTGCAACCATTTTACAGATGATGTCTGTAAGAACATAACCAAAAAACCAGCCCCTGGATGGGTAAATCGGCTAGCAAGAGTGGGTCAGTATTACAAGTTTATGTCTTCTCTTTCTGACTTGCTCGGAGCGATAGGTGACTGATTATATTTTGTGAAATTCTTAGGTTACTTTTTCAATCGCCTCCTACCAAAAAGCATTCAAGTCTCTACTGTTACTCACGGAGCAACCCATCCTGCATTCTCTGGTGAGTCTGCTTCTAGTGCCTGCATTTTGCTTATAATTTGGGAAGATAGCTGCCTATCATAATTTTGAGTAAGAGGTAATATCAGTGGCAGTCATATAACTTGCATCTGATGTTCAGTTTGGTGCTAAAAGTTGTAAAATATGTCATTACGGTCACATAACTTACCTATGCGTGCATATACAGTCACTTCTTTCGTATCCAGCCGTATCTTGTGCTCACGTGTCATATCGGCATGAATACGGCCCACATGTCAGTGGCTGTGAGTGGTGAGGCGTTGGGTGAGCCATGCATCATCTTTCTTTTGCAAAAAAACATCCTCAATTTTTATTTAATTACGCACATGTAGGCACATAGTATCTTTCAAGAAAGATGAATAAAAAATAGCGCCAGGGGACTAGAACGAACAGCCTGCAAACAAAGAGATAACTGCACTAGCCACTCAACCAAGAATAAATTAATATCAAACTCACAAACAAAATTTTCTTTAATACAATGTTCGCACAGCCCAATAAAGGAATGAACGAAAACTAAAAACATGTTCGTGTTACACCCCACAGGAATAAAATGATGTAAGAAAACAATTTATATTTTGTTGTTTGTGACATTTCAAAAATGTTCATACATTGTAAAAAAAGTATGTGATATTTAAAAAATTAAATATTTAAAAATATTTATGCAATTAAGAAAAGTAAGTTGCATTTTAAAAATGTTCACGCATTTCAAAAAATTATTCATGCGGGGAATAGAAATGTTCGTGTGTATGTTGTTATTAATCTTGTTCTATTTAAGAAAACTATGCGGTTAATATAAATGTATGCACATTATCACGGGGATAGTGGGATCATTCTGTTTGAGTGATGAATTTCTTTCAAATATAAATTATTCAAATTTTAAAATCTTTTGGACAAATCAGCTGAACTATATTTTCATTTATCTAGATTTTCAAATTTAAAATTATTTGAATTAAAAAAACTCACTAATTTGCCTGAAAGAAATTCACGTACATTTATTCTGCACTATATCTTCTTTTATCTAGATTTTTTAATTTGTAATTATTTGAATTCAGAAAAAATAGTTCATTTGTCCGAAAAATTTACGTACAAGCAATCTGACCTATATTTTCCTTTATCTAGATTTAAAAACTTAAAATTATTTGAATTCAAACACAATTTCCGTTGATTTGTCCAAAAAAATACGTGCATTCATTCTGCACTAGATTTTTTAAGTTAAAATTATTCGAAATTAAACAAAAATGTAATTGATTTGTCTAAAAATATTGTACATTCATTCTGCACTATATGTCTTTTATCTAGATATTTCAAATTTAATATTATTCGAATTAAAACAAAAGTTTAGTGATTTGTCCGAAATTTTTATCTAGAATATAAGTTATTTTCTTACATAGAAAAAAAGAAAGAAGAATACAGAAGATAAATTGTGTATATCTCTTTAATTGCACATGCGGCGAGCTAGCCAGGAGGTCATAGGTTTGAACCAGGGCTATCCCTTTTTTGCACAGCTTTTCCCATTTTGATTTGTGCGTACTAATCGCCAAAAATCAGGTTGGTCGAGTAGTTCAAAGCCCAGCATGTACCGGCGTCTTCAATTTCATTTGAGAATTGTCCGTGTAAATAAAATGCAAGGGTTCAGAAAAAGTTTGGTTTTAATTTTATTTGAGAATTTTCTGCATAAATTAATAAAATGCAAGGGTTAGAAAAAACACTAACAATGGCCCCCCACAACATTGACACGCCACGTGTGCGTGGGATACGGCCGGATACGATAGTAAGCACCGTATATGAATGAGAGGACAAGTTAGATGACCAGAAACACGTATTTTACATGTTTATGCACCAAACTGAACATTGCATGCAAGTTCTATGACTCCCGGTGTATTTACCTCTTTGAGTAAATTGCATGCAGTTGCTAGCTACAGCTTGCTGTGTATTTGTAGTTCACATTCTAAATGACCTGTAGCTTCAAAATGTTAACAGCCATTTGAGTGTTATACTGTTTGTTGTATGTTTTGAATGATGCGTGCCTCAGAAATCTCTTACTAAGAAATAATAAGAGGACATTCCGGTCATGTGCAATGCCATCTCCGCAGTAAATCTGTTTGGCTTTGTGTTGTACGTTGTCTTCCGCCCTCCCATTTTCCATAAAAAAAACACTCCTCTGTCCATTTGGTGAGGTTTATTCTTCATAGTGTGCTCATCATATTTACATATCCATCGTTAAAAGAGAATGAGCCGTGCTGTTTCTCTTGTTAGGGAAACTTAGATGAAGTAGAGGGAACAACATGAGAAATTCTTGATTTCTACTGATTTGGTACTACACTCTTTTACTCCACTTCACATTTTCACTGAATGCTGATACTTGTCCAGAATGGAAGAGAGGTTATAGACGGCGTGTCACTTGTTCTAATAGCTAGATTTTCCTTTCGAACTTCTGTATTGACTAATTACTCTCATTCTTCCTCTCTTACCAAAAAAGCTACCTACTAACATTTAGCTGTTTTTGATTATCTGCTAGATGATGATGTCGATTCATCAGGTTCATCCCTTAATGGGGACAGTGATATGGATGACCTGGACCAGCACCTGCTACCAGCCGCAGGCACTGACCTCCAATCTATAGTCGTGTCACCAAAGCTATCGAAAGACCTCGTTTGAATTATCCTACCATTTGGGGGCCCTGCTGCAGTTTAACGGTCGTACTTCGCCAGCTTGTTTGATATGCAAGTATAGTTGAATGTTGATTGTATTTATTCTTTTCCAACGAGTTTTGCTGTGTACGCATATAGGAATTGTCTGGTAAAGAAGTGATTTTGCAACTCTTTGTCCTTCGCTGAGTTGTTGCATAGTTATTCAGGCATCAGTATCCTGTGTTCTCGTATGCTGCCAGGCGCAGGCAAATGCTGTCATCCTTCGCTGCAATGGTCTGATGTTGTGATGAATATCTGAATTGGCAGCATGCCGTGGTCATATTAGCACAAGCTTGAAACCCTGGTCTAGCGCACTGCTTGTACGGACACAGAATATGCTGTGACAAATGAGTGGAGTACCATGTAATCTTGAATCAGTATATTGTAATATATTTTTGTTTTTTGGGGGTTGTCTGCCGTGCCTATTGCTGGCGTTGTAACTGCGCTTGCAGAACTCTCTTCTATACATAATACACTAGCTTTACTGTATTAGAGAAAATCTAGTGTATGTAGCAGATTGATTTTTCGTGTGCTACTCCAGAGGGATTGATGGCTATATATATTTTCTCACTGGGATCATTAGGTGCAATCAGCAATTGAGTGGAGAAATGTTCATACAGTTGCACACACTTATGCAGTGGATGTAAAGCCTGTTAGGAACTTCATGATCGATAATTTCGTTAAGTCTTTCTTACTACAAGAAGTGGACTTAATAATTGTTCCCTTCTGCGTCTCTGTATGACATAATACCAGAATCTCGTGTAATAGCATGAATTCACTCCATCTTCAGTTATAATGTTATGTGTAAAGAGGTATCTCAGAATGTCACCATGTTAATCTTATTTCATTTATCTGTTAATCCATTGTGCTCCTTGCAGCAATCTGCTGACGAATTCATATATTCATGAAAAGCTTGTGTAAAACACTTGTTCCATTCTACTATATGAAAGCCATCACCATTCGAGAACATATGGTAAACCAACTGATGAGCATTTAAAATTTACAGTAACTACAGAAAGTATGCTATAAAGCACTGAGATCCGTGATCCAGTGAACATGTCTTTTTCCTGTGAAATGCAGCGACTAATTTCTCCTGTACTAATATGTGCAGCCCCAGCTGCATTATCACCCTAGATCACTGCCAATGTGGCCACAAATGCTGTAAAATCCACAAGATAAAATAAGAAGGAGGGTTTTAAGTCCACAGTTCAAGATCAACTTCATTCACTAATTGGATTTGTATATCAGTGCATGCTTTACAATATCTGGGCATGCTTCACTTTTTTTGCTTGGAAACCGGCTATTTATTGAAGCATCAAGCTGATACAAATACATGAACCCGGCCTCTACAACAACACGATGGCGAAGCATTGAGGACACACACACACACACACACGTGCCTCCTTGTTTCATGGCAATGCACATTCCGTAACCAACAGGTTCTTTACCAATGACAAAGAGGTGAGGGTCCGAAACTCTGAAACAACACCTCTGGCCGTTGCCTGAACCGTCAAAGCTGGCTGGAGAAGGAACAAAGTGGAAGCAGTGCCAAAACTTCAAAATGACGCCTCCAAGAAGGTGATTGATGCCCATCCATCTTTTTAGTGCCCAGCAAATCCAGTAGACTTCACACAATGCTGCATCCATTTTTCAATGCCCTACATTTGAACAGTGAATAGGTTGGTGTAAATTGTTTTCTGCAACAATTGTCCATTATACCAGTGGATGTTCTTAACAGTTGTAGTGCGCTGAGAATCTTCATAATTTCCCTGTAATGTTTCTCCGTCTTGAATCTTTTGTATTATCTCACTTGGCATTTCAAAAAGCTCAAGGTTGTCAAGCTGTGTGAGGTTCTCGATGCCTTGGGGTATTTCAGTTAGGTCATCACAACGGCCTAAGATTAGCTCATTTAGATGTACAAGACTCCCCTTTTGAAACTCTACATGAGAAAGGTTAGGCAAGTCATGTAAACTCAGCTTCTTAAGAACTGGAAAACAGCCTTCTGGAAAGGTCAAGCTCTTGTCGCTGTATGCATTGTTCAGGGTAAGATGTAACAGCCTGGGAAGTGATGAGAGCAATCCAATTGAATCTCCCTTGAGCTCAGATGAACATAAACGCAACTGCACGAGGCTATCAAGGCGGCCAACCCATGAAGGCAACTTACCTCTTGCTAACATCCCTGTCAATGAAAGTCTCTGTAGCTTTATTGGTGGTTGAGAAAATGGCTCCAAGTCCAATGATACATTAGCATCTCGACTGACAATTCCCAAGCGCAGAAGGCCACTCATTTTGGAGATGGATGAGGGCAAATGAACAAGAATGCTCTCATGCACACCAAATAGCTCTAAGCTCTTCATATGTTTCAAGCTTCCTAAGGATTTGACCATGTTCTCATCAGCTTCAACGTATTTAAGGGTCTGCAGGCAGGTTAGATTTTGTAGTCCCTGTGGAAATACAATTGCTGAACCAGGCCCTGGATACCTAAAATCTGCAGATCCGCGTCTATACAATATCAGGTGGCGCAGGCTCTTGAGCTTCACGATGCTAGGCGGTAACCTCTGGACCATGGACCACTTGGTGTCTAAAGTTTGCAAGTGATGTAATTTCCCCAATTCCTGTGGAAGCTCTTCAATGAGAGTGGACCGGATGCCAAGATACCGCAGATTAAGAAGATTGGTCAGTGAGCTAGGTAGTTTGTCTATCTGAACGAACCATAAGTTTAAAACGGTTAATAACCTAAAACCTGACAAGACTGAAGAATCCATATCTGCCATAAATGCATTGAAGGAGCGAATCGATGTCAACTTTGGAACTGTTATATGATCAGTTTCGCATCGGTCAAGTATAAGATGACGGATTTTCTTGCTTGACTCCAATGCTGGCGAACACTTTGAGAATACAATGAACCCTTCCTTCATGGACCTTTGCAGAATCAAATCTCTGATCAAGTCATGAATGCAGAGCCGCTTCACTCTTCCAAACTCATTTTTTAACATGACCTGCAACAGGCTACGTTGCACTAGCTGGTTCAGGTAATCATCCGCGATCTCCTCCAATGTGCCCTGGCCCTTTTCCTCAATATAGCCTTCTGCAATCCACAACCTGATCAGAATTTTCCTTTTGATCAAGAAATCTTCAGGGTATATACTGCAATACAGCAAACATCTCTTCAGGTGATAAGGCAGATCGTCAATGCTCAGATTCAGTATGCTTGACACTTGCCCAATTCCACGAACACTGCTTTCATTCCAGTCAAGGCTGTCATGGACATTCTTCCAAGCAAATTCCGTTCTATCCTTCAATGCAAGGAGGTTACCAACTGATACAATTGCTAATGGTAGACCACAACATCTGCCCAGTATCTTCACAGCCCAATGCTCCAGATGATGCGGGCACTCCCGGTTGTCATCTTTCCTGAATGTGGTGTTACAAAACAAGGACCATGCTTCTTGCTCACATAGCGGTTCCAACATGATGATCCTGGTGGATGCTGCGAGAGAGGCAACATCTTGACTGCGTGTCGTGATGATTATCCGGCTCCCAGTTCCATCATCGACCAACGCATTGCGGATTTCATACCACGCATTGGCATCCCAAACATCATCCAGCAATAACAGGTACCTCTTGTTGGCGAGATGCCCACGCAAAGCTTCCACCAGCGACCGGTAGTCCATCTCGTCAATGTCTGGCATGCCGGCACGGGCGTCCCGGTGCAATTCTTTGGCAATTTTCCTTAGGAGGTCATCCGTCGTGAAGTTCTTGGAGACGGACACCCATGCAGCGCAGTCGAAGTAGCGGCTTGCGGCGACTTCCTTGTACACGCTGGTGACCAGAGTGGTCTTGCCAACGCCGCCCATCCCACACACGGCGACCAGCGACCTCCGAGAGTCAAGGTCCTCCGTGAGCCATTTCATCAGTAACCTTCTGTGCGCCGCAACGCCGACGATTTCCCCATGCTCCACGAAATGCGCTGCTTCCGCTAGCTTCTGGCCTACGACGGGCCCGGTGCCGCCGTCGGGAGCGGAGCTTGACGCCGAGGCCTCGGCCGGCCGGATGCCGTACCGCTCCTTGGCGTCCGACAGGTCGCGGAGCCTCGCCCGCGCCTTGCCTAGCCGTCTGGCCAGAGCGAGCCACGCGCCGAAGTTAGCGCAGGCGCGGACGAAGCCGCCGCCGGAGAGGAAGGCGTACTCGTCCGCGGCGTCCTCCAGCTCGAAGCCGACGTCCCGGATCTGGTCCACCCAGGCGGAGACGAGCGCGTCCGCGCCGCGGCAGGAGTCGGCGAACCGGAGGAACGCGCGGAGGAGCTCCAGGTCCCGCGCCGCGGCGGCGATGCCCGAGCGGACGGCCACGAGAGAGGAGATGTCGGCGGCCGCACCGCGCGACAGTGTTGCGGCGACCTTCGCCGAGAGCGATATCGCAATCATCTCCGCCATGATCGCCGTAGGCGAGGTGCGTGGTGTGGCAAGTCAGCGATTCTCTTTGACTGGCGGCAGCGATTTGATTCTCTCTCTATCCCGTCTGGGAATAGTTTCTTTTAGTTGTTTTTTTTTTGTTTGAATTGATCGTCTGGGAACAGCTAACCATGAAAAACAAGAATAAAAATGTTTTCCACTCGCCCCGGCTGAAACCCTAGCTGTTATAAGAAGAGGCCAATATTCCAGCGCCGTCCTGCGTTGGCTCCCCTCCGCCGGCGACCTCAGCCATCAGTGATGAAGGAGTCGCCGGATCTACGCGCGTGTATCGTTTTTACTCCCTTGTAGTCTAGATTTTTAGGTTTGTTCATCGTCTTGACTTCGGCGGCGACGATGACGGTGTTGAATAAAGATTCTTCGGATCCTTTTCTGACGAGGCCATCGGTCCTATGGCTGGGGATGGATTTGGAAATCAGTCTGTTCAATTAAGGATGGCTTGGCGGCGGCATCCTCGTTGTGGACATGTGTCCTCGGGTTCCACAGTTGCGACGACGTTTGCTCCGGTGTCGGTGCGGAGTTTGGGGGTAGGTCAGGAGCTGATGCAGATTGTGGTCTGCATTGACGACATCTGAAAGACAAAACGTGTGCTGGGTTCGTGGTTCATGGATGGCAGGTATGGTCTCCTCCTTCTGCGTCTTAGTCGTGGTGGGGTGCCAGATCAGGAGTTCGATGATGTGTCTAGGGTGTTGCCCCGATCTGATTCGTTCAACGGCAAATGCTTTACTTTTGGTGAGCCATCTTGGAGGTCCGCAAAACTATATATCAGCGATGGAGCCGTGTCGAGCTCGGGTGATGAGGTGATATGTCGTTCTTTTCTTTGATGGCTGCTATGGTGGTGCCGAAGGCAGGTAATGTGCGTTGGTGTCAACCTTAAAAATGTTCTTCTATCTTTTCAGTTTTGTCATGTTAGTCCTTACGTGACTTGTACTTTGATCTTTATGATATGAATGAGACATGTATTACCATGCAAAAAACCAAAACAAAAATGATGAGAAAAAACAGAAACAGATCAAAAAAGAAAAAGGAAAAATCGAGAAAAGGAAAAGAAAGAAAAAATAAAACAAAAACAAAAACCCGGTTTAGGGAAGGTTCGGGTGAAACCCCGAATGGGCTGGCCCACAGAAACAGCAGCAGGCGAAGGGGTGCGCGCTATGTCGCTTGACAACGACCTACGTGCTATATAGGAAGCGTCGCTTCCTTGCTACATGCGCTGCGTACATCCCTCCCTCCCCGACCTGCTCGGCGCCGCCTCTCCTCTCCTCCCACCGCGCAAGGTTTTATTAGGGTTTAGCAGCGGCGGCGACCGCGGCGCCACCACCATACCCAGGCGATGGCTTCGATAGCATTGTGGCTGCAGGCCATCAAGTCGGCCCTTGGCTCCGCACCGGAGTCGACTCGCCGGCCCATCACCCGGGTGTCCGTGCTCTTCGACGCCAAGGAGGCCGCCAACATCGACCTCCGCGCCATCCTCCCCATCACCCTTTCTGGTGAGTGGTGACACCCCTCACCCCACGGCCAGCTCTAACGATTTAAGCATACTTTTCCTTTGATGTCATGTTTCCTTAGCTCCCTGTTCACTTGAACAACACTACTTTGGTATATTTGTTTGCTAGTTCAAGCGCGTATTGCCAACCATTTTTGATTTGGTCGCTGGGCTCCTTGGTTAATCCAAATAATTGCACTCATGCTTACCCTGATTTTTTTTCTGCGTTTGTCAACTAGTACATCAAAGCTACTCCCGAAATTTTTAAGAATTATTCTAACTTCCCACTTTTTGTTGGCACATATCCTTCTACGCTACCCAACTAGGCTTTCGTCTGCCTTCCTTGCTGCCCCAGAAAAACTGTCGGATGAGCTTGCTCAAGTGTTCACATAGGCCTTTTAACAATTTGAAACATGACACGGAATACATCGGGATTGCCTGGGCGATAGGTTTGATCAGATCAATTTATCAATCCATCATTCCAATTTGCCCCATAATCTATTCTTGAGTCACTTAAACACACCTGCTTTTTAAGCCCAAATATCAGATGGCATTTCAAGGTACTTCTCATTTTGAACATTCAACATCCCTTTTACCTCATTTTTGACATTAGGTGGTGTTGGGGAACGTAATAATTTCAAAAAAATTCCTACGCACACGCAAGATCATGGTGATGCATAGCAACGAGAGGGGAGAGTGTTGTCTACGTACCCTCGTAGACCGAAGCGGAAGCGTTGACGCAACGTAGACGAAGTAGTCGTACGTCTTCCCGATCCGACCGATCCAAGCACCGTTACTCCGGCACCTCCGAGTTCTTAGCACACGTACAGCTCGATGGCGCTCCCCGGGCTCCGATCCAGCAAAACTTCGGGGATGAGTTCCGTCAGCACAATGGCGTGGTGACGATGATGATGTTCTATCGACGTAGGGCTTCGCCTAAGCACTACAACGATATGATTGAGGTGGAATATGGTGGCAGGGGGCACCGCACACGGCTAAGGAACGATCACGTGGATCAACTTGTGTGTTCTATGGTGCCCCCTACCTCCGTATATAAAGGAGCCAAGGGGGAGGGAGCGGCCGGCCATGGAGGGCGCGCCAAGGGAGTCCTACTCCCTCTGGGAGTAGGATTCCCCCCCCCCCCAATCCTAGTTGGAATAGGATTCCTTGAGGGGGGAAAGAGAGAGAGGGGGCCGGCCACCTCTCCTAGTCCTAATAGGACTAGGGGAGGGGGGAGGCGCACGGCCCACCTTGGGCTGCCCCTTTTTCCTTTCCACTAAAGCCCACTAAGGCCCATATAGCTCCCGGGGGGGTCCGGTAACCTCCCGGTACTCCGGTAAAATCCTGATTTCACCCGGAACACTTCCGATATCCAAACATAGGCTTCCAATATATCAATCTTTATGTCTCGACCATTTTGAGACTCCTCGTCATGTCCGTGATCACATCCGGGACTCCGAACTAACTTCGGTACATCAAAATGCATAAACTCGTAATAACTGTCATCGTAACGTTAAGCGTGCGGGCCCTACGGTTCGAGAATAATGCAGACATGACTGAGACACATCTTCGGTCAATAACCAATAGCGGGACCTGGATGCCCATATTGGCTCCCACATATTCTACGAAGATCTTTATCGGTCAGACCGCATAACAACATACGTTGTTCCCTTTGTCATCGGTATGTTACTTGCCCGAGATTCGATCATCGGTATCCAATACCTAGTTCAATCTCGTCACCGGCAAGTCTCTTTACTCGTTCCGTAATACATCATCTCGCAACTAACTCATTAGCTGCAATGCTCGCAAGGCTTATGTGATGTGCATTACCGAGAGGGCCCATAGATACCTCTCCGACAATCGGAGTGACAAATCCTAATCTCGAAATACGCCAACCCAACATCTACCTTTGGAGACACCTGTAGAGCTCATTTATAATCACCTAGTTACGTTGTGACGTTTGGTAGCACACAAAGTGTTCCTACAGTAAACGGGAGTTGCATAATCTCATAGTCATAGGAACATGTATAAGTCATGAAGAAAGCAATAGCAACATACTAAACGATCGGGTGCTAAGCTAATGGAATGGGTCATGTCAATCAGATCATTCATCTAATGATGTGATCTCGTTAATCAAATAACAACTCTTTGTCCATGGTTAGGAAACATAACCGTCTTTGATTAACAAGCTAGTCAAGTAGAGGCATACTAGTGACACTCTGTTTGTCTATGTATTCACACACGTATTATGTTTCCGGTTAATACAATTCTAGCATGAATAATAAACATTTATCATGAAATAAGGAAATAAATAATAACTTTATTATTGCCTCTAGGGCATATTTCTTTCAGGTGGGCACTCTTTACTGAAATAAGCAGACGACTTACTATTATTAATTCTGTGTGCGGAAGCTTGACAATATGATTCGAGTAGGTTTGAAACCTCTGTTGCTCCGAGTGGTTAACCGGTGGCGCCGAGGAAGCCACTTGTAATCAACTCAGCTGAGACGACTGATCTCTGGTTGTAGGCCTGGAAGGCCCTTTGTTGCTAACAAAAAAAGGCAGGGTGGGATTGGATCTCCCTGCAGTCTACCCCTAGTAAGCAAACTCTTCAAGCTGTTTACCATTCAAATAAACAGAGTAAGAAACAGAATTAACCAGACTCATGACAAGTGCCATCCATTCTCTAAAAAACACAACTTCCTCGTGATGGCATCAAGATATGGCCATTCCATTCTGACATACACTTTCGTCATATCCAGCTTGGAGCCGGATCCGTGACGTACAACCACCTGACGTTGGGCCATTGACGCGTGGGTCCGGTTCCATATGTTAGTGTGTGCTCCGTACGTCAGAGGAGCCGCGTCCATCCAGTTTCAGAGCATAGTGACGGTGTTTTAAAGCTTTGTTCCTCTTCATAAAGTGTAAGCATTCATAAGCCACAATTATATTACCAAAAATAAGGCGGTCGGGGACAAATGCAGATTGCTCTATAGAAATAATCTCTGGCAGGATCTTCTTCAAACGGTTGGCTACTACCTTGGAGGAAATCTTATACAGAATATCACATAAGTTAGAGGTGAAATTGTGTCACAGAGGATGTTTTTTTTTTTGAGTTGATTGTATGGGAACAGCTAACCGGGCCTCGCGGACGGCACTGAGATGGGCTTCCTCCGTGACCCGGCCCACGAGGCCATGACCTTCTCGCTTAGCGCACCACCACAAAACCGACCGCTTCGTTGCTGCGTCTTGCGTACATCCCTCCCTCCCCGACCTGCTCGGCGCCGCCTCTCCTCTCCACTCCCCTCCCTCTCCGCAGGGTTTTATTAGGGTTTAGCGGCGGCGGCGACGACCGCGACGCCACCCCCATACCGCAGGTGATGGCTTCGATCGCGTCGCAGCTGCAGGCCATCAAGTCGGCCCTCGGCACCGCGCCGGAGTCGACTCGCCGGCCCATCACCCGGCCGTCCGTGCTCTTCGACGCCAAGGAGGCTGCCGACATCGACCTCCGCGCCATCCTCCCCATCGCCCTCTCCGGTACCCATCCCTCGCCCGACGAACACCTCTATCGATCTAAGCAATCTGTTCCTTTGATATCATGTTTCCTTAGCTCCCTGTTCACTTGAACAGCACTACTTGGCATATGTGTTCGCTAGTTCAAGCGCTTATTGCCAACCATTTTCGATTTGGTCGTTAGGCTCCTTGGTTATTCCAAATAATTGCCCCATGGTCACCCTAGCCCCTAGGAATTTATCCGTGATTCGTCAGCTGACGGAGTACACTGCACTGCACTGTGTACATCAGAGCTACTCCTGAAAATTTTCAGAATTCTTCTAACTTCTCACATCAAGCTATGATAGTTTTGCATGTGGAGGACTTGCGCGCACGTTTATGTTCCCTTGCAGTAATTGACTCGAATTGTGATATGTAGGTTTGGAGCATCTTACTGGTGTGGACGAGAGGTTTGCGAGGTACAGTAGCACGCTATTCAGCCAGACTAGCCTTGAGGTCAACCGTGAGCAGCAAACTCAAAAGGAAAATGACAAGCTGAACAAGTCCATCTCCTCCTACCTTCGCCTTCTAGCTGGCTATCTGCAGCTTCCAGCTGCCCTCAAGACGCTCGAATACCTTATCCGCCGATACCTGTATGTACCAACCTTTAGCTACAATTCATCCCTCCCTGCGAGCTCTAGCCCGTTCTTTTGTACCTGACGGAAATGTTCATGCAGGGTGCATGTCTACAACGTGGATGAGTTGCTGCTGTGTGCATTGCCGTACCATGATACACATGCGTTTGTTCGGATTGTGCAGTTGGTCAACTTAGGGTGAGTGTCAGAGGTCCTGGTTTATGCTTGGTTTGTTCCGTTTATCTTTTCAATTCACTAAGTGCTTGCTTGATGTTGTGCGTTCAGGAATAGTAAGTGGACATTTCTTGATGGTGTGAAATCCTCGGGTGCACCCCCGCCCAGGAGTGTTCTAGTACAGCAGTGCATCCGTGATACTTCTTTGCTGGAGACCCTTTCCAACTATGTAAGTTGGGCTGCCTTATTTTTTGTTGTAGGATTATCCCTTGCTTTTGAAGGTTTGTGCTTGATGTTTTTATCCATTACCAGGCGGCACCAAAAAAGGGTTTCCTTCATTCAAGGACAGTGGTGTGCTTTTGCACTGCAGTAATTGTGGAGTGCTTGGGAGCTATCCCCAAGCTTGATTCAAATATAGTGCAGAGGGTGGTGGGATATGTGTTCGACTCCCTTAATCCTGATATTGGGGCAGACCGAGATTATAAGGTTGGCTTGAAGGATCTGTAACTTACGTTATCCATTTATGCAAAATTGACATCTCAATGCTCGTTTAGCTATTCATTATGATTACAATGCTAAATAGAAATGAAGTCTGCATACTAATCTTTTATATTTTCTGAAATCCACCTTATGCTCTTTAAGCTATATCATTGTGATGGGTTCTTTTATAACCAGGCTGGCGCTCTGATGATTGTTGGAGTACTGGCAACACGAGCAACACTGGCTCCAAAACTTGTTCAAGACTTAATTATCTTTGTTGCAAGGGCTGCACAGCATGATGCATTGGAGTCGGTTGATTTACCGTGGCTTCGTGTTACAGTAATGGCTATTATAAGTCTAGTTCAGGTTTGGTCATAACAACTTTCTTGTCACAAGTACTCCATAAAATGTGCTTCTGTATATTAAGTATTAAACTCGATGCATCAATGATATAAAGGTTTTCTGTTAATGTTGCAGTCACAGTCTGTCCATGAATTCCGTAAGAAGCCTTTGATGATTCTAAAAGACATCAGGTAAGGCTTACTTGTGGCTTCGTTTTACCAAATGGCCTATATATTTGGTTTCTTCTTAGCATTAGGCATTGGTTATTTGATGGCAATTTGTTTACAGGGATTTTTCTGGTGTCCTTTCTGTATTATCAAGTGAGTTCAACATTGAGAATTTTGTTAGGCTTTATGTTGAATCACTGGTTGACTACAGGTAATTTGCTCATGTGATAAGTGTGATTATTTTTGTATATTACTTTCATTCAATGACTCTGGAAGCATGTGAACAGTACTAGTGATGAATCCTGCCATGTGCACCTTATGGAAACCATGGAGACTCTACCTATCAAGAACTTTGTTGAAAGGATTGTGCGGAAGGTTCTTGGAAACTGTATCAAGGCATCACGGGTCACCGAAAATCCAGATATAAACCGCACAGGTAGTTATTGTATTTCTGGCAATTCTGTTTTAAACTGATCAATTATGTGTGTGTGTGTGTGTGTATTTTACTCAGTAGTTCTTCATTATGAAAGATCATCTTCCCCTACCAATGTTCTATCTTTATAATCCTCAGGTATATGGGCAAAGAAGATCTTCGCTGCAATTGAAAAAAAATATTCATGTGAGCTACGTGATGCTATCCGTAAATTTCTCGAGGTATAAATTTGTTGCTTATCTAGTTTCATATATTTCCTAGTTGTTGTTTGTTCTGCTCTATTCCATTATGAATGTTCTTCATTTCAATTTTGGAAGTCATTGATCTAGAATGTCTTTCTGCCAGGAATCTGAAATTAACTCAGTAGAAGGGGATTCTACTTCCAAGTTGCTCAGCTTAGTGTTTGATGAAAGCAAGAGCATGCCGGCTGAAATTTCTGATTCTAGCATCTGGTTCAGTCTGGATCACCCAAAGGTCTGATATGGATTTATTTTATGCAAATTTGTAGAACTGCTAACCCTTTGTTTATGTCATATTTGATGAATTGAATGCCACATAATTTACATACCATCTTTTGGGAATTAGTTTGTTCCCTTCTCTACACTAAAATTTTGTTCATCATGCAGGCTGTGGTCCGTCAATCTGCTCTCTCAAAAATTGCCAAGTCCGACATTTTAAAGAAAAATACTGCAAATCCACAGGTAATGTTTGCATTCTTTTGTGCAAATGTATCTGGTGCAGTACATGATACTCGTTCTATTTGAAGTTATTACCTCCCTCAAGTGTTGATCTGCTGGCTTGTGTTATTTATGTTTTCCTGCAGAAGTTTATAAATATGCAAGATGCAATAATACGCAGTTTGTATGATGATGATCTAAGTGTTGTTCAAGCTGCCTTATCCATAGAAGGACTAGCTGCTATCGCTAGTCCTCGTGGCCTTCTAAAAGCATACGATGATTTGCTCGTGAAATGCACCGACATCATTCACAAAGGTGGGCAATGTTCATTTGTTGGCCTCTTGATGAGTTTGTTTTATTATCTGGTGCAGAAATTTGTTATGTAGCTTAGCTGCTAGAACTTTCATTTACGCATGAGGTTGTTAGTATGGTTTAAAAATTAGGTTTAGAAAAATACAGTAAACATTGTTTGTTCAGTCCAGCTTACAAAATCAAGGAATATTAGGGCATGTACAATGGTTGATATGATAGTCTTATCTTAGGCCTTGCATGTAATTTAGATATGACAATAAAAGCATGCCTACAATGGATTATATCTTGTCTTATCTTCAATAACTAGTTATTCCTAAAAACTTGGTGAGACATCTTGTGCTAAGAGATCATCTCTTAAATAAGAGAAGGCAAGCCTTTTCTTATGATTTCTCTCTCCTCCACGTCAACATTTATCCTATGTGGCAGCTCTAAGATAGCACCATTGTACATGCCCTTAAGGAACTGGGTTTACTGTTTCCCTCCTCTTGTTGCTAATGCTCGATACTATATCCATAGGAGTTACTAGTCAGTAAGTGACAATACTATTTGTTCTATGGTACTCTAGGTGGTTCAAAAGCATCAAAGGCTTGTGATGTTGCTGTTTCATGTTTGGAGAAGATGGTTACGGAATATCAGGTGCATCACGTGGAACATGCCAAGGACATCGCTACAGTAGTATTTGGTCTTCTTATTGTTCACCCAAAGGTTAGCATTTTAATCTTCTATTGTTTGCTCACACCATTTATTTTCATGCTCATATTCCTCATTTTGAATGTTTAAATGGATGCAGACCTTGAAGGTAAACTTGAAGGCCTTGGAGCTAGCTAAGAAAATACAATGGGATTTCTATGCAAGTAGTCCTCTTGTTTATGAGCTCACTGCTCCTGAAGTGAAGGTGAGATTTCTTACCTGTCCTGATATGTCATCATAGATTCTTACTCTTTATATATCCATCTCCACATCTTCAGCTCTTTGCAGTCATATGGCTAGATATGTAAAACATGTATGAAATACCAAACATATTTTTCTGTAGATATTGCTATTGGGACTTGCTTCATTCTTTCTATTTTTCATGTAACTATATATCTTATTATGTCATTGCAGAACGTGCCTTTGAAGTCTATAGCCTCCATTAACATGAAGAACATACAAGCTTTTGCTGAAACTTTTCTATCAAACCCAAATAAACATGTGGAGTGGTTGGCTGACTGTGGAAACCGAAGTAGCTTTTCTAGAACTACATTCTTACTCATAGTATTGCAATCTCTGCTTATTCCTACTGAAGGTATATCCATCTTCGCAGCTTTGCTCTTATCATTTCTGGCAGGACTTGTCATAGTTGTTTTGCTAAGAATGTCAGTATTTATCGAGTATTATTGCGGTATTCAAATAAACTGCCCTATATACTCGTGTTGTTCTTGCTTGTCAAGCTAGTTATTAGCATTCTTTCGAAGTGATAGTTGGATGCAGTTTGACTTCTTTCTGAAATTAAATTTTATGTCTGAATCTTCTGTCACACACACGTAAGCACACAAATTACTTATTTTCTTCCCGCCCTCTTCAGTTTTGGATAAGCAGGTGAATCTGTGCCAAGTTTGTTTGCCAGCTCTGAAGAATGAATGGTCTCACATACAGCCAAAAGGCGATTGTATTGGTGATGAGGTGTTGCTGCTTTACTCTACTATTGTTTATTCCATTTGTGGATGATTTACCCAATATTTACATGCCATACCTTTTGTTTTACATCATGCAGATCAGCATTGACAACCTTGAGAAGTGCATTACGGAACTAGTGAAGCATATTTTCAATAATGGCACAGATGCATTGAATGCTAGAATTCTTGTCTGCATATTTTGGGGTCTGCTAAGGGTCCAGTCTTCCTATGTTAAGCAGAATTCTATGGTATGTTACTGCTTACCAAAAATGAATAAATCTGTATCTGTCTTCCTTGTTGTGACTTCTGAGAGTATCTCATATTGTGTCCTCACTTTGTGGTGTATGCAGATTGGTGCTGGTGAAAATACTGCACTTGATGATTTGTTTATGTTTTTCATCACATCACCTGACAGCAATATCTTTCAGAAGCACCTACAGTATCTGGTGGCTAACTGCACAGGAGCACCTGTTCAATTTATCTCAAAGTACCTTATGGATGAAGGTTGCTACACTAATTTCTATTTTTAGGTTATCCTGTTACTGTACAAGAGCTAAACATATGATATAAAGTTTAGACAACATTTTCTTCTGATATTTTCTGTTGCCTAATATTTGCTTTTATTAAACTTGTATTTTAGTGCCTAGTTTCTTTGACATTTCATAATTAGCTCACTTCAATTGGTTTATTCATGTTCCTGTTTTTCTTTAATGGTTAGTTGGTTACTTACTAGTTAGATTGTTGTTTGATTGCACACTCATTTCTCTTCTTACTAGTTTGATTGTTGTTTGATTGCACACTCATTTCTCTTTCTGTGCACTGTTTATGATATTTTTTAAATGTTGGTGTAGGTTTGTCTGCTGGAGTTCAAGCAGAGAGTCTTCTTGTGCTTGCGTCAATTTGTTCAACGTGTGCTTTATCTGAAAGTAGTAGTATGGATGAGAGCTTGTGTATGCAGCTTCTACTTTTGTTCCCTTCTCTTATTGTCCCTCTTTCCCACGAAAATAAGGTACACAGTGCTCTGTTACGTTTTTTCTATCGCAGCACAATCTGTGAGCTAGTTCCTTTTTGTGCTGACTAGAGTTCTCTTGGTTATTGTATTGAGCAAGTTCGTTACTCATATTGTAGGATGTAAGGTCCTCTGCTATGAAATTTATCGAGGGCCTGTCTTTGGTGTGGCAGCGCTTGGGCACTTCGGTGTCCAAAAATGGTATGCTAGCCGTATATTTTCTTCATTCTTAATTCCCACTTGAGGAAATTTGATGCTGATCTTTTTGGTCACTAATTACAATCTACAGGAAACAACGGCAAATTCCCCATGTCATCTCCAGCCTTTGGTGTTTTCCTCGAGTCATTGGCCAACCAAAAGGCCATGATATCCTCAGATGCGAGATTTTTACCTGCTTATATTTCATCAATGCTTAGCCCAAGTCAAGATCTGATGGTTCCTGAAAATCTTCATGAAAGGTATTTTGATCTCTCGTGGAACATCTCACATGTTATTAAATGTACATTGTCTCATCACATGAAATTCCTATTATCTCTAAAAAATATGTATTGGTCATATGTTCTTCTGTAATCAACTTTGGCATGGGTATATATTCTTAAAACCAACCTCGAGATAGTATCCTCGCTTGAATTACCAGGGGGATTGTTTGAACGGTGAAGTGAACAGGTCATAAGCATGTGATTTGACAAATCAGATGTGTGTACTGTAAGTGTGGTAACAAGAGAGAAAGTGGAGCAACCGGAAACAGTACCATTCTGTGGATGTGCGAGGATTTTCTGAAGATTTGAATTTATTTTTTATTAACAGCATCCCATAGGTTTATTGTCAAGAATTAATTGCATTTAATGGAAGCACACGCGTGTCTATTTTAATAGGAATGTGTAAGCTCACGTGTCTCTTTTTTCAGAATTGATCAACCGACCAAAGATGCTATCCTTAATTTCATCTTGCACTCTTCTTTGAAGCTCTCTCCTTATGGAAAGGTTAGTTTCTTCTGCAGTGTTGGTAAATCGATCCAGCTTTATATGGCATACATGTCAACAGAGTATCAAACCCCATACACCATAATATTCACTCACATCATCCTTGTCACTCAATACCACACAAAAACTGAAAACTAGTAAATATGAACAATCCTCTCTGTTCGGTTTGGATGTCCGGTTGACATTATAAAATTATTATTGCAGCTGATGGTTCTGTCAGCCTTGAAAGGAGTAGGAAGCATCTTATTTAAGGCAGAAGAGGTTAAGTCTTTGTTCTTGTATCTTCTGGACCGTCGTAGTCAGCATCAAAGTGGGCATGATTCTAAGCAGATCCTGACTACTCATGAAACACAAATATTGTGCTTGCTCTTGGAGGTAATAAATACATCCATCCAGCAGGACTGCCTTGGTTTATATTTGTTGTGAGTGTGTTAATTACTATCATTCTGTAGGTTTTGTTCGAAGTGGCAGATCAAACAAATTTTGGTTTTGACACGTTTGACGCTCTATCGAAAGCTTTAAAGGTGAACAAACTTTCAATCAAGTGAAAATTACAAATATATCTGCTGAGATTAACTTTGACATTATGCAACTTCAGGTTGATGGTTTGTCTCACGAAGATCCTGTTGCCGTGATGCCATGTCTAACTGCCCTGCAAAATCTTCAACCAGTATTCTTTGAAAATTTAAAGAACGATACTAAGGTTTGTGTTTGCCATATAATTTTGTATGCCATTGTTCACTTGGTGGAACTTGAGTTATTCGCACATTTAAGTTGAAATATAGGGACAACATTGAATGGGCTAGTTTCCATTCGCATAATAAACAGAACCCAAATTAGAGTCCATGAGGACTTGGGCCTAGTTGGTGGTATTATACAGTTACCCAACCCATGTGAGCATGTACTGGAATTTTGGGAATTTCATTTAATGAGCACACCAACATAGGCATCATGTACATGGTAGTTCTGCAAAAAAAGATGGTATTTTAGCAGTAATTCATGGTCTTCCAATCTGTGTAATCATTGATGTGAACCAGATTGGTTTCTTGTGCTCCTACATTAACTTAAAATAGAAGTTCTCCACAATAATCATGGTGTGCTGATGCAACAGTCAATAATCATGTCTCCTGAATGAGACAGCAGATGGTTTGCCAAGTGTTGGATTCAAGCTCTCTACATTGAACTATGTTATTTTCTTGTGTAAACAAGTACACTAGGGGTCTGTTTGGAAGGGGGGTATTTCTTGGTAAATTTTTTGTATTTAGTTTAAATTTGACATAATTCAGGAACTTTGCCAAGAACTATCATTCTTCCACACAGTGCCTGAACAAGTTCTTTCTGTCTGCGACCATGTACTAGAGCATTCTTATTTAAGTCACATGATCTTTCTTGGCATTTGTTTTGTTCACAAATTGTATATACCATCATCTTTCACATGCTTGTATTGTTCTGGCATGTGATTGATCTCAATTCCTTTCTGTCCATATCTTTCTCTCTGATCTATTATTGTCATTCCTTCATGTGGTATTAAGATAAACTAAACTTGAATGTATTCTCACTTTTGCAGGATAAAGTATTTGGGCTACTTATTTCTCTGTTTCGAGCTGAGAATTTGGAAATTCGAAATGCAACACGAGATGCTCTACTGCGAATTAATGTTTGTATCCATATCCTGCACTCTATTTATTTCATTCATATTTACTTATTTTGGCCAAGCAAAATTAGTGTGTCAGAGGTCCAAACACGCCCATTAATGTACGAAAAAGATCTGTCTAATGCTCTGAAATTCGGTGTAAAACGTATTTTAAATCTGGTTGCTTGAACACAGCAGTTGTCACTCTTTCACCACCAAACTGCCTTTACAAATGTTGTACTTCTGTTTCCTTTTCTTTCACCACCAAACTATGTACACCTGAATGGATTCTTTTCAGAGTTGCTAATAATTGTTAACAGTTCTCTCAAGTGTTTGCATGTATATTCGTGTAAGGTTTTGTACGTTTTTTGTATCGCTTTTAATCATTTTTAGCTGATTTCTAATTCAACTCATGACAGGTTCATGCCTCCACTTTTGTGAAATTTATTGAATTGGTTGTAGCGCAAGGTGATAAGAGAGGAAATCCCAAGAGAATAAAGAGATCAGAGAATCTTAACCGTGATAACCATTTTGAAGAGTATTTTGGAGAACAGCCTGTGTCTTCTATTCTCGTTTCTCTTCTGGATATTCTTTTTCTTATGAAGAATGTGAATCAAAGGTCTGGTACTATAACACTTAATTTAAAAAAATCTATGTTCTATAGTTCTCTTCTTAATTTAAAAAAATCCTATTTTTTGTAGTTCTGATATGCAGTTCTAATATGCTGTCATTTTTCATGCAGGCTATGTTTACTCCAACCACTTTGCCAGATTCTATCAAAGCTTCTTTCCGATCAATGGATTTCAGGGATAGTTTGTCAATATAACAAAGGCTCTTCTGAAACTCTTGATGTACCCAGTTTTGTAAAAGAAACCCAGCAGTTGGTACTGCTGACACTTAAAGATATCATCGATACACTACAATCGGGCCACCAAGTAATCTAGTAGACTGATTTATAGCCTCTTACTCTTGCTATGTTGTAAAAACTTGAATTTCATGAAAATTGGTGTTTCTGCAGGATAATCTGCTCAACAATGGAAATGTAAACCTCCTCATCAATTTCATAAGGTCCACGGAGGATGTAGGAACTCGTAATCATGGATTGTCGTTGATTGCATCCTTAGCAAAGGCATTCCCGCAGCTGGTTTCAGAAAATATTGATGATCTGTTTGTTGCTATTGGGGATGCAGTGAAACAGGTTTGTTCAATTTTCCGGGGGCAATCTGATCCTAGTGCAGTTTGCTATCCATGGACCTTCTTGAAGCATTTCTTTAGTTTGTACTCCCTCCGTCAAAAGTTGTACTAATGTTGAGACACTTATTTTTGGGACGGAGGGGGTACACCTTAATTTTTGCTAACCAATTCGTACTAGTAAGCCTCTCCGCTTCAAGGAATTTTCCCCATGGGGGTTATTTGGTTTGTAGGATTGTATCGTGTAGGAAAATTTCCATTAACTCAAACCTCAAAGAAACATTGTTTTTGTTATGGTGCAACCAAACAAACTTTCTGCAAATTTAACTCTGTAAGATTCAAGTGGGCATCACATTGCAATCATATGTTTGGAATCTTGTGAATCAAAAGAGGCCCTAAATGTTAGCGTAGGTTTTTTTATTTTTTTGAAACAGGTTCTTTATACGGAATTAACTCTTTCACGGCCGCGCGTGCCAACGATCGAATCAATCCACAGATTAGTACTCCACAGTGTAGCATCCTCACAAGTAGTAGCATTAATTGCGTAGGATTACTTTCTTTTGCATGGGGAGCAGGCCTACGTGAAGTACTGCTTGAAAGCAAGCACTCCGTGCATGCAGCGATTGATATGGTAAGAACCCAACCCAATCAACATTTAATTGCCCCCCCTGATTTTCAGGGGGGTGGGGGCCGCTCTAATTTGATCCTGCAACTAATCCTAAGGCAATTAAGAAGGTGCTGTACACTTTCCCTTTTTGGAGAACACATCCTGTCGGAAAACGAGCGTGCCAACGCGCGCGCGCGAGATAGCTATGCCCTCTTTATACTTGTTTATTTTTTTGAAAAGCTTCTGAAAGTTAATGTTGTTTTATATTCTTTGCCTTGTCCCTCACTTAGTTTGTCCTGTACACACTTAACCCTTTTTCTGCATTTCAATTTTGAAGGAGGATAGCCACTCGCAACATGTTATGGAGGATTTATTATCTGTACTAGTGCCATGTTGGCTATCAAAGACCACAAGTATAGAAAAGCTTCTTCAGGTTCTCTATTTTTCTTTGACGTTCTCTGTTGGCTTATACATTTTCCTGTGAATATAACAATATTTAATGGATTATGCATATTTATGTTTCTGCAGATATTCATTAAATCTTTGACTGATGTTGCCGAACATAGGCGTCTGACCCTCATGATGTACCTTTTGAGGACCCTAGGAGAAAATAGTTTGAGTACCGTGATCATGTATCTATTGTATACGTTGATTGAGCGGAGTTCACACTCTCTTTCGAAACACCAGAAGAGTCATTGTGTCCTATCCTTGAGTGCCATGTCACAGGAGTGGGAATATGGTCTGGCAGTCAATATGACGGGACAATATTCCTATAAATTATGGTTTCCTTGTCTGTGTAAGCTACTGCAAGAAATCAAGGTGCATCAGAAACAAGTTTTACTTCCTATGCTACATTTGGCATTGCAGTTTATTCTACTTAAGCTGCAAGATACAGAGTTGAGATTTGAGCTTGAAGCTGAGGAAGCTGCTAATTCTATCCAGGTATTTCATTTGGTCGAAATTGTGGCTCTGTTGCTTTTCTGTTGTTATTGTTCTTATTTTAGCTCTGGCTGCTCCAGTTAGAACTCTTGTTGTTTTATGCATTTATATCAGATAGTGTTTTGCCTTAAAAAATATCATATTCATGGTTGTTGTAGAATTCTCTTGGAACACTCATGGAGGAAGTTGTCTTGTGCACCGTGTCTGTCAAAGACAAAAAAGGGGACATTTCTGGTGATATTCTAAAGGAAGTCAGAAACAATGCAAATACTGTTCTGAAAATAATTACGGGATGGATGCATGCTTCAACATATTTCAAAGGAATTACTCAATTGTTAGAACATCCAGAAGGTCTTGTGAAAAGAAAGGTATCTTTGTTGTTCTGTTCATTGATTATGTTCTTTAAAGCCAACTTTGCCCCACTTGACTGCCCCTGTGTACTTTGTGAACAGACACTTGGAATATTGTGTGAAACTGCAAGGGCGAATAACATGGTCCAGAACAAGCAAAGGACAGCAAGAAAACTGAAGCGCAGCTCTCTGTCTACTGCCCTCCAAGTGGACAAGAGCTCTTGCCCTTATTTCAGCGAGCTGTGCTACAAGATTCTAGAGTTGATTGATAGAGAGTCGGACACATCTGTGAAAATTGCTGCTATTTCTTCACTCGAAACACTAGCGAAAGAATATCCCTCTGAAAATCCTGCATATAGCAAGTGCCTTGCGACAATCATTAGTCACATCAGCTCTGGTGATTCTGTCACTTCTTCCGGGTTAATAAATACCGCAGGGTCTCTGATTAACGTGCTAGGATCAAAAGCATTACCTCAGCTTCCACTTATCATGAAAAATATGCTGCAAAGAGCACATCTGGTGTCATGTTGCCCTAGTGGAAAATATGCGCATGGTTCTCCGAGAACTGATGTCAGCCTTTCAAACCAATCTGTAAGTATGTTGCTATCCGTACTTACAACTATTCAGGTGATTGTGCAAAAGCTTGGGGAATTTGTTAGTCCATATTTGGAAGAAATACTGGATCTCGTGATATTGCATCCTGAATGTGCTACTCAAATTGATGGAAAGTTGGATGTAAAAGCAGCAGATGTTCGGGGGCTACTAACCGAGACAGTTCCAGTATGTTCCTTCTAAACATATCATGTATTGTTTTCTCAGTGATATGATGGACAATTAATGTGCTTTATATTCCGAGTCTAATGGAAATATTTGTATTGTAGGTTCGGCTTATTCTTCCACCTTTACTGAATTTGTATTCCAGTGCTACCAAATGTGGAGATGCAAGCCTGTCATTGTCATTCCAAATGCTTGCAAATGTAGTTGGTACAATGGATCGGCTGGCTGTAGGAACTTACCATACAAAAATATATGAACACTGTTTGGAAGCTCTTGATCTCCGTCGTCAGAATCTGGACTCCTTGAAGAATATAAATTTAGTTGAGCAAAGTATTATCCACACCATTATCACTCTCACGATGAAGCTTACCGAGTCCACTTTTAGGCCTCTTTTCCTTCGTACTCTTGAATGGGCAGAGTCTGAAGTTGATCAGTCCACATCAAAGAGAAGTATGGACCGTGCAATTGTTTTCTACAAGTTGGTCAACAAGCTCGCTGAACAACACAGGTATTCCTATCCCATTGTGTATTGTCAAATCACTGAACGACATAAATGAGTTTGAAACCTTGTGTCTTTTGCTGGAAAAATTCAAACCCTTGTCAATGATTTGCCTGATATTATTTTGTCCAATTTGCCCATATGAATTTGCTTCTTATCTTGTTTATATCGTTTGTCTATGAAGGTCCTTGTTTACACCTTACTTCAAGTACCTACTTGAGGGATCGGTACAATATCTATCAGAAGATGGTGTCTTGATCAGTTCCAAGCGAAAGAAGAAGGCTAAACTTGGAGACAATATAGTCAAACATAAGGACAGTTTGTCAGGACAAAAGCTGTGGAACTTGAGAGCACTGATACTGAAATCATTGCACAAGTGCTTTCTTTACGACAATGATCAGAAGATCCTAGATTCCTCCAATTTCCAGGTTAGTTTCTTTGTATTATTTTTATATGGGTCTACTGTCTCACATGTTCGTACAAGATCAATTTCATATCTTGCATGCTTTTGCGAGCCAACAAAAATTTATAATGTGCTAGGAAAATTCTTTATGTCTTGTTTGGATGTCATAATCAGGTGGTAGAAAGGGCATCCTTTAAGTTGCTTGTAGCATAACCAGGAAATGTTTCTTATATTCTTTGCCCGTTTACCTTCTCTGCTCCTGATGATCTTTTCATTTTGATTGTAACATTTTTTTTTATCTTGGCTATCTGCAGACTCTTTTGAAGCCCATTGTTTCTCAGTTTGTGGCGGAAGCGCCTGAATCTCTTGAATCAGTTCCAGACGCTCCATCAGTTGAGGAAGTGGATGAAATTCTTGTTTCGTGCTTGGGACAAATGGCAGTGACTGCGCGATCAGATGTTCTGTGGAAGCCTCTTAACCATGAGGTAGGAACCAAAGCAATACACGAGTTCTTGTTGAATTATAGTAGCACTAACTGAACTAATTGATAACTATTTGGTGATTTCTTATAATAAACTCGAGTCTTGTTCTAGTAATATTTGAACCAGAGATCAGACCAAAGACTTGCTCGTGCTAAATGGCTTAATTTTGTCATTGTTAAACTGCAGGTGCTGATGCAGACAAGGAGTGACAATGTCCGCCCTAAGATGCTGGGCCTGAAGGTGGTGAGGTACATGGTCCAACAGCTGAAGGAGGAGTACGTGGCTCTGGTCCCGGAGACCATCCCGTTCCTGGGCGAACTGCTCGAGGACGTGGAGCTTCCTGTGAAAACGCTGTCCCAGGAGATACTCAAGGAGATGGAGACCCTCAGCGGCGAGAGCCTCCGGGAGTACCTGTGATCTCTCCCCATTGTCCTCGCGTCAGTGAAGTCAGCTCCCGGTAGTATGTAGGAGTAGTAGTCACATCGATCTTGGTTGTTGTAATGTAAACTACACAGGATGAATGGCTTCGAGTACAAATATTTTGTTGTTTACGTGTGTGAACTAGAGAACTAAATAGTTCTTCTGTCCGTGCCTTGTTACTGTATGCTAATTTTAAACACCGAGGTGTGAACATCGGGCGCCTACTGTTGGCCGGTTACACTGTATATGCTCAACTAGGGTACTGTATGCATTGTCAAAATTGGTTGGCTGTACTGCGGAGTGACTTTAGGGACTGTGCAACATGCACGGTGGTAAAGCACGTGCCAGGGACATGAGCACATGGAGGCCTCTCGAGTTGTGTAGATTTCTTCATGTGCTCCCGGTAAATCCAGTTGCTATTATTCTGTGGCGGAGTCAAGATCGCGGAGTTGTTTATCCAGCCAGCTATACGGATCACGCGGAATCAGCTTCTGACACTGTCATCGTAAGGTGGCATTTTCCCATCAGATGGTGATGCTAAGATGACCAGTGCACATGGTTGGCCGCCTGATCTCTTCTGTGGCATGTCTCTTTCACATACTGAACACTGAACCCAGATTTGGCTCTTAGCCAGGGATTTCTGTAGCCGGTGTCAAAACAAATCAAAACTTACCAACTCTAGGTTTTTTACTATTAGTGCCCACTCTCTTCTGGGCCGAAATTGCCTTATTGCGTTTTCAGGCCCAAGGAGTCATGCTGTTCTTGTGACCACGGTGCCGGTGTAAATGGTTAAAAGCAAGACGTTTTAGCACTGACGGGACATGGGAAGGTAGATTCAACAAACATTG
Organism: Triticum monococcum; assembly: GCA_034509565.1. Classification (NCBI taxonomy): domain Eukaryota; kingdom Viridiplantae; phylum Streptophyta; class Magnoliopsida; order Poales; family Poaceae; genus Triticum; species Triticum monococcum. Next base: position 705,554,861 of record CM067842.1, on the reverse strand, counting down.
CAGGCAGCCGTCCAGTCCTACAGACACTAGAGCAGAGGTTGGCATGCATGTTTGGGTCCGCCCAAAAGGCCAACGTTTGAGGCCGGCAATCCAACAGTAAAGAGATGTCGACAAGAAGGTGTCGCCGCTCAGTGCTGCCAAAAGGGGCGACACCCCCCGTTGATCGGTGCCCATTTGGAACAAACGAGTCGCATATCAAACAACAGCCAGGAAAGTGACCTTGTGAATGACCAGTGCGTGCAAACAACCACCTCCGCAGGTTCAAAAGATGAAAGGATCCATGCATAGCGATCTAAACCTAAACATTCTTATATTAGTTTACAGAGGGAGTATAATTCAGGTGAGGTCTGCAGAATGCAGTCAGAAGAACCTTACGCCTCATTTGTCGAAAGCTTAAGCTTTAAAAGTGCACGGAAGCTATACACACCGGTAACCCCCTATCACTCCCCAGTTCCCTGGCAGCACAAACCCTCTATGAAATAACAAACGGGTAATACACTTATAAATACTAACACTACCCTGCTGCTGGTATATAGTTTAACACCTTCTAATTAGTACGCGAGTGGCCCGACATCCGGCGTGTTTCGGTCACCTCGATATCTCCTCCAGCCTCTTCAGGATGCGTCTGGAATCCGGTCTCAAGGACGGCGAAGGGTTGCAGCACGCCGTCGCGAGCTCGAAGAAGGCGTTGAGCTTCGCCTCATTCCCCGAGTTCTTGCTCTGCTGGATCAGGTCGGACCCGAACGCGTCCGCGATCTTCCTCTCGAGGACCAGATCCTTGAACGAGGCTGGCAAGTGGATGTCACGCGCATTCGGGCTGTCATTCGCCGCCTCCTTCTGAGCGAGCATTTCCAGCAGGATCACCCCCAGGCTGTAGACGTCGCTCTCCCTCGTCACCTCCCTCATCTTGATCAGCTCAGGGGCCTTGTAGCCTTGCACCGCGGCGGTCTCGAGCATGTCTTGGGCAGCAGCCGGGTTCAGCAGGAGGTAGAGCCCGAAGTCCGACACCCTGGGCTGGAAATCGGCGTCGAGCATGATGTTGCTTGTCTTGAGGTTGCCATGGATGATCGGCTTCTGCGATCTTGTGTGAAGGTGGTCCAGCCCCTTGACGATGCCAATGGATAACTTGCAGATTATCTCCCATCGTTGTGAATCATTGATCCCCTCTGCAGGTAAAATTTAAAAGGCAAATGTCAGGTAGTGCAGAGGATGCATAGAGTGTTTTGTTTAGATGCTGTATCATGATCTGAGATCTGACAGTAACTAGCAAAGTTACTGACGTGCTGACACCAGTAGTGGGAAAATCTCATGGTAAGACCGGACTGGCAGTCCAACGTGAAGGCCGACACATTTTCAACTCAACCGTGCAGTACATTATAAATGCAATAGTCATGAAATTTGAAACTGTTCAAACCAGAACCTTGTGGTAGGGAACCAGCTACAACAAGAAACGCGGCAGGAAAGAGGGCCATTTCGACATGTCCTTTTCAAACCCTCACAAGGATCAAATATAGATAACTCAAAAGTTATTGACAGCAAAAAAAATTCTTTCTGGAAAAGACAATTATCATCTTTGTAAGTCTTTCTCAAAGTGACCAATTGATGAACCAACACATAAAACATGTCCAATAAGAGCATATAATTCAACAACTCCACTGAAAATGAGAGCTGAAAGATGCAGGGAGCACAAACAGCTCAGAAAAATCAACCTCACAAATGCCATAAAGATAGTCTTGCAAACACTTCATATAAGAAAGCATTTCTCTCATTTTTTTAGGGAAGAAAGCATTTCACTTTTTTTTCAGGGAAGAAAGCATTTCCATTTATAATAATAAAATAGATCGTTAAATATGTCTGGAAATAAATGTTTCCCCAGAAACACTGGTTTGATATAACTGAACAACACAGATCAACACGGAAAATCAAATGAGGTTGCTACAGGTGACCCAATATTCATATGTCCTTCAGAAACATGAAGATCATGCTAAAGCAAAGTGTCCAAGCCAACAACTCCAACCAGTAAAAGTTCACAAACACCTTTATCAACAATTGAGCTGTCCCGTTGTCTAGTAAACTTCATGACAAAAGTACAAAGTGTAGCAGTGAAGACACATGGCTAAAAGTAACAAAAATCACTCTGCAAGGCTGTTGCTCAATCCTTGCAGCATTATTGGCAGTAGGCATTCGTGCTAAATCTGAATCAGATGTGCGGAATAATCGATCAAATCAAACAGAGATGATTTTCAGTTATTTTCCTGGGAAACCAGAGACGGAGCAGAGCTAATTACGATGCTGGCACATGAGTCAGCAAATTTACTACAGTTTCAGCTAATTATGACGGAGTATTTCGCATGATTAGACTTACTCAAGGCAAACTTGGGTTGAAAGCAAAGCGGTGGAAGCAATTGCACGCTCTGGAGCAACGCGAGTAAAGGGCGAACCTTGCAAGAAGCGGCGGAGCGAGCCGGCGGCGTAGAAGGGGTGCACGAGCAGCTTCTCCCCGCGCGGGCCGACGTAGAGCGCGCGGATCGGCACGAGATTCGGGTGCTGCACGGCGCCGAGCAGCCGCGCCGCCGCCGCGGCCTCCTCGGCGGCCGCGGAGCAGACGGGCCGGAGGAACCGGAGCAGCGCCACGGCCTCGCCGGCGCTGAGCCCGGCGCGGTACAGCGTGCTGTGCGCCGACTTGGCGACCACCTCGCCGGGCGCCTCGAGGATGGCGGCCACGGTGAGCCCCTCGCCGCCGGGGAACGTGAGCAGCTCCTCCCCGACGCCGGAGCCGTAGGCGCTGGACCCGCCCGCCTGGAGGCGGTCGGCCCTGGCGCCGTGCGAGGGCAGCACCGCGCGGCCGCGGCGGCGGCGGCGGCGGTAGCAGCGGACGGAGTAGCAGAGGAAGAGCGCGACTATGACCCCCAGGACCGCGAAGAGGACGGCATTGACGAGCCTCCTCGGCATTGCTCCGCTCCGGCGGCGCGCTCGGCTCCGGGGAGCAATGGGGGAGGAATTCCCGGGGGATTATGCGGCGGATTGGTAGGGTTTGGTGCCCTCGGGAGGAAAGGTTTGTGCTTGGGCAGCTCCTCCTCCCTTTCCCTGCCCCTTTTCGCGATTCTTTCCCTTGCGGTGGAGATCTCTCTCCGCCTCTGGCCTGCTGGGGGAGCTGGCTGTGCCCTTTTGTTGTGTGTGACAGTGTCAGCTAAGCTAATGGCGGTATTCTTTGGGGTGTATATTGGGGTGGAAGCTAGCTTGGGATGCTTCTCGTGTTGGGGGAGAGCGATGGATCCCTTCTTTTGCTTGCTTGGACTTTGGGTTTTATGTGGATGTGGATGATAAGTGCGTTCATGATGGCAATGGACGTAGTACGTACCCATGAATAGTGTGGGCAATAGGACCCAAATCTGTGAGGCTCCCAACTTCATAATTGCGTGCGTCATCGAGTACACTTGATTACCTCATGTCATGTGGCACTATAGGCCCTGTGTCTGGGCCAGAGTAGGACCATGTGATGGCTGGCCAGGCCAGGTTTAAAATATTCTAGAAATGATGAGTGATGGCATGTAAAAAAAGCTTTTTGTTTATCCTAGAAAGAAAAGTTGTATTTACTCCCCCTGTTTTAACTTTTTACAAGATGTTTTTAAGTCCCAGAGAGCGTCGAAAAATGTCTTATATTAAGTTAAGAAGGGAGTAGATCACAAATTTAGATGTTAAACATTTGCATTGAGCCGTTGAGGTTTCACTGTGCAAACAGTTTCCCATGATTATACCCTTGGCAATGGTGAATCCACCCTGTAGATGTGTGGTCACTTGAGCTCGGCACCTTTTAGGCCAACTCCATCTTGCGATCTCTTTTTATCCGGATGCGTCCGTTTGGGGTAGAACGAGCGAATAGCGCGGCCCAACGCACGGCCCCAAACGGATAAATGTTCGGATTCCGTCCGTTTTCGACCCATCCTCGGCCCAAATTTGCGCCGAGTTTGGGGTCAAACGGACATCACGTGGATGGCTCGCCGCACACCCTTGTCCTCATGTGGCCCACCTGTCGGAGACACTAGCAGTCACTTCGCTTCTAACGCCTCCACCCCCTCTCCCCGCCCCACCCCGTCGCCGGCGCCGCCGCTATTCTCCGGCCGCCTCCTCACCGCGCAGCCCCCGGCCGTCCATATCAAACCACGTCCCGACATGGCCGTCATCATGCCCGTGCTTTCGCCGTAGTTTTGGCCGTCGATCGGAGGAGGTTTGGCTGTCGCCGTTGTTGCCGGCGGCAGAGGGGATACGACCGCCGGCGACGTACCACGGCGGCCGCGGCAGCTTCCGACGAGAGCTCCAGAGCGGCCAGCAGCCGGCCGGCAACCATCCCTGCTGCGTCGAGGTGATCATCGTGGCCTCTTTGCCACCACGACCGCAAGGTGTTCGACACTTTGCCCACAAAGGTATGGACAGCGAAGATGAGTTTTTCTTCCACCACTTCATTTGTTCGTCGGACGATTCGTCGTCGGATGATGAAGATCTTGTGGTGGCTGCACTGGTCGTTCACGACCACATTCAACGGCAGCTTCCTCGGTACAGGGGATCAGTCTCTGGCCGTGCTCCCAACCTGAACCGCAACAGGGAGAGAGGCCACGCCCTGCTCTATGTCGATTACTTTTCCAACACCCCGCTCCTCAAGCCGGATAAATCCATCGCCGTTTTCGAATGGCAAGGCATGTGTTCAATCGTATCTGAGAGGGGGTGGTTGCTCATGACCCATACTTCGAGTGCAAGACGGATGCCCTTGGCAAGCTTGGATTCTCCTCTTACCAGAAATGCACCGCGGCCATTCGCATGCTTGCATGTGAAATTCCAGGCGATCTGGTGGATGAGTATGTGCGTATGAGTGAGACAACATGTCTGATGTCAATGTACAAGTTCTGCCAGGCTATGATCGAGGTGTTTGGCCCTGAGTACTTGAGGCAGCCAACTGCTGCTGATACAGAGAGATTGTTGGCGACCAACGCAGCTAGAGGCTTTTCAGGCATGCTTGGCATCATAGATTGTATGCACTGGAAGTGGAAGATCTGTCCATTTGCTTGGCAGGGCCAGTACAAGGGGCATGTCAATGCGTGCACTGTCATATTAGAAGCGGTGGCTTCGCAAGATCTTTGGATATGACATTTTTTTTTCGGCATGGCGGGTTCTCACAATGATATCAACGTGCTGCAGCGTTCTCCAGTCTTCGCAAGGCTTGTAGAAGGCCACTCCCCACCTGTCAACTTTGAGATCAACGGCCACCAGTACAACAAGGGATACTATCTAGCTGATGGTATATATCCTCGGTGGTCAACTTTTGTGAAGGCAATCTCGAAACCCCAAGGTGAGAAGAGAAAGAGATTTGCCCAAATTCAAGAGAGTGCTAGAAAGGATGTGGAACATGCTTTTGGTGTGCTTCAATCCCGGTGGGGTATCGTTCGAAACCCTGCACTGTCATGGGGTGAAACGAAGCTTTGGGAGGTGATGACTGCTTGTGTGATCATGCACAACATGATCGTCGAGAACGAGCGTGATGAGAGTATCTTTGACCAAGGATTTGATTATCAAGGTGAAAATGTTGAGTCCCTGCACCAAGAACCGGCCACATTTGGACAATTTGTCCAATTCCACCGTGAGCTGCGTGATTGGCACACTCATTTGGATCTTCAAAATGACTTGGTTGAGCACGTGTGGGATCACATTGGCAACCAATAGATGTGTTGGTTCATTTTATGCTCAGTCAAGACAATTTCAATTTGGTTGTAAAACTATTTTTATTTTCAGACAAATATTTGGACGTGCAAACTAGTTTTGATATGAAAATATGGGCATTTTTGGCCCTGGCGGACAGATGGGGCAAATGGATGCGGCCGCGCACTGGGCGCACGGCCACCGCATCCCAGGACAGGCCCGGACATGACCCCATCGCCCTACCCAAAGGGACAAAATCCAGCCAAACCGGACGTCCGTTTAGGGTCGCGTGGTGGAGTTGGCCTTAGCAGTCCCTTCATATGCATGCTAGTATTTTTATAAAAGAAAAAAGTTTAAAACTATGTAAAATATGTGATGAGCGTATCTTTAACACCACGGGTCATCATCCTGCCACCACCAAGAAAAAGGTTGCATGACCAGTAAAACACCATGCAACCTAACATTTAGATCTCGAACATTTGTGTTGATGTTCTATTGAGCGAATCTTTTGCCATGGTTGTACTCTAGGCACGACGAGTGGTGGGAGGAGTGATCTGGGGAGTACAAGGAAGAAGGGGAGGAGGCGGTTGACCGGTGATGGCAATGTTGAGGGCGATGTTCACCCCTTAGAGGCTAAAACTAATGCTAAATGGGCAACATGATGCATATACACAATAGATGGACACTTGGTCGGTCATTGGCACCAGGGAAAAGTCTGGTCGCAATAGAGGAACGGGGCTCCACTCGTGGTTGTCGTCTGTTCTCACATAAGGTTTTGTGCAATATTTGGTTATTTAAGTGAATAGCTATAATGGTGCAAGAATTGTTCTGAAGTATGGCGGATATGCAAGCTGCATGTGTTAGCTAGCTACAATAACCTTCACTCATGTTTTTATAGGTTAATCTCCCTGCAAACCTCACTTGTTGTCACATATCCCCAGACCTTCGATTTTGGAAGAATCAACACTATCTTGTGGTGGAGCCAGGGCTCACGGTCCTAAAACCCAGCTTTCATCATGGATTGATGCAGCCAGTGCAACGATGACTATAGATTCAACCGCCGATTAGGAAGAAGTGATTGGAAACATGCATGACGGGATGACAAGGGGAAGAGGAATCGTAGATCTGGCAGGCAGAGGAACAAGAAGGAATGTGAAGTGGAATATTTACGGCCCGGGGACGTAGTGGATGCGGCAAGTTGGTTCATGCCGGTGTGAAATGATAGCGGGCAGATCCACGCCGCAGTATGGGTGACCCCGTCTAAGGTGGGATTACATCTCACCCGTCTGCTAGCGCCAATCTGGCCTAGCATGTAGTACTATCTGGGGTGACTTTGGCAAGATCCATCACCGGGGCAGTGATTGGGAAACCTCTTCATGTCGAGGTGAAAACTCTTATTTTGGCCTTTATTTGCCGAGTTCAACGGCGATGAGATTGCGCCACTATCTTGTTGAAGATGTTTGTCTCCTTACTGATGTGCTGGCCTTTAGTGATTGGTCGCGGCATCCAAGATAAAAATTCTTGTCCTACCCGTCTACGGCTGGACTGGCAACGGCAGCGAAGTACACTTAGACTAGCCACAATGGAGAGTAACTTATAGGCTAGTAACATGCATATGTTACTAGTCTATGGTACTACCTCATAGTAGGGAGTAACATATGTGTGATATCATGCAATATTTCATTTATTATGCTATAGACTCATCGTAACTTAGCAAGTAACATAGCGCACTCCAATTTTTTTTTCTTATGTTGCAAGTAGTTAATGAGAAGTAGTAACCTAATATGTTACTGTAACATAGCACTTTCCAATACAAGATGAGTCTACAAGTTAATAAATAAAGCCATCTATGACATTATTAATATGTTACTTTGCATTATGAAGATACTAACTTAGACTAGTGTCATATGCATGACACCAGTATAAGTTACTTCCCACTATGACCAGCCTTATGGGCAGTGTTATCCATGTTTTAAAGTGTTGTTGCAAAATAGGCCGACATGGTGTGCGTTGATTTCATACATTGATTTCATATCTTGCAATGACTACCGTAGCTGGCCTATGCGAAGCAGCCATCTCTAGATGTTATAGAATCTGATCCATTATAAGTAAGTACTCCCTTTGATCCTTTTTACTCTGCATATTAAGTTTGTCTGAAGTCAATCTCATTCAACTTTGATCAAGTTTATATAAAAAATTATAAACATTCCCATAACAACACCAATTTCTTTAGATTCATCTTGTAATATATTTTAATATTATATTTATTAGATATTATAGATGTTAATAATTTTTAATATAAATTTGGTTAAACTTAATAAAGTTTGACTTTCGGCAAAATCAATGTGCAGAGTAAAAAGGACCGGAGGGAGTACATGTTTAGAAACCAAGCAACATGTGAGTCAGGGCAAGCTCACGTACTTGCCGGTGAGCTTTACTCCGCCTTTATTATGCATATAATTGGTGAGTTGGTATGTTCTTTAACATTGAGCGTGACAGGTTAGTTGGCACGTATACAGTTCACATGACCGTTTGCTTCATTTGTACTAATATACTTCCTTCATTTCACAATATATTGCGTCTGTACTTTCTGAGATTTAAATTTGACTCTAAATTTAGTCAAGAAGACCGACTGCGGCGGAAGCAAAAATTATACCACTGATTTTATACCAAAAATATGAATTCAGTGGTATAATTTTTGCTTCTGATGTAGTCGGTCTTATTGGTTAAATTTATGATCAAACTTAGATCTCTGAAAACGCGAGCACACTACATTATGAAATGGAGGGAGTGCCATTTTTGAAATCTCGTGTGGTATATGTTCGTCCACGGTACGGTAATAAAGCACACCATCTCAGCGTTGGCTTTGCAACGCGTGATACGTGATGTTGTCTGCTCAGAAAAGAAATTAACTCGATATGTGATGCTGTTAATAAGTGTACAAGTACTTGTTACCAACCATGCTCCTGCTGGCGTCTTGCTCAACAGTCATTGTTCTATCTACTTTCATGAAATAAGACCACCTATTTTCTTCAATACAGTAATTCAAAAGGAAAAGCTCGGCTACTTTTAACATTGCGGACAGTGATGCCTTCCTATGGTTCCTTGTCAAGCTTCGGATGATGTGGGCCTCGGATCTGCCACCCGGTGAACCAATCGCTCTCACAGGATCAAAGTCTTGGAAAATGGCACCGGTTGGCCTCCGTGCTCCAGCCCTTCAGAGTTCAGAGCATCTCTAACAGAAGTCAATCCTTTCTAACTGAACCACTAAATACTCCATTAATATTATAATATAAGAGCGTTTTCAACACTAGTTCTTAAAATTATTACAGACACATCACATATATTATGGAACGAAGAAGTGGATTTTAGAGTGAAGTGTGCCCTAAGTTCTTGAACTATTTCAAAGGTGTCATGTAGATCCTTGAACTATAAGAAAAAATGTTATCCAAACTCTTGAAAGTCCTTCAAAGTGCAATAAGTGTGTGCATACGTGACACCTTTAAAATAGTGAGGACCAATGTGACACCTCTGAAATAGTTCGAGGACCTGGATGGCACACATATACACTTTAATGACTTGAATGGCGATTTTCACAGTTCAAGGACCTATGTGACACCTCTGTAATAATTCAAGGACTTAGGATGCACTTCACTCTAGATGTTACTTACCAAAAAATTGAGGAGAAGTGCTCTTTGCTTCCCAATTTTGAGCAGCACAAATCCATTTTCGGTAAAAGAATCCCTCTCCCACGCCCCTCTCTCTTGCTCGGCCTCGTCCACGCCGACGCCTCCTTTGCCGCTATCCTTGCCTTCGGTGACCTCCCACCCCACACTTGCTTCGCATGTCGGCCGTCATGGTCATGATCTCGTCGACGACTTGGGCCACGTGATGCATCATTTCATTAGGGACGGGGGAGCTAAAGGTTGTAGATCACTGATGCTTGAGCTTTACGTCGAAGGAGTTGAGGGTCATGATCCTTGGTTCTCATCTAGAAGGAATCCATCAGGGTAAACTAGTGCACGGTCCATTGATGAAGTGTGTCGCGACTCTTTGAGTGCTTGCCTATCAATGCCTGACAGATGCCATCAATGAGTATGTATGCATTGGGGAAAATACATTCCTCGAGTTGGTTAGAAAATACACACAAACCGTGATCGAGATCTTGAGAACGAAGTTTCTGAGGGCACCCAATGATAAAGACTCCAAGAGGTCCATGGGTCTCAGTGAAGAACAAGGATGGCCCGGGATACTTGGACCAATTTATTGCATGCATTAGACATGGAAGAATTGTCCCGCGGGTTGAAATGGTCAGTACAAAGGGCATTGCAAATATCCAACCATCATGCTTGAAATAGTTGCATCAGAGAACATATATGGATTTGGAATTTGTACTTTGGGTTGCGTGGCTCTCATAATAATCTTAATGTCATTTCGAGATCACCATTGTTTGAAAGGCCTGTCACTGGAGATGCTCCACCTTGCAGCTATGATGTCAATGGCCTCATAACTATGTCATTAATTATCTTAATTTAGAGGTTCCTCGCAGCGTATCGAAGGATCGAGAATCGAGAAGTTCATCACCAACTTCAAGATGATCTTGTTTAGCACTTCCTAGTGCTTAATTCTTGTGTTTTATCATGTTTTATTTGGATCATTACTTCATCTAAACCCTTTGATATGTTTGAAGTTGAATAATCACATTTGAATTTTAAATGTTGTTGAATTGTGTGCATTTAAATTATCAAGTTTTGAATCAAATACGTGTGAAAATATCTAGTTGAAATGGAATATGCAAATTAAATGATGGAAACTTTGGCAAAGTTTTTTATAATGAGTTAAGAATTTGGCAAATCGAGTTTGCCTTTCGGGCTCCGATTCTCCTCGAGTTTGTCGATCCAACATCTTCTTACAGTAGTGAGGTTGGGGTTTCTAGTCGTGCGTACGTGACGATGAGATTTGATGTCAGTTTCTTCACATCTATTCAAGGTTTCAACATTGACGACGGCGGCTCCAGGGTGCTGATCCTTAGGGGCACATGCACGAAGACTTCTCAGTTATCACCGACAAGGTTAAGCTGGTTCCGGTAGGGGAGCAAAGACAATAGCGCATTGGCAGCTCATTCTGATGGCGATGGTGGTGGTTCGGTACTCTCGAGGTCTCGATGTAACTTTTATTATGTTTGAGTTATTCCTAATGAATATTTATAATAAAGCTGAATCTTAAAAAAAAGACGCTTTAGGGGGCTCTTTTAACCTTGGATTTGAGAAGGCATTTAGGGCATCTCTAGTTGATCCCTATTTGCCTCTGAATTTTGGTCGTTTCTAGCCGATGCCCTAAACTTAGCGGAGTAACTTTTTTTTTGACAAATTCATTTCAATCTCGGCCACCGAAATAAACTTCTCTTGTAAGATTTTATTTTATTGAACGACATGTTGGTACACCTGGGTACATATTTCACCATTTTTCGCTAAGAGAACCGATCCAAAGAAAACTACAAGAACAATTACACACTTTAATAATCCAAGTTCCATAATTGCTCCCACTAATTGGATTCATACTTTCTCTATGTCTTCATTGTCTACATTGTTGTTTTTCTCAATTGGCTTCTCAAGCTTGCACACTTATGTCTTCTTTGCTTCTACACAATTGGACATTGCATTGTATCTAGTATCATCTCTAGTCTCTAATCTTGCAAGAAGTGCACGAACATCTAGCAAATTTCTCGCTATCAACGGATCAATGTACTCTTCTTCCCAATATCAAAACTTACATCCATCATATACACAATTTTGAGCAAACAATAAGTTACAAACTGTCGCGAATCCAAAGAACAACCATATAAACAAGCACTCACCCCATCATATTTGGCACTTGAAAAACACCCATCCGGGATCTATCGACGTGCTTGAAACTCGGCGCAGCACCAGCTGCGGGCAGTGGTCACACTTGATGACTCGCAACGGGGAGTCAACGAGCTGTTGGGCTAGTGCCGAGCCTGGCCGCCTGCCGCCAGATGTGGTTGTGCTACTGGTCAGTCGACGACAGAGATCCGAGTGCCGACAGGGGAAGGACATACCAAGATGTGACGCTGAGGTGTTGTGGCAGCAAGGGGATTTGGTCTCCGACAAATCCATCCAAAACGCGACGGCGGCTAGGATGCGTCGAATCCGCTACCGACGGCGAAGGCCGTAGATCTGCCGATTTAGATGTCGTCGTCGACGAGAGAGGACCAAATTCGGATGGGGCAGGAGCGCGGCAGGTCCTACGAGTATCGGCAGTGGCGCATGGTGGCTGGCGGAAGCTAGATAGGAGGCGCCGGAGTAGATGCAGCTACGGGTGGGATGGGCGAGGCCGAGGGAAGAGGGGTCTTATTTTTGCTTGGAAGGGTGGGCGACCGAGTAAAAATAGGAGCCTATAGTGCACATGGGAAACTTATTAGTCCCTCCCATACGAGGGTTGAGTGGGCAAATCTACTTGATTTTTCTGTTGCGCAGTTGCATATGAAATAATTACGGTGACTTTGTCAATCTCGAGATAATATGCCAGTTTAATTTCTCGGAGATGCCCATGTGCATGTGTATTCATAGGATGAATATACACTCATATATATAAGCGATTGCGTGTGTAATGTATTTAAAAAATGTGGTGACAAATCACACAATCCGTGTCAGCTGATATATGTATCGATGAACGGTGGACCGAACGATTATATATTGGTGAAGCATGTGATGCGCGAGCCGTAACCGACGGCTAACGGACGCGTATATGCCGATAGGTACGGTACACCGTACACCTACGAGCAAGTACACCTACAAACACACACGCGCAAAAATCTTGAGTGAAGATGCAGTAGGTTGCCCTGCAGCCGCGCCTCTGGAGGTCGACCGGAGAGTACCTTGCATTGTTTTTTTAGGGTTAGTACCTCTGCATTGCTACTCTCTCCTCTCCGATTTATAAGGCTCAATTTAAAAATCTCACCAACCAAGATAGATGATGAGTGATGAAATATTTTTTATAATCTGCAAAAACACCCAATTAATGCTCTTGTTTTTCTCAAAAAATTATGTTTACGAATGCATTAATTGCATGCAATGATTTAATGCACCTTGAAATTTGAACATGTGACGGGGAACAACCAAATTTAGCTTTATAAAATGGAAAAACTAAAATTTTAAGATAAGCCATATAAACCAGAAAGAAGAGAGTATTCTGTAACATCACAAAGGAGCGATTTGAACCGTGGTTTGATTGACTGTTTGACTCGATAAGTTCAGCTGGCCTGGCCATTATATTATATTTTTATACGCCGGTTTGGTGTGTGCACACTCCTAAGCAACATTACAGTAATATTAAAGTTGCGATAATTAATTTGGATTCGGAGGGGTTATTACGTTTCTTTTTGTCCTCGACACCGACTGCGAGCAGTGCCGTTGGAACGACTTCGGTCACCCCATCGATGGCACCCAGCTGCCGAATTAACGTTAGCAAGACAAAGATCTCCATGGTATACGCGAATTCTCTATTGCTGTTCCCTTCCTTAAAGTTGGTCCACCGATACTTGTCGTAAACCAGCACTTGATCCTGCTGCTGTGTTGGGTTGAGAGCACAAATCTACTCCGGTTCGTTGAGTCAGCGTGTATACCCCTGTCTGCCAAATGTTTGTTTGGTGTTCGGTCCATGACGCCGACGGCGGGCAGTGCCGCACCGAACCGCCTAGCACAAGTGCGTGCGTGCGCGGCTGATGCCGACAGAGGCTGTAGTCGTCGTATCGTCCATGCCATCGCCAGCCAGCTAGTGCCGACCGTCTGACGACCACCGTTTTGTTTCCATTGGCAGGAGAACAGACGAGCACCGCTCCGTGCAGGTTGCCATCGCGAGCGGCGCGCGCAGTCCCCGTGTGAGGTGTCGTGCCCGCAGCTGCACGGCGCCACGCCGCGGGATGCGCGCGAGCGCCACCCGGGTACGGCGCGCTGTGTCCCCGTTCACAATGGACCGCGCCGTGAACATGCCTGCTGCGTCCATACCTGTCGGGCAACGCGGGAGGTTTTTTTTTATGAGGGTACGCGACTACACGGGAGCCATAAGCGAGACATAGCTCTAGTGGACCGGCCCAGTTCCGTGCTCTCTGCGAGTGACCTTTTTGTATTTTTATTCTTCGGCTTTCTGCATTCTATTTTCTTTCTCTCCTTTTTCTTAGTGTTTTATTCCTTTTCTTCAGTTCTATTCGATGTTTATTTTTCCATTTTTGCAACTCATTTTTCGATAAAGGGCGCTTTATTACATAAAAGGTTTAAGCAATGATTTTTTTTCAACGCGTGTACATATTTTTCATGCACATGGTGTATTTTTCATATACATCGGAACTTTTCTTTATACACATTTAATATTTTTCAAATACATGATTAACTATTATTTCATACACACTGTACATTTTTGTATACAACTAAAACTTTTTGATGCACATCTAACATTTCTTCTACACGAGCTTTTGTTTAACAACTTACAAAATGTCATGCGGATGTGGGCCCCTGTTCTGTTTCACAGAGCTATAGCTACATGACACTACGGAGGCCTCTACATGACCCGCTAGTATCTTTTGTTTGTTTTGTTGGGTTGTTGCTCGTCTATTCCATTCTCATGTTCCCTTAGAAGATATATATTTTTATCTTATGTTTCCCTTTGGTTCTTTTTTTAAATATATATTTTATTTCTTTACAGCATTTCCCAATATGTTTATATTGTATTTTTGAAAGGTTCATTACATACTCTAAAAACAAATTCAATTTTTTTGAAAAATGTGTACCATGCATTAAGAAATTTTGTGTGGCTTATTTTACTTTAAAAATGTTCTTCATGTAGTTTAAAAGTATTCAGCCTGTATACTTGCAAATTTCAGCACGTATGAAAACTTGTTCTCCGTGCATCTGGAAATTATTCATCATGTATTTTTAAAAAGTTTATGTTTTGAAATGTTCGTATTTTTAGTTTATTTTATATTTTCTCTTTTTATTTTTATGTTTTCAATGTAAAAACAAATATAATGTTTTTATATTTCTCCAACACTTTTAAATTTATATAATTATCTTTTGGGAATACGTGAATGTTTTTTATGAAAAATAAATTTAGAACACGCGAACACTTTTTGATTGCATGTACATTTGTTAGACATGTGAAAACTTTTTTCACTACATGAACATTTTTCAAATACATGATGAATATGGTTTTACATCACAATTTCTTTTTACTGAACCTATGAACATATTTGAATCCACGTTATTACTTTTGTAATTACACATGAGCAATTTCGTAATACACATAAACATATTTTAAATACAGGATGAACATTTTTTAAGTACACATTTTCCATACGTGTGAACATAAACTGCATATGAACGGAAATTTAGTTTTATGGGAACATTTTTATTGAGTCATTTGAGCATTTTATTTATGTATGTGAATACTTTTTTATGCGGCATGTGAGATGGTCATTATTTTATTTATGCACAGAAGAAGTTTTGTGTCACCAGAATAATTTTCTCGCACCCACAAAAAAAGAAGAATAATTTTCTCGGACATATGAACATTTATTTTTTATATAGGTTAAGATTTTTCATATGATTTACCCTAAAAAATCCATATGATTTTGGTTCAACTGAAAACATTTTTTTATGTTAATTACGTGTTGTTTTTTGACTCTAGCTGTGGAGATTGTGATTTTATATGATTTTATTTTTAACCGGAGGCCAGATATACATACACACCTTTTATCATAGGGCGAAGCTAGGCATCGCGACTGACCCATCGGCCGCGTAACAGCCATCCGAATGGAGCGACCACAAGCGCACTATTGGTCCTCTCCTACCCGCAAAGGGTCAACCTGTGCACCCCGCCCCAAGCTCGCCACACTACCCCGCACAAAGCTCGCCATGCTCCTCCCGGCACACCCCGCACTGAACTTTGCCATGCTCTCCACGCCCCCACCCGATGACCTCGTTGCTTGCCGACCTGCGCCCCTCGCCCCGCAACCAGTGCGAGACAGCGTCGCTCATGCATCGACGTTCCACTTCTCCAATTGCAGCATTTGGGTTCAAGAGCAGCTTCGTCATTGTGGTAGAACGTTTCATCGGTGGTTGCAACAAAAGACCCATGCCTGCTCGCCGCGAGTGATGTCGTTGTCCCCGCTCGACTAGCCACTTGGAGCATGCCAATTGCGGGTTTGCTGGTCCCAACAAACATGGATGCCGGTTCCAGTATTCGTTGCCACAACCGCCGTCAAAATAATGTCAGTGCTTGCGTAAGGAGTCCGTCGGGGCTCGTGGTGAATGGATAATTCAAAAAGACAGTCAAAATTTATGCAATCCGAACAATGATATTTCTTGATATTTTTACATCAAAGGGATGGAATTTAACAAAGTTTGACTAAACTAATTACTGCAAACTAAACTTAATGAGGTACCAGAAAAATGACTTCGTAGGCTTGACCTCCAAGGACGCCGACACCTTCGTCGTTGCCGCCGCCATCGTTGTCGTCCTTAAAGTTGCGATAGGCCACCAAGGGGTCACAACAACCCTGTTTGGCCGTCTCTGCGTGCTCACGATGCAATTGCTTGGCTGTTGCCTCCGCCTGACATGTCGCGTTCGCACGACGGTGATGGCCGGCTGCAAACACACTCTTGCCCTTGACACTTGGTGCGGCGACGGCATGAGCGACGTGCTTAGACTCCGCCGACCCTGCTTTCAGGAGCTGGTTGCCGATCTGTCGCCGACGAATGGCGGACTTCTGCGCGGTGGTCCTGAACTGATCCTCGGCCTAGGCGGAGTACATGGGAAGAACGACGAAGGCGGATGGGGTCTCAACGTCGAGTCGAGGAGCTAAAACCCTAACACGAGGGGAAGTTTTTTGTGGCACAAGTATATTTTTGTTCTTCCACCGTGTGTAAAGTATAGATGCTTCCTTTGTAAACTAATGTAAAAGCGTTTAGATCACTACTTTAGTATTTTATAAATGCTTTTATATTAGTTTACGGAGATAATAAAAAAAATCTACAATACCAAGTAAATACAACTTGAAATATTTTATGATGAATATAAATATATTTGATTTGATATTGTGAAATTTGGTTAAATTTTAGAAAATATAACTTAGGACAAATCTTTCATGTGAAAGTAGAAAGACGAGAAGAGTACAACGACACGACTCGCGCGATATGACATCTGAAAACTGAGCTGTGAACATTCTCGCCGACCTCCAATCACTTGGCCTGGCCCAAATCATTGTAGCACAAGCAGTCAAGCAGCCCACATTTCTCTCTAAAAAAAAGCTTATGCCCCCATCTCCGCCACGTCACCGATCCGCACCACCAGCCTCCCACCCGCTGATCGCAATCCAACGGCCTAACTCCAACATCCCACGGATCGACCCAGCAGAGAGCAAACACCTCCCGCCTCCAACTCCCCAAAATTTCGGGCTTCCCTCCCAACTCCTCCCCATATAAAATCCCTCACCTCCGATTCCCCAATCCATCCCAAGCTTCAACATCCGCAGCACTCCCTTCTTCTTCTCTCAAACAAAAACAAATCCAGCGACGATGTCCGGGCGCGGCAAGGGCGGCAAGGGGCTGGGAAAGGGCGGCGCCAAGCGGCACCGGAAGGTCCTCCGCGACAACATCCAGGGCATCACCAAGCCGGCGATCCGGAGGCTGGCCAGGAGGGGCGGCGTGAAGCGCATCTCCGGCCTCATCTACGAGGAGACCCGCGGCGTCCTCAAGATCTTCCTCGAGAACGTCATCCGCGACGCAGTCACCTACACCGAGCACGCCCGCCGCAAGACCGTCACCGCCATGGACGTCGTCTACGCGCTCAAGCGACAGGGCCGCACCCTCTACGGCTTCGGAGGCTAGATCTGTAGTGGAGCAACTTCCTCGTTTGCTACGTGTGATATGTGCTGTGCTGGATGGATTTACCGATCTGGTGTGCGTCGTTGTATTCTGTCTTGGGTTCAGTAGGCTGTGTAATACCTTGTTCTGTTCAATGCAATCAGTTCGATTCTGAATCCTGACGAAATGCTTCACTGTTGAATTGTGTTTTGCTTTTCTAAGACTGGCTGATTTGATTTCTCTGTTTAGATTGTATGGCTGCACTGAATAAGTCTTCTATTTTTCAAGTATTTCAATCTCGTCGCTTCTCATTTTAGATCGTATAGCTGTACGGGATCGCCCTTTCATTTGCAAATGTATTTGGCACTCCTTGCAATCTGTACAAGAGATGCTATCCTTCCTCAGGTAAGCTCATCGTCCATCTTTTGGTCTGGCTTCACTGCGGAATGAACTGTGAACTTTTCTGTTGTTTTCAGTGGCATGGATACTAAAAGATGGCATTCTGTTTCTGAACGCTACATCAATCCTTTGGAGCAACTATCAGAGTTGATATGGTACATACAAAATTAACAACTGCCTCTAATACTGACTATCTGAGGCTATGCGTTAAACAATTTTTCTTCATCCTAATAATTGTACAGTAGAGATTATATTCTTTTCCTAAAAAAATCTTGTTTCTCATTGGGATTTATAGTGCAACCAGCTCATAGGTTGCTTCTCTTTTCTTTTTGAGAAATTGTAAGGTGCCATCTGGAGCAGGGATTGTTTGTGTTTTGCCAAATTTGTTTTTGACGAAACATCGCTAGTCTACTCGACGTGGTCAAGGCAAGTGTAGGGTCTTGCGGGTCGCGGCACCTAGCTGGTAGGAGTGTTGAGTCCTAACTGCTAGCACCAAACTTTGTTTCTATCAAATGCATAGAGATACAACGCTTTTGAGGTTTTTTCAAATAATTCCTTTTACTGCCAAATCTCCGATCTTTTGGTACATCGTTGAAATTGGTCGTTGTAGTGCCGTCACTATGAGGTGAGTTTAGACAACACCGGCTTGCCCCATCTAAGGTGTGCCATATATGGCCTGAGCTGCGGCCCATCGAGAGCGTTCTAGACATGGTTCTTTAAATCTTCACTGATTAAGCTAAAAAGCTCATCACTAATGTGACATCGTCAACGTTGTCAAGAGGACCATTGAGGGCATGGCCAACGCGTTGCCCCGCCCATGTACTAGCTCGGTCAATTGATGTGTTGGCATAAAAGCCATAACCTCAAGACCAAAGGTGGATCTTGCAGAGGCTGCATCCTTAGCAGAAAAAGTGTGATATGGCCTATTTGATCTGCAACAATAGGAAAAACAAATGATTTTTTTCAAGAGGTATGAGTGAATGTGAAAATTCATATGGAATGTAGCACAAAGGAATCCTTACGAAAGATTCCTATAAGATTCAATCCTATGAATCAAACAAACAACATAGGAACATTTCCCAAGCATTCTAATCTTCCAGAATTCCTATGAAAATATTTTGAATCAAAGGAGCCCTGAAATGGAGAACAAGGCAAGAGAGAAAGGTTGAACGTGTCTGACAACATGGGAAAGAGAAAATGAGTAAGAAGATGACATCATAGGGAGTAGCTCTCCTTGGGTGACTGTGGTACAAACCAATACATTCATTCAATTTTATCTATGTGAACAACTTGAGACCAGACCATTCAGCTGCGTCCATAACTCATGCCCTAAGAAGGAGCTCTTTCATAGAGAGCGAATTGACGCCACTTTTATGTATGACACGGACGCCATTGTGGCTTTCTTCCCTGATTTAATAAACTCAGCATTGTGGATCGTAATGATGCAGAGGCTAGAGGTTGTGTTTATCCCAAAATAATAACAAGGAAACATGTTAATGACAACCAACAATCTGAAGTACTTTTGCTATCTCGACCGTTTACCACATTAAGATAGCTTTATTTTTCTCTCATGAAAATCTTGCTAACAACCATTGGCAGAGCGTCAGCGGGACCAGCGGGGGCCT
This sequence comes from Triticum monococcum, assembly GCA_034509565.1. NCBI lineage: Eukaryota > Viridiplantae > Streptophyta > Magnoliopsida > Poales > Poaceae > Triticum > Triticum monococcum. Next base: position 705,535,267 of record CM067842.1, on the reverse strand, counting down.
CGACCCCTCTTCCAAGAGAAATATTGCAAAGATGAGCTCCTGTTAAGCTTAATCTCCCTGCTAATCTCCTGGCCTCTCTAGTCTCTTTAGCTTTTTTTGGCCCCTCCTTGAATTTCATTTAGACTCTGCTAACAACCAAGGAGCTAAAACGAGTTAATATATTGGAATCTGCCAAAGTTTAGTCAGAGAGCAAAACAGGGTGCACACTTTGCTGCCATCTCCCTCATTTATTTGTTCTCAACAAATGACATTGGCCGCGAGCCTAGACACATGTTAAGATTTACTCCATCCGATCCATATTAACTGTCGCTGATTTAGTGCAAAGGCACTAAATCAGTGATAATTAATATGGATACGAGGGAATATTAAGCATCTCTATAACACACCTAGTTCTATTCTTTTTAGGACTTCGAACATTTTTCACCCCCCACGAAACCTTAGGAGCTACGACGGTGACATCGATCTACCTCCTCCTCGGCGAGATATTAGACCCCCTCTCCCTCAAACCGCCACTTCGACGATAGGAGGGGACAAGGACCCCTTTTCGACTACTGGTGGTAGGGTTAGGTTTTTGTCCCAACTTTGGCGGTGACACGCCGGGGTCGTCGATGACATGAAACATGTCATTTCTGTTTTGTCCTCATTTCAATGGTGCTTCCTCGCATCGTTGGTAGAAACATGGAGGATGGTATGTCTCCATGTCGGATTGTCCGGGTTGAGTTTCTGCTTTGTAGATTTGTCCAATTTCAGCAACAAAGTCGGGTCCTTGTTTTTGTGCACCTTTTGCATAGCGTTCTTGACATGCTGGAAATTGTCCTGGATCGATTGTTTTTTACGAAGGCCCTTTGCGAGCAGGGGACAACAACTTACAAATAATCTTTGCGATAGAATGCATAAGACTGATTGGTCGAAAAAATCTTTCACTCTTGTAGCATCAACATACTTGGGCAGAAGGATAATGTGTGTAGAATTCAACATGCCCCACCTATTCCCACACAAAGGGAATAAGTTCTCGAAGGTACATATAGGATCCTCTTTGATGAAACTCCAACAATGCTTGAAAAAGTCAACTGTGTATCCATCCGGGGTCCGTGTTTTGTTGGAGGGAAGATCAAAATCTACAATCTTGATTTATTCCTTCGTGAAAGGCACATCCAGAGAACATAGATGACAACAACATTTGGCCCGAAACGCGAGCAACGACGACAGTCACGACATTGCTTGATCTAGTATCATTTCTTGGGAAAGGGATTATTTAGCATTGACCTTTTAAGTTTTTGGTTTTGTCCAAGTTTCCTCCTTGTTTCCTTCTTTGTAATGATTTGTTATTGCCCCATATCATGGTCTGCCCTTTCTCTATTATTTTCATAGTTGTTTTATAAGAGTTGATTTTGAGTATTTATGAGAATGAAAAGGCGAATCATTGTTGTGCTTACTGTAGTTAATATGGAATTAGGAAAGAATATGAACTATTTGTTATATCATACATTTGTTATGCTCGTATATATAAATTCTTGATGTTGCAAATACAATTGGCATAGTGTTGAGAATACGAATAACATATTGTGAAAACTACAAAAATAAACAAATCATAATTGTTCCTATTGTATGTGTGCATATAAGAGGTAATCTCATTATTATTACGTAAGACGTGAGATGGATCAAATCTATTCCATTCTATCTCTCCAAGTAAATACTACTACCATGTAAGATCATCTCCAACCGGATTCCCCGCTCCCCCCATAAACATCTGGGCGGACAACCTGAACACCACTTGGACCAAAAACAACCACCCAACAGGACCCCCAAACGGAGCTCATATGTCCGGGCTGTCTGGCACCCCTAAACCTATCCCATATGTAGGTGCGGATTTGGGGCCGATCCGATGCGCCAGACACGCGCGCCACATCAGATCCAGCAGGCCGTACCCACTTCAAATACCTCTTAATCGTCCCCAACACTCGCTCGACCGCGTCTCCACGTAGCTGTGCAACTGTTCCCAACCCACAGTGTCGCCACTGTTGCCTACCGTCCTTCTAGGATGTCCTTTGTCATCCCAGATGCGGTCGCCGCCCGTACTACGCCCTGGTATTTCCTAGTTCGCCAAACATACACCTCTCCCGCCATGTGTTCGATGAAATGTCAAAGCGGGTTTTTAGCTTATTTTGATCATTTTTACGCAAGCAATGGATTCGTCGAATGAAGAGTTTGATTACAATGAGCTCGATGAATTCATGTTCAAGGAGCCCACTGATTCGTTGGATTCAGATGTCGATGATGACGAAGATGCTGACATGATGATGATGATGATGAGTATTCAGGAAGAAATGCAGAAGAAAGAGGAGCATATTCTCAACTTCAAGGGTTCGATAAAATGTGGGACATTATGCTTTCCTATGCATAAATGCATGACTGCTTTGAGGATGCTTCCATATGGTACAACCGGAGATGTTGTTGATGAGATTGTCCGGATGGGAAAGAGCACATGCATTGACGCAAAGTGACATTCGCCTATGATGCGGTGAAGGTGTTTGGATGAGAGTTCCTAAGAGAACTGATGACCCACAAGTATAGGAGATCAATCGTAGTTCTTTCAACAAGTAAGAGTGTCAAACACAACAGGAGCAGAAGAAATGACAAGTGGTTTTCAGCATGTAGCAATAATTTTTCCTTATCAATTACCACTTTCCAAGAGCGCTTCACTCCCCGAAAACGGCGCCAGAAAAGAGTCTTGATGACCCACAAGTATAGGGGATCAATCGTAGTCCTTTCAATAAATAAGAATGTTGAACCCAACAAGGAGCAGAAGGAAATTACAAGTGATTTTCAGCAAGGTAATCTCTGCAAGCATTGAAATTCTCGGTAACGAGTAGTTTGATAACAAGGTAATTTGTAACAAGCAAGTAACATTAATGGTAAATAAAGTGCAGCAAGGTAGCCCAATCCTTTTGTGGAAAAGGACATGCCAAAATGGTCTCTTATAATAAGCAAATCGTTCTTGAGAGTACACCAAAATTTTATCTAGTCACTTTCATCATGTTAGTTAGTTTCCTGTTCGCTACTTTAATAATTTGATATGTGGATGGAACGGTGCTTGGGTGCTATTTTTAGTTGAACAAACCTCCCACTTATGATTAACCTGTAATGCCCAATATGCGACTATACTCCATATGTGTCGAGGCACGACTTGGGGCATAAGCGCATATTGGTATGGTCGCAAGAGTGGTTGTATCTTTGCTCATCTCATGCACTGAATAGATAGAATACGAGCTTTGGCTTACAATTGCCACAATGTCACACAATATCATCAAGTTATACAATCATTCAAGATGAACACATAGTCTGGCTACGGACGAAATCAAACGAATAAAAGACAACCACCCAAGCTATTGAAGGAAATATGCCCTAGAGACAACAATAAAGTTATTATTTATTTCCTTATATCATGATAAATGTTTATTATTCATGCTAGAATTGTATTAACCGGAAACATAATACTTGTGTGAATACATAGACAAACAGAGTGTCACTAGTATGCCTCTACTTGACTAGCTCGTTGATCAAAGATGGTTATGTTTCCTAGCCATTGACATGAGTTGTCATTTGATTAATGGGATCACATCATTAGGAGAATGATGTGATTGACTTGACTCATTCCGTTAGCTTATCACTCGATCGTTTAGTATGTTGCTATTGCTTTCTTCATGACTTATACATGTTCCTATGACTATGAGATTTATGCAACTCGCGTTTACCGGAGGAACACTTTATGTGCTACCAAACGTCACAACGTAACTGGATGATTATAAAGGTGCTCTACAGGTGTCTTCGAAGGTACTTGTTGGGTTGGCGTATTTCGAGATTAGGATTTGTCACTCCGATTGTCGGAGAGGTATCTCTGGGCCCACTCGGTAATGCACATCACTTAAGCCTTGCAAGCATTGCAACTAATGAGTTAGTTGCGGGATGATGTATTATGGAACGAGTAAAGAGACTTGCCGGTAACGAGATTGAACTAGGTATTGAGATACCGACGATCGAATCTCGGGCAAGTAACATACCGATGACAAAGGGAACAACGTATGTTGTTATGCGGTCTGACCGATAAAGATCTTCGTAGAATATGTAGGAGCCAATATGAGCATTCAGGTTCCGCTATTGGTTATTGATCGGAGACATGTCTCAGTCATGTCTACATAGTTCTCGAACCCGTAGGGTCCGCACGCTTAAAGTTTCAATGACGATTGTATTATGAGTTTATGTGATTTGATGTACCGAAGGTAGTTAGGAGTCCCGGGTGAGACCGGGGACATGACGAGGAGTCTCGAAATGGTCGAGACGTAAAGATCGATATATTGGACGACTATATTCGGACATCGGAAAGGTTCCGAGTGATTCGGGTATTTTCAGGGGTACCGGGGAGTTACGGGAATACGGGGAAGAAGTAATGGGCCTCATGGGCCAAGTGGTGGAAGAGAGGAGGCAGGGCGCGCGCCCCCTAGCCCAAACCGAATTGGACTAGGGGGCCGGCCCCCCTTTCCTCTTTTCCTCCTTCTCCTTCCTTCTCCTTCTGCTCCTTCCTTTCCTCCTCCTAGTAGGAGTAGGAAAGGGGAGTCCTACTCCTACTAGGAGGACTCCTCCTCCTGGCGCACCCATAGAGGGCCGGCCGGCCTCCCCCTTGCTCCTTTATATACAGGGGCAGGAGGGCACCTCTAGACACACAAGTTGATCAGTTGATCTCTCCCAGCCGTGTGCGGTGCCCCCCTCCACCATATTCCACCTCGGTCATATCGTAGCGGTGCTTAGGCGAAGCCCTGCGCCGGTAGCAACATCATCACTATCACCACGCCATCGTGCTGACGAAACTCTCCCGTGAAGCTCTGCTGGATCAGAGTTCGCGGGACGTCATCGAGCTGAACGTGTGCTGAACTCGAAGGTGCCGTGCGTTCGGTACTTGGATCGGTCGGATCGTGAAGACGTTCGACTACATCAACCGCGTTGTGCTAATGCTTCCGCTTTCGGTCTACGAGGGTACGTGGACAACACTCTCCCCTCTCGTTGCTATGCATCACCATGATCTTGCGTGTGCATAGGATTTTGTTTGAAATTACTATGTTCCCCAATAGTGGCATCCGAGCCTAGGTTTTATGCGTTGATGTTGTGCACGAGTAGAACACAAGTGAGTTGTGGGCGATATTAGTCATACTGCTTACCAGCATGGCATACTTTGGTTCGGCGGTATTGTTGGATGAAGCGGCCTAGACCGACATTACGCGTCCGCTTACGCAAGACTGGTTCTACCGACGTGCTTTGCACATAGGTGGCTGGCGGGTGTCAGTTTCTCCAACTTTAGTTGAACCAAGTGTGGCTATGCCCGGTCCTAGCGAAGGTTAAAACAACACCAACTTGACAAACTATCGTTGTGGTTTTGATGCGTAGGTAAGAATGGTTCTTGCTAAGCCCGTAGCAGCCACGTAAAACTTGCAACAACAAAGTAGAGGACGTCTAACTTGTTTTTGCAGGGCATGTTGTGATGTGATATGGTCAAGACATGATGCTAAATTTTATTGTATGAGATGATCATGTTTTGTAACCGAGTTATCGACAACTGGCAGGAGCCATATGGTTGTCGCTTTATTGTATGCAATGCAATCGCCCTGTAATTGCTTTACTTTATCACTAAGCGGTAGCGATAGTTGTAGAAGCAATAGTTGGCGAGATGACAACGATGCTACGATGGAGATCAAGGTGTCATGCCGGTAACGATGGTGATCATGACGGTGCTTCGGAGATGGAGATCACAAGCACAAGATGATGATGGCCATATCATATCACTTATATTGATTGCATGTGATGTTTATCTTTTATGCATCTTATTTTGCTTTGATTGATGGTAGCATTATAAGATGATCTCTCACTAAATTTCAAGATAAAAGTGTTCTCCGTGAGTATGCACCGGGCCAAAGTTCGTCGTGCCTAGACACCACGTGATGATCGGGTGTGATAAGCTCTACGTCCATCTACAACGGGTGCAAGCCAGTTTTGCACACGCAGAATACTCAGGTTAAACTTGACGAGCCTAGCATATGCAAATATGGCCTCGGAACACTGAGACCGAAAGGCCGAGCATGAATCATATAGTAGATATGATCAACATAGTGATGTTCACCATTGAAAACTACTCCATTTCACGTGATGATCGGTTATGGTTTAGTTGATTTGGATCACGTGAGCACTTAGATGATTAGAGGGATGTCTATCTAAGTGGGAGTTCTTAAGTAATATGATTAATTGAACTTAAATTTATCATGAACTTAGCACCTGATAGTATCTTGCTTGTCTATGCTGATTGTAGATAGATGGCCCGTGCTGTTGTTCTGTTGAATTTTAATGCGTTCCTTGAGAAAGCAAAGTTAAAAGATGATGGTAGCAATTACACGGACTGGGTCCGTAACTTGAGGATTATCCTCATTGCTGCACAAAAGAGTTACGTCCTGGAAGCACCGCTAGGTGTACCACCTGCGCTAGCAACTGCAGACATTGTGAATGCCTGGCAGTCACGTGTTGATGACTACTCGATAGTTCAATGTGCCATGCTTTACGGCTTAGAACCAGGACTTCAATGACGTTTTGAGCGTTATGGAGCATATGAGATGTTCCAGGAATTGAAGTTAATATTTCAAAAGAATGCCCGGATTGAGAGATATGAAGTCTCGAATAAGTTCTACAGCTGCAAGATGGAGGAGAATAGTTCTGTCAATGAGCATATACTCAAGATGTCTGGGTACTTCAATCACTTGATTCAACTGGGAGTTAATCTTCCGGATGATAGCGCCATTGACAGAATTCTTCAATCACTGCCACGAAGCTACAAGAGCTTCATGATGAACTATAACATGCAAGGGATGGATAAGACGATTCCCGAGCTCTTCGCAATGCTAAAGGCTGCGGAGGTAGAAATCAAGAAGGAGCATCAAGTGTTTATGGTTAATAAGACCACCAATTTCAAGAAAAAAGGCAAGGGGAAGAAGAAGGGGAACTTCAAGAAGAACAACAAGCAAGTTGCTGCTCAAGAGAAGAAACCCAAGTCTGGACCTAAGCCTGAAACTGAGTGCTTCTACTGCAAGCAGACTGGTCACTGGAAGCGGAACCGCGCCAAGTATTTGGCGGATAAGAAGCATGGCAAGGTGAACAAAGGTATATGTGATATACATGTTATTGATGTGTACCTTACTAGAGCTCGCAGTAGCACCTGGGTATTTGATACTGGTTCTGTTGCTAATATTTGCAACTCGAAACAGGGACTACGGATCAAGCGAACACTGGCCAAGGACGAGGTGACGATGCGCGTGGGAAACAGTTCCAAAGTCGATGTGATCGCCGTTGGCACGCTACCTCTACATCTACCTTCGGGATTAGTATTAGACCTAAATAATTGTTATTTGGTGCCAGTGTTGAGCATGAACATTATATCTGGATCTTGTTTGATGCGAGACGGTTATTCATTTAAATCAGAGAATAATGGTTGTTCTATTTATATGAGTAATATCTTTTATGGTCATGCACCCTTGAAGAGTGGTCTATTTTTGATGAATGTCGATAGTAGTGATGCACATATTCATAATGTTGAAGCCAAAAGATGCAGAGTTGATAATGATAGTGCAACTTATTTGCGGCACTGCCGTTTAGGTCATATCGGTGTAAAGCGCATGAAGAAACTCCATACTGATGGACTATTGGAACCACTTGATAATGAATCACTTGGTATTTGCGAACCGTGCCTCATGGGCAAGATGACAAAAACGCCGTTCTCCGGAACTATGGAGAGAGCAACAAATTTGTTGGAAATCATACATACAAATGTATGTGGTCCGATGAATATTTAGGCTCGTGGCGGATATCATTATTTTCTCACCTTCACAGATGATTTGAGCAGATATGGGTATATCTACTTAATGAAACATAAGTCTGAGACATTTGAAAAGTTCAAAGAATTTCAGAGTGAAGTTGAAAATCATCGTAACAAGAAAATGAAGTTTCTACGATCAGATCGTGGATGAGAGTATTTAAGTTATGAGTTTGGTCTACATTTGAAACAATGCGGAATAGTTTCACAACTCACGCCACCCGGAACACCACAACATAATGGTGTGTCCGAACGTCGTAATCGTACTTTACTAGATATGGTGCGATCTATGTTGTTTCTTACTAATTTACCGCTATCGTTTTGGGGTTATGCTTTAGAGACGACTGCATTCACGTTAAATAGGGCACCATCAAAATCCGTTGAGACGACGCCTTATGAACTGTGGTTTGACAAGAAACCAAAGTTGTCATTTCTTAAAGTTTGGGGCTGCGATGCTTATGCGAAAAAGCTTCAACCTGATAAGCTCGAACCCAAATCGGAGAAACGTGTCTTCATAGGATACCCAAAGGAGACTGTTGGGTACACCTTCTATCACATATCCGAAGGCAAGACATTCGTTGTTAAGAATGGATCCTTTCTAGAGAAGGAGTTTCTCTCGAAAGAAGTGAGTGGGAGGAAAGTAGAACTTGATGAGGTAACAGTATCTGCTCCCTTATTGGAAAGTAGTTCATCACAGAAACCGGTTCCGGTGACGCCTACACCAATTAGTGAGGAAGTTAATGATGATGATCATGGAACTTCAGATCAAGTTGTTAATGAACCTGTAGGTCAACCAGAGTAAGATCCGTACCAGAGTGGTACGGTAATCCTTTTCTGGAGGTTATGTTACTAGACCATGACGAACCTACGAACTATGAAGAAGCGATGGTGAGCCCCGATTCGGCAAAATGGTTTGAGGCCATGAAATCTGAGATGGGATCCATGTATGAGAACAAAGTGTGGACTTTGGTTGACTTGCCCGATGATCAGCAAGCCATTGAGGATAAATGGATCTTCAAGAAGAAGACTGACGCTGACGGTAATGTTATTGTCTATAAAGCTTGACTTGTTGCAAAAGGTTTTCGACAACTTCAAGGGATTGACTACGATGAGACTTTCTCACCCGTAGCGATGCTTAAGTCTGCCCGAATCATGTTAGCAATTGCCGCATTTTATGATTATGAAATTTGGCAAATGGATGTCAAAACTACATTCCTGAATGGATTTCTGGAAGAAGAGTTGTATATGATGCAACCAGAAGGTTTTGTCGATCCAAAGGGAGCTAACAAAGTGTGCAAGCTCCAGCGATCCATTTATGGACTGGTGCAAGCCTCTCGGAGTTGGAATAAATGCTTTGATAGACTGGTCAAAGCATTTGGTTTTATACAGACTTTTGGAGAAGCCTGTATTTTCAAGAAAGTGAGTGGGAGCTCTGTAGCATTTCTGATATTATATGTGGATGACATATTGTTGATTGGGAATGATATAGAATTTCTGGATAGCATAAAGGGATACTTGCATAAGAGGTTTCCAATGGAAGACCTCGGTGAAGCTGCTTATATATTGGGCATCAAGATCTATAGAGATAGATCAAGACACTTAATTGGACTTTCACAAAGCACATACCTTGACAAAGTTTTGAAGAAGTTCAAAATGGATCAAGCAAAGAAAGGGTTCTTGCTGTGTTACAAGGTGTGAAGTTGAGTAAGACTCAATGCCTGACCACTGCAGAAGATAGAGAGAAGATGAAAGATGTTCCCTATGCTTCAGCCATAGGCTCTATCATGTAGCAATGCTGTGTACCAGACCTGATGTGTGCCTTGCTATAAGTCTAGCATGGAGGTACCAAAGTAATCCAGGAGTGGATCACTTGACAGCGGTCAAGAACATCCTGAAATACCTGAAAAGGACTAAGGATATGTTTCTTGTTTATGGAGGTGACAAAGAACTAGTCGTAAATGGTTATGTCGATGCAAGCTTGGACACTGATTCAGACGATTCTAAATTGCAAACCGGATATGTGTTTACATTGAATGATGGAGCTGTCAGTTGGTGCAGTTCTAAACAAAGCGTCATGGCGGGATCTACGTGTGAAGCGGAGTACATAGATGCTTCGGAAGCAGCAAATGAAGGAGTCTGGATGAAGGAGTAGTTCATATCCGATCTAGGTGTCATACCTAGTGCATTGGGTCCAATGAAAATCTTTTGTGACAATACTGGTGCAATTGCCTTGGCGAAGGAATCCAGATTTCACAAGAGAACCAAGCACATCAAGAGACGCTTCAATTCCATCCGGGATCTAGTCCAGGTGGGAGACATAGAAATTTGCAAGATACATACAGATCTGAATGTTGCAGACCCATTGACTAAGCCTCTTCCACGAGCAAAACATGATCAGCACCAAGGCTCCATGGGTGTTAGAATCATTACTGTGTAATCTAGATTATTGACTCTAGTGCAAGTGGGAGACTGAAGGAAATATGCCCTAGAGGCAATAATAAAGTTATTATTTATTTCCTTATATCATGATAAACGTTTATTATTCATGCTAGAATTGTATTAACCGGAAACATAATACTTGTGTGAATACATAGACAAACAGAGTGTCACTAGTATGCATCTACTTGACTAGCTCGTTGATCAAAGATGGTTATGTTTCCTAGCCATTGACATGAGTTGTCATTTGATTAACGGGATCACATCATTAGGAGAATTATGTGATTGACTTGACCCATTCCGTTAGCTTAGCACTCGATCGTTTAGTATGTTGCTATTGCTTTCTTCATGACTTACACATGTTCCTATGACTATGAGATTACGCAACTCCCGTTTACCGGAGGAACACTTTGTGTGCTACCAAACGTCACAATGTAACTGGGTGATTATAAAGGTGCTCTATAGGTGTATCCAAAGGTACTTGTTGGGTTGGCGTATTTCGAGATTAGGATTTGTCTCTCCGATTGTCGGAGAGGTATCTCTGGGCCGATTCAGTAATGCACATCACTTAAGCCTTGCAAGCATTGCAACTAATGAGTTAGTTGCGGGATGATGTATTACAGAACGACTAAAGAGACTTGCTAGTAACGAGATTGAACTAGGTATTGAGATACCGACGATCGAATCTCGGGCAAGTAACATACCGATGACAAAGGGAACAACATATGTTGTTATGCGGTCTGATCGATAAAGATCTTCGTAGAATATGTGGGAGCCAATATGAGCATCTAGTTTCTGCTATTGGTTATTGACAGGAGACGTGACTCAGTCATGTCTACATAGTTCTCGAACCCGTAGGGTCCGCACGCTTAAAATTTCAATGAATATTATATTATGAGTTTATGATTTTTGATGTACCGAAGGTTGTTCGGAGTTCCGGATGTGATCACGGACATGATGAGGAGTCTCAAAATGGTCGAGACATGAAGATTGATATATTGAAAGCCTATATTTGGATATCGAAAGTGTTCCGGGTAAAATCGGGATTTTACCGGAGTACCGAGGGGTTACCGGAACCCCCCGGGGGCTTAATGGGCCATAGTGGGCCTTTGTGGAGAAGAGGAGAGGCGGCCAGGGCAGGGCCGCGTGGCCCTCCCCCTAGTCCGAATAGGACAAGGAGAGGGGGGCAGCGCCCCCCTTTCATTCCTCTCTCCCTCCTCTTTCCCCCTCCACTCCTAATCCAACAAGGAAAAGGGAGGGAGTCCTACTCTCGGTGGGAGTAGGACTCCTCCTGGCGCGCCCGTCCTGGCCATCCGCACCTCCCCCCTTGCTCCTTTATATACGGGGGCAGGGGGTACCCTAGAGACACAACAATTGATCGTTTGATCTTTTTAGCTGTGTGCGGTGCCCCCTCCACCATAGTCCACCTCGATAATACTGTAGCGGTGCTTAGGCGAAGCCCTGCGTCGGTAGAACATCATCATCGTCACCACGCCGTCGTGCTGACGAAACTCTCCCTCAACACTCGGCTGGATCGGAGTTCGAGGGACGTCATCGAGCTGAACGTGTGCTGAACTCAGAGGTGCCGTGCGTTCGGTACTTGATTGGTTGGATCGTGAAGACGTACAACTACATCAACCGCGTTGTGCTAACGCTTCCGCTTTCGGTCTACGAGGGTACGTGGACAACACTCTTCCCTCTCATTGCTATGCATCACCATGATCTTGCGTGTGCGTAGGATTTTTTTTGAAATTACTACGTTCTCCAACAGCTATGTCCCGATCGACCCTACTGGGCACCACAACTGATCGTCCGGGAAGGAAACATAGTAACGGCCACGATCTTCGTTGAACTCCCACTTGAGCTCAGTGGCATCACCTGCATCAGTCTCATCGGTACCTGCAACTGTGTTTGTAGTATACTGTGAGCCCCCGGGGACTTAGCAAATGGAAGCGGTGGAAGTTGCATGGCAATATATCTCAGAATGGCCATGGAAAAGCCATAATAGGTAGGCATGGTAGCTATTTTGAGGAAGATATAATAAGGCTTATGTGTGATAGAGCGTATCATATCACGGGGTTTGGATGTACCTGCGAAGTTTGCACCATGTCTCAATGTGAGAAAGGGCAATGCACGGTACCGTAGAGGCTAGCAATTTGCGGAAAGGTAAGAGTGTGTATAATCCATGGACTCACATTAGTCATAAAGGACTCATATACTTATTGCAAAAGTTTATTAGGCCTCGAAGCAAAGTACTACTACGCATGCCCCTAAGGGTATAGATTGGTAGGAAAATACCATCGCTCGTCCCTGACTGCCACTCATAAGGAAGACAATCAATAATAAATCATGCTCCAACTTCATATCACAACGGGAGACTATACGTGCATGCTTAAGGAATCACAAACCTTAACACCAATATTCCTACTAAACACAACCATTTACTAGTACCTCCCACATATTCCATCTCTATATCGCAAAACTATTGCAAGGAATCAAACATATCATATTCAATGATCCATAAGTTTTATGTAGGATTTTATGACTAACCATGCAATTGACCAATTCCTATTGACTCTTTAAATAGATATAAGTGAAGCATGAGAGTTTTAATTATTTCTACAAAATACCATGCTCTAATAATTATAAGTGAAGCAAAAGAGCATTCTTCAAACAACGGTTTTCTATGTGAAGAGAAACAGGCAATCCAAACTTCAAATGATATAAGTGAAGCACATGAAGCATTCTATAAAGCCATACTCAAAAGATATAAATGAAGTACAATAAGCATTCTATAAATCAACCATGGACTATCTCATACCAGCATGGTGCATAAAAGAAAAGTGAAAAACTAAACACAAAAGATGCTCTAAGATTTGCACATATCACGTGAACGGAAGGAATCCAAAAACATACCGATACTTGTTGGAGAAAGATGGGATGCCTTCCAGGGCATCCCCAAGCTTAGACGCTTGAGTCTCCTTGAACATTTACTTGGGGTGCCTTGGGCATACCCAAGCTTGAGCTCTTGCCTCTCCTCCTTCTCCTCATATCGAGACCTCCTCGATCTTCGAACACTTCATCCACACAAAACTTAACCGAACTTTTAGTGGCGGGGTTAGTGAATATGGAAACGAAATCCCAGCATGTACTGCTGCAACATTATTGTATAATTATAAACAAACATTAACCACCGTATTCTATCACAATTCTATGGCCCCAAGTCAAGGAGGCTTCAACAAGAATTCAAACATACGCAAATAATGAAGCTATAACAGCAATCTGTGAAAACAGGACAGTCTGTAAAGATTTGAACATCCACCATACTTATGTAACTCAAATAATTCTGAAAAATTATGAAAAAACATTTTGTATATAAAGAAAGTACAAAAAGTTTCAGAACTGTTTGACGTTCCAGTAAAAAAAATGTAAAATCGAGCACTACAACCAAACTTTCTATTTTGCACCGCACAAACCAACAAGCAATTTAATCATCCTAAAGGCAAACCTTGGGGAATTATTTTTATAATACAATGGAATTGTACAAGGGGATAATTATGTTTGTTGAAAAGTTTCTGTAATTAAGAATCATAAAGTTTCCATTGGCATGAACAAAGTTCAAGGCTAGCTCCCGCTTCCACGGTGCTTGTCTATCTCACTTTCACTTTTCTTTTTGAGAAGTTTTAATTTCCCCACTATTTTTTGTTTTTAAACTTTATAAAAGCACTCAACAGAAATAAATGACTCTCTAAAACTTCTGGGTTGTCTCCCTAGCAGCGCTTTCTTTAAAGCCATTAAGCTAGGCATAAAGTGCTCAAGTAATGAATCCACCCGGATGTCGGGGGTGACTGATCCCCACGGACACCTATGGGACCACGGCGGACCGGAGCCCCTTTCGGTTCGGCAAGGGGGCGGAGAGTGCACGAAGAGCAGATCGAGGCGAATGCATGAACGACGCGGTCGGTTTACCTAGGTTCGGGCCGCACGGATGCGTAAAACCCTACTCCTGCTTTGATTTGTATTTGTGTTCTTGCTCGGGGGCGATGAATGCTACAGTACGCTCAAGTGGCTAGCGAGACCGAGCGTGAGAATGATCGTCCCCCCTGTTGCGCATGGGCCTCCTTTTATATGTCAAAGGGGTCACCGACAGGTGGCAACAGAGATGAGGGTAAAAAGGTAAAAGAGGTGGTGGTTGGGCGCCACCGCTTACTACAGTTGTATCATACCTAACCCTGACGGCAGGGGAGAAAGGCATTAAATGCCTGTCTGTGTCGCCTAGACGGTGCAGAAAGGGACCGTCAGGGGCGCCACCGTTTGCCACGATGGCTATCTTGTCAGCGCCTGCTTGCCACCGCATGCCCCTGGCTGCACAGCCTCCTGCCACGTTACGCCAGGAACGGTCCTAGAGCGACACGTTGGTGGGTGAGCTGGAGCGCGGGCTGCAGAGTAGTAGCTTGCCGCGGCAAGCGCCTTGCCGCGGATGTTGTCTTGTCGTGTCCGGGAGCTTGTCGCTCACCGGGTCTTGTCGCGTCTGGGAGCTTGTCACTCGCCGGGTCTTGCCGGGACACGTGGCGTGCTGTGGCGTGTTCCTTGATATGTCTTGATTGGCTTCCCCGGCAAGCTCCTCTTGCCGGGGTCTTGTTTCCTTCCCGGCAAGCTCCTCTTGCCGGGGTCTTTGTGCTTCGAGTGGCCTTCCCGGCAAGCTCCTCTTGCCGGGGCCTTGCGCCTTGGCTCGAATACTTTGTTCTTGAATGGCTCCAAAGGAACCATGGAGGACCTTGGCGGTCGCCCGGCGAGCCTTGCCGCGGGACGCTGCGACTGCCCGTGCACAAGTTCGGGGTACTAAGGTACCCATACTTTAGTACACCGACAGGAGCCCCCGGGCCTGGGCCACACACGGTGCCGAGCGCTGTTGGGCCAGGCCCAAAACAGTGCACGGGCACGCGCGGCCTGGGTCACGCCGTATCTGACTCCGCATTCACCGCACCCTCCCCGCACGGCACGCGTCGAGCGCGGCGTCGTGCATGACGTGGGCGGCGTGCGCGGGGCTAAGCCCCGCATGCATGCGTCACGTCGTGGTAAAGGGGACGGTTTCTTTATTAGGAAAGGCGGAACGTCCGCCACCTCCCTCTTTATAAGCAAAGGGAGGCAGGGGTAGTGCGCCCACTCGCCCCCATTCCGTTCCAATCTTGAAAAACTCCGCCCCGCCTCCGTCTTCCCAAAGCACACAGAGCGCAGTGCCCTGCCCCTCGCATTGCCACCAGCACCACCGACGCCGTCGACCTCCTCCACTGCTTTCGCCATGGCTCCGAAGGGCGACAAGGGGAAAACCGTGAAGTCGACCGAGGCGCTGCGGCTTGCGGCGCTGCGGAAGGAGCGAGCCATCTTCCCCCCCCCCAAGCTCGGCGCGAAGGAGCTGCGGGAGTACTATTATCTCTTTTGGGCGACGAAGACGCGAGCTCACCCACGAACCAGGGTGCTCCCGGCCGCTGCTCACGCGACGGCTCCGGACGGGTACCCTTTCTTCGCTGTGTTCTTCTACTGCTGGCTCTGCCCGCCTTTTTCCGAGTTCTTCTGTGATATCATGAACACATACAATCTCTGCCTCCTTGACTTCACCCCCAACGCCGTCCTCACCATGGCTGTTTTCGCACACCTCTGCGAGAACTTTGTCGGAGTCCACCCTAGCGTAGCCCTTTTTCGCCATTTCTTTATTCCCCGGGTAGAGAGAGGAGAGCCCTTGTTCGGAGGAATTGCCTGGGTCTCTAGGACCGGCAAGAAGGATTCCTATTTGGAAGGCGAATTCCGCGGCAAGTGGGAGGAGTGGAGGGCTGATTGGTGTTGGATTGTCGAAGAGAGCCCGCAGCCATTCACCGCCCGGCGCCAAGTAGCAGCAGTACGCGGCAGCGACTGGAGCGACGTGGCCCCGGAGGAC
This sequence comes from Triticum monococcum, assembly GCA_034509565.1. Lineage (NCBI taxonomy): Eukaryota > Viridiplantae > Streptophyta > Magnoliopsida > Poales > Poaceae > Triticum > Triticum monococcum. The sequence continues at coordinate 705,518,990 of CM067842.1, read as the reverse complement.
AGCACGCTGCAAATTGCCGTCACCAGGATCCAGCGCTTAAGGCTTGCCGGACTCACTGTGGGCGCCGTGGGTGCGGACTTCCTTCGCCGCCGCATCGCCCCCCTGCAGGAACGGAGGAGGCCTGCTTGGGAGTTCAAGAATACTGCAGATATCATGAGGCTGCGCCCGGGCCTCAACTATAATTTTACTGTCCTTGAGCTCAACGGAATACTGCAGGAGCTCTTCAAGTACGATTCAGATCGCGCTAAGGTCTTCAGATTGCCGCAGGGCGTCGTCCCTTTATGCAACAATTTGGCGCTCGACCGCATCAGGGCGATGATGCCACTGTGCGATTCGCACAGAATCGTGCCAACTTGGCAAGAGCCAAAAGACGAGGTTGTGCAACAATTCTTCGACGACTTGGTGAAAGTGCCAATCCGCGCCGACGAGAAGGATGGCCTCACCCGCGACACCACCGAGGCGGAGTTGGCGTACATCGCCACCAGGTTGGAAGAGGCGGCAGCAGCTGCCGCGGCGGGCGAGTTCGGCTTCACCTTGGAGGAGGCAGCGGCAGCAGAGGCGGAGAACCGTGCCGAGCGAGAGGAAATCTCCGGCAAGAAGGAGCTTGCTTGGCAAGAAGAGCTTGCCGGCAAGGAAGATCTTGTCGGGCGTGGCGCCGAGCCGAGTGAGCCTGCCGAGGATGCGAGCGGGTCATTGGAGATTGGCTCCTCCTCCTCCACTTCGTCCTTAGACAGCACGCCGCCAGCAGCGTCTCCGTCCCCACCAAGAAGGCGTCTCCGCAAGGCTGGTGATGCAGCGAGGCGGCAGGCGGGCCGGCAGTCGCCGCGTCGCACGACGCGCTCCACCGCGGCAAGCACCGTTGCTGCGGGAGCGCCCCATGCTGCTGCTTCGACTGGAGCGGGGTCTTCCCGGTCTGCCGCTTCTGCTCCCGCCAAGCGACCAAGGGAGCCTACTCCTCCACCTTCCCGTGCCAGACGTGGGCCGGATTTTGACTTCTCCGCGTTCAGCTCTGACGAGGAAGAAGAAGAGGAGTAAGTTCTTCTTATTGTACTTGCTATTCTTCGATTTCCGCTGTTTTTGTCTTGTCTTGTTTCTCACTTGCCTTTCCCTGTATCTGTTCCTTTTTAGGACTCTGGCGCAGAGAGCGGCAAAGAGAGCCAAGGTGCCGATGATCATCATCGAGGACGAACCCACTGCGTCAACAGGGGACGTGCCTGAGACAAACCCGTCGGACCCGGCGGCTGATCTTCAGAGCAGCCCCCAGCGTAAATGTCTTGTTTACTTCCTGCTGTCGGGCGCGCACGAAGATCCTTGCTGTGCTGATACTTGTCTGTTTGACTTGTGCAGGAGCAGAGCAGCCACACCAGGAGAGCCTGGAGGCCGCTCCCGAAGCACCAAGGGAGAGTCCTCCGGCGAGGGAGAGGTCTCCGGCAAGAGAGGAGACTCCGGCAAGGGAGGAGCCCCCGGCGAGGGAGGGATCTCCGACAAGGGACTGCGTCAGCGATCCCCCGACAACGGAGACCACAGCTGCGAACCCTGGCACAGGTAACTTGCTTGCTTCCAAACTCCCCTTGGCTTCTTCGTCTTCTTGATCTTTCTCTTGGATTTTGCTCGAATTTTGCTTGAATCTTCTCCCCTCTTCCGGCTATCAGATCCATCTGTTGCAGAGCCGATGGAGATGGAGATCGCCGCCGAGGAAGCAGCCGGCGCCGGCGAGGAAGCCGCCAGGGCTGCCGCCGCGGAAGCAGGCGGGGAGTCTGGTGGTCGTACTGACGCCCCGGAGGCCGCAGGAGCGCCAGGCGCTGCTCCGACCACTGACTCCTCCGCCGCTGCCGCCGCGCCAGGCTCCAAAGAGCCCCAGCCTGGCGTCTACCTGAAGGCCGGCGACAACATCTTCATCAACCTTCCCTGGGCGTCGGGCTCCAGGGCGCCGATCGAGGGGGAGATGCTGGACGGAGAGGTGCTTGCCTCCGCCGGGCTGAAGCTGGTCGACGCGCCAAGCAGCAGCAGCGGTGAACCTAAAGAGGAGCGCCTGCTGTGGAAGCTAGTGGCGCTCTATCGTGCCCGGCAGGCCAAGCTGGAGTCCCGTGAAGCGCTCGTCGCGAAGGCCGGTGCTGATATTGAAAAGCGCGCAGAAGAGCTCCGGGGCGCCAACCAGGAAGCTCTCCGCTCCCTGGCAAAGGAGCAGGAAGATCTTGCCGAAGCGCAGCAGGCCTTCCTCCTCGAGAAGGCCGACGTCGAAGAGCGCCAACACCTTGCCGCGGAGAAGCTGTCTTCGCAGGAGGGTGACTTGGTGCAGCGGAAGGTAAACCTCGACAGCCACGAGGAGGAACTTGCCGCGCGCGAGCGGGCAGTTGGCGGGGCCATTAAATAAGCTGAAGACGCCGCCACAGCCGCCGAGGCCGCCAAGAACGAGTTGGAGCTGAAGGTGACGCAGCTGGAGGCGAGCCTCAAGGCGAGCTGCGACGAGCTTGTCATGCTCAAACTTGAGCGGGAGAAGGACGCCAACAGTTACTCAGAACTGCAGGCCTTTTTCGCCGAGACAGGCAAGGAACTGGACGCCTCCAAGAATTCCAATGCTGATCTTGAAGCGAAACTGGCGGCTCTGACGCAATCTCTGGACAACGCCAAGGAGCAGGAGACGGCCTTGAAGGAGGAAGTCGAGGCCGGCAAGGTGCTGCTGGCGAATGCTGCTGCCGGCCAGAAGACCTTGTTGGAGAACGTGGAGCACTGGACGGAGGGTCTAGTGAACGTCGCCGCGGATGTCGACAAGGAGTTGGCGTAATTGGGGATGGTGGATCTCGGGTACTCCTCCGATGAGAATCTCCAACCCAGCGCCAAGCTGACTCTATTCTTCAAGGGCGTGGCGACGGTGCTCCAGCGACTCCGGGAGCAGATCCCAAAACAGCTTGCCGACGAGTCGCGCAAGATCTACGCGGGAGCTCTCCAGAAGTTGCTGATGAAGGTGGCCTTCCGCAACCCAGGCCTCCGCCTCAACAACGTCCTCCGAAGCCTGCCGCCAGATGCTGATCTGGAGGAGCTCAAGGCCCTTGTCGCACCTATTGTGGATAGGGTGAGCGGAATCAGGAGGGCCGAAGGCGACTGTGTAGACTAGGCCATTTATCTTCTTCTTTCCTTGTCACTGTTAATCATGTTATGAAAAACAGTCTGTTAGAGCTGCGACAAGTTATTTTGTAATATACTCTATCCTTGGTAGTAATTGCTATGTTATTTCCTTTACTTGACTCCTTCCTTTGTATGTTTTTACCCTATGCTTTTAGGGAACTTGCCGGCGCGGGCACGCTTGCCGCGAGTGTTGAGTGCGGAACGTCAGCAACCTGTGGGCGTTGCCGCGGCCGACAAGAAACCTTGTCGCAGAGCTAGTTGCAGCTCACTTAAGTTGTTGAGCGGACTCGAAGCAACAGTAAGGGCGCAACTAGCTACGAGTTGGTTCCTCCGCGCACAGGTTTTCCACACAAAGCACGGTCGTTCAAGGAAAATAACTTAAAAATTTAAAGGAAATTTGATTGCTCAGACTTTGGCAACTTATCTTTTCTGTTATTTGCTCCCGGCAAGGCAAAACCTTCTTGAACGGCGCCTGGTCCATACCATATCTTCTCCCTTCCCCCCGGAAAACTTGTGCGCGAGGGAACCTCCTTTTCCTTGTGAAAAAGAAAGAAGACGGGGTAACAGTATGGAGCCTTATGGCCCGTTATTGCTTACCGGGAGTAAGTGCTGCACAAAATGTCAGATAATACATGCAAAATTCAAAAAAGCATGAAATAGACAAGGTGTGCTGAGCACATAACCTTTATGCACGGGATCTGCGCCCGGCTTTGTACAAAGGATTACATGCAACAGCGGCAAGACTTGTACAAAAGGTGGTTGCCGGAACGGATTCCGGCAACCGCACCCTATGGGTAAAACTTGCGAAGATTCTCAATATTCCAGGAGTTGCTCACTGGTAAGCCATCTTCGGTCTCCAGGCGGACAACGCCAGGCCTAGTGACTCGTTTCACCCGGTAAGGGCCTTCCCACTTCGGCGAACTTGTTGGAATTCTTGGCGGACTGAATGCGCCGAAGAACAAGGTCGCCTTCCTCGAGACTTCTGGCATTAACTTTGCGGCTATGGTAGCGGCGCAAAGTTTGCTGGTAGCGAGTGGCTCGCATAATAGCCTGAAGACGGTCTTCCTCAAGGAGCAGCGCGTCGTCTTGCCGCAGCTGCTCTTGCTCAAGCTCATCGTAAGCGCGCACTCGAGGCGACCCGTATACGAGTTCCGTGGGGAGAATTGCCTCCGCTCCATAGACTAGAGCAAAGGGTGTCTGGCCGGTGGCGAGCGGTGCGAGGAACGGGATATGCTCGGACTTCTAACTATGTTAGAAGGAGCAACATCTCGTCCAAGTGACCATGCCACGCTCGCGCCAGCACGTTGTCGCGCATGCTGGTCTTGAGCGCTCTGGGATCCGCCAGCTTGATCTTGGCCCAGCAAGCGTATGGTACCGTGAGTACCATGACGCTGCTGGTCCCGCGCCTCCTGAGATGGGCGCGGTGCATGTACGGACGCCGAGGTCTTGGAGTGCGCCCGGTCGTTGTGGGAGCCGACTGCGCCGCCGATGTGCAGCACAGCCTTGTCTTTGGACCTGGCAGCAGCATGAGCCTCCTCGTCGGCGCCCGTTCTTCCGCCGGTGCCCACTCCACCAGCCGTTCGCTCTGGCGATGGTGGGCTCGGTGCAGACGGAGTAGCTGCCTCCGAAATCTTCTTCTTCGGTGGCATGTTGATGAAGATGACGAAGATTCGGCTCGTGCGAACGCCGGATCAGATTCACATAGTCACGACGCACCCCTACCTGGCGCGCCAAAGATGTCGGGGGTGACTGATCCCCACGGACACCTATGGGACCACGGCGGACCGGAGCCCCTTTCGGTTCGGCAAGGGGGCGGAGAGTGCACGAAGAGCAGATCGAGGCGAACGCACGAACGACGCGGTCGGTTTACCCAGGTTCGGGCCGCACGGATGCGTAAAACCCTACTCCTGCTTTTATTTGTATTTTTGTTCTTGCTCGGGGGCGATGAATGCTACAGTACGCTCAAGTGGCTAGCGAGACCGAGCGTGAGAATGATCGTCCCCCCTGTTGCGCATGGGCCTCCTTTTATATGTCAAAGGGGTCACCGACAAGTGGCAACAGAGATGAGAGTAAAAAGGTAAAAGAGGTGGTGGTTGGGCGCCACCGCTTACTACAGTTGTATCATACCTAACCCTGACGGCAGGGGACAAAGGCATTAAATGCATGTCTGTGTCGCCTAGACGGTGCAGAAAGGGACCATCAGGGGCGCCACCGTTTGCCACGATGGCTATCTTGTCAGCGCCTGCTTGCCACCGCATGCCCCTGGCTGCACAGCCTCCCGCCATGTTACGCCAGGAACGGTCCCAGAGCGACACGTTGGTGGGTGAGCTAGAGCGCGGGCTGTAGAGTAGTAGCTTGCCGCGGCAAGCGCCTTGCCGCAGATGTTGTCTTGTCGTGTCCGGGAGCTTGTCGCTCACCGGGTCTTTCGCGTCCGGGAGCTTGTCGCTCGCCGGGTCTTGCCGGGACACGTGGCGTGCTGCGGTGTGTTCCTTGATATGTCTTGATTGGCTTCCCCGGCAAGCTCCTCTTGCCGGGGTCCTGTTTCCTTCCCGGCAAGCTCCTCTTGCCGGGGTCTTTGTGCTTCGAGTGGCCTTCCCGGCAAGCTCCTCTTGCCGGGGCCTTGCGCCTTGGCTCGAATACTTTGTTCTTGAATGGCTCCAAAGGAACCATGGAGGACCTTGGCGGTCGCCCGACGAGCCTTGCCGCGGGACGCTGCGACTGCCCGTGCACAAGTTCGGGGTACTAAGGTACCCCTACTTTAGTACACCGACACCGGATCCCAAGGTATATCAAAGCCAATTTTAATTAACAATGATTTGGCATTTAGTAGTGAGCAAAAAGCAGCATATATCAAGTAATGACGAATTCTAACTCTCTTCATATGCATTGGCATGTCATACAAGAACAATTCATGCACATCAAGTAAAGGTCAATACATAGCATAAGCAGTTTCTTGCTATTTTATCATGTTGGAAACATAGAGAGGCAAAGATGTAGTTCCTCTCTCATAATAATTGCAAGTAGGAGCAGCAAGCACATGCATATTACATCATCAAAATTACCATATGCAACGGTAAAAGGCAACCCATCAATGTAATCCTTAATAAGTGCAAACTTCTCCAATATAGTGTAGTCGGGAGAATTAAAAAATATAATAGGACTATCATGTGTGGGTGCAATAGCAACAATTTCATGTTTAACATAAGGAACAATAGCAAGTTCATCTCCATAAGCATAATTCATATTGGCATCTTGGCCACAAGCATAGCAGGTGTCATCAAAAAGGGATTTTTCAAAAGAATCAACGGGATCATAGCAATTATCATAGCATTCATCCTTCAGTAAGGACGAAGGGACATTAAACAATGTATGAGTTGAAGAGTTACTCTCATTAGAAGGTGGGCACGGGTAGCTAATCCGCTCTTCCTCCTTTTGTTCTTCGCTCTCCTCATCATCTTTTCATCCAATGAGCTCACAGTTTCATCAATTTCTTCTTCCATAGACTCTTGCAAAATATTAATCTCTTCTCAGACAGCGGAGATTTTCTCAATAAATTCATCAATATCAGAATTATATTTATAATTATCATAGCAATATTTAAGGATGGAAAAATTTTCAGGTCTATAAAAATCATCACCAAAAGCTTTATACTTTTCAAACAAAGATCCAATTTCATAAGCACCCTTAAAAGCAACAAATTCTTCTATTCGTTCCACATCATAGTAATCAGATATACCATTAGCATAAGAAGCCAAGGTTTCATTATCATTAAATTTGCATGAAAAGGGAAGGTGTGGAGCATTCATCCTAGAGCAACAAGTAAAATCATATCTCAAGAATAAATCCCGAGCATACCAATGCAACATATAAATTTGATCCCATAAAAGTTTCCCTTTTTGTGTCAACCGATAATCCCTAAAGTATTCACGTTGATCCAACGTTACTCCCATTATCATGTTGAATGGGGTTTTCTCAGGATTATCAAAGTAGTGCATAATATTTTTCACATTACAAGCATCAAGGGTTTTAGGAGGTTCCCCATCTCCATGAGTAGCATGTAAAACTAATTCTTTTGGTATTTCGTGTTCCATATCCACAACTAAAGATAGAGAACAACTTAGAACAGGAAATAAAAACTATTTAGTGATAAAGCAAACAAGCACACACGCGAATATTCACCCCACGCTATTACTCCCCGGCAATGGCGCCATAAAAGGGTCTTGATAACCCACAAGTATAGGGGATCATTTGTAGCCTTCTTCAATAAATAAGAGTGTAGAACCAAACGAAGAGCTAAAGGTAGAACAAATATTCCTCAAGTTCTATCGACCACCGATACAACTCTATGCACACTTGATGTTTGCTTTATCGGAAACAAGTATGAAACTATTTTGTAGGTGTGATGCTAGAACTACTTTGCAAGAATAAAACTAGAAGTACTTTGCAAGATAATGAAAGTTAGATGTTTAGAAAAGGGTTTGTGTCAACAAGAAAGTTATTTGTCCCTAGACAATCGATAACAAGTACCGGTAATCATTCTTGTAATTTTATATGAGGGAGAGGCATGAGCTAACATACTTTCTCTACTTGGATCATATGCACTTATGATTGGAACTCTAGCAAGCATCCGCAACTACTAAAGATCATTAAGGTCGTGAAACCCAACCATAGCATTAAGTATCAAGTCCTCTTTATCCCATACGTAACAACCCACCTACTCGGGTTTAAGCTTCTGTCACTCTCGCAACCTACCATAAGCGAATCATGAACATATTGCAACACCCTACAATGGGGGCCCCTCACGTTTGCATGATAACAGAGGGCACCATAGGACAGCACCATAACTAAAATATACAATCATACCAACCAAGATCACGATTAACCCACAGGACAAAATGGATCTACTCAAACATCATAGGATAACCATAGACCATTGGGAAATAATATATGGAGTTGAGAACCATTGTCGGTGTCAAAACCGGCGGATCTCGGGTAGGGGGTCCCGAACTGTGTGTCTAAGGCGGATGGTAACAGGAGGCAGGGGACACGATGTTTACCCAGGTTCGGGCCCTCTTGATGGAGGTAATACCCTACGTCCTACTTGATTGATATTGATGATATGAGTATTCCAAGAGTTGATCTACCATGAGATCATAGAGGCTAAACCCTAGAAGCTAGCCTATGGTATGATTGTTGTTGTCCTACGGACTAAACCCTCCGGTTTATGTAGACACCGGAGGGGGCTAGGGTTACACATAGTCAGTTACAAGGGAGGAGATCTACATATCCGTATTGCCAAGCTTGCCTTCCACGCCAAGGAGAGTCCCATCCGGACACGGGACGAAGTCTTCAATCTTGTGTCTTCATAGTCCAATAGTCTGGCTGTCCAGAGACCCCCTAATCCAGGACTCCCTCAGTAGCCCCTGAACCAGGCTTCAATGACGATGAGTCTGGCGCGCAGATTTGTCTTTGGCATTGCAAGGCGGGTTCCTCCTCCGAATACTCCACAAAAGATTTTAAACACAAGGATAGTGTCCGGCGCTGCAAAACAAGTTCCATATACCAACGTAGAGAGAATAATCTTCCCACAAATCTAATCTGCTGACACGTTCAGCAACATGACTTCACGTCATGGCCCGGTCATTATTCGAACCGTTTTCCTCAACCAGCACCGCACATATCGCGAAGCAGTTTTCTTGACACGTCTAGTCGAAGCAGAGATTGTCTCCCCTTATCATGGGATTCTCATTAATATGAGTGTCGGTAACCCAACCGCGCCATCAATTACCGCACCTGGGGAATAAGCGATTTTACTAGGTAAGTGGGGAGGTGCATCGCCTCCTCCGCCCTTATAAAGGGACAAAGATTCACCCATTTTTGCCCACGCCTTCTTCCCTCTTGCTTATCCATTCTCGCGCACTCGAGCTCCAGCGCCCAAGTTCGCGTCTTTCCCCTCAAACCACTCCAATCATGTTCGGAGCGGGAGGCAAGTGGATGGTCTCCCCCGTCATGGAGGAGAACATCGCAAAGCTATGGGAAGCCGGATATCTGGCCGCGGATATCACGCACCGGCTGCGAGATGAGGGGCAGATCATCCCTATGCCCGCACCCCATGAGAGGGTAGTTTTCCTCACCCATTTTGTCTGTGGACTGGGATTTCCCCTTCACCCGTTTGTCCGCGGGCTCATGTTCTACTACGGGCTGGATTTTCATGATCTGGCCCCCAATTTCATCCTCAACATCTCGGCGTTTATCGTCGTGTGCGAGGCCTTGCTCCGCATCAGGCCCCACTTCGACCTGTGGCTGAAAACCTTCAATGTCAAACCAAAGGTGGTGGTCCGCCAACAAGCAGAGTGCGGAGGCGCCATGGTGGGCAAAATGCCTAACGTCACCTGGCTCGAAGGCTCCTATGTGGAGACCATAAAGGGGTGGCAATCGGGGTGGTTCTACATCACCGAGCCGCGCGACACCAACTGGGTGGCAGCCCCCGAATTCCGATCCGGTATCCCCACACGGCTCACCTCCTAGAAAGAGAAGGGCCTGTCCTGGGGTTCCCCAGTAGAGCTTACCGGACTCCAGACCTGCGTCAAGAACATGATGAGCAAGAAAATCAAACTCGTCAACGTGGTCCAGGTCATGCTCTTCTGCCAGATTCTCCCATGTCAACAACGGGTATTCAATTTGTGGGAGTTCGACCCGGCCAAGCACCAGATGCTGCGAGAGCTCTTCGACACGACGCACAAGGACGTCTAGAGGGTGCTGTTCAAGGGTGCCGAGGTACCTCCTCCCCTTACCGAAGACCGCGGACTCAGCGCAAAGTGCCAAGCCAATCCGGTAAGTTTTTATATCTTGCAGGATATCTATTTGCCGAGTTTAATTATGTGCGGGATCTAAGATTTCCATACCATTAACAGGACTAGGTGAAGACAGCGGAGCAGATCGATTGCCCCGCCCCCTGCCTGAAGATCCTGCATATGCTCTCCTAACGGAGATGCTGGTTCTGGCACCTTACGAGGTGTCAGTGAAAAAAGGCCAAGAAGAAGGCCACGGGGACCCGAAAGGGTCTCCGGCGCAAGGTTATATCGGACTCATCGTCCGATAACTTCGACGCGCCCTCCTCCCACGAAAACGAGGAGGAGGAAGAGGAAAGTTCTCCCCCCCTAGCCGGGGAAGACAAGAAAAGGAAGGCCACCCCAACTGGGGAGGCCGAAGGGTCCAAGAAGGGAAGGACCCTCCTTCCGGACTGCTCCACGACGGCCGCCTACAGCGACGACGAGTGGTTTCCCAGGGACAAGCCCCTGGCGTAGTCGTAAGTATCCGGATACCATAGTAATTCATGGTATGTTTTATTGCACTGCTTTTCCTTACGCCGAATATGATTATGCAGTCCGTCCCGAGCCCGTATCGATGTATCTTCGCCGGACGTTGAAGGAAATATGCCCTAGAGGCAATAATAAAGTTATTATTTATTTCCTTATATCATGATAAATGTTTATTATTCATGCTAGAATTGTATTAACCGGAAACATAATACATGTGTGAATACATAGACAAACAGAGTGTCACTAGTATGCCTCTACTTGACTAGCTCGTTAATCAAAGATGGTTATGTTTCCTAACCATGAACAAAGAGTTGTTATTTGATTAACGAGGTCACATCATTAGTTGAATGATCTGATTGACATGACCCATTCCATTAGCTTAGCACCCGATCGTTTAGTATGTTGCTATTGCTTTCTTCATGACTTATACATGTTCCTATAACTATGAGATTATGCAACTCCCGTTTACCGGAGGAACACTTTGGGTACTACCAAACGTCACAACGTAACTGGGTGATTATAAAGGAGTACTACAGGTGTCTCCAATGGTAGATGTTGGGTTGGCGTATTTCGAGATTAGGGTTTGTCACTCCGATTGTCGGAGAGGTATCTCTGGGCCCTCTCGGTGATACACATCACATAAAGCCTTGCAAGCATTATAACTAAGATGTTAGTTGTGAGATGATGTATTACGGAACGAGTAAAGAGACTTTCCGATAACGAGATTGAACTAGGTACTGGATACCGACGATCGAATCTCGGGCAAGTAACATACCGATGACAAAGGGAACAACGTATGTTGTTATGCGGTCTGACCGATAAAGATCTTCGTAGAATATGTAGGAGCCAATATGGGCATCCAGGTCCCGCTATTGGTTATTGACCGGAGACGTGTCTCGGTCATGTCTACATTGTTCTCGAACCATAGGGTCCGCACGCTTAACGTTACGATGACAGTTATTATGAGTTTATGCATTTTGATGTACTGAAGGTAGTTCGGAGTCCCGGATGTGATCACGGACATGACGAGGAGTCTCGAAATGGTCGAGACATAAAGATTGATATATTGGAAGCCTATGTTTGGACATCGGAAGTGTTCCGGGTGAAATCGGGATTTTACCGGATTACCGGGAGGGTTACCGGAACCCCCCGGGAGCCAAATGGGCCTACATGGGCCTTAGTGGAAAGGTGAGAGGGCTGCCCACAAGGGCTGCGCACCTTCCCCCTCCCCCTAGTCCTATTAGGACTAGGAGAAGGGGCCGGCCACCTCTCTCTCTCTCCCCTTTAAGGAATCCTAGTTGGAATAGGATTGGAGGGGGGAGTCCTACTCCCGGTGGGAGTAGGACTCCTCCTGCGCCTCCCACCTTTGCCGTCCAGCCCCTCCCCTTGAAACCTTTATATACAGGGGCAGGGGGCACATCTAGACACACAAGTTGATCCTTGAGATCGTTCCTTAGCCGTGTGCGGTGCCCCCTGCCACCATATTCCACCTCGATCATATCGTTGCAGTGCTTAGGCGAAGCCCTGCGTCGGTAGAACATCAAGATCGTCACCACGCCATCGTGCTGACGGAACTCCTCCCCGAAGCTTTGCTGGATCGGAGCCCGGGGATCGTCATCGAGCTGTACGTGTGCTAAGAACTCGGAGGTGCCGGAGTAACGGTGCTTGGATCGGTCGGACCGGGAAGAAGACATACGACTACTTCCTCTATGTTGTGTCAATGCTTCCGTTGCGATCTACAAGGGTACGTAGAACAGACTCTCCCCCTCGTTGCTATGCATCACCATGATCTTGCGTGTGCATAGGAATTTTTTTGAAATTACTACGTTCCCCAACAGTGGCATCCGAGCCTAGGTTTTATGGTTTGATGTTATTTGCATGAGTAGAACACAAGTGAGTTGTGGGCGATACAAGTCATACTGCCTACCAGCATGTCATACTTTGGTTCGGCAGTATTGTTGGACGAGACGACCCGCACCAACCTTACGCGAGACCGGTTCCCTCGACGTGCTTTGCACATAGATGGCTTGCGGGCAACTGTCTCTCCAACTTTAGTTGAACCGAGTGTGGCTACGCCCGGTCCTTGAGAAGGTTAAAACGGAGTCTATTTGACAAACTATCGTTGTGGTTTTGATGCGTAGGTGAGATGAGTTCTTGCTTAAGCCCGTAGCAGCCACGTAAAACTTGCAACGACAAAGTAGAGGACGTTTAACTTGTTTTTGCAGGGCATGTTGTGATGTGATATGGTCAAGGCATGATGCTGATTTTATTGTATGAGATGATCATGTTTTGTAACCAAGTTATCGGCAACTGGCAGGAGCCATATGGTTGTCGCTTTATTGTATGCAATGCAATCGCGATGTAATGCTTTACTTTATTGCTAAGCGGTAGTGATAGTCGTGGAAGCATAAGATTGGCGAGACGACAACGATGCTACGATGGAGATCAAGGTGTCGCGCCGGTGACGATGGTGATCATGACGGTGCTTCGGAGATGGAGATCACAAGCACAAGATGATGATGGCCATATCATATCACTTATATTGATTGCATGTGATGTTTATCTTTTATGCATCTTATCTTGCTTTGATTGACGGTAGCATTATAAGATGATCTCTCACTAAATTATCAAGAAGTGTTCTCCCTGAGTATGCACCGTTGCGAAAGTTCTTCGTGCTGAGACACCACGTGATGATCGGGTGTGATAGGCTCTACGTTCAAATACAACGGGTGCAAAACAGTTGCACACGCGGAATACTCAGGTTATACTTGACGAGCCAAGCATATACAGATATGGCCTCGGAACACGGAGACCGAAAGGTCGAGCGTGAATCATATAGTAGATATGATCAACATAATGATGTTCACCGATGAAACTACTCCATCTCACGTGATGATCGGACATGGTTTAGTTGATTTGGATCACGTGATCACTTAGAGGATTAGAGGGATGTCTATCTAAGTGGGAGTTCTTAAGTAATATGATTAATTGAACTTAAATTTATCATGAACTTAGTACCTGATAGTATCTTGCTTGTTTATGTTGATTGTAGATAGATGGCTCGTGCTGTTGTTCCGTTGAATTTTAATGCGTTCCTTGAGAAAGCAAAGTTGAAAGATGATGGTAGCAATTACACGGACTGGGTCCGTAACTTGAGGATTATCCTCATTGCTGCACAGAAGAATTACGTCCTGGAAGCACCGCTGGGTGCCAGGCCTGCTGCTGGAGCAACACCAGATGTTATGAACGTCTGGCAGAGCAAAGCTGATGATTACTCGATAGTTCAGTGTGCCATGCTTTACGGCTTAGAATCGGGACTTCAACGATGTTTTGAACGTCGTGGAGCATATGAGATGTTCCAGGAGTTGAAGTTAATATTTCAAGCAAATGCCCGGATTGAGAGATATGAAGTCTCCAATAAGTTCTATAGCTGCAAGATGGAGGAGAACAGTTCTGTCAGTGAGCATATACTCAAAATGTCTGGGTATAACAATCACTTGATTCAGATGGGAGTTAATCTTCCAGATGATTGCGTCATTGACAGAATTCTCCAATCACTGCCACCAAGCTACAAGAGCTTCGTGATGAACTATAATATGCAAGGGATGAACAAGACAATTCCCGAGCTCTTCGCAATGCTGAAAGCTGCGGAGGTAGAAATCAAGAAGGAGCATCAAGTGTTGATGGTCAACAAGACCACTAGTTTCAAGAAAAAGGGCAAAGGGAAGAACAAGGGGAACTTCAAGAAGAACAACAAGCAAGTTGCTGCTCAGGAGAAGAAACCCAAATCTGGACCTAAGCCTGAAACTGAGTGCTTCTACTGCAAGCAGACTGGTCACTGGAAGCGGAACTGCCCCAAGTATTTGGCGGATAAGAAGGATGGCAAGGTGAACAAAGGTATATGTGATATACATGTTATTGATGTGTACCTTACTAATGCTCGCAGTAGCACCTGGGTATTTGATACTGGTTCTGTTGCTAATATTTGCAACTCGAAACAGGGACTACGGATTAAGCGAAGATTAGCTAAGGACGAGGTGACGATGCGCGTGGGAAACGGTTCCAAAGTCGATGTGATCGCAGTCGGCACGCTACCTCTACATCTACCTTCGGGATTAATATTAGACCTAAATAATTGTTATTTGGTGCCAGCGTTGAGCATGAACATTATATCTGGATCTTGTTTAATGCGAGACGGTTATTCATTTAAATCGGAGAATAATGGTTGTTCTATTTATATGAGTAATATCTTTTATGGTCATGCACCCTTGAAGAGTGGTCTATTCTTGTTAAATCTCGATAGTAGTGATACACATATTCATAATGTACAAGCCAAAAGATGCAGAGTTGATAATGATAGTGCAACTTATTTGTGGCACTGCCGTTTAGGTCATATCGGTATAAAGCGCATGAAGAAACTCCATACTGATGGACTTTTGGAACCACTTGATTATGGATCACTTGGTACTTGCGAACCGTGCCTCATGGGCAAGATGACTAAAACACCGTTCTCCGGTACTATGGAGAGAGCAATAGATTTATTGGAAATCATACATACCGATGTATGTGGTCCGATGAATATTGAGGCTCGTGGCGGATATCGTTATTTTCTCACCTTCACAGATGATTTAAGCAGATATGGGTATATCTACTTGATGAAACACAAGTCTGAAACATTTGAAAAGTTCAAGGAATTTCAGAGTGAAGTTGAAAATCATCGTAACAAGAAAATAAAGTTTCTACGATCTGATCGTGGAGGAGAATATTTGAGTTACGAGTTTGGTATACATTTGAAAAATTGTGGAATAGTTTCGCAACTCACGCCACCCGGAACACCACAGCGTAATGGTGTGTCCGAACATCGTAATCGTACTTTACTAGATATGGTACGATCTATGATGTCTCTTACTGATTTACCGCTATCGTTTTGGGGATACGCTTTAGAGACGGCCGCATTCACGTTAAATAGGGCACCATCAAAATCCGTTGAGACGACACCTTATGAACTGTGGTTTGGCAAGAAACCAAAGTTGTCATTTCTTAAAGTTTGGGGTTGCGTTGCTTATGTGAAAAAGCTTCAACCTGATAAGCTCGAACCCAAATCGGAGAAATGTGTCTTCATAGGATATCCAAAGGAAACTATTGGATACACCTTCTATCACAGATCCGAAGGCAAGACTTTTGTTGCTAAATTCGGAAACTTTCTTGAGAAGGAGTTTCTCTCGAAAGAAGTGAGTGGGAGGAAAGTAGAACCTGACGAGGTAACTGTACCCGCTCCCTTATTAGAAAGTAGTACATCACAGAAAACTGTTTCTGCGACACCTACACCAATAAGTGAGGAAGTTGATGATAATGATCATGAAACTTCAGAACAAGATACTACTGAACCTCGTAGATCAACCAGAGCAAGATCTGCGCCAGAGTGGTACGGTAATCCAGTTCTAGAAGTCATGCTACTAGATCATGATGAACCTACGAACTATGAAGAGGCGATGGTGAGCCCAGATTCCGCAAAGTGGCTTGAGGCCATGAAATCTGAGATGGGATCCATGTATGAGAACAAAGTATGGACTTTGGTTGACTTGCCCGATGATCGGCAAGCAATTGAGAATAAATGGATCTTCAAGAAAAAGACTGACACTGACGGTAATGTTACTGTCTATAAAGCTCGACTTGTTGCAAAAGGTTTTCGACAAGTTCAAGGGGTTGACTATGATGAGACATTCTCACCCGTAGCGATGCTTAAGTCTGTCAGAATCATGTTAGCAATTGCCGCATTTTATGATTATAAAATTTGGCAGATGGATGTCAAAACTGCATTCCTGAATGGATTTCTGGAAGAAGAGTTGTATATGATGCAACCGGAAGGTTTTGTCGATCCAAAGGGAGCTAACAAAGTATGCAAACTCCAGCGATCCATTTATGGACTGGTGCAAGCATCTCGGAGTTGGAATAAACGCTTTGATAGTGTGATCAAAGCATTTGGCTTTATACAGACTTTTGGAGAAGCCTGTATTTACAAGAAAGTGAGTGGGAGCTCTGTAGCATTTCTGATATTATATGTGGATGACATATTGCTGATTGGAAATGATATAGAATTTCTGGATAGCATAAAGGGATACTTGAATAAGAGTTTTTCAATGAAAGACCTCGGTGAAGCTGCTTACATATTGGGCATTAAGATCTATAGAGATAGATCAAGACGCTTAATTGGACTTTCACAAAGCACATACCTTGACAAGATTTTGAAGAAGTTCAAAATGGATCAAGCAAAGAAAGGGTTCTTGCCTGTGTTACAAGGTGTGAAGTTGAGTCAGACTCAATGCCCGATCACTGCAGAAGATAGAGAGAAAATGAAAGATGTTCCCTATGCTTCAGCCATAGGCTCTATCATGTATGCAATGCTGTGTACCAGACCTGATGTGTGCCTTGCTATAAGTTTAGCAGGGAGGTACCAAAGTAATCCAGGAGTGGATCACTGGACAGCGGTCAAGAACATCCTGAAATACCTGAAAAGGACTAAGGATATGTTTCTCGTATATGGAGGTGACAAAGAGCTCACCGTAAGAGGTTACGTTGATGCAAGCTTTGACACTGATCCGGACGATTCTAAATCGCAAACCGGATACGTGTTTACTTTAAACGGTGGAGCTGTCAGTTGGTGCAGTTCTAAACAAACGTCATAGAGGTATCTACATGTGAAGCGGAGTACATAGCTTCTTCGGAAGCAGCGAACGAAGGAGTCTGGATGAAGGAGTTCATATCCGATCTAGGTGTTATACCTAGTGCATCGGGTCCAATGAAAATCTTTTGTGACAATACTGGTGCAATTGCTTTGGCAAAGGAATCCAGATTTCACAAAAGGACCAAACACATCAACAGACGCTTCAACTCCATCCGGGATCTAGTCCAGGTGGGAGACATAGAGATTTGCAAGATACATACGGATCTGAATATTGCAGGCCCGTTGACTAAGCCTCTTCCACGAGCAAAACATGATCAACACCAAGGCTCCATGGGTGTTAGAATCATTACTGTATAATCTAGATTATTGACTCTAGTGCAAGTGGGAGACTGAAGGAAATATGCCCTAGAGGCAATAATAAAGTTATTATTTATTTCCTTATATCATGATAAATGTTTATTATTCATGCTAGAATTGTATTAACCGGAAACATAATACATGTGTGAATACATAGACAAACAGAGTGTCACTAGTATGCCTCTACTTGACTAGCTCGTTAATCAAAGATGGTTATGTTTCCTAACCATGAACAAAGAGTTGTTATTTGATTAACGAGGTCACATCATTAGTTGAATGATCTGATTGACATGACCCATTCCATTAGCTTAGCACCCGATCGTTTAGTATGTTGCTATTGCTTTCTTCATGACTTATACATGTTCCTATAACTATGAGATTATGCAACTCCCGTTTACCGGAGGAACACTTTGGGTACTACCAAACGTCACAACGTAACTGGGTGATTATAAAGGAGTACTACTGGTGTCTCCAATGGTAGATGTTGGGTTGGCGTATTTCGAGATTAGGGTTTGTCACTCCGATTGTCGGAGAGGTATCTCTGGGCCCTCTCGGTGATACACATCACATAAAGCCTTGCAAGCATTATAACTAAGATGTTAGTTGTGAGATGATGTATTACGGAACGAGTAAAGAGACTTGCCGGTAACGAGATTGAACTAGGTATTGGATACCGACGATCGAATCTCGGGCAAGTAACATACCGATGACAAAGGGAACAACGTATGTTGTTATGCGGTCTGACCGATAAAGATCTTCGTAGAATATGTAGGAGCCAATATGGGCATCCAGGTCCCGCTATTGGTTATTGACCAGAGACGTGTCTCGGTCATGTCTACATTGTTCTCGAACCGTAGGGTCCGCACGCTTAACGTTACGATGACAGTTATTATGAGTTTATGCATTTTGATGTACCGAAGGTAGTTCGGAGTCCCGGATGTGATCACGGACATGACGAGGAGTCTCGAAATGGTCGAGACACAAAGATTGATATATTGGAAGCCTATGTTTGGACATCGGAAGTGTTCCGGGTGAAATCGGGATTTTACCGGATTACCGGGAGGGTTACCGGAACCCCCCGGGAGCCAAATGGGCCTACATGGGCCTTAGTGGAAAGGTGAGAGGGCTGCCCACAAGGGCTGCGCACCTTCCCCCTCCCCCTAGTCCTATTAGGACTAGGAGAAGGGGCCGGCCACCTCTCTCTCTATCTCTCCCCTTTAAGGAATCCTAGTTGGAATAGGATTGGAGGGGGGAGTCCTACTCCCGGTGGGAGTAGGACTCCTCCTGCGCCTCCCACCTTGGCCGGCCAGCCCCTCCCCTTGAAACCTTTATATACGGGGGCAGGGGGCACCTCTAGACACACAAGTTGATCCTTGAGATCGTTCCTTAGCCGTGTGCGGTGCCCCCTGCCACCATATTCCACCTCGATCATATCGTTGCAGTGCTTAGGCGAAGCCCTGCGTCGGTAGAACATCAAGATCGTCACCACGCCGTCGTGCTGACGGAACTCCTCCCCGAAGCTTTGCTGGATCGGAGCCCGGGGATCGTCATCGAGCTGTACGTGTGCTAAGAACTCGGAGGTGCCGGAGTAACGGTGCTTGGATCGGTCGGACCGGGAAGAAGACGTACGACTACTTCCTCTACATTGTGTCAACGCTTCCGTTGCGATCTACAAGGGTACGTAGATCAGACTCTCCCCCTCGTTGCTATGCATCAGCATGATCTTGCGTGTGCGTAGGAATTTTTTTGAAATTACTACGTTCCCCAACAGACGTTTCTTTGGACTTGTCGGATATGAATAGCGATTCACTTCCGATCGCCTCCACCCCTTGCACTACGAACAACGTCGAGGTGTTGTCTCAAAAGGCATCGAGCCAAGGGGAGGTAGTCCTGGGGGCGCCTCGAGGCGACCTTCCAGACTATGGGCGCAAAGGGAGCAGGACTCCCATGGGCTCCAAGTTTGGCCCCTAGCCGAACACTGCGTCGGAACCTTTGGTGGTTCCGGACTCCGGCGGGCGACCCCCTGTTAAGAGGGGCAAGCCGCCCGTGCCAGTGGCCTCTGTCCATCCAAAGGCACCGGACAACTTGCTGGAAGCGCTTCGCAGCGCTTCCATTGACGAAGAACATCACACTATTATGAGTGCGGTGATCGAGAAAGTTCAGTCCACTAAAAACGGACTGACCGAAGCTTGTGGCAGCCTCCTAATAGGCTTTCAGGTAAGCAGTCAAAATATAGGAAAATATTACCGCATAGACAGTAGCCCCTGATGCTCTGTTTTGCGTTCACGAAGAAAAGCCGAACAGTGGATCAAATAATAACCCAGGAGTCTAATCAGAATGTGTCTATATGCATGTGCAGGCTTCCCTGCTGGCCGCTGTCGCAAGTACTGCGGAGGTCGTTGCACTAAAGCAGGACCTTGAGCGGTCCGAGGACGAGCTCAGCCTTACCAAGAGGCAGCTCGAGAAGAGCAAAGGTAAGCAATACCTTGTCTATATATTAAAAAGAAATTTAGTTGTAAAATAATAGGATCATCATTAATTTGCCAGGGGCCACGATCGAAGTGGCGACCCTGAAGAAGCCGCTGTCCGAGGCCGAAGAAGGCGCTGTCCTGGCATCTTGAGCTTGAGATATGCGTAATGCGGTACCGCATTGAATTTTGCAAATGCGGTGCGCCCGAGCAGTGCATGATAGCCACTGCAGAACGGGACGATATCGAAGATTAACTCCTCGCTTTGGAAGTTGTACGGAGATCTGAAGACCACTTCCAGTGTGATTGAGCCCGTGCACTGGGCCTCTACACCAGGGATGACGCCCTTAAAGATGGTTTTGGTGGGTTTGATCCTCGAGGGATCTATACCCATTTTGCGCACTGTATCCTGATAGAGCAGGTTCAGGCTACTGCCGCCGTCCATAAGGACTCGAGTGAGGTGAAATCCGTCAATGATGGGGTCTAGGACCAATGCGGCGGATCCGCCATGACGGATACTAGTGGGGTGGTCCCTGCGATCGAAGGTGATCGGACAAGAGGACCATGTGTTGAACTTTGGGGCGACGGGCTCTATTGCATAGACGTCCCTTAGTGCACGCTTCCGTTCCCTCTTGGGAATGTGGGTTGCATATATCATGTTCACCGTCTTCACTTGTGGGGGGAACCTCTTCCGTCCTTTTGTGTTCGGCGGCCGAGGCTCCTCCTCGTCATCGCTATGCAGCCCCTTGTCCTTGTTTTCGGTGTTCAACTTGCCGGCCTGTTTGAACACCCAGCATTCTTTGTTGGTGTGATTGGCTGGCTTATCGGGGGTGCCGTGGATTTGACACGAGCGATCGAGTATGCGATCCAAACTGGACGGGCCCGGAGTACTTCTTTTGAATGGCTTTTTCCGCTGACCGGATCTAGGGCTTCTGAATCCGGCATTGACTACCGTATCATCAGCGTTATTGCCATTGTTGCGGCGCTTGTGTCTGTTATGACGTGGTCTGCCATTGACATCTTTAGTATTCGAGGTGCCCGGATTCCTTGATGTGTTGTTGCTGTGAGCCAGCCAGCTATCCTCACCCGCGCAAAAGTGGGTCATGAGTGTCGTGAGGGCTGCCATAGACTTCGGCTTCTCCTGGCCGAGGTGCCGGGCGAGCCACTCGTCACGGATGTTATGCTTGAATGCCGCTAAGGCCTCTGCATCTGGACAGTTGACAATTTGGTTTTTCTTAGTTAGGAACCATGTCCAGAATTGCCTAACCGATTTCCCTGGCTGCCGAGTTATATGGCTCAAGTCATCAGCATCCGGTGGTCGCACATAAGTGCCCTGGAAGTTGTCAAGGAATGCATCTTCTAGATCCTCCCAACTGCTGACGGAGTCTGCTGGCAAGCTATTCAGCCAATGCCGAGCTAGTCCTTTAAGTTTTAGTGGGTGGTACTTGATGGCATGTAGATCATCACCGCGAGCCATGTGGATGTGGAGGAGGAAATCCTCAATCCATACAACGGGATCTGTTGTACCATCATACGATTCGATATTTACGGGTTTAAAACCCCTCGGGAATTCGTGATCAATAACTTCATGTGTGAAGCATAGGGGGTGTGCGGCGCCTCTGTGCCGGGCTATATCACGACGCAGTTCCTATGAGTCTTGTCTGCTGTATTCGGCCCGACCGGATTTACTTTTAGTGTATCCGGCGCGACGGTCGTCGTCCCGCATTGGCGCGCGCCCCTGTGACCCGTATATCGACCTTACATGTTTTTCCCTACTTTCTAATACGTCTCGCAGGCCCCGCGTGTTGCCCCGGGCCTTGGTATTTTTATTTGGTTGGCGGCGGAGTGAGGGCTGGACTTCGGGCTGAAATGTATCTCTGTCTTGGCCACGAGGTGGCCGGTCAGTCACATCGTACACTGGTGATGTGGGTTTCAATGCTTCCTCCTCGAGGTGAGGTAGCAACCTACGCTTTGGATAACTCTTGCTTCGGCGCTCGAGTTCGTATTCCTCGGCCGCAAGGACATTGGTCCATATGTCTGCAAGCAAGTCTTGATTAGCTCGAAGCTGTTGTTGCTTTTTCTTCAAGCTATTTGCTGTGGCTATAAGCCGACGCTTGAAGTGCTCCTGCTCGACGGGATCCTCAGGCACGATAAATTCTTCGTCGCCGAGGCTCACCTCGTCTTCGGAGAGAGACATGTAATTGTCCTCCTCCGATTCTCCATCTACTGCCCGCTCTGGAGGGCTAGCTTGTTCATCCTCCCGCTCTAAATCGTGCTGGAGGGGATTGTTGTCGTCTTCGGCACTGTCCGGAGTGTTATTGTCTCTTGTGCCAGTATCACTACCTTTTCTATGGCGGCACTTAGAGCGGCGCCGCTGACGTCGGCGCTTGGGTTGCTTATTGGAGGGGTCATCCTCCGCTGTCTCGTCGCCATTGCCTTCTTTGGGGGTGTCCACCATGTATATGTCATATGATGAGGTGGCGGTCTAGCGCCCTGTGGGCGGTGGTTCCTGTTCGTCTCCTGCATCGTTGTCCATACCGTCGATGTCTTCGGAGTCGTAGTTGAGCATGTCGGTTAAATCGTCGACAGTGGCTACTAAGTGGGTGGTGGGTGGGGAGCGAATTTCTTCGTCGTCCGCATCCCATTCTAGCCGGACATAGTTTGGCCAAGGTTCTCCTGACAAGGAGAGAGACCTTAATGAATTTAGCACGTCACCGAAAGGTGAGTGCTGAAAGATATCCGCGGAGGTGAACTCCATGATCGGCGCCCAATCGGATTCGATAGGCATGGATGCAGGCGGCTCGGAGCTCGTGGCCGGAGACAAATCCAGTGGTTTGGCAACACGACTCTCGTAAGGGGTGAAGTCAGTATCCGACTCTATCGCCACTGAGAGTGCGGTCTCCATGGCGGGGTCTATCCACCCGTCCTCGGATGGCGCAATTTCTCCGGATTAAGGGCCGGAGTAGTTGCAGGTGTGATCTCCCGAACACTGTCCGACGGTAGAGTTATGTCATGCTCGTCGTGATCGTGCGACGCACCTGACATGGGCTCGAATCCGTCGAAGATCAAGTCTCCGCGGATGTCGGCAGTGTAGTTTAAGTTTCCAAACCTGACCTGATGGCCAGGGGCGTAGCTCTCGATCTGCTCCAGATGGCCAAGCGAGTTGGCCCGCAGTGCGAAGCCGCCGAATACGAAGATCTGTCCGGGGAGGAAAACCACACCCTGGACCGCATCATTACCGATGATCGAAGGATCCATCAAGCCTTATGGTGACGGCATAGTGGAGCTCTCAATGAAAGCACCAATCTCGGTGTCAAAACCGGCAGATCTCGGGTAGGGGGTCCCGAACTGTGCGTCTAAGGCGGATGGTAACAGAAGGCAGGGGACACGATGTTTACCCAGGTTCGGGCCCTCTTGATGGAGGTAATACCCTACACCCTGCTGGATTGATATTGATGATATGAATATTACAAGAGTTGATCTACCACGAGATCGTAGAGGCGAAACCCTAGAAGCTAGCCTATGGTATGATTGTTGTTGTCCTACGGACTAAACCCTCCGGTTTATATAGACACCGGAGGGGGCTAGGGTTACACAGAGTCGGTTACAAGGGAGGAGATCTACATATCCGTATTGCCAAGCTTGCCTTCCACACCAAGGAGAGTCCCATCTGGACACGGGACGAAGTCTTCAATCTTGGGTCTTCATAGTCCAACAGTCCGGCCAAAGGATATAGTCCGGCTGTCCGGAGATCCCCTAATCCAGGACTCCCTCAACCATGTTTAAGTAGAGATTACAACAGGGAGAAGGGATGTTACACCGCTGCATAGAGGGGGAGGGAGTTGGTGTTGTCGGTAGCAAGATTGTTGATGTAGATCGCCGTCATGATCCTTGCCCCGGCGGCGTTCCGGCGCCACCGGGAGAGAGGGGGAGAGAGCCCCCCTCCTCCTTCTTCTTCCTTGGCACCCCCCTAGATGGGAGGAGAGTTCCCCCTCTAGTACATGGCCTCCATGGAGGCGGAGGGGCGGGATCCCCTTCGTGATTGGATCTCCCTCTCCGTTCTCTTCTGTTTCTCGTTCCCAGATCTGTTCGAAAACTGTTTCTTATATTTCGGGAGATCCGTAACTCCGATTGCGCTGAGATTTTAACACGATTTTTTTCCAGATATAAGCTTCCTTGCACGTGAAATAGAGCTCCAACCGATGTTTGAGGAGGGCACAACCCACCACCACGCGCCAGGGGCCTCTGACGCGCCCTGGTGTCTTGTGGGCTGTGTGGGCCTCCGTTTACGGTGATTCCAACTCCCCCAAATCACATATATTCCAAAATAATTCTCAGTAAAATTTTATTGCATTTGGACGTCGTTTGATATGGATACTCTGTGATACAAAAAGCATGCAGAAAACAGGAACTGACACTGGGCACTGGATCAATAGGTTAGTCCAATAAATCAGATAAAAAGTTGCCAAAAGTATGTAAAAGTTGTATAATATTGACATGAAACAATCAAAAATTATAGATACGCCGGAGACGTACTAAAGGCCTATAACATTCCAATCTATTTCCTAACATTTTTTGTGGTTTGTTTCTCCCCCTAATGTCGGGAGATGGTCCTCATCAAAAATTGAATCAACGTACCGGGTTGTGAACAGGTCCCCTGTTAGGGGTTCTAAATATTTTACAATTGACGAAGAAATATATCCCACATAGATTCCTAATTTTCTATGGGGCCCATAGAGGTACGCTACGGTGCTGATATAGGTACGTATACAACGCAACCGAATTTTCGCAGATGGGAAATACTTGGCCGATTGCCACGTACTATTTGAAATGGGGAGGTTTCATGATATACAGTTGGTCTGACTTGTATCCGATTTGCGGCATGTAAAACCGCATGTCTCCAACAAGAGGTTGGTAAATTGCAATTCTGTAATAATGGTCTAGCAATTAATTTTACTCTTTTGATTAAATATTCAACCATTCCATTTTTAGTATGAACATAGGGTACTGAATGTTCTAGATGGATTCCTAAAGCCATGCAATAATCATTAAATGCGCGTGAACTGAATTCAGCAGCATTGTCCATTCTTATTGTTTTTTATCATGTGTTCGGGATGATTCACTCTCAATTTGATAATTTGAGCAATTAATTTGGCAAAAGCATGGTTACATGTGGATAATAGACACACATGTGACCATCTAGTAGATGCATCGATTAGCACCATGAAGTACCTAAATGGTCCAGATAGAGGTTGTATTGGACCACATATATGTCCTTGAATTCTTTCAAGAAAATTAAGTGACTCATTTTTAACTTTAAGTTAAGATGGCTTAATAATTAATTTTCCGGTAGCACTGGCGGTGCATACAAAATCTGATGATTTGGGAAATATTTTAATTGGTAAATTATGACCAACAAAATTACTTATAATTTTTCTCATCATACCTATTCCAGTAAGAGTTTGGAAATATTTTGCTTCCTTTAAAATTGTGTTAGTGGTAGCACTATCCACTAAACATAACTCTTCTTCCATCAGATTGTTCCCGTAAAAGTTCTATAGATAGAAAGGGAATATTTTAGAATAAATATACTTCTATTCATATGTTCATCAAATTACATACACAATATTTATATTACAATATTAAATATAAATTCATTACAATATTATGTCTGATTCACATAATACAATATACATAGTCTGAAAGACTTTATTCTACTTATTGTTATCCAATATATAACATCTTGTAGTTTGTAAATAGCTAAGTGACATCAACTTTTATGGAGATTAACTAAGGTCTCCAAAAACATCTCGGGTGTAATCCACAAGCATGTCTTCATCGAGGATGATATTGTCCTTTGGCTTGTATACTTGAATAGCGCTTTGAGAAGGACCAACTTGAGGGTTATCTTGAATGGCGTTAAAGTGAGCTTCAGCTTTATTTCCATGAACTTGTTTGCCTTTTCCACCATATGTCATGTACAGATCCACAAGGTGCTTGGGAATTCGACATTGATTAGTACGATGATTCATGCATCCACACCTTTGACAAGTTTGAGAGTAGTCATTTTGATCATTTTTCTTGAAATGACCTTTCCCCTTAATTTGACCGTTGGTCTTCTGACCATTGTTCTTTTTCCATTTTCCCTTGAATTTTCTGAAGTTCCTTTTATAGTTTCCGAATTTACTAGTAAAATGAGCATTAGCATGTACTTCAAGGAGAGGCATGACACCCATTCAGGGAGGTCCGCGACATGGACAGTGAGACCGAGTGCCTCAGGCGACCAAGTGCCGGCGCGGATTCTAGCGGGGCGGGCAGCCATGGCTGATGCGAAGCGGCAGAGTAGCACACGGGCTTCCGGCGAGGGCGTCGGGAGTGCAGACGGCGGCGGTGCTTCCTGGTGCTCGTCCTCCTCCACTTCCAGCACCGGGAGGTTGAGGTCGCGACGCGCTAGGAGAGCGGGCGTTGGCGCAACGACCTCGATCTCCTCTGTCTTCACCTTCGGCAGGAGGTTGATGACGAGCCTGGGCTTGAGTGCATCCAGGGGGACTTCAACAGGCGGTGAGGAGAACTCTGGCAGTGGATCATAGCCCGGTAGGTTGAAGTGCTCCGGGTCCTCATCAGATGGCGTCAGGGATGGGAGGCCCGATCCGTACTCGTAGCCTGGGCAATAGTACATCAGCGGAGGCGGCGCTGCGAGTTCCTCGTCAGATAAGTAGCGATCTGGGTCATCGACGAGCCATCCGACGCTTGGTCCGGCAAGCATCCACTCCATGGGCGTGTACACCGATGGAGGAGGCGGCAGTTCGCTGGCATCCGTTGTGATGTTGGAGGCAGAGGCCTCATCCTCGTACTCGATCCCGACCCCTGCAGCAACGTTCGGCACAACATCAACCTGTTCGTCGATATCGTTTGGAGCGGAAGCAGCCTCTTGGGGCATGACCAGAACCTCTTCCCTGGGCACATTCACCCTGGTACTCGGTCCTGGCACTCCAGGCGAGTTGCACCGGTGCACCCAGCGGTGACCATTGTGGAGGCGCTGGCGATGGGCATGGCAGCGAAGGAGGCCACCACCAGGACCGTAGCGACGAAGATGAGCATGATATGGTGCATTGCGGTGGCTGAGGCCGTTGTTCCTGTTCATGCAATGCTGATGGCGGCGTCCATAGTTTCGACGACAAACTACAACCAGACCAAAAGTCCGGCGAGGAAGACGGAAACGACGATGCTCCCTGTCCACGAACCTGGCGAAGGCAAAAGCAAGGTCTGGCAACAATGCCATTGTTCTCACGTTTCTTCTTCTTAGCCTATTCTCTCTGTACTAGAGTGATGCATGCATGATAACGTGAGAAGAAAAGAAAGATTGAAGTGAATGAGTGCTTTCATTGATAATGACTGTAGGTTTTATATCTCCTAAACAGTAGCAAGTACAAGTCGGTTACAGTGTTCGCGTCGATTTGGAAAGACACGACGACGGTTTAGAAAGACACGATGACTGTTCGCTAGGTACCGCGTCTGGACAACGCCAGCATTCCAACGACCAGTTGGGATATTCTAAGAAATCTACTAAGGGCATGGCCAACAACCCAGGTTGGACAGATGCCTGCTACCTCTTGAGCACTGCGTTGGTTTTCCCTTGAAGAGGAAAGGGTAATGCAGTAAAGCAGCGTAAGTATTTCCCTCAATTTTTTAGAACCAAGGTATCAATCCAGTAGGAGGCCACGCGCAAGTCCCTCGCACCTACACAAACAAATAAATCCTCACAACCAACGCGATAAGGGGTTGTCAATCCCTAGACGGTCACTTACGAGAGTGAGATCTGATAGATATGATAAGATAATATTTTGGGTATTTTTATGATAAAGATGCAAAGTAAAATAGAAAGCAATAAAAAATAACTAAGAATTGGAAGATTAATATGATGGAAAATAGACCCGGGGCCATAGGTTTCACTAGTGGCTTCTCTCGAAAGCATAAGTATTACGGTGGGTGAACAAATTACTGTTGAGCAATTGACAGAATTGAGCATAGTTATGAGAATATCTAGGTATGATCATGTATATAGGCATCACGTCTGAGACAAGTAGACCGACTGCTGCCTCCATCTACTACTATTACTCCACACATCGACCGCTATCCAGCATGCATCTAGAGTATTAAGTTCAAGAGAACAGAGTAACACTTTAAGCAAGATGACATGATGTAGAGGGATAAACTCATGCAATACGATATAAACCCCATCTTGTTATCCTCGATGGCGACAACACAATACGTGCCTTGCTGCCCCTACTGTCACTAGGAAAGGACACCACAAGATTGAACCCAAAGCTAAGCACTTCTCCCATTGCAAGAAAGATCAATCTAGTAGGACAAACCAAACTGATAATTCGAAGAGACTTGCAAAGATAACCAATCATACATAAAAGAATTCAGAGAAGATTCAAATATTGTTCATAGATAAACTTGATCATAAACCCACAATTCATTGGTCTCAACAAACACACCGCAAAAGAAGATTACATCGAATAGATCTCCACGAGAGAGGGGGAGAACATTGTATTGAGATCCAAAAAGAGAGAAGAAGTCATCTAGCTAATAACTACAGACCCGAGGTCTGAAGTAAACTACTCACACTTCATCGGAGAGGCTATGGTGTTGATGTAGAAGCCCTCTGTGATCGATGCCCCCTCCGGCGGAGCTCCGGAACAGGCCCCAAGATGAGATCTCGTGGATACAGAAAGTTACGGCGGTGGAATTAGGGTTTTGGCTCCGTATCTGGTAGTTTGGGGGTATGTAGGTATATATAGGAGGAAGGAGTACGTCGGTGGAGCAATAGGGGGCCCACGAGGGTGGAGGGCGCTACTGGGGGGGGGGGGGGTAGGCGTGCCCCCCTACCTCGTGGCCTCCCTGTTGATTGCTTGACTTAGGGTCCAAGTCATCTGGATCATGTTCGTTCCGAAAATCACGTTCCCGAAGGTTTCATTCCGTTTGGACTCCGTTTGATATTCTTTTCACGCGAAACCCTAAAATAGGCAAAAACAGCAATTCTGGGTTGGGCCTCCGGTTAATATGTTAGTCCCAAAAATAATATAAAAGTGTATAATAAAGCCCAATAATGTCCAAAATAGAATATAATATAGCATGGAACAATCAAAAATTATAGATACGTTGGAGACGTATCAATGCCCCAGGCGACACATCAACCTGCTGAAACGCCACGTCCGCCAAATGTGTTGCTTGCAGCGAGAGACTCCTGCAAAGGAGCCTGCCTCCTCCCTGACAAAAGGAGAGAGGCAGCCGTTCAGGCAACACAGTGTGAGCTTTGTTGCTTTGCTCAGTTCAGGACCACACACTACAAAAAAATACACTTCCGTGATGATACATGTTTGTCACAGTAGGTCGCTTTATTTGTCATGCATGTACATCCATGAAAAATTTATGACAGAATCAAGATAGTCATAGATGTGCTGTCGTAGAAGTGTTCCATGACATTACCAAAATTATCATCATGGAAGTGTCCACTTCCATGACAATAAATCGCGCGTCACAGAAGTGCTTTCGTCAAGGGTGACCGACACGTGGCATCCACCGTAACGGAACACCCTTAAGCTACCGGGTCGGGTTTTGGATCCGATAACCCGTTAACAGCCCCGACCAATGGGGATTTTCCACGTGTAAAATCATCATTGGCTAGAGGAAACACGTGTCGGCTCATCGTTGGGACAGATGTCATCCACTCACTGGACAGAAGGCGCCTATGATACGTCAACACGTGGCATGGCCCAACAGTGGCCCATTCCTGTGAAAAGGCCGGCCCATTTGACTTGGTCAAAAGCTGGCGAGCCGGCCCATGGAAAGCCTGTTAACGGCCTGTTCGCATATAGCCCATTTACAGCTCGCTAACCCAAGGCCCGTTACGCCCTATCCGAATTAGGCCCAGTAGCATCATCTGGGCCGTCCAATATGATTACAGCCCATTTTCACTTCTGGCCCATGTATAGCCCATGACGTCTTTCGGCCCATGTGAGGCCCTTTGTAACTCTTGGCCCATTAGCGGCCCGTGCTGAAACTGGCCCGTAATGAACAGTGTATCACTTTACACCCATTAATGTCCCGTGGTGAAACTGGCCCGTAATGAACAGTGTATCACTTTATACCCATTAACGGCCCGTTATTCCGTTGGGCCATCTCCAGCCCATGTTATCTTTCAGCCTTCTTAGAGCCCATTTATTCTTGGGCTCATTTCCAGCATTCGTTTACTTACGGCCCGTTATTGTCATTTTCTGCTTGTGGGCCAAATTCAGCCCGTGGTTACAGTCGGCCCGTTTGTGGTCCGTTAATACGTTGGGCCATTTTCATAGCATCATCAAATACGGCCTATTAACGATGGCCCATTATGGTCGGCCCATGAACGGACGATTCCAACTCTAGCCCGTTTATGGCCAGAATGCGGTCTGTTTGGCCCATGTTTGGCCAATCAATCATACGGCCCGTATAAGGCCCATTGATGATACGGCCCGTAGAAGGCCCATTGTTTCTATGGCCCGTAGAAGGCCACTGTTTCTATGGCCCGCAGAAGGCCCACTGTTTCTACGGCCCGTAGAAGGCCCACTGTTTCTACGGCCCGTAGGAGGCCCAGTGTCACTACAGTAAATATTAGCCCATGGTTATTGTGGCCTAGTTTTAAAAAATAGGTTATTGCAGCCACTAGTAAACCATAGAAAAATAACTGCACTGACTACAAGCAAACAAATAAACAAGACAACAAGGAAATAAATAAGCAAGCAACTTACACTAGGCTATCACGGCTATTACACATATTACATCCACTGGGCATCAAAGTTCGCCACCAGTGCAAATATAGGGAACACAACAGCATATAAACACCACAGCAAAACAAGTCCAGAACTGAAACCACTTCAGAAGAGCTCAAGAAACAATATCCTGGGTACCCATAATGCTGGCAAGATGCTTAGCAAGCTTATTAAGTTTCTCTTGTTTGGCGCTTAAGTCCTCCAGCGCTTGCTGTTGCACCAGAAAGTATGCATCTGAATTCTGCAGGGACTTCCTCAGTCCTTCGGCTTCCTGTCGCATAACATCTGATCGATGTCTTTCAACTTGAAGTTGAGACTCAAGAAGCCGAACTGATTCAGGCAATGAGTTTGAAGAGCTGGTGCCAGTAGTGGTAGCCAGTAACTCAAACACTACATCAAGACATGACTTTGGGGTTGTCTCAGTGTCTTCAATATAGTTTTTATCAGCTTTCTTGGAGACCAACAGGGATGTCTCACTATCTTGAACCTTATCTGCATTACTTCCTTTACCATTGCATAACAGGGTACTCTTCCCCAATATTTTATCCGCGTTCTAAAAGAGAAACAAACAAACACATCTCAGGTTTACAATGTAGTATATGAAACTCATTTTGGTAAACCAGTTCAGTAGTAAGGTGGATAGGATAACAGCATGAAACAAACATATATCTATGTAGTATGGTCACTGTATGGTCTATATCATTCTAGTTTATGTTGCCAAATCAAGATAGATATAGTTCGAATCATATCTATTTAATACAAAGCAGCATAGACATAATATAAGTGTGGGAAACTACACAGCAATAACAACACTTGTAATGTGCATGGCATGAGAACATAACTGTTTATTCAATTGAAACTGAAATCAACATAGAGCAAGTTACAACAACAAACAGCCAAACACATTGAAGAAACAGGTTTAAAACATACCTGTTGCGCCATTGGAGTTTCAATTGCATCTTTCAAATTTGAAATTAGTTGGTATCAGTAAATACAATGATGCAAGAGCAAAGTAGTATGAACCATAGCTACAGAACCTGACCTGAGAACAATTCTTCTTCTACTTTAAGCGCTGACTTCGGGATCGGAGTGGTGGTCCTCGTGATTTGGGCACTGCAGTTGCCTTACTAACTGCTCATGTTTGGGAGCTCTATGGTGGAGACGGTGCTGTGTCAACGGGAACTGGGTGTCTATCTGCTAGGGTTGGGGTTAGAAGGGGTGTAGTTGGTTCTCTGTCCAACTGGGTAGGGGTACAATCTGCATGAGTGTGGGTTATGTGTGGTGGGGCTGATTCTTGGGCAAGTAGAACCGTGGTTCTATCTGCATCGACAGGTAGCACGATCTTTTCTGAAGACCGTGTTTTTACCCCCATAGATACTGCCATCACTCCCTCCAATTGAAATGGCTGATAAACAAG
Source organism: Triticum monococcum (assembly GCA_034509565.1). Classification (NCBI taxonomy): domain Eukaryota; kingdom Viridiplantae; phylum Streptophyta; class Magnoliopsida; order Poales; family Poaceae; genus Triticum; species Triticum monococcum. The sequence goes on along the minus strand of CM067842.1, from coordinate 705,486,801 downwards.
AAAAGTAATTGAATGTACAGACATTGTAAGATAGACAGGTGCAATGGATAGTAGGGAAGAAAACAGGGCATGAAATAATTCACATTTATGTTGTCTAAGCAAACAGAATAGCAGGACATAATTTCACATATATGATGGCTAATTAAACAGGATAGCATGACACAATTTCACATGTATGATGGCTAACTAAACAGGATAGAATGACATACTTCAAAATATGATGACTATGTAAACAGGATGACATGATATAACTATACGATGTGTCTATTAAAGTGGTTGGCATGCCATAAATCACAAACATGCCGTCGATGGAAACATGATGGCATGATATAATTCACGGATAGAATGACATAATTTAAATATGATGACTATGTAAACAGGATGAGATGATATAACTATATTATGTCTTTAGAAAATGGGTTGGCATGCCATAATTCAGATACATGCTATCTATGTAAACATCATGGCATGACATAATTCAAATATATGATTTATATACTAAGGAAGTGAGCAGAGGGCAATCACATATATGATGTGTCAACTAAGGAGATGGCATTCAATATTGTGTATATGATGTAAAAACTAAGCATTGCAATACAACATATGCATTATATGAGTAATATAACCCTGCCAAGTTTGAGCATACACCTCAGGGGGATAATAGGACTGGTCATCTGCCTCTAAATCCTCCTCTGAAGAGCTATCTGTAATCAGCAAGATATCTGCTTCAGCAGGTAGCATTGTCTGTTCTGAAGATCTTGTTTTCACTCCAGATTTCTCCATCACCAATTCAAATGGCTGATGCACAGGAAGAGCAGTTGAATATACAAACATTGTCGACAAAAGCAATGAGAAATACAAAAAAGGACGGCATGATATAATTCACATATATGACGCTTGCCTAAACAGCATGGCATTGCATAATTCACATACATAATGCCTTGCAACAAGATAACATTGCATAATTCACATATATAATGTCTTGCAACAAGATGGCATTGCATAATTCACATATATGGTAATTAGACACTAAACAGGTGGCATTCACACAAAGCATGTCTAAACTAAGCAAATGACATAGCAATGCAAGATACCATATGAACAATATGAGCAACATAACCCTGCCAAGTTAGGGCATGCACCTCGGGGGGGGGGGGGGATATGACTGGTCATCTGTCTCTGAATCCTCCTCTAAGGAGCTATCGGTAACCAGCAAGACATGCGCTTCGTTAGATAGCATTGTCTGCTCTGAAGACCTTGTTTCCACTCCAGATTTTTCCATGACCGTGCCAAATGGCTGATGCACAGGAAGAGTAATTGAATGTACCAAAATTGTTGACAAATTTAACACGTAATAAAAAAATGATGGCATGATATAATTCACATATAAGATGACTGGCTAACCAGGGTGGCATTGCCAAATTCACATATATGATGCCTGGCTAGACAAGATGGCATTGCATGATTCACATATACGATAAAGAAACTAAACAGATGGCATTGACACAAAGCATGTCTAAACTAAGCAGACGACATCTTTAATGTATACAGTAAGCAATGCAAGGCACCATATGCATGATATTACCAACATCAGCATGCCAAGTTAGAGTGAAGACCTCATGGGGTAAATAGGAGTGGTCTTCTCCTTCTGAATCCCCCTCATAATAGTTATCTTCCTCTTGATTACGATCCGAAATGGGTGGAGGGGGGCTGCCTTTGCGCCCACCATGGAACGACGTCTGCATGAAATTTTATTGCCACGCAAGGCTCGTCTCTTTTGCTCTACATGATCAGTTCCATTGTGTACAATAACTGGCATGCATAGGAATAAAACATAGTGAGATTATGTAAGTAGTGCATGCACAAATCCAGAGTGATGGCAGCAAACTGTGGATAGACCCAAAACCAATGATAGCAAGCAGATAATAGCTTTAGTTAAAAAATACAGATAATGGCTCCTTTAATGTTTGTTTGCACCCAGCATGAAACTCATAGTAGACACCGGAGATTAACCAGATAGTAGATATATAGTACTGATTGCTGCCCCAATATGTACCCCACAACCATTTAAAAACTCAAGTTTCAGCATTAGTTTGGACCTGACTCAGAGTCTAATAGGTGAACACGACGATAATGTAGCATGTCATCATATTAAGCGACGCATAATGTAAGCAGACACGGAAGAGTGCGACCTCTCTTGCGGACCCGTGTAGTCCTCAAGGTCATCTGCTCAGTTGATGATGGTAATGCAGTTGCCGTGGCTGCCGGCGGCGCGGAAGAAGATCTGAGGCGGCGAAAGATAGTCTGGAGAGCGGATCCCTGCTGTGGTGAACCCTTCCATCGTTGGAGAAGCTGAGCTGGGGTGGAACACAGCGCCGCAGGAGCAGGACAAACCACACAAGGTTTTCTTTGACACATATCTGTAACAGAAGTAATTGAGTAAGGGCTTGTTTGAATTTGAGGATTCTAACAATGCAGGGATAGGAAATAGACAGGAATAGGATATGAATGCACGGGCAAAACAGAGAATTTAAAAACACAGGATTTCTGCCAATCTGGGTGTTTGATTCACAACAATTGGAAGATCACAGGATGCAAAAAAGCATGGTGAGATTAAGTCAAACCACAAGAAAATGTACGGTTATAATGCTATTATGCTACTATCTCTTAGTCTTGTGCTTGATGAATAGGAATATGAAAAGGAGGAGAAGTGGAAATTAGAATTCCTACGGTTTTTCTTTCAAGGAGACACTAAAGGAACAAATCCTACAGTTTTCCTTTGCTCCATTCCTTTGCACCAAATTCATGAAAAGTAGTACCATAGGAAACATTCTAATTCCGATGTTTTGCATTCACTTTTCCTTTCAAGCACTAGCGATTCTAGTAGGCAGGCTTGAGCAAGGAAAATCCTACACTAAAAAAATGTTTTTGTGCTACTTCTATTACTTTGGACCCAGGCCACTGCCATACTAGCTCAACTCCCAGGCCCATTGACAAATGCACAGCTCAAACGCGCAGAGATAAATAATGATGGCGTTCAAGAGAGTCCATCACGGATAGCTAAGTTGCCTGGTACCTCACTGCTTGCCATATAGTAGGATAAAATAATCGTATTTCCTGTTACTACGAGTGCTCAATGGACAATATATATAACATGTAGAGTAAAAAAGAGATGCAACAAGTGTACAACCTCTTTGGCGAAGCCATGTCGATCTCAGCGTGATTGGGTTGGCCGGTGAGGATGCTCCGGCCGACTTGGCTGTCGGAGGAGGGGAAGAAGATCTTAGGCGTCTGGAGATGGAGCCCGAGGTACTGCTCCGCTGTGATGGAGGGTTTCGTCGTTGGAGCAGCTCCGGTGAGTTGTACGACGCCGAGGCTGAAGCAGGACAAGAGAGACAACGAACAGCGTTAACCTGAGTGGAATTCTAATAGCATCTCCAATACATGACGTAAAATACATAAACACAAAGTGCTAGATGTAAAATACATCAGCCGCTCATCTATGAACTTAACTGTCGAAACTGAATTTAACTGTCGAAACTGAACTTAACTGTCGAAACTGAACTTAACTATCGAAACTGAATTTTGCTGTCGAAACTGAACGCACTAGCAAGGTGAGGCTACACATCGGTCGACTGACTTTTTCATCTCTGGTCAGTCGATTTTGCAGCCGTTGGATACGAAATCAAGGGCCTGCGGTTCATCTTCAACCTCCACCCCCCTGAGCCGGCCAAACAACAGCCCTCTGCCGCCAGCGGCTGGCGGTGCGCCGCCCTGCCCGCCCCGAAAACACTCCCCACCGCCAGTGCGCCGCTGCCCCGGCCATCCCTCTAGGCCCCCCCGTGCCGAGCTTTTTCTCCGGCGATCCCCACGCCACCGCCCCGCCAACGCTCCGCCACCGCCGGTGACCACCGTCCCCATCCTGAACCCTAAGATAGATAGTGGGGTACCACTCCGGCGAGCCCCCTCCCCACTGCGGCTGGTTCTTCCTTCACCCCGGCGGCATCAGAGTGAAGTGTAGCTAAATTGGAGCAGCATCGCAAGCAAGAGCAAGAGCGAGAGCAGCAGCGCGAGCAAGGGCAATAGCAAGAGCAGACCAGGCAAGGGACCGAGAGCAAGAGCAGAGCAGCAGCGCGAGCGAGAGCTAAAGCACCAGTAGGTCCTACTAATGTGGACGTCGCCACCGAGGGAGCGACGCCGTGGAGGAAGTGGCCGTGACGCCGCCGTGGATGGAGTCGCACCGTGTCGGCTCGGGACCGAGCGCCGGCAGCACCGTGAGATCGAATCAAGAAGAAAATGCGGCGATTAGTGTACAACCTCTTTGGTGGCGCCGATTAGGCTGCAACTTCATTCGAGGAAACGGTGATGATGATGCTCTTCCGGTGGTGTAGGTGAAGACGGTGGTGTGGGAATGGAGGTGGCGCGAAAGACGAGGGGAACATCGGGGTAGCTCCTTGGAGGTGGAGGACGGTATGGCTGAACCGGCGGGACGATGAGATCGACGACGGATCCTCATCCGGTATGGTGGATAAGGGACGTCGAGGTGTTGCTGTGGACGACGTCGTCGAGGAAGGGGCTCCGGCTGGGTGGCGGACAGAGCAGGGTGTGGGGTTTCGTCGCGGGATTTCGTAGCCTTGGTGTACGAATGGGTGGGTGGATGGGATGGCAGTGGGGAACCATGGCTTAGAGATGCGCTTGTCCGAAATGTGGGGTAAGTTACAAAAGTACCCCCACCTATTTGAGGCGGTTCTTTCGGTTCAGGGGTACCACGGGCATTTCGCGTGTCGGGATTTCACATGAGGTGGGAGTTTTTGCGTGCGTTTTAATTTTGGAATAGCAAGCGCGGGTTGAGATGGAGGGTGTTGTCGGAGCACAACGAGACAAAGATATATCTTAAATATTTCGAGCTAACAAGGCGCGGGTTGAAGAGGCGGGAGTTTCGCAGCACGATAGACAGAGACGCTAGCTTGAATTTTCGGCATAACAAGGCGCGACTTGAAATTTCGGAAGAACAAGCTTAACGTGTACCCAAAAAAAGACAATTTGCACCCCAACATGCACAACACACACAAACACCATTTAGACTAGAATAAGGTACACGTGCATTGCACGCATGAGATTCGGCAACCAAATTATGAATAAATACCACATTATAGCATGCAAGATTTGAGTCATATATGCATGATGTAGATGTTCGTTTAATTCTTATAGTTCATTTCATTCAAAATCATCTAGTTTTTATAAGAAAGCTAATCTATTTTAAGATTCATGGGATTGTGCGTCGTAATACATAAAGTAAAAACAAATAATGGCAAATCATGTAGAAAAACATTTGGGCAATTCTGATACGGAATATTCTAGAACAAATAAGAAGTGCTTGTGTTTTGATGTTTGTGCATTATGCTTACGTTCAACCATGGAGTCTTCTAGATTATACATGTGGCCAAATATGGTGGAATCTAGATGATATCCAACGACTAGTAGTGCTCAAATTTGCCATCTTTGGACCATCGGATTCGCCTCATCCAACGACCATCTTTCAAAGTTAAAGTTACCCGCACACAATATAAAAAATATATAAAATATAATATGTATAGGGGTATAGATATAGATATGTGATGCAAAAGCCGCCCATCATCTCCAATTAGAATAGTGTGTCCATGCACAGATGCGACGTGGCCAAATGATGTCTGCCACCGGTATCTCAAATTCAAATCAGTCTGACCTTGTTCAATGTGTATACATTACAACATGCTCGTTTCCAAACCACACCGCGCAGATCTCCGTTATATTCATGCATGCATGGGTTTCAAACATCAGGATCTCTTATTCAAATATTTGAATTCAACTTTACATTGATTGTGACCTCACATATTCAGCTATTCTTTTACACCCACACAGTAGTCTTCTCTTTATAATTGTACCTCTAACTTTCTCTCTTGCGTGCATGCACACACACTACGAGTCGACATTATCCATCGCACGCATGCAATCCTTTTCTTCAGGTCGGTCTCCCATGAAGGCACACACCAACACACACCCCCTCTCCATCATATCGGGCATTCTTTATCTCTCACACGTGCATGTGCAACGATTTATGTTCCTCTATGTATGTGTGTATATAGCTAGGTCTTTCATAGTTTTCCACACAAACCGATCGATCAATATATCCAGTGAGGTCTCACCCTCTTTCCCACGTCCACATCGATCAATCTATACCTCTCTATATAGGATTAACATATATAGCTAATACACCCACATTAATTATGTATCCAACGTCCCCCTCTCATCATCCATGCCTTCCGCTTCATCTCTCAGACGCGTGCACAATGGCGAAGACAGGGGGCAGTAAGGGCCCTCTCCCTCCCCCCTAACATCACTATATATCAAGGCTAATATGAATGTGATCATTAGACAATTTCTGCTAAAAATGGTTTAAGTTCATGAATTGACCCTCCTCGTAAAGGATTAGCAATGCTTGGCCCCCAAGCTCATTTATTTTTCATGGCTCCGCCACTGCGCGCATCAGCGCACGTGTTCGCCCTCTCTCTCTAAATATCGATCTCGCACTTGTGCATTCCTTCATAGTGTCCCTCCACTCGGCCCCTTGCACCATCTTCTAGCCCCCCACCGGATTTTGCCACATGTACAATCTAGCAGACTCCATGGTTGAACTTAAGCATAATGCACAAACCTCAAAACAATAGTGGTTCTCTTTTGTTCTAGAATCTTCCGTATCATAACTGCCCAAACTTTTTTCTAGTTGAATTGCCATTATTTGTTTTTACTTTATGCTTTACAACGCACAATTCCATGAATCATAAAATATATTAAGGGCTTCTTTGATTCAAAGGATTCTCAAAGGAATTTTGGAGGATTCTAATCATTAGGAATTTTTCCTATCTTGGTTGTTTGATTCATATGATTGTAAACCATAGGAATTTTTCCATATGATTCATTTACACTAGATTTCATAGGAAACATTCCACCCACTCACACATCTTTGAAAGAATTCTGCATTTTTTCTATGCACAATCCAACACTCGTACAATCCTGTAGGATTCAAGACGACATTCCACTATAATCCCATGTTTTTCCTATTCCCGCGTTCTTAGCTTTTCTATAAAAACTAATTGATTTTGAATGAGATGAACTATAAGAATTAAACGAAGGGCTACATCAGGCATATATGACTCAGAGCTTACATGCTATAGTGTGATATTTATTCATAATTTGGTTGCAAAATCTGATTCGTGTAATGCACTGTACCTTACTAGTACTTCGAGTATGTGCAAAACACGTAAATTAGAATACCAATGGCACGCTACACGGTGTCTCTCTTACAGTTCATGAAGCTACGTGGCACATGTGTAGGCGTTGTCGCGACCTCCTTGCGTGGATTGATCACAGTGACGTGCTGCTGGTTCCTGAAGAATGTACTCGTCCTCCCTGAGCCATACTGGTGGTACATGCATGAAGCGAAGATGTGCATGCATGCCATGCACGCACTCATTCCTCGCACGCACACGCGGGTACACGAGCGGACGCAATTTTGTACCAAGATCCACCCTATGTAATAATTTGACGCGTGTAAAGTCGTTCACTTCATTGATGGTCAATTAATACAGTGCATGCAAATTGAGTGGACGTGAGGGTGGAAGAAAGACATTATTACTCCACTGCGCGCATGCGAGTAGTTAAATCGTGGGTTGCTAGTAGTACTTCCATTGGTCTCCTTCGTATTTTGTGCCAATTTTTGACAGTAACATAATATTTACGCATTTGAGTAGTGTAGTACTTGAAATTTATGTTCCGCTAAACTCATCGGGAGCCGTTTCGGGCCTCGAAACCAAAACCATCAATTAATCTTTACCTTGTTCCCATCACATTCGAAAGCCTGCTCACACCTACTAGTAGTACGTACCAAACCTGAACGTGTTCCCACTATGCAGGTATTAGTACTAGTGCTAGTACTTAGGTTATAAAAAGGGGAACTACCTAACCGAAAATCACTCTACCTTTCCTCCTCATAAGTGCTTCTTCTTCGTCCGTCGTTGCCATGGCCGGTGAGCAGAGCTCTAGGTCGAGAACTTCTCGTAACAAGGGAGCGGCAACCAAGGCTGCGGAAAAAAAGAGAGGGCTCGACGCCACGCAGAGACCTCGAAAGATATCTCACGGGCAGGCGATGGCTCCCAGGAGCGCCCTAGCCGCGAAGGCGAACATGCCGAGCCGGCGGAGCTGGAGTCGTTATCCCTCGACGGCATGCCCGATCAGCTCAATAAGAAGAAGGAGTTCATCCAAGGCTTGATGGAGTTGCTGAAGGAGAGCCTCGATGACATGCCTGCTGAGCTCAATCAGCAGGGGGAGTTGACCGCCGGCTTGGTGATGCTGTTGAAGAAGAGCATTGCCTCGGAGAAGAAGGCGACTGGCAAAATCTTGTGACTTCGGGAGGACAATGCGAAGCTCTGCCACGAGATCGACCTGTTGAAGGAGAAGAACACCGACTGGAATAAGCTGCATGAGAATAGTAGTTCCTCGATGAAGATGCTGCAGGCCCTCGCCATGGAACAGAAGGAAGAGTTGGTGAAGCTCCGCATCAAGCACCCGGCTGCTGTCAAGGTACATAATATAGCCGTGGAACAGATGATGAAGGCTCGCGTCGAGAAATGCCGCGTCATGGACACAATGATGAAGATGGCGGAGGAGACGCGCAAGGAGATGGAGGTCGTGGAGGCGATGAAGAAGCAGCTACGACTTCGCGGCGAATTAGATCATTTGGGGTGATAATATTCCTTCTTCTTTTGCTCCTGTGTTTCATCTTTTGCTTCGGGTGTTTCACCGCATGTGTCATGTTCTCTGCGAGGCATGAATAGAACAATGTTTCTTTGAGGGAATGAATAGAACAATGCTAACAATGAGATGACTAGAAAATTAGATCATTTTTATCGCCATATGGCACTGGGCTGCCGTGTTTCGTGCTCCTCCGTCGCAGTACTACTCTAGTGGAAAACTTGAGTATACCGCACGGTTCTTTGCTCCTCCTCGATCAGGTCGTCGACGCATTTATACGAGCAGTCAAATCACAAGGCCCCGCCTTCCAGCAGTAATGAGCCGTCAAATCACAAAGGCCCTCGCCTCTCGTGAAACCGACCAAGCTAGACTGCCCCGCCCTCTAGCCTTTTAAAAATGTATACTTTTATACAGTAGTAGTATCGATGGATTGCGCCATGGAGCAAAACTTGAAATTAAAAAAAAGGTGGTACATATAGAGAGCGCTCATCGCCAAATTATGCATATAGTACTATTAAAAAGGCTAGTCACAATAATGGTGTCCAGCACAACCCACCCCTCAAATAAAACTAAGAGGGTGCTTGGATGCGTTTTAGTCCCATGACTAAAAGTAGTGGGACTAAAACATGCTAGCCTCACCCATGCTTGGATCCAAATACTAAAAAGGCTAAAATCGAGTTAATGAACATTTATTATCCTCCAAACCCTCCAATCCAGAACTCGCCTGTGTTAAAGGAGAGGAGTTAAATGAGTAGAGAGAGGACTAATCCACATTTTAGTAGGGGTACCCCTGACTAAATTTTTTTAGTCTCAAGACTAGTTTTAGCCCCTCTTTAGTCAGGGGTGCTTGGAACTTTAGCCTCTTAAAGATACTATTTTTAGTCAGACTAAAATAAGTCCCTTGGATCCAAGCACCCTCTAAGCATCCTGGAATTCTTTGACAAAACTAAGCACCCTGAAATTCTTTGACAACTAAACTGCTGGCTATATGATGTTGGCCACATATATTGTACGTATATAATGTGAATAAATGAGTGGTGGTACTATACCAACTACAAGATGAAATGTAAGAAATACTAGTATGTATGTAATGAAGAGTTAAAGTAATGAGAAGAAACATAACATAGTTCTGCTGGGGGCTCAGCACAACACACCCCTCAAATTAAATTAAGCACACCTGAAATTAAACTTTGCAACTATTCCGGTAGACACTGCATTAGAACCACCATGAGCAACCACACTGCCACCTTACTGGGAGTCCTTGTCCACGTCCTCGACTTCGTCCTTGTCCCTGTTCCTCTTGGCCGATACTTCTTTGCTTGAACCGCACACTTGGCTGTTGCTCTTCATCCAACCCTTGTAGATATTGAAGCAAAGGAAGCCATCCATTACAGTGTAGTGGATGTGGTCTATATCTAGTAAATTCCGCTGCCATGCATGACGATGAAACGTGTAATGAGGTTTCTCCAGTTTACCGTACAAAGGATGAACCATGGCTCCTGCCAGGGTCAGCATTGAAGGCTCACGAGAGGACACCAGCCGATTCTTCTGGAGGTCGAAGGTGTTGCCTACAACGAGGCCTATCCGATGCAGGACTTATTTGTCATTACCAAAGTCTACAGTAATGAATTTGAATAGGTTGCTCTCGAGGAAGTCCTTAAAATCCTGGCACTCAACGTCGGCATGGCATATGTGGTAGACCAAGCATAAGTCATGCACGCAAAACTGGATCACGGTGGGCTTCTTCCTCTCTTCGTCCTTTAGATCCTTCTCTCGTCCCAGGACTGTGGTGTACTAAACATCTAGCCCAGCGACCCACTCATCATCTGAGTCTTCGAGCATGTGTCTGAAGCGAGAAAGGCATCCTTTCACCGCCGCGGAAGAACAGGTGTAGATGACATTGAACTCATCGCCGGTGATGCTTCTAACCTTGTACTCACCGCCGATCATGGAGATTTGGGATGCCATGGATTTGGGAGGAGGGTTAGGATTAGTGGAACTGCCGTAATGTGAATGGACGGGACGACTAGGAGCGAACCGCCATAGTATTGAAGGATGTGCGGGGACGAGTAGGAGCGAACTGCCAGCGTGCGAACGACAGGGTAGTGGCTTTCAATTCTCCCATGATACGGGCTTCCGAGAGCCCTTGGATCTAAGATCGAACGATTGCATGGCGTGATTCTAGACCTATGGGTGAATATCCTATCCTGGAGGGCTATTCTGCAAACTTTCAGCAACTTAGCATGCGACTGTTTGATCTCAGATCCAAGGGCTGCCAGCAGCCCGTATCATGGTCGCGCCTACCACGACCGTCGCGTCGCTCACGCGGTCGCGCCGTTGGAGATTTAACACGGTGCGTTAGGCTATCTGATGTTGGCATGTCATACATAGTCATCACTTAGTCACTCATACTACAACAAGGTTGGCTATAAGTGTATTTTTTACTCCTCTCTATCTCTTTCTTCGTACTCAAGGAAGAAACGGTGCTAAACGCGTGTATTTATTGCATTTGCCAAGGAGTGACCTCTTCCAATGAAATGGTGTTGCTAAGTTTGCTTCATTTAATTAGCTATAGACTCAGAATTGTCTTTTCACCTAGGTACACGCGCTTAGCACCGTTTCTTCCTTGGGTCACCAAACTAGTCTCTCTCTTCTTGATTAACTTGCCACATCAGACTTTATTCTTATGTGGCAAGCTTAAGCACCTGTAGGAGCAAGTAAAAGTAAGTACAATAGTGCGCTTTACATGGCATTTTTGCATATGTGGAGGAAAGAGAGGCAAGGAAAAAGTGGAGAAGTGGGCTCTCATGCAAGAGCCAGCCTCTACTACATGGTGGAGCATTGGGAGAGGCACCTGTATGGAGGTGGTCAGGAATCTGGGAGACTCACGCCGGTCGTAGCGCCGCAGTTAAAATGATAATGGCAAGTCAAATCACGGGGCCCCACCTGTCCAGCAGTAACTCATTGTCAAATCACACAACCCTACGTTTGCAGCAGCCTACTCCCTCGTCTTCTCGCGTCTTTGTCGAACCGACTAGGCGGAACTGCCTCGCCGCCTACCGCGCATGAAAAGCCTCGCCCTTGACTTTTAAATAGTATACAGTATACTAATTTTGTTTCCATGGATTGTGCCCGCGCCATGGAGCAAAGCGTCTAGAAAACGGAGGAGAGACGGTGGTCTTGCAATAGAGAAGAGGGAGAGGCGAGACGGTGGTTTTGGAATGGAGATGATGGAGAGGAGAGGAGGTGGTTTTGCAATGGAGAAGAGGGAGAGGAGCGTGCGACAGCGATTTAGGATTGGACGAGAAGGCCGGTGCGCTCTGACTGGATCAAAATCAAACTCAATTTACCTTTCAATTAAGAAAGCGACCCCACATTAACTAGTCTCCCTTTTATTCTGGGTCATAATTGACCATGATTTTCTCACATAAAATATATGTTATACGTTGTATACAAGGCCACTATCAAAATTACAATTTGCAACTATACAAGGCCACTAACATTAATCGAGGCAAAATTGATGGCGTTTGCCTCGTACTAGCACCCGAGGACATTAATATCCCTTGTATGCATGCGGGAGTGAGAAGGTTAGCTTGCATTCCCAACATTAATCAACCAATGAGGAGTAAGAGGATTGGCTTGTTGTGCTTGGGAGAGAAAAACCACATTAATTAACACGACAATCAAGGTGACAAGCTAGCTTGCAACATTGACTTAAACATAGCATTGATTTTTACCTTGGTACCTATAATATGAGTTTGTGGCCTTGTATACAAAAATGGAGGGAGTATAATTTGAAAGTACATTCAGATACGAACCAAACGATACAATTTTGGGTGACATGCATTCACATTTTGCTTGTCAAATATAGTACGTGGTCAAACTTTGACCCAAAATACGCGAAACAACAAAAAAAATACTTCCAAGACCAGCGCCGCCCTTCCACTCTTCTCCTCTTAAACCACCGCTCCTCCTCTCCTGTTCCAATCTAAATGTAGCGCCGCTCCTCTCCTCTTCCATTTCAAAACCACCGCCCCTCCTCTCCCGTTCCAGTCCAAAACCAGCGTCGCTCCTCTCCCGTTCTAATCCAAAACCAGCGCTGATCCTCTCCTCTTCCATTCAAAAACCACCGCCGATGAGTGAAGGTGCTGTGGAGAAGTAGATCAATGGAGGAGTACAACGGACACGCGAGGATCCCAGACGGCGACCATGTGAAGCTAGCTAGGATGTTGGAGATACAGTCTTGGTTTGACAACAAGGACCAACTAGCGGCGACGATGACATCCATGGCCAAATATCTGCAACAGAGCTAAAAGGCGGCGATACTCCCGGAGGGAGTCGCGCCGGAGTACATAGAGCTGCTCCTCTGGGCCATGGAGAAAACAGATTCACCGAATCCGGTCGAGAGGGAGCAGTGGTGGGAGTATTGATCCCAGATGGAGCATCCACGAGATATGGAAGGATCGAGCATCTACAGGGTGCCGTTTGTGAGGGTGTCCTGCCAGAGCGAGCCGGTGGAGTCTTCGTCGACCGAACCCAACTGCAAGAGGAGAAAAGCAGTTGGCCCGACGATGCTTCCCCGCCATCGTCTCCCTCGCCGTTCACATCGTCTCACGGGGCGGCTGTGTGCCGCCGAGGAATAGGAGGGGGCTGCCCCCCCCAGCCCAATAGTCGGGCAGGTTGTGAATTGTCAGGAGGAGCTTAGGGTTGTCAGTATTTGCAGGTTGTGAATTGTGTTTTGTGTTGTGTATTTTGAGAGTACTTTCAGATATGAATGTCTTTTGAATTTCAGATTTGCAGTATTGAGCATATGAAGTATTTTATGAATTCTAGATATCTATTTTTAGCACTTAAAAAATTTAGTTTCATAGGAGTATAAAAGTGCAGACAATGTGATTCTCAGAGAAAAAAACTGCAAGTTTTAGTTTCAGATAAGAAACTGCAAGTTCAGTTTCAGATAAGAAACTGCAGCTTTCAGAGGCAGAGCATTTATATTAACACGGTCTTTTCAAACAGGGTTAACATCATGTTGGAAGTTTTATTCATGGTCGAAAATGGAACTACCAGCCAGTTAACATCATGCTGATCAACATTCATGCATAGCACATCTTCATATGATGCACAGTCAAAATGCCCACACAATGTCGAGTGTGCGAAACACAGAGAAAACGAGGGACGAAGTTTTGGCAAGTGTTGGTCGTGGTTTTGGGCTGCCCTGTCTAGGCTTTCATTTTTAACATGGGCAACCCACGTCCTCGGATGGGAGGCCATAGGCCTGTTTGTATTTTCTTAGGGCCGTCATGTATTGACCGGCCTATGGACCTCCCATCCGAGGTTTTATTTTTGGCAGCCCAATTTATGTTTTTTTTGAAGAAAACGCAGAGGTCTGTTCTATTTCTATATAAGAATAGGAACGCCAGGTCCAACTTATGTTTCCCTTCTAACTATATAATATATATTTAAATTATTTTATATGTTGACTGTTTAGTTCACATAATTGGCAAATAGATGACCGCTCTCGCGATCCCCTTCGCCCCCCGCCACCACCTCCACCCTCGCCGCCGCCCCCGCCACTACCTCCACCCTCGCCGCCGCCATAGATCTCGCCGCCACCCCCCGCCTCCTGACTCCAGGCGCGCCTGCCCCCCTCAGCAAGTCCGCTCGTGCGCCCCTTGGAGTCGCCGGCCATATCCATGGGGGAATGGCTGGAAGACAGGCAGATGTACAAGATGCATCTCCCACATGTCTACAAAGCCTTCCCGCGGATGCTCCAGCTGCTCGACTCTGTCGCGCCGGCGGTGCTGTGGAGACTCGAGGGAGGAGATGGAGGGAGCGGGCGATGCGGATCCGCGACGACGCTCTCTCCTGGACCTAGTGCACGCGCGAATGGAGGGAAGCAGAGGAGGAAGCTACAAGGGAGGAAGCCAAGGAGGGACCGAATCTGTTCTCTCACCCGCGCAGGTATGCTCGGATGTGCAAGGATCATGTGGATTGGGAGCTGCTGAATCTAGCCCTGCGGATCTACTTCGAAGGAGATTTCTCGGAGAAGTACAGGATGCCCCACCCCAGTGAGCCGCCGATTGCGTTTGTTCAATGGGCGAAAGGAGAAGTGAATTCAGGAGATCCACGCCGTGCTGCGAGATGGGAATGCTTGACCGGACTCCTGCCCACCAGCACGCCAGCGGAGCCGGAGCAGGTGGATCCCCTACCTTACCTCTCCCCTAAACCTCCAGAAGATTGAAATTAGGCTTGCAATCTGCTTCAATTGAGCTATCTGGTGGTTATTTCTGCTTCCTGAGAGACAACATCTGGCTGGAGGATGAGAAGGAACCAGGAACTCCGATGAATTTCCCCTATCACAATGGGGGGGGGGGGGAGCGCCGGTTGGGCAGTGGTACAGCCCACCTCCGCCCCAAATGGGGGCACAATCTAGGCAGGCTCCTATAATTGCCCAAGATCAATCTGCTGGTGGTTCTGATTCTCAGATCAGTGGGAAATCTTAAGGCAAGAATCAGCAAAAGAAGAGATAGGACATCCAGAAAACTGCTCCTGCCCCTGCTTCGGGCCTTATGGCATACTCTGAGGTGATCTGCTACAACTATGGGGAACCAGGGCGTCTTTTGGATAAATGTGTCAAGCCCGAGAGTTGTTTTGTCTGCAAAATGGTTACCGATAAAGTTGAGAATTGCCTTGTCAGAAGGAAAACCCATAGTTCTGCTAGATATGTTGGAAGTGCTGCTCCAAGATTATGTCCACCATTGACAGAATTCTATGTGACACAGAATTAGATAGTTTTTTCCCCTTTCTAGTTGTAGAGCTCTGCCCAGATGTGGTAGTGACCACACTCCTTTGCTCTGGGACTTTGGTCTTAACCAAACTCTAAAGAGCAATAGTTTTAAATTTTAAAAGTGGTGGTTGCTTAGAGAAGATTTTACTGAGCTAGTCAGGAAAATCTGGAATGTGCCTACTGCGAGCAGCTACCCCCTAGAAAATTGGCAGATCAAAATCAGGAGATTTAGAAGAACTACCAAAGGGTGGAACTCCAATGAGGAAGCTAATCTTAGAAGACACAAAAGGCTTTTCCTCCTTGAGTTTGATTCTCTAGATATTAAGGCAGAAACTGCTGACCTCTCTGAGGCTGAGACTAATAGATTAAACTTTGTCCATGGAGAGCTCAAGAAAATTTGGCTTCAAGAAGAAATCAAAGCCAAACAAAGGTCTAGAGATAGGAACATTAAGGAGGGTGATAGAAATACTGCTTACTTCCATGCAGTAGCTAACCAGAGTAGGAGGAAAACCCTCATTCACTCCCTTGATGGCCCTAATGGCCCTATTACTGAGGTATATGAGATGCTAAAAGTGGCTAGTGACTTCTACAAAGACCTGTTCAAGAAAGAAAACCCTTATGGGTTCTCTCTACAAAACAATTTTTTCTCTGCTTCTGAAAAAGTCTCTCCTGCTGAAAATGAGCTGCTAGAAGCCCCTTTTTCAGGTACAGAGGTGAAGGAAGCCATTTTTAGCTGTTATCCTGATGGGACTCCTGGTCCTGATGGGATTCCCTTCTTGTTTTACTAGCATTTTTGGGACTTGGTGAAAAATGATCTCTTAGATCTTTTCCAAGCCTTTCATAGAGGAGAGTTGGATCCAACAACTTACTCATGGGGGGGGGGTCTGTTGGGGTCAAGTTAAATAACTGTGAAAGTGATTTTTTCCTTGCTGGTAAAGGCCTTAGGCAAGGTGGCCCCATCTCCCCGCTTTTGTTTAATTTAGTAGTGGACGTTCTTACTAAAATGCTAAGCAAAGCTGTTAATCATAGTCTGATTGTAGGGCTCTGTCCCGAGGTCTGCCCTGGTGGCATCATCTGCCTTCAATATGCAGATGATACCATCCTTTTCTTAGACAATGACTCCACACATGCTAGCAATCTGAAAACTGTTCTAACCTGGTTTGAACAAGTCTCAGGCATGAGAATCAACTACTCTAAAAGTGAACTCATCCCTATCAACATGGATGATCAGGAGTTAGCTGACTTCCTCTCTATTCTAGTCTGTAATAAAGGTAACTTCCCCATTAAGTACCTAGGTATCCCTCTCCACTATGATAAACTGAGGAGAGAGGATATCCAACCCCTTCTGGATAAAATCACTATGATAAACTTCTCTCTTATAGAGGTAGATTGATCCTCATACAAGCTTGTTTGGCTAGCATTCCAGTGTATCTCCTCTCCTTCTTCAAGTTCCCTAAATGGGCAGTGAACCTCATCAATTCTCAGATGTCTCATTGCTTGTGGAATTATTTTGAGGGAAATAGGAAGCTACACCTTGCTAATCGGGCCCTAGTCTCTATGAAAAAAGATTTTGGAGGCCTAGGCATACCTAACCTCCAAGAAATTAACATCTGTCTTCTAGGGTCTTGGATTAAAAGATTCTATGAGGAAGACCTAAAACCCTGGAAGCTTCTTATTGCCCATAAATACCTAGGAAATAAACCTAATATTTTTGTCCCTTCCTCCAACCCTAAGACCTCTAGATTCTGGAAAGGATTAAAATCTATTATGCATGCTGTGAAATTTGGCTACAGATGGAACATAGGGGATGGGAGCAGAACCAGGTTCTGGGAAGATACTTGGTTTGGCACATCCCCCTACCAGTCCAATTTTGGCCTATTTACTCTGTCCACAATGAGCTTAACAAAAGTGTCAATGAAGTTTGGGACGGTCAATGCCTAAAACTCTCTTTTAGAAGGACCTTTAGTGATAGTCTCATGGAACAATGGTTCCAGTTGGAGGAAATTGCCAAAAGCATTACCTTTACTGCCGAGCCGGATGCCCTGATTTGGCAGCTGGACAATAAGGGGAAGTATTCCTCCAGCTCCCTCTATCATGCTATCAACTTTAGAGGGGTTCAACCCGTGTTTATCCATGCTGTCTGGAATTGAGAGTTCCCCCTAAAATTCATATATTTCTCTGGCTTCTCTCCAAAAACAAATTGATGACTAGGGATAACCTTAGGAAGAGACACATCATCAAACCCCTTGATTGTGTTTACTGCTTGGAACAAGAGTATTGTTCTCACCTATTTTTTGAATGTATAGTTGCTAAACATCTGTAGGCCCACATTGAGGAATATTTCTCTAGTCAGATTGGCTCATCCTTTGAATCTGTCGCCAGATTCTGGATTGCTACCAAAAAGTGCTCAGTTTTAAACACTGTTAGCTCAGTTGTCCTTTGGTGCCTCTGGAAATATAGAAATGCTATGATTTTTAGTAACACCTCCTGGATTTCCATTCTGCAGGTCTTGAGGTTGATCAGGAACATGGTGAGGAATTGGGCGATTCTCTCCCCCCGATCGGACAAGGACAAGTTGATGAGCTTCATGGAAACCCTAACAAGATCCCTCCAGAAACCGTTGGCGATCACTTGTGGCTGAACAAGGCTCGACCTGCTCTGGGGCTGGACCCCTGGGCTCGTCTCAAGATCTCTGATGAAGATGATGGGCGCCTGGCGCCGAAAAAGAGGGACATCCACCATGCTACGCCTTCCAGCCTGGTGTCTCCGCTTGCTTACTGGTCGCCGCAGGCTGACACGGCCCCTCGGCTGAAGACCATGAAGGCTTCGCTGGACCCTCCTTGTGTCATTTGAGTGCTCTATCCGCTCTGCCTTTGGCACTGCTCGGGTGATTTGTGTTATTCAGAGAACTTGTTCATCCACCCCCTAGTTTGTAGCTTTTCTATCTTTGCTTTCGAACTGCTCTTTGAGCTGCTGCATCAGAATATGTTGTGGTTTCGTTCTCAGCAATGGAACCGGGGAGATGCTCCCTGTTTTTCTAAATATATATATTTTATATGTTATTATATAAAGCTTGGTAAGACTGTAAATTTAAGGACGAATGTAATAATATCACTTATTATTTAAATATATTTATAACAAAATGCTCAGTCCCTTTTTATTTTTTGATAACATTGCTGGCCCAACCCAACATTATAATTAGAATCAGCCCAGCAAAATCATGTATTTCGAGAAAGTGCAAATGGGCTATAATTTTTTAGGAAATAAAATAAACGGGCCGCATGGACGCTGCATTATTTGTTCACCCAGCCCAACTAATGGCTGTATATCGAAAAAGAGCAAATTGACTGTAAATTCTACCGCGCAAAAAAAAAGAGTGTAAATTCTGAAAAAATGGATTGAATACGTGCCACATTTTTGGAGGCTGAAATGTGGGCCAATAGGTCGAAGCCAATGCAAGTCATTGTCAATTTAGTCAACAAATGATTCTGACATATTAGTCGTTGGATTTACATCCAACGACCGCCATCCATCTTCAATCTCTCATCTTCTACCTCCAGCGCCGCCGGGACCACCTCCCGCCTCCTGCTGCTAGCAGCTCTGCTTAGCACGCTTCGCTATGAAGCGCTACTCCACCGTTGGCCAGGCCATCCCTCCACCCCTCCACGCCTCCTGTTCTTCTCCATCGACTGCCGAATCACACCACACTAGAACCAGTTAACCCTCGTACACCTCTCTATCCGCGACTCTACTCCCGCATCTTCCCATCTCTGGCTTGTTACTGTCCGGGGCCTCGCCGTCGTCCACCACCTTGGATGCGCTCGACGCGGCGTGGTCAACATGGTCAACGAACGACACCATCGTAAGTAGAATGTGCATGGAGAGGCTGACAGCTGGGTCCACGGTTGCACACAAGGAAATGCCTCCTTATTACACCCAAAATAATGAGTCCTCCACCTGACATCTGGGACCCACCGGAAGGGCCTCTATATTTCGTGAAATAAAGTGTCCCCTGCTGACATGTCGGACCCACCAGCTCTCTTCGCACGCAAGGAAGTGCCTCCTTATTACGCACGAAAAAAATGAATATTCCCCCTGCCAGCTGGAACCCAGCATAGTGGGAGGCTGACTTGTGGGCATACCAAGTTAACGGGGACAGAGGGCTTTGTCAACTTAGTCAATATGAACGATTCTAGCTCCTGTTACCGTATGATGTTCATCCAATGACCGTAGGGCTTCTTCAACCTCTGGTCTTCTTGCTCCAGCCGCCCAAACCAGCGCCGTCGTGCCGCGTGCTCCTGCCTCCCGTGGCTGGCTGTGATGCCGCGGAGGCCTCACTGCCCCTACTACTCCCACCGCTGGCCAGGCCATCCCTCTACTCACCCACACCCCTTGTTATTCTGCGGCGACAGCAGCCTCACACCGCAGCCGAACTAGTGAACCCTCGTACTCCTCTTCGCGCGGGCATCCACTGCCACGTCTTCCCCGGCTCTGAGTCGTCCCCTTCCTAGTCCTCGCCGTCATCCACTGCCCTGGTGCTCTCGACGCGGCGTGGTCAACGTGGTCAATGACCGACTTCCATCGGAAGAGTACTATACGTGGAGAGGCTGACAGCTGGGTCCACGGCAGTCGCAAGGAAGCGCCTCCTTATTACGCGGAAAATAATTATTCCTCCACCTGACAGCGGGGACCCACCGGAGGGGCCACCAGTATTTTGCGAAAAAAATCGTTTCCCCCTGACTGCTGGGACCCACCGGACGGGCCACTGTATTTCGTGAAAAAAAGTTCCCCCCGCTGTCAGCTCGGACCCACCGGAAGTGCCTCCTCATTACACAAAAAAAATGAATACTCCCCCGGCTAGCTGGGACCCACCTTGCTAGGAGGCTGACTTGTGGGCCTACTAAGTTGACGGGGACGAAGGGCTTTGTCAACTTAGTCAATATGAACGATTCTAGCTCCAGTAACCGTATGATGTCCATCCAACGGCCGTAGTGCTTCTTCAACCTCTGGTCTTCTTGCTCCAGCCGCCCAAAGCAGCGCCGGTCGTGCCGCATGCTCCTGCCTCCTGTGGCCGGCTATGCTGCCGCAGAGGCCTCACCGCCCCTACTATTCCCACCTCTGGCCAGGCCCTGCGACGACGGCAGCCTCACACCGCAGCCGAACCAGTGAACCCTCGTAGTCCTCTCCACGCGGGCTTCCATTGCCGCGTCGTCCCCTTCCTAGGCCTCACCATCGTCCACCGCCGTGGTGCTCTCCGCGCGGCGTGGTCAACGTGGTCAAGGAACGACTTCCATCGGAAGAGTCTGTACGTGGAGAGGCTGACACCTGGGTCCGTGGCCACAACCTAGTTTTTTTGTGATTTGCCAAGTAAGTCGCTTTGTCAGGCCTGTTGGGCTGCAAATCTTTCAAGACGAGGAGAGCTTTCATTCGGCTGGCCGAGAAAATGGCCCATCAGTAATGAGCAATGGGTTGTACATTTTTAAAACACATCAAACCGGCAATTAGTTTCAAATATCTTTTTTTTTTCATTTCAAGATTTTAAATTACATTAATTTTTATGCGTGGAGAATTTGTTGGATTTTATATTGATATACATTTATTTTTAAAATCAGTTTGAATGTGAGTCGAAATTTCGGGATTTAAAACAGTTCGGACCGCACCGAAATATGCAAAATTTCGTATAATTTTTTAACCATTGCCACAATATGGGTTGTAATGCTAACAAAAAGAATATGGGCTCCAAAAAAACCTTAAGAATTAGCAAATGGGCTGTAAATTATTAGAAATAATGGTAGATGGGTTGTATGCTGTTTTCCACAGATTTGAGGCTTTCCTAAAAAAAGGTTGACGCACAAGCACTGACTGTTGGATGTCCACCCAACGGCCGTCGTGCTTCTTCAATCTCTGCTCTTCCTGCTCCAGCCACTCAAACAAGCGCCGACGGGACTGCATGCTCCCTCCTCCTCGCGTCCGGCTGTGCTGCCGCGCAGGCCTCACCGCCCGACCGTACTCCCATCGCTGGCTTAGCCATCCCTCTACTCACCCACACCTGCTGTTATTCTCCGGCGACGGCAGATGAACCAGTAAACCCTCGTACAGTCGTACTCCCCTCCGTGTGGGAAACAACTGCTGAGTCTTCCCTGCCTCCGTGTCGTCCCCTTCCTAGGCCTCGCCATCGTCCACTGCCCTGGTGCTGTCGGTGCGGCGTGGTCAATGTGGTCAAGGAACGACTTCCATCGGACGTGGACTGTACGTGGAGAGGCTGACAGCTGGGTCCACAGCTGCAGCAAGGAAGTGCCTCCTTATTACGCGGAAAATAATGATTCCTCCACCTGACAGCTGGGTCTCACCGGACGGGCCACTGTATTTCGTGAAAAAACGTTTCCCCCTGACTGCTGGGACCCACCAGCTCCATCTTCGGACGCAAGGAAGTGTGTCCGGGCAAAAAAAAACGATTCGCCCCCTAACTGCTGGGACCGACCAGCTACATCTTCGCAGGCATGGAAGTGCCTGACAGTCGGGACCCATCTGGTCGAAGCGTATGTAGCGTTGTCATTCTGGTCGCGAACGTGTACGTACATACTGGTCGATGTAGAGGCGCGCACGTGTCGTAGTAGAGGCGCGCATGTGTCGTAGTAGAGGCGCGCACGTGTCGTAGTACAGGCGCGCACGTAGCATTTACACGTACGTACAACGGCCAGGGTGCAAGAAAGAAAATACGTCCACGTATGTGTACATACGGGCGGGGTCTCAAACGCCTACTCGCGCATACGTACGGCCAGGGCTCGTGTACATGGCTGGGTCGGAACGGAGAAACAGCGTCGTCGTCGTGTTCATGGGGAGGCAACGGAATGCATCGCGTTCATGGGGAGGCAACGGAATGCGTCGTGTTCATTGTGAGGGCTTGGACGGAATAGACGATGGAAACGAGGCCTGGCGTACCGCAAAACGGAGGAAGCGGCCTTGTGTTCGACCGGCCATGTTCGAAACGGGGTCCTGTTCATCGGGAGGGGTCTAGCGTACCACAAAACGGAGGAAACGGACCTCCTACGGTCGAAACGGGGGTCCTGTTGATCAGGAGGGGTGTGGCGTACCGCAAAACGGAGGAAACAGACTTGTGTTGGAGTGCTATGGTCGAAACGGGGGTCCTGTTCATCGGGAGGGGTGTGGCGTACCGCAAAACGGGACTCCACGGGATACTGTTCATCTCCACCGTTGACCTCTACGGTCGAAACGGGGGTCCTGTTGATCGGGAGGGGTGTGGCGTACCGCAAAACGGAGGAAACAGACTTGTGTTGGAGCGCTACGGTCGAAACGGGGGCCCTGTTCATCGGGAGGGGTGTGGTGTACCGCAAAACGGGACTCCACGGGATACTGTTTATCTCCACCGTCGACCTCCTCCAGCCTCCACGGGCTCCTGTTCATCCAGCCTCCACGGGCTCCTGTTCATCCAGCCTCCACCGCGTGCTACTCCACTAGCTACTGTTCAACCACCCCTCCACCGTCTACTGTTTATCCAGCCCTCCACACCACGGGGTCCTGTTCAACCACCCCTCCACGGGCACCCTCCACCATCTACTGTTCATCCAGCCCTCCACACCACGGGGTCCTATTCAACCACCCCTCCACCATCTACTGTTCATCCAGCCCTCCACACCACGGGGTCATGTTCATCCACCTCTCCATGGGCACCCCTCCACCGTCTACTGTTTATCTAGCCCTCCACCACACCACGGGGTCCTGTTCATCCAGAGGCAACGCCACCGCTCACTGTTCACCCACCCCCCCGCAACACTCACTGTTCATCCCATCGATCGGCTTCAGTTAGCAGCAATAGCGAAGGAATCGCTCGATCGAGTTCAGTTAACAGCCATCGATCGATCGCTCGGGTTCAGTAACGCGTAGCCTACAGTGCAATCACTCGGGTTCAGTTAGAGCCCAACGCCTTGCTCGGGTTCAGTTAGAGCCAACGCCTCGCACACACGCGCGTACGTGTACGAGAGAAATGGGCATCGCTCGGCCCCCGACCTCCCACCGTAACCGGGAACTCCCCGAAAATTTCCTCCCCCTCGCTTCTACCACGGTTTTTTTCGTCATGGACGGCCCAAAGAATGTCATGCAGCTGCGTCTCCGGCCCACCCAGGACGAAAAGCCCATTTTCTATCATGATTTTTTGTCATAGAAGTAGGAGCCCACCACATCTATGATGATACCGGGTTTTGTCACAATTATCGTCATAGAAGTGTCATATGTATGACAAAAAAAATTCATTCCACCCAAAATGTCACGGATGTGTCTTTTTTTGTAGTGACAGGTTGGTGATTGCATGTGTTGACAAGCAGGTGAGAGAGAAAAAAATAAGTAGGTGATGTGAGGCATCAACAAGCTGACATCAATAAAGTATCCTTTGTTGAGTGATCGTGGCACAAACCATAGCTCCATTCAAATTTATCTAGGTTGAAGAGACAAGGCATCACCAAGGTGATGCTTCCTTTGTATATGCCCTAATCACCTAATTAGCCTAATACTAATACTATAAAACAACCGCCCAGACCCCACATCCGGCGCCACGTCATGGATCCACACCAGCACCCTCCGAGCTCATCTCACCCTTCTAATCCTAATCCAACGTCTCATCTCCATCGTCTCGCGGATTGACCCAGCAAAGCACCTCCCTCCCGCCCCCAAAGTCCCCAAAATCTTTCAGTTCCCTCCTAAATCCTCCCCATATAAACCAACCCCCACCCTCAAATCCCCAGTCCCATCGCAAGCATCAGACTCCCTCCAAAGCAGCTCCCCTTATTCCTAGTCACACTACCTCGGAGAGGAGCGGTGATGTCTGGGTGCGGCAAGGGGCTGGGCAAGGGCGGCACCAAGCGGCACAGGAAGGTCCTCTGCGACAACATCCAGGGCATCACCAAGCCGGCGATCCGGAGGCTAGCCAGGAGGGGCGGCGTGAAGCGCATCTTCGGCCTCATCTATGAGGAGACCCGCGGCGTCCTCTAGATCTTCCTCGAGAACGTCATCCATGACGCCGTCACCTACACCGAGCATGCCCGTCGCAAGACCGTCACCGCCATGGATGTCGTCTATGCGCTCAAGCGCCAGGGCCGCACCCTCTACGGCTTCGGAGGCTAGATTCGTGTGGTGGAGAAACTTCCTCGTTTGCTCTATGTGATATGTGCTGTGGTGGATGGATTTACTGATTTGGCGTGCGCCGTTGTATTCTGTCTTGGGTTCAGTAGTCTGTGTAATACCTTGTTCTGCTCAATGCAATCAGTTCGATTCTGAATCCTGGTGAAATGCTTCACTGCTGAATTGTGTCTTGATTTCTCTGTTTAGATCGTATAACTGCACTGAATCAGTCTTTCAATTGTTTGCATATATGTCACTCGTTGCTTGCCAGTCTTGATCCTATAGCTGTACTGAATCAGTTTTTTTGTCTGTTTAAGTATTTGAAAGTCGTTGCTTCTCATTTTAGGTCATGTATCTATACCGAATCATCCTTTTATTTGTTCGTGTATTTGACACCAGTTACAATCTGCAGAAGAGATGCAATCTTAGATGAAATCCATCCACTCAGGCTCTGTGACATGCCCCTAGATGTAGAATCTGTCATGCGGTCATGCCCCTACCTGAAGACTCCCAGCAACTGCAAGCTGCTGCAAGATGTTGAAATGGCCAAGTTCTGCTGATTTCATTACTTCTCTGCACCATGCTCTACATCTCAGTATCGATTTGCATCAAGGGTGGGGAGGAAGCTATATCTTCTTTAGAAACTTTTGTATTCAAAGGGCTAGTTTCATGACCTCTAATTCTCACATATTGTCCTATTAACCCATAATATTAGCAAAACTAGTTGTCATCCTGTCACTAAAGGTTTTTTGTCTTATGCTGCTGACATTAAAGCATTATTTTGTATGTGTATCCATGCATTTCCATTGTTAACTCATAGTCTCGTATCCATGCTGACACAACTTTTGTCAAATTTGTTTCTGTCACTATTCTTTTCCTGCAACATTAGTACCACTTGGGAAGAGGTCAGATGTTCAATTTCCATAAGCCTTGCTGACAGCTATCCTTTTTTGAATTTTCCATTAAAATATAACTTTGTTACAATCAATAAGTATGTTCTTTACTAAAAATATATCTTGTTTTGATAATTTGTAAAAACGGTCACAAACAAGGTGACCCCCTTTCCCCCTTTTTGGTTCATTCTCGTTGCCAATATCTTGCAACGCCTAATATTTCACGCCCACATTGACAACCTACTTCATCACCCCCTAGATCAAAACCTCCCCACCGTTCTTCAGTATATCGATGATACGCTCATCATCACCCATGCCTTTGCTGGCATTGCCACACAACTCAGAAAAATCCGGGATCATTTGCTAACGCTACTGGCTCTTGCTGAATTTTCACAAGACTACCTTCCTACCCATCCGCGTCCAACCCACCATCGCCGCGGACATCACAAACCAGGCACCTGAAGGAACGCTAGTTTTAGCATCTCATTAGCGGATCTCGAAAAATCGAGATGCAAACTGACTACCCACGAGGCCACACCATATGTAAAACTAGATCCACTATGAGAAATCCTATGATATACAACCCTAACTAAGTCTCATCTAGATACGAAGATAATGGAGATTTGAGCAAAAAACATGGATGGAATCAATGATGTACTCAAGGATGCCAAGTGGGTTGAAAAAGTTGTCGGGAGGAGGTCCGAAGGCTTGGAGGGTCACCGGATGGCAACGACGGCGGAAGAGGCGACATGCGGCAGTTTGGACGCTGTGGGGGCAACTGGGGTCGAAAGAAACCCTAGTCCCCACGCCCTCCCACTTATATAGCCGATTGGACCGTGTACCTCGAGTGCTCGGAGCAAAGGGGACCGGGTGGTTGGACTCAAGTAAACCAGGTGCCTGGGGTATCCATCGACATGTGAATTTTTTTGTAGGACATCTCTAGGGTGTGTAGCGAATTGTAGGCTTCCCTGAAAACTGTTCAAAAGGCTCCACAAATCGAGGATACTCGCCCCATTGAAATCCTAGCTATATGAATATGATCAAAAGGGACTCTTGCAAGGATGAAAGCATGTCTTTCGATAAGAAGGCTTGGGATAGAGTGCAAACATTGTCTTATAGAGATCTAATACACTCATATTTGCAAAAACAAAAAGGAAACCAAACTATGAGTGGTATGATACTTTAGCATATAATGAGATAGGTATACAATACTAGAATAAAACCAACGCGATCCAATACTTCTCTAAAGGGAGAAGGGCGGCGCCCGAAGCCACCTTGTTAGAATGTTTGGCATGGAACTGTGAAGATTTGAATATTGGGCCCAACACCAATACTCATCTTTGAAGCACAATTGCCATCATAAATGACGGATGTGAAAGATTTGTTTTCTTCATGCACTAGTAGAGATATGAGAAGTCATGGATCCTACACAACATATCAAATCTCCACCGTACTAGGCGATGTATCCTACGCAATCATTGATGTCACAACGGTGCGCTGCCTCCATCTCATCAGTCCAGCCTCATTCAGTTCCAGCCCGCAAAATGGAGAGAGAAGAAAGTGTGGCTCATTTGAAGACCATTCAGTAGGGAAGAGATACATTGCCACATGGACGACAATTGGTCGACACCACAATGAGTTAGCATTCAAACTAGGGTCGAGAGACCAATCTTGTTCGGTTTGAAAAGTTAAGGTGCAAGTTGTGTAGTTTAGCTTCACAAAAAAGTTGTCTGGTTTTGAAGTTTAGTGACAAAAACTGCACAAGTCGCTCTATTGAGAGACAAAAAATGAACCTTTTCAAACCCCTCCTCTTTGTGGTTATGCTTTTGCTATGTTGTCTAAGCAATAATGCTAAACGTACAAAGAGTTACACGCAATTACATGCTGACTAAGATTCTTTCTTTCTAACTAACCCCCTCCTGATTTTCAAGGGGTCCCCCTCTCCCTTTTGATCTCCAATCAAAACCCAACTGCGTGTAAAATCCCCATAAATCTATGTATGTGCAGCATTACTCTTGTCTAAGAGTCAATAAAACATGCTTTATCAAACAAATTGTGAGAAAAAGAGGACACGCACAATACCCCCCACACTCTTACTCCACTGATTGACACCATTTGTTCAGGTTGTATTTTTAAAGTTTTTACCAAGGTTCTAACTAATAGGCTTGCTACTCTCATGAATTTCCTAACTTCTAGCAACCAATCAGCTTTCATAAAAGGGAGATTCATCCTTGAAAGTGTAGTGACAGCTCATGAAGTTTTGCATTCTACTTATCACTCTGATAATTCAGGTCTTGTACTTAAAATAGATTATGAGAAAGCATTTGATAAGGTTAACCTAGATTTCTTGATGGAGATTCTCCAAAAAAGAAACTTTGGTCCTATTTGGACCAAATGGATTTATCAAATTACTCGCATGGGCTCTGTGGGAGTCAAAGTCAATGGGGTTGATAGTGACTTATTTGTAACCAACAGAGGACTAAGGCAAGGAGATCCTATATCTCCTTTACTTTTTAACATTGTTGTAGATGTGCTAACTAGAATGCTCATTAAAGCAGCTTCTCATAACC
Source organism: Triticum monococcum (assembly GCA_034509565.1). Lineage (NCBI taxonomy): Eukaryota > Viridiplantae > Streptophyta > Magnoliopsida > Poales > Poaceae > Triticum > Triticum monococcum. The sequence continues at coordinate 705,458,626 of CM067842.1, read as the reverse complement.
TGATAAAAGGGCTTTGTTCTGATCTTATCCCTGGTGGAGTGATATGTCTGCAATATGCAGATGACACTATCCTCTTCATAGACAAAGATGAATCTAAAGCTGCTAACCTGAAAATGATCCTGACTTGCTTTGAGAGAGTATCAGGTATGAGAATCAACTATGCACTCATTCCTTTGGGGGTTGAGGGGGAAGAACTAACCAACTTCATGAATACCTTTGGATGTACTGTTGGTACATTTCCAATAAAATACCTAGGGATACCTTTACACTATGACAAACTAAGGAGGGAAGATATCCGACCTCTTATTGATAAGATTTTAAAGAGGATGGCTGGCTGGAGGGGGAAGCTACTGTCCTACTCTGCTAGACTAACTCTCATTAAAGCTTGTTTAGCTAGTATCCTATATATTTGCTGTCCTTTTTAAAGTTTCCTAAATGGGCCCTAGATTTAATTAACAGTCAACTAGGTCATTGTCTTTGGAATGACTTTGAGGGAAACAAGAAACTTCATCTGGCCAACTGGCACCTAGTTTGTATGAAGAAACAACATGGAAGACTTGGGATCCCTAACATCAGGGATCTTAACCTGTGTTTACTGGGTAGTTGGGTCAAGAGATATGCCCAAGATGAGGGCAAAATCTGAAAAACCATTTTAGACAACAAGTATATTAGGAATGCTCCTAATATATTTGCATGTAGGCCACATGCCTCCTCAAATTTTTGCCAAGGGGTTATGTGGGATGCCAAAGCTCTTAAGTTTGGCTATAGATGGGTAGTAGGAAATGGTAGAAAGATTAGATTTTGGGAGGATATCTGGTTTGGAACCTCCCCACTCTCTGTTCAGTTTTGGCCTTTATACTCCATTTGTCACCAACATTGTGTGACAGTATCTGAAGTTTGGGATGGGAGTAACATTAAACTTACTTTTAGGAGGATATTTACCCCTACTATGATGGAAGAGTGGTACTGCCTTGAACAAATCATAAAAGAGACTGTGCTCAAAGTAGATGATGATGCAATGGTCTGGCAGTATGAATCCAAGGGGGTCTACTCTTCTAGCTCTCTTTATGCCATAATTAATTTTAGAGGGGTGAAACCTGTCTATATCCCTTTTGTTTGGTCCATTGTTGTGCCTCCCAGAATCCAGGTTTTTCTCTGGCTCCTGGCGCATAATAAACTTATGACTAAGAACAATTTTCTTAGAAGGGGGATAGATAGGAACCCTGACTGTCTTTTCTGTTCTGAACAGGGAACTGTAAATCACTTGTTTTTTGACTGTGTGGTTGCAAAAAACATCTGGGGTGCAGTCTCCTCATTTCTTTCCATAGAAGTAGGATCTAGCTACTTTTCCATTGCCAAATTTTGTCATGCTAACAAGAAACATGAAGTACTGAATGCCTTATATCAAGCAGGTCCGCAAGATGCTTGCTGCAGAAGACATGAGGATGCTGGCTGATGCAGGAGGAATGCGGATCTCACTGCTGTAGTGTTCATCAATTTAGTGTTCACAGGGTTGGGAAAGTTGGATTTCTGAACCTTTAATAGGCTGCAGGCCTTTGCTTTTATCATGTTTAATTTTTTTCGCTCTTTCAGAACATGCGTTCGAGGCATGCATGGTTGTTGGGACTGGCTGGGTTTCATTTATTTTGAATGGAACCGGGGGGCAACTAACTCCCCTGATGATCTAAAAAACTGAAGAAGTCGATGTAGCGACTCGGGGCATAGCTGACGACGAGAAATCTGATCGATCGCAATCGCAACCGCCGGTGCGTTTGTAGACGCATACGTGTAAGCTCATATTGATGCATGCACATACCTGACCTGTTGGTTTCTTCACGTCCCACATCCTGGGAGGCTACGCCATGTATGTGGGCATTGTAGCCCATAGTCTGCTTAATGAAGCTTGTGGGGCTGGCTCGGGGAAGACTCAGGCGCTCGATGTAGTTCACTCGGACGGCGCGTGACTGGCTGTAGACATGTTTGGCTCGGCGATGAGTGAGCTGTCGAAGTAGGTTGGCGGCGCCGCCGTCGACAAGGATCTGCTGGGTTTTCTTCGTTGGATGGGATCAATCTAATACAAATTTATTTGGCAACTGGAAAAAGAAATCAATCTAACGAAGAAAAAGTTATTTGAGCATACCGATTCATCACCACGAGCTCTCTAATAAAGAATGGAAATGCATCGAAGCTCGAATTGAAAAAAAGCTTAGCTGCTAGACGGGCAAGTTGATGTCGTATGAAGGTCAGCTAGTGCTTATTAACTCAGTACTCGCTAGTATGCTGATGTTTGTGTTATCTTTCTTCGAGGTTCCGAAGGGGGTGCGGAAGAGACTAGATTTTTTTCGATCTCGATTCTTCTGGCAGTCAGATGGCACTAAGAAGAATATCACCTCGCACGATGGGATATAATATGCAGACCCAAGAACCAGGTGAAGGAAATATGCCCTAGAGGCAATAATAAAGTTATTATTTATTTCCTTATATCATGATAAATGTTTATTATTCATGCTAGAATTGTATTAACCGGAAACATAATACATGTGTGAATACATAGACAAACAGAGTGTCACTAGTATGCCTCTACTTGACTAGCTCGTTAATCAAATATGGTTATGTTTCCTAACCATGAACAAAGATTTGTTATTTGATTAACGAGGTCACATCATTAGTTGAATGATCTGATTGACATGACCCATTCCATTAGCTTAGCACCCGATCGTTTAGTATGTTGCTATTGCTTTCTTCATGACTTATACATGTTCCTATGACTATGAGATTATGCAACTCCCGTTTGCCGGAGGAACACTTTGGGTACTACCAAACGTCACAATGTAACTGGGTGATTATAAAGGAGTACTACAGGTGTCTCCAATGGTAGATGTTGGGTTGGCGTATTTCGAGATTAGGGTTTGTCACTCCGATTGTCGGAGAGGTATCTCTGGGCCCTCTCGGTAATACACATCACATAAGCCTTGCAAGCATTATAACTAAGATGTTAGTTGTGAGATGATGTATTACGGAACGAGTAAAGAGACTTGCCAGTAACGAGATTGAACTAGGTATTGGATACCGACGATCGAATCTCGGGCAAGTAACATACCGATGACAAAGGGAACAACGTATGTTGTTATGCGGTCTGACCGATAAAGATCTTCATAGAATATGTAGGAGCCAATATGGGCATCCAGGTCCCTCTATTGGTTATTGACCGGAGACGTGTCTCGGTCATGTCTACATTGTTCTCGAACCGTAGGGTCCGCACGCTTAACGTTACGATGACATTTATTATGAGTTTATGTATTTTGATGTACCGAAGGTTGTTCGGAGTCCCGGATGTGATCATGGACATGACAAGGAGTCTCGAAATGGTCGAGACGTAAAGATTGATATATTGGAAGCCTATGTTTGGACATCGGAAGTGTTCCGGGTAAAATTGGGATTTTACCGGATTACCGGGAGGGTTACCAGAACCCCCCGGGAGCCAAATGGGCCAACATGGGCCTTAGTGGAAAGTTGAAAGGGCAGCCCACATAGGGCTGTGCGCCTCCCCCCTCTCTCTAGTCCTATTAGGACTAGGAGAAGGTGGCCGGCCCCCCTCTCTCCCTTTCCCACTTGGGAATCCTAGTTAGACTAGGATTGGAGGGGGAATCCTACTCCCAGTGGGAGTAGAACTCTCTTGCGCCTCCTCTCCTGGCCGGCCAGCCCTCCCCCTCTCATCCTTTATATACGGGGGCAGGGGACACCTCTAGATACACAAGTTGATCCTTGAGATCGATCCTTAGCCGTGTGCGGTGCCCCCTGCCACCAAATTCCACCTCGATCATACCGTTGTAGTGCTTAGGCGAAGCCCTGCGTCGGTAGTACATCAAGACCGTCACCACGCCGTCGCGTTGACGGAACTCTTCCTCGACACTTTGCTGGATCGGAGCCCGAGGATCGTCATCGAGCTGAACGTGTGCTAAGAACTCGGAGGTGCCGGAGTAACGGTGCTTGGATCGGTCGGATCGGGAAGAAGACGTACGACTACTTCCTCTACGTTGTGTCAACGCTTCCATTGCGATCTACAAGGGTACGTAGATCAGACTCTCCCCCTCGTTGCTATGCATCACCATGATCTTGCGTGTGCGTAGGAAAATTTTGAAATTACTACGTTCCCCAACAGTGGCATCCGAGCCAGGTTTTATGGTTTGATGTTATTTGCACGAGTAGAACACAAGTGAGTTGTGGGCGATACAAGTCATACTGCCTACCAGCATGTCATACTTTGGTTCGGCGGTATTGTTCGACGAGACGACCCGGACCAACCTTACGCGTACGCTTACGCGAGACCGGTTCCCTCGACATGCTTTGCACATAGATGGCTTGCGGGCGACTGTCTCTCCAACTTTAGTTGAACCGAGTGTGGCTACGCCCGGTCCTTGAGAAGGTTAAAACAGAGTCTATTTGACAAACTATCGTTGTGGTTTTGATGCGTAGGTGAGATGAGTTCTTGCTTAAGCCCGTAGCAGCCACGTAAAACTTGCAACAACAAAGTAGAGGACGTCTAACTTGTTTTTGCAGGGCATGTTGTGATGTGATATGGTCAAGGCATGATGCTGATTTTATTGTATGAGATGATCATGTTTTGTAACCAAGTTATCGGCAACTGGCAGGAGCCATATGGTTGTCGCTTTATTGTATGCAATGCAATCGCGATGTAATGCTTTACTTTATTACTAAGCGGTAGTGATAGTCATGGAAGCATAAGATTGGTGAGACGACAACGATGCTACGATGGAGATCAAGGTGTCGCGCCGGTGACGATGGTGATCATGACGGTGCTTCGGAGATGGAGATCACAAGCACAAGATGATGATGGCCATATCATATCACTTATATTGATTGCATGTGATGTTTATCTTTTATGCATCTTATCTTGCTTTGATTGACGGTAGCATTATAAGATGATCTCTCACTAAATTATCAAGAAGTGTTCTCCCTGAGTATGCACCGTTGCCAAAGTTTGTCGTGCCCAGACACCACGTGATGATCGGGTGTGATAAGCTCTACGTCCATCTACAACGGGTGCAAGCCAGTTTTGCACACGCAGAATACTCAGGTTAAACTTGACGAGCCTAGCATATGCAGATATGGCCTCGGAACACGGAGACCGAAAGGTCGAGCGTGAATCATATAGTAGATATGATCAACATAGTGATGTTCACCAATGAAACTACTCCATCTCACGTGATGATCGGACATGGTTTAGTTGATTTGGATCACGTGATCACTTAGAGGATTAGAGGGATGTCCATCTAAGTGGGAGTTCTTAAGTAATATGATTAAATTGAACTTAAATTTATCATGAACTTAGTCCTGGTAGTATTTTGCAAATTATGTTGTAGATCAATAGCTCGCGTTGTTGCTTCCCTGTGTTTATTTTTGATATGTTCCTAGAGAAAATTGTGTTGAATGATGTTAGTAGCAATGATGCGGATTGGATCCGTGATCTGAGGTTTATCCTCATTGCTGCACAGAAAAATTATGTCCTTGATGCACCGCTAGGTGACAGACCTATTGCAGGAGCAGATGCAGACGTTATGAATGTTTGGCTAGCTCAATATGATGACTGCTTGATAGTTTAGTGCACCATGCTTAATGGCTTAGAATCGGGACTTCAAAGACGTTTTGAACATCATGGACCATATGAGATATTCCAGGAGTTGAAGTTAATTTTTCAAGTAAATACCCGAGTTGAGAGATATGAAGTCTCCAACAAGTTCTATAGCTAAAAGATGGAGGAGAATCACTCAACTAGTGAGCATGTGCTCAGATTGTCTGGGTACTACAATCGCTTGAATCAAGTGGGAGTTAATCTTCCAGATAAGATAGTGATTGACAGAATTCTCTAGTCATCATCACTAAGTTAGTAGAACTTCGTGATGAACTATAATATGCAAGGGATAACGGAAACAACTCCCAAGCTCTTCGTGATGCTGAAATCAACGAAGGTAGAAATCAAGAAAAACAACAAGTGTTGATGGTTGACAAGACCACTAGTTTCAAGAAAAGGGCAAAGGGAAGAAGGGGAACTTCAAGAAGAACGGCAAGCAAGTTGCTGCTCAAGTGAAGAAGCCCAAGTCTGATCCTAAGCCTGAGACTAAGTGCTTCTACTGCAAAGGGACTGGTCACTGGAAGTGGAATTACCCCAAGTGATTGGCGGATAAGAAGGATGGCAGAGTGAACATAAGTATATTTGATATACATGTTATCGATGTGTACTTTACTAGTGTTTATAGCAAACCCTAAGTATTTGATACTAGTTCAGTTGCTAAGATTAGTAACTCGAAATGGGAGTTGAAGAATAAACAGAGACTAGTTAAGGGTGAAGTGACGATGTGTGTTGGAAGTGGTTCCAAGATTGATATGATCATCATCGCACAGTCCCCATAATTTCGGGATTAGTGTTGAACCTAAATAAGTGTTATTTGGTGTTTGCATTGAGCATGAATATGATTTGATCATGTTTATTGTAATACGGTTATTCATTTAAGTAAGAGAATAAATTGTTGTTCTGTTTACATGAATAAAACCTTATATGGTTACACACCCAATGAAAATAGTTCGTTGGATCTCGATCGTAGTGATACACATAATCATAATATTGAAACCAAAAGATGCAAAGTTAATAATGATTGTGCAACTTATTTGTAGCACTGCCGTTTAGGTCATATTGGTGTAAAGCGCATGAAGAAACTCCATGCTGATGGGCTTTTGGAATCACTTGATTATGAATCAGTTGATGCTTGCGAACCATGCCTCATGGGCAAGATGACTAAGACTCTGTTCTTCGAAACAATGGAGCGAGCAACAGATTTGTTGGAAATCATACATACTGATGTATGTGGTCCGATGAATATTGAGGCTCGCGACATGTATCATTATTTTCTGATCTTCACAGATGATTTGAGCAGATATGAGTATATCTACTTGATGAAACATAAGTCTGAAACATTTGAAAAGTTCAAAGAATTTCAGAGTGAAGTGAAAAATCATCGTAACAAGAAAATAAAGTTTCTATGATCTGATTGTAGAGAAAAGTATTTGAGTTACGAGTTTGGCCCTCAGTTAAAAACAATGTGAAATAGTTTCACTACTCACGCCACATGGAACACCATAGTGTAATGGTGTGTCCGAACGTCATAACCGTACTTTATTAGATATAGTGCGATCTATGATGTCTCTTACCGATCTACCACTATTGTTTTGGGGTTATGCATTAGAGACAGCTGCATTCACGTTAAATAGGGCACCATCTAAATCCGTTGAGACGACACCGTGTGAACTATGGTTTGGCAAGAAACCTAAGCAGTCGTTTCTTAAAGTTTGGGGTTGTGATGCTTATGTGAAAAAGTTTCATCCTGATAAGCTCAAACCCAAATCGGAGAAATATGTCTTCATAGGATACCCAAAGGAGACTGTTGGGTACACCTTCTATCACAGATCCTAAGGCAAGACATTCGTTGCTTATAATGGATCCTTTCTAGAGAAGGAGTTTCTCTTGAAAGAAGTGAGTGGGAGGAAAGTAGAAAACTTGATAAGGTAATTGTACCTTCTACCTTATTGGAAAGTAGTTCATCACAAAAATCTGTTCTTGTGACTACTACGCCAATTAGTGAGGAAGCTAATGATGATGATCATGAAACTTCAGGACAAGATACTACTGAACCACGTAGATCAACGAGAGTGAGATCCGCACCAGAGTGGTACGGTAATCCAATTCTGGAAGTCATGTTACTAGACCATGACGAACTTGCGAACTATGAGGAAGCGATGATGAGCCCAGATTCCGCGAAATGGTTTGAGACCATGAAATCTGAGAAATGATCCATCTATGAGAACAAAGTTTGGACTTTGGTTGACTTGCCCGATGATCAGCAAGCAATTGAGAATAAATGGATCTTCAAGAGGAAGACGGACGTTGATAGTAGGTTACTATCTACAAAGCTAGAATTGTCGCAAAAAGGTTTTCGACAAGTTCAAGGTATCGACTGCGATGAGAGTTTCTACCTCGTATCTATGCTAGAGTCTGTCCGAATCATGTTAGTAATTGCCGCATTTTATGAAATCTGGCAAATGGATAAACAAAACTGCATTCCTTAATGGATTTATTAAAGAAGAGTTGTATATGATGCAACCAGAAGGTTTTGTTAATCCGAAAGGTGCTAACAAAATGTGCAAGCTCCAGCGATCCATCTGTGGACTGGTGCAAGCATCTCGGAGTTGGAATATACTTTGATGAGTTGATCAAAGCATATAGTTTTATACAGACTTGCGGTGAAGCCTGTATTTACAAGAAAATGAGTGGGAGCACTATAACATTTCTGATAAGTATATGTGAATGACATATTGTTGATCGGAAATAATGTAGAATTATTCTGTAAAGCATAAAGGAGTGTTTGAAAGGAGTTTTTCAAAGAAAGACTTCGGTGAAGCAGCTTACATATTGAGCTTCAAGATCTATAGAGATAGATCAAGATGCTTGATAAGTTTTTTCAATGAGTACATACCTTGACAAGATTTTGAAGTAGTTCAAAATGGAGCAGTCAAAGAAAGAGTTCTTGCCTGTATTACAAGGTGTGAAGTTGAGTAAGACTCAAAGCCCGACCACGGCAGAAGATAGAAAGAGAATGAAAGTCATTCCCTATGCCTTGGCCATAGGTTCTATAAAGTATGTCATGCTGTATTCCAGATCTATTGTATACCCTGCATTGATTTGGCAAGGGAGTACAATAGTGATCTAGGAGTAGATCACTGGACAGCGGTCAAAATTATCCTTAGTGAAATAAGGATATGTTTCTCGATTATGGACGTGACAAAAAGGTTCGTCGTAAAGGGTTACGTTGATGCAAGTTTTTGACACTGATCCAGATGAATCTAAAGTCTCAATCTGGATACATATTGAAAGTGGGAGCAATTAGCTAGAGTAGCTCCGTGCAGAGCATTATAGACATAGAATTTTGCAAAATACTTACGGATCTGAATGTGACAGACCCGTTGACTAAAATTATCTCATAAGCAAAACATGATCACACCTTAGTACTCTTTGGGTGTTAATCACATAGATATGTGAACTAGATTACTGACTCTAGTAAATCCTTTGAGTGTTGGTCACATGACGATGTGAACTATGGGTGTTAATCACATGGTGATGTGAAATAATGCTGCTAAATCACATGGCGATGTGAACTAGATTATTGAACCTAGTGCAAGTGGGAGACTGAAGGAAATATGCCCTAGAGGCAATAATAAAGTTATTATTTATTTCCTTATATCATGATAAATTTTTATTATTCATGCTAGAATTGTATTAATCGGAAACATAATACATGTGTGAATACATAGACAAACAGAGTGTCACTAGTATGCCTCTACTTGACTAGCTCATTAATCAAAGATGGTTATGTTTCCTAACCATGAACAAAGAGTTGTTATTTGATTAACGAGGTCACATCATTAGTTGAATGATCTGATTGACATGACCCATTCCATTAGCTTAGCACCCGATCGTTTAGTATGTTGCTATTGCTTTCTTCATGACTTATACATGTTCCTATGACTATGAGATTATGCAACTCCCGTTTGCTGGAGGAACACTTTGGGTACTACCAAACGTCACAACGTAACTGGGTGATTATAAAGGAGTACTACAGGTGTCTCCAATGGTAGATGTTGGGTTGGCGTATTTCGAGATTAGGGTTTGTCACTCCGATTGTCGGAGAGGTATCTCTGGGCCCTCTCGGTAATACACATCACATAAGCCTTGCAAGCATTATAAATAAGATGTTAGTTGTGAGATGGTGTATTACGGAACGAGTAAAGAGACTTGCCAGTAACGAGATTGAACTAGGTATTGGATACCGACGATCGAATCTCGGGCAAGTAACATACCGATGACAAAGGGAACAACGTATGTTGTTATGCGGTCTGACCGATAAAGATCTTCGTAGAATATGTAGGAGCCAATATGGGCATCCAGGTCCCGCTATTGGTTATTGACCGGAGACGTGTCTCGGTCATGTCTACATTGTTCACGAACCGTAGGGTCCGCACGCTTAACGTTACGATGACAGTTATTATGAGTTTATGTATTTTGATGTTCCGAAGGTTGTTCGGAGTCCCGGATGTGATCACGGACATGACAAGGAGTCTCGAAATGGTTGATACGTAAAGATTGATATATTGGAAGCCTATGTTTGGACATCGGAAGTGTTCCGGGTAAAATCGGGATTTTACCGGATTACCGGGAGGGTTACCGGAACCCCCCGGGAGCCAAATGGGCCAACATGGGCCTTAGTGGAAAGTTGAAAGGGCAGCCCACATAGAGCTGTGCGCCTCCCCCCTCTCTCTAGTCCTATTAGGACTAGGAGAAGGTGGCCGCCCCCCCTCTCTCCCTTTCCCACTTGGGAATCCTAGTTAGACTAGGATTGGAGGGGGAATCCTACTCCCAGTGGGAGTAGGACTCTCCTGCGCCTCCTCTCCTCGCCGGCCAGCCCTCCCCCTCTCATCCTTTATACACGGGGGCAGGGGACACCTCTAGATACACAAGTTGATCCTTGAGATTGATCCTTAGCCGTGTGCGGTGCCCCCTGCCACCAAATTCCACCTCGATCATACCGTTGTAGTGCTTAGGCGAAGCCCTGCGTCGGTAGTACATCAAGATCGTCACCACGCCGTCGTGTTGACGGAACTCTTCCTCGACGCTTTGCTGGATCGGAGCCCGAGGATTGTCATCGAGCTGAACGTGTGCTAAGAACTCGGAGGTGCCGGAGTAATGGTGCTTGGATCGGTGGATCGGGAAGAAGACGTACGACTACTTCCTCTACGTTGTGTCAACGCTTCCGTTGCGATCTACAAGGGTACGTAGATCAGACTCTCCCCCTTGTTGCTATGCATCACCATGATCTTGTGTGTGCGTAGGAAAATTTTGAAATTACTACGTTCCCCAACACCAGGGTGGTCTCAACATTGAAAACCTGGAAATTAAGAATAAATGTCTTATGAGTAAATGGCTATATAAGTTATCAACAGAGACGGATGGTATGTGGGCACAGATATTACGCAACAAGTATTTACAATCTAAAACGCTAGCCCAGGTCACCGCGAGACCAACTGACTCGCCATTCTGGAAGGGGTTTATGTGAATGAAAGATTTGTTCTTTCGTAGGGTCAAATTCTTGGTTGGCAATGGGATGTCAACTAGATTTTGATAGGATACATAGTTAGGGGAGACACGACTAGCCATACAATACTCCACCCTATATAATATTATGCAACGTAAGGAGGATTGCGTGGGCACAACATTTCAATCGATACCCTTGAATATTCAGTTCAGACAATCATTAGTTGGGGAGCATTGGCATTCCTGGATGCACTTGGTACGGAGATTGATAGATGTTCAGTCCGACCGACCCAATTCGTCGCACTGTAAGTGAAGGAAATATGCCCTAGAGGCAATAATAAAGTTGTTATTTATATTTCCTTATATCATGATAAATGTTTATTATTCATGCTAGAATTGTATTAACCAGAAACTTAGGACACGTGTGAATACATAGACAAACAGAGTGTCACTCTTCTCTGCGCCCCTACACGAGTATCGGGGGAAACCCCAGATCTGGTTCACTAGATCGGACGGCGGCGACGTCTTGGCATTGCATCCTTCATGAAGGCATTGTTTTGTTGCTCGTGGTGTGTTTGGTGTTGGCATTGGAGACTTCGGATGCTTTGCTGGTCCAAGCTACTCCTCTTGGCAATGGCTTCCAGGGTGCTATGCACGGCCTCGACGGCGCTCTCTCCATGGCTTCTCCTTCCCGTCTGGCCAAGTCCTGCACCCCACTTGCCGATCCTCTAGGCGCATAGGTGGGAGGTACGTTGATCCGGTTCATCCTGGAGGTGTGGCCGTGCGACGATGGTGCTCGGTGTTTGGTCGCAACATGGCCTTGATACCTTTGTATCTCGTATCTTTGGCTTCACGGCCGGAGTTCAAGCTAGGAGAGTTCTTTGCTGTGTTGTATCTCTTCTTGTTGTTCCCACACTTCGCGTTGTGCCTCTCTCTTTTTCTCTTGTATGCCTATGTAATTTCTCTTCTACCTATGAATGATACGCAAGCTTTGCTTATTCGCGAAAAAAACAAAGTGTCACTAGTATGCCTCTACTTGACTAGCTCGTTGAATCAAAGATCGTTAAGTTTTCTAGCCATAGACATAAGTCCTCATTTGATTAACGGGATCACATCATTAAAGAATGATGTGATTGACTTGATCCATTCCGTTAGCTTAGCACTTGATCATTTAGTATGTTGTTTTTGCTTTCTTCATGATTTCGGCTCGCTTCAGTGCTTGTAGTTGTCGCTACGTGGTCTATGAATCTGGATGTAATTTTTATTATTTCTGGTATTCATTGTACTACCATGATTGAAGATGAATAGATCGACAGTTTTCCGAAAAAGAGACTATGAACACATAAAAACATGTTGGGATTCTTTTTTCACATCTCAAAAATCATTTTTCATGGGTAGGAACACGTCCACATGGGAGCCGAATTGATTTCCTCTGTAAGCTCATCTTGTTTCATTCACGCACAACAAAAACAGGAGGGCACGCGCGCTTAGGCAACAAGGACGCACGCATGGGCGCTCCCCCTTTTCCCCCTCTCTGCGTCGAGAGGATGGAGGGATGGATTGATGCAGACATCCGTTCGTGCCTTTTGTTCTTTCTTTATGCCTCATTGGTTTGAAGGACTTTCATAGGAAAAACATAGGAACAAGATTTCTGGAGGAATTGTTTTATAGATGCATTCGGTTTGTAGGAAATGCGTACAAGCATTTCGTAGAAATACTATTTATTTTCTGTGTTTTTGAAAGAAACTACACATCTATTTAAAGTTCATTTTGCACGTAGGAACAAGACAAGTCAAATCCTTAGAATGGCAAGTGGCTTCCTATCAAATTCCTATACTGCTCCTAATTCCTACGTTTTGATTTCCTCCAAACTGAATGAGCCCATAGCAGCGGTGTCGGTGTCAAAACCGGCGGATCTCGGGTAGGGGGTCCCAAACTATGCGTCTAGGCAGATGGTAGCAGGAGGCAGGAGACACGATGTTTTACCCAGGTTCGGGCCCTCTTGATGGAGGTAATACCATACGTCCCGCTTGATTGTTCTTGATAATATGAGTAGTACACGAGTTGATCTACCACGAGATCAAAGAGGCTAAAACCTAGAAGCTAGCCTATGGTATGATTGTTGTTGTTAGTCCTACGGACCAAACCCTCCGGTTTATATAGACACCGGAGGGGCTAGGGTTACACAGAGTCGGTTACAAGGAAGGAAATCTACATATCCGTACTGCCAAGCGTGCCTTCCACGCCAAGGAGAGTCCCATCCGGACACAGGACGAAGTCTTCAATCTTGTATCTTCATAGTCCAATAGTCCGGCCAAAGGATATAGTCCGGCTGTCCGGATACCCCCTAATCCAGGACTCCGTCAGTAGCCCCTGAACCAAGCTTCAATGACGATGAGTCTGGCGCGCAGATTGTCTTCGACATTGCAAGGCGGGTTCCTCCTCCGAATACTTCATAGAAGATTTTGAACACGAGGATCGTGTCCGGCTCTGCAAAACAAGTTCCACATACCACCATAGAGAGAATAATATTTCCATAAATCTAATCTGCTGACGTACCCCGTAGTGTGACATCACACCACAACCAGGTCTTTATTCGAATCATTTTCATAACCAATCTCAGCGTGTTTCATGAGGCGGTTTCCTTGGCACGTCTTGTCAAACCAGAGATCGTGTCCCCTTTATTACGGGATTCTCATCAGTACGGACGTGGGTAACCCAACCGTGCCTATTGGTAGGACTCCTAGATCTTAGGCAAGCCCCAAACGTCCACGAGGAGGATGCTTGATATTCACCCTCTTTATAAAGGGGACAAGGCATTTTCCTCTTGATCTTAATCGAATCCGCCTCCCGCCTCGAGTTCCAATACCCAAAGCTCAGGTTTAGGCACTTCGGACCTTCAACTATGTTCGGATCCAACCCTCAAGGTCGGTGGATGCCTTCCTCCGTCACGGAGGAGGACATCAAAAAGTTGAGAGAGGCCAGATATCTGACCACTGAAATTTCGCATTGGCTGCCTGCTCGAGGGCAAGTCGTCCCTACTCACGAACCCAATGAGAGCGTCGTGTTCATCTCCCACTTCCTCCGAGGACTGGGCCTTGCTCTGGATCCCTTTGTTAGGGGTCTTATGTTCTATTACGGGCTAAATTTTCACGATCTGGCCCCGGATTCCCTTCTTCACATCTCGACATTTATTGTCGTATGTGAGGCCTTCCTCCGCATTACCCCTCACTTCGGCCTGTGGCTCAAGACCTTCGATGTGAAGCCGAAGCTGATCGAGGGGCAGCACGCAGCGTGCGGAGGCGCTTCAATAAGCAAAATTGCTGACGCTCCATGGCCTGAGGGTTACTTCCCAGAGGTGTCCGGATTGTGGCAGCGGGAGTGGTTCTACATCACAGCTCCTCGAAGTGCCAAGTGGGTAGCTGCCCCCACCTTTCGCTCAGGCCCCCACCACAACTGATGTCATGGATCAGCAGGGGGCTGAGCTAGGGTCCAGCCAAGAACGTGCCAATACTGCAAAGCCGTATCCGAGATCTCTTTGAGAGAGATTTCAATCTGGTTATGGTAGTGCAAATCATGCTAGTTCGTCAAGTCCAGCCTTGCAAACGCCGGCCCCTTCGCATGTGGGAATTCAACCCGGAAGGACCGCGAGCTATTCAACATTTCCTCGGCATGATGCACGAAGAGATGTACCAATTGTTCTTCGGGCCACAAATAATGTGTCCGGACATCACTGAGGATGCAGGTCTGAGCTGCAATCGCCCGGATACCCAAGTAAGTAGCCCCGCATCCGAACACACTACCCGTTTATTTATCGCAACATTGCCCTAAAAAGCCGCTCTTTGACCCAGGATTGGATAGCGAAGGAAAAGTTGATCAGGTGTCCGGCCCCCCTCCCTGAGACCTCACCAAATCCCGTGCTAGCCAGGATGCTGGAGATCGCGCCTTATCAAGCGCCCTCAGGAGAAGATAAAGGGGGGGAACAAGGAGGCTAGCGCCTCTGTGAAGGAGGTTAGCCGGGGGGAGGAACTGAAACTTCCTCTCTCCAGGGATGGAAGAGAACCGCCTCTGAGGACCCGGAGACAACGATCTCCAAACGGGGGAAGAAATCTCCGTCGGAGGGTCCTGCCCTGGGGGATACCCTGGCCGCACTATGCCCTCAAGGGGATCAGCCTTCCACCGAGCTGTAAGTAAAAGGGTAAATGAAAATATCTCGCTTTACCTCTGAGGAAAATAACCGAGGCATTTATCTTGCAGTTTGGATCTTAGCCCTTCTCAGCAGAGCTCGTCTTCAGGGGATCTTCTTCCAAAGATGATGGAGAGCGAAATGCCTCCCCCTGCCACACCGCCTCACGAGGCGGGCGACCCCGAGGTGTCGTAGCGGAGGGTTTCTCCTGATCCGGCAAGGCCAGAAGGTAATCCTATGGCCACCCGAAGTCCTCAGTATATGGCTCTTGAAGGGAGCAATCAAAAGAGTCCGACACCGTCTGGTGTGCGGTCGGACGTACTGAGGAATCTGCTAGAGCAAGCGGCTATCTCAGAAGAGCACCACACGTTGATGGGTATGGTGATTGAAAGGATTTCGTCCGCCGAAAGCGGGTTGGATGAAGCCTTTATGAGTGTACTGACGGGTTTTAAGGTACACGAAATGATGTACATTGTTGACAGTACCGCACATTTTTAGATGTGCCCTGTGTAGATAGTAGCGCCTGAGACTCTGGTTGTTGTCGAAAATGGCGGCAAACAGAGGATCGTAGTCCCAGGTAATAACCAGACCGCCTTTATGTGCAGGTGGTTGAAGCTCCGGTGGCTAGCCAGACTGATGGGTTTGCCGAACTAAGGCGGCAACTGGATGCGGCACATGCCGACATTGTGCTTGTTAACAAGCGGCTTGACGAGGCAGAGGGTAGGTGATTTTTCTGGTGATTGTCACATAGTAAGAGCAGCATGATGTCAGTATCTTTAATATGTTGTGACTGCAGATGGAGCTGCCACCGTGGAGACTCTTCGGGCAGAGCTTGCCCGAGCCAAGGAGCAAGCAAGGAGTAGCAATGCGGCCGCTTTAAAGGCGGCCCAAGAGTTAAGGGCGGAACATGCCGCACATTGCGAGAGCAAAGAAAAAATTGCCAAGATGGCCGTGGAGTTAAAAGATGTTGCTGACCGTTACCGGCTTCTTCAAGAAGAAAACCGGGTGAAGGTGACGGACCTGGAGAAGGCCCGGGTGGCTGCTAAGGAAGCCCGCTCCAAAATTAGAGCGACGAAGGAGGAGCTGAATCAAGCTGCGGATATCATTTCTGGGAAGCCCTTCTTGTTGCGGACTAAATTCGGAGATCCGAAATATGCTCGTCTGGACCGGCTATGGAGTTCTGCGGACGAGTACATGGATTTGGCTGCAAGTGCTGCTGATGCGGCTGAGTACTTCAAGGATCAGAAAGGTCCTGAAGTGGAGAAGCTATTCTGGTCACAGTTTCACGCTCTTGTCCGTCCACTGTTGCTGAATGAGCGATTGACCGGTTGGGCCGAGCTCCATAGATTATCCGGACTTGCCATGAGGTCCGTTGTGGATCATCTGTGGCCAGGAGGGCCAAGGCCGAATAGCTATTTTAGCTTAGTGCAACAATTCCTTGGTGTTGTGCCATGCATCGATGCTGTAAAGAGGTCGGTGTGCATAGAAGGCTCGCAGATGGCCCTTGCCCGTGTCAAAACATACTGGGCAGAGATGGATGCCACCACTGTTGCAGCACAGGGTTCGGCCATAGGCCGAGTGGCTGCTGAGCACTACTTTGAAGAAGTTCTTGAAGGCGCTTGTTTGATAGAGGCTCAGTGCTCGAAGAATATTATGTTTAAGTGACATGTATTCCCATTATAAAAACAATGTTTTTTTGAGTTTACCAAGGCTGTATTTATACTTTTGCCCGAAAGTACTATGATGCCTCCTGTGCGGCCGTTTATGTATATATGTATATAACCTGAAAGATGGCAGTCGTCGGCTTCAGCCCCCACGCATATAATGCGGGGGTGTTCGCAGAAGACGCATGTTCACACTTGGTCCAACGTCTTAGTCCATTAAGGAGGTGATAGCGCAGCGAACTAGGCAATCAGACTATAATGCTTTAACACTTTCACTTAGCCACAGGAGTTTGACAGTGGGGCTACTATATAGCCCCTGGTGGCTCCGCGCTCATCCAAATTCGGGGCGCGTACATGCCTGGCCGGGAAACGACCCTTCGTTAAGGTGGAGGAATCCCGAAGATTCCGCTAGGTCATCGAGTGGTTGACCAGTCTCACGCTATATCATGACAGTCAGTTTTCGGCTTTCTCTAGTGAGATGCTCGTCCGGATGAACCAGGGCACAATTGCAGTAGTTCTCCTGGTGCCGCCTTAGCCGATAGAGCGGAACGTAAGGCAGTAAAACACAGGAGCCGGGCAAACCCAACATTTGACCAAAGACATGATTCGGAGCTGATGCATATAAGGCCAAACTCGTGACGCCGAACACTCCCTAAGGTATTTGGTCTTTATGATGTAAACTGGGCTAAACAATGCCCTTTGTAATAAGCCCCTAGTGTCCAGGTACATGCAATATTCTGACGTGGCTACATGCTAATACGTCAGCATCCTTCTCAATTGTACTGAGAATCCGAGGGATGTGTATCAACAAGAGACAGTAAAAAAGGTTTACGCAGGGTCTTAATCTAAAAAGAATCCTTGGAACGAGTCCCTGCTACACGTCTGTGCCTGTGTCTCCGTTGTGCCGTATCCTGGACGGGTGTAGCACGATGCTCATCTGTAAAAGAGAGGAACTTAGCTGAAAAGTTGTCGTGCAAAAGGTAGGTTATACTAAATAAACCATGTACAGTTCAAGATGAGTAAAGTTGAGCCTTATTGTCACTTGTTTACACGCGTTGAGCCCCTTGTATTGTTATAGGGGTATAGCTATCAAACCTGTATCAATTATATATAGCTGCACTGGACTCATCTAACCGCGTCCGTGGTCTTAATGACCTGTCGGATGCTCTAGTTGGTGAGGCCGTTTAGTG
Organism: Triticum monococcum; assembly: GCA_034509565.1. Taxonomy (NCBI): domain Eukaryota; kingdom Viridiplantae; phylum Streptophyta; class Magnoliopsida; order Poales; family Poaceae; genus Triticum; species Triticum monococcum. Next base: position 705,440,425 of record CM067842.1, on the reverse strand, counting down.
TGCGCTGCCAAGGCAGCCGCACGGTCTTCCACGCGCAAGGAGCGCTCAATATTTCCATTTAATGTAATGATGCCATGTGGACCAGGCATCTTAAGCATGAGGGAAGCGTAATGCGGTATTGCATTAAAGCGAGCGAAAGCTTCGTGTCCGAATAGTGCTTGATAGCCACTTTAGAACGAAGCGATGTGGAAGGTTAAATTTTCGCTGTGGAATTTATCGGGAAAGCCGAATATAACCTCTAGTAGCAGGGAGCCCGTGCAATGGGCTTCTGGGTCTGTGAATAGAACATGCGGTGCCCCCATGTTTGGTTTTGGTAATTGATGACAATCTCTATGGACTAATGGTTTCCTTGAGTTATATTTGAAGGTTTTGCCCATAGGCTTTTCTTGGAGTACATGTGTTGGTTTCAAGGAGAGTTTGTGTCGACCAATGTGCTATTCAAGGAATTATCCAAAGATTGGTCATTTGAGAGTTGAGCTTACTGCAAGCATGTCTTGAAGAAGAAGATTGTGTGATCATTCATATTTACCTTCACGACATCATCCAAACAAAGAGAGTTGGAAAGATTCAAGGTTGATAAAGACTAAGTCAAGAGTGAATCAAGTTGATCAACTCACAAAGAGTAGAAGATGTACCGAGAGGGATCAAGTGATCCCATGGTATGGTAAGCATTGTCCATTGCACTTTGTGTACTAACCCATGGTCTATGTGAGAGTCTATGTGGGGTTAGGTACGTGTCCATGGGCTTGCGTCAAGAGGATGATATCATACAACCCATGGGAAGGATGACATCAAGTGGTGATCGTCATCAAGATTGCCGTGTGCAATTTCAGGTGGAGAATCACAAAGAGATCAAGTGCTTGAAGCTTGCCATCCATTGTGGTGTCAATGGACTTGTGAAGATGTGCCGAAGAGTGGCTCACCCATAGTGGAGTATGGGGAGCAATCATCTAGTCTTCATCGACACTATGCGATCAAGAAAGGTGGTCCATCTTGAGGAGGACAAGATCATCATCATCTAACTCAAGTGGATCATGGGCAAGGAAAAGGTTTGCCCTTGATAGGTTTTCTATTTTACCGGTCTCATGGTGGTAGTTTGGAGACCGGGTTATAGGATCGATAGTCGTACTATCAAGGGGGGCTCTCAAGTGAGTAGCTTGATCGTATCATTTGTCGAGAGCTCAAACCATTGCATCCCTACATCATGTTTCGTGGTTCTTGTTTGGTTCTCTTTGTGAGTCTTAGAGCTTATGGTCATCTTGATGACAAGCTTGAGTTCATCAAAAACGGAGTTCGGCATGCATCTTCTATGATGTTTTCGGTGTTGGAAGTTTTACCGGTCTTCTCCGAGGAAGGGTTCTCACCATTTTCTTATGGGCCTTTTCTCATTTGCTTCTTATTGATATTTCTTTGAATATCGTGTTAGCCCTTGTCGTTAGCTTTCCAACAAACTTGGTTTCATCGAATTCGGAGTCCGTTTGCAAAAGTTGTGGCAGTTTTGGTGTTCTGAAAAGGCTGCTGCGGTACTACCGCGAATTGGAGCGGATGTAATTTTTTACTACCGCTCCAGAGCAGTACTACCGCGGCTCCTACAGCGGTAGTACCGCTCCGGACCAAAAACTAGTCCCAAGTCTTGCGATGGTAGGCCCGGATGTATTTTTTTAGTACCGCTCGCAAGCAGTAGTACCGCTACCCTTTGCGGCAGTACCGTGAGGTCGAGTGGTAGTACCGTGAGGACGAGCGGTAGTACCGCTCCGACGGTTCTTCTGGCCTTTTGCCTCCTCGCTATTGTTTTTCAAAGGGGTACTTCCGCCCTAGCGCTAGTACCGCTCCTTGGAGCGGTAGTACTGCTCTGTGCGGGCTGTGAGCATAACGGTTGGATTTTCCCCACCTATAAAAGGGGGTCTTCTTCCCCAATGAACCTTATCCTTTTGAGCTCGTGTTTTCCCCCATTGTTGACCTTCTTCGAGCTTGCTAACTCTCAATCCCTCCAATGATTCTTGCTAGTTTTGAGGGAAAAGAGAGAGGATATCTAGATCCACATTTCCACCAATCACTTTCTCCTCTATGTGAGGGGAACCCCTTGGATCTAGATCTTGGAGTTCTTGGTGTTCTCCTTCTTGTTCTTCCTCTCATTTTCCTCCCTAGCATTAGTTGCTTCGGTGGGATTTGAGAGAGAAGGACTTGGGCACTCCGTGTGCCCTTGCCATTGCATTTGGTGCATCGGTTTGAGTTCTCCACGGTGATACGTGGATGTTACAAGTTGAGAAGCTTATTACTCTTGGCTGCTTGGTACCCTTGAGCTTGTTCCTCTTGGGTGCTTGGGCGCCCTAGACGGTTGGTGGTGTTCGGAGCTCAATCATTGTGGTGTAAAGCTCCGAGCAAGCATCAGGGTCTCCAATTGGGTTGTGGAGATCTCCCCGAGCAATTTGACCGGTACCGGTGACCGCCCCCAGGGGTTGCCAAAGTGTATGGGTTCGGTGACCACCCCCAAGGGTTGCCATTTGTACGGGTTCGGTGACCGCCCTCAAGGGTCCCTTAGTGGAATCACGACATCTTGCATTGTGCGAGGGCGTGAGGAGATTACGGTGGCCCTAGTGGCTTCTTGGGGAGCATTGTGCCTCCACACCGCTCCAAACGGAGATTAGCATCCGCAAGGGTGTGAACTTCGGGATACATCATCGTCTCCGCGTGCCTCGGTTATCTCTTACCCGAGCCCTTTACTTATGCACTTTACTTTGTGATAGCCATATTGTTTCTTGTCATATATCTTGCTATCACATAGTTGCTTATCTTGCTTAGCATAAGTTGTTGGTGCACATAGGTGAGCCTAGTTGTTTTAGGTTTTGTGCTTGACAAAATAACCGCTAGGTTTATTCTGCATTTGTTCAAGCCTAAACCGTAATTATTTTAAAACGCCTGATCACCCCCCCTCCAGGCGACATCCATGATCCTTCAATTGGTATCAGAGCCTCGTCTCTCTTTTTTAGGCTTTACCGCCTAGAGAGTAAAGATGTCGACTAGGGGATTAGGATTCTCTGACACTCTTAGTTTCGATGGCACAAATTTTGATGTTTGGGTGATTCACATGGTTAATCTCTTTAGGGTCATGGAACCAAATTTAGAGCGAATTGTAGATATGGGTTTTTCTCCTCCAAAGGATCCCCTAAGATTATCTTTAGAGGATAATAAAAACTCTTATCTCAATGCTCAAGCATCTAATGTGCTTTTCGATGCTTTGAGCAATGTAGTTTTATTTCAACTCATGCCATTCCTGGATGCTCATGAGTTGTGGACGAAGCTTCAAGATAAATATGGTGTGTCCAAGATTTGTGGGGATGATTGTTCTCCCACCACCTCCGGTCGTATAGTCTTCTCAACTTCTTCTACTTCACCTACATGTGGTTTGCCACAAGGTAATGATATGGTGAGTAGTGTTGGTCATTGCAATGATGATAATATGCTTATTGTGGATGATCCTTCATCACTATCTTATTGCAATGATCCTTCTTTGGGCTTTAACACTTCGAGCACTCCAAATGTTTCACATGCTTGTGTTGATAGTCCTTGCATATCATGTAGAAATTGCTTGACTAAATCTCATGATGATATGTGTACTATGTCTTGTTGCCATGATAAAAATACATATATTTCCTCGAATTGTTGTGCTAACAATGTAGAGGAAACCCAACACTCCATGGAACAAGATGTGGTGTTTAATGGTGCCTCAAGGGATCCTACATCATCATCTACTGCTTTTTGCCTTATGGCTAAGGCGTCAAAGGTATCTCCTACTTTGTACCCCAATATGTCTCTTGATGATGATGTTGATGCTAATGATGATGAGGATAATTATGAAGAGAATGATAATGCTGCCTCTTTAAAAACTAAGGGGAAATGTGAAAGTGCAACTATCCCGAGGTGGTTTTGGTAATTCATAACAACATATAGATTATTGAGCTAATGCTATTCCAAGATGATCATTTCAGGAAAGCTCAATTGTTTGGCATGGCATGGATGGTGAAAGTGGAACCCTCAAAATGCTAAGGACAGAGGATTGGCTCTAGCTCATATGCTCAAGACTCTTCATTTTACATTTTAGTAGTCCAAGATCATATTGAGTCCATAGGAAAATCCAATACTATCAAGGAGGGATGAGGTGTTTCTTAATGAGCCTCTTGCTTCATGTGCTTAATGATATGCTCCAAAATCCTCAGCTACTTTCCCATATCCACATTTGACCTAAACCCAAAGCCAAACTTGGCCCTACCAATTCTTTCAACCTGGCGCCACCGAGTTTCACTTGTCATAGCCATTGCCAAACCCTAAGCAAATCGGTTCTACCGATAGGGATCTCGGTCTCACTGAGATGGGATTGCAATTTCTCTGTTCCTTTTCGTAACTTCTCGGTCTCACCGAAAGAGCGGATCGGTCCCACCGAGATTGCAATGTAAACTCACTGTTTCCTTTTCATAACATTTCGGTCTCACCGAGAAGAGTGAATCGGTCCCACCGAGTTTGCCTGACCAACCCTCTGGTTAGCTTATTACCAAATCGGTCTCACCTAGTTTGTGTAATCGGTCTCACCAAGATTACGTTATGCCCTAACCCTAACCATATCGGTCCTACCGAGTTGCATGTCAGTCCCACCGAAAATCTCTAACGGTCACTAGGTTTACTATTTCAGTCTGACCGAGTTTGTTGATTCGGTCCCACCGCGATTGGTAAATTGTGTGTAATGGTTGGATTTTGTGTGGAGGCTATATATACACCTCCACCTCCTCTTCACTCGTGGAGAGAGCCATCAGAACACATCTACACTTCCAACTCATATGTTCTGAGAGAGAACCACCTACTCATGTGTTGAGGCCAAGATATTCCATTCCTACCATATGAATCTTGATCTCTAGCCTTCCCCAAGTTGCTTTCCACTCAAATCTTCTTTCCACCAAATCCAAATCCTGTGAGAGAGAGCTGAGTGTTGGGGAGACTATCATTTGAAGCACAAGAGCAAGGAGTTCATCATCAATACACCATTTCTTACTTCTTGGAGAGTGGTGTCTCCTAGATTGGCTAGGTGTCACTTGGGAGCCTCCGACAAGATTGTGGAGTTGAACCAAGGAGTTTGTAAGGGCAAGGAGATCGCCTACTTCGTGAAGATCTACCACTAGTGAGGCAAGTCCTTCGTGGGCGATGGCCATGGTGGGATAGACAAGGTTGCTTCTTCGTGGACCCTTCGTGGGTGGAGCCCTCCGTGGACTCGCGCAACCGTTACCCTTCGTGGGTTGAAGTCTCCATCAACGTGGATGTAGGATAGCACCACCTATCCGAACCACGGGAAAAACATCCGTGTCTCCAATTGCGTTTGAATTCTCCAAACCCTTCCCTTTACATTCTTGCAAGTTGCATGCTTTACTTTCCGCTGCCAATATACTCTTTGCATGCTTGCTTGAATTGTGTGATGATTGCTTGACTTGTCCTAAAATAGCTAAAATCTGCCAAGAACTAAAATTGGGAAAAGGTTAAGTTTTTATTTGGTCAAGTAGTCTAATCACCCCCCTCTAGACATACTTTCGATCCTACAAGTGGTATCAGAGCTTTGGTCTCCATTTGCTTTGATTTCCATAGCTTTTGGCGGTCATAGCCTTGGTTTCACAACCTAGGAGAGTATGGCGTCTAGCGAGGGAAATTATCACCGTAGAGGTCCTTACTTTGACGGTACTAATTTTGCTAGTTGGAAGCATAAAATGAAAATGCATATTCTTGGACATAACCCCGCCGTTTGGGCTATTGTGTGTGTTGGTTTGCAAGGTGACTTCTTTGATGGGAGAGAACCAAACCGTGAAGCTACCGCGGATGAGTTGAAGATGTTGCAATACAATGCTCAATCTTGTGATATTCTCTTCAACGGATTGTGCCCCGAAGAATTCAACAAAATCAGCCGTCTTGAGAATGCAAAGGAAATTTGGGACACTTTGATTGATATGCACGAAGGTACCGACTCCGTCAAGGAATCCAAATTGGATGTGCTTCAAAGTCAACTTGACAAGTTCAAAATGAAGGATGGTGAAGGTGTCGCTGAAATGTACTCTAGGCTTGCTCTCATCACAAATGAGATTGCCGGCTTACGGAGTGAAGAGATGACCGATAGATTCATCATCAAGAAGATTCTAAGAGCCTTGGATGGAAAATATGATACCGTGTGCACATTGATCCAAATGATGCCCAATTACAAAGATCTCAAGCCAACGGAGGTAATTGGAAGAATTGTTGATCATGAGATGTCACTTAAGGATAAAGAGGAACTTCACAACAAATCAAGTGGTGCCTACAAAGCCTCATGTGAAGCCCCTACATCATCAAGTGAGAAACAAAACTTAAATGAATAATTGAGCTTAATGGTGAAAAACTTCAACAAGTTCTAGAAGAGTAGAAGCAAAGATAGAAGCTCCAAGTCAAGGTCCTACAATGACAAAAGATCTTCTAGTCAAGAGCGAAACTGCTACAATTGTGGAAGACCCGGACACTATTCCAATGAGTGTCCGGCTCCCTACAAGAGAAGAGAAGACTCTCCAAAAAGAAGAAGCAAAAGAGAAGAATCATCACCAAGAGAGAGAAGGAGTAGAGATGATCGTTATGAGCGAAGGCACTCACGGAGAAGCAAGGATTCGAAAAGGAAGGAAAAATCATCAAGGAGCTACACAAAACAAAGACATCAAGCTCATGTTGGTGAATGGGTATCCGGCTCCGACTCCGACAACCACTCCGAGAGAAGTTATCACTCCGATTCCGAATATACTCAAGATGAAGGTGTTGCCGGTCTAGCACTTGTGTCAACCAACTCCTACGACATATTTGACTCACCAAATGAAGGAATTGGAAGATGCTTCATGGCCAAAGGTCCTAAGGTAACACACCCCGAGTATGTTGATTTTAATAGTGTTGAAGATCACTTGTTAGGTGATGATGATTTACTTGTTGACAACTCTAGTGATGAATACTATGGTGAAACGTCAATTAATCATGCTAATCAAGATAAAACGAATGACAATGATAAGGAGAAGATTGAGGCTCTAACTAAAGAACTAAACACTCTTAAGTTAGCTCATGAAACTATCTTCGAAGATCATCGAGAACTTTTAAGAGCTCATGAGAAGTTACGCCTTGAAAAGCTCAATCTTGAGCAAGAGCATGAGTTTTTAAAGGCAATCAATGATGATCTCAGCAAGAAAAGTTCTTCTTACATTGCCAAGCGTTTACTCTTATCCACTTACATGCCTCAAGTCAAGTCTAGTAACAAGAACAAGAAAGATTCTTCCTCTAGTAGTAACAATGATCATGCTAAATCCAATATTGTTGCTTCTAGTAGTTCTCTTGATTCCACTAATGATTCTCTTAGCCAGGTTACACTTGAGCAAGAAAATAGCTTATTGAAGGGAATTATAGAGAAAGGAGTGTACAAAAGCCTTGCCGGGAGTAAGCAATTCGAGGAAATTGTGCGCAAGCAAGGAAGGCACCGGAAGAATCAAGGTGTTGGTTTTGAACAAAAGTTCAATGCCAATGGAGTTGAGTGGGAAGAAGATCAATACCCCAAGACAAAGTTTGTTCCTCAACATGAGAAGTATCCTACTTCCTTCAAGGGGACACAAGCTCAAGATGATCTTCCACCACAAGACTACAAGCAAAAAGGCAAGGACAAGCTTCAAGAGGAAATTGATGCATTTGAAGAAGCTCCTAAGACCTTAGTCAAGTGGATTCCCAAGACCACTTCAAGTTCCACTTCATCAAGTACGACTACAACTCCAAGGATTCCCATCAAGATGGTGTGGATCCAAAAGAAGAAGAACTAGAGAGTTCTTGAGGGTGACTCCGCCAATATACTTCACTCTTATCATTTTGGCAAGAACAAGTGCAATCAACTTCCACATCTTGCACTAGTTCAAGGAGTCACAAACCCTCTTGTTGGTAAGACAAGGGACAAGGTAGCCTAAAAGTTTTCATGGACATCATCTTGTGTGTGCATCACTCTATGTCTATGGATATCCTTGTTTGTTCCTTGTGGGACTAACACATGTAGGTATTGAAAGTGCAATTCACTCAAATGGATAGCTCCAAGTGATCTACATCAACATTGAGCATCCACATCTTCAATATCTACATGAAGTCATCATCGACAAAACCCAAGGTTAGTTCATCCCTCTTAGGGGGGATATCACATCTAGGGGGAGCTTTACTCTAAGACTTGAGCTAAAGCAACTCTAAAGATGTGAACACAACAATGCTTTATGTAAAAGTGGTAACCCCACTTGAGCTTAAACGATCAGTATGACCTATGATCAAGTGTTCTCAGTTGACTCCTAAGTCAATATACTCATATATAGATGACCTACTCATCGCCAATTGCTTGATAGATGCTAGAATTGGTTGTGCATGCTTTGTCACATATTTCAATTGCCATTTTATTGTGTGAGCATGTTGGTTGCATATTTTACTCATTCGAGGACATCCACTTGTTGTTTTGATTGTTTGTTTTTATTTCCTTTTGCCAAGTGGATGGACAAGAATGCCTAAGAACCTCCTCTAGCTATCTATGCTCTTCTCGTCGCAAACTCTATTCATGCTACATCACAAAATTTGATCAAGTCAGATTTGAAGCACTCTGTGTGAGGAGCACTCGGAGTCCCCGATTCGTCATAGACTTAAATTTCCAAAACCTCTTTGTGATTCTCGGTCTGACCGATATCCTACTTTCGGTCCTACCGAGATCATTAAGTTGATCTGAATTTTCGATCTCGGTGCAACCGATTTGAACCATTCGGTCACACCGAGTTGCAATAACTGTATGCAGTTTTGCATCTCGGTGCCACCGAGTTGTTCCACTCGGTCACACAGACAGGGTCGGGCTATATATAGGCACGGGCAAAATTTTGGAAATTTCTCCGAACCCCTTCGCCCGCGCGATAGCTCGCTCTGCCAACGTGGTCTCCAGATCGTCTCCTTGCCGCCAGCCGCCTCCAGTCGCTGGTCTCCATCGCCGTCAACGGAATTCAACCCCGCCGTTGCCGCCGTAGCAAGTCTCCGCCGAACTAGGGTATGGACTCGATCTTTGTGCTATCCCCAATCTGATTCCTAGCACATTGTGATCTTATTGTTTCTAGCCACGATTGAAACACCCCTATCCAGTCAACGCGTTCGTAGAATAGGATTGATTCGAAAACTTTAGGGTTAGGTTTCCGCCGAAACCATCTCGGACCCACCGAGTTGAAAAACTCAGTCCCACCGATTTGGCTCATGCCATTGCACAAGTGAGACTTGGTCTGACCGAGAATTACTAATCGGTGTGACCGATTTTGGAACTTTGTGAAACCCTAGCAGTCTCGGTGCCACCGAACTATGACTCGGTCTGACCGAGTTCACTAGTTTAGGTTCCAAAACTGCTTCGGTATCACCGAGTTTAAAAATCGGTAGATCCGAAATGATTTCTGTGGGAAACTAAAACTAAGATTTGGAATCATTCTTTTGCAAAAATCTCTGCATTTTGTGATGCTCATCCACTCTACCTCATCTATAAACTGTTCACAGGGTCAGCAGTCAGCTTGTTCATCATGTCAGATCAGAGTGATAGCCAAAACCTGTCAGAGCAGCAAGTGCACATGAGTGAGGGCACTAGTCCCTCCAGTTCTTCAGATGAAAGCAGCAGGAGCACCCCTAGCAACTTGCCAAAAGCTGCCACAAGACAGAGGAAGAAAAGAACCTCGGAATCAGAGGATGAGGACTATGTGGCAGAAGAAGAAGCCACTTCCAAGAAAGTTGTGCTCAAGAAGGAATATGGCTCAGCTCAAAGCACAAAGCCAGGATTGAAAATTAAAAGGCCAGCAGGTAGGCAGCCTATGCCAAAGGCCAGAGCCTCAACTCAGATTCCTGAAAAGCCTTCACCCAAAGAGGCTGCTGCAGAAGGGAAGAAGAGGAAGGAGAGGATCAAAAAGACCACTGCTAGAGTGCTTGGGAGATCCTCAATCATGAGAGATTCTGAAGAGGAAGAGGAAGAAGAGGTTGCTGCTCCAGCACCTAAGATACCAAAGCTGATGGGTGATGCTATAAGATCAGGGGCTACTGCATCCAAGCCCAAGGAAGCACCCAAGGCTGCATCAAAGGCCAAGACAGCTCCAAAGAGGAACACAAGGAGCATACCAGCTGCTGAAAAGAACAAGGCCCCAGTGCCTGACACTGCGGAAGAAGAGGAAGGCCAAGTTCTCAGGAAGCTAAAGCCCAAGATCCCAGACCACAATGATGCTCATCCTGTGGCTGAGGACATGAAAATCAGAAGAGATTCAGGGCTGAGGAAGTGGAGAGAAGCAGACCCGTATGCTTCAAGAAGAAGAACTGCTGTCGACTACAGGTTCCACACAAAGGAACATCAGGACTTCTATGAGACAGTTTTGCTTGATAAGAAGCCTATCGTTTGTGACATGAGATGGGTAGACTGGGAGTACATCAAGGACAATGAAGAGCACTATCCTGGAGTGCAAGACAGCTTCAAAGCTTGTGGAGTAGTTGACTTTGTTGGGCAGAAGCTCACAAAGTGGAATGAAGAGCTGATCATGCAGTTCTACTCCACAGCACACTTCTATCCAGATGGAAGGATTGTGTGGATGTCTGAAGGTACGAGGTACCAATCAACAGTTGCTGAGTGGGCACAACTCATAAATGCCCCAGAGGAGCATGAGGATGACTTAGACATATATGCCAAGAAGAAGATGGACCACAACTCTATGTCCAACATGTACAGGGAGATTCCAAACAAGGCACTTGATACTTTCAAGTTTGGGTCTGTACATTATCTTCTGTCAGGGTTGCCAACTATCAATTGGATTTTGAGGCACACTCTGTTGCCCAAGTCAGGTGATCACAAGATGATCAGAGACCATGCAATCAACTTGCTTCATATCTTTGATGTGCCACAGAAATTCAAAGTCATGAGCCTCATGGTAGAGACCATCAAGAGAACTGCAGCAGATCAGAAGAGGAGCTGTGGTTATGCCCCTCAGATCCAGGAGCTAATTAACTCCAAGATGGGCACAAGCATATACCTATTGGACAAGGAACATTTGCCTATTCATCCAGATTTTGAAGATAATGAATTTGTGATGAACAAGGATGATCCATCATCAGTTCATGCTCAAGCACAGAAGGAGAAGGCAAGGAAGGAGAAAGCTGCAAAGATGCCAACTCAAGAGGAGTCATCTGAGTATTTCCTGAAAAACAAGCAAGAGCAGCTTAGTTACTTGATTGCATCCACACTGAGGATTGAGAAAGGACTGGCCACCCTCACTTAGAATCAGAAGAGCTTAGAGAGGATCATAGAACAAAAGTTCTATGACATGGATGTCAAAGTAACAGAGATTCAGTCTGCAGTGGAGCAACTTCAAGATGACATGCAGGAGAGGAGAGGGAAGACTACAACTGATGCATTTGCCAGAGTGCCACGAGCTCAGAGGTCGACTGCAGTGCCAGTTCCTGACACCAGAGCCACCACCTCAGCTCCAGCCACAGCACCAGCCCAACCAGCTCCAGCATCTACTTCAGCTCCAACTCCAACCACGTCTACAGAAGGCTTCGTCCTTGCAGTGATCCAGACTCCACCACCACCAGAAGATCAAGCCTGCGAGTCGATCTAGCACTATGCATTTTCTAGGAACTTCTTGGTAACTTGTTGCCAAAGGGGGAGAAAAATGTATAGATCATAGGCTTCGAGAGAGAGAGTGTGTGTTGCTTTTATTCTCTCTTGCTTTATTTGGTGGTTTTTCAAACTTTGTTTGCTTTTGGTTGAGATACTTTGATATGCTTGTGAGACATTGATGATCATGTGTTTGATCATAAGCTACACTTATGCATGCTTGATATATCTTATATATCTTATGTGATCATTCACTTTCTTTGGTGATGAGTGCATGTATTTCATTCTTATCTTTTTGAGCACTCCACCAAGATGTATGTGACATGGAAGAGTAACCCATGACTCTAACTCTTTGTGCATTTGCAGTCCAAAGCAAATTTTAAATATTTAGGGGGAGCTCTTACTTATCACATACTTCTCAAAGCAACGATATATTTCATACTTATTATTATTATTTGTCGAAGCTTTGATCTATATGTTTTCATCAATTACCAAAAAGGGGGAGATTGAAAGTGCAACTATCCCTAGGTGGTTTTGGTAATTCATAACAACATATAGCTCATTGAGCTAATGCTATTCCAAGATGATCATTTCAGGAAAGCTCAATGATTGGCATGGCATGGATGGTGAAAGTGGAACCCTCAAAATGCTAAGGACAAAGGATTGGCTCTAGCTCATATGCTCAAGACTCTTCATTTTACATTTTAGTAGTCCAAGATCACATTGAGTCCATAGGAAAAGCCAATACTATCAAGGAGGGATGAGGTGTTGCTTAATGAGCCTCTTGCTTCATGTGCTTAATGATATGCTCCAAAATCCTCAGCTACTTTCCCATATCCACATTTGACCTAAACCCAAAGCCAAACTCGGCCCTACCGATTCTTTCAACCCGGCGCCACCGAGTTTCACTTGTCATAGCCATTGCCAAACCCTAAGCAAATCGGTTCTACCGATAGGGATCTCAGTCTCACCGGGATGGGATTGCAATTTCTCTGTTTCCTTTTCGTAACTTTTCGGTCTCACCGAAAGAGCGGATCGGTCCCACCGAGATTGCAATGTAAACTCACTGTTTCCTTTTCGTAACATTTCGGTCTCACCGAGAAGAGCGAATCGGTCCCACCGAGTTTGCCTGACCAACCCTCTGGTTAGCTTATTACCAAAATCGGTCTCACCGAGTTTGTGTAATCGGTCACACCGAGATTACGTTATGCCCTAACCCTAACCATATCGGTCCTACCGAGTTGCATGTCAGTCCCACCGAAAATCTCTAACGGTCACTAGGTTTACTATTTCGGCCCGACCGAGTTTGTTGATTCGGTCCCACTGAGATTGGTAAATTGTGTGTAACGGTTGGATTTTGTGTGGAGGCTATATATACCCCTCCACCTCCTCTTCACTAGTGGAGAGAGCCATCAGAACACACCTACACTTCCAACTCATATGTTATGAGAGAGAACCACCTACTCATGTGTTGAGGCCAAGATATTCCATTCCTACCATATGAATCTTGATCTCTAGCCTTCCCCAAGTTGCTTTCCACTCAAATCTTCTTTCCACCAAATCCAAATCCTGTGAGAGAGAGTTGAGTGTTGGGGAGACTATCATTTGAAGCACAAGAGCAAGGAGTTCGTCATCAACACACCATTTTTTACTTCTTGGAGAGTGGTGTCTCCTAGATTGGCTAGGTGTCACTTGGGAGCCTCCGACAAGATTGTGGAGTTGAACCAAGGAGTTTGTAAGGGCAAGGAGATCGCCTACTTCGTGAAGATCTACCGCTAGTGAGGCAAGTCCTTCGTGGGCGATGGCCATGGTGGGATAGACAAGGTTGCTTCTTCATTGACCCTTCGTGGGTGGAGCCCTCCGTGGACTCGCGCAACCGTTACCCTTCGTGGGTTGAAGTCTCCATCAACGTGGATGTAGGATAGCACCACCTATCCGAACCACGGGAAAAACATCCGTGTCTCCAATTGCGTTTGAATTCTCCAAACCCTTCCCTTTACATTCTTGCAAGTTGCATGCTTTACTTTCCGCTGCCAATATCTCTTTGCATGCTTGCTTGAATTGTGTGATGATTGCTTGACTTGTCCTAAAATAGCTAAAATCTGCCAAGAACTAAAATTGGGAAAAGGTTAAGTTTTTATTTGGTCATGTAGTCTAATCACCCCCCTCTAGACATACTTTCGATCCTACAAAATGATTTTTAAAGCTCTTCACAAAAATAAACTTGCTCGTTCCAACTTCATGGAAATCATGTCTATTGCCATTGAAGGCAAGAAATATATTGATGAGTTGGAATCTCGTCTTGAGGAGCATGAGGTCACCATTGATAAAATGGAAGGTCATGAGCATGATTACGCTAATGAGATTGCGGACCTCTCTCAAGCTCTTGAACTTGAACAAACCACCAAGGAATCTCTTGAGGAGACTTTTTCTCTAGAATTATCTAGAGTGAGGTAATCTCGTGATAGAGCTCTTGAGGTGGCCAATGATTTTGAAACTAAAAATGAGGAGCTTGAAGTTGTGCATGCTAAATTCCTTGAGGACTTTCAGCACCTCGAAAATGGCTCAAGGGTCATTAAGAGTGAGCTCATAAAACTCATCGAGTCTCATGCTCAACTTAAAGCTTCGTATTCAAAAGAGCTTGCCAAGTTGTCTTCTCCTCTTGTTGTTAATGATGATGCTTGTGCTACTAACTTTATCTCTTGTGAAGCATCCATATTGAAGGAGAATGTTGAGCTAAGGGCTCAACTTGATTTGCTATCTAGAAATTATGGGATGTTGGAAGAAAATCATGTAAAGCTCACAAGCTCTCATGATGATCTTCTAGTATCCCGTAATGTGCTAAAGTTAGCTCATGAGGCCATGATTGCTAAGGTTACATCTAGCAAGCCTCATGTGGATACTAGCACTACTTCTAGTCAAAATGCTATGTTGCCATGTGCTAGTCCTAGTAATTCATCTACTCACAATGTTGGTACATCTTGTGATGAATTGCTTTCCTTGCCTTGTTGCTCTAATGATGAAGCTTATACTTCCTCTAGTACTTGTGTTGAGACTAACCATGTAGAGGAAATCAAAGAGCTCAAGGCCCAAGTCACTTCTTTGAAGAAAGACTTGGAAAAGAGTCATGAAGGGAAATTCATACTCAACAATATCTTGAGTGTGCAAAAATCCCCCAATGAAAAAGGTGGACTTGGATTCAACTCCAACAAGAAGAAGAAGTCCAAGGTGAACAAAAAGAAGGGCCAAGAACAAGTCAAGAATTCGGCCAAGATTGTTTGCTTCAAGTGCAAAGTAGAAGGGCATCATGTTAGATCTTGCCCATTGAAGAAGAAGCCCATTAGTGACAAGCAACAAGGGAAGCGGCCACAAGTTCACTCTCATTCTCAACCTCAAGTTGAAGAAAAGCCTCTTCCCAAGAAGACTCAAGCTATGCTTCTCAAGTTGAGAAATCAAGTGAGAAGAAAGTGAAGAGTATACGTTGCTACCTATGTCGCGAGAAAGGTCACCTTGCTTCTTCATGCACTAGTGGTAACTTATCCAACCCAATTATTATTGATGATGTCTATTCTCTTGGGAAAGATAAGGTTGGCAATGTGGTTGCCAAGTTTGTTGGTACTCAAAGTGGTTTGAAGCAAAGAACCATTTGGGTAGCCAAACCTATTGTGACTAACCTCTCAGGACCCAACTTGGTTGGGGGCCAACAAGCTCAAACTTGATCAATAGGTGATGTTGGAGGTCATTGGAGACTTGGCTACATTATGAAGAATTAAGGGGACTTCATCATTCTTATTGTCTCAAGCCAAGTCATTCGGATTATCAAGTTTCTATCTTATATCCAATGTTCCTCCTTGCGGTAACTCGTGCTTAAATTGTTTACATTGAAAGTTACTTGCCCCTTTGCATGTTTGGCTTTGTTCATTCATGTGTTTGTATATGTTGTGCTTCCAACTTGATTATCTTGAGCAATCAAGTATGTGTGTGTTGGTTTGCACATCATGTACGTGTGTGTCATGCGTTGAGCCTTTTGCTTCTTGTTTATTTCTTAGTTGGCTCTTGTGAGAGATTAATGGAATATCCCATTATGGGGGAGTGATGTGCTTTGTGCACTTCACAATCCTATAAAGGTGGGTACATGGGGAATACCACTTAGAATTGATATTGCAAGCTTATCTAGTCACTATGTGGTATGTCTTATCATGAGAAATTCAAATTCTAAATAGTCCATTAATTATCTCTTGTTGGATCCTCCTTTTGCCTCTTGTATATCCTTTATTGGTATCACATTATGGGGGAGTAATATGCTATATGTATATTACTATCCTAGAAAATGTGTACATTTGAGATATTGTCACCTAGAGTTGATATTGTAAATTATCTTGTTCCTAGGTGGCATGTTAGCTCTACAAGTTGCAATTTGCTTGTGTTTGGTGTGAAGATGATGTTGGATATCCTTGCAATCTACCACCGGGAATTATTTCCAAATACTTCTTGTCTTTTGACAATTGGTACTCACTTATGTGTGGTATAAATTATTGATCATCTTTACATTGGCCTTTGCTTTTATTTGCTTTTTCTCTTGCCTAGGATTGTGTCAACTCCCATTGTATTCCATACCACTTGTGGATCTTGTCGATTTCTTGACCTTGTCTAGTGTTTTCTAGATATAGTGAAAGTGGTGATCCCACCCCGTGCATTTTGTATTCAAATGCAAATTCTCTATAATGCACTAGTCTTGGGGGACCCATCCTATTCTCTATAAAACACTCATCTTGTGATCGTTATCAAGTGTGTGTTTGTGGAAGGCAAGCCGTTTCTTTTTGGTGCTTTGTGCCATCATGAAACTCTGTAGAGGGCTTGGTTTGTTTGGAACCATTCTCTCTTTTGGGAGTTTGACATCTTTCTTTTTGAGTGTATCAATGGATATCTCATTCCTTGATGTATCTTTTATGGATATCCTCCAAGTGATGATTTATTCATTTGGTATCTTTTCTTCGCTTGGTATTTCTTTGTCTTTTGGTCTCGGTTCTTGAAAGTCTTGAGCATGCATATTTAGTTCTTGTAGTTTCTTTGGCATGTTTTCTTCCTTTGACCAATATATAGGGGGAACTCCACCAAGTCTCAAATTGGATGAGATGTGCATGAAATTCATTTTCATATCTATATGCACATATTTATGTGGAGTTTGTCCTATGTGTTGTTGGTTCTCTAACTCTTTGGTCCCAATGAGTTTGGGTACCATTTTGTTTGTGTTGTTGTTCTAGGAACAAGTGGAGATGCATTGGATGCTCGGCTCACTCACAAGGAAGGTGGTGTCACCATGTGCTTATTGGAGTCAAGCTAGGATGATTAATGAACTACTATCTACCTTTAATTGGCATCTACTACATCCATCCAATGGTATCTCGGTAACAAGTATCATCATCTACTTCATGCACACATTTCTTGCATCAACCTTTCGTAGGTTGTATCATGGCATGTTATCCATTCTCTCTTGTGATACTTGTTTCCTTTCTCAAAGCATCGCAACAATGATGTCTTGTTGCTAGTTGTGATGTCTTTGATGTTCGTGTGGTTGGAATTCATTTATATGCAATAAGACCATATCTAGCCTTGTGCTATGCTCTCAAGCAAATATCTTATTGGTATATGTATGACTTCCTTTTGGATATCTTGTTCCTTCATGTTGTAACTATTTCGGGTGTACATCCTTCTTTGTAGATATATATCATCATGATTTCGTCTACCTAGAACCTTATACACTTGAGAGAAATTACATCTCTAGATGATATCCTTTCTTTCACGCCCACCTTGTCTTTCTTATGTTATTTCTTTGGTGGCTCCGTGAAAGCTTTTGCCTTGAGTGAGTATCATATCTCGTTGCATCTTGATGCACTCTTGTGTGGTGAAGATTATTTTCCTCATGCTTATCTCTACGAGGTTTTTTCCATCTTAATTGGTATCCCTCGTCTTGATGAGGCTTTCATCTTCTATCTTCGCCACGGGTTGTCACAAGCATAGGTTCTTTATATGCTTATTAGTTAGCTTGTGAACCCATTTGCTAGTTGTATGTGGGAATGATAGGCCTTGCACTGTGTTGCCTCATTTTTTCAAGACTTTATTGATGCTTAATGCTCATCCATACATTAGTCTTCTCAAGTGCATTGCCTTGACTCACACACATTATTTTGGTTGAGCCCATTCTTAAGTTGCCTTTTTCACTTATTGCTCAACCATGTGTTTGGTACATGTACCAGTCTTAGTTTCCTATATGCTCACTTGCACTTGTTGTAAGTTTCTATTGATTTTGGGGGAGTTATGATCCTATTTTGTGCACTTTGTGTTGGGGAACATAGTAATTTCAAAATTTTCCTACGCACACGCAAGATCATGGTGATGCACAGCAACGAGAGGGGAGAGTGTTGTCTACGTACCCACGCAGACCGACTGCGGAAGCGATCACACAACATAGAGGAAGTAGTCGTACGTCTTCCTGATCCGACCGATCCAAGCACCGTTACTCCGGCACCTCCGAGTTCTTAGCACACGTACAGCTTGATGACGATCCCCGGGCTCCGATCCAGCAAAGCTTCGGGGAGGAGTTCCGTCAGCACGACGGCGTGGTGACGATCTTGATGTTCTACCGACGCAGGGCTTGGCCTAAGCACTACAACGGTATGACCGAGGTGGAATATGGTGGCAGGGGGCACCACACACGGCTAAGGGACGATCTCAAGGATCAACTTGTGTGTCTAGAGGTGCCCCCTGCCCCCGTATATGAAGGATGCCAGGGGGAGGGCTGGCCGGCCAAGACTATGGAGGCGCGAGAGGAGTCCTACTCCTACTGGGAGTAGGACTCCCCCCCCAATCCTATTCCTAATAGGACTCCCAAGGGGGAAAGAGAGAGAGAGAGAGAGGTGGCCGGCCACCTCTCCTAGTCCTAATAGGACTAGGGGAGGGGGAGGCGCGCAGCCCACTATGGGCAGCCCCTTTCACCTTTCCACTAAAGCCCAATAAGGCCCATATGGCTCCCGGGGGGTTCCGGTAACCTCCCGGTAATCTGGTAAAATCCCGATTTTACCCGGAACACTTCCAATATCCAAATATAGGCTTCCAATATACCAATATTTATGTCTCGACCATTTCGAGACTCCTCGTCATGTCCGTGATCACATCCGGGACTCCGAACTACCTTCGGTACATCAAAATGCATAAACTCATAATAACTGTCATCATAACGTTAAGCGTGCGGACCCTACGGTTCGAGAACAATGTAGACATGACCGAGACACGTCTCCGGTCAATAACCAATAGCGGGACCTGGATGCCCATATTGGCTCCTACATATTCTACGAAGATCTTTATCGGTCAGACCGCATAACAACATACGTTGTTCCCTTTGTCATCGGTATGTTACTTGCCCGAGATTCGATCGTCGGTATCCAATACCTAGTTCAATCTCGTTACTGGCAAGTCCCTTTACTCGTTCTGTAATACATCATCCCGCAACTAACTCATTAGTTGCAATCCTTGCAAGGCTTGTGTAATGTGCATTACCGAGAGGGCCCAGAGATACCTCTCCGACAATCGGAGTGACAAATCCTAATCTCGAAATACGCCAACCCAACATCTACCATTGGAGACACCTGTAGTACTCCTTTATAATCACCCGGTTAATTTGTGACGTTTGGTAGCACCCAAAGTGTTCCTCCGGCAAACGGGAGTTGCATAATCTCATAGTCATAGGAACATGTATAAGTCATGAAGAAAGCAATAGCAACATACTAAACGATCTTGTGCTAAGCTAATGAAATGGGTCATGTCAATCAGATCATTCAACCAATGATGTGACCTCGTTAATCAAATAACAACACATTGTTCATGGTTAGGAAATTTAACCATCTTTGATTAACGAGCTAGTCAAGTAGAGGCATACTAGTGACACTCTGTTTGTCTATGTATTCACACATGTATTATGTTTCCGGTTAATACAATTCTAGCATGAATAATAAACATTTATCATGATATAAGGAAATAAATAATAACTTTATTATTGCCTCTAGGGCATATTTCCTTCAGTCTCCCACTTGCACTAGAGTCAATAATCTAGTTCACATCGCCATGTGATTTAATATCAATAGTTCACATCACCATGTGATTAACACCCATAGTTCACATCGTCATGTGACCAACACTCAAAGGGTTTACTAGAGTCAGTAATCTAGTTCACATATCTATGTGATTAACACCCAAAGAGTACTAAGGTGTGATCATGTTTTGCTTGTGAGATAATTTTAGTCAACGGGTCTGTCACATTCAGATCCGTAAGTATTTTGCAAGTTCTATGTCTACAATGCTCTACATGGAGCTACTCTAGCTAATTGCTCCCACTTTCAATATGTATCCAGATTGAGACTTAGAATCATCTGGATCAGTGTCAAAAACTTGCATCGACGTAACCCTTTACGACGAACCTTTTTGTCACGTCCATAATCGAGAAACATATCCTTATTTCACTAAGGATAATTCTGACCACTATCCAGTGATCTACTCCTAGATCACTATTGTACTCCCTTGCCAAATCAATGCAGGGTATACAATAGATCTGGTATACAACATGACATACTTTATAGAACCTATGGCCAAGGCATAGGGAATGACTTTCATTCTCTTTATATCTTCTACCGTGGTCGAGCTTTGAGTCTTACTCAACTTCACACCTTGTAATACAGGCAAGAACTCTTTCTTTGACTGCTCCATTTTGAACTACTTCAAAATCTTGTCAAGGTATGTACTCATTGGAAAAACTTATCAAGCGTCTTGATCTATCTCTATAGATCTTGAAGCTCAATATGTAAGCAGCTTCACCGAAGTCTTTCTTTGAAAAAACTCCTTTCAAACACTCCTTTATGCTTTACAGAACAATCTTACATTATTTCCGATCAACAATATGTCATTCACATATACTTATCAGAAATGCTGTAGTGCTCCCACTCACTTTCTCGTAAATACATGCTTCACCGCAAGTCTGTATAAAACTATATGCTTTGATCAACTCATCAAAGCGTATATTCCAACTCCGAGATGCTTGCACCAGTCCACAAATGGATCACTGGAGCTTGCACATTTTGTTAGCACCTTTCGGATTGACAAAAACTTCTGGTTGCATCATATACAACTCTTCTTTAATAAATCCATTAAGGAATGCAGTTTTGTTTATCCGTTTGCCAGATTTCATAAAATGCGGCAATTACTAACATGATTCGGACAGACTCAAGCATAGATACGAGTGAGAAGCTCTCGTCGTAGTCAACACCTTGAACTTGTCGAAAACCTTTTTGCGACAATTCTAGCTTTGTAGATAGTAACACTACTATCAGCGTCCGTCTTCCTCTTGAAGATCCATTTATTCTCAATTGCTTGCCGATCATCGGGCAAGTCAACCAAAGTCCAAACTTTGTTCTCATACATGGATCATATCTCAGATTTCATGGCCTCAAACCATTTCGCGGAATCTGGGCTCATCATCGCTTCCTCATAGTTCGTAGGTTCGTCATGGTCTAGCAACATGACCTCCAGAACAGGATTACCGTACCACTCTGGTACGGATCTCACTCTGGTTTACCTACGAGATTCGGTAGTAACTTGATCTGAAGTTACATGATCATCATCATTAGCTTCCTCATTAATTGGTGTAGTAGTCACAAGAACAGATTTTGTGATGAACTACTTTCCAATAAGGGAGAAGGTACAATTACCTTATCAAGTTTTCTACTTTCCTCCCACTCACTTCTTTCGAGAGAAACTCCTTCTCTAGAAAAACTCCGAATTTAGCAACAAAAGTCTTGCCTTCGGATTTGTGATAGAAGGTGTACCCAACAGTATCCTTTTGGGTATCCTATGAAGACGTATTTCTCTAATTTGGTTTTGAGCTTATCAGGATGAAACTTTTTCACATAAGCATTGCAACCCCAAACTTTAAGAAACGACAACTTTGGTTTCTTGCCAAACCACAGTTCATACGGTGTCGTCTCAACAGATTTAGATGGTGCCCTTTTAACGTGAATGCAGATGTCTCTAATGCATAACCCCAAAACGACAGTGGTAGATCGGTAAGAGACATCATAGATTGCACTATATCCAATAAAGTACAGTTATGACGTTCGGACACTCCATTATGCTGTGGTGTTCCATGTGGCATGAGTTTTGTGAAACTATTCCACATTGTTTTAATTGAAGACCAAACTCGTAACTCAAATATTTGTCTCCGCGATCAGATCGTAGAAACTTTATTTTCTTGTCACGATGATTTTTCACTTCACTCTGAAATTCTTTGAACTTTTCAAATGTTTGAGACTTATGTTTCATCAAGTAGATATACTCATATCTGCTCAAATCATCTATGAAGATCAGAAAAGAATGATACCTGTCGCGAGCCTCAATATTCATCGGACCACATACATCAGTATGTATGATTTCCAACAAATCTTTTGCTCGCTCCATTGTTCCGAAGAACAGAGTCTTAGTCATCTTGCCCATGAGGCATGGTTCGCAAGCATCAACTGATTCATAATCAAGTGATTCCAAAAGCCCATCAACATGGAGTTTCTTCATGCGCTTTACACCAATATGACCTAAACGGCAGTGCTACAAATAAGTTGCACTATCATTATTAACTTTGCATCTTTTGATTTCAATATTATGATTATGTGTATCACTATGATCGAGATCCAATGAACTATTTTCATTGGGTGTGTAACCATATAAGGTTTTATTCATGTAAACAGAACAACAATTTATTCTCTTACTTAAACGAATAACCGTATTACAATAAACATGATCAAATCATATTCATGCTCAACGCAAACACCAAATAACACTTATTCAGGTTCAACACTAATCCCGAAAGTATAGGGAGTGTGCGATGATGATCATATCAATCTTGGAACCACTTCCAACACACATCATCACTTCACCCTTAACTAGTCTTTGTTTATTCTGCAGCTCCTGTTTCGAGTTACTAATCTTAGCAACTGAACCAGTATCAAATACCGAGGGGTTGCTATAAACACTAGTAAAGTACACATCAATAACAGTATATCCAATATACCTTTGTTTACCTTGCCATCCTTCTTATCCGCCAAATACTTGGGGCAGTTCCACTTCCAGTGACCAGTCCCTTTGTAGTAAAAGCACTTAGTCTCAGGCTTAGGATCAGACTTGGACTTCTTCACTTGAGCAGCAACTTGCTTGCCGTTCTTCTTGAAGTTCCCCTTCTCCCCTTTGCCCTTTTCTTGAAACTAGTGGTCTTGTCAACCATCAACACTTGATGTTTTTCTTGATTTCTACCTTCGTTGATTTCAGCATTACGAAGAGCTTGGGAGTTGTTTCCGTTATCCCTTGCATATTATAGTTCATCACGAAGTTCTACTAACTTGGTGATGGTGACTAGAGAATTCTGTCAATCACTATCTTATCTAGAAGATTAACTCCCACTTGATTCAAGCGATTGTAGTACTCAGACAATCTGGGCACATGCTTACTAGTTGAGCGATTCTCCTCCATCTTTTAGCTATAGAACTTGTTGGAGACTTCATATCTCTCAACTCGGGTATTTGCTTGAAATATTAACTTCAACTCCTGGAACATCTCATATGTTCCATGACATTCAAAACGTCTTTGAAGTCCCGATTCTAAGCCATTAAGCATGGTGCACTAAACTATCAAGTAGTCATCATATTGAGCTAGCCAAACGTTCATAATGTCTCCATCTGCTCCTGCAATAGGTCTTTCACCTAGCGGTGCATCAAGGACATAATTCTTCTGTGCAGCAATGAGGATAAACCTCTGATCATGGATCCAATCCGCATCATTGCTACTAACATCTTTCAACACAATTTTCTCTAGGAACATATCAAAATAAACACAGGGAAGCAACAACGCGAGCTATTGATCTACAACATAATTTGCAAAATACTACCAGGACTAAGTTCATGATAAATTTAAGTTCAATTAATCATATTACTTAAGAACTCCCACTTAGATAGACATCCCTCTAATCCTCTAAGTGATCAGGTGATCCAAATCAACTAAACCATGTCCGATCATCACGTGAGATGGAGTAGTTTCATCGGTGAACATCATTATGTTGATCATATCTACTATATGATTCATGCTCGACCTTTCGGTCTCCGTGTTCCGAGGCCATATCTATATATGCTTGGCTCGTCAAGTATAACCTGAGTATTCCACGTGTGCAACTGTTTTGCACCCGTTGTATTTGAACGTAGAGCCTATCACACCCGATCATCACGTGGTGTCTCAGCACGAAGAACTTTCGCAACGGTGCATACTCAGGGAGAACACTTCTTGATAATTTAGTGAGAGATCATCTTATAATGCTACCGTCAATCAAAGCAAGATAAGATGCATAAAAAGATAAACATCACATGCAATCAATAAAAGTGATATGATATGGCCATCATCATCTTGTGCTTGTGATCTCCATCTCCGAAGCACCGTCATGATCACCATCGTCACCGGCGCGACACCTTGATCTCCATCGTAGCATCGTTGTTGTCTCGCCAATCTTATGCTTCCACGACTATCACTACCGCTTAGTAATAAAGTAAAGCATTACATCGCGATTGCATTGCATACAATAAAGCGACAACCATATGGCTCCTGCCAGTTGCCGATAACTTGGTTACAAAACATGATCATCTCATACAATAAAATTTAGCATCATGCCTTGACCATATCACATCACAACATGCCCTGCAAAAACAAGTTAGACGTCCTCTACTTTGTTGTTTGCAAGTTTTACGTGGCTGCTACGGGCTTTAAGTAAGAACCAATCTCACCTACGCATCAAAACCACAACGATAGTTTGTCAAATAGACTCCATTTTAACCTTCTCAAGGACCGGGCCTAGCCACACTCGGTTCAACTAAAGTTGGAGAGACAGTCGCCCGCAAGCCATCTATGTGCAAAGCACATCGAGGGAACCGGTCTCGCGTAAGCGTACGCGTAAGGTTGGTCCGGGTCGTCTCGTCCAACAATACCGCCGAACCAAAGTATGACATGCTGGTAGGCAGTATGACTTATATCGTCCACAACTCACTTGTGTTCTACTCGTGCACATAACATCAAACCATAAAACCTAGGCTCGGATGCCACTGTTGGGGAACGTAGTAATTTCAAAATTTTCCTACGCACACGCAAGATCATGGTGATGCACAGCAACAAGAGGGGAGAGTGTTGTCTACGTACCCACGCAGACCGACTGCGGAAGCAATCACACAATGTAGAGGAAGTAGTCGTACGTCTTCCCGATCCGACCGATCCAAGCACCGTTACTCCGGCACCTCCGAGTTCTTAGCACACGTACAGCTCGATGACGATCCCCGGGCTCCGATCCAGCAAAGCTCCGGGGAGGAGTTCCGTCAGCACGACGGCGTGGTGATGATCTTGATGTTCTACCGACGTAGGGCTTCGCCTAAGCACTACAACGGTATGACCGAGGTGGAATATGGTGGCAGGGGGCCCCGCACACGGCTAAGGGACGATCTCAAGGATCAACTTGTGTGTCTAGAGGTGCCCCCTGCCCCTGTATATAAAGGATTCCAGGGGGAGGGCTGGCCGGCCAAGACTATGGAGGCGTAGGAGGAGTCCTACTCCTACCGGGAGTAGGACTCCCCCCCCCCCAATCCTATTCCTAATAGGACTCCCAAGGGGGAAAGAGAGAGAGAGAGAGAGAGAGAGAGGTGGCCGGCCACCTCTCCTAGTCCTAATAGGACTAGGGGAGGGGGAGGCGCGCAGCCCACTATGGGCAGCCCCTTTCACCTTTCCACTAAAGCCCAATAAGGCCCGTATGGCTCCCGGGGGGTTCCGGTAACCTCCCGGTAATCCGGTAAAATCCCGATTTTACCCGGAACACTTCCGATATCCAAATATAGGCTTCCAATATACCAATATTTATGTCTCGACCATTTCGAGACTCCTCGTCATGTCCGTGATCACATCCGGGACTCCGAACTACCTTCGGTACATCAAAATGCATAAACTCATAATAACTGTCATTGTAACGTTAAGCGTGCGGACCCTATGGTTCGAGAACAATGTAGACATGACCGAGACACGTCTCCGGTCAATAACCAATAGCGGGACCTGGATGCCCATATTGGCTCCTACATATTCTACGAAGATCTTTATCGGTCAGACCGCATAACAACATACGTTGTTCCCTTTGTCATCGGTATGTTACTTGCCCGAGATTCGATCGTCGGTATCCAATACCTAGTTCAATCTCCTTATTGGCAAGTCTCTTTACTCGTTCTGTAATACATCATCCCGCAACTAACTCATTAGTTGCAATGCTTGCAAGGCTTGTGTAATGTGCATTACCGAGAGGGCCCAGAGATACCTCTCCGACAATCGGAGTGACAAATCCTAATCTCGAAATACGCCAACCCAACATCTACCATTGGAGACACCTGTAGTACTCCTTTATAATCACCCAGTTATGTTGTGACATTTGGTAGCACCCAAAGTGTTCCTCCGGCAAACGGGAGTTGCATAATCTCATAGTCATAGGAACATGTATAAGTCATGAAGAAAGCAATAGCAACATACTAAACGATCTTGTGCTAAGCTAATGAAATGGGTCATGTCAATCAGATCATTCAACTAATGATGTGACCTCGTTAATCAAATAACAACACATTGTTCATGGTTAGGAAATTTAACCATCTTTGATTAACGAGCTAGTCAAGTAGAGGCATACTAGTGACACTCTGTTTGTCTATGTATTCACACATGTATTATGTTTCCGGTTAATACAATTCTAGCATGAATAATAAACATTTATCATGATATAAGGAAATAAATAATAACTTTATTATTGCCTCTAGGGCATATTTCCTTCACTTTGTATCCAAATACAAAAATTCTTATGTGTGCACAAATCATGGGGAGCTTCTCTAGTTTCTTTAGAACACTCCTTTGCTCTTATCATAATATCCTTTATTCATGTTGCTTATAGGATCTTTGGTCTAGTTGGTTCAATTTATATCCGTTGATTGCTTGCTTCAATTGGTACCTTTTGATTGCTTGATTGCTTGTGTCTCTCTTTGTTATGTCCTTGTGGCATATCATTCCTTTAGCAATCTTGGTGCCTCAATATAGTTGGTCTTCCTCCAAGTATTACCGTTGGGTATGTGTATTGCATTCCACTCTCTTGTTGAGAAATACACAATTTATGGAGGAACACAATTTATATTGGCCTTCTATGCTTTTCGCCCATTTTGGCAATCGATGCCAATGGGGGAGAAGTTTCAGAGAGTTTTGTGGAGAAGTCTTCAGAGTTTTCTCCTTGCTTTGGTTTTGTTCCTAAGCATTTGCATCTCATACACATGCATTATTGGTTGTTGCATTGCTTGGTGATGCATAATTCCTTGTGTAAACTCTTGCGAAAGTGATTGTCATCAATTACCAAAATGGGGGAGATTGAAAGAACATGCGGTGCCCCCATGTTTGGTTTTGGTAATTGATGACAATATCTATGGACTAATGGTTTCCTTGAGTCATATTTGAAGGTTTTGTCCATAGGCTTTTCTTGGAGTACATGTGTTGGTTTC
Source organism: Triticum monococcum (assembly GCA_034509565.1). Classification (NCBI taxonomy): domain Eukaryota; kingdom Viridiplantae; phylum Streptophyta; class Magnoliopsida; order Poales; family Poaceae; genus Triticum; species Triticum monococcum. The sequence continues at coordinate 705,413,110 of CM067842.1, read as the reverse complement.
AAGGAGAGTTTGTGTCGACCAAGGTGCTATTGAAGGAATTATCCAAAGATTGGTCATTTGAGAGTTGAGCTTACCGCAAGCATGTCTTGAATAAGAATATTGTGTGATCATTCATGTTTACCTTCAAGACATCATCCAAACGAAGAGAGTTGGAAAGATTCAAGGTTGATCAAGACTAAATCAAGAGTGAATCAAGTTGATCAACTCACAAAGAGTAGAAGATGTACCGAGAGGGATCAACTGATCCCATGGTCTGGTATGCATTGTCCATTGCACTTTGTGTACTAACCCATGGTCTATGTGAGAGTCTATGTGGGGTTAGGTACGTGTCCATGGGCTTGCGTCAAGAGGATGATATCATACAACCCATGGGAAGGATGACATCAAGTGGTGATCATCATCAAGATTGTCGTGTGCAATTTCAAGTGGAGAATGACGAAGAGATCAAGTGCTTGAAGCTTGCCATCCATTTTGGTGTCAATGGACTTGTGAAGATGTGCCGAAGAGTGGCTCACCCATAGTGGAGTATGGGCGAGCAATCATCTAGTCTTCATCGACCCAACGCGATCAAGAAAGGTGGTCCATCTTGGGGAGGACAAGATCGTCATCATCTAACTCAAGTGGATCATGTGCAAGGCAAAGGTTTGCCCTTGATAGGTTTTCTATTTTACCGGTCTCATGGTGGTAGTTGGGAGACCGGGTTACAGGATCGATAGCCGTACTATCAAGGGGGGCTCTCAAGTGAGTAGCTTGATCGTATCATTCGTCGAGAGCTCAAACAATTGCATCCTTGCATCATGTTTCGTGGTTCTTGTTTGGTTCTCTTTGTGAGTCTTAGAGCTTATGGTCATCTTGATAACAAGCTTGAGTTCATTGAAAACGGAGTTCGCATGCACCTTCTATGATGTTTTCGTGTTGGAGGTTTTACCGGTCTTTTCCGAGGAAGGGTTCTCACCATTTTCTTATGGGCCTTTTCTCATTTGCTTCTTATTGATATTTATTTGAATATTGTGTTAGCCCTTGTCGCTAGCTTTCCAACAAACTTGGTTTCATCGAATTCGGAGTCCGTTTGCAAAAGTTGTGGCAGTTTTGGTGTTCTGAAAAGGCTGCAGTGGTACTACCGCGAATTGGAGCGGATGCAATTTTTTACTACCGCTCTAGAGCAGTACTACTGCGGCTCCTACAACGGTAGTACCGCTCCGGACCATAAAATCGTCCCAAGTCTTGCGGTGGTAGGCCCGGATGTATTTTTTTAGTACCGCTCGCAAGCAGTAGTACCGCTACCATTTGCGGTAGTACCGTGAGGTCGAGTGGTAGTACCGTGAGGACGAGCGGTAGTACCGCTCCGGCGGTTCTTCTGGCCTTTTGCCTCCTCGCTGTTGTTTTTCAAAGGGGTACTTCCGCCCTAGCGGTAGTACTGCTCCTTGGAGCGGTAGTACCGCTCTGTGCGGGCTGTGAGCATAACGGTTGAATTTTTCCCCACCTATAAAAGGGGGTCTTCTTCCCCAATGAACCTTATCCTTTTGAGCTCGTGTTCTTCCCCCATTGTTGACCTTCTTCGAGCTTGCTAACTCTCAATCCCTCCAATGATTCTTGCTAGTTTTTGAGGGAAAAGAGAGAGGAGATCTAGATCCACATTTCCACCAATCACTTTCTCCTCTATGTGAGGGGAACCCCTTGGATCTAGATCTTGGAGTTCTTGGTGTTCTCCTTCTTGTTCTTCCTCTCATTTTCCTCCCTAGCATTAGTTGCTTCGGTGGGATTTGAGAGAGAATGACCTGGGCACTCCGTGTGCCCTTGCCATTGCATTTGGTGCATCGGTTTGAGTTCTCCACGGTGATACGTGGAAGTTACAAGTTGAGAAGCTTATTACTCTTGGGTGCTTGGTACCCTTGAGCTTGTTCCTCTTGGGTGCTTGGGCGCCCTAGACGGTTGGTGGTGTTCGGAGCTCAATCATTGTGGTGTAAAGCTCCGAGCAAGCATCGGGGTCTCCAATTGGGTTGTGGAGATCTCCCCGAGCAATTTGACCGGTACCTGTGACCGCCCCCAGGGGTTGCCAAAGTGTATGGGTTCGGTGACCGCCCCCAAGGGTTGCCATTTGTACGGGTTCGGTGACCGCCCTCAAGGGTCCCTTAGTGGAATCACGACATCTTGCATTGTGCGAGGGCGTGAGGAGATTACGGTGGCCCTAGTGGCTTCTTGGGGAGCATTGTGCCTCCACACCGCTCCAAACGGAGATTAGCATCCGCAAGGGTATGAACTTCGGGATACATCATCGTCTCCGCGTGCCTCAGTTATCTCTTACCCGAGCCCTTTACTTATGCACTTTACTTTGTGATAGCAATATTGTTTCTTGTCATATATCTTGCTATCACATAGTTGCTTATCTTGCTTAGCATAAGTTGTTGGTGTACATAGGTGAGCCTAATTGTTTTAGGTTTTGTGCTTGACAAATTAACCGCTAGGTTTATTCCGCATTTGTTCAAGCCTAAACCGTAATTATTTTAAAATGCTATTCACCCCCCTCTAGGCGACATCCACGATCCTTCAGCCTAGCGTTACTCCTTTAAAGGTAATATTGCTATGGCTAATTTTTGTTGGGTCTATCCCCATTTTGCGGACTGTGTCTTGATATATCAGGTTTAAACTACTACCGCCGTCCATCAGGACTCGTGTGAAGTGGTATCCGTCAATTATTGGGTCTAACACCAAGGCAGCCCATCTTGCATGCCGGATACTTGCCGAGTAATTCCGATGGTCAAAGGTGATCGGTTGGGACGACCAGTGGCAGAACTCCGCGGTGATAGGCCCTGGGGCATGTGTCTCTAGGAGTGCCGCTTTGTTTCTCCCCTTCATCACGTGTAATACGTTTACTGTTTTGACTTCTGGTGGGAATTTCTTCTGTTCCCTGGTGCTTTGCTTGCGAGGCTTGTCCTCGTCTTCGTTTGGTGTATCCTGCCCCTTGTGTTCGGCGTTGAGCTTGACGGACTTCTTGAAGACCCAACATTCTCTATGGGTATGATTTGCAGGTTTATCGGGGGTGTTGTGGATCTGACATATTTTGTCCAGAATCTTGTTCAGGCTGGACAGTTCGTCTCTATTGCCTTTGGAGGGCAGCTTTTGCTGACCTGGCTGAGAGCTTCTGAATCTGGCGTTTATCGCCGTGCTCTTCGGGATGTCTTCTTTATTCCGGCGCTTGTTTTTGCTGCGTCGTGGTTTCCCGTTTCCGTCCCTGACTTCGGTTGTACTTGGGTCGCTGGTGCTGCATCGGGCTAACCAGCTGTCCTCGCCCGCGCAAAAGCGGGTCATGAGGCTTGTTAATGCTGCCATTGTTCTCGGCTATTCTTGGCCGAGATGTCTGGCAAGCCATTCATCTTGAACGCTGTGCTTGAAAGCTTCTAAGGCTTCGGCGTCCGGACAGTCGACTATTTGGTTCTTTTTAGTGAGAAACCTGTTCCAAAGCTTTCGGCCTGACTCTCCGGGCTGTTGAGTTATATGACTTAAATCGTTTGCATCTGGTGGTCGGACACAGGTCCCTTGAAAATTTGCCTGAAAAGCGTCCTCGAGATCTTCCCAGCTTCCAATGGAGTTTTCGAGGAGGCTTTTAAGCCAGTGCCGAGCTGACCCTTTGAGCTTGAGGGGTAAGTACTTGATGGCGTGGAGATCGTCTCCTCGAGCCATGTGGATATGGAGGATGTAGTCCTCAATCCAGACCCCAGGGTCTGTCGTTCCATCGTACGCCTCTATGTTTACGGGTTTGAATCCCTCTGGAAATTCATGGTCCAGCACCTCATCGGTGAAGCATAGGGGGTGAGCGGCACCCCTATATTTGGGTGTACCATGGTGTTCGGATTTTTGTTGTGTTGCATTGCGTGCTGGAGCGCGCTTGCTTGGCCCGTAGATGGATCTGGTTGCGCCATCCTTTTGATGCGAGACCTCACGTGGATCGCGTACTGGATTGTGTGCGGCGTTGTTTGCCGCTCTATGTTGGCCACGAGGTCGTCTATCCGACTGGATGGCTGTTTTTTTGATTGCGGGGGATCTAAGGCCTCCTCATCGAATTCAGGTAGCAGCTTTCGCTTCGGGTGGCTCTTTGTGTGGCGACTGCCGCCGTACTTTGCTGCAGTGTTGAGTACTTCACTCCATCTAATTCTGAGTGTGTCTTGTGCAGCCATGAGCCTTTGCTTCTGCTTTTTCAGACTGCTCGCAGTGGCAACAAGCCTTGGATGGGTATTCTATTGCTCCGGGTGCCTGTCCGGTGTGATGTCATCCGGACTGTTATCTTCGCCGGAGTCGGGTTGTTCGGTTTGATTCTCCGTGTTGCCGTGATCGGACGGTGGTTCAATGCCGTGTTTGTCGTCCGCTGGCTCACCCTGCTTTATCACTGGGTCTATATGATCGTTGTTTCTGCCGAGGAGGGATTTGGAGTGGCGCTTACGCCGCCGCTTTGACTGCTTCTTGAGGGATCAATCCTTCGCTGCGTCCTTACATTCCTCGTCGTTGTTTTCTTTGGGTGTGTCCACCATGTATACATCATATGATGAAGTGGGCGTCCAGTGCCCTGTGGGCAGTGGCTCCTGTTCGTCTCTTGCATCGTCGTCCATACCGTCGATGTCTTCGGAGTCGAAGTCGAGCATGTTGGTCAAATCGTCGATAGTGGCTACTAAGTGGGTGGTGGGTGGGCGGCGAATTTCTTCGTCATCTGCATCCCAATCCGGCCGGACATAGTTCAGCCAGGACTCTCCTGACAAGGAGAGAGACCTTAATGAGTTTAGTATGTCGCCGAAGGGCGAGTGCTGAAAGATATCCGCGGAGGTGAACTCCATGATCGGCGCCTAGTCAGATTCGATGGACATGGGCGCAGGCGGTTTGGAGTCCGTGGCAGGGGAAGAATCCGGCAGTTTGGCGTCACGGCTCCCGTGAAGGGTAAGGTCGATACTCGGCTCGATCGCCACTGAGAATACTGCCTCCGTGGCGGGGTCTATCCACCCGTCCATGGATGGCGCAATTGGCTCCGAATTGAGGGTCGGAGCGGTTGCCAGTGTGGTCTCCTGAACACTGTTCGATGGCAGAGCTAAATCATGCTCATCATGATCGTGCGGCGCACTCGGCAGGGGCTCGAATCCGTCGAAGATCAAGTCTCCGCGGATGTCGGCCGTGTAATTTAAGCTTCCAAACCTGACCTGGTGGCCAGGGGCGTAACTCTCGATCTGCTCCAGATGGCCAAACGAGTTGGCCCGCAGTGCGGAGCTGCCGGATACAAAGATCTGTCTGAGGAGAAAAGTCTAACCCCGGACTGCATCGCTATTGATGATTGAAGGAGCCATCCAGCCTAACGCTGACGACACAGAGGAACTCTCTATGAAAGCACCAATGTCGGTGTCAAAACTGGCGGATCTTGGGTAGGGGGTCCCGAACTGTGCGTCTAGGCGGATGGTAACAGGAGGCATGGGACACGATGTTTTACCCAGGTTCGGGCCCTCTTGATGGAGGTAATACCCTACGTCCTGCTTGATTGTTCTTGATAATATGAGTAGTACAAGAGTTGATCTACCACGAGATCGAAGAGGCTAAACCCTAGAAGCTAGCCTATGGTATGATTGTTGTTGTTAGTCCTACAGACTAAACCCTCCGATTTATATAGACACCGGAGGGGCTAGGGTTACATAGAGTCGGTTAGAAGGAAGGAATCTATATATCCGTACTGCCAAGCGTGCCTTCCACGCCAAGGAGAGTCCCATCCGGACACAGGACGAAGTCTTCAATCTTGTATCTTCATAGTCCAACAATCCGGCCAAAGGATATAGTCCGGCTGTCCGGATACCCCCTAATCCAGGACTCCCTCAAGCGGCGTGTCTATATCTATCCATCTGCTTAAACAAAACAAAAGATGCTTAAACACGTACTCCCTTCGTTCCAAATTACTTGTCGCAGAAATGGATGTATCTAGAACTAAAATACATCTAGATACATCCATACGTGTGACAAGTAATTCAGAACGGAGGAAGTACGTACGTACATCAGGCCCCTTTCCCTTCCTTCATTGGGGATGAAGGCCCAAATGCTTTGCTTTTGCTTGGGTTGCGTAAAGGGTGAGGGATTGTTCCCTGCCACTACGACACACCTACACCACACAACACATGAAGGAGGTTGGATGGGATGGGATGGGCCTGGGTTGCATGCCTGCAATATATACTCCTTCCTAAAAACAAGCAAAAAGATTCAGTACTACCCTAAAGCAAAGCAGGCCCTCTTTTCCCAAAGCCTCCTCCTCTACATTGAGTATTTAGTAAGAGCACAACTAGTACTACTCACTCACTTACCGATCTGCTGTGAGTATGAGTGTGTGGTGACATGATTGGCCGCCACCACTTGTTAATCTCGCTCGGTACTCCTACGCTACAGCACAAGATTTCCTACGGCATCTGAAGCAAGAGATGCAGCAGCAGCAGAAGCAGACGACGAGATCCAACTAGGTTTGGCCTTTGGTGTGAGCGAGCCATCCATATCCATCTGGCCTCCTCATCCTGCTGCCGCTGTTTTTGCACTACCTGCTGCAGCAGCAAAGCTGAGCAAGTGAGCTAGGAAAGAAAGGCTTGCTTGCTCGGACATGGAGTATTCGATTCTGAGCTCATATGCTCCCGCATGAACAGTAAAATCCAAAAAAATAAAAATCATTCAAAAAAATCTAATTTTTTATGAACATTGATAAATTTTCTAACTACATGTAAAATTTCAGATTGAAATTACATTCGTGGTGGCCTAGGCACCTATTTTCCTTCGATTGAGATCGTACCCACCACTCCTATCTCGCATGCGGGTGATGCATCCCGTTCTCCTAGTAACCAAAGGCCGAAGAAGGCTTGATTCGTCTTTCTTTTTCCATATTATGTTATTTGCACCTTGGATTTCCCTCTCTCGCTCTTGGACTCTTGTTTAGCTGACAGCTAGCAATTGATAAGCCATCCAACTTCTCTCTGCTACGGTGATGTCTTATAACAAGTCGATCCAACTTTTCTTCCTGGCGCAGTAGAGGAAGGTCCATTGGGCGTAGAGAGAGTACCATGTGATCAATCTATAATGCTTATTGGAAAGTGCTCTCTATCGTCCGGGTCATGAAAAACACTAAAAGGCTAATCCAGACGAAGCATATAGCAAGAAAATGACTCCTCAAGCCGAAGTAAGGGCGAATGCTGGAATGAAAGTAATCCCTCGAAGTTCAATAAAAAGGGTATTGCAAATCAACTTGCTGGATAATTTCTCAGAAAGTTTTTGTGTTGTTGATTCCTATTCCTAGGTGTCGTGCTTTTCCCCCTAATTTCATGGTATCTTTCTTGGCGCTTACCATAGGAAAACCCCTCCTTATTTTGGGAAGAAATCAAAGAATAGGTAGTTCAGGCACCATCATCAATATGTTGCTGCTATTGAATCCGATTTGAATCAAGCAGCAAGAGTCCGACCTCAGGATCCACCATAGAAAGGCATAGCTTGGTTTGGTGCAAATGTAATATAAAAAAGGCATAGACTGATTCAAAGTAAACAGAAAGCACCCCTTAAACTCATTTGCGCTTCGGAAGTTGTCCGAGGACCGTGACAAAACAACCAGCCCAGTAATAGGCAAGGACTGGCTGAAATACCTTTCTGAATCCAGTCCATCCGTATCTGTTGTCCCTTCCACCCTAATCATCGAGAAAGATTAAATAAATGGATAGCGTGATCTCATTCTTTAACTCGGAGTCGTAGAAGCTAGTGTTGTCTTGCTTGCTCGAAACGTGCTTGAGGAGTGATGTGTCTCGTATTCAAGCGACGTTGCTTTGGAGGCGCACGCAGCGCCTCGGATAAAACACTACTAGGGTTTTAGCACGGGTTTTGAGGCTATCAGCAGCGCGGGCAGCCGCGCTACTAATACGACGCTACAACTAATTGTTAGTAGTAGTGCGGTATGTACCCGCACTACTAATACTGACTATAACAACAACGCTTTTCCAGAATGCACTACTAATAGTTAGCTGTATCGCTTTCCTAGCCCGGTGCTACTGCTATATCTTTCATCATTTCCCCCCGCTTCCTACCCCGTTTCAGTTTCAATAAACTGGAATTTCCAGATACTAGGTACTACTAGATATCAATTTCATAAAGCATTATAGGTATTGGGTAGTATTCCCCCCGTTCCAAATTACTCGTCGTGGTTTTAGTTCAAATTTGAACTAAAACCACGACGAGTAATTTGGAACAGAGGGAGTACTAGATAACAATTTCATATATAGTCAATATGTATCCTCAAGCAGTACAAGATGATATCAACGACGATCATCATATGTAGTTCTAGATGATATCGACGACGATCATCATATGTAGTTCTAGATGATATCGACGATGATCATCATACATAGTTCTAGATGATATAGCCACACACACACATATGCAGTTCTAGATGATATCAACGACGATCATCATCCTCAAGCCTGGGCGGTGGGTGTTCCTGATAGTAATTAGGATGTCCTTTCCAACACGAAGATTCTTGCCAACGAGGAATCTCTTCCACCCAACCGATTTTAAGTGTGTGCGACCGTCCGTGTCCATGCTGTAAGTACAGGTGGTGACGGAGCCCCTTGCGGTAAGGCATAGTCCAGCTGAGCCTTCTTCATCAGGCTCGATACCACAACTCACAGATAGGCTCTTTGACAATTTCTGAATAAGAAAAACATATCCATTAATAAATAACATGGCACATACTTTTGCAAATATATTTCTATTAAGTATAGATTTCTACACTATCAAAAGACACAATACTAAACATTTGTCCTAAGCATGAATTCTACTAATAAGTATATATGGATTATCTACGCTATTAATAGTTCCTTGGATTCTACACTAATAAGCATGTGATCAGACTCTACACTAAAGCATATCATCAACTAGATTCCACACAACATATCATTGGACTCTACACTGAGCATATCATCGGTAATTTGCATTTGTAAGTATAACATACCATATCATGCCGATCAACCATGGTACTTGTCAGGCGGGTCACAAATGGCACCCCGACAAAGTCATCACGTGGCGGAATTATGTCCCATAGGTTGCACACCTCCTCCTTGCTCAGCCTCATTCTTTGAGCTACGATGGCTTCATGAAGTGGGTCCTCATCATCTTCATCGAGTGGGTCCTCATTATCTTCATCATCTTCGTCATCTTCCACCAGGTTGATATAAATGACAGCCAGCTTGGGTCTTTCTGCTCTGAAGGAGAAGCTGATCGACTCACCACCAGTAAGACGCATGCGGGCGAGGAAACAGGCCCATCCATCTCCTCTGCAACATATTGCGTCCTTTCTCGACCTCCATAGTGTATGATCCCCCAAGAGCCTCAAATGTCATAGTGTCTCATGTCAGCTTGTTGAATTTCAACATCACATTGCATGGGACGATCTGTGTAAAAAAGAAAAATGACACAATGCAGTAATGCCAACACTAAAAATAAAATAGTTGTTACATTTCATATAATTTCTGACCGCCGCATGATGAAAACTCAGCTGGAAGTAGATGATGAATAGTTTGCCAGTTGCAAGGCTGCTGGCGCACCTTGACTTGCACAGTTGACATGGTGGTGGTGGTGGCGCCATTTTCCTAAAGCAATATGAGCAAAGGATTAATGATCCACTTCACAGGAAAGAAAAACAGTAGCATGTGATGTTTTTGGTTCTTCTTTAGTTATATTTTCATAGTGGAACCCAATCCCAAAAAGTAAACAACAAGATCTCAATTAACTTACTAACACCTTCTATAATAGAACCAACAGCTAGCAGGCAAATGCCAAATCAGCCAACAAGACTCACAGACGACAAGTTCTCAATTAGCTTACTAACACCTTCTATAATATCTCTAGATGAAGAGATTCTTCCGCGAGAAGCAATTAGATGGAGAATTATAATCCTAACATCTAGTAACATATAAGATGACAAGGTATCACCTACGAAAGCATTTCAGGGGCACCTATTGCCGAAAAAACTATTTGGCCCCTACCAAACGTATAATCCTAAGATCTGTAATAAGTTATCTACCAAATCAAGGTACCAGCTACCAAGAAACATTTCATCTAATTTGGCCCCTATTGCCTAAGATAACTGATTCAAAAAACAAGTGGAAAATTTAATTAGGATTAACTTAGCACTTGCAAACTAAATACTTGTACCACCTACCAAAGCATTTCAACTAAATTGGCACCTACATTTTGCAAACAATAACTTATTACAGAAAAACAAGAAGCATCTAGTTATCCATATGAAATTCGTAAGTCGTCGCTGCATCTAGGTAGGGTAGCCCTCGGGGGGTGCTAACGAGGAGGGGGATGGCATGGTGACCTCGGTCGGGGGTGCTGACAAGGGGAAGGTCGGTGACTTTCCTATGAGAGGGGGCGACGACAGCGGCCAACGAGAGGATCGAGGGCGGTCGGCCAAAGGCGCCTGGCCAGAGCTCGCGGGCGGCGGCATTGTGGGCAGGAGGAGGGTGGAGGAGCAGCTAGCAGAGGGACGGCGAGAGGGGGAGGGGCATTACATGCGGCGGTGGTGGCGGTGGCGCGTGGTGGCGGAGGAGAAACCCTAACCGCAGTTGCCGGCATCGGGCGAAGGGGATTGATTGAGAGATGAGCGTGCGGGGGGGCCGGGCCATGTGTTTTGTTTTGCTGTAGCAGTAGCGCGGGTACAGGGAGCGCGCTACTGCTAAGCCCAATATCAGTAGCGCTTTGTCCTGAAAAAACGCTACTGCTAAGGCTAAGCATGTAAAAACATAAAAAATATACATTGGTCATCATCGATCTTTTTGCGTAGAATCTAAATAGTCAACATGAATCCTCACTGTACTTGTATAGGCACAGGTGAAGATTCATATTGCAGCGACAAATCCTACACATACAGTTCAATGAAGACCAAGTGCTCGAGATAGTTTGAAAAGTAACATATTTAAGGTGGTAAACACCTTGTTCGCTTAGCAGTATGGGACTAAACTTAATTAGTTGCAAGAGGGGATGATACTTAGCAGCAGCGAGTTTTAAAGAAAAATTCTACTGCTTAGTACTTTAGCAGTAGCGCGTCCAGGAGAAGGGCGCTACTACTATATCCAGCCTAGAGGCAACACCGTGGCTATAGCACGGTCTTCTGAAGGTCACTACTACTAATTAGCAGTAGCGTTTGTTTTTAAACCTCGCTGCTGCTAAGATTTTGTGTATAAGGTTTTCCCTAGTAGTGAAAGCACGGGCGAGCCACATGCAGGGAAACTTATTTACAGTCTGTCGCTTCTGACCGCTCTCCCCTTCCCGGGCATACGACCTCCTCAAACAAAGGGTTCCTGGATAAGAAGTGAAAGAACATGCAGCGCCCCACATATTCAAGGAGTTTATGTGTTGGCCAAGGTGCTATTCAAGGAATTATCCAAAGATTGGTCATGTGAGAGTTGAGCTTATTGCAAGCATCTCTTGAACATGAAGATTGTGTGATCATTCACTTTTACCTTCAAGACATCATCCAAATGAAGAGAGTTGAAAAGATTCAAGGTTCATCAAGACTAAGTCAAGAGTGAATCAAGTTGATCAACTCACAAAGCGTAGAAAATGTACCGAGAGGGATCAAGTGATCCCATGGTATGGTAAGCATTGTCCATTACGCTTTGTGTACTAACCCATGGTCTATGTGAGAGAGTTCTATGTGGGGTTAGGTGTGTTTCCATGGGCTTGCGTCAAGAGGAAGATATCATACAACCCATGGAGAGGATTACATCAAGTGGTGATCGTCATCAAGATTGCCATGTGCAAGTTCAAGTGGAGCATCATGAAGAGATCAAGTGCTTGAAGCTTGCCGTCCATTGTGGTGACAATGGACTTGTGAAGATGTGCGGAAGTGTGTTTCACCCATAGTGGATTATGGGGGAGCAATCAAATGGTCTTCATCGACCGAACGCAATCAAGAAAGGTGGTCCATCTTGAGGAGGACAAGATCGTCATCATCTAGCTCAAGTGGATTATGCGCAAGGCAAAGGTTTGTCCTTGATTGTTTTTCTATTTTACCGGTCTCATGGTGGTAGTTGGGAGACCAGGTTATAGGATCGATTGCCGTACTATCACCTCTCAAGTTGATAGCTTGATCGTATCGTTCGTAGATAGATCAAACCATTGCATCCTGGCATCATCTTTCTTGGTTCTTGTTTGGTTTCCTCTGTGTGAGTTTTAGAGCTTTTGGTCATCTTCTTGACAAGCTCGATTTCATCAAAAGTGCAGTTCACATGCATTTTCTATGATGTTTTCGATGTTGGAGGTTATGTCGCTGTTGGATGCTACTCGTCATCATCTATCCAACAAGCTTGAGTTTGCTCAATTCGGAGCTCATTTGCAGAAGTTGTGACAGTTATGGTTTTCCTTGGAGTATACTTGTTTTCGTGGAAGTGGCATAAGGGAGGCGCCAGCGGTAGTACCGCGGCCCCGGAGCGGCAATACCGCTGAAAGACATATATAAGAGGTAGCACCGCCCACGGCCACAGGCGGTTGTACGGCTCCGGTTCTGCACTAGGGTCGCCTCAACTCGAGACCTACGTGTCTCGTGTCGGGTTCAGTGGCAGTAGTAGTGGTAGTACCGCCAGTAAGCAGTAGTACCGCCATACTACCGCTACTAGTGCCGCTCAATGACCCTCCTCTCTGTCCCTTCTCCCTAAGGTGCTGTGCGAGGTTCCAGCGGTAGTACCGCTGGGCTGAGCGGTAGCACCATTGCGGCCAGCGATAGTACCGCTCCCTTGAGCGGTAGTACCGCCCGCTGCGGGCTGAGAATGGGGATAACGGTTGGATTTTTCCCCTCCTATAAAAGGGGGTCTTCTTCACCATTGAACCTTATCCTTTGATATCGTGTTCTTCCCCCATTGTTGACCTTCTTCGAGCTTTCTCTCTCTCAATCCCTCCATGGATTCTTGCTAGTTTTGGGGGGAAAAGAGATAGGAGATCTAGATCCACATTTCCACCAATCACTTTCTCCTCTATGTGAGGGGAACCCCTTGAATCTAGATCTTGGAGTTCCTGGTGTTCTCCTTCTTGTTCTTCCTCTCATTTTCTTCCATAGCTTTTGTTGCTTTGGTGGGATTTGAGAGTGAGGGACTTGGGCGCTCCGTGTACCCTTGCCATTGCATTTGGTGCATAGGTTTGAGTTCTCCACGATGATACGTGGAAGTTACAAGTTGAGAAGCTTATTACTCTTGGGTGCTCGGTACCCTTGAGCTTGTTCCTCTTGGGTGCTTGGGTGCCCTAGACGGTTGGTGGTGCTTCGGAGCTCAATTATGGTGTAAAGCTCCGGACAAGCGTTGGGGTCTCCAATTAGGTTGTGGAGATTGCCCCGAGCAATTTGACGGGTGTCGGTGATCGCCCCCAAGGGTTGCCAAAGTGTATGGGTTCAGTGACCGCCCCAAGGGTTTCCAAAGTGTACGGGTTCGGTGACCATCCCCAAGGGTTGCCATTTGTATGGGTTCGGTGACCGTCCTCAACGGTCCCTTAGTGGAATCACGGCATCTTGCATTTGTGCGAGGGCGTGAGGAGATTATGGTGGCCCTAGTGGCTTCTTGGGGAGCATTGTGCCTCCACACTGCTGCAAACGAAGATTAGCATGTGCAAGGGTGTGAATTTCGGGATACATCGTCGTCTCCGCATGCCTCGGTTATTTCTGACCCGAGCCCTTTACTTATGCACTTTACTTTGTGATAGCCATAGTGTTGCATGTTATATATCTTGCTATCACATGATTGTTTATTTTTCTTAGCATAAGTTGTTGGTGCACATAGGTGAGCCTAGTTGTTTTAGTTTTGTGCTCGACAAATTAACTGCTAGGTTTATTCTGCATTTGTTCAAGCCTAAACCGTAATTATTCTAGCTACATGATCATGGAAACGGACCAGAATAGATCACCTGTAGCAGCTCTAGTTGGCGAGATAAAGAGGCTTCTTTCTGTAGGCCCAGAGCATGTGATTTCACATGTAAGTAGGAGTAGAAATAAAGTTAGTCATATGTTAGCTCAAATGGGACTTTCGATCCCTCGTACTGCTGTTTGGTTGCGGAACGGATCTGATGAGATTGGCACCTTATGCCAGCAGAATTGTAACGAGCTATCCTGATTAATAGAATCCTTTCCATTCGCAAGAAATAAAGCCGACGCTGGCTATCAAAGGACCACTACTAGGGAAAAGCCTATACACAGAATCTTACCAGCAGCGCACTTTAAAATAAGGCGCTGCTGCTAACTACCAGTAGCGCGCGCTCACAAACCTCGCTGCTGAAATAAATGTATCAGTAGCGCACCCACTCTAAGACGCGCTACTGCTATAATTGCCACGCCGCCGCCGGGAGGCTAGTTCTAGCAGCAGCACGCTAATATGAAGAGCGCTGCTGCTAGGGACCATAGCAGTAGCGCATTTACACAATAACCGCTACTCCTAAGTTTACTAAAAAAAATTAGTCCCACCTCGCTTCGTGAAGTGAGTTTGCACCACCTTAAATATGTTACTTCTCAAACTTTCACAACCACTTGGTCTTCATTGAACTCTATGTGTAGAATTTGTGGCCGCAATATGAGTCTTCACCAGTTCCTAAACTGGTGAGGACTCATATTGACAAATTAGATTGTACACAAAAAGATCATTGATGATCAATGTATTTTTGTATCTATTTTTACATGCTGACACATAGCGGTAGCGCACTCTTTGTGAAAGGCGCTACTGCTAGGTCGTTTAGCACTAGCGCCTTTTGCTATAGTGTGCTACTGCTAAGCCATTCCATCTCTTCCCCACTCTCCGACCTATCCGATCCACTCACACTCACACTCACTCGATCTCCCCCTCAACCCCCCACGCCGGTCCTCCCCCGTCGCCCCTCTTCTGATATGCGCCGCCGCCACCTCCTCCTCCTCGCTGGACTCGGTACCGGCCTCCTCCTTCGTCCTCCCTCTAGTCGCCGCCGGCCGGTCCCTCCTCACTCTGCCTTCCTCCTCCGTCCTCCCTCCACTCGCCGCCGGCTGGCCCCTCCTCGCTCCGTCTTCCTCCTCCGTCCTACTCTCTTCTCCCTCCTCGAGTCGCCCCTCCTTCTCTCTCCTCCCTCCTCCATCCACAACCCCTACTCCCTGCTACATTTTGATTTAGTAGGCTAGTTGATTGAGTAGGCTAGTTGATTTAGAACATTTTGATTTAGTTGATTTAGTATGTAGTTGATTTAGTTGATTTAGAACATCTTGATTTAGTTGATTTAGTAGGCTAGTTGATTTAGTTGATTTAGAACATTTTGATTTAGTTGATTTAGTATGCTAGTGGATTTAGTAGGCTAGTTGATTTAGTTGATTTAGTATGCACCATTTTATTGTTATTTTTTCTGTACATGGATAGGTAGATGCTTTTGTTTTTTTTTGTAATAAGATATTTTTTTGGCAAAATGTAGGTGCCAATTTAGTTAAATTTGCCACTTGTTTTTTTAATCAATTATCTTAGGCAATAGGGGCCAAATGAGATGAAATGTCTTGGTAGTTGGTACCCTTATTTGGTACATATTTGTGAAAAGTTTTTTCGGCAATAGGTGCCACCGAAATGCTTTGTCCATAAAATTGCTTCTCGCGGAAGAACCAAAAATATCACATGCTACTATTTTTCTTTCCTGTGAAGTGAATCGTTAACCCTTTGCTCATATTGCTTTAGGAAAATGGCGCCACCACCACCACCACTATGTCGACTGTGCAAGTCAAGGTGCGCCAGCAACCTTGCAACTGGCAAGCTGTTCGACATCTACTTCCAGCCGAGTTTTTGTCATGCGGCGGTAAGAAATTAGATGAAGTGTAACAACTATTTTATTTTTAGTGTTAGCATTACTGCATTGTGTCATTTTGATTTTTTCACACAGATTGTCCCATGCAATGTGAGGTTGAAATTCAACAAGCTGACAGGAGACATTGTGACATTTGAGGCTCCTGGGGGCCGTACACTATGGAGGTCGACAAAGAACACAATATGTCGCAGATTGGAGGAGATGGATGGGCCCGTTTCCTTGCCCACATGCGTCTTACTGGTGGTGAGTTGATCAGTTTCTCCTTCAGAGCAGAAAGACCCAAGCTAGCTGTCATTTATCTCAACCTGGTGGAAGATGATGAAGATGATGAAGATAATGAGGACCCGCTCAATGAAGATGATGAGAACCCACTTCATGAAGCCATCATAGCTCAAAGAATGAGGCTGAGTGAGGAGGAGGTGTGCAACCCATGGGACATAACTCCGCCACGTGATGACTTTGTCGGGGTGCCATTCATGAGTCGTAACTCGCCTGACAAGTACCATGGTCGATCGGCATGAAATGGTATGTTATACGTACTGCCTGTAGTAATTTGATGATATATATATATATATATTATGCTTTATTGTTATACTTACAAATGCAAATTATTCGATGATATGCTTAGTGAATCCGATGATATGCTTAGTGTAGAGTCCAATGATATGCTTTGTGGAATCTAGTCGATGATATGCTTTAGTGTAGAGTCTGATCACATGCTCTTATTAGTGTAGAACCCAAGGAACTATTAATAGTGTAGATAATCCATATATACTTATTAGTAGAATTCATGATTAGTTAGTACAAATGCGTAGTGTTGTGTCTTTTGATAGTGTAGAAATTAAGAAGACCATGTGTAGATTGGACCGAGTCGAACAAGGGCCAAGTGGAAATGATGAAATCGGAGACGTGGTACTTGTCAATGACCAAGGACCAAAGCCTTCTAGAAAAGTGGCATTTGAAGAATAGGTGAGTCCTATTCTCTTGTTCCCTCTTGTAAAGGGGGCAAAGATCACAGTTTGACCACCCATGCTTTGCCAATCTATCCGTGGTCCAAATCTTGTCTTCAAGAGCCAACCAAGCAAAGTGTTGGGGAATGTAGTAATTTCAAAAAAAATCCCAATGCACATGCAAGATCATGGTGATGCATAGCAACGAGAGGGGAGAGTGTGTCCACGTACCCTCGTAGACCGAAAGCGGAAGCGTTAGCACAACGCGGTTGATGTAGTCGTACGTCCTCATGATCTGACTGATCCAAGTACCGAACATACGGCACCTCTGAGTTCAGCACACGTTCAACTCGATGACGTCCCTCGAACTCCAATCCAGTTGAGCTTTGAGGGAGAGTTTTGTCAGCACGACGGCATGGTGACGATGATGATGTTGCTACCGATGCAGGGCTTCGGCTAAGCACCGCTACAATATGATCGAGGTGGATTATGGTGGAGGGGGGCACCGCACATGGCTAAGAGATCAAGAGATCAATTGTTGTGTCTAGAGGTGCCCCCCTCCTCCGTATATAAAGGCGGGGAGGAGTGGGCCGGCCAAGGGGAGGAGGCACGCCCAAGGGGGGCAATCCTACTCCAAGTAGGATTCCCCCCTCTTTCCTAGTCCAAGTAGGAGAGGGGGAGGAAGGGGAGGAGAAGAAGAAGGAAAGGGGGGGCCGGCCCCTAGTCCAATTTGGTTTGGGCTAGGGGGGCTACGCGCCCCTAGCTGGCCGCCTCTCCTCTTCCACCACTTGGGCCCATGAGGCCCAATAACCCCCCGGGAGGTTCCGGTAACCTCCCGATTCTCCGGTATTTATCCGATAACCCCCCGGAACTCATCCGGTGTCTGAATATAACATTCCAATATATCAATCTTAACGTCTCGACCATTTCGAGACTCCTCGTCATGACCGTGGTCACATCCCGGACTCCAAACTACCTTCGGTACATCAAAACATAAAAACTCATAATACAATCGTCATCGAACTTTAAGCGTGTGGACCCTATGGGTTTGAGTACTATCTAGACATGGCCGAGATACATCTCCGGTCAATAACCAATAGCGGAAACTAGATGCTCATATTGGCTCCCACATATTCTACGAAGATCTTTATCGGTCAAATGGCATAACAACATACGTTGTTCCCTTTGTCATCGGTAAGTTACTTGCCCAAGATTCGATCGTCGGTATCTCAATACCTAGTTCAATCTCATTACCGGCAAGTCTCTTTACTCGTTCCATAATACATCATCCCACAACTAACTCATTAGTTGCAATGCTTGCAAGGCTTACAGTGATGTACATTACCGAGTGGGCCCAGAGATACCTCTCCAACAATCGGAGTGACAAATCCTAATCTCGAAAGACGCCAACCCAACAAGTATCTTCGGAGACACCTTTGGAGCACCTTTATAATCTCCCAGTTATGTTGTGATGTTTGGTAGCACACAAAGTGTTCCTCCTGTAAACGGGAGTTGCATAATCTCATAGTCATAGGGACTTGTATAAGTCATGAAGAAAGCAATAGCAGAATACTAAACGATCAATTGCTAGGCTAACGGAATGGGTCAAGTCAATCACATCATTCTTCTAATGATGTGATCTCGTTAATAAAATGACAACTCGTGTCTATGGTTAGGAAACATAACCATCTTCGACTAACAAGCTAGTCAAGTACAGGCATACTAGTGACACTCTGTTTGTCTATGTATTCACACATGTATCATGTTTCCGGTTAATACAATTCTAGCATGAATAATAAACATTTATCATGATATAAGGAAATAAATAATAACTTTATGATTACCTCTAGGGCATATTTCCTTCAGTCTCCCACTTGCACTAGAGTCAATAATCTAGATTACACAGTAATGATTCTAACACCCATGGAGCCTTGGTGCTGATCATGTTCTGCTCGTGGAAGAGGCTTAGTCAATGGGTCTGCAACATTCAGATCCGTATGTATCTTGCAAATCTCTATGTCTCCCACCAGGACTTGATCTCGGATGGAGTTGCAGCGTCTCTTGATGTGCTTGGTTCTCTTGTGAAATCTGGATTCCTTTGCCAAGGCAATTGCACCAGTATTGTCACAAAAGATTTTCATTGAACCCAATGCACTAGGTATGACACCTAGATCAGATATGACCTCCTTCATCCAGACTCCTTCATTAGCTGGTTCCAAAGCAGCAGTGTACTCCGCTTCACATGTAGATCCCGCCACGACGCTTTGTTTAGAACTGCTCCAACTGAAAGCTCCACCGTCCAATATAAACACGTATCTGGTTTGTGATTTAGAATCGTCTGGATCAGTGTCAAAGCTTGCATCAATGTAACCATTTACATTGAGCTCTTTGTCACCTCCATAAACGAGAAACATATCCTTAGTCGTTTTCAGGGATTTCAGGATGTTCTTGACCACTGTCCAGTGATCCACTCCTGGATTACTTTGGTACCTCCCTGCTAAACTAATAGCAAGGCACACATCAGGTCTGGTACACAACATTGCGTACATGATAGAGCCTATGGCTGAAGCATAGGGAACATCTTTCATTTTCTCTCTATGTTCTGCGGTGCTCGGGCATTGAGTCTTACTCAACTTCACACCTTGTAACACAGGCAAGAACCCTTTCTTTACCTGATCCATTTTGAACTTCTTCAAAACTTTGTCAAGGTATGTGCTTTGTGAAAGTCCAATTAAGCGGCTTGATCTATCTCTATAGATCTTGATGCCTAATATGTAAGTAGCTTCACCGAGGTCCTTCATTGAAAAACTCTTATTCAAGTATCCTTTTATGCTATCCAGAAATTCTATATCATTTCCAATCAACAGTATGTCATCCACATATAAGATTAGAAATGCTACAGAGCTCCCACTCACTTTCTTGTAAATACAGGCTTCTCCAAAAGTCTATATAAAACCATATGCTTTGATCACACTATCAAAGTGTTTATTCCAACTCCGAGAGGCTTGCACCAGTCCATATATGGATCGCTGGAGCTTGCACACTTTGTTAGCACCCTTTGGATCGATAAAACCTTCAGGTTGCATCATATACAAATCTTCTTCCAGAAATCCATTCAGGAATGCAGTCTTTACATCCATTTGCCCAATTTCATAATCATAAAATGCGGAAATAGCTAACATGATTCGGACGGACTTAAGCATCGCTACGGGTGAGAAGGTCTCAACGTAGTCAACTCCTTGAACTTGTCAAAAACCTTTCGCAACAAGTCGAGCTTTGTAGACAGTAACATTACCGTCAGCATCTGTCTTCTTCTTGAAGATCCATTTATTCTCGATGTCTTGTGATCATCGGGCAAGTCAACCAAAGTCCATACTTTGTTCTCATACATGGATCCCATCTCAGATTTCATGGCCTCAAGCCATTTTGCGGAATCTGGGCTCATCATCGCTTCCTCATAGTTCGTAGGTTCGTCATGGTCTAGCAACATGACCTCCAGAACAGGATTACCGTACCACTCTGGTGCGGATCTTACTCTGGTTGACCTATGAGGTTCAATAGTAACTTGATCTGAAGTTTCATGATCATCATCATTAACTTCCTCACTAATTGGTGTAGGTGTCACAGGAACCCGTTTCTGTGATGAACTACTTTCCAATAAGGGAGCAGGTACATTTACCTCATCAAGTTCTACTTTCCTCCCACTCACTTCTTTCGAGAGAAACTCCTTCTCTAGAAAGGATCCATTCTTAGCAACGAATGTCTTGCCTTCGGATCTATGATAGAAGGTGTACCCAACTGTTTCTTTTGGGTATCCTATGAAGACACATTTCTCCAATTTGGCTTCGAGCTTATCAGCTTGAAGCTTTTTCACATAAGCATCGCAGCCCCAAACTTTAAGAAACGACACCTTTGGTTTCTTGCCAAACCATAGTTCATAAGGCGTCGTCTCAACGGATTTTGATGGTGCCCTATTTAATGTGAATGCGACCGTCTCTAAAGCATAACCCCAAAAAGATAGCGGTAAATTAGTAGGAGACATCATAGATCGCACCATATCTAGTAAAGTACGATTACGACGTTCGGACACACAATTATGCTGTGGTGTTCCGGGTGGCGTGAGTTGCGAAACTATTTCGCATTGTTTCAAATGCAGACCAAACTCGTAACTCAAATATTCTCCTCCAAGATCAGATCATAGAAACTTTATTTTCTTGTTACGATGATTTTCAACTTCACTATGAAATTCTTTGAACTTTTCAAATGTTTCAAACTTATGTTTCATTAAGAAGATATACCCATATCTGCTTAAATCATCTGTGAAGGTGAGAAAATAACGATACCCGCCGCGAGCCTCAACATTCATTGGACCACATACATCAGTATGTATGATCTCGAACAAATCAGTTGCTCACTCCATAGTTCCGTAGAACGGCGTTTTAGTCATCTTGCCCATGAGGCACGGTTCGCAAGTACCAAGTGATTCATAATCAAGTGATTCCAAAAGTCCATCAGTATGGAGTTTCTTCATGCGCTTTACACCAATATGACCCAAACGGCAGTGCCACGAATAAGTTGCACTATCATTATCAACTCCACATCTTTTGGCTTCAACATTATGAATATGTGTATCACTACTATCGAGATTCAACAAAAATAGACCACTCTTCAATGGTGCATGACCATAAAAGATATTACTCATATAAATCAAACAACCATTATTCTCATATTTATATGAATAACCGTCTCGCATCAAACAAGATCCAGATATAATGTTCATGCTTAACGCTGGCACCAAATAACAATTATTTAGGTCTAAAACTAATCCTGAAGGTAGATGTAGAGGTAGTGTGCCGAGAGCAATCACATCGGCTTTGGAACCATTTCCCACGCGCATCGTCACCTCGTCCTTAGCCAGTCTTCACTTAATTTGTAGTCCCTGTTTCGAGTTGCAAATATTAGCAACATAACCAGTATCAAGTACCCAGGTGCTACTGCGAGCTCTGGTAAGGTACACATCAATAACATGTATATCACATATACCTTTGTTAACCTTGCCATCCTTCTTATCCGCCAAATACTTGGGGAAGTTCCGCTTCCAGTGACTAGTCTGCTTGCAGTAGAAGCACTCAGTCTCAGGCTTAGTTCCAGAATTGGATTTCTTCTCTTGAGCAGCAACTTGTTTGTTGTTCTTCTTGAAGTTCCCCTTCTTCTTCCCTTTGCCCTTTTTCTTCAAACTGGTGGTCTTGTTGACCATCAAAACTTGATGCTCTTTCTCGATTTCTACCTCCGCAGCCTTTAGCATTGCGAAGAGCTCGGGAATTTTCTTATTCATCCCTTGCATGTTATAGTTCAACACGAAGCTCTTGTAGCTTGGTGGCAGTGACTGAAGAATTCTGCCAATAACACTATCATCCAGAAGATTAACTCCCAGTTGAATCAACTGATTGTTATATCCAGACATTCTGAGTATATGCTCACTGACAGAACTGTTCTCCTCCATCTTGCAGCTGTAAAACTTATTGGAGACTTCATATCTCTCAATCCGGGCATTTGCTTGAAATATTAACTTCAACTCCTGGAACATCTCATATGCTCCATGACGTTCAAAACGTCGTTGAAGTCCCGGTTCTAAGCCGTAAAGCATGCCACACTGAACTATCGAGTAGTCATCAGCTTTGCTCTGCCAGACGTTCATACATCTGGTGTTGCTCCTGCAGCAGGTCTGGCACCTAGAGGTGCTTCCGGGACGTAATTCTTCTGTGCAGCAATGAGGATAATCCTCAAGTTATGGACCCAGTCCGTATAATTGCTACCGTCATCTTTCAACTTTGATTTCTCAAGGAACACATTAAAATTCAACGGAACAACAACACGGGCCATCTATCTACAATCAACATAGACAAGCAAAATACTATCAGGTACTAAGTTCATGATAAATTTAAGTTCAATTAATCATATTACTTAAGAACTCCCACTTAGATAGACATCCCTCTAATCATCTAAGTGACCACGTGATCCAAATCAACTGAACCATAATCGATCATCATGTGAAATGGAGTAGTTTTCAATGGTGAACATCACTATATTGATCATATCTACTATATGATTCACGCTCGACCTTTCGGTCTCAGTGTTCCGAGGCCATATCTACATATGGTAGGCTCGTCAAGTTTAACCCGAGTATTCTGCGTGTGCAAAACTGGCTTGCACCCGTTGTAGATGAACGTAGAGCTTATCACGCCCAATCATCACGTGGTGTCTCGGCACAACGAACTTTGGCAACGGTGCATACTCAGGGAGAACACTTTTATCTTAAAATTTTAGTGAGAGATCATCTTATAATGCTACTGTCAATCAAGCAAAATAAGATGCATAAAAGATAAACATCACATGCAATCAATATAAGTGATATGATATGGCCATCATCATATTGTGCTTGTGATCTCCATCTCCGAAGCACCGTCATGGTCACCATCGTCACTGGCACGACACCTTGATCTCCATCGTAGCATCGTTGTTGTCTCGCCAACTATTGTTTCTACGACTATTGCTACCGCTTAGTGATAAAGTAAAGCAATTACAGGGCGTTTGCATTGCATGCAATAAAGCGACAACCATATGGCTCTTGCCAGTTGCCGATAACTCAATTACAAAACATGATCATCTCATACAATAAAATATAGCATCATGTTTTGACCATATCACATCACAACATGCCCTGCAAAAACAAGTTAGACGTCCTCTACTTTGTTGTTGCAAGTTTTACGTGGCTGATACGGGCTGAGCAAGAACCGTTCTTACCCACGCATCAAAACCACAACGATAGTTCGTCAAGTTAGTGATGTTTTAACCTTCTCAAGGACCGAGCGTAGCCACACTCGATTCAACTAAAGTTGGAGAAACTGACACCCGCTAGTCACCTGTGTGCAAAGCACGGTGGTAAAACCAGCCTCGCATAAGCGTACGCGTAATGTCGGTTTGGGCCGCTTCATCCAACAATACCGCCGAACCAAAGTGTAACATGCTGGTAAGCAGTATGACTTGTATCGCCCACAACTCACTTGTGTTCTACTCGTGCATATAACATCCGCATAAAACCAGGCTCGGATGCCACTGTTGGGGAACGTAGTAATTTCAAAAAGAAAATCCTATGCACACGCAAGATCATGGTGATGCATAGCAACGAGAGGGGAGAGTGTGTCCATGTACCTCATAGACCGAAAGCGGAAGCGTTAGCACAACGCGATTGATGTAGTCGTACGTCTTCACAATCCGACTGATCCAAGTACCGAACGTACGACACCTCCGAATTTAGCACATGTTCAACTTGATGACGTCCCTCGAACTTCGATCCAGCCGGGCTTTGAGGGAGAGTTTCGTTAGCACGATGGCGTGGTGACGATGATGATGTTGCTACCAATGCAGGGCTTCACCTAAGCACCGCTACAATATGATCGAGGAGGATTATGGTGGAGGGGGCACCGCACACGGCTAAGAGATCAAGAGATCAATTTTTGTGTCTAGTGGTGCCCCCCTCCTCCGTATATAAAGGGGGGAGGAGGAGAGGGCCGGCCAAGGGGACGAGGCGCGCCCAAGGGGGGCAATCCTACTCCAAGTAGGATTCCCCCTCTTTCCTAGTCCAAGTAGGCGAGGGGAAGGAAGGGGAGGAGAAGAAGAAGGAAAGGGGGCCCCGCCCCCTAGTCCAATTCGGTTTGGGCTAGGGGGGCTGCGCGCCCCTAGCTGGACGCCTCTCCTCTTCCACCACTTGGGCCCATGAGGCCCAATAACCCCCCGGGAGGTTCCGGTAACCTCCCTGTTCTCCGGTATATCCTATAACCCCCGGAACTCATCCGGTGTCCGAATATAACATTCCAATATATCAATCTTAACTTCTCGACCATTTCGAGACTCCTCATCATGTCCGTGATCACATCCGGGACTCTGAATACCTTCGGTACATCAAAACATAAAAACTCATAATACAATCGTCATCGAACTTTAAGCGTGCGGACCCTACGGGTTCGAGAACTATGTAGACATGACCGAGATACGTCTCTGGTCAATAACCAATAGCGGAAGCAGGATGCTCATATTGGCTCCCACATATTCTACGAAGATCTTTATTGGTCAAACCGCATAGCAACATACGTTGTTCCCTTTGTCATCGGTATGTTACTTGCCCGAGATTCGATCGTCGGTATCTCAATACCTAGTTCAATCTCATTACCAGCAAGTCTCTTTACTCGTTCCATAATACATCATCCTGCAACTAACTCATTAGTTGCAATGCTTGCAAGGCTTATAGTGATGTGCATTACCAAGTGGGCCCAGAGATACCTCTCCGACAATCGGAGTGACAAATCCTAATCTCGAAATACGCCAACGCAACAAGTACCTTCGGAGACACCTATAGATCACCTTTATAATCACCCAGTTACGTTGTGACGTTTGGTAGCACACAAAGTGTTCCTCCGGTAAACGGTAGTTGCATAATCTCAGTCATAGGAACTTGTATAAATCATGAAGAAAGCAATAGCAGAATACTAAACGATCAAGTGCTAAGCTAACGGAATGGGTCAAGTCAATCACATCATTCTTCTAATGATGTGATCTCGTTAATCAAATGACAACTCATGTCTATGGTTAGGAAACATAACCATCTTCGATTAACAAGCTAGTCAAATAGAGGCATACTATTGACACTCTGTTTGTCTATGTATTCACACATGTATCATGTTTCCGGTTAATACAATTTTAGCATGAATAATAAACATTTATCATGATATAAGGAAATAAATAATAACTTTATTATTGCCTCTAGGGCATATTTCCTTCACAAAGAACTTGACTTTTGGGTGAGCCCAATCTTTCCAAACCATCTTGTCCATGGGGAGAGAACCAATCCTAGAAATTGTGCCTTATATGTGGAGGCCGTCGAGTAGTGCCCCGAGACCGAGTGCTTCCAAAGGATGTCATCCTCGGAGAGTTCATCAAGATGGACCTCATGTAGGAGAATCCAAAGTGTGAAGAATTGTGTGACATGCTCAGCGGAGATAGAGGTGGATGGATTGATCTTGAGGATCCATGCGTTGTGCTTGAGGGCCTCCCGCGCCTTCCAATTCTTACGCATGGAAGCTTCATGGATGAGCAGGGCGATATCTTTAGGCTTGTGCCCAAGGAGTCAAGGGGAGTCCCGGAAGGGGTCTTCGCGCCGTTACCAATAGAGATGATGATGGAAGCATAGGAAAAGTTAAGGTCCTCCTCGCCACAGGGGTTTCCCAATCCGCCCCACATCTTGGTAGGCTCCTTCCATTTATACCAAGGCCACCGCAGCCGGAGGGCGCGCGTAAACTTGTTCTGCTCAACTCTGCGAATGTGGTGCTCTTGCCCTGTGACTGTGCTTGTACATTGTGAGATGATTGGATGCTGCCACTAGTCATTAGTCGGTGCTCTATCTCAATATTTCATTTCCGACTGTATCTGAAGCAAGCAAGAGATGCAGCAGATGACAAAGATCCAAGCAAATCCGTGCGTTGCAGTTGCTGCCTGCCACAACAGGTTTGGTGCCAGCCAGCCAGCCAGCCATCTGGCCTGGCCTTCTGCTGCTCCTGCTCTTGCACCGCCTGCTGCAGGCTCTCCCAACGGGACGAGACTTCCCTGCTCCCTCCTCATGCTTCCATCCGTGCTCCCGCGTACGTGGCTTGATTTGATTGGAATAAAATAAGGCCCAGCCCCACTCCCTTAAAATCAGGGGGGTGATTAGATTAGAAAAAAAAAAGAAAAAAAAAGACAGTCGTAGGATGAAGTGGGAGCATGGATAGGAGCATAGGGAGAGCGCAGGCAAGCCGGATGCCTCCCAGCGAGTGTGGAAAGAATGGCTCACTATGTTGTGCATGCATGCTCTCCAGCACATGAGGATGGATCATTGTGGGTGTCGAGATGCATGATGAGATGGACGGCTTTCTTGTTGCTTTTTGGCCTCTTTTTCCATCCCATTTTCTCAGACGAGCAGCCATAATTAACCTGTCTTTTTTTTCTTGGTTGATGAAAGGCATTAATTCTTGCATGCGTTTTTCTCTACCAGGGATGGTTTTGGTTATCGAAGATCCATCTCCTATTCTCCTGCCGTAGTAGTGGCTAGCCCTCCTTCCAAAGAAAAAGAAAGAAGAATCAAACATGCATGCATGCATAAAAGTAGCTAGTTTCTTGAGCTTTAACTTTTTATACCGAAGGGAAGTTACTACTACTAGTAGTCGACATGCATGCATGCATGCATGCATGATGAGTCAACATGCCACGGCAACTGCACCGGGAAGTAAATATGGTCTTGATCCTGCACGAAACAACTCCCCGCCCATTACGTATTTTCATACTCCCATTGCACAGTACGTCACTCGTGCAAGTTAACAAGTGTCAACTTGAGCAGTGCTACGGCTCCAGGCAGTGCAGTGCTTGTGCTTTCTACGTGCCGATCGAGCTCATGTGAAAATAGAAAAGTTACTACTACTAGCATTTATTTTTTTCGTTCCTAGTATTTGTCATAGGAAAAGATTGCTACTACTAGCTAGCTTGGTGTATAGATTCCTGTCCAAAGAAAGCTGACGCTGGCTGCCAAAGCACCAAAAGGAACAAACAAATACTAGTACCTGAGTGAGAACATTCTTTCCTCTCGCAAATCACATCAAGCATGACTTGACACAACGCAAGTTAATTAGCAGTACGAGCAATAATCATCACAGACTAGATCAGATATATACGTGCCATTAATCATATGCTATTGTGCTGATTAGTTAAAGGCTAGCTTGTCATCAGATTGATTGATGGCCGTGGCCAGATGGACGGTTGATTGCTCACTCGTGTGTTTCTTTTCCAACTCTCTCTAAAAGATCATTAATTCGCATCACTTTGTACTTATATAAAATCCACACGGTCGAACGATACAACGTGCTGAAGAAATCATTATAAAAATTGATCAAACAACACATGACATACAAAGTCAACAAGAGAAGAAGCACGAGATAAGTTGTATGAGACCTAGTAAAGAGACCTAGCCCTCGCGTCGCTCCCTTCCCGGGGCGACACAGGCAGCGGCTACGACCACCTCGACCGGCCCCATCCCAACCCTCATCCCCTCGTCGTCGCCGGTGAGATCCGCCGGGCGAAGCCCGCGCGGATCCGGCGACGGCGGGGCCTGCTCTTCCCGTTGGCTGCGGGCGTTCGCGGGTTGGGGAGCTCGTGGCAGTGGCCTTCGGATGGCGGCCGGCATTCATGCTTCACGTCGGCTGCGAGGTGGAGGTGCTGCCGGGATGCGGCGATGGCCTGCTGGTGGCTGGTTGTGGTGGGGTGGCGGGGTTCGTGCAGGCCCGATCTGGGCTCGATGGGCCTGCTGCTCTCGTGCACGGTCACGGCTCATGGTGCCATTATGGTTGGTTGTGGCTTGAGGCGGCAGCTCGCTGGCGGCTCCGGCTTCTGTGCGCGTGCACTGGCCACGACATGGAGGCACTTAGTGCTGTGGTGGTTTGGCCCTAGCGTTCTTCATCCACCAAATCGTCTTTCTGCCGGACTTTGACCTCTTCGATATGGCTGCTGACTAGTTCTGGTTTTTGCTGTCAGAGATCTATACAGAATGGCGTGTGTCGCCCCAAAATATCTAGGTCAGAAAGGTCTGGTCGCGCATGCTCATATTATCAGCTGGCACAGCTTCAAGTGGGCGCGGCGCGAAGCTTCGCTTTCTTATCGGAGTCATGGGACATGTCTAAGTCAAGATTTCCAAAGCATTGATAAAGGTGGAGAAAGTCATAGCAGCTGCGATTGGAGGTCTTGAAGCATTGGCGAAAAGGTATATTGGATGCAATGAAGACTGTGTGCTGGTGTTTCGTGACTTGCAGTAGCAGCCTTGGCAAGCAGGGGCGGCAGCACTGGAGGACGACAATTTTGGTTGTGCTCCTGGGTGGGAATCCAAGGTCCGGCCTTTATTGGTTGTACCTATTAATGACCTTATTGAAGACACCGTTTTTGGGTGAATTCGGGCTTTCTCCAGGGTGAAAACCCAAGATATTCAATCGGGCAATGATAATGCTTGTGCATTGTTTCCTTTTTGGAGACATTGCTTTAGAGAGCCTCTTTTGTAATCCGGGTGTTGTTGGTTAGAGTGCAACTGTTGTTAGTGATTGATCATCATGGTGGAGCTTTTTTCGTTCTTTTTTTCATTTTCTTTTTTGGCTATGTGTATCCTTGATGCATTTGGACATCTTTTTAGTATAGAGACCGGATGTAATTGTTATTTTCGCGATATTAATATATTCTCTTTCTTGAAAAAAGAGAAGAAGCACAGAAGTGGTCGAAACGCCACAAAAAAGAGGTAGTGAGACCTAATGTGCCAGCCACGCGTAAAATAGAGGAGCTTCGGGAGTGACGATCGAGCCAACCCGAATAAGAGACGCAAAGCAGATAAAATTTAGCGGGATAGTAATAGCCTTTTCTGGTTTAAAAATGCAGTACTAAAGAAGATGGATGCTCTCAGTGAAAAGGTGTGCTTTTACCGCTGCAAAATTTACCGAGAACAGACTCAAATCAAAGCGGAGGTGTGTGAAATGATTGAGTAAAAACAAGAGGGTGCACTTAATTGAAATGCAACGAGTCTGGTGAGCCATGGTGTGCTCGAGTCATCGGTAACACACAATATTTGGAGTCCCTACGCCTGCCCCCGCGCCGCCAGCACCTTGCGACACGGGGGGCGATCTACCGCGCCGGTCTTAGGCCTCCGCTCCTCTCTCCCCCATCCTGCCGCTGCCCGAGGCCACGCCGGCGTTGCCTGGCCTGTGACGGCGGCGGCGGGGCCCTCCCCCTCGTGCGGTGGTGGCGATTTCCTGTCGGCGGCGGTGGCTCATGAATCGGCGGTGCATCGGCGACAAGGAGCAGCGGGCGCCCCGCGGCGAGTGTGACGGCAACGACAGTGCAAGCGCGTTCTCCCCGCGGCCGGGGAGCACTTGTGACGGCAGCCCAGATTGCAGGCCTCGTCCGCGGCCCGGGAGATCTGGAGGGTGTCTACAGGCGGGCATGGTGCGCCTGACGGCGCCGGCTTAGGCACCGCGGTGGTGCCGTGGCCGGTCAGGCGGCGTCCTCCTGGATCCATCGTCCAGTCCCTGGCAAAGATGGCGGTGATCCATGCACGAGATGCTTGATAGAGGTCCTTCGAACAGATCCGGGTGAAAACTTGCTTTCGGCTAACTGCCAAAGCCGCCGGCGGGGGCGCTATTTTGCGACATTCCCTTCTTGAAGGCCTCGCCGAGGAGAGTTTCATGCAAAATTTACCTAGGTTCGGGCGTCTGATGTGGAGTAATACCCCACGTCGTGTTTTGTGTTTGTATTTTTGATAGATATACCTCATGCGAAGGATTACAATAGGGAGGATCTATTGCTACCGAGAGTTTAGGTCTACGGGAGGAGATGGATGAGAGAACCCTAGCCTCCACCTTATATACACGATGTGGGGATAGGATTTTACGTGGGATAGATGCAATCTTGGTCACCGTCATGCTGACTTGAGGGCCAAATGGTCTCTACATGCCTATCTTCTCCTTTTGGGCTCCTTTCGGTCGCTAGCTCTTTTGATGGGCCTCCTGGCTCTAGGGTAGGCCTACTGTCGGGCTACCCTTAGGGATGTGACCCCCGGTGCATTGCACCGTCAGTAGCCCCCGAGCTTGCCTAGAGTAAGAGCAATGGTCCATGAAGAATTCTGGCAGGCTCAGCCATATAGCAAGAACTCTAGAAACAAATCTACAGTCGGCTCTATCTGAAGGTAATCTTAGCAAAATACTTGGAAGTTGTTGATATTGAGAATGGAGTTGGGCGCGAGGTCTTGGGGCCGCAAGCCATAATATGCAAGGACGTTCCTGAAAAACCTAGAGCTAGGCGGCCTAAACCCCGCCTTATGTGATCGGCAAAGATGATGGCTTCACCTTGATGTGGTTATGTCCGGGTTTCCTCTCCGGGCGCGCACCAGCTGATATCTTCCTTGGGTGGAAGCAGGCCGATGGTATCGAGCTTTGCAAGCTGGAGAGACTTGAGATTTGGGCTAATCCGCATAGATTGTGCGCTTGGCAATAGTCGGAGCCGAGGCTGGGGCGACGATGAGTCCCCTTTCTGCCCCTTATTCTTGTTAGCCATTTTCTTTTGACCCATACGGCATAAGCAAAGATCTTGCCCCAGAATAGCACTGAGAAAAAGAGAAAAAATATTAAAACAAATGAACTACAACGGTAGTAAACAGAATAATTATCGGTGGTAAGCAGATGGACTATCAGTAATAAATGGATGAACTACAAGCCGCCATGGAAGAACTACCGTCGCAATGGAAGAACTACAATAGAGGACGAGCTATGGCAGTGGCGCAATATGCAAAAAGTAACTTACAGTTGGGCGACAGAGAAACGACGGCGGATGAACTGCGGTGGCTGCGGATGAACCACATCGACTACGGCAGCTGCAGACGAGCACCAACGACGGCGGCGTAAACGAAGAGCAAGATTGGATCTAAGCGGCACTGGAGGAGGAAGAAGAGGCAGAGCTCGCGACGTAAAAATGATCCTTGGGGCCGCCATCGCACTATTTATAGATGCGGTAGAAACCCTAATCGTTGCGGTAATTTTTCAAGATGGCCCCTAGGATTCCGCGGTGAAAAGTTATAAACCCTACCATCGCCAGATCTTGACGCATGTTACTTGAAGAGGATCTCGTGTGATACGTAAGACAAACCCTAAGAATGGGAAAATATGCTCTTTACCTTGCTACCTAAATGGGCCTTTGATAAGGACCTCGCAGAATTGTTGGGAAACGTTGCATAGAAAACAAAAAAAAATCTACGCACATGCAAGATTTATCAAGGAGATGCATAGCAACGAGAGGGGAGAGTGTCTCTACGTACACTCGTAGACCGTAAGTGGAAGCGTTTGTTAATGCGGTTGATGTAGTCAAACTTCTTCGTGCTCCAACCGATCAAGTACCGAACGTACGACACCTCCGCGTTCAGCACACATTCAGCTCATAGTTGAAGGAATATGTATTTGACATTAAGAAAGCAATAGCAATAAATTGAACGATCAAATGCTAAGCTAATAGAGGGTTTTGTCCATCACACCATTCTTCTAATGATGTGATCCCATTATTAAATGGCAACTCATGTCCATGGTTAGGAAACCTTAACCATCTTTGATCAACGAACTAGTCTAGTAGAGGCTCACTAGGGACATGGTATTTGTTTATGTATCCACACATGTATTTAAGTTTCTGGTCAATACAATTCTAACATGATTAATAGACCTTTATCATGATTTAGGAAATATAATAATAACCATTTTATTATTGCCTCTAAGGCATATTTCCATCAAGAATAGCAAGGAGTGGGCCAAGAGGCGTATGAACTCAAGATGGACAAAAGGCAGGTCCATTGAATGAAAATCAATGGAACAAGTCGGCCCATTTATGTGGCACGGAGACCGTACTTTAGCTTAACATATTTATTTATTTTTATTTCAAGAGTTTGGCATGGATGATCAGACTGGTGCCAAGCCTGTATCCAAGCTAACCTAGGGGCTAATTTCGGGAGATTATCCACGGCTAAGATGTTGGGGAACGTAGTAATTTCAAAAAAAATCCTACACACACAAGATCATGGTGATGCATAGCAATAAGAGGGGAGAGTGTTGTCTATGTACCCTCATAGACTATTCGCGGAAGCGTTATATCAACGCGGTTGATGTAGGCGTACGTCTTCACAATCCGACCGATCCAAGTACCGAAAGCACACATGTCACATCCCTAGCCCTACTTTGGCCTTGGACTAGCTTGGTGGTTGCATCATGTTTAAATTCAAATGAAATTTGAATTGAGGAATTTTCAAAGCCTCAGAATCCCTTTAAAAATGATCAAGATAAAAATTGCTTCAAATAAGTCCAAGAAAATGTTCCTGTGAATCTCTGGAAATATTGGCAAGGGATAAATTTCAAACCAATATTTTTGGAATCTCAGAAAACAATTATTTTGGGCCTTTGAATTAATCCAATAAATATTTGAATTGGATCTATATTTATTATATAATAAATATATGTTCAATAATTCTGAAAATTGTTGTGTGCATTTGGATAAGTCCATTTAGTTCACACAATTATTTTTATGAATTTTGAAATTGATTTGGTCTTGGAATTAAATCACAAACGGACTGCAAAAAAATAGAAAATAGAAACAACTAGAAATAAAACAGACAAAGGAAAGGGCCTTACCTGGCTCACCTGTAGCAGAGCCGGCCCAGCTCAATGGCCCAGCCCACCAGCACAGCTCCTCCTGTTGTCTTCCTCGTCGGACAGAAGGACGAGCGCGTGCCCGACGCCCGCACGCCCACGCCCAGGCCACCTCCTCCCTCCCTGCCTGCCTGGTTCCTCTTGGACGGCTCTAGACGAGCGCCACGCAGCCCCTCGACCCTCTCTCACTCTCTCTGGACCCTTTCCCCCTCCTCTACTCTCTCTCTCTCTCTCTCTCGCGATCGACCACGAGCACCGCGAGCGCCGACGAGCATCACCATGGCCACCGGCCCTCCCTCGCCCCATCGATGCTTCCAGAAGAACCGCCGCGTTCCTATCGTCCTCTCCACCAAGCTATACGACGTCGGAAGCCCTGCTTCATCGCCACCATCGTCGTCTTTGACATCGGCCGCCATGGATTGCCGCCGTCGAATTCGCGGCAACCGAAGCTTCCCTGAGCCCATTGAGCTGCTCTGCGAGATCGCCGTGAGCTCCTGCTTCTTTTCCCCCTGTCCCCTCACTTTCGCGCGTGCTCTAGCCCTGATCCCCAACCCTGCCCGAAAGCTTGCTCGCCGCCGACCATGTCGCCGCCATGGCTAGAGCTCGCAAACGTCGCGTCTGAGCATGTTTTTGTCCTCAGCACGTCTCCACGAACCCGTAGCCACCAGCAGCTTCCCCTCCCATGCCCTCTGGCGCCGAACCCGACTACTCCCGAACTCTGACCGCCGCCCAAGTGGTTGCCGCCGTCGACCCCGGCCTCCCTGCGCCCAGCTGCGTGCATTCCTGGATGCGGGCGAGCGAGGGCAACCCCCTGGTGCCCTTGGCTTGACCCACCGCCGCCGTAGCGCCGCTCCGGCGACCTTCCGCCGCGACTTGAGGTCGCCGGTGTCTAACCGCCGTTCTGGACGATGTGGCACGGCCATTAGGGGCTAATCCTACTGATTAGCCGCCCTTCAGCCACTGACAGTGGGCCCCCGTAGCGGGTCAAATCCCAGTCAATACGGGATTAACTCCCAGTTAGTAGTGAGTCAATGACATGTGGGACCCGGTCGTCAGGTTTGACCTGGACCGACCCCGTTGACCTGATGACGTCATAGTGACATCATGCTGACACAGTAAAGCTTTTCTGGGATTTTAAATAAATCAGAAATGATTTATTTATTTTCAAAAAATTCCCAAAACTTCTAAAAATCATAGAAATTCAACCGTAACTCCAAATGAAATAAATTATATATGAAAAATTATCAGAAAAATTCAAGGAATCCATCTGTACCATTTGCATGCATGTTTGAACAACCTAGGGTTGCTGTACAGGGCAATTTGCATAATTGACATTTAAATAAGCACATATGGAGTTTGAATTTGAACCCTTGGTTCAAACCAACTTCATTTAATATGGTTGCTAGTTGCATTAGCTCAATCAACAGCATATTGCCATGATATTATCATGCATCATAATTGTTGCATTGCATTGATTGTGTTCTTCCTTGTTTGCCGGTATTTGTCCCCTCTCGATAGACGATGTACCGACGCTGTGATCGGTGACACCGATGAAGAGTTATATTATCTTCAGAAGTGCCAGGCAAGCACAACCCCCTTGTTCATCCCGATACAAGCCCACTCTCTCGCTCCTACTCTCTTTTACTGCATTAGGACAACAACGATTCATCTCTTACTTGTTGCGGTAGTTGAACCCCTTATCCTCTGCATGACCTGTCATTGCCACAGTAAATAGATGAAACCCACTAGCATGAGTAGGAGTTGTTTGAGCCCTGATGTGCCTACTCATTCATGCTTGTTTGTCATGCCTGCTACTGCTTAGAGTTGAGTCAGGTCCGATTCATCGGGGATGAATCGGAGGTGTGTAAACATGTCCTACTGTTGAGAGCTAAGTGTGTGAACACGATTTGGTAAAGGTAGCGGTGAGAGGCCATGTAGGAGTACATGGTGGGTTGTCTCATTGCAGCCGTCCTCAGGAACTGAGTTCTGTGTCTGTGATCCATGAACAGCTACTACGACTCATCGGGATCCTTAATTGACCCTCTCGGCTTCTTAATCACCCTAGTACTCTGTCCAGGAGTTGCAACTAGTTTCTGGTGTTTGTAGGTTATGTGTTGGCGGCCGTGCGTAGCGCTGACCCTAGGGGTGGGCTATGTTGCGGTAGATACACCGTGGCACGGTGTACCGGGCGCCCGTTTGGTGTCTCGGGAACCCTGCACACATCGTTTGGGGCTGTGAGCGAAACTCCGGCCGGATCTCCTCGCGGATGGAACCCGAATAGGCGATAAACCTGGACTAGAGACTTAAGTGTTTAGGTAGGCCGTGGCCGACACCCTCGCCCGGCTTCCGCTTGAAGGTTGCCGAGGTACATGACGTGTACAGGGCTATAAGTGGTGGGAGCGTGTGTGAAGAAGTACACCCCTGCAGGGTTATCAATATCTATTGGAATAGCCGAATTCCTCGGATATGGAAACTTGGACCCCTTGCATAGTTCATAGACAAGTGAAAGTGGATACTCTAAAACTCGCAAGATAAGTGTGAGTGCTATGGATGGCCTTCTCGGAGGGAGACGGGAGCGGATCCATAGTGGTGTATTGATTGGTGAATATGTGGACTCGTGTGCGCCACCTCAAAGAGTTGCTTGCAATCGTAGTTCAGATTAGCCACTGAGTCAAAGCTAGCTTGCTGCAGTTAAACTCCGCCACCCCCTCCCCCCTTGTTGATACCGATGCATATGTAGCTAGTTCTGATGTAAGTCTTGCTGAGTACCTTTGTACTCACGTTTGCTTAATTTATGTTTTGCAGAGAGACTTCAGTCTCGCTAGTAGTTTCGCGTGGACTTCGACGTTTAGCTTGATACCTCAGCTACGATCTTGTGCCCTCGACAGGATTTGGTAGATAGTCAGGCTTCTTAGCCTTTTTCATTTATCGATGTCTGTACTCAGACATGTTAAGCTTCCGCATGTGCTTTGCATTGTATGCTATGATTGTTGGGTCATGAGACCCATGTCTGTAATATCTCGCTCCTCGGAGCCTAATGAATAAATACTTGAGTTGTAGAGTTATGTTGTGATGCCATGTTGTATTCACACATATCGAGCATATTGTGTGTATGATTGAAATGCTTGGTATGTGTGGGATCCGACTATCTAGTTGTTTATCCTTGGCAGCCTATCATATGGGGAAATGTAGTCTAGTGCTTCTGAGCGATAGTAGTCCGCTACAGCCCGGATCACCGGAGTCCTGCTAGCCCAGCACTACTGCTCAGGACACTTGACTGGCCAGCATGTGTTTCACTTCGTTCCTATGTCTGTCCCTTCAGGGAAATGTCACGTGGTGACATCCGGAGTCCTGCCTAGCCTGCTACAGCCCGGGTTACCGGAGTCCTGTTAGCCCAGTGCTACAGCCCGGATTCACACGCTGTTGACCGACATGCTCGAGGTTGATTCATGTATGTCTGTCCCCATGGGTTAGTGCCGCTTTGGGTTCACGACTAGCCATGTCGGCCTGGGTTCTTTGTCATATGGATGCTAGCGACACTATCATATACGTGAGCCAAAAGGCGCAAACGGTCCCGGGCCAGGTAAGGTGGCACCCGTGGAAATACCATGCGTGAGGCCACAAAGTGATATGATGTGTTACATGCTAGATCGGTGTGACCTAGGATCGGGGTCCTGACAACACACCTCCGAGTTCTGCACACGTTCGGCTCGGTGACGTCCTCACCTTCTCGATCCAGCAAGAGGGGCGAAGTAGTAGATGAGTTCCGGCAGCACGACGGCGTGGTGACGGTGTTGGTGAAGAACAATCTCCGCAGGGTTTCGCCTAAGCACTACGAAAACTATGATGGAGGATAAACTAGCACTACTAGGGAAAAGCCTACCAGCAGCGAGGGTTTTGGGCCTCTCAGTAGCGCGGGCACCGGCGCTACTAATAAGGGCTACAACTAACGTATAGCAGTAGCGCCGGTTGTCCCACGCTACTGCTATACATGAATAGCTGTAGCGCTCTTTGGGAAAGGGTGCTACTGATATTATCTGCAGCGCTGTTTGCTGGGACGCGCTACTGACAATGCGGCGCTACTGCTAAATTTCCCCCCTCGCTACCACTAGTTTATTTATTAGTTTTTTTCCTGCATATTTGTTTTGTATTTGTTTTGTATTTGAATAGGCTTTGTACAATAATCTTTAGCATATCATACACATACAAATGTAATCATAGCATATACATACAATTAGTCTCATCAAATCATTTCATCATCATAATCATCATCCAACACAAAGTGGTCTCTCGTCATCATCTCGAAAATAGCGATACAAGTCTCGAATGATATGCAAATACATCGTCATCCATCTAAACAATGATATACGCGAGAAGAGCTATCACTTTGAGAACATGAGTTCGTATCCCTCTTTCGCATTAGCGTGAACCTCTAAACTAACTACTGCCTGTCGCTCGGAAACCGGAAGGGCCTGACACTCCGGCCACTTGTCTTATATATACTCCTGGCATAGCACTTCTTCACCATCTATGATCTATGCACCTGCATCATCACATGAGTCGATGATATGCAACATATGTAGTTGAGCAACAGAAAGAGACAGACTTGGCAAAAATAAAAACAACATACCATAAGCATAAATAAAAAAGTTCATCGTACCCCAAAATGCCCTAACTAGAGTGATTTTCGCTAGTCAAGGAGGAGGACGGTTTAATTACATCACAAATAAAGTTTCACCATGCATAACTCAAAGTTTTGTCATACAGAAAGTATGGACTAAACGGACACATTGTCATATATCGACAATCACTCCAACATGTCATTCCATCCATCCAAGTCAGGGAGATAGTCCCCGAGCCTAGTGAAAGGCTTCAAGTCAAGACGCTGAGAGGCTATCCATGTTTGGACGTCTTCCCGTGACATTTGTCCTTCTCCGTAGAACATCCCTGTTTTTCCGACGATCTCCTTCATGATGATTTGGGCAAGTTCGCGTTGGATGTTATAGAACTCAGCTCGAAGTCGATGATCCTCGATATCTCCTATGTCCTTTGCCCATTGCAGAATATGGGCATCACCGGATCTAGGTGACATGCGAAGGTTCTGGTGATCCCGTCTGTACTCCAGCATGTGGTGTAGGACATAGAATCCATCATTAAGAGAATCGTTCAGTTGCTGGATGCAGCAGAAGTTGGTCTTATGGCCGAAGGCGACCCTGCCGCCCCTTCCCTTCTTGTCCCTGACCTCTCCACCCCTTGCTTGGTAGTAAAACATAGCACTGTCAAGAACATCCTTGATGTGGGTGTAATCCTTTTTGTGAATGTTCTTCGACGAGTCCAAGTAAAGAGCATGGGAGAATCGGGGGTAGAGGATGATGAGGACGGCGCGCCCGCCGCTGCACAAAATAAGTCCTCAAATTAATTAGCCTCCACCGTGCAAATGAATGATTGAAATCGAAGAAAGGATAGCAGCGCGGATGACTTACACGAGATGATAAGGCACGAGCATCGCCCCCTTGTCCTTATTGGTAAGCATGAAACTGACGATGTAATCCCTCCCGTATTCACGGTGATTTGCGCAGACTCCCAAGAAGCCCTCGTGCATGTAGTACGGGTCAGCGACACAGATATGAGATATCTGCTCAACCCCGATGATGTAGTTCATGTGCAAGGCATAAAGGCAGACAAACGTAAAATCCAGCTTCTTCACGTGAAACATGTCGAATATGTAATCGAATCGGAGGAAGAACTTATCCGCGGGGAAGCTGTCGACGTACGACATTTGCCGCGGAACGTTAACCACGTAGAGTGGGTATCCTGGATCTTTTGAGGCGATGAGGTCTTTCTCTACCCGCATCACATCGTCATGAAATCTCTTTAGATCACCGAATCTGGCCCGTAGCGCTATTGCAGGTAGGATTGGTTGACCGGGGATATGCCATTTATCCGCACCGGGGATATCTATACGGTCCTGAAGCCGAGGCTGCTGAGGCGGCTGGATCATAGAAACAGCTTTTTTGCCTCTTCTCGCTCTCTTCCTAAACTTCTTTACTACCGGAAGGTCATCCATAATATGTTGAGACGGCAATTCAGGCACCGACTCATGACGCTCAAACCCTGAGGAGGCGCCAGTATAGACATACTGTTCACCAGCACCATCGTCGTCCTCATCCTCATCCATGGCGACGTCATCAACGACTAATGGAGCCTCCTCCTTACCCCGTCCGCTATCACCCACCCCGACACCCGACGATAATTGGGTAGGTGGGGTGTTGATGTTCATACCTTGCTGAGGCTGCGTGCTCATGGGTGTGCTCCCGGGCGCTCCCAGACGAAGCAGACTCTTTGGCCACAACAGGACCCACCCAGCATTGCAACAATCACCAAGCCACCGCAATGTCTCGTCGTCATCCCCCAGTAGTACTAGAGGAGGCAAATTCTCATGGCCCGGTTTGAAACTGGCCACGGAAACCTTGAAGACGTTCGGGGGGATCGGCCGGCTGTGGAACAATGGTTCCTTCGGCTCCATTATCGTCGCCTTCCCCACGTCCACCTTCTGGTCGCCGATGGTGTACAATATGGTGCACGGGGTTTCGTCAGCCTGCAAAGAAAAGTCTGCGACGTGAGACATCCGAAAGGCAACGAAAACGGGAGATTATACATTTATATTTAAGGGGGCCGGTGTGACAGATACCGTGAGGGCGTCGAGCTCAGCCAAAGACGAAGCACCGCCTAGCACGTCCGGTGCGGGAGCCGGTGCGGGAGCAGGTGCAGCTGCAGGTGCTGGTGCAGCGCTAGTCGAGCTGCTCCCCGCCAAGAAGTTAGCAAGGGGAAAGTCCGCTGCATCTTTTTTTGGATTTTGCCTTGTCCAATTGAAAACGGACAGAACCAAGGTAGTAGAAATATCTAAAGCCACTGGTTTTGCGGCAGCTACCGCTGTTGCGACTATCTTAGTTGATTTCTTCTCAACCGCAATCTCAACCCTCTTGTCGATGTTTTCTTCATTTAACCTCTGTCTTTCCTTTCTCTCCTCCGTGGTCTCACGGTAGTACTTCTTCCACGTGGCGCCGTCTCCGACACCGTGCACGCGTCCATACGACGGTCGAGTATCCACCGGTTGTTGTTTCAATATGTTCAACGCCTGGTTGAATGGAGTGTCCCACTTGGGCCTCACCAATGCCTCAGACGGCGAGTCGCTTTTGGCCGCAATCCTGTGTTGCTCTCTCTGCAAAAGGCACAACGATCGTTTACAAATATGACTAACGTGTGCAATTGAATTAATCAGAAACTAAAATTACCAGCAGTCTCATGAACTTCGTAATGACCGGTGTTGTCTCCTAAACCTTTTTCACTGGGTCCCAACGGTGTCGGGCCCTGAGGACGTCACGCTCCTGCGGGACGGTGAACTCCGCAAAGGGGTCTGGGATGCCCAGACTCGCGGCTTCCGCGTCCTCCTTGGCCCATTTGGACCTCTTTCCGCCGTAACCACGGCTTCCGAGGTGGTGGCTCCCAATGTTCCTCTATTGAAGCCCCTTCATGTACTTAGACTTTTTTGTTGGCATCTTCAGCCTCGCAAGCCTCCTTGAATATTTGAAACTGCTCTTCCGTGATTGTTGGATTATCCTTTACAATCTCGGAGTAGTGTTCCTTCTTGTCGATGATCCTTGCTTTCACTCGATTTTTCCAAGCGGCCAACGCGTCGCTAAACTTGGTCATGGCGTATTTGTTTATCTTCTTCATTGCCGGGTCCTCATCTGGATCTTTATAATCCTTCTCATTCCGGCCCGGGAACAAGAATATCTGGTGAAACTTCTTTAGGAGGGAGCTCCTCATATTTTCTATCTTCTGTAGTTTCTCATCATTGATGGTGGCGGTTGTCCGTACGATGCACCCTATTTGATTGCCGTAGCATCGATGCGCTTCCTCGAGCGCCGTTGGCTCAAAATTGCCGTCATCCACCTCCGTAACCACCACTCTAGTAGTCCTGAGTTTGGTAGGAACCCGTTGTCTCTTTGCTTTCGGTTCTACACCGGCTCCATTCCCCGAGGCAGTGCTGGTCTCAGTCTCAGCGCCGGTCTCGATGCTGGTCTGAGTCTGAGCGCCAGTCTGAGTCTCAGCACCGGTCTGCGTGTCGGTCTCAGTCCCCGATGCCACCGGTGGGCCCAGCAATAACATCGGTTGATCATTGGTAAGGCTAAAAAATTCGTCTGCCGCCCGGTAGGTGTCGTCGCAATCACCAGAACCCTGTGCTTCATCGTTGCTAGCCATGTTTCCTATGATAAATCTAGTCAATTAATTCTAGACCTAATAAAATGAATAATGACATAAAAAAGGCCTATTGTTTTGCAAGAATGTTGACTCCTTCCTGGTGCGGCAAATCACGGGCACTCGATATGTCCTAGTTTGTAGCACAAGTCATGCCGAAATTCACGGAAAATTTCGACATGAGCTTTGCTAAAAAGTGGACAAATCAAGAACCTGAAATTTGCCAGAAAAGAAATGAATCAACATTCCGGCAAAACATAGGCCACTAAGCATCATTCCCTGCAAACAGTGTCCAAATATACACGAGCAACCACATGTGCAAACAGTGTAGAAGAAAATTCATTTAACTACTAATAGAACAAAATTCAGTTAACTTTAGTGCTCTATAATGATGAAAGGAAAAAAAATTCAGTTAACTACTAATTTCGTTCATTTAGGTTATTCATTTAACATCACCTAATTAACCTACTGTACCAATACTACTAGCTGCACTACTAACCTAATTAACCTAGCAAAACTCTAGTGCCCTAACTGAAAAACATCTAATTAACATCTAATTTTTTCTCTAAGATACAGAGAGAGATGAGTGAGGGGGAGGGGTGGGGGACTTACAGAGAGGGGAGAGACGGTGGCGGGGAGGTGCTCGGTGACGGAGGCAGGGGCGGAGAGGGCGGGCTCGGGCACAGGCAAGGGCGGTCCTGGGCGGGCTCGGGCGGCGGTGAGGTGGAGGGCGGCCTTGGGCGGCGGCTGTGAGGCCTCGGGCGGCCTCGGGCGGCGGCGGTGAGGCTGAGGGCGGCCTCGGGCGGCGGCGATGAGGCTGAGGGCGGCCTCGGGCGGCGGCGGTGAGGAGACGGCGGCGAGGGCGAGGGACGATTTGGGGAAGAATTGGTGGCCGGGGGCGGGGTGGGGGGAAACCGCTGTTTAAGTGAAACGTAACGGTAGCGCGTTTCCGGAAACGCGCTATAGCTAAGTTAGCTATAGCGCGTTTACTGAAACCCGCTACTACTATTCCTTTCTCCTTTTTCCCTTTTTTCTTTTTTTTTCTTTACATTTTATTTTTTCCCTTTCTCCTTTTTCTATTTCTTTCATTTTCATTTACTTTTCTACTTGTTTTCACTTTATTTTATTTCCGTTAGCAGCAGCGCCTTACACGTAAGCGCGCTGGGCCATTATACGCGCTACTGCTAGGTTGGGCTAGCCATGTGCGCCCAGTTCGAACATAGCAGCAGTGCTTTTCGCTAGTACGCGCTACTGCTAAAGTCATAGCAGTAGCGCGGTTTATTCACGCGCGCTGCTACTAAGTAGCAGGAGCGCTTGATTTTGTACAGCGCTACTGGTAAAATTCTATGTGTAGGCTTTTCCCTAGTAGTGTAGAGGGGACGGGGTTGCCGGCACACAGCTTGGTGTTTCTTGATGTGTCTTGGGTGCTAGACCTACCCCTCTATTTATATGTTGAGCCTTGGGGTCGAAACTTGGAGTAAAAGCCTCCACAAAATCGGTTTCACCCGAAAGGCAAGAGTCCTTCTCGGACTCCAGGGCCAGACGCCAGGGTTTCCGGCGTCTAGACCCAAACGCCAGGGACCCTAGCGTCTGGCCCCTAGACTCTGCAAAACTTCCTTTTGCGCTGTCCAAAAACCTTGTGGGCTTTCCCCTTTGGCCCAAATAAAGTGTTCTCGTACCCAAACATTTCGGGAAACATCCTGAACCCCCTCCGGTGAATTCCGGAACCCTTCCGGAGTCCAAACACTATTATCCCATATATCAATCTTTATCCCCGGACCATTCCGGAGTTCCTCGTCATGTCTGTGATCTTATCCGGAACTTTGAACAACATTCGGTCACCAACATAAATAACTCATAGTACTATATCGTAAACGAACATTAAGTGTGCGGACCCTACGGGTTCGAGAACTATGTAGACATGACTGAGACACTTCTCTGATCAATAACCAATAGCGGGACCTGGATGCCCATATTGGCTCCTACATATTCTACGAAGATCTTTATCTGTCAGACCGCATAACAACATACATTGTTCCCTTTGTCATCGGTATGTTACTTGCCCGAGATTCGATCCTCGGTATCTCAATACCTAGTTCAATCTCAGTACCGGCAAGTCTCTTTACTCGTTCCATAATACATCACCCCGCAACTAACTCATTAGTTGCAATGCTTGCAAGGCTTATAGTGATGTGCATTACCGAGTGGGCCCAGAGATACCTCTCCGATAATCGGAGTGACAAATCCTAATCTCGAAATACGCCAACCCAAAAAGTACCTTCAGAGACACCTATAGAGCACCTTTATAATCACCCAGTTATGTTGTGACGTTTGGTGGCACACAGAGTGTTCCTCCGGTAAACGGGAGTTGCATAATCTCATAGTCATAGGAACATGTATAAGTCATGAAGAAAGCAATAGCAATAAAATAAACAATCAAGTGCTAAGCTAATGGAATGGTTCAAGTCAATCACATCATTCTCCTAATGATGTGATCCCGTTAATAAACTGACAACTCATGTCTATGGTTAGGAAACTTAACCATCTTTGATCAACGAGCTAGTCAAGTAGAGGCATACTAGTGACACTCTGCTTGTCTATGTATTCACACATGTATTATGTTTCCGGTTAATACAATTCTAGCATGAATAATAAACATTATTATGAAATAAGGAAATAAATAATAACTTTATTATTGCCTCTAGGGCATATTTCCTTCAGTCTCCCACTTGCACTAGAGTCAATAATCTAGATCACATCGCCATGTAATTTAACATCAATAGTTCACATCACCATGTGATTAACACCCATATTAAACATTGTCATGTGACCAACACCCAAAGGGTTTACTAGAGTCAATAATCTAGTTCACATCGCTATGTGATTAACACCCAAAGAGTACTAAGGTGTGATCATGTTTTGCTTGTGAGAGAAGTTTAGTCAATGGGTCTGCCACATTCAGATCCGTAAGTATTTTGCAAATTTCTATGTCAACAATGCTCTGTAC
This sequence comes from Triticum monococcum, assembly GCA_034509565.1. Lineage (NCBI taxonomy): Eukaryota > Viridiplantae > Streptophyta > Magnoliopsida > Poales > Poaceae > Triticum > Triticum monococcum. Next base: position 705,368,753 of record CM067842.1, on the reverse strand, counting down.
GGAGCTACTCTAGCTAATTGCTCCCACTTTCAATATGTATCCAGATTGAGATTTAGAGTCATCTGGATCAATGTCAAAATTTGCATCGATGTAACCCTTTACGACGAACTTTTTTTCCACCTCCATAATCCTTATTCCACTAAGGATAATGCTGACTGCTGTCCAGTGATCTACTCCTAGATCACTATTGTACTCCCTTGCCAAAATTAGTGTAGGGTATACAATAGATCTGGTACACAGCATGGCATATTTTATAGAACCTATGGCCAAGGCATAGGGAATGACTTTCATTCTCCTTCTATCTTCTGTCGTGGTCGGGCTTTGAGTCTTACTTAGTTTCACACCTTGTAACACAGGCAAGAACTCTTTCTTTGACTGTTCCATTTTGAACTATTTCAAAATCTTGTCAAGGTATGTACTCATTGAAAAACTTATCAAGCGTCTTGATCTATCTCTATAGATCTTGATGCTCAATATGTAAGCAGCTTCACCGAGGTCTTTCTTTGAAAAACTCCTTTCAAACACTCCTTTATGCTTTGCAGAATAATTCTACATTATCTCCGATCAACAATATGTCATTCACATATACTTATCAGAAATGTTGTACTGGTCCCACTCACTTTCTTGTAAATACAGGCTTCACCGCAAGTCTGTATAAAACTATATGCTTTGCTCAACTTATCAAAGCGTATATTCCAACTCCGAGATGCTTGCACCAGTCCATAGATGGATCGCTGGAGCTTGCATATTTTGTTAGCACCTTTAGGATTGACAAAACTTTCTTGTTGCATCATATACAACTCTTCTTTAATAAATCCATTAAGGAATGTAGTTTTGTTTATCCATTTGCCAACTTTCATAAAATGTGGCAATTGCTAACATGATTCGAACAGACTTAAGCATAGATACGAGTGAGAAACTCTCATCATAGTCAACACCTTGAACTTGTCGAAAACCTTTTGCGACAATTCTAGCTTTGTAGATAGTAACACTACTATCAGCGTCCGTCTTCCTCTTGAAGATCCATTTAATCTCAATGGCTCGCCGATCTTTGGGCAAGTCAATCAAAGTCCATACTTTGTTCTTATACATGGATCTCATCTCAGATTTCATGGCCTCAAGCCATTTCGCGGAATCTGGGCTCATCATCGCTTCCTCATAGTTCATAGGTTTGTCATGGTCAAGTAACATGACCTCCAGAACAGGATTACAGTACCACTCTGGTGTGGATCTCACTCTGGTTTACCTACGAGGTTCGGTAGTAACTTGATCTGAAGTTACATGATTGATGTAGTAGTCACAGGAACATATTTCTGTGATGAACTACTTTCCAATAAGGAACATCATTAGCTTCCTCACTAATTGATGTAGTAGTCACAGGAACATATTTCTGTGATGAACTACTTTCCAATAAGGGAGCAGGTACAGTTACCTCATCATGTTCTACTTTGCTCCCACTCACTTATTTTGAGAGAAACTCCTTCTCTATAAAGGATCCAGCCTCAACAATGAATATCTTGCCTTCGGATCTGTGATAGAAAGTGTACCCAACATTTTCTTTTGGGTATCCTATGAAGACGCACTTCTCCGATTTGGATTTGAGCTTATCAGGTTGAAACTTTTTCACATAAGCATTGCAACCTCAAACTTTAAGAAACGATAGATTAGGTTTCTTTCCAAACCATAGTTCATACGGTGTCGTCTCAACGGATTTAGATGTTGCCCTGTTTAACGTGAATGTAGCTATCTCTAATGCATAACCCCAAAACGATAGTGGTAAATCGGTAAGAGACATCATAGATCGCACCATATCTAATAAAGTACGGTTACGACGTTCGGACACACCATTACACTGTGGTGTTCCAGGTGACGTGAGTAGTGAAACTATTTCACATTGTTTTAACTAAAGGCCAAACTCATAACTCAAATGTTTTACTTCTGCGATCATATCGTAGAAACTTTTATTTTTGTTACGATGATTCTCCACTTCACTGTGAAATTCTTTGAACTTTTCAAATGTTTCAGACTTGTGTTTCATGAAGTAGATATATTCATATCTGCTCAAATCATCTGTGAAGATCAGAAAATAATGATACCTGCCGTGAGCCTCAATATTCATTGGACCACATACATCAGTATGTATGATTTCCAACAAATCTGTTGCTCGCTCCATTGTTCCGGAGAACGGAGTCTTAGTAATCTTGCCCATGAGGCATGGTTCGCAAGCATAAAAAATGATTCATAATCAAGTGATTCCAAAAGCCCATCAGCATGGATTTTCTTCATGCGTTTTACACCAATATGACCTAAACGGCAGTGCCACAAATAAGTTGCACTATCATTATTAACTTTGCATCTTTTGGCTTCAATATTATGAAAATGTGTATCACCACGATCGAGATCCAACAAACCATTTTCATTGGGTGTATGACCATAGAAGGTTTTATTCATGTAAACAGAACAACAATTATTCTCTAACTTATATGAATAACCGTATTGCAATAAACATGATCCAATCATATTCATGCTCAACGCAAACACTAAATAACATTTATTTTAGGTTTAACACTAATCCCGAAAGTATAGGGAGTGTGTGATGATGATCATATCAATCTTGGAACCATTTCCAATACACATCGTCACTTCACCCTTAACTAGTCTTTGTTCATTCTGCAACTCCCGTTTCGAGTTACTATTCTTAGCAGCTGAACTAGTATCAAATACTGAGGGGTTGCTATAAACACTAGTAAAGTACACATCAATAACATGTATATCAAATATACCTATGTTCACTTTGCCATCCTTCTGATCCGCCAATTACTTGGGGTAGTTCCGCTTCCAGTGACCAGTCCCTTTGAAGTAGAAGCACTCAGTTTCACGTTTAGGTCCAAACTTGGGTTTTTTCACTTGAGCAGCAACTTGCTTGCCGTTCTTCTTGAAGTTCCCCTTTCTTCCCTTTGTCCCTTTACATGAAAATAGTGGTTTTGTTTACCATCAATACTTGATGCTTTTCTTGATTTCTACCTTTGTCGATTTCAGCATCACGAAGAGCATGGGAATCATTTCCGTTATCCCTTGCATATTATAGTTCATCATGAAGTTCTCCTAACTTGGTGATGGTGACTACAGAATTCTGTCAATCACTATTTTATCTGGAAGATGAAATCCCACTTGATTCAAGCTATTGTAGTAGCCAGACAATATGAGCACATGCTCACTGCTTGACCTATTCTCCTTCGTCTTTTAGCTATGGAACTTGTTGGAGACTTCATATCTCTCAACTCGGGTATTTGCTTGAAATATTAACTTCAACTGCTGGAACATCTCATATGGTCCATGACGTTCAAAACGTCTTTGAAGTCCCGATTCTAAGCCATTTAAGCATGGTGCACTAAACTATCAAGTACTCATCATATTGAGCTAGCCAAACGTTCATAACATCTGCATCTGCTCCTGCAATAGGTTTGTCACCTAGCGGTGCATCAAGGACATTATTCTTCTATGCAACAATGAGGATAAACCTCAGATCATGGATCCAATCCGCATCATTGCTACTAACATCTTTCAACTTAGTTTTCTCTAGGAACATATCAAAAATAAAACATGGGAGCTAAACGCGAGCTATTGATCTACAACATAGATATGCTAATACTACCAGGACTAAGTTCATGATAAATTTAAGTTCAATTAATCATATTACTTAAGAACTCCCACTTAGATAGACATCCCTCTAATCCTCTAAGTGATCAAGTGATCCATATCAACTAAACCATGTCCGATCATCACGTGAGATGGAGTAGTTTCAATGGTGAACATCACTATGTTGATCATATCTACTATATGATTCACGCTCGACCTTTCGGTCTTAGTGTTCCGAGGCCACATCTATTATATGTCAGGCTCATCAAGTTTAACCTGAGTATTCCGCGTGTGCAACTGTTTTGCACCCGTTGTATTTGAATGTAGAGCCTATCACACCCGATCATCATGTCGTGTCTCAGCACGAAGAACTTTCGCAATGGTGCATACTCAGGGAGAACACTTGTACCTTGATAATTAGTGAGAGATCATCTTATAAAGCTACCGTCGAACTAAGCAAAATAAGATGTATAAAAGATAAACATCACATGCAATCAAAATATGTGGCATGATATGGCCATCATCATCTTGTGCCTTTGATCTCCATCTCCAAAGCATCGTCATGATTTCCATCATCACCGGCATGACACCATGATCTCCATCATCTTGATCTATATCAATGTGTCGTCACATGGTCGTCTCGCCAACTATTGCTCTTGCAACTATTGCTGTCGCATAGCGATAAAGTAAAGCAATTATTTGGCGCTTGCATCTTATGCAATAAAGAGACAACCATAAGGCTTCTGCCAGTTGCTGATAACTTCAACAAAACATGATCATCTTATACAACAACTTATATCTCATCACTCTTGACCATATCACATCACAACATGCCCTTCAAAAACAAGTTAGACGTCCTCTACTTTGTTGTTGCAAGTTTTACGTGGCTGCTACGGGCTGAGCAAGAACCGTTCTTACCTACGCATCAAAACCACAACGATAGTTTGTCAAGTTAGTGTTGTTTTAACCTTCTCAAGGACCGGGCGCAGCCACACTCGGTTCAACTAAAGTTGGAGAAACTGACACCCGCTAGTCACCTGTGTGCATATCATGACGGTAAAACTAGTCTCGCTTAAGCGTACGCGTAATGTCGGTTCGGGCCGCTTCATCCAACAATACCGCCGAACCAAAGTGTGTGCCGGTAAGCAGTATGACTTATATCGCCCACAACTCACTTGTGTTCTACTCATGCATATTACATCAACGCATAAAACCTTGCTTGGATGCCACTGTTGGGGAACGTACTAATTTCAAAAAAAATCCTACGCACACACAGGATCATGGTGATGCATAGCAACGAGAGGGGAGAGTGTTGTCTATGTACCCTCGTAGACCATTCACGGAAGCGTTATATCAACGCTGTTGATGTAGTCGTACGTCTTCACGATCCGACCGATCCAAGTACCGAAAGCACGGCACCTCCGAGTTATGCACATGTTCGGCTCGGTGACGTCCTCGCCTTCTCGATCCAGCAAGAGGGGCGAAGTAGTAGATGAGTTCCGGCAGCACGACGGCATGGTGATGGTGTTGGTGAAGAACAATCTCCGCAAGGCTTCGCCTAAGCACTATGAAAACTATGATGGAGGATAAACTAGAGGGGACGGGGTTGCCGGCACACGGCTTTGTGTTTCTTGATGTGTCTTGGGTGCTAGCCCTACCCCTCTATTTATATGTTGAGCCTTGGGGTCGAAACTTGGAGTAAAAGCCTCCACAAAGTCGGTTTCACCCGAAAGGCAAGAGTCCTTCTCGGACTCCAGGGCCAGACGCCAGGGTTCCCGGCGTCTGGACCCAGACGCCAGGGACTGTGGCGGCTGGCCCCTGGACTCCGCAAAAATTCCTTTTGCGCTTTCCAAAAACCTGGTGGGCTTTCCCTTTTGGCCCAAATAAAGTGTTCTCGTACCCAAACATTTCAGGAAGCATCCGGAACCCCTTCCGGAGTCCAAACACTATTATCACATATATCAATCTTTATATCTGGACCATTCCGGAGTTCCTCGTCATGTCTATGATCTTATCCAGAACTCCGAACAACATTCAGTCACCAATATACATAACTCAGAGCACTATATCGTCAATGAACATTAAGCGTGCGGACCCTACGGGTTCGAGAACTATGTAGACATGACCGAGACTCCTCTCTGATCAATAACCAATAGCGGGACCTGGATGCCCATATTGGCTCCTACATATTCTACGAAGATCTTTATAGGTCAGACTGCATAACAACATACGTTGTTCCCTTTGTTACTTGCCCAAGATTCATCGTCGGTATCTCAATACCTAGTTCAATCTTGTTACCGGCAAGTTTCTTTACTCGTTCCTTAATACATCATCCCGCAACTAACTCATTAGTTGCAATGCTTGCAAGGCTTATATTGATGTGCATTACCGAGTGGGCCCAGAGATACCTCTCCGATAATCAGAGTGACAAATCCTAATCTCGAAATACGCCAACCCAAAAAGTACCTTCGGAGACACCTATAGAGCACCTTTATAATCACCCAGTTACGTTGTGACGTTTGGTGGCACACAAAGTGTTCCTCCAGTAAACGGGAGTTGCATAATCTCATAGTCATAGGAACATGTATAAGTCAGGAAGAAAACAATAGCAACAAACTAAACGATCAAGTGCTAAGCTAACGGAATGGGTCAAGTCAATCACATCATTCTCCTAATGATGTGATCCCGTTAATCAAATGACAACTCATGTCTATGGTTAGGAAACTTAACCATCTTTGATCAATGAGCTAGTCAAGTAGAGGCATACTAGTGACACTCTGTTTGTCTATGTATTCACACATGTATTACGTTTCCGGTTAATACAATTCTAGTATGAATAATAAACATTTATCATGAAATAAGGAAATAAATAATAACTTTATTATTGCCTCTAGGGCATATTTCCTTCATAAGACTCGGCTAGGAAACCAAGAAACAACCCACCAGGTGATACGTCTCCAACGTATCTATAATTTTTGATTGCTCCATGCTTTATCATCTACTGTTTTGGACATTATTGGGCTTTATTATCCACTTTTATATTATTTTTGGGACGAACCAATTAACCGGAGGCCCAGCCCAGAATTTCTATTTTTTGCCTGTTTTAGGGTTTTGAAGAAATGGAATATCAAACAGAGTCCAAACGGAATGAAACCTTCGGGAACGTGATTTTCTCATCGAATACAACTCAGGAGACTTGGACCCTACGTCAAGACATGTAACAGGAGGCCACGAGGTAGGGGGCGCGCCTACCCCCCCCCCCCCCCCCCCAAGCGCGCCCTCCACCATCCTGGGCCCCATGTTGCTCCATCGACATACTTCTTCCTCCTATATATACCCACGTACCCCCAAACGATCAAATACGGAGCCAAAACCCTAATTCCACCGCCGTAACTTTCTGTATCCACGAGATCCCATCTTGGGGCCTGTTCCGGAGCTCCGTCGGAGGGGGCATCGATCACGGAGGGCTTCTACATCAACACCATAGCCCCTCCGATGAAGTGTGAGTAGTTTACCTCAGACCTACGGGTCCATAGTTAGTAGCTAGATGGCTTCTTCTCTCTCTTTGGATCTCAATACAATGTTCTCCCCCTCTCTTGTGGGGATCTATTCGATGTAATCTTATTTTTGCGGTGTGTTTGTTGAGATCGATGAATTGTGGGTTTATGATCAAGTCTATCTATGAATAATATTTGAATCTTCTCTGAATTCTTTTATGTATGATTGGTTATCTTTGCAAGTCTCTTCGAATTATCAGTTTGGTTTGGCCTACTAGATTGATCTTTCTTGCAATGGGAGAAGTGCTTAGCTTTGGGTTGAATCTTGCGGTGTCCTTTCCCGGTGACAGTAAGGGCAGCAAGGCACGTATTGTATTGTTTCCATCGAGGATAATAAGATGGGGTTTTCATCATATTGCATGAGTCTATCCCTCTACATCATGTCATCTTGCTTAAGGCGTTACTCTGTTTTTAACTTAATACTCTAGATGCATGCTAGATAGCGGTCCATGAGTGGAGTAATAGTAGTAGATGCTTATATACATGATCATACCAAGATATTCTCATAAATATGCTCAATTCTGTCAATTGCTCAACAGTAATTTGTTCACCCACCATAGAATACTTATGCTCTCGAGAGAAGCCACTAGTGAAACCTATGGCCCCCGGGTCTATCTTCATCATATTAATCTCCTACTACTTAGTTATTTACTTTGTTATTTACTTTGCCTTTATTTTACTTTGCATCTTTATCATAAAAATACCAAAAATATTATCTTATCATATCTATCAGATCTCACTCTCGTAAGTGGCCCTATAGGGATTGACAACCCCTATTTGCGTTGGTTGCGAGGATTTATTTGTTTTGTGGAGGTGCGAGGGACTCGCGCGTAGCCTCCTAATGGATTGATACCTTGGTTCTCAAAAACTGAGGGAAATACTTACGCTACTTTGCTACATCATCCCTTCCTCTTCGGGGAAAACCAACGGAGTGCTAAAAGAGGTAGCAAGAAGGATTTCTGGCGCCGTTGCCGGGGAGGCCTACGCAAAAGTCAACATACCAAGTACCCATCACATACCCTTATCTCCCGCATTACATTATTTGCCATTTGCCTCTCGTTTTCCTCTCCCCCCAATTCACCCTTGCCGTTTTATTTGCCCTCTCTCTCTCTCCCTATCCTACCTCTCTATTTGCCTCTTTTTGCCCGCTTGCTTTTTGTTTGCTTGTGTGTTAGTTTGCTTGTTTGCCACGATGGCTCAAGATAATACTAAATTGTGTGACTTCACCAATACCAACAACAATGATTTTATTAGCACTCCGATTGCTCCTCTTAACGATGCTAAATCTTGTGAAATTAATACCGTTTTGCTCAATCTTGTCATGAAAGATTCGTTTTCCGGCCTTCCTAGTGAAGATGCCGCTACCCATCTAAATAGCTTCATTAATTTGTGTGACATGCAAAAGAAGAAAGATGTGGATAATGATATTGTTAAATTGAAGCTATTTCCTTTTTTGCTTAGAGATCGTGCTAAAGCTTGGTTTTCGTCTTTGCCTAAAAATAGTATTGATTCATGGAATAAGTGCAAAGATGCTTTTATCTCTAAGTATTTTCCTCCAGCTAATATCATCCCTCTTACAAACGATATTATGAACTTTCAGCAACTTGATCATGAACATGTTGCACAAGCTTGGGAGATAATGAAATTAATGATACGTAATTGCCCTACTCATGGTTTAAATTTGTGGATGATTGTTCAAATTTTTTATGCCGGATTGAATTTTGCTTCTAGAAATCTTTTAGATTCGGCTGTGGGAGGCACTTTTATGGAAATCACCTTAGGAGAAGCTACTAAACTCCTAGAAAACATTATGGTTAACTATTCTCAATGGCATACTGAAAGATCTACTAATAAAAAGGTGCATGCGATAGAAGAAATTAATGTTTTGAGTGGAAAGATTGATGAACTTATGAAATTATTTGCTAATAAGAGTGTTTCTTATGATCCTAATGATATGCCCTTGTCTACTTTGATTGAGAATAATAATGAATCTATGGATGTGAATTTTGTTGGTAGGAACAATTTTGGTAATAACGCGTATAGAGGAAATTTCAATCCTAGGCCTTATCCTAGTAATCCCTCTAATAATTATGGTAATTCCTACAACAATTCTTATGGAAATTATAATAAGAAGCCCTCTAATTTTGATTCTAATATTAAAGAATTTATTACTTCGCAAAAGAATTTTAATGCTATGATTGAAGAAAAACTGCTTAAGATTGATGACTTGGCTAGAAACATTGATAGAATTGCTCTTGATGTTGATTCTTTGAAACGTAGATCTATTCCACCTAATCATGATATCAATGATTCTCTAAAAGCCATGAGAATTTCCATTGATGAGTGCAAAGAAAGAACCGCTAGGATGCGTGCTAAGAAAGATGCCTTTATAAAAGCATGTTCTTCTAGTTCCTATGAAAATAATGATGAAGATCTAAAAGTTATTGACGTGTCCCCTATTAAATCTTTGTTTTTCAATATGAATCTTGATAATGATGGGACTGAATATGATCCACCTTTACCTAGAAGGCATTCCAAGAATTCTGAATCTTTTGATTTTGATGCTAAATTTGATAAAAGTGGGATTGAAGAAATTAAAACCTTAGATGTTGCTAAACCCACTATTATGGATTTCAAGAAATTTAACTATGAAAATTGCTCTTTGATTGATTGTATTTCCTTATTGCAACCCGTGCTAAATTCTCCTCATGCTTATAGTCAAAATAAAGTGTTTACTAAACATATCGTTGATGCCTTGATGCAATCTTATGAAGAAAAACTTGAATTAGAAGTTTCTATCCCTAGAAAAATTTATGATGAGTGGGAACCAACTATTAAAATTAAAATTAAAGATCATGAATGCTATGCTTTATGTGATTTGGGTGCTAGTGTTTCCACGATTCCAAAGACTTTGTGTGATTTGTTAGGTTTCCGTGATTTTGATGGTTGCTCTCTAAACTTGCACCTTGCGGATTCCACTATTAAGAAACCTATGGGAAGAATTAATGATGTTCTTATTGTTGGAAATAGGAATTATCTGCCCGTAGATTTTATTGTTCTTGACATAGATTGCAATCCTTCATGTCCTATTATTCTTGGTAGACCTTTCCTTAGAACGATTGGTGCAATTATTGATATGAAGGAAGGAAATATTAGATTCCAATTTCTATTAAGGAAAGGCACGGAACACTTTCCTAGAAATAAAATTAATTTACCTTATGAATCTATTATGAGAGCCACTTATGGATTGCCTACCAAAGATGACAATACTTAGATCTATTCTTGCTTGTTATGCCTAGCTAGGGGCGTTAAACGATAGCGCTTGTTGGGAGGCAACCCAATTTTATTTTTGTTCCTTGTTTTTTGCTCCTGTTTAGTAATAAATAAATTATCTAGCCTATGTTTTAGTTGTATTTTTTGTGTTTAATTAGTGTTTGTGCCAAGTAGAACCGTTGGGAAGACTTGGGGAATGTCTTGTTGAACTTGCTGTAAAAAACAGAAACTTTAGCGCTCACGATAACTGCTGTAATTTTTATTTAGAAAGTGATATTTAGTTAATTATTTTTTAAGATGATTATAGATAAATTCCTCACGTCCAGCAATTTATTTTATAATTTTTGGGGTTCCAGATCTTGCGCTAGCTACAGATTACTTCAGACTGTTCTGTTTTTGACAGATTCTGTTTTTCGTGTGTTGTTTGCTTATTTTGATGAATCTATGGATAGTAAAATAGTTTATAAACCATAGAGAAGTTGGAATACAGTAGGTATAAAACCCATATAAATAAATAATGAGTTCATTACAGTACCTTGAAGTGATCTTTTATTCTCTTTCGCTAACGGAGATCACGAGATTTTCTACTTTAAGTTTTGTGTTGTGAAGTTTTCAAGTTTTGGGCAAAGATTTGATGGATTATGGAACAAGGAGTGGCAAGAGCCTAAGCTTGGGGATGCCCATGGCACCCCAAGATAATCTAAGGACACCTAAAATCCAAAGCTTGGGGATGCCCCGGAAGCCATCCCCTCTTTCGTCTACTTCTACCGGTAACTTTACTTGGAGCTATATTTTTATTCGCCACATGATATGTGTTTTGCTTGGAGCGTCTTGTATTATTTGAGTCTTTGTTTGTTAGTTTACCACAATCATCCTTGCTGTACACACCTTTTGAGAGAGCCATACATGATTTGGAATTTGTTAGAATACTCTATGTGCTTCGCTTATATCTTTTGAGTTATATAATTTTGCTCTAGTGCTTCACTTATATCTTTTAGAGCACGGTGGTGGATTTGTTTTATAGAAACTATTGATCTCTCATGCTTCACTTAGATTATTTTGAGAGTCTTAATATCATGGTAATTTGCTTAAAATCCTAATATGCTTGGTATGCAAGATTAATAATAAAAACTTTCTTATGAGTGTGTTGAATACTAAGAGAAGTTTGATGCTTGATGATTGTTTTGAGATATGGAGGTAATAATATCAGAGTCGTGCTAGTTGAGTACTTGTGAAATTGAGAAATACTTGTGTTGAGTTTTGCAAGTCCCGTAGCATGCACGTATGGTAAACGTTATGCAACAAATTTGAAACATGAGGTGTTATTTGATTGTCTTCCTTATGAGTGGTGGTCGTGGACGAGCGATGGTCTTTTCCTACCAATCTATCCCCCAAGGAGCATGCGCGTAGTACCGATGTTTTTGATGACTTGTGGATTTTTGCAATAAGTATGTGAGTTCTTTATGACTAATGTTGAGTCCATGGATTATACGCATTCTCACCCTTCCATCCTTGCTAGCCTCTTCGGTACCATGCATTGCCCTTTCTCACATTGAGAGTTGGTGCAAACTTCGCCGGTGCATCCAAACCCCGTGATATGATACGCTCTTTCACACATAAACCTCCTTATATCTTCCTCAAAACAACCACCATACCTACCTATTATGGCATTTCCATAGCCATTCCGAGATATATTGCCATGCAACTTTCCATCATTCCGTTCATCGTGACACATTCATCATTGTCATATTGCTTAGCATGGTCATGTAGTTGACATAGTATTTGTGGCAAAGCCACCATTCATAATTTTTTCATACATCTCACTCTTGGTCCATTGCATATCCCGGTACACCGCTGGAGGCATTCATATAGAGTCATCTCTTGTTCTAGTATCGAGTTGTAATCATTGAGTTGTAAATAAATAGAAGTGTGATGATCATCATTTTCTAGAGCATTGTCCCAAGTGAGGAATATATAAAAAAAGAGAAAGGCCATAAAAAAAGAGAAGGCCACAAAAAAAGAGAAAGGCCATAAAAAAGAGAGAAGGCCCAAAAAAATGAGAGAAAAAGAGAGAAGGGACAATGTTACTATCCTTTGCCACACTTGTGCTTCAAAGTAGCACCATGATCTTCATAGTAGAGAGTCTCTCATGTTATCACTTTCATATGCTAGTGGGAAATTTTCATTATAGAACTTGGCTTGTATATTCCAACAATGGGCCTCCTCAAGTGCCGTAGGTCTTCATGAGCAAGCAAGTTGGATGCACACCCACTAGTTTCTTTTGTTGAGCTTTCATACATTTATAGCTCTAGTGCATCCGTTGCATGGCAATCCCTACTCCTTGCATTAACATCAATCGGTGGGCATCTCCATAGCCCATTGATTAGCCTCGTTGATGTGAGACTTTCTCCTTTTTGTCTTCTCCACATAACCCCCCTCATTATATTCTATTCCACCCATAGTGCTATGTCCATGGCTCGGGCTCATATATTGCGTGAAAGTTTATAGGTTTGAGATTACTAAAGTATGAAACAATTGCTTGGCTTGTCATCGGGGTTGTGCATGATGATAGCATTCTTGTGTGACGAAAATGAAACATGACTAAACCATATGATTTTGTAGGGATGCACTTTCTTTGGCCATGTTATTTTGAGAAGACACAATTGCTTAGTTAGTATGCTTGAAGTATTATCATTTTTATGTCAATATGAACTTTTGTCTTGAATCTTTCGGATCTGAATATTCATACCACAATTAAGAAGAATTACATTAAAATTATGCCAAGTAGCACTCTGCATAAAAAATTCTGTTTTTACCATTTACCTACTCGAGGACGAGCAGGAATTAAGCTTGGGGATGCTTGATACGTCTCCAACGTATCTATAATTTTTGATTGCTCCAGTCTATATTATCTACTGTTTTGGACATTATTGGGTTTTATTATCCACTTTTATATTATTTTTGGGACTAACCTATTAACCGGAGGCCCAGCCCAGAATTGATGTTTTTGCCTGTTTTAGGGTTTCGAAGAAAAGGAATATCAAACGGAGTCCAAACGGAATGAAACCTTCGGGAACGTGATTTTCTCATCGAATACAACTCAGGAGACTTGGACCCTACGTCAAGACACGTAACAGGAGGCCACGAGGTAGGGGGGCGTGCCTAGCCCCCGGCGCGCCCTCCACCCTCGTGGGCCCCCTGTTGCTCCACCGGCGTACTTCTTCCTCCCATATATACCCACATACCCCCAAACGATCAGATACAGAGCCAAAACCCTAATTCCACCATCGTAACTTTCTGTATCCACGAGATCCCATCTTGGGGCCTGTTCCGAAGCTCCACCGGAGGGGGCATCGATCACGTAGGGCTTCTACATCAACACCATAGCCCCTCCGATGAAGTGTGAGTATTTACCTCAGACCTATGGGTCCATAGTTAGTATCTAGATGGCTTCTTCTCTCTTTTTGGATCTCAATACAATGTTCTCCCCCTCTCTTGTGGAGATCTATTCGATGTAATCTTCTTTTTGTGGTGTGTTTGTTGAGACCGATGAATTGTGGGTTTATGATCAAGTCTATCTATGAATAATATTTGAATCTTCTCTGAATTCTTTTATGTATAATTGGTTATCTTTGCAAGTCTCTTCGAATTATCAGTTTGGTTTGGCCTACTAGATTGATCTTTCTTGCAATGGGAGAAGTGCTTAGCTTTGGGTTCAATCTTGCGGTGTCCTTTCCCGGTGACAGTAAGGGCAGCAAGGAACGTATTGTATTGTTGCCATCGAGGATAACAAGATGGGGTTTTCATCGTATTGCATGAGTCTATCCCTCTACATCATGTCATCTTGCTTAAGGCGTTACTCTGTTTTTAACTTAATACTCTAGATGCATGCTAGATAGCGGTCCATGAGTGGAGTAATAGTAGTAGATGCAGGCAGGAGTTGGTCTACTTGTCTCGGACGTGATGCCTATATACATGATCATACCTAGATATTATCATAACTATGCTCAATTCTGTCAATTGCTCAACAGTAATTTGTTCACCCACCATAGAATACTTATGGTCTCGAGAGAAGCCACTAGTGAAACCTATGGCCCCCGAGTCTATCTTCATCATATTAATCTCCTACTACTTAGTTATTTACTTTGCCTTTATTTTACTTTGCATCTTTATCATAAAAATACCAAAAATATTATCTTATCATATCTATTAGATCTCACTCTCATAAGTGGCCCTATAGGGATTGACAACCCCTATTTGCATTGGTTGCGAGGATTTATTTGTTTTGTGCAGGTGCGGGGGACTCGCGCGTAGCCACCTACTAGATTGATACCTTGGTTCTCAAAAACTGAGGGAAATACTTACGCTACTTTGCTGCATCATCCCTTCCTCTTCGGGGAAAACCAACGCAATGCTAAAAGAGGTAGCACCAGGCCTAGAGGGCCCAGGACCGGGTCATCCAGGAAGCTGCTTGGGCCAGGTCTTGGTGGGCCGGAGAGCCTGAAGGGAACCCGGCCAGAGAAGATAGGACCCGACTTCCCAGAGTCCATACACAAGGTCAGAACTTTCCTGACTTGGAAGGCATAGGGGACCTAGAAGAGTTAGAGTAGGACTCCGATCGCGGGTAGAACTCGGGATCTATTGCAATCCCAGGAACCTTGCTATTATATAAAGGGGGTTCCTGGGTTGTCCAAGGGGACCAGTTCTAGTCTCTCGAGACAGAGGTAGTGAAATAACACCCTTGTAATCCAGATCATCAGACACAATAAGCAAAAGTAGCAGGAGTAGGCTTTTACCTCATCAGAGGGGCCGAACCTGGGTAAACTCGTATCTCTCATTCCCAATTAACCCCATCCAAGGCTTCATGAAAAATTAATAAAAAATTCCACAAAAAAATCCTCGATATTCTTGTCCTACGAACACTCAGTTGATCGTTGTCCTCCTGAGTCATGGACATACTCACTATACCATCATCATCGTTACCGGTTTTGTTCTTCTTTCTCGATGAAGTGTTCCGTCATCCATGTGACTAATTGGGTGAGGACACCGCAAGATCGAACCCATCACAAAGCACCTCTTCCCATGGCAAGAAAAATCAATCTAGTTGGCCTAACTAAACCAAAGATTCGGAGAAAAATACAAGGCTATAATAATCATGCATGTAAGAGATCAAAGAAGACTCAAATAATATCCATGGATAGATTTTATCATAAACTCGCAATTCATCGGATCCCAACAAACACATCGCAAAAAGTCATTACATCAAATATATCTCCAAGAACATCGAGGGGGACATTGTATTGAGAATAAAAAAGAGAGAAGGCATCTAGCTACTGCCTAAGGACCCGTAGGTCTACGGTGAACTACTCACACATCTTCGGATGAGCACCAATGAGGATGGTGAACCCCTCCGTGATCGTGTTCCCCTCAGGCAAGGTGTCGGAATAGGGCTCTAGATTTGATCTCGTGGTTCTGGAACTTGCGGCGACTGGAATTGTGTTTTGTCGACTCCCCTAGGGTTTCTGGAATATTTGGGGTATTTATAGAGCTGAGAGGCGGTGCGACGGAGTTTCATGGGTCCCATGATCCACCGGGGCTCGCCTGGGCTCTCTGGTGCGCCCTGGTGTATCATGGTCCCCACGGGCCTCCCCTCGTACACTTCCTTGGCTCCCTGGGGATATACTTACCGTTGTTGTGTTGCATCATGCTCTCCTCTTCGGGAAAATACCAACGCAGATACAAGAAATCATGTCGGTGACCTACTACTGCTTTTCCCGGGACCTCATGTCCTCACGAGGCCCTGTCCTGACGAGGAAGTGCAAGTGGTTGCGTCCATGGCAGATCTGGCCATCGCGATGGACGACACTCTGTTGGATCTCCCTCCCCTTCCAGCAGAGGAGAAGGAGGAGGGAGGAGGGGCAGGGGAGAGGCTGCGGTGGGAGAGAAGGTCAGCGAATTTGGGGCAGACGTGGAGGTGCAAGGCCGGCAGTGGCGGTGGGTGAGGAAGGGCATCGTAGGTGGGAGGGAGAAGGGGAATCGAGAGAGTGCGGGTCTGGGTTTGGGCCTCTACGCGTTATATGTATACATGTGTTGGTGGGTCGATAGTGGTAGCGCTGGGTTTATACCCCACGCTACTACTATGGTCTGTCCCGGGGGGCACGGTGGAGACCACTTAGTAGTAGCGTGGGTTTATAATGCGCGCTACTACTATGGCCTGTCCCGAGGGGCACGATGAAGACCACTTAATAGTAGCGTGGGTTTTATACCCCGTGCTGCTACTATAAACTTAGTAGTAACATGGGTTTATAACCCGCACGGTGTTGCAGCACGCTCGAATGGGTGCTCGAGACCAGCGTTTACAGGGGCTGGGCTGACTGCTGAGTAGATGGGCCTGTGTTTTCTGGGCTGGGCTGTGTTGATGAGTAGTAGTAAAAAAATTGTTCGATTTTGGAGGGCAGGCTTGAGCCCATCCAAGCCTGCCCCTTGGGTTCGCCGCTGGCCAGGAGGACATATATCCCGATACATTGCAAAAAGGACCCATTAAAATAGAAAATACAACCGACTTCTAGGGGGTCACTCCGCAAAAAACATCCACCAAACATCGCCGATCTTCGCCGTCGCTGAAGCGCCGCCGGATGGGAGGGAGATGAAAAACCTCCAAGCCATGGCCCATAGGAGAACCATCGCTAAAAAAAGTCGCTTTGCGAGCGATAGAACCATCTCCTATGTGGCACGTCGGCCGACGTACTCCCCAGTGCCTCCCACTAGACACCAACATCACCGTCTTCAATCGACCACAAACCCAGCACCGAGCCATCTGCAATCCCGCTGAGGCCGTCGCAGCAACCGTCAAATAGAACGGCAACCGCCAGCCCAGACCAAAGAAAACTAACGTCATCGATCCGAGAGACCAATGAGGAACACACACCATCGACTCTTCGACGCCGCCTTTGATAGTGACGTCGAGATGGGGAAAGTATCCGCACCTTTATTCAAAGCCGTCACGCCACGAAAACCTAACCCTAACCTATCTACAAGGCGGCGACGAGGCACCAGGGCTTCCCAACCCTACCGCTGCCGGAGCAGCAGACGGAGAGAGGGGAAGCCTAGGGCGTCGCCACCGGCGCTGGACAGAGGGAAACGGATAATTGAAAATGCGTGGTGAACCATTTGCGTCCCATGTGCACAAGAGAAGTCATGAACATGATAGAGAGCAAAGGTCAGGTCCCACCAACAGTTGCAATTCCAAATGGAATAAACAAATAAATACTACAATACTACAGTAGTAGTAGCACATATATTAGCAAAAAATGGGCACGTCCGTATTACTAGCACGCAACAACCGTACTTACTACGCGTCGGAGTAGCGTGGATATATAGTGAGTGCGCTCGTCACGTTCACGGTCACATCTTTTTGTTGTTGATATAGATAGATAAAAAAAAGTGTGTCACACAACACAAAGCTGACCGCGCATGCAGCAGCGAACGAGGAGGAGGAGAATTTAATAATACGGCTGGCCCGTACTGTCTCGTCTCGTCTCGGAGCGATTCGATTCAATTCATTCGGGGGAGGGCCGTCTGGGGGAGGCCAAACAGTAGTAATTCATTTCCATTTACCTCTCGCGACGATTGAGGAGTCGGTGCCATTTATTTGGTGCGGGCCACGGAGGCGCTAATTGCCAATTAGCAAACGGAACAGAACGGAACGGAACGGAACGGACGAGCGAGAGGCGCGGAGGAGGCAGGCATCTACGGCTGCGAGCCACCCC
This sequence comes from Triticum monococcum, assembly GCA_034509565.1. Lineage (NCBI taxonomy): Eukaryota > Viridiplantae > Streptophyta > Magnoliopsida > Poales > Poaceae > Triticum > Triticum monococcum. The sequence continues at coordinate 705,350,515 of CM067842.1, read as the reverse complement.
ACCACCGCTATAAGTACGTACGATACCCCCGTTAACCATATCTATCACCACAGCATTCTTCCACTCCCACTCCCACTCCCTGTTCAGTAGCCAAGCAGCCATGTTTCCCCACCAGAAATGAAGATCCTCATCATGAGCCCCGCTTCTCCGGCCACGCCATCTCCGCTGCGCGCCGGAGGCATCTTCCTCGACGTCGACACCATCTCCGGTGCGCGCCGGGGGCATCTTCCTCGACGTCGACAGCTAAGAGGCGCCTCGCTTCCGGAGGTGGTCCACGTCACCAAAACTCCTGCCGACAGCCGGCGCTGGCTCCGGCGACATCACACCATGTCATGTACGCACGGTGCGGCGACGCCTTTGTCTCGATGGCCATCGTGCGTCGCTTCCCTTCCTGAGGCGGTCGACACCAACCAAGCCCCGTCCTCACGCCACATGGATCCGGTCACCGGTGGTGCGTGGTCACTTCGTTGCATTGATGGCCGCGCGGGTATCCTGAACCGGATCCGGTGTGAATACCGCCTCTTGTGCGAAACCAAGCACCTTCACCGGATGGGTGCCTGTTATGGACGCATTGCATCCCGGGCTGTAACGCGTCCTGGGCCGAGGCTTTCTTCTCTCATCTACAAACCCGGCCCGCTAACTGCTCGGTCCATCAAAGACCTAGCCGGGGGAGCAACTAGTTAACGAGCGCTCCTTCGGGAGGCTTGAAACGATCAGCGCCACTTGGTGCGCTCTCAGTCATTCGTCACATGTCGCGCTCTGGACGCTCTGTTTGGATTTTGTTTTTTTATTTTTCCACACGCGTTTTCAGCTTTTTAAACGGTTTTTTTGGGTTTTTCAATGTTTTGGTTTTCCCTTGGTCTTTCTTAGCTTTTCGAACAAAAAAAATTTTAAATTTTTTTACGCGAAAAAAGCACATTTTCTTTTATTTACTTTTCGCGAAAGTCATGGTTTTTTTTCGTGAGAGGCACGGTTGTGCTTTAGCGAGAGTCTCGGTCGTGCCTTTCAGAAACAAAAAAAATGCGTTTTATGTTATTTTTTCTTTCGGAAGAGGCACGATTTTGCTTCCGCGAGAGTCACGGTCATGCCTCTTGGAAAAGGAAAAAACAAAACATGTTTTCTGTTTTTTTTCTTTCATGAAAGTCACGATTTTGCTTTCACAAGAGGCACGGTTGTGCTTTCGTGAAAGTCACGACCGTGCATCTAGAAAAGGGAAAAACAAAATGCGTTTTCTATTTTTTTTTCATTAGAGTCATGGTTTTGCTTCCGCGAGAGGCACGGTTGTGCTTTCGCGAAGTCACGGCCGTGCCTCTAGGAAAGGGAAAAAATACATGTTTTTTGTTTTTTCTTTCACGAGAGTCACAGTTTTGCTTTCGCGAGAGGTACGGTTGTGCCTTCGTGAAAGTCATAGCCGTGCCTCTCGGAAACGAAAAAAAAACGTGTTTTCTGTTTTTTTTTCCTTTCACGAGAGTCACGGTTTTACTTTCAAGAGAGGCACGGTTGTGATTTCGCGAGAGGCACGGGCGTGCCTCTTTCGGAAAGGGAAAAAACCATGCTCCCGGTTTGGTTTTTTCACCTAGTTTTTTTCGTCTAGTTTTTTCATGAAAAAAAAGTTTGTCAAAACCTATCAAAATGAGATCTAGTTTTGAAGATATCGGCGCGAGGAATCCAATGATGAAAACGGTTCGAGATTTAGACGCACGGTTAACGAGATAAAACATTTTGAATAAACGGATCTAGAAAAAGGAAAAACTCCCAGATTGTGACAAATGGCGTTGTGCACCATTTGTCATGATCTAGGGAAGTGAAGTGTTCTTTGCAACTTGCAATGAGTACTCCTTAATTAATTATTAGTTAATTAGTGATTTCGCCTAGCCACGGCCGACGCCACTCCTGTCCGCTCTGCTCCACAGGGTGAGCGCTCGATGAGGGCGGCGGAACCTCGCCGGCGACGACCTTCGCCCATCGCTCACCTCATCTCAGGTACACTATCACCCCACTCGTTCCCCCCTTTCGTTCAATTTCTTTTGGCACTTGCATTGCCTCCAACTGCTCACCCCTGTTTCCTGCCCTACAGGGTGTCATCGGCGGTGGCGGTGGAAGGAGGCAACCCTTTCCGCGTTGTTGGTTGGTTCCCTGCGGCGGAGGAGGCCGCCTTGTTGGTTGGATCCCCGCGGTGGAGTGAGGCAAGCCCGGCCTCGTCCTTGGTTCGATCCCGGCGGCGGAGGGATTCAACCCCGTCCACCTCGTTGGTTGGTTCCCGGCTGTGGTGGGAGGCAGCCCTATCTGCCTTGTCGGTTGCTTCCTCGTGAGACGTGCCTGCAGCTGCTTCCGGTAGGAGGTGAAGGGAGGCAGCAAAGTTACCTGTAGCAGGGGAGGCCAAATTCTCCAAGGTATTATCTCCCCCTCAAGTTGGTCTGTCATTGAACTAGTTGTAACTGGCACAAGTGCAATACTGTTCATGTTCTTGTATGTTATGGTGATCTGGTTATGAGCCAATTTGGCTTCAAGCATATTGTTTTTGGTTTTTGCCATTGTTACATCAATTCTAAAGATGCAGCTTAATGTACATACCTACGGATTTTCAGATTGAGGATATGTATGCTTGCATTTTTTGTTAAATAAAAAAGGCCTTGTTTGTGCAAGTTAGAATGTATCTTTATGCTTGCAGTTTTTGGTCAATAAACTGCTTATTTGTGCTAAGTTGGATATTTCTTTATCACCAGCGAACACATTACTCGAGGAACCTCACCAGCGACTAGGGATGGCAATGGGTTGGGTTTGGGGCGGGTGGAGCTGGTCCAAATCCAACCCATGACCCATCTTCCTACCCTCTGCTCATCCACCAAATTATCCATGGGCACAACTTGTGCCCATGCCCAAACCCGCTGGATACCCACATACTCATGGAGCTCCATGGGCATAGAAAAGTTAGCATGAATCCTTCCCAAACATCAAATTAACTCATCATCATTCACTCACAAATGACAACATAAGCTACATGCATAAGTAGGTAACAAGTAATACGATGAGTCCTTAAGTGTGACATACCAACGCTTGATTGTGCAACATATAGCTCATGGCACAAGTTGCATATTTCCTGCCATTCCCATTGATTCACTCTTTCTACTGTCACTAACATATGGCCTCAAATGTCATACGGGTACCCATTGGATATCCATGGAGCACAAACTATAACCATGCCCAACCTGACTGTTCGTGGGTATCCATATCCACGGACCCATGGGCAGAAATGTGCTTCATACCCTTGCCCAACCGGGTCGGGTATCCATGGATATCCAGATCCATGGATAAAATTGCCATCCCAACCGGCGACGACTGTGCCCATCGGCCATCGCATCTGAGGTATGCTGTCACGCCACTTGTTCTTCCCTTTTGGTTGGATTTCCTTTTGTCACCTGCATTGCTCCAAACTGCTCACTCTTGTTTCTTGCCCTACAGGGGTTGTTGGCGGCGGCGGCTGAGGAGGTGGGCTACCCTGTCTGCGTCCTTTCCGGCCTCGGAGGGAGGCAACCCTGTCCGCGTCCTTGTTTGGTTCCCGCTATTGGTGGAGGGAGGAAACCCTATCCTCCTTGTTGGTTGCTTCCTGGTTGCGTGGCAGAGGCAAACAACCCCATCCATGTTGTACGTTGCGTCCTGGTGACAGCAAAGGAGTTGAGGTGTTGGCCCAGCAGCTGGCAATGGGAGTGAGTCGTGTCTGCAGCTGCTTGCTGTAGGAGGTGAAAGGATCCATTAGAGTTACCTGGTGCAGGGTGAGAAAGGGGACGGCCAAATCCTGTAGGTGGTGAATTTAATATCCCGCCCTAAATTTGGTCTTCCATTGAACTAGTTGTTACTGCACTGGTAGAAAAAGGGCCTGTTGTCCCAGTTCCTGAACCGGGACTAAAGGGTCGGTACTAATGCCCTGTCCCTTTAGTCCCAGTTCAATCCAGAACCGGGACTGATGGACCTCCACGTGGCCTGTGCGCGGAGCCCAGGCAGGAGACCCTTTGGTCCCAGTTGGTGGCACCAACCGGGACCAATAGGCATCCACCCGTCAGCATTTCTGTGGCTGGGGTTTTTTTTTGAAAGGGGGAGGGGGTTTGGGGGTTTTGGGGGGGTTAATTTAGGTGTTTCATATATTGTGTTAGCTAGCTATAATTAATAGAGAGAAGTGTCCTCTCTTATGTCCGTGCTTGGTCGACGCTACATACTATACATATGTATAGAGAGGACTAGACATGCTAGCTAGCTAGTAAGCAAACGAAGGAAACAGAATATCGTCATGAACATATATGCATACAGAGAGAAGTGATATCGACCACCTCTCCTTCTCCGAGAGATTGGTCGAACAACAAGTTCTCGTATATCTATCCGACACTACCGGCTACATATATACAATAATTATCTCTTACAAATATAATCATACGGACTCATGGTCCACATAGTATTCTCCCTCTTCAACGATCACGTGGTCAAGAAAGAATGCCGCCAATTGCTCTTGAATTGCTCACATGCGAGCTGGTGCTAGGAGTTCATCCCGCTTCCGAAACATCTAATTTGAAGAAGGGGGTCAATACATATATATATATGAATGAATGAAACCCAACACAAATGATGGTAATAAAATAAAATTGTGAATGTTGTTATTTACGTACTTCATATTGTTCGTCAGTGTAGCCCCGCTCACAGGTCATGTGGCGGATGGACTCGCAAACGTAGTATCCACAGAAATCATTCCCTTGTTCCTTCTACAACCACTTTACAAGAAATAGAGGTCAATCAAACTGATAAGCAAGAATGCCAAATGGTATTGATTAAACTAGCGCTTGAATCAATAGGAGATGCACGGAACATGCTACTATAGTACTTACTTTCGGCTGTCTAAATTGCAGCTTCTTCGGGAGTCCTGGAGCTTTTTTGGAGAATTTTTTCCAAACCCTGCCAGACAAAGAAAACAATTACTTGATATATCAAGAAATGAACAAAGTTGCTGATATGGTGGATAATGATCGATTTAACTTACTTCTCGAGCATTTGAGTCATGTCTGCATAGTCCTGGGGATCTTTTCGTCTTGAGTCTAAGACGGTTACTAGTCCCTGCTCAACCTTAATCTCTAGGAGAATATAGTGGTAATTGCACACGCATGCATAACTCATCAATTATTGTAAGTGCATCTAGTGCCACCCCTAGTTGGTTTTGGAGTATTCACGACAAACCTAGTTGAGGGACTAATGTGTTTGTGAGAATTGCAGGATAACACAGGTAGAAGTCCCTCATTGATTCGGTTTAACTACCAGAGATGACCGCTAAAAATGTACGAAGACATTGAAGACAATGGTGGTATTTGAAGATATTCACATTGAAGACTATGACAAGAGAAGACACCACGCGAAGCCTATGGAACTCGAAGACTTAGATTCTTCGTAGTTTTATTTCATTTGTGTTGAGTCATAGGAACCACCGTACTGTTAAGTGGGGTCCAAGAGAACCAGTCAGAATGACTGAAGTGATGCCTAATTCAAAACCTATATCTTCGAGCGAAGACTATGATAGCAAATCTTGTCCAGAGTCGGACAAGTCAGCTTTACTTGTAGCCCAAGTAAAGTTGCCGTGTGAGTTTGAAATCTGACCATTGGTACACGTGTCAGTTCCTTAGTGACCCAGGGTCATTTCAGACAAATCAGGTCGGGTTGCCCAGTGGCTATAAATAGTCCACCCCCTACAACCATAAACGGTTGGCTGCTCAGATTTCAGTGCACGGCTTTTGTCGTTTGAGAGCAACCCACCTCGAAGCCTTTGAGAGAAAATTCCTAGCGAGGAGAAAAGCCCTAACCACCCAGAGCCAGAGTAAATTGGGCATCACTTAAGTCTTCTTGTCAGAGTGATCTGAAGACTTATTACACTTGAGGACTGTGCATCCTCCAGCCGGTTAGGCGTCGCGTTCTGAGCATACAAGAGAAATTGTGGATTGCCAGTGAACGAAGTCTGTGAAGGTTTGGGAGTCTACCTTGAACACTTACCAGAGTGATTGGGCGAGGTCTGTGTGACCTTAGCTCAAGGAGAAAACGGTGAGGACTGGGTGTCCTGAGCTGCGTGTTCAGGACTGGGTGTCCGGGACTATGTGTCCTTTGGTTTAAATACCTAGCCGCTCCAACCAGATGTACAGTTGTCACAGCAACTGGAACTGGTCCAACAAATCATTGTCTTCAGCGTGTCACTGGTTTCATCTTCACTTCCTTTTACTTACTCTTACACATTGTGAAGCCATTGCATGCTTGCTGTATCTTCTGTTTTCACATCATAACTGTATGATTTGTTTGGCTTCATAACTTCTTCCTATCTGATCCTTATTACACTGCAGCTACTTGTCTTGTGCTTTCACTCTATTGAATACTTGACCATGGCTTGCCTAGTGTAATCTAACTTCTGCTGCTTAAGTGATAGACATATCTGTACTGTTTGTCTTCATAACTTTCACGTTTTGAAGACTTTCATAAAAATCGCCTATTCACCCCCCTCTAGTCGATATAACGCACTTTCAATTGGTATCAGAGCGTGGTGCTCCCTTGTTCTGTGTGATTCGGTTTAACCACCTGGAGTTTTAGCTATGTCGACTGCAGGGATAATCAAAGTCTCCGCTGCGTGCCCCGTCTTCGATGGAACTGAATATCCCTACTGGAAGAGTAAGATGCGCATGCATCTTGAAGCCATTGACGTCGACATATGGTATGTCGTCGAAAACGGCGTTCCCAAGGCTGGAGAAGGTGTCACTGCTGTTGATGTCAAGAAGTTCACTCAACTGGACTCTACTGCCAAGAATATCATCTGTGGTCATCTGACCAAGGGATAGTACGGCCGTGTGAGTGCCTTGAAGACATCCAAGCTGGTCCGGGACTGGCTCTCCAAAGTCAATGAAGGCATCTCAACAAGAGAGATCAGAGAATCAGTGTTCTTCGCAATCTCTTCAACCGCTTCAAGCGAAATGACAATGAGAGTGTCCAGCACACATTTGACCGGCTCACTGACATCACAAATGAGCTTCAAGCCCTCGGCGCCACTGAGATCACCAAACATGAAATCGTCAAGACACTGCTGAGATCACTTGACAGTTCATTTGACATCCTAGCCCTGATGATTCAAGAACGTCCAGACTTCAAGACACTCGATCCGTTTGACATACTTGAGAGGCTCAACACACATGAGTTTCAGCTTTCTGAGAAAAGAGATATCTACGGTCCAAACTATGGGCGAACTCGTGCCTTGAAGGCAAAAACTGTGTCCTCATCTGAAGAAGAAACTGACAGCAGTTCTGATGATCCTGAAGACATTGGAAGGGAACTTGCAATGCTAGTGAAGAAGTTCCAGAAATTTACCAAGAAGAAAGGCTTTAGAAAGTCTTCACGATCAAGCTCAAGGAATGATGAAGCTTCTGCTCATGACTACAAGAAGAAAACATGTCACAAGTGCAAGAAAACTAGACACTTCATCTCTGAGTGTCCACAGTGGGACAATGAGAGCAAAAATAAGAAGAAGAGCAAGGAATATGACTCTGACAACAAGAAGAAGAAGAAATACTCAAAGTCGTCTTCCAAGTCTTCCTCCAAGTCTTCATCACACAAGAAGAGCTCAACTGGCAAGGCTCGTGCGTTTGTTGGCAAGGAAATGGATTCAGAAGAGGAGTCCGCTTCTGAGGAGGCAGAGGTGAAGTCTGAGGAGGAGTCTGATTCTGGCATTGCGAGTCTGGCTACAGCATACGTCGCCAAGTCCATCTTCAACACTGAAGACAATAACTTCATCACCAACGCCGATGCAAATGACAAGGACGACTCTACTCCTACCTACTGCTTCATGGCACGCGGTGCCAAGGTAAACACACGCACTACTGACTATCAAACATCCAGTGACGATGACTCTGATTGTGATTCAAAACCCATCTACAAAACACTTGCTAAAATTGCCACTGAACAACAGAAAGCCATGGAACATATACAAAAACTGTTAGACAGAAGCGATGATCTATTGGGTGCTGAAATGACTCGATCTGAATCCTTAATTGAAGACATAAAAAATCTTCACGTTAAGTATCAGGAACTTGAAGATCGTCATGATACTCTCTCAACAACTCATGAAAAGCTCTCCTATGATTATCTTCAAAGGAAGCAAGATCTTGAGAAATTGAGAGCGGCTCATGAAGATCTTCAAAAGGAAAACGAGTCACTTCGCGCCGAACAGATCAGTTCCGCTCAGGAAGGATTTGAACCACCATGCCTTAAATGCATTGAGCGTGATAATGCTACTTCTGTTGCTGAATGTTCCACTGCTACTGCTGTTGCAATATCTTCAACTGTTGAAGTGGTAACTAACCCCTCTGCTGAGGATACCACTGCTATTGCTGATGAGAATGCTAGGTTGAAAACATTGCTTGAAACAGGGATGTACAAAAGTCTCAAAGGACATCAGACATTATGTGATGTCCCCAAGAAGCAGATTCTGAACCGAAACCCTAGGAAAGAGGGTGTTGGGTTCATGAGGAAAATTAATGCAGATGGCTCTTACTGGAAACCTGAGCAGTACCCGAAGACCACATGGGTTGCTGCAAAGGAATCCTCAGCAGATCCATCCAATCTATCTGGCTTCACTTGTGCTAATCCCATTATCATTGATGAATCCTTTGATGCAAACTATAAACTGTTTAAGAATCAGAATGGTGAAGTATTTGCCAGGTACATTGGTACTAACTGCAGGAATGGACCGCCTATGAAGAAGATCTGGGTTCCAAAAACGTGTCTAGAGAATCTTCCTGTGAATGTCCTCATGACACCTCACATGAAGAAGACAAACCTCAGACCAAAGGCTTCATATGGTCCAAAGGCTTCATACAGACAGAGGACTCACCTGAGTCACACTAACGCAAATGTTTTGCAGGGAAACCATGCTCAGGCATATGAGAGCGGTTCTTCAAACCGTCATGTTCATATGACCAAGAACTATTCTGCCTATTCTTATGAGTACTATTGCCCGCCTGCTAGACTGTTTGCTAGGGCTCCAAAGCCAAAATTCTCAGATGCTGCACTTAGACTTATTGCTTCTAAGCCACCCTTGAAGATGTGGGTGGTTAAGAAAGCTTAACTCTCTTTTGCAGGGAAAGGTCTCCAGCAGAAAACCAAAATCTTCTGACGCTATTGGTGGGGACCTTAAAAATCTTGTGGGGCGCAAGATCAATTGCCCGAATGGCATCACTATGTATTTCGTACCTGAATCGCATGCTACTCTTCCTATTAGTCCTAACCTGGATCTAAGTTTTCATAACCCACTGGTTCGTCAAATGTTTTTGCTTCACAATTCTCTTCGTGAAGTCTATCCTCCTAACTGCACTATAGGGTACGACACCAGCGCCTTCAGAGTCTTCAGAATGGATTATTGACAGTGGGTGTACAAATCACATGACTGGCAAAAGAAGTCTTTTCATGGACTCAACCTTACGTCCATCCGATAAGAGCCACATCACATTTGCTGACACTGGTAAAAGTAAGGTATTGGGTCTAGGTAGAGTTGCAATCTCAAAGGATCAACACATGGATAAAGTCATGTTTGTTGAATCCCTTGGCTTCAACTTAATGTCTGTCTCAATGCTTTGCGATTTGAACATGATTGTAATTTTTGGAAAATATCGTTGCCTAGTACTAATGGAATCTGACAAGTCTCTATTGTTTGAAGGGTATCGGAAAGATGATTTGTACATGGTAGATTTCTCAGCAGGGCCACAGCTTGCAGTATGTCTTCTGGCAAAGGCTTCAGAATGCTGGCTTTGGCATCAGAGGCTTGGGCATGCCGGCATGAGGAACCTCCACACCTTGCGAAGAAGAAGCATGTCATAGGCATCGAGGGCGTCAAGTTCAAGAAATATCACTTATGTGGTGCCTGTGAAACAGGGAAGATGACAAGGGCAAAACATCCTTCGAAGACAATCATGACCACTACTCGACCCTTCGAACTGCTTCACATGGATCTTTTTGGTCCCACTCACTACTCAACTTTTTCCACTACTGCTTGCCTCTATGGCTTTGTCATTGTTGATGATTACTCTAGATATACTTGGGTGCACATAATCCTTTATAAGACTGAAGTGCAGGATGTCTTCAGACGCTTCGCAAATCGGGCTATGAACAATTATGGCACCAAGATAAGCACATCAGAAGTGACAATGGTACTGAATTCAAGAACACTGGCCTTGATACATATCTGGATATCTTGGGCATCACACATGAATTCTCAGCTCCGTACACGCCACAGCAGAATGACGTCATCGAACGCGAGAACAGAACACTCATTGAGATGGCCAGAACAATGCTAGATGAGTACAAGACTCCAAGAAAATTCTGGCCTGAAGCCATTGACACTGCATGCCATACAATCAACCGTGTTTATCTTCACAAGCTTCTGAACAAGACATCTTATGAACTTCTAACTGGCAAGAAGCCAAATGTCAGTTACTTCAGAGTATTTGGCGCAAGATGCTGGATCAAGGACCCACACCACACCTCAAAATTTGCACCAAAAGCACATGAGGGCTTTATGCTTGGATATGGAAAGGATTCGCACTCCTACAGAGTCTTCAATCTCTTTCACTACAAAGTGGTTGAAACAGTGGATGTGCGGTTCGATGAGACTAATGGTTCACAAAGAGAGCAACTGCCAGATGTGCTAGATGAAGTTCCAGCCAGTGAATCAATCAAGCTAATGGGAACTGGAGAAATTATACCTTCTGAAGCTCATCCTGAAGAAGAACTTATCATCTCAGCACCTGATCCACATGAAGACAATGCTCAGCCTGAAGACATTCCTCCCCACGACAACATAGATCAGCAAGAGCAAAGTCTTCGACCCATACATCCTCGTGTTGCCAATGAAGTGCAGATTGACAGAATAATTGACAGCATCAATGCACCTGGTCCACTGACTCGTTCAAGGGCAACTCAACTGGCAAATTTCTGCGGACACTTCGCATTCGTTTCAATCACAGAACCAAAGAAAGTTGAAGAAGCTTTTATGGAACCTGAATGGATTCAAGCAATGCAAGAAGATCTTCATCAGTTTGAGCTGAACAATGTATGGGAATTGGTTAAGCGTCCTGATCCACGGAAGCATAACATAATAGGCACCAAATGGATATACCGCAACAAGCAAGATGAGCATGGTCAAGTTGTCAGAAACAAAGCTCGTCTCGTTGCTCAAGGATACACTCAAGTGGAAGGCATTGACTTCGATGAAACATTTGCTCCTGTGGCCATACTTGAAGCCATCCGTATACTGCTGGCCTATGCAAATCATCATAACATACTTTTGTATCAAATGGATGTGAAGAGTGCCTTTCTCAACGGCAAGATTGAAGAAGAAGTGTATGTTGCACAACCACCTGGGTTTGAAGATCCAAAACATCCTGACATGGTTTACAAGCTCAATAAGGCACTATATGGCCTCAAACAAGCCCCTCGAGCCTGGTATGACACACTCAAATACTTCCTGAAGAGCAAAGGCTTCATACCTGGCTCCCTAGATCCCACTCTCTTCACGAAGACATATGATGGTGAACTGTTTGTGTGCCAAATATATGTGGATGACATTATCTTCGGCTGCACCAATCAGAAGTACAATGAGGAGTTTGGATATATGATGCAAGAGCAATATCAGATGTCTATGATGGGGGAGCTGAAATTCTTCCTCGGTCTTCAGATACGGCAACAACGCAATGGCATCTTCATATCTCAAGAGAAGTATCTCAAAGATTGCCTGAAGAAGTTCGGTATGCAAGACTGCAAAGGCTTCACAACACCAATGCCAGCCAAACATCATCTGGGTCCTGACGACAATGGTAAAGAGTTCAATCAAAAGGTATACCACTCCATGATTGGTTCTTTGCTTTATTTATGTGCATCTAGGCCTGATATTATGCTTAGTGTTTGCATGTGTGCTCGATTTCAAGCGGCAGCAAAGGAGTAGCATCACTTAGCAGTGAAGCGAATTCTTCGATATTTGGCTCACACCCCAACTCTAGTATTGTGGTATCCAAAGGGCTCAGAGTTTGATCTGGTTGGATTCTCGGATGCTGATTATGCTGGTGACAAGGTTGATCGGAAGTCTACATCAGGCACATGTCACTTTCTGGGACGATCACTTGTATGTTGGTCTTCAAAGAAGCAGAACTGTGTATCCCTCTCCACTTCTGAATCTGAATACATTGCTGCTGGATCTTGTTGCGCTCAGCTTCTGTGGATGAAGCAAACCCTCAAGGACTATGGCATTCAACTGAAGCAAGTGCCTCTTTACTGCGACAACGAAAGCGCCATCAAGATTGCCAACAACCCAGTTCAGCACTCGAAGACAAAGCACATTGAAATTCGTCATCACTTTCTCAGAGATCATGTTGCAAAGGAAGATATTGATATCATACACGTCAACACTGAAGAGCAATTGGCAGATATCTTCACCAAGCCCTTGGATGAGAAGAGATTTTGCAAGTTACGGTGTGAGCTAAATATCTTGGAATCCTCAAATGTCCTGTGATCAGGCACACATCCTAACACTTATGCATATTGATGACTTAGATGTGCAACACACAAAGTAACGTATATCTTCAATCAATGAAGACATATATTCTAAGTGTGAATACATTAATGTGGAAGTTGACTTCGGAGCGCCACGATAATTGTGCGCCGTGTCTGAGTCTAATACTTCCTATACGGTGGGTAACGCCACCACCAAACATTCTATTTTGAAGTGATTCACTCATGGCGTTACCTTGCAATGTCTTCACATTTGGTCTGGTTTCATTTCTAACATGTCTTCATGATTATCTTCACTACGTGGATCATATAGACATATATATATACTAGTGTTCTGTCCTCTACAGCATTCACTTATAGCTATGTCTTCTTGTTTTGAATCTTTTGAACTAAGTCAATGTGATCGGACCCTAATCTCTCTATGCTTTCTATCTCAAATTCTATCTCTCCAAGTCATATGCATCCTATTGAAACTGTCGAATGTCTTCTCTGCGTCCTTGTCAGCAGAAGACACAGAGACAAACTTTAAAACCGTTTTCAATGCTCATTCATCCACAAGAAATCCGGAGAAGTATGAACGACCACCCGAAAATCCAGGCATGCGTGGGATGTGGAACTGCCCCCGAGACTCCACATGATGGCCACGTGATGTTCAGATGCGAATCGCCAGGGGCACCTGTGTAATAGCGCAGTGCAGCCCCTGTGACTATAAATACACACTCACCGCGGTCATTATCTCCTTCTCCTTCTTCCTCCCTCGCACGAACCCTAGCGCCAACGCTAGCTCTCGACGACGCCAGCGACGAAGCGCTTCACTGCCGCAACCTCTCCGACGCCGTTTTCACGCCGACCGCGGACATCACTCTCTCCGCCGTCGCCGTAGGTGTCTTCCGTCGCCAAGTTAGGGCACGGAGGATCGAACTGCTCAGCCTCATCTCCCACTCCGTCTAGCAGTTCCAAGTGTGGTAAATAAAACCTCTTTTTACAGCCTCTTTTGATCCTATAGTTCGGTCACTTTCTGCCATAAGAAGTTTCTATTCACACAAGTTAGATCTGTCTCAGTCTGCATCTCATAACTTGCCTAGTATATTCACTTGTGCTTCATGAAGTAGTTAGATTCCTCACTTGTACTGATCTATGGGTTCATACAAATCTGGAACCAACTTCTTTTCTATAAGTGAATGTCTTCGCACGATGAGGTCAATATCTTCTAAACTGATTTATCTTCAAAATCTTCTGAGAATGCATATGACCTCTTCCCCTTCCCTCGCACCTTAATGCTGTCACAGGTACATGTCCGTGGGAGAATCTTTTGGTTATCATAGTCTGCGTTCATTTGCAGAGTTCTTATAGCGTCACATCAATTCTCCTGAAGCCAGTTCCTATTGGTCCAGCAAAAGAAAGCCTTTGAAGCCTTTGAACGTCTTGAAGCCTTCCAAGTTAAGCTTCATGGCTGCAGAAAAACCAGCAAGGAAGGGTGGCAGAAAGCGTTGAGGGGAAACATCAAGAGATCTGCCTGATGACCTCTTAGAGCTGTACAATACAGATCCTAAAGAGGATTACAATCAGCACAAGACACGAATCCAATGGATTCGACGCTATTGGGCGGAGCAATGGTTCCAATACCGCTTCGTCACCAAGGAGTACGCTGAGAAAAGCGCCATCAAGAGACCATGGGGAGACGTACTATACAAAAATCTCGTGCCCAGGTCCAGAGACGAAGCCATTGCTCAAGGCTTCTATCCATGCATGGTCAGAGGACCGCAGCCTGCTGATGCTCATCCGTCGTCACTACTCTGGTGTCGTGACGACAATCTGTTCAAGCGCAACTTCCAGTTTGCCCAAAGGTCAGCGAAGCACAACAAGAAGAAATTGGGTTTAGACTTCAACCCTGGTCCCTCCGCACCAAGGACAGATGGCACACGTGAGGCCGACCCCAATATCATCGGTCCGTATGCAAATATTGAGGGCCTCATCACCCGCATCTTAGTCCAATGGACTGCCGTCAATGAGCCTCCTGCTGACTCTGAATCTGATGAAGCGCCTGCTGCACCAAAGCCAAAGCAGACCCCTTCACCCAAAATCTCAAGGGCGAAGCCATTGGCAACTGCACCTCCTGAAGCTAGTGTGCAGTCTGACGACTTATCTCGAGTCTCCAAGCCCCAGGAAGCCAAGAAGCCTCAGCCACACAGGCAAAGAGCTCACAGCTGCTGCCATTCTGCGCAGCGAAACCATTGATCTGTCCAGCGACAAAGATCTTGGAGATGACGCTCTTGAGCAGCTCATCAAGAGCAAGGAGGAGGCTGAAATCTTCAACAATCTGCCTCTATTTGATGTAGCAATCACCCACAACTTCATCGATGAGTAGTTTGCTACACCAAATATTAGCTTCGATGATCTGCAGCTGCCCATTGGCCTCAGCGTCGCCTTCCAAGGCGCTATTGCTTCAGAACTTGCAATTGCCCAACGCATTGTTGAACTGAAGCAGAAAATTGATTTTGAAAAGGCTCAGTTCAAGCAGAATATGGTCAGGCTCAGCGTCCAAGAAGTCAAGGACTTCAAGATCATGTTGCACGAGTTAAAGGAAAAATTTCTGAAGAAGCGTGCAGAAGCTCAGGGTTCGCGGGAGCGAATGAAGACTCTGGCTGATCGCTGTGTGCAGGCCTACAATGAGGCCGAGAAGCACAAGGCACTTGGGCGTCCCGGCATCGACCCCAGGATGGCTGCGAAGAAGAAGAAGAAGCCTGTTGTGCCTGGACCAGAGGCACCAAGACAAGAAGCTGCTCCAACTGTCTTCCCCACTGCTACGACTGGCTCGAAGCCAAAGAGCCGGTCAACCGCTTCAGAGCTCAAGAAGACACGGACAGCCGAAGCTGAAGCAAGGAAGAGGAAACACTCTGAAGCCTCTCCTTCTGACCCCACCAAGAAGAAGCGCAAGATCAAGAAAGCTCGGGCTGCTCCCACAGAGCCCTTGATAGTTGAACCTCTATCTGTCATCTATCCTGACGTAGATCGTCAGCTGACAGTTCATGAGCCTGCTCCCACAGAGGCTCCTGAAGCTGAAGATATTCCAGCAGCCGACCCCATCGCTGCTGAAGACATTGGTCATCAGGACAATGTACAAGATGATGCAGCCCTTCCTCAGCTTGAGACAAGCGAACTGATCAGCATTGGTCGTCCAGTGACGCCAATTGCACAAGCTGCATCAAGGGCGGATCGCCCACAAGAAGAAGAATCTGAGGCCCAGCCCACTCCAACTCCAAAGGCGTCATCTGCATTCTGCAGGCTTCGCAAAGGACCTCGGCCTCAAGATTTGGCTGAAGACATTCCGGCTGCATCAGCCGAAGACAATGAAGAAGTACCACCAGAACCCACTCCCCCGCTCCACCAAGAAGCAGTTCTCCAGGAGAACGTGCCTGCGTCTGACCCTCCAGCTAGTCAAGTGGAGGCAGAAAATATGGAGGTTGCCACCACCAACCTTGAAGCCAATGTGGAGCCCTCCCCATCAACAGCTTTAGAAGACACTGAAGCTACTGCTCCTGACATTTCTGCGCCTGAGTCTGCTGTCGGTCCACAATTCAACTATCATGTTGCGCACAGGCCTCTGGTTCAGAAGCCGATCCCACGACTGCCAAGGTTCCCAGGTCCTGCATCAGCTCCTGGCTCCTTTAATGTCAATAGCTTCAGGGCAGATAATATGTTCTTCAACAGCTCCAAGAACCCTTATTCAAGGGAACGGATTGTATCAGATAGGTTCTGGGGCTATCCACAATGCAGCTATTACTCGTGCATCCTATACAACCAAGGCCGCATCTTCCCACACAAGCGCCTTGAGGTTGAAGCTGTTGCTGGTCTGCCCGGCCTGGAAGAAGCACTGGATTGCTTCAAGCAAGTGGGTTTGCTGCCATTTATCACAGATGAAGAGCACTGGAATGAAGAGCTTCTGCTTCAATTCTATGCCACTCTTCATATCAAAGGCTACAACAGAGATTCGAAGACTTGGGTCCTGGAGTGGATGACCGGAAATGTCCATCATGAAGCCAATGCATTCAATATCATTGAGCTTACCGGCTTGCCCACTCCTGGCGAATTCTTCGAAGAAGGCTGCCAATTACATGCTGAAGCAATTGAGAGCATATTCCAGAGGCCTGAACCAAATATGAGTCAGATGCTTTCAATGATGAAGCCATTGCCCCATGATGCACCCTATCCTACTGAGTTCTTCGTTGAAGACTTAGAGTACCTGCCAAGAACCATATATCACATCATCAGGCGGACTCTCTGGCCCCTCAAGGGACACTCTCCACATGCCAAGGTTGAGGATGCAATGAAGACTCTCATATTCTACATCCTTCATGGCAAATGCTTCAATGCGTAGGACTTCTTCATACGCCAGCTTGTGGCATCCGGCTCAGATTTATTTGGCTTGAAGTTTTATGCTCCTTGGGTTATGCGGCTGATCAAGCTTCATTCTGCGATTTCATATCAGCCCTCAGCCCGCAACCATCGGTTCTTCTTGCCAGATGTGGACACCTCTGCTGAAGCTATATATCCTGAGCCTGCCAAGCAACCATTAAGTCTTCAGAATGCAGAACACCAAAGCTTCACTCAGAATGATGAAGGTGTTGCAGCCATCTCCAGAGTGTATCTGTTGGCTGGCACCACACGTGCACCTGCATCTACTGAAGCCACTGACAGCCCAGCTGATCAGCGACCCAAGAAGCGCGCTCGTGCCCTCAATGACCGAGAGCTTCTTGTGGCTCTTCACCAAAAGCAGGACAGGCATCACAACTGGCTCAAGAGGCAGATGAAAAGCATCATGGAGGACGTCAATCGTATCAGGAATCTTGCAACCAAGAATGCATTTGTTGCACACGAAACCTGTCCCCGCACTTGGAAAGGACTCACGATGATGTGTCCTGAAGCTGAACTTCAAGAGGATGGCTTCACAGAGCGCTTCAAATTTGACTCCACGCCTCCTCGAAGGGCAATGCTTCGCAGAACTCCATCACTTGAAGATTCGGAGTTCTCTTCCTCTGCTGCCACCGTAACTGCCAGGATTATCGAAGAAGAAGATGACGCTACATCAGCTCCACCTCCTTCAGCACGCGTTGAATCTGCACCAAGCTTGTCTGCACCGCCAAATGCCTCCACCGACCCTGCTGCGCCTGGGAACGCGTAGAAAACTCTATGTCTTCAAACCTTTTTGGTCATCACTGACAAAAGGGGGAGAAGCATATGATGTTTATAGTATTCAAGCGGGTCACTATGAGCGGGTGCCTTTATATTTTGCTACATTTTGCTTCGTGCTTACAACTCTCGTTTTGCTACACTTGGTTCTTTGAGTTGTAACACTTAAACTCGATGGTCGTCTGCTACTTGTTTGCCACTATGTTTTTGCGAAGATAAATTCCGCATGTACGATGATAAATTCCACACTTATATCATTCCGCAGACGTCCATTTTTCATTATGCATGTCATTCTCTTCATATACCTTTACATGCATAGTGGATTGTCATCATATGTTGACGTGGATCTCCACAAGTACAACCTGCCATGTGCATTTGCGTTCCAGAAGCAAATTACTTATATGCACATCTTCAGGGGGAGCCCTTGCAGCTTATGAAGACAATTCCTTTACAATTTCACAAATTATATTCCCCATTGAAAACTTCAACTAATTTGTCATCAATCACCAAAAAGGGGGAGATTGTAAGTGCATCTAGTGCAACCCCTAGTTGGTTTTGGAGTATTGACGACAAACCAAGTTGAGGGACTAATGTTTTTGTGAGAATTGCAGGATAACACAGGTAGAAGTCCCTCATTGATTCGGTTTAACTACCAGAGATGACCCCTAAAAATGTACGAAGACATTGAAGACAATGGTGGTATTTGAAGATATTCACATTGAAGACTATGACAAGAGAAGACACCACGCGAAGCCTATGGAACTCGAAGACTTAGATTCTTCGTAGTTTTATTTCATTTGTGTTGAGTCATAGGAACCACCGCACTGTTAAGTGGGGTCCAAGAGAACCAGTTAGAATGACTAAAGTGATGCCTAATTCAAAACCTATATCTTCGAGCGAAGACTATGAGAGCAAATCTTGTCCAGAGTCTTACAAGTTAGCTTTACTTGTAGCCCAAGTAAAGTTGCCGTGAGAGTTCAAAATCTGACCGTTGGTACACGTGTCAGTTCCTTAGTGACCCAGGGTCATTTCGTACAAATCAGGTCGGGTTGCCCAGTGGCTATAAATAGTCCACCCCCTACAACCATAAACGGTTGGCTGCTCAGATTTCAGTGCACGGCTTTTGTCGTTTGAGAGCAACCCACCTCGAAGCCTTTGAGAGAAAATTCCTAGCGAGGAGAAAAGCCCTAACCACCCAGAGCCAGAGTAAATTGGGCATCACTTAAGTCTTCTTGTCAGAGTGATCTGAAGACTTATTACACTTGAGGACTGTGCATCCTCCAGCCGGTTAGGTGTCGCGTTCTGAGCATCCAAGAGAAATTGTGGATTGCTAGTGAACGAAGTCTGTGAAGGTTTGGGAGTCTACCTTGAAGACTTACCAGAGTGATTGGGCAAGGTCTGTGTGACCTTAGCTCAAGGAGAAAACGGTGAGGACTGGGTGTCCTGAGCTGCGTGTTCAGGACTAGGTGTCCGGGACTGTGTGTCCTTTGGTTTAAATACCTAGCCGCTCCAACCAGACGTATAGTTGTCACAGCAACTGGAACTGGTCCAACAAATCATTGTCTTCAGCGTGTCACTAGTTTCATCTTCACTTCCTTTTACTTACTGTTACACATTGTGAAGCCATTGCATGCTTGCTGTATCTTCTGTTTTCACATCATAACTGTATGATTTGTTTGGTTTCATAACTTCTTCCTATCTGATCCTTATTACACTGCAGCTACTTGTCTTGTGCTTTCACTCTATTGAATACTTGACCATGGCTTGCCTAGTGTAATCTAACTTCCGCTGCTTAAGTGATAGACATATCTATACTGTTTGTCTTCATAACTTTCACGTTTTGAAGACTTTCATAAAAATCGCCTATTCACCCCCCCTCTAGTCGATATAACGCACTTTTAATTACATTACTATAACCTTGACTAATATATAAGGGAAACCGAATACGCACAAGACAGTAACACTCACTTGAAGTTGTAAGGAAAGAGTATTATATCTTTGTTTTCATTTATTACCAACGATCGTAGCAAGTTGGCCTCGGTATCTGTGGCATGAAATTTCACCTGAGTTGCATCTATGAGATATGTGTTAATGAACCCAATATCACTGACTTGTCTTTTCTTCAATTCGGCGATTTTCAATTTGCATAATATATTGAGGATGATTATAAATACATGCAATGAAAGAGCTGAGCTATATAGAGAGACTTAATGACAAAGTAGTACTACTTACAGAGAGTAGCAGGCGACCGTTGTTTTATCGAGGGCCAATTGATTGAAAAACTGAAAGAACTCCTCGAATGGAACATGCAACAGTTCAATTCCAACGAGGTCATGCTCCTATTTAACTTTCACATACAAAGTACTCCTCCCCCAAGAGTCTCTGCAGATTTTCAAGTACCAATCATGCAATCTTCGCATCATCGTTGATAGAGATCTTTCATCTTTGACAAGAGGCTTCCCATACTCGTATATTTGTATCTGCACCTCCATGAAATCATAATGTACATCGTCGGGCAGGTAATCACCAAGATTGCTATGACCGGGCACCATCCTCAGATCATTAGCGATGTTGTCGCTAGGCACCTTGAGCGGGGGGGCACGATTACTTTGCTTGTTCGCCGAGCTGGGCAATTTGTTTCCCTGCTCGTCGTTCTTTCAGCCTTTGATCACTGACAGTACTTCCCGACCGCTCCGCTTCAGCAAATTCCTTTCCAATAATGCGCTCATAGTTTCCTTTCGGCGGAGACTTGGGTGGTTTTGTCATGGCAGCCAGAGTGCGCTTCGCTTTCACTGGATCTACCTTCTCCTCCGGAGGTGGATGTTTCTTTGCTTTCACCCCTTCAAAGTAGTTCCTCACTTCTTCTTGTGCAATCTCGGCGTTCTCCTCCACGGTCCTCCCGTATGGTAACTTCTCTGGAGTCTTCAGAGAAGGACCAAATCTGTATTTCCTCCCGCCTCTGGCTGTACTGCTAGACACCGGGAGAGCAGACGGAGCGGTTGTCTTCTTTACTTGCTTACGAGGCAGAGGAGAAGGACTACGACACGCCGGAGCAGCCGGAGCGGCGGCAGGTCTCTTCCACCCTTGCTGACGAGGCGGAGAAGGAGGAGGCTGGCTGCTCGGGCACATCGGCGCAGGCGGAGAAGGAGGCGGAGTGCCACCACGCGCTGGAGAAGGAGCCGGTCGAGTGCCCTGATCGTCACTCACCGGAGGAGGAGGCGGTGGAGGAGGCGGAGTGCCCTGACTCGCCGGAGGAGGAGGTGGTGAAGGAGGCGAAGTGCCCTGACTTGCCGGAGGAGGAGGAGGAGGAGGCGGAGGCGTCCAGTTCGGAAGGTTGATGAGCTCCTTCCGCCATAGGCATGGAGTCTTCAGAGCAGACCCCAGCCTAGTCTCCCCTTCACCGGTAGGGTGGTCAAGCTGGAGGTCCTCAAATCCCTCCGTTATTTCATCCACCATCACCCTAGCATATCCTTCTGGAATCGGCCGGCAGTGAAAAGTTGCGCCGGGTTCAGTAGGATAAACAGAGCCAACAGCCGCCTTGACCTTCAAATTCATCCATTGCATCATAAGGTGGAAATTTTGAGACTCCATGATAGCATCCATGGGATAGCTGGCAGGAGCCGTCAAGGCATGCTTCGGCTGAAGCAGCTCGGTGGAAGCAATGCTGCTTCTCCGCTGAGATGGCGGGGTAGCTTCGGGGGAAGCTTCGGCAGTACGTTTGCTGCGATTTGCTTCTCGTTCCTTTATCGCTTGTACCCTTGCTTGCAGTGCCTGCATTTGGGTCTGCTGCAATTTTTTCCTCCTCTCATGGGATTTGTAACTGCCTGCGTCCGGAAACCCAACCTTGCATGGAATGGAGCCTGGCGTGCCTCGTGTCCGTCCAGGGTGCTCAGGATTCCCGAGGGCCATTGTGAGCTCGTCGTTCTCTCTGTATGGAAAGAACGTCCCTTGCTGTGCTGCTTTGATATACTGCTGAAGCTTCCTGACTGGTATGTCCATTTGATTTTTCGTCCAAATGCACTTCCCTATTACAGGGTCCAAGGTTCCGCCAGCCCCGAAGAACCAAGTCCGGCAATGGTCTGGCCAGCTAATTGTCTCTGGTTCGATCCCTTTATCAACTAGATCATTCTCAGTCTTGGCCCACTTAGGCCGGGCTACGAGGTAGCCACCTGACCCTGTGCGATGGTGATGCTTCTTCTTCGCAGCATTTTGCTTGTTTGTCGCCGACATCTTCTTACTCTTTCCCGATGTCTTGTGGGCCACAAATGCAGGCCAGTGATCTCTGATCTTCTCATATCTGCCCTTGAATTCTGGTGTCTCATTATTTTCGACAAACTTATTCAGCTCTTTCTTCCACCTCCTGAATAGTTCTGCCAGCCTCTTAAGAGCAAAAGACTTGATTAATTGCTCTTTAACTGGCTTCTCTGGATTATCCTCTGGCGGTAGGGTGAAATTTGACTTCAGCTTAGTCCAAAGATCATTTTTCTGCATATCATTGACATAAGACACCTCAAGGTCTTCTGTAGCCGGCTTAAACCATTGCTGGATGCTGATCGGGATCTTGTCCCTAACCAAAACCCCGCACTGAGCAACAAATGCGCTCTTTGTCCGGAGGGGTTCAATCGGTTGGCCGTCGGGCGCGATTGCTATGATCTCAAACTTTTCATCCGAGCTCAACTTTTTCTTCAGGCCTCGTCTCTTTACCGAAGTTGTGCTCGATCCGGAGGGCTAGAAAAAAGAACAAAGACTTAATTAATATGTGCACATACCAAAACAATGAATGCATCAATTAGCTAGTCAGCAGAAGCTTAACTAATATATATACCTGGCCGGACTCGGTTCGGTCACCGGAGACGTCATCACGGTCTCCTTCTTGCACCGGCATTGGGTCACCGGAGCCGTCCTCACGGTCTCCTTCTTGCACCGGCATTAGGTCACCGGAGCCATCATAATCATAGCTAGATGCTTCTAGACCATCAGTGTCATTGAGAAACAACAAGCAGACGGCATCACTTCCTCGTGCGATTATGTCCCCCAACAACTCTTCTTGTACTTCGTCTCGGGCAGTGTCCATAGTTTCTACAAATATTGACAACATGGCAATTATTATTCAAACATGACAGATGGATATATTAGTGGCAAACGTAGAACTAATATTAATTAGTGGCCTCGACGCTGCTTCTCTAGGGTTTGGGGTGGCCTCGACGCTGCTTCTCTAGGGTTTGGGGTGGCCTCGACAACGCTTCAAGGATAAAAATGTAGCGACCAGACCCGAATGGATCAAGTCTACTGTGCTCCGGTGTCATCCCTGGATCAGTAATGCTGACACCACATAGTACTTCGAAGGATTTATAGCAGAGTGGCAATCACACACTTATTACATCGGTGTCTCAAAAGAGAACTTATTACAATAATATGGCTTAAGGCCATCTAAAATCGATAACAGCGGAAGACTTGGAAGGTAAATGGGTCCATCAACTCCAACAGCATCACTGAGTATAGAACCACGACCTAAAAGCACCTTAATAGTCGTCTGAAAAGTCTGCAACATTAACGTTGCAGCCCGAAACGGGTCAGCACATGGAATATGCTGGCAAGGTAACACATAGAGAGTGATGGAATGAAACAGCTATACTATATGCATATTTGGCTGGTGGAAAGCTCTATGGTTACTGTTTTGCGTAAAGCCAGTTTTTCCCTACTGCAAAGGAATGAATTTATTTAACTATCATGGTGGTTGTTAAACATTGAGAATGGTTGACAACATTCTCAATCCCAATTAAGTGAACAATTAAAACCCAACAATGTTAATTAGAAGTAACATGATGAGATTCACATAATATTCAAATACTAGATACTCAAGATTGTCCATAACCGGGGACACGGCTAATCATGATTAGTTTATTACACTCTGCAGAGGTGTGCGCACTTTTCCCCACAAGACTCGATCGCCTCCGTTGGATTTCTCGCACTACCGGTGTTTGAGAAACGGATGACCGAGACACAGTCTTTCAGAAGCGCTAGCACCTTACGATGGAGTAGACCGTACCACCTACATCCCCTACATCTGCTAGTCTACCCCTATAAGAGTTCGCACGACTTAGTCAACTATGCCAGAGCCCATATTGGCTTGTGGCTGCACACGTAAGTATTTAGCATGAAAGATCTTATGATCCCTTTGAGCCTGGGTGGCGGTCCAAAAGAAAAACAGGCAAGTCCTGATAGACATCAGGTGCCTCAATCCACCCAGATGTGTGTTTAAGTTGCCACCTTAGATAAACCATTAAAATTATCAGTCTCACATCTATCATGGATATCACTCACCCAATCCACGTCTACTAGCATAGCATGGCATAATAAGCAAACATAGAAGTAACTCCCAAAGGTTTCATAATAAACAGGTAATAGGTACTACCTCATCTACTTCCCATCCCACAATTTAATTAGATCCTAGTCATGCAATGTGTGAGGATGGATCTAATGCAATAAAACTGGGTTGTAGAAAAGGTATGATCAAAGTGTTACTTGCCTTGCTGATGATCCGCGAGTCCTAGGGATTCGAAGTAATAGGCGGCGCAATACGGGTAATCTATCGCATACAAACAACAAGCATACAATAAGTACTCATCTAATGCACAGGTAAAACTCAAACAAAAGATCGAACCAGAAAGTTCAACTTAAGAACTCCGGTTGCAAGGAAAGAAAGAAAGAACCGAACAAAGAAACCGAAACAAATGGCGGAAAACAACTCGGTTCTAGCAAGTTGAAACTAGGTCAAATTTTGCCATAGCAAAACTTAGTTAAAGTTGATTAGTCGGAACGGCGGTTTCAAAACGAAACTCCGGGCGCTTGAATCACCTGATTCCGATAAATGAGCGAGAAGATAAACTAGAATGAAGATCGGATCTGAGATCGCGATCACGGAATAAATCCGATGAAAAGAAAAAGAAGAATGGTTAAACAAACGGACGTTCGTTAACCTAGAAGAATCCGGTGATCACGTTCGTTAGGACGAACGGTCCGGCGAACGGTCTCTGGGCAACTAAATCGGAAAAGAAAACGAATCCGATCTAGGGTTTCGGGAAAAGAGATCGAAACGAAAAACCGATTGAGAAAAGCGGAATGGTTTAGAAAAGAAACGGAACGATTTAGAAGAAAAACGATCCGAGGAAAAGAAAGAGACGCGGCGCGGTACCTTCGGCGAGGGGCTCCGTCGGCGGCGAGCAATGGCGGCGGCGGCGGCTAAGGTAAGGCGGCGGCGCGGCGCGGGTGACGCAGGGCGCGGGCGACGCAGGGCGAGGTGCGGCTTGGGGCTTGGGGTTTGATGTGGGATTTAGAGGGGGGGGCTTGGGTATTT
This sequence comes from Triticum monococcum, assembly GCA_034509565.1. Lineage (NCBI taxonomy): Eukaryota > Viridiplantae > Streptophyta > Magnoliopsida > Poales > Poaceae > Triticum > Triticum monococcum. The sequence goes on along the minus strand of CM067842.1, from coordinate 705,325,401 downwards.
ATATAGGTGAGGGGAGAGGTAACTTGGGGTAGGGGGCAAGAAAAAGAGGAGGAAAAGGAAAAAGAAAGAGGGAAACGGAGTAGGACTAAAGTCCTACTAGGACTCCAAAAGGGGCGGCGGCCGCGGCCTCCTGCGCCAGGTGCGTGGCGCGGCTGAGGCCTGGCCTGGCCGGCCGGCGGCTTGGGCCTTGGCCCAAGGCGCTGCGATTTTTTTTCTTTTTTAAATCGGTTTCGCGCGCAGAAAAACAAAAGAAAAGTGATCTAAACGAACTCCAAAACTTCTAAAGTAAATTTTCCCCGACTCCTAAAAATGAGTCGAACAAAATGAACTTTTCTCGGGACCTAGAATGCAAATTTTTGAAAACACGCATTTTTCCCTATCCAAATAAAAGGCAAATGAAACTCCGACAAAACCAACGATCCTCTTTTCGAAATTTGAGAAAACACAAATATGAAAAATGACGAAATCTCCAACTCTCTCCGTGGGTCCTTGAGTTGCGTGAAATTTATAGGATCAACAAAATGCAAGAAAATATGATATGCATGATGATCTAGTGTATAACATTCCAAATTGAAAATTTGGGACGTTACAAACCTACCCCCGAATCTCGCCCTCGAGATTCGGGTTGGCTAGAAAATAGGTGAGGGTGGTCCTTGAGCAAATCTTCTTCTCTCTCCGAGGTGGCTTCATCCTCTGAGTGGTGGTTCCACTGAACTTTGCAAAACTTGATAACCTTGCTGCGGGTAACTCTGCTGGCAAACTCGAGAATCTTGACTGGTTTCTCTTCATACGTTAGGTCGTCCTTCAACTGAATCGCTTCCAATGGCACTGTATCTCTTAATGGTACCTCCTCCATCTCGGCGTGACATTTCTTCAGCTGAGAAACATGGAATACGTCATGAACTCCTGACAGTCCCTCTGGTAATTCCAACTTATAGGCGACTTCAACCATACGTTGCAAGATCTTATACGGTCCAATGAAACGTGGTGCTAATTTTCCCTTAACTCCAAAGCGCTTAACTCCTCGAAGTGGGGATACTCGGAGATACACTCTGTCTCCGGTTTCGTAAAGTGTCTCCTTGCGTTTAGAATCTGCATAGCTCTTCTGCCTAGACTGGGCTACCTTGATCCTATCACGAATCAACTTCACTTTCTGTTCAGACTCCTTAATCAAATCTGGTCCAAAGAATTGACGGTCTCCAACTTCGTCCCATGACAACGGTGTCCTGCACCTTATTCCGTACAAAGCTTCGAAAGGTGCCATCTTCAAACTGGTTTGGTAACTGTTGTTATAAGAAAACTCCGCGTACAGCAAGTTATCGTCCCAACTAGATCCATAGTCTAGTGCACAAGCTCTTAGCATATCTTCCAAAATCTGATTGACTCTCTCAGTCTGTCCATCTGTCTGCGGATGAAAAGCGGTGCTGAACTCTAGCCTGGTTCCTAAACTTTCATGTAACTGATTCCAAAACTTTGAGGTAAATTGGGTTCCTCTATCTGATACAATACTCCTTGGAACTCCATGCAAACAAATGATCCTAGTCATGTATATCTTTGCCAACTTAGCACTGGTGTAAGTGGTCTTGACTGGAATGAAATGTGCTACCTTCGTCAAATGATCAACTACTACCCATATCGAGTCATATCCTGCTTTCGTCTTGGGTAGTCCTATGATAAAATCCATGCCTATCTTATCCCACTTCCATTCGGGTATCGGCAATGGTTGTAGCAATCCGGCTGGCTTCTGATGCTCTGCCTTGACTCTATGACATACGTCACAAACTGCTACATATGCTGCAATGTCCTTCTTCATTCCGGTCCACCAGAATGTCTCCTTCAAATCCAAATACATCTTATTATTTCCTGGGTGAATCGAATAGGGTGAATCATGTGCCTCTTGTAGAATCAACTTCCTGATATCCGGGTCATTTGGCACATAAACACGGTCTTCAAACCATAGGGTATCATGCTCATCCTCACGAAATCCCTTTGCTTTTCCTTTGCTTAGTTTCTCCTTTATAGCAGCAATCTCCTTGTCAGATTTCTGAGCCTATCTGATTTTATCCATCAATGTTGACTGAATCTCCAATGCTGCTACATAGCCTTTCAGAACTATTTCTAAACTTAGTTCACGAAGGTTTTCTGATAACTCCTTGGGTATTTCTCCCGTCATTAACGTATTGACATGGCTCTTACGGCTCAATGCATCAGCTACTACATTAGCTTTTCCGGGATGGTAATGCAATCTCATATCATAATCCTTGATGAGCTCCAACCATCTCCTTTGTCTGAGATTCAACTCCTTCCGCGTGAAAATGTACTTCAAACTCTTGTGATCCGTGTACACCTCACAATGATTTCCAATGAGGAAATGTCTCCATGTCTTCAATGCATGCACTACGGCTGCTAACTCCAAATCATGCGTGGCATAATTCAACTCATGAGGCTTCAGTTGTCGTGATGCATACGAAACAACTCTCCCTTCCTGCATAAGCACTGCTCCAAGTCCTCGACGTGAAGCGTCGCAATATACCTCATAATCCTTGGTCTGATCTGGCAAAATCAACACTAGTGAGGTAGCCAATCGTTTCTTCAACTCCTGGAAACTAGCCTCACACTCCTCAGTCCAATTGAACTTGGTATCCTTCTTCAACAACTCCGTCATAGGCTTTGCAATCTTTGAAAAGTTCTCAATGAATCTCCGGTAGTATCCTGCAAGTCCAAGAAAACTCCGGATCTCTCCAACTGTCGTTGGTGCTTCCCATTCGGTTACGGTCTCAACCTTTGCGGGGTCAACTGCTATCCCTTCTCTGGATATAACGTGTCCGAGGAATCCTACTTCCTTCAACCAAAACTCACATTTGCTAAATTTGGCATATAACTGATGTTCCCTTAGTTTCTCCAAAACCAAACGCAAATGTTCCTTATGCTCTTCTTCATTCTTCGAATAAACCAGGATATCATCAATGAACACTACGACGAACTTATCCAAAAACTCCATAAACACTTTGTTCATCAGGTTCATAAAATAGGCAGGCGCGTTAGTCAATCCAAATGACATAATGGTATACTCATACAGTCCATATCTTGTGGTGAAAGCTGTCTTAGGAATGTCCTGCTCTCGGATCTTCAACTGGTGGTACCCTGATCGCAAATCGATCTTGGAAAACACTTTAGCTCCTTGCAAACGATCAAACAGATCATTAATCATTGGCAGTGGGTACTTGTTCTTGATGGTTACTTCATTCAATCCACGGTAATCAACAACCATCCGTAATGATCCATCCTTCTTCTCCACTAGAAGTACGGGCGATCCCCAAGGCGAAGAACTTGGGCGTATGTAACCTTTCTCCAGTAACTCCTTAATCTGATTCTTAATTTCTACCAAATCCTTTGATGGCATCCGGTATGGTCTGTTTGATATTGGACCTGTACCTGACAATAACTCAATCAAAAACTCAATGTCTCTATCCGGTGGCATGCCTGGCAACTCTTCCAGAAATACATCAGGAAAATCCTTTACCACTGGTACTTCTTCCTGCACCACTCCTGATAAAGAAATCACTTGATTCTTATTTGATCCATGTCGTGATACATACTTGATCCGTCTTCCTTCTGGTGTGGTAAGCAAAATTGACTTACTAGCGCATTCAATATTCCCTTCATACTCTGATAACCAATCCATGCCTAATATCACATCCAATCCTTGAGATTCCAGTACTATTAGGTCTGAGGGAAAAACATAGTTACCAATCCTTAATGGTAACCGATCACACCATCATCTAGCCATAAACTCCGCTCCTGGTGAGCTTACTAACATGGGTGACCTAAGGGCTTGGGTTGGCAGGTTATATTTATCCACAAATCCCCTTGATATGTATGAATGTGATGCACCAGTATCGAAAAGAACGAGTGCGGTAAATGACTTAACTAAAAACTTACCGATTACTGCATCCGGCTGATCTTCAACCTCCTCCACGTTAACGTGGTTCACCTGTCCCCTATTGAAAGGGTTCGGCTTCTTCCCTGAGCTTCCATTGCCATTTCCATTCTGGCCTTCAGGACATTCATTGGCATAATGTCCGGTCTTGGAACACTTGAAACAGGTGACTTGGCTCAGGTCTCTCTTGGATGGGGTTGATGGGGTGGTCCGGTTCTGGCCGTTGCTTCCTCCATTCCCATTACCATTCTTGTGGCCATTGTGGTTGTGCGAACTACCTCCTCCATGGGTATGCTGAAACTGAAATCCCGATTTAGGGGTAAAACGGGGCTTCTGCTGGGCTCCAGAGTTATACTTCCCTTGTCCATACTTCCTCTTGCGGTTCTCAATCTGCTGTTGCTTCCCTTCAATCATGATGGCACGATCTACCAACTCCTGGTAGTTTCTGAAACTTGCTACCATCAACAGCATGCTTAAGTCATCATTCAATCCTTCCAGAAATTTCTCCTGCTTGGTTGCATCCGTAACAATGTCATCCGGGGCATAACGTGCTAGCTTGCTGAAGTCGTCAACGTACTGGCCAACTGTCCTTCCTCCTTGGCATAAGTTGCGAAACTCACGCTTCTTCATGGCCATAGCTCCTGCTGAAACATGTGCAGTGCGGAAAGCTTGCTGGAACTGATCCCATGTGACAGTGTCAACTGGGAAAGTGGCTGTGAAATTCTCCCACCATGCTGCCGCGGGTCCTTCTAACTGATGTGCGGCAAACTTCACTTTCTCACTATCCGTGCATCCTGCAGTGGTCAACTCCCTTCCTATCTTGCGGAGCCAATCGTCTGCTACTATCGGCTTGATGCTACTAGAAAACACCGACGGATTTAGCCTAAGGAAACGGGCTAAGTGGTCAATAGGTGGTGGTGGTGGTGGGTTGTTGTTGTTGTTGTTCTGCTGATTCTGGACTAACATCTGCATCAATTGATTCTGCTGTTGGATCAACTGAGTGAGCTCCAGGGGAAATCCATTGTCATATCTCGGAGGCATCTGAGGGTTTTAGAAAAGAAGAGATATAAGAATAGAATGAGGTCTAAAGAGAAAACACTACCCCAATGCACATGAGCAAATTCACACAAAATCACTTCATTCAATCAAACAAGGGCTTACAATCGATCTAGCTATCGCAAAAGTGCTCGAACTATAGTGTTTACAAGGGGGAAATACTACTAATAGTTGGTGGTCATCTAGAAATTTGAACCGGTGGAAGACTCCATGATATCCGCTCCAGCTTCGTCTTCAAATTCCGGTTCACTTGGATCCGAATCGGTGTCGTCGATGATGATGTAGTTGTCCGGACATGCGACGTACATGTCTTCCTTCCTGGATGCTAACTCCCTCTTGAGTTTTTCAATCTCTTGCTTAAGATCGACGTTGTGTCTTGCTAGAGCTACTATCTCGTCCATGTAGTCCTTGCGTGTAGCCTTTAGTTCTCCTTCTAGCTCGATGATCCTTGCCTTCGAATTCTTCAACTCTATCATATCATTGCACATCTGGTTCTCGTGGCGTCGAATGTGCTGGTTTAACTCCTGGATGAATGCTACAATGGATCTATCCTTCTTGGTGCTGACTAACTCCCATTGTTCATCTCGGCGTCCGCAAATCTGGTAGATAGTGTCCTTGAGGTCTTCTGATATACTTCTCCAATGCGTCCTACGGTGATATGGGCTGCCATGCTCCTTCCTAGACTCCATGTTGGTGCATTGAAAACACTATCTATTGGCTTCGTGATTGGCTCGAATGTCCTTCCCGGCACGTGAGCTTGAATCTTCCAGCGCTCCTCTTTAGGCAGAGTGGCGTTGAAGGTTCCCGTGAAACTTGGTAATCCAATGTTTAGGTACTTGGTGACTTCCTTCAAGTGAAATCCAAAAGGTGTGCCTTCATCCGGTTGAGCGTACTTAATCTTCGCGTCCTTCATCCTAAAAGAGTAGAAAAGATGAAGAGTTAGAAAATGAGGAGAGAATAGTGATCTATGGCTTTAACTTAGTGGTCGTGTCCTACAGTCAGCGTGTGCTCTGATACCATCTCTGTAGCGACCAGACCCGAATGGATCAAGTCTACTGAGCTCTGGTGTCATCCCTGGATCAGTAATGCTGACACCACATAGTACTTCGAAGGATTTATAGCAGAGTGGCAATCACACACTTATTACATCGGTGTCTCAAAAGAGAACTTATTACAATAATATGGCTTAAGGCCATCTAAAATCGATAACAGCGGAAGACTTGGAAGGTAAATGGGTCCATCAACTCCAACGGCATCACTGAGTATAGAACCACGACCTAAAAGCACCTTAATCGTCGTCTGAAAAGTCTGCAACATTAACGTTGCAGCCCGAAACGGGTCAGCACATGGAATATGCTGGCAAGGTAACACATAGAGAGTGATGGAATGAAACATCTATACTATATGCATATTTGGCTGGTGGAAAGCTCTATGGTTACTGTTTTGCGTAAAGCCAGTTTTTCCCTACTGCAAAGGAATGAATTTATTTAACTATCATGGTGGTTGTTAAACATTGAGAATGGTTGACAGCATTCTCAATCCCAATTAAGTGAACAATTAAAACCCAACAATGTTAATTAGAAGTAACATGATGAGATTCACATGATATTCAAATACTAGATACTCAAGATTGTCCATAACCGGGGACACGGCTAATCATGATTAGTTTATTACACTCTACAGAGGTTTGCGCACTTTTCCCCACAAGACTCGATCGCCTCCGTTGGATTTCTCGCACTACCGGTGTTTGAGAAACGGATGACCGAGACACAGTCTTTCAGAAGCGCTAGCACCTTACGATGGAGTAGACCGTACCACCTACATCCCCTACATCTGCTAGTCTACCCCTATAAGAGTTCGCACGACTTAGTCAACTATGCCAGAGCCCATATTGGCTTGTGGCTGCACACGTAAGTATTTAGCATGCAAGATCTTATGATCCCTTTGAGCCTAGGTGGCGGTCCAAAAGAAAAACAGGCAAGTCCTGATAGACATCAGGTGCCTCAATCCACCCAGATGTGTGTTTAAGTTGCCACCTTAGATAAACCATTAAAATTATCAATCTCACATCTGTCATGGATATCACTCACCCAATCCACATCTACTAGCATAGGATGGCATAATAAGCAAACGTAGAAGTAAATCCCAAAGGTTTCATAATAAACAGGTAATAGGTACTACCTCATCTACTTCCCATCCCACAATTTAATTAGATCCTAGTCATGCAATGTGAGAGGATGGATCTAATGCAATAAAACTGGGTTGTAGAAAATGTATGATCAAAGTGTTACTTGCCTTGCTGATGATCCGCGAGTCCTAGGGATTCGAAGTAACAGGCGGCGCAATCCGGGTAATCTATCACAGACAAACAACAAGCATACAATAAGTACTCATCTAATGCACAGGTAAAACTCGAACAAAAGATCGAACCATAAAGTTCAACTTAAGAACTCCGGTTGTAAAGAAAGAAAGAAAGAACCGAACAGAGAAACCGAAACAAATGGCGGAAAACAACTCGGTTCTAGCAAGTTGAAACTAGGTCAAATTTTACCATAGCAAAACTTAGTTAAAGTTGATTAGTCGGAACGGCGGTTTTGAAACGAAACTCCAGGCGCTTGAATCACCTGATTTCGATAAACGAGCGAGAAGATAAACTAGAACGAAGATCGGATCTGAGATCGCGATCGCGGAATAAATCCGACGAAAAGAAAAAGAAGAACGGTTAAACAAACGGACGTTCGTTAACCTAGAGAATCCGGTGATCACGTTCGTTAGGACGAACGGTCCGGCGAACGGTCTCTAGGCAACTAAATCAAAAAAGAAAACGAATCCGATCTAGGGTTTCGGAAAAAGAGATCGAAACGAAAAACCGATCTAGAAAACCGGAACGGTTTAGAAAAGAAATGGAACGATTTAGAAGAAAAACAATCCGAGGAAAAGAAAGAGACGTGGCGCGGTACCTCCGGCGAGGGGCTCCGGCGGCGGCGAGCAAGGGCGGCGGCGGCGGCTAAGGCAAGGCGGCGGCGGCGCGGCGCGGGTGACGCATGGCGCGGGCGACGCAGGGCGAGGTGCGGCTTGGGGCTTGGGGATTGATGTGGGATTTAGAGGGGGGGCTTGGGTATTTATATAGGTGAGGGGAGAGGTAACTTGGGGTAGGGGGCAAGAAAAAGAGGAGGAAAAGGAAAAAGAAAGAGGGAAACGGAGTAGGACTAAAGTCCTACTAGGACTCCAAAAGGGGCGGCGGTGGCGGCCTCCTGCCCCAGGCGCGCGGCGCGGCTGAGGCCTGGCCTGGCCGGCCGGCGGCTTGGGCCTTGGCCCAAGGCGCTGCGATTTTTTTTAAATCAGTTTCACGCGCAGAAAAACAAAGGAAAAGAGATCTAAACGAACTCCAAAACTTCTAAAGTAAATTTTCCCCGACTCCTAAAAATGAGTCGAACAAAATGAACTTTTCTCGGGACCTAGAATGCAAATTTTTGAAAACACACATTTTTCCCTATCCAAATAAAAGGCAAATTAAACTCCGACAAAACCAACGATCCTCTTTTCGAAATTTGAGAAAACTCAAATATGAAAAATGACGAAATCTCCAACTCTCTCCGTGGGTCCTTGAGTTGCGTGAAATTTCTAGGATCGACAAAATGCAAGAAAATATGATATGCATGATGATCTAGTGTATAACATTCCAAATTGAAAATTTGGGATGTTACAAAAATAAGAGGAAGAAGAAGAAAAAAAGAGGAGAAGAAAGAATAGAGAAGAAGAAAAAAAGAGGAGAAGAAAGAATAGAGGAGTCCTCTATTCTTTCTTCTCCTCTTTTTTTCTTCTTCTTCCTCTTTTTTTTATTAGGAACGAGGGTCGTCGAGGGTCACTGAGTTGGTGTGGCCTCAACTCTGCTTCTCTAGGGTTTGGGGTGGCCTCGACAATGCTTCAAGGATAAAAAAAGAGGAAGAAGAAGAAGAAAAGAGGAGAAGAAAGAATAGAGGATTCTTCCTCTTTTTTTATCAGGAACGAGGGTCGTCGAGGGTCACCGAGCGGTAGAAGAACTCCTCTATTCTTTCTTCTCCTCTTTTTTTTCTCCTTCCTCTTCTTTTTTTATCCTCTTCTTCCTCTCATGTTCGACGACCCTTGACCCCTCGGCGACCCTAGACCCCCTCTCAACCCCTCATGTCGAAGTTATCGGGTAGGGGGTATATCGACAACGACATTCCCGATACATACATACATACATACATACATATCACATGCATCCATACATATATGAACAAAATTAATATCTACTAATTAACAACCTAAATAAAAGAACTAATACATATAGGAAGAAGAAGAAGAAAAAAGAAGAGAAGAACGAATAGAGGAGAAGACTTCCTCTTCTTCTCCCTCTTCTTCCCCTTCTTCCTCGCCTCCCTCATGAATGTCCGATGTTCTCGACCCCCCCCCCACATGTCGAAGAAAAAAAAGAACAAAAAAAGAGGAGAAGAAGAAAGGAATAGAGGAGAAAAGAGAATATATATATATATTCTATTTTTCTCTTCTTCTCCTCTATTCCTTTCTTCTTCTCCTCTTCTTTTTCTTCTTTTTTCTTCTTCTTATTTATTTCTCCTCGTCTTCCTCTCCCCTCTTCTTCTCCTTTCTTCCTCTTCTTATTTCCTTTTTCCTCTCATTCTTTTTCTTCTTCTTCCTTCTTAAAAATACATGAAGTAGTATTGCTTGTTTTTTAAAATAATGTTCAAATAGAAATTTTAGAAAAAAAGTAAAGGTTTTGCCTAATTCATTGTTCATATGAATATGCAAACATTTGCATATTTACAATAATCAATATCACCAAAAAAAATCTATGAACAGAAAAAATACTAATTTTTCTGTTAATCTATCTTTTGCATACATATACACACATACATATACTATACATATACATATAATCAGGAAAAAACATATATGAATTTGCAAAATATTAAAAACAGGGGGGAAGAGGGGGGCGGTGCCGGCCCTGACCAAAGCGAGAGGCGACGGCGGCGCGGGGCGGCGACGGCGAGGCAGAGGCGGGGCAGCGATGGTGTCGGGGTGGCGACGCGGGGCGGCGACGGCGTCGGGGCGGCGCAGGGAGGTGACCGTGACGACGCGGGGTGGCGCGCGGCGACGGAGTCGGGGCGGCGCGGGGTGGCGACGGCGTTTGGGCGGCGCGGGACGGCGTCGGAGGCAGGGCGACGACGGCGACGGCGAGGCGCAGAGAGGCAGCCTGGCGGCGTCGGGCAGGGAAGACGAACTGGATGGAAATTTTCATAAGTGCTAGTTATATAGCAAAGGCATTGGTCATGGTTCGTGGCACAAACCGTGACCAATGCCCCCCTTTAGTCCCGGTTGGTGCCACCAACCGGGACAAAAGGCCTATTTTCAGCAGCCCAAAGGGCGGGAAGCGGCGGCCTTTGGTCCAGGTTGGTAGAACCAACCGGGACTAAAGGGGGGCACTGGTCACGGTTCGTGTCACCAACCATGACCAATGCCCCCCTTTAGTCCCGGTTGGTGCCACCAATCGGGACCAAAGGCCTTGTGCGGCTGCTGCGTCGAAAGTTTAGTCCCACCTCGCTAGTTGAGAGGGGTGCGTAGTGGTTTATAAGCCCCACTGCCGCACCCCTCTCGAGCTCCTCTCCATTGCAGGCTTACGGGCCTAATTGTCACTGTTATGTCTGTGGGCCTACTGGGCCTCCTACGGGCCTGAATCCTGGCCCTTGGATGGGTTTCTAGTCGTATTCAGGCTGCGGGGGCCCAGTAGGTGGCATTTTTTTGTTTTTTTGTTGCTTTATTTATTTTTCTTTTGTTTTTTGCATTATTTTTTAATTCTTTATGCTTTTAGTTTTAGAAAAATTATAAACTTTTTGTTAATGCCATTAGTTTTCAAATTTGAAAACACTTTTTTCGTTTTTTGTTTTCTTTGTTGCTTTATTTATTTTATTTTGTTTCTACTTACAACAAAATACTTATTGTTGCAATTTTTTTCCAGTTCTTTTGTTTTGTTTTCTGCATTATTTATTTTCTTTTGTCTTTTGCTTTATTTTTTTTATTCTTTTTGCTTTTAGTTTTAGAAAAATTATAAACTTTCTGTTAGTGCCATTAGTTTTCAAATTTGAAAACACTTTTTTAGTTTTTTTGTTTTCTTTGTTGCTTTATTTGTTTTATTTTGTGATTAACTTTACTATAAAATAGATTTTTTCCTGTTTTTATTTGTTTTTTGCATTATTTATTTTCTTTTGTTTTTTGCTTTAATTTTTAATTCTGTTTGCTTTTAGGTTAGCAAAATTATAAACTTTCTGTTAGTGCCATTAGTTTTAGAAAAATTATAAACTTTCTGTTAGTGCCATTAGTTTTCAAATTTGAATAGTTAAAATTTGAATTCTTTGAAAATTGTTTGAATCACAAGTTTGTGATTAACTTACTAAAAAATGAGAATAGATGCGCTTATAGAGAAAATTCAACCTAAATTCCTAGTAAATTTCTATGAATTTCAGAGAAATTCACTATGAATTTAGGTTAAACTTTTCTCTATTAGGGCATCTATTTTCACTTTGAGAGGAGCTCAACAAGGCAGAGAGGGAAGGGCTTATAAACGGGTGTGAGCCCCCTTCGGTTGGCGAGGTGGGACTAAACTCTGCCCGCAACGAGGACCAATCCTTTAGTCCCGGTTTGTGGCACAAACCGGGACTAATGGTCATGGGCCAGGGGCGAGGAGCAAAATTATAAACTTTCTGTTAGTGCCATTAGTTTTAGAAAGTTGAAAGTTGAATGTTGGCATGGGCCAGGGACTAATGGTCATGGTATTACGAGGGCCGAACCATAAGACATGAAAGCATTTCAAATGAACTCTGAAAAAGTTGAAAGTTGGCATGGTATCATAATTTCACCCACATAGCATGTGCTTGTACAAAACGGACAATGGTAGCATGTTCGTGTGTTACAAAGTTGGCATGGTATCATCATAATAGTTGTGGGAGAAAGTCTTCACTTTTTCTTCGCTTGTTGTCGGTGTACTAAAGTCGGGGTACCTTAGTATCCCGAACTTGTGCACGGGTAGTCGCAGCACCCTGCGGCAAGGCTTGCCGGGCGACCGCCAAGACCCTCCGTGTTTCCCTTGGAGCCATTCAAGAACAAAGTATCCAAGGCCCCGGCAAGAGGAGTTTGCCGGGAAGGCCGCTCGAAGCACAAAGACCCCGGCAAGAGGAGCTTGCCAGGAAGACCAACCAAGACATCTCGAGGAACTCGCCGCAGCACGCCACGTGTCCCGGCAAGACCCGGTGAGCAACAAGCTCCCAGACACGACAAGACCCGGTGAGCGACAAGCTGCCGGACGCGACAAGACAACATCCGCGGCAAGGCACTCGCCGCGGCAAGCTACTACTCCGCAGCCCGCGCTCCAGCTCACCCGCCAACGTGTCGCTCTGGGACCGTTCCTGGCGTACGTGGCGGGAGGCTGTGCAGCCAGGGGCATGTGGTGGCAAGCAGGCGCTGACAAGATAGCCATCGTGGCAAATGGTGGCGCCCCTGACGGTCCCTTTCCGCACCGTCTAGGCGACACAGACAGGCATTTAATGCCTTTGTCCCCTGCCGTCAGGGTTAGGTATGATACAACTGTAGCAAGCGGTGGCACCAACTACCACCTCTTTTACATTTTTTCCCTCACCTCTGTTGCCACCTGTCGGTGACCCCTTTGGCATATAAAAGGAGGCCCATGCGCAACAGGAGGGGGGGGGACAATCGTTCTCACGCTCGGCCATGCTAGCCATCCGAGTGTATTGTAGCATTCCTCGCTCCCGAGCAAGAACAACAATACAAACCAAAGCAGGAGTAGGGTTTTACGCATCCGTGCGGCCCGAACCTGGGTAAACCGACCGCGTGTGCTCGTGCGTTCGCCTTGATCTGCTCTTCATGCACTCTCCGCCCCCCTGCCGAACCGAAAGGGGCCCCGGTCCACCGCGGTCCCATAGGTGTCCGTGGGATCAGCACCCCCGATATCTTGCATGATCGTGGGGAGAGGGCACCTCGAAAACCGCGCATCGGCCCCGTCCAGTAAATGAACCACGCCTCCGCGCCTCCCTCCGTTTATGGGGAGGGCGCGAACCGCCCACGACCTCTCCCACGATGCCGCATTCGACGCGTGCCGCTCGGGGAGGGTGCGGTGAATGCGGAGTCAGATACGGCATGACCTAGGCCGCGCGTGCCCGTGCACTGTTTTGGGCCTGGCCCAACAGCGCTCGGCACCGTGTATGGCCCAGGCCCGGGGGCTCCTGTCGGTGTACTAAAGTAGGGGTAGCTTAGTATCCCGAACTTGTGCACGGGCAGTCGCAGCACCCCGCGGCAAGGCTTGCCGGGCGACCGCCAAGATCCTCCGTGTTTCCCTTAGAGCCATTCAAGAACAAAGTATCCAAGGCCCCGGCAAGAGGAGCTTGCCGGGAAGGCCGCTCGAAGCACAAAGACCCCGGCAAGAGGAGCTTGCCGGGAAGGAGACAAGACCCCGACAAGAGGAGCTTGCCGGGAAGACCAACCAAGACATCTCGAGGAACTCGCCGCAGCACGCCACGTGTCCCGGCAAGACCCGGTGAGCGACAAGCTCCCGGACGCGACAAGACCCGGTGAGCGACAAGCTCCCGGACGCGACAAGACAACATCCGCGGCAAGGCACTCGCCGCGACAAGCTACTACTCCACAGCCCGCGCTCCACCTCACCCGCCAACGTGTCGCTCTGGGACCGTTCCTGGCATACATGGCGGGAGGCTGTGCAGCCAGGGGCATGCGGTGGCAAGCAGGCGCTGACAAGATAGCCATCGTGGCAAATGGGGGCGCCCCTGACGGTCCCTTTCCGCACCGTCTAGGCGACACAGACAGGCATTTAATGCCTTTGTCCCCTGCCGTCAGTGTTAGGTATGATACAACTGTAGCAAGCGGTGGCGCCAACTACCACCTCTTTTACATTTTTACCCTCACCTCTGTTGCCACCTGTCGGTGACCCCTTTGGCATATAAAAGGAGGCCCATGCGCAACAGGAGGGGGGGGGGGGACAATCATTCTCACGCTCAGCCACGCTAGCCATCCGAGTGTACTGTAGCATTCCTCGCTCCCGAGCAAGAACACCAATACAAACCAAAGCAGGAGTAGGGTTTTACGCATCTGTGCGGCCCGAACCTGGGTAAACCGACCGCGTGTGCTCGTGCGTTCGCCTTGATCTTCTCTTTGTGCACTCTCCGCCCCCTGCCGAACCGAAAGGGGCCCCGGTCCGCCGCGGTCCCATAGGTGTCCGAGGGATCAGCACCCCCGACACTTGTGTCATTTGCTTATTGCGCCGTAACCATGGATAATCTTCATTGTTTATCAGGATGCTTGGGTCAGCCCTAACATTGAAGGGAGGAATTTCATGAAACTTTTCATAATCTTCAGACATGTCTATCTTGCCGTCCACTCCCAGGATGTCCCTTTTTCTTGAAAGAACTATGTGGCGCTTTGGCTCATCGTATGATGTATTCGCTTCCTTATCTTTTCTTTTTCTCGGTTTGGTAGACATGTCCTTCACATAGATAACATATGCCACATCATTGGCTAGGACGAACGGTTCGTCAGTGTACCCAAGATTTTCCAGATCCACTGTTGTCATTCCGTACTGTGGGTCTACCTGTACCCCGCTGCCTGATAGATAGACCCATTTGCACTTAACAAAAGGGACCTTAAAATCAAGTCCGTAGTCAAGTTCCCATATGTCCACTATGTAACCATCATATTTGTCCTTTCCGCTCTTGGTTGCTGCATCAAAGCGGACACCGCTGTTTTGGTTGGTGCTCTTTTGATCTTGGGCGATCGTGTAAAATGTATTCCCATTTATCTCGTATCCTTTGTAAGTCAATACAGTCAAAGATGGTCCCCTGGACAACAAGTACAACTCATCACAAACAGTGTTGTCACCTCTGAGACGTGTTTCCAACCAACTGTTGAAAGTCCTGATGTGTTCACATGTAATCCAGTCGTCGCACTTCTCCGGGTGTTTGGAGCGTAGACTGTTCTTGTGTTCATCGACATACGGGGTCACCAAGGTAGAGTTCTGTAGAACTGTGTAGTGTGCTTGAGACCAAGAATATCCGTCCCTGCATATTATTGAGTCTCTTCCAAGAGTGCCATTTCCAGTCAGTCTCCCCTCATACCGTGATTTAGGGAGACCTGTCTTCTTAAGGCCAGGAATGAAGTCAACACAAAACCCGATAATATCCTCTGTTTGATGGCCCATGGAGATGCTTCCTTCTGGCCTAGCGCGGTTACGGACATATTTCTTTAGGACTCCCATGAACCTCTCAAAGGGGAACATATTGTGTAGAAATACGGGCCCCAGGATGACAATCTCATCGACTAGATGAACTAGGACATGCGTCATGATATTGAAGAAGGATGGTGGGAACACCAGCTCGAAACTGACAAGACATTGCGCCACATCACTCCTTAGCCTTGGTACGATTTCTGGATCGATCACCTTCTGAGAGATTGCATTGAGGAATGCACATAGCTTCACAATGGCTAATCAGACGTTTTCCGGTAAAAGCCCCCTCAATGCAACCGGAAGCAGTTGCGTCATAATCACGTGGCAGTCATGAGACTTTAGGTGCTGAAACTTTTTCTCTGGCATATTTATTATTCCCTTTATATTCGACGAGAAGCCAGTCATGACCTTCATACTGAGCAGGCATTCAAAGAGGATTTATTTCTCTTCTTTCGTAAGAGCGTAGCTGGCAGGACCTTTATACTGCTTTGGAGGCATGCCGTATTTTTCGTGCAAACGTTGCAGGTCCTCCCGTGCCTCAGGTGTATCTTTTGTCTTCCCATACACACCCAAGAAGCCTAGCAGGTTCACGCAAAGGTTCTTCGTCACGTGCATCATGTCGATTGAAGAGCGGACCTCTAGGTCTTTCCAGTAGGGTAGGTCCCAAAATATAGATTTCTTCTTCCACATGGGTGCGTGTCCCTCAGCGTCATTCGTAACAGCTAGTCCATCGGGACCCTTTCCAAAGATTACGTAGTGTAAATCATTGACCATAGCAAGTACGTGATCACCGGTACGCATGGCGGGCTTCTTCCAGTGATCTGCCTCGCCTTTGAAATGCTTGCCTTTCATTCGACATTGATGGTTGGTTGGAAGAAATCGACGATGGCCCAGGTACACATTCTTCCTACATTTGTCCAGGTATATACTTTCAGTGTCATCTAAACAGTGCGTGCATGCGTGGTATCCTTTGTTTGTCTGTCCTGAAAGGTTACTGAGAGCGGGCCAATCGTTGATGGTCACGAACAGCAACGCCTTAAGGTTAAATTCCTCCTATCTGTGCTCATCCCATGTACGTACACCGTTTCCATTCCACAGCTGTAAAAGTTCTTCAACTAATGGCCTTAGGTACACATCAATTTTGTTGCCGGGTTGCTTAGGGCCTTGGATGAGAACTGGCATCATAATGAACTTCCGCTTCATGCACATCCAAGGAGGAAGGTTATACATACATAGAGTCACGGGCCAGGTGCTGTGATTGCTGCTCTGCTCCCCGAAAGGATTAATGCCATCCGCGCTTAAAGCAAACCATGCATTCCTTGGGTCCTTTGCAAACTCATCCTAGTACTTTCTCTCGATTTTTCTCCACTGCGACCCGTCAGCGGGTGCTCTCAACTTCCCATCTTTCTTTCAGTTCTCACTGTGCCATCGCATCAACTTGGCATGCTCTTCGTTTCTGAACAGATGTTTCAACCGTGGTATTATAGGAGCATACCACATCACCTTCGCAGGAACCCTCTTCCTGGGGGGCTCGCCGTCAACATCACCAGGGTCATCTCGTCTGATCTTATACCGCAATGCACCGCATACCGGGCATGTGTTCAGATCCTTGTATGCACCGCGGTAGAGGATGCAGTCATTAGGGCATGCATGTATCTTCTCCACCTCCAATCCTAGAGGGCATACGACCTTCTTTGCTGCGTATGTACCGTCAGGCAATTCGTTATCCTTTGGAAGCTTCTTCTTCAATATTTTCAATAGCTTCTCAAATCCTTTGTCAGCCACAGCATTCTCTGCCTTCCACTGCAGCAATTCTAGTACGGCACCGAGATTTGTGTTGCCATCTTCGCAATTGGGGTATAACCCTTTTTTGTGATCCTCTAACATGCGATCGAACTTCAGCTTCTCCTTTTGACTTTCGCATTGCGTCCTTGCATCAACAATGACCCGGCGGAGATCATCATCATCGGGCACATCATCTGGTTCCTCTTGATCTTTAGCAGCTTCACCCGTTGCAGCATCATTGGGCACATCGTCTGGTTCCTCTTGATCTTCACCAGCTCCCCCCTGTTGCAGCATCACTGTATTCAGGGGGCACATAGTTGTCATCGTACTCTTCTTCTTTGTCGTCTTCCATCATAACCCCTATTTCTCCGTGCCTCGTCCAAACATTATAGTGTGGCATGAAACCCTTGAAAAGTAGATGGGAGTGAAGGATTTTTCGGTTAGAGTAAGACCTTGTATTCCCACATTCAGTGCATGGACAACACATAAAACCATTCTGCTTGTTTGCCTTAGCCGCATCGAGAAACTCATGCACGCCCTTAATGTACTCGTAGGTGTGTCTGTCACCGTACATCCATTGTCGGTTCATCTGCGTGCATTATATATAATTAAGTGTCCAAATTAATAGAAGTTCATCATCACATTAAAACCAAAGTGCATACATAGTTCTCATCTAACAACATATAGCTCTCTAGAGCATCTAATTAATTAAACCATACATTGAAACTATGTAAAACATTTCAATGTGAAAACAAATGCGATCATAATCGCAACCAAGGTAACAATTGATCCAACGGCATAATGATACCAAGCCTCGGTATGAATGGCATATTTTCTAATCTTTCTAATCTTCAAGCGCATTGTATCCATCTTGATCTTATGATCATCGATGACATCCACAACATGCAACTCCATTATCATCTTCTCCTTCTCAATTTTTTTATTTTTTCCTTCAACAAATTGTTTTCTTCTTCAACTAAATTTAACCTCTCGACAATAGGGTCGGTTGGCATTTCCGATTCATAGACATCCTACATAAATAAAATCTATGTCACGTTGGTCGGCATAATTTTCATAAACAATAAATGAACCAATAGTTATAAAGATAATATATATACCACATTCGAATCATAGACAGGACGAGGGCCGACGGGGGCGGATACCAAAACCATCGCACTATATAAGATGCAATAATAAAAGTAAGAAAATAATACAAGTATCTATGTAAACATATAAGTAAGAATATTTTTCCTTTCAGAAAGAAGATAAGAACAAGGGGCTCACCACGGTGGTGCCGGCGATGAGCTCGGCGCGGGTGATCAACGGCGGTGAAGACGGGGACGGGGCGTGATGGACCGCTAAACCTAGACAAATATTATGGAAAATGGAGCTTGGAGGTCGAGCTTGGAGAGGAGAAAGCTTAAGTAGTGTGGCTTGGGCATTCCATCGAACACCTTGTGTGCATAGGAGGTGAGCTAGAGAACCACCAAGCCCTCTCCCCCTCGGCCAGAGAAAAACAGAGCACTGGGGTGCTCTGCTCGTGAGCGAGGGGTATATATAGGCACCTCATTGGTCCCGGTTGGTGACATGAGCCGGGACTAAAGGGGAGCCTTTGGTCCCGGTTCAAGCCACCAACCGGGACCAATGGTGGTGGGCCAAGAGCGAGGCCCATTGGTCCCGGTTCATCCCACCAACCGGGACCAAAAGGTCCAGATGAACCGGGACCAATGGCCCACGTGGCCCGGCCGGCCCCCTGGGCTCACGAACCGGGACCAATTCCCACATTGGTCCCGGTTCTGGACTGAACCGAGACTAATGGGCTGACCTGGCCTAGACCAAAGCCCTGTTTTCTACTAGTGCTGGCAGATGTGCAATTCTCTTCTTGAAATCTATTTTATCTTCTTGTACATTATGGTGATCTGGTGATGAGCCAATTCTGCATTTGTTTGTGCAATAAAAGGCCTTGCTTGTGCTAAACTTCTACAGATGTTTCTTTATGCTTATAGTTCTTGTTCAATATGCTCCTGCTTTGTGCTTAGTTTGATATTTATTCGACAGTTCCTTGTAATGAAGGTCTTTTATTATTCTAGCAAGCACATTAGTTGAGGAGAAACACTCATCTTGCAATCTCTTTCATTTTTTTGTAATAAGATTTTTTGGTGCTATTTCTAATTAGGCTTTAAGCTGCTGCTCCTTGTCACCTATGTACACTTCTGAATTTCAGGTCAATTCCAAAAGAAACAAGTCATTTGTCCTGGTTTTGTGCAATTTGTCACAAGTAATTTCTTGTGTAAAATGGCGGTTTGGTGTTTGGCTGATAAGGGCTTTAACCTTGAGAGAAACACTGCTGATAAAATTTTATTAAAAATACTCTGAATTTTATACTGATATAATTTATGGTTGCACTTTCTGATCTGTTCAATAAAACACCATGTTTCTGTTATATTATAACGTGTGTTTGTTAGCACTGTCATAATAGATCGTATGAGGTGTAAAAAGTGTCTTGTATGTCTTAGATCTTTGTTGGATTGAGTTATAGTGTATTAGTTAGTGGTGCACTGCTTAATTGCACTTTACATAGTTTTTGTTCATTTTCTATTGACATATCTGACCCTATTTTGTTGGTTGTAGCTACCACCATGTCGAGCTCAAGACAGGCTGAACAGGAGTTGAAGAAGTTTGAGGAAGCACAATGTGAAGCCGAAAGAGTAGCTTTCGCCAAATCTTTGAAGGCAATTTCTGCTGAGCTTCTAACATTTTGGCTTCCCATAGAGCCATCGGCTGCGGATTTTATGCGTTTGATCCAGTCGCGACAGGAGAGATATTTCAACATTTCATCTTTGCTCCTTTCCATTACAAAAGAGGACGGCAAGTCTGAAACGAAGGTTCTGGTAATGCCAAAAAGCCAGGAAGAGGTACCGAGATCTATTTTTTCTGTGTTAAATGACAATCGAATGGTTTTTTTATTTTTTGCAATGGTTAATTATTGTTTATCCCATCATTTTTTTTGCCTGACAAGCAATCCTTTCACTCAATATCAATAAGGTGTGATGATGGAGCTGTCTTGGAAATTTTAATACGTGAAAACAATAACTATGTTGTTGGTTTTCGCGTACATCTCAACATCGAGGCTAGGAATGAAACCCCGTGGAGAACCTTTGGTGTGAAGTTGCCTAGCTGATTGGGGGTATCTGAGCCAACAAAGTATAAGTCTCAACATGGGGAACTGTAAGTATTAATTAGTTGTTTTTTAACCAGTTTATAAGTAGTTGATCCCTGCCTCTAAGATGTCCCTATGAGAAATAATATATTGATTGCCCAGGGGCTCATTCTCATCCTGTTGACATGACAGATGCATACTCTTCCTCAATGATGTGTAGTGCCAATGAATTATTTTATTACGAAGACAGGAGCTAGAGGCTGCCTCCAAGCATAGCGTCGATGCTAAGCAATTTTTTCTTAGAGGCTGTTCTCACAGTGTATAGTGCCTGCCTCTATCGCTTTAGAGGTTGCCTTACACTACAAGAAATATGTCAACTTATGACCTTTTGTCAGTGACCCTCGAAGAATTGGTCATAAATTTATGACCATTTTAGACCAATTGGTCAAAAGCTGTTCAGGGGGCTTCAAACCCTAAACCATTGCGACCATTTTGGTCAGAAAGGTCGTAATTTCCTTACACGAAATGGTCACAAAGCAAAAAGTGCTAGTCCGCTGCCTTATTTCTAGTTGTTAATGACCAATATAGATGGTCATAGCCTTGTAGATTGTGGTGGGTTGTGATGACTAGGCGCCATCTCATCAGTTTTGCCTATGTGTCATGTCCATGTGGCAGTTTTTGCCCTAGGTTGTGAAGCAACCTATATTTCTATCATTCCCAAAATTCCCAAAAAAATCTCATAAATTCTTTGAGGCATATCTTCATCAAATATGTAAAAATCCTTCCTTGCCTAGTTCAAAACTAATTCAACAATATTCATTTTCCTATTATGTTCACAACAACACTTTATGAAAGAAGTGCTATTTATATATTCTTGATTGCCCTCGGAATTTTTGGGCTCTCTTTCCTATCCAAATCATTACCGCATGACAAAATTCAGCTCCATTTGTCTAGCAAATCTTCCTCGATAAATTTCCAAAGTTTTTGTCCACCTAGAAGCATTGTGAAGGAAGTACCTTTTCTATATCTCTAAATGACATGAAATTTATACAGTTCCTTTATATGCCCAAATTATCACCCTCCTCCAAATTACAGCTCAGTCAAATCATCTATGTGAGCCCAGGTTCAATTTATATTTTATGGCCAAATTGGCACGTTGCAAAGCAAGTGTTATATAGACCCCTCCTATTACCCTCAAACTTTTCGGGCACTCTTCCATACCCAAATCATTGCCACATGATAATATTCAGCTCAATTTTCCTAGTAAATCGTTCTCGAGAAATTTCCAAAGTTTCTACCTCGAGAGAAGCTTTGTGAAGTAAGTACTAGCTAGGCTTACCCAAATGATCTGAAAATTTACCAGCGCATGACCATACCTAAGTAACTTACCTACACCAATTTTGAGCTCATTTCATTCATCCAATCTATCTCACTAGTTTTCCCAAGATTTTGTCCATAGAAGAGCATTGTGAAGGAAGTACTACTTTGGCATGTCCAAATGGTATCAATTTTCTACAATGCTTTCCTATGCCCAAATAACCATCCTCCACAAAATTTCAGCTCACTCCACTCATTATTTTGAGCCCAGCTTCAACATTCATATTTTTGTCCAGCGTGGTACTTTGCAAAGCAAGTACCACCTAGGATCCTCCTTTTGAGATAAAAATTTGTGAAGACATTCTCCTTAGTAGATGATCATCCTCAGCCAAAACTCACGCCCATTGGCCATGTGCATTTCCCGTACCGCTAATCAAACACTTGGCTGCTAATTTATGTTTGAGCATCGATCGGTCTCCTCGTGAGAATATTATGTTGTAATTTTATTCCTAGCACCAACCTGGGGAGTGCCCAACCCACTAGACATGCCTAGGCCGCCGAGAACACATGGCAACTTTACGGTCACGCGGTGACCACGCGACGGGCATGCGAGTTTACGCGCTCTAGAGTCGGGGCCCTCGGCCACCGCCGAAACCTCGACGTATCGCCACCAAACCATGTGTTTATGATTAAATAGGTCCTTATGTAACTAGAAATAATTTTTGGAAAAAATAAATAGCAAACTATGAGGCAGCTGCAGTTTAAATTTGACCCGCTTCCAACTGAATCGGCAGAAATTTCTCTTTTTCACGAGAGGTGGATCAAAATTTTTTACACCCAACCATTTTGTCAATTGTGCATTAAATATGGCCTAGTATTTTATAAAAATGATTTGGTCTAATTTTGCAACAATTATTTGGTAGTTCCTTCACAAAAAAACCTCCTTTCGGGCACTCAAAAAATGGAAAATGGTTTTTTCGTCCAACGAAAATGAAAACTTCCTTAGGCAACATTGTTTGCCATTCCAATATGCACCCTTGTGCACAATATGAGATCATTTGAACAAACTATGCCATGAATGTGGCCATAAGATTAATCATTTGGCTTGAAAGCCAAGAATCTTGACACTTGATAGCTCATTTCTGAGAACACTTTTTTAAAATAATTACTGTATTACAATTTTATTATTTTTCCTGGAAACTTGTTCACATATAATGACACAATGCGAAGGTTTTCTAATTTTTGGATTTTTTTTGAATTTTTTATGCCCGTTTCAAAATGCGGTCAAAACGGCGGGCTTGACCGTTCCTAGCTAGTGGTTGAATATTGGAATTTTTTTGGTGTTTCTCTGATTAAATAGATACTTACGTACCTAGAAATGATTTTTGGAAAAAATAAATAGCAAACTATGAGGCAGCTGCAGTTCAAATTTGACCCGCTTCCAACTGAATCGGCGGGAATTTGTCTTTTTAACCAGAGGTGGATCAAAACTTTTGACACCCAACCATTTTGTCAATTGTGCATTAAATATGTCCTAGTGTTTTATAAAAATTATTTGGTACAATTTTGCAACAAATATATGGTAGGTCCTTCACAAAAAAACCTCATTTCGGGCACTCGAAAAATGGAAAATGAATTTTCCGTGCAAAGAAAATGAAAACTTCCTTAGGCAACATTGTTTGGAATTCCAAGATGCACCCTTGTGCACAATATGAGATCATTTGAACAAACTATTGTTGGGGAACGTAGTAATTTCGAAAAATTTCCTACGCACACGCAAGATCATGGTGATGCATAGCAACGAGGGGGAGAGTATTGTCTACGTACCAACGCAGACCGACTGCGGAAGCGATCTCACAACATAGAGGAAGTAGTCGTATGTCTTCTTCCCGATCCGACCGATCCAAGCACCGTTACTCCGGCACCTCCGAGTTCTTAGCACACGTTCAGCTCGATGACGATCCTCGGGCTCCGATCCAGCAAAGCGTCGAGGAAGAGTTCCGTCAACACAACGGCGTGGTGACGATCTTGATGTACTACCGACGCAGGGCTTCGCCTAAGCTCTACAACGATATGACCGAGGTGGAATTTGGTGGCAGGGGGCACCGCACACGGCTAAGGAACGATCAACAATGATCAACTTGTGTGTCTATGGGGTGCCCCCTGCCCCCGTATATAAAGGAGCAGGGGGAGGGGTTCGGCCGGCCAAGGGGGAGAGGCGCAGGGGGAGTCCCACTCCTACCGGGAGTAGGACTCCCCCCAATCCTATTCCTAATAGGACTCTTCAAGGAGAAGAGAGAAGAGAGGGGGGCCGGCCCCTTCTCCTAGTCCTAATAGGACTAGGGAAGGGGGGGAGGCGCGCAGCCCTTGTGGGCAGCCCCTTTTCACTTTTCCACTAAGGCCCAATAGGCCCATTTGCCTCCCGGGGGGTTCCGGTAACCCTCCCGGTATTCCGGTAAAATCCCAATTTCACTCGGAACACTTCCGGTGTCCAAACATAGGCTTCCAATATATCAATCTTTACGTCTCGACCATTTCGAGACTCCTCGTCATGTCCGTGATCACATCCGGGACTCCGAACAACCTTCGGTACATCAAAATGCATAAACTCATAATAACTGTCATCGTAACGTTAAGCGTGCGGACCCTACGGTTCGAGAACAATGTAGACATGACCGAGACACGTCTCCGGTCAATAACCAATAGCGGGACCTGGATGCCCATATTGGCTCCTACATATTCTACGAAGATCTTTATCGGTCAGACCGCATAACAACATACGTTGTTCCCTTTGTCATCGGTATGTTACTTGCCCGAGATTCGATCGTCGGTATCCAATACCTAGTTCAATCTCGTTACCGGCAAGTCTCTTTACTCGTTCCATAATACATCATCTCACAACTAACATATTAGTTGCAGTGCTTGCAAGGCTTATGTGATGTGCATTACCGAGAGGGCCCAGAGATACCTCTCTGACACTCGGAGTGACAAACCCTAATCTCGAAATACGCCAACCCAACATCTACCATTGGAGACACCTGTAGTATTCCTTTATAATCACCCAGTTACGTTGTGACGTTTGGTAGTACCCAAAGTATTCCTTCGGTAAACGGGAGTTGCATAATCTCATAGTTATAGGAACATGTATAAGTCATGAAGAAAGCAATAGCAACATACTAAACGATCGGGTGCTAAGCTAATGGAATGGGTCATGTCAATCAGATCATTCAACTAATGATGTGACCTCGTTAATCAAATAACAACTCTTTGTTCATGGTTAGGAAACATAACCATCTTTGATTAACGAGCTAGTCAAGTAGAGGCATACTAGTGACACTCTATTGGTCTATGTATTCACACATGTATTATGTTTCCGGTTAATACAATTCTAGCATGAATAATAAACATTTATCATGATATAAGGAAATAAATAATAACTTTATTATTGCCTCTAGGGCATATTTCCTTCAGTCTCCCACTTGCACTAGAGTCAATAATCTAGATTACACAGTAATGATTCTAACACCCATGGAGCCTTGGTGCTGATCATGTTTTGCTCATGGAAGAGGCTTAGTCAACGGGTCTGCAACATTCAGATCCGTATGTATCTTGCAAATCTCTATGTCTCCCACCTGGACTAAATCCCGGATGGAGTTGAAGCGTCTCTTGATGTGTTTGGTCCTCTTGTGAAATCTGGATTCCTTTGCCAAAGCAATTGCACTAGTATTGTCACAAAAGATTTTCATTGGACTCGATGCACTAGGTATGACACCTAGATCGGATATGAACTCCTTCATCCAGACTCCTTCGTTTGCTGCTTCCGAAGCAGCTATGTACTCCGCTTCACATGTAGATCCCGCTACGACGCTTTGTTTAGAACTGCACCAACTGACAGCTCCACCGTTTAAAGTAAACACGTATCCGGTTTGCGATTTAGAATCGTCCGGATCAGTGTCAAAGCTTGCATCAACGTAACCTCTTACGGTGAGCTCTTTGTCACCTCCATATACGAGAAACATATCCTTAGTCCTTTTCAGGTATTTCAGGATGTTCTTGACCGCTTTCCAGTGATCCACTCCTGGATTACTTTGGTACCTCCCTGCTAAACTTATAGCAAGGCACACATCAGGTCTGGTACACAGCATTGCATACATGATAGAGCCTATGGCTGAAGCATAGGGAACATCTTTCATTTTCTCTCTATCTTCTGCAGTGGTCGGGCATTGAGTCTGACTCAACTTCACACCTTGTAACATAGGCAAGAACCCTTTCTTTGCTTGATCCATTTTGAACTTCTTCAAAATCTTGTCAAGGTATGTGCTTTGTGAAAGTCCAATTACGCGTTTTGATCTATCTCTATAGATCTTTATGCCTAATATGTAAGCAGCTTCCCCGAGGTCTTTCATCGAAAAACTTTTATTCAAGTATCCCTTTATGCTATCCAGAAATTCTATATCATTTCCAATCAGCAATATGTCATCCACATATAATATCAGAAATGCTACAGAGCTCCCACTCACTTTCTTGTAAATACAGGCTTCTCCGAAAGTCTGTATAAAGCCGAATGCTTTGATCACACTATCAAAGCGTTTATTCCAACTCCGAGATGCTTGCACCAGTCCATAAATGGATCGCTGGAGTTTGCACACTTTGTTAGCTCCCTTTGGATCGACAAAACCTTCTGGTTGCATCATATACAACTCTTCTTCCAGAAATCCATTCAGGAATGCAGTTTTGACATCCATTTGCCATATTTCATAATCATAAAATGCGGCAATTGCTAACATGATTCTGACGGATTTAAGCATCACTACGGGTGAGAAGGTCTCATCGTAGTCAACCCCTTGAACTTGTCGAAAACCTTTCGCGACAAGTCGAGCTTTATAGACAGTAATATTACCGTCAGCGTCAGTCTTTTTCTTGAAGATCCATTTATTCTCAATTGCTTGCCGATCATTGGGCAAGTCAACCAAAGTCCATACTTTGTTCTCATACAAGGATCCCATCTCAGATTTCATGGCCTCAAGCCACTTTGCAGAATCTGGGCTCACCATCGCTTCTTCATAGTTCGTAGGTTCATCATGATCTAGTAGCATGACTTCCAGAACTGGATTACCATACCACTCTGGTGCGGATCTCACTCTGGTTGATCTACGTGGTTCAGTAGTATCTTGCCCTGAAGTTTCATGATCATCATCATTAGCTTCCTCACTAATTGGTATAGGTGTCGCAGAAACAGTTTTCTGTGATGTACTATTTTCCAATAAGGGAGCAGGTACAGTTACCTCGTCAAGTTCTACTTTCCTCCCACTCACTTCTTTCGAGAGAAACTCCTTCTCTAGAAATGATCCATTCTTAGCAACGAATGTCTTGCCTTCGGATCTGTGATAGAAGGTATACCCAACAGTTTCCTTTCGATATCCTATGAAGACACATTTCTCCGCTTTGGGTTCGAGCTTATCAGTTTGAAGCTTTTTCACATAAGCATCGCAGCCCCAAACTTTAAGAAACGACAACTTTGGTTTCTTGCCAAACCATAGTTCATAAGGCGTCGTCTCAACGGATTTTGATGGTGCCCTATTTAACGTGTATGCGGCCGTCTCTAAAGCATAACCCCAAAACGATAGCGGTAAATCAGTAAGAGACATCATAGATCGCACCATATCTAGTAAAGTACGATTACGACGTTCGGACACACCATTACGCTGTGGTGTTCCGGGTGGCGTGAGTTGTGAAACTATTCCACAATTTTTCAAATGTATACCAAACTCGTAACTCAAATATTCTCCTCCACGATCAGATCGTAGAAACTTTATTTTCTTGTTACGATGATTTTCAACTTCACTCTGAAATTCCTTGAACTTCTCAAATGTTTCAGACTTATGTTTCATTAAGTAGATATACCCATATCTTCTTAAATCATCTGTGAAGGTGAGAAAA
Organism: Triticum monococcum; assembly: GCA_034509565.1. Classification (NCBI taxonomy): domain Eukaryota; kingdom Viridiplantae; phylum Streptophyta; class Magnoliopsida; order Poales; family Poaceae; genus Triticum; species Triticum monococcum. The sequence continues at coordinate 705,297,915 of CM067842.1, read as the reverse complement.
TAACGATATCCGCCACGAGCCTCAATATTCATCGGACCACATACATCAGTATGTATGATTTCCAATAAATCTGTTGCTCTCTCCATAGTACCGGAGAAATGTGTTTTAGTCATCTTGCCTATGAGGCACGGTTCGCAAGTACCAAGTGATTCATAATCAAGTGGTTCCAAAAGCCCATTAGTATGGAGTTTCTTCATGCGCTTTACACCGATATGACCTAAACGGCAGTGCCACAAATAAGTTGCACTATCGTTATCAACTCTGCATCTTTTGGCTTCTACATTATGAATATGTGTATCACTACTATCGAGATTCAATAAGAATAGACCACTCTTCAAGGGTGCATGACCATAAAAGATATTACTCATATAAATAGAACAACCATTATTCTCTGATTTAAATGAATAACCGTCTCGCATCAAACAAGATCCAGATATAATGTTCATGCTCAACGCTGGCACCAAATAACAATTATTTAGGTCTAATATTAATCCCGAAGGTAGATGTAGAGGTAGCGTGCCGACCGCGATCACATCGACTTTGGAACCGTTTCCCACGCGCATCGTCACCTCGTCCTTTGCTAGCGTCCGCTTATTCCGTAGTCCTTGTTTCGAGTTGCAAATATTAGCAACAGAACCAGTATCAAATACCCAGGTGCTACTGCGAGCTCTAGTAAGGTACACATCAATAACATGTATATCACATATACCTTTGTTCACCTTGCCATCCTTCTTATCCGCCAAATACTTGGGGCAGTTCCGCTTCCAGTGACCAGTCTGCTTGCAGTAGAAGCACTCAGTTTCAGGCTTAGGTCCAGACTTGGGTTTCTTCTCCTGAGCAGCAACTTGCTTGATGTTCTTCTTGAAGTTCCCCTTCTTCTTTTCTTTGCCCTTTTTCTTGAAACCAGTGGTTTTGTTAACCATCAACACTTGATGCTCCTTCTTGATTTCTACCTCCGCAGCTTTCAGCATTGCGAAGAGCTCGGGAATAGTCTTGTTCATCCCTTGCATATTATAGTTCATCACGAAGCTCTTGTAGCTTGGTGGCAGTGATTGGAGAATTCTGTCAATGACGCAATCATCTGGAAGATTAACTCCCATCTGAATCAAGTGATTATTATACCTAGACATTTTGAGTATATGCTCACTGACAGAACTGTTCTCCTCCATCTTGCAGCTATAGAACTTATTGGAGACTTCATATCTCTCAATTCGGGCATTTGCTTGAAATATTAACTTCAACTCCTGGAACATCTCATATGCTCCATGACGTTCAAAACGTCGTTGAAGTCCCGATTCTAAGCCGTAAAGCATGGCACACTGAACTATCGAGTAGTCATCAGCTTTGCTCTGCCAGACGTTCATAACATCTGGCGTTGCTCCAGCAGCAGGCCTGGCACCCAGCAGTGCTTCCAGGACATAATTCTTCTGTGCAGCAATGAGGATAATCCTCAGGTTACGGACCCAGTCTGTGTAATTACTACCATCATCATTCAACTTTGCTTTCTCAAGGAACGCATTAAAATTCAACGGAACAACAGCACGAGCCATCTATCTACAATCAACATAAACAAGCAAGATACTATCAGGTACTAAGTTCATGATAAGTTTAAGTTCAGTTAATCAAATTACTTAGGAACTCCCACTTAGATAGACATCCCTCTAATCCTCTAAGTGATCACGTGATCCAAATCAACTAAACCATAACCGATCATCACGTGAGATGGAGTAGTTTTCAATGGTGAACATCGTCATGTTGATCATATCTACTATATGATTCACGCTCGACCTTTCGGTCTCTGTGTTCCGAGGCCATATCTGCATATGCTAGGCTCGTCAAGTTTAACCTGAGTATTCTGCGTGTGCAAAACTGGCTTGCACCCGTTGTAGATGGACGTAGAGCTTATCACACCCGATCATCACGTGGTGTCTGGGCACGACGAACTTTGGCAACGGTGCATACTCAGGGAGAACACTTCTTGATAATTTAGTGAGAGATCATCTTATAATGCTACCGTCAATCAAAGCAAGATAAGATGCATAAAAGGATAAACATCACATGCAATCAATATAAGTGATATGATATGGCCATCATCATCTTGTGCTTGTGATCTCCATCTCCGAAGCACCGTCATGATCACCATCGTCACCGGCGCGACACCTTGATCTCCATCATAGCATCGTTGTCGTCTCGCCAATATTATGCTTCCACGACTATCACTACCGCTTAGTAATAAAGTAAAGCATTACATCGCGATTACATTGCATACAATAAAGCGACAACCATATGGCTCCTGCCAGTTGCCGATAACTCGGTTACAAAACATGATCATCTCATACAATAAAATCAGCATCATGCCTTGACCATATCACATCACAACATGCCCTGCAAAAACAAGTTAGACGTCCTCTACTTTGTTTGTTGCAAGTTTTACGTGGCTGCTACGGGCTTTAAGTAAGAACTCATCTCACCTACGCATCAAAACCACAACGATAGTTCGTCAAATAGACTCCGTTTTAACCTTCTCAAGGACCGGGCGTAGTCACACTTGGTTCAACTAAAGTTGGAGAGACAGTCTTCCGCAAGCCATCTATGTGCAAAGCACGTCGAGGGAACCGGTCTCGCGTAAGAGTACGCGTAAGGTTGGTCCGGATCGTCTCACCCAACAATACCGCCGAACCAAAGTATGACATGCTGGTAGGCAGTATGACTTGTATCGCCCACAACTCACTTGTATTCTACTCGTGCAAATAACATCAAACCATAAAACCTAGGCTCGGATGCCACTGTTGGGGAACGTAGTAATTTCGAAAATTTTCCTACGCACACGCAAGATCATGGTGATGCATAGCAACGAGGGGGAGAGTATTGTCTACGTACCAACGCAGACCGACTGCGGAAGCGATCTCACAACGTAGAGGAAGTAGTAATACGTCTTCTTCCCGATCCGACCGATCCAAGCACCGTTACTCCGGCACCTCCGAGTTCTTAGCACACGTTCAGCTCGACGACGATCCTCGAGCTCCGATCCAGCAAAGCGTCGAGGAAGAGTTCCGTCAGCACAACGGCGTGGTGACGATCTTGATGTACTACCGACGCAGGGCTTCGCCTAAGCTCTACAACGATATGACCGAGGTGGAATTTGGTGGCAGGGGGCACCGCACACGGCTAAGGAACGATCAGCAATGATCAACTTATGTGTCTATGGGGTGCCCCCTGCCCCCGTATATAAAGAAGCAGGGGGAGGGGTTCGGCCGGCCAAGGGGGAGAGGCGCAGGGGGAGTCCCACTCCTACCGGGAGTAGGACTCCCCCCCAATCCTATTCCTAATAGGACTCTTCAAGGAGAAGAGAGAAGAGAGGGGGGCCGGCCCCTTCTCCTAGTCCTAATAGGACTAGGGAAGGGGGGAGGCGCACAGCCCTTGTGGGCAGCCCCTTTTCACTTTTCCACTAAGGCCCAATAGGCCCATTAGCCTCCGGGGGGGGGGTCCGGTAACCCTCCCGGTATTCCGGTAAAATCCCGATTTCACTCGGAATACTTCCGGTGTCCAAACATAGGCTTCCAATATATCAATCTTTACGTCTCGACCATTTCGAGACTCCTCGTCATGTCCGTGATCACATCCGGGACTCCGAACAACCTTCGGTACATCAAAATGCATAAACTCATAATAACTGTCGTCGTAACGTTAAGCGTGCGGACCCTACGGTTCGAGAACAATGTAGACATGACCGAGACACGTCTCCGGTCAATAACCAATAGCGGGACCTGGATGCCCATATTGGCTCCTACATATTCTACGAAGATCTTTATCGGTCAGACCGCATAACAACATACGTTGTTCCCTTTGTCATCGGTATGTTACTTGCCCGAGATTCGATCGTCGGTATCCAATACCTAGTTCAATCTCGTTACCGGCAAGTCTCTTTACTCGTTCCATAATACATCATCTCACAACTAACATATTAGTTGCAGTGCTTGCAAGGCTTATGTGATGTGCATTACCGAGAGGGCCCAGAGATACCTCTCCGACACTCGGAGTGACAAACCCTAATCTCGAAATACGCCAACCCAACATCTACCATTGGAGACACCTGTAGTGCTCCTTTATAATCACCCAGTTACGTTGTGACGTTTGGTAGTACCCAAAGTATTCCTCCGGTAAACAGGAGTTGCATAATCTCATAGTTATAGGAACATGTATAAGTCATGAAGAAAGCAATAGCAACATACTAAACGATCGGGTGCTAAGCTAATGGAATGGGTCATGTCAATCAGATCATTCAACTAATGATGTGACCTCGCTAATCAAATAACAACTCTTTGTTCATGGTTAGGAAACATAACCATCTTTGATTAACGAGCGAGTCAAGTAGAGGCATACTAGTGACACTCTGTTGGTCTATGTATTCACACATGTATTATGTTTCCGGTTAATACAATTCTAGCATGAATAATAAACAATTATCATGATATAAGGAAATAAATAATAACTTTATTATTGCCTCTAGGGCATATTTCCTTCAACTATGCCATGAATGTGGCCATAAGATTGATCATTTGGCTTGAAAGCCATTGATCTCCACACGTGATATCTCGTTTCTGAGAATACTTTTTTAAAATAATTGCCGTATTACAAGTTTATTATTTTTTCTGGAATCTTGGTCACATATATTGACACAATGCGAAGGTTTTCCAATTTTTTTGATTTTTTTGAATTTTTTATGCCCGTTTCAAAATGCTGTCAAAATGGCGGGCTTGACCGTTCGTAGCTAGTGGTTGAATCTTGGAATTTTTTTGGTGTTTCTCTGATTAAATAGATACTTATGTACCTATAAATGATTTTTTGAAAAAATAAAGAGCAAACTACGAGGTAGCTACAGTTCAAATTTGACCCGCTTCCAACTGAATCGGCGGAAATTTGTCTTTTTCATGAGAGGTGGATCAAAAAAATTTACACCCAATCATTTTTTCAATTGTGCATTAAATATGGCCTAGTATTTTATAAAAATTATTTGGTCCAATTTTGCAACAATTATTTGGTAGTTCCTTCACAAAAAACCTCCTTTGGGTACTCGAAAAATGGAAAATGGTTTTTTCGTCCGACGAAAATGAAAACTTCCTTAGGCAACATTTTTTGCCATTCCAATATGCACCCTTGTGCACAATATGAGATCATTTGAACAAACTATGCCATGAATGTGGCCATAAGATTGATCATTTGGCTCGAAAGCGACCTTCACACATGATAGCTCATTTCTGAGAACACTTTTTTTAAAATAATTATCGTATTACAAGTTTATTATTTTTCCCAGAAACTTAATCACATATAATGAGACAATGCGAAGGTTTTCCAATTTTTTGATTTCTTTTGAATTTTTTATGCCCGTTTCAAAATGTGGTCAAAACGGCGGGCTTGACCGTTCCTAGGTAGCGGTTGAATCTTGGAATTTTTTTGGTGTTTCTCTGATGAAAAAGATACTTATGTACCAATAAATGATTTTTGGAAAAAATAAAGAGCAAATTACGAGGTAGCTACAGTTCAAATTTGACCCGCTTCCAACTGAATCGGCGGGAATTTGTATTTTTCACCAGAGGTGGATAAAAACTTTTTACACCCAACCATTTGGTCAATTGTGCATTAAATATGTCCTAGTATTTTAGAAAATTGATTTGGTACAATTTGCAATAAATATATGGTAGGTCCTTCAAAAAAACTCATTTTGGGCACTCGAAAAAAATGAAAAATGAATTTTTCGTCCAAAGAAAATGAAAACTTCCTTAGGCAACATTGTTTGTCATTCCAATATGCACCCTTGTGCACAATATGAGATCATTTAAACGAACTATGCCATTCCAAAATGCACCCTTGTGCAAAAAACAAAAGAGAAACAAATAGAAAAACACAACTACATAAGCATGAAAAAGTATTTGATGTGCTCCACATGTGCTATGATTGTGAATTATAAAATTGATGTGCTCCAAATTTGCAACAAATATTTCCTAGGTTATTTATAAAAATATCATTTTGGACACTCGAAAAATGAGTCTCTTACAAAAAAGCTCATATCTTAGAACACTTTTTTAATGATATTAACAATATTCAAAGTTTGTTATTTTTACTAAAAAGTAGGTCACACTTGGTGACACAATGCGAAGGTTTTTTATTTCTATATTTTTATAAATTTCTTAGGTCGTCAAATGGCAGACATGATTCAAAATCTTATTTTCAATCGATTATGACCAATTTAAACGGTCTTAACATCATCAAAGAGGATACTCTGTTCTGATTGGTCTAAAATCAGCTCACACGGATCATGCCTTAAGCACCGTCGGATGCGCCCCGATCCAACGGCAGCCCACACCCCCCTCGTCGCTCTCACCCCGTATCCCTCTCACCCACAAAACCCTAGTCCCCTTCTCCCAATCGCTGCCGCCTTCTCCCTCCCAGATCCAATCCAAGTCAGAGCCCGTCGGCCACCTCCATCTCCATTCATGCGCGCATCGGCCACCTCCCTGCGGTGGAGCTCGACCCCGTCAGTCTCCCCCAAAAACGAAACCCACCGCCGCCGCCTTTGTCTCCCCAACCAACCACAACCCACCGGCGACCTCCTCCCACTCTCCCTCGCCTCCCCTCTCGTCCTCTTGTCTCCCTACTAGGCCCCAGATCGACTCGGCCTTCTCCTTCTCAAGCCACGACCAGATCCGCTCCGGCGTTCCCGCATCGGCGCCGTCATGGACCTTCCTCCTCCTCCACAACCATGATGCGGCATAGGAATCCTCCTCCTCCCACCGCCACCGCCACCACGCCCTCCTCCTTCCACCTCCACATCCATGCATCCAACCCTTCCTCCCTCCTCGCGCCCGAAACCCTAGCCCGTGGGTGGGCATGTCGACCGAGCTCAGGATCCGCAGCATCCTCTTCTCCTCCAAGAGCAAGAATAGGAACGTCCGTAAGGGTATGCGATGAATCCCTTCTCTTCTTCTGGCCTTCTTCATCTCCGCATCTGATTCATGCGTGCGGCCGTCTATGCAGTCAGTTTGCTCCCTCCGATCTACTCTGCTTGCGTGAAGGGGCCCGGCCAAGGAGAAGCTGCTACTTCGGCTTTTTCCTCCTCCCCGATGTGTGTAGGTGGTAAGCCATCTCCATCTCCCTCCTTCTCTCTCACCCCCATCTCGTCTCTGTAGGCAAGCAGTCTACATGTTAGCAGGCACATGAGTCAATCAAAACACCTTTTTGATTCATATATACATGTTCTGAGAGGAGAACCGTGTTAAGGAATATATCACCGTGTGTGATGCATATTTCCTTCCCAACTGAATTCCGAGGTTGTATTCATTTCCTCGAAGAAATGTTTGAACCTTTTGCTGTAAATTTGTAGATTGATTTTAGTTGTCACAACATTTTCTGTTGCTTGCCTGAATGAAATCAGTAGTCACTATTCAGATAACTGAATAATTAGACACTCTTGTGTGTAGTCTCTGTTGGAAATATATACTGTGCTTGACAGAATAGAAAATGAATAATAATTAGGAAACATTTATTTGCTAGGGATGAAATTGTAGTCCCAATCTCTGATTCACTGCAAATTGTAGTCCTAATCTCTGCAATTGTTTATAAATGGATGAAATTTTAGTGTATCAGTACAATAATCTCTTAAGGTTGCTTACATTTTGGTTCAGAGCACGGACGACATCCGATGTTCAGACCATAAATTGACTACCGTGTAACATTATGGTCGATGCCTTTTCTTTTCTAATCATCCCTAATTCCATTATATCAGAATGAAACCGGAGTAGTACAAAGTCCAGCTAAATTAGTTACTATGAAGCATTATCGAATGTTGTTCTTCCCTGCTCTTACTGGCGTCCTTTTAATTCCATATGTGTTTTTGTAGTTGAAGGAGTTCAATCTGGGCAGCCGGAGGCGTACGAGTTCTAGGACATGCGCCGCCCATCGTTGACCTCCATGTCATCAAGAACGCCTGGGACGGCAAGAGCTACCTCCTCATGCAGGTACCAATACATCTTCATACACGCGCACGCATTGGTTAATCTGCAGATTGATTGATCAGCAATGGTGCGGCGTTTTCTACAAAGCACGTCCAAGATGGCGAGCAGGACGAGTTACTGCATGGGGAGGATCAAGTCTTTCGTTGTCCCCCTTGCCAACTACTCCCTCGACAGCACCGCCTCTCCAGGTACACGTATACCAAGCAGAGTATGCAAGTACTTGTACACCGTACCGCGTATGCAGCTTCTAGAGTAATTTCCTTGTTTCCGCGTCTACTTGCAGTGTCCCAAGTATACACGTTTATTCTACTTATATGCTTGCAAGGTTAGATCATAGTCTGACAGTTTGTTTGCACAGTATGCTGTCATTTAGCTGCAGTTAATCAGCTTATGTACTAGGCGTTCCTGAAACCTTAGGCCATAAGCAACGAGTGACATGATGATGTATCCCTCCTACATCCTAGCTCTCTATGGAGTAGGGCTGTTGTTCCACCGTTGCGAGCTAACTTGATGTGTTCTGTTTTGGAGTATGTAATGTTACTCTCTTTTTGGCCAGCTGGGTGCTTTTCTAGTTCAACATAACATCTTTGGCTTGAGTTCTCTTTTCATTATTTGTATAATTGAAAATTGGAAATTCTGCCCTCTGCCATTTTGGACCCTGGTGATTCACTGGGAATTTTCCATGCCCCTTGGAATCTAACACGTCCTTCTCCACATCTTAAACTAACAAGCATGGGTTATGAGTTTAGCTATGAAGTTCTTTTTGTTTGTCGTGTGTTGTAAAATTCCTGGTTGTTTATTCCTGTTGGCTAAGTATATGGTATGACAATTTTTGTAGGTGAACGTTCTGAAGACCAAGAAGACCTACTGCATGAACAAGGAGTGCAAGAAGCACACCCTCCACAAGGTTACCTAGTACAAGAAAGGCAAGGATAGCCTTTCTGCATGTTTATTTGGATCCACTGAACCTTTGCACGGCTAATCTCTCAAGTTTGTATATACATAGACAGGTTTTTTGAAAGTGTGACTGTAACAACCCAAATTTTCAATTTGGAATGTTATACACTAGATCATCATGCATATCATATTTTCTTGCATTTTGCCAATCCTAGAAATTTCATGCAGCTCAAGGACCCACGGAGAGAGTTGGAGATTTCGTCATTTTCATATTTGAGTTTTGTCAAATTTCGAAGAAAGGATCATTGGTTTTGTCGGAGTTTCATTTGCCTTTTATTTGGATAGGGAAAAGTGCGCGTTTTCAAAAATTGCATTTTAGGCCCGGAGAAAAGTTCATTTTGTTCAACTCATTTTTAGGAGTCGGGGAAAATTTACTTTAGTAATTTTGGAGTTCGTTTAGATCTCTTTCTGCTTTTTTCCCGCGCGCGAAACCGTTTTAAAAAAATCCCGCGCGCCCCTGGGCCAAAGGGCCAGCCGGCCGGGCCAGGCGCCAGCGCCAGCGCCGCGCCGCGCGAGCGCCCAGGCGCAGGAGGCCGCCGCCGCTGCCTCTTTTTGAGTCCTAGTAGGACTCTTGTCCTATTTTTGTTTGCTCGTTTTTTTCTCTAGATCTTTCCTATTCCTACTCTATTTCCTTGATCCCTCCTCCAAGCAAGCCCTCCCCCTCCCCAATATAAATACCCAAGCACCCCCCCCCCTCTAAATCATCAAACCAAAGCCTCAAGCCCCAAGCACCACCGCGCCCCTTGCCCTGCGCGCCACCCTACACCACCCGCGTCGCCGCCCTGCGTCACCCGCGCCGCCGCCGCACCTTGCCCACCGCCGCACCCTGCCACCGCCGCCGCCGCCCCACGCCCACGCCGCCAGAGCCCCTCGCCGGAGACTTCGTCGGAGGTAGCCCCGCGCCGCATCTTTTCTTTTCATCGGATCGTTTTCTTCTAATCTTTCCGATTCTTTTCTTCTCTAAACCGTTCCGGTTTTCTAGATCGGTTTTTCGTTCGGTTTTCTTTTCCCGAAACCCTAGATCGGTTCCGATTTCTGTTCTGGTTTAGTTGCTTAGAGATCATTCGCCGGACCGTTCGTCCTAACGAACATGATCACCGGATTCTTCTAGGTTAACGAACGTCCGTTCGTTCAACCGTTCTTCTTTTTCTTCTCGTCGGATTTATTCCGCGATCGCGATCTCAGATCCGATCTTCTTTCTAGTCTATCTTTCCGCTCGTTTAAGCGCCTGGAGTTTCGTTTCGAAACCGCCGTTCTGACTAATCAACTTTAATTAATTTTTTGCTACTGTAAAATTTGACCTAGTTTCAACTTGCTAGAACCGAGTTGTTTTCCACCATTTGTTTTCGGTTTCTTTGTTTGGTTCTTTCTTTCTTTGCAACCGGAGTTCTTAAGTTGAACTTTCTGGCTCGTTCTCTTGTTCGAGTTTTACCTGTGCATTAGATGAGTACTTATTGTATGCTTGTTGTTTGTCTGTGATAGATTACCCGAATTGCGCCGCCTGTTACTTCGAATCTCTAGGACTCGCGGATCATCAGCAAGGCAAGTAACACTTTGATCATACCTTTTCTACAACCCAGCTTTATTGCATTAGATCCATCCACACACACTGCATGATTAGGATCTAATTAAATTGTGGGTTGGGAAGTAGATGAGGTAGTACCTATTACCTGTTTATTATGAAACCTTTGGGAGTTACTTCTATGTTTGCTTATTATGCCATGCTATGCTAGTAGACATGGATTGGGTGAGTGATATCCATGACAGATGTGAGATTGATAATTTTAATGGTTTATCTAAGGTGGAAACTTAAACACACATCTGGGTGGATTGAGGCACCTGATGTCTATCGGGACTTGCCTGTTTTATTTTGGACCGCCACCCAGGCTCAAAGGGATCAAAAGATCTTTCATGCTAAATACTTATGTGTGCAGCCACAAGCCATTATGGTCTCTGGCATAGTTGACTAAGTCATGCGAACTCTTATAGGGGTAGACTAGCAGATGTAGGGGATGTAGGTGGTACGGTCTACTCCATCATAAGGTGCTAGCGCTTCTGAAAGACTATGTCTCGGTCATCCGTTTCTCAAACACCAGTAGTGTGAGAAATCCAACGGAGGCGATCGAGTCTTGTGGGGAAAAGTGCACAAACCTCTGCAGAGTGTAACAAACTAATCATGATTAGCCGTGTCCCCGGTTATGGACAATCTTGAGTATCTAGTACTTGAATATCATGTGAATCTCATCATGTTACTTCTAACTAAAATTGTTGGGTTTTAATTGTTCACTTTTAATTGGGATTGAGAATGCTGTCAACCATTCTCAATGTTTAACAACCACCATGATAGTTAAATAAATTTATTCCTTTGCAGTAGGGAAAAACTGGCTTTACGCAAAACAGTAACCATAGAGCTTTCCACCAGCCAAATATGCATATAGTATAGCTGTTTCATTTCATTACTCTCTATGTGTTACTTTTCCAGCATATTCCATGTGCTGACCCGTTTCGGGCTGCAACGTTAATGTTGCAGACTTTTCAGACGACGATGAAGGTGCTTTTTGGTCGTGGTTCTATACTCAGTGATGCCGTTGGAGTTGATGGACCCGTTTACCTTCCAAGTCTTCCGCTGTTATTGTTATTAGATGGCCTTAAGCCATATTTATGTAATGAGTTCTCTTCAGAGACATCGATGTAATAAGTGTGTGATTTCCACTCTGCTATAAATCCTTCGATGTACTGTGTGGTGTCAGCATTACTGATCCAGGGATGACACCGGAGCAGAGAGATCAGACTGTTTGAGGTCTGGTCGCCACAGAGATGGTATCAGAACACACGCTGACTGTAGGACACGACCACTAAGTTAAACCATAGATCACTATTCTCTCCTCATTTTCTAACTCCTCATCTTTTCTACTCTTTAGGATGAAGGATGCGAAGATTAAGTACGCTCAACCGGATGAAGGCACACCTTTTGGATTTCACTTGAAGGAAGTCACCAAGTACCTAAACATTGGATTACCAAGTTTCACGGGAACCTTCAACGCCACTCTACCTGAAGAGGAGCGCTGGAAGATTCAAGCTCACGTGCCGGGAAGGACATTCGCGCCAATCACGAAGCCCGTAGATAGTGTTTTCAATGCACCAACTTGGAGTCTAGGAAGGAGCATGGCAGCCCATATTACCATAGGACGCATTGGATTCAAGAAGACCTCAAGGACACTATCTACCAGATTTGCGGACGTCGAGATGAACAATGGGAGTTAATCATCACCAAGAAGGATAGATCCATTGCAGCGTTCATCCAAGAGTTAAACCAGCACATTCGACGCCACGAGAACCAGATGTGCAATGATATGATGGAGTTGAAGAATGCGAAGACAAGGATCATCGAGCTAGAAGGAGAACTGAAGGCTACACGCAAGGACTACATGGACGAGATCGTAGCTCTAGCAAGACACAACGTCGATCTTAAGCAAGAGATTGAAGAACTCAAAAGGAAGTTAGCATCCAAGGAGGAAGACGAGTACGTCGCATGCCCGGATAACTACATCATCATCGACGACACCGATTCGGATCCAAGTGAACCCGACTTTGACGACAAAGCTGGAGCGGACATCATGGAGTCTTCCGTCGGTTCAAATTTCTAGATGATGACCAAATATTAGTAGTATTTTCCCCCATGTAAACACTATAGTTCGAGCACTTTTGCGATAGTTAGAATGATTGTATGCCCTTGTTTGATTGAATGAAGTGATTTTGTGTGAATTTGCTCATGTGCATTGGGGTAGTGTTTTCTCTTTAGACCTCATTCTATTCTTATATCTCTTCTTTTCTAAACCCTCAAATGCCTCCGAGACGTGACAATGGATTTCCACCGGAGCTCACTTAGTTGATCCAACAGCAGAATCAGTTGATGCAGATGTTAGTTCAGAATCAGCAGAACAACAACAACAACCCACCACCACCACCACCCCCTGTTGACCACTTAGCCCGTTTCCTTAGGCTGAATCCGCCGGTGTTTTCTAGTAGCACCGAGCCGATAGTAGCAGACGATTGGCTCCGCAAGATAGGAAGGGAGTTGACCACTTCAGGATGCACGGATGGTGAGAAAGTGAAGTTTGCCGCACATCAGTTAGAAGGACCCGCGGCAGCATGGTGGGAGAATTTCACAGCCACCTTCCCAGTTGACACTGTCACATGGGATCAGTTTCAGCAAGCTTTCCACACTGCACATGTTTCAGCAGGAGCTATGGCCATGAAGAAGCGTGAGTTTTGCAACTTACCCCAAGGAGGAAAAAAGTTGGCCCGTACGTTGACGACTTCAGCAAGCTAGCACGTTATGCCTCAGATGACGTTGCTACGGATGCAGCCAAGCAGGAGAAGTTTCTGGAAGGATTGAATGATGAGTTAAGCATGCAGCTGATGGTAGCAAGTTTCAGAAACTACCAGGAGTTGGTAGATCGTGCCATCATGATTGAAGGGTAGCAACAGCAGATTGAGAACCGCAAGAGGAAGTATGGACAGGGGAAGTATAACTCTGGAGCCCAGCAGAAGCCCCGTTTTACCCCTAAATCGGGATTTCAGTTTCAGCATACCCATGGAGGAAGTAGTTCGCACAACCATAATGGCCACAAGAATGGTAATGGGAATGGAGGAAGCAACGGCCAGAACCGGACCACCCCATCAACCCCATCCAAGAGAGACCTGAGCCAAGTCACCTGTTTCAAGTGTTCCAAGACCGGACATTATGCCAATGAATGTCCTGAAGGCCAGAATGGAAATGGCAATGGAAGCTCAGGGAAGAAGCCGAATCCTTTCAATAGGGGACAGGTGAACCACGTTAGCGTGGAGGAGGTTGAAGATCAGCCTGATGCAGTGATCGGTAAGTTTTTGGTTAAGTCATTTACGGCACTCGTTCTTTTCGATACTGGTGCATCACATTCATACATATCAAGGGGATTTGTGGATAAGTATAACCTGCCAACCCAAGCCCTTAGGTCACCCATGTTAGTAAGCTCACCAGGAGCGGAGTTTATGGCTAGACAATGGTGTGATCGGTTACCATTAAGGATTGGTAACTATGTTTTTCCCTCAGACCTAATAGTATTGGAATCTTAAGGATTGGATGTAATCCTCGGTATGGATTGGTTGTCGATGTATGGAGGAAACATTGATTGTGCTAGTAAGTCAATTTTGCTTACAACGCCAGAAGGAAGAAAGATCAAGTATGTATCCCAGCATGTGCCCAATAGGACACAGGTAAATTGCCTAACAGGAGTCGTGCAGGAGGAAGTATCAGTGGTGAAGGATTACCCTGATGTATTTCCGGAAGAGTTGCCAGGCATGCCACCGGATAGAGACATTGAGTTTTTGATTGAGTTGTTGCCAGGTACAGGCCCAATATCAAAGAGACCATACTGGATGCTAGCAAAGGATTTAGTGGAAATTAAGAATCAGATTAAGGAGTTGTTGGAGAAAGGTTACATTCGCCCAAGTTCTTCGCCTTGGGGATCACCCGTACTTCTAGTGGAGAAGAAGGATGGATCATTACAGATGGTTGTTGATTACTGTGGATTGAATGAAGTAACCATCAAGACCAAGTACCCACTGCCAATGATAAATGATCTGTTTGATCGTTTGCAAGGAGCTAAAGTGTTTTCTAAGATCGATTTGCGATCAGGGTGCCACCAGTTGAAGATTCGAGAGCAGGACATACCTAAGACAGCATTTACCACAAGATACGGACTGTATGAGTATACCGTTATGTCATTTGGATTGACTAACGCGCCTGCCTATTTTATGAACATGATGAACAAAGTGTTTATGGAGTTTTTGGATAAGTTCGTCGTAGTGTTCATTGATGATATCCTGGTTTATTCGAAGAATGAAGAAGGGCATAAGGAACATTTGCGTTTGGTTTTGGAGAAACTAAGGGAACATCAGTTATATGCCAAATTTAGCAAATGTGAGTTTTGGTTGAAGGAAGTAGGATTCCTCGGACACGTTATATCGGGAGAAGGGATAGAAGTTGACCCTGCAAAGGTTGAGACTGTAACCAAATGGGAAGCACCAACGACAGTTGGAGAGATCCGGAGTTTTCTTAGACTCGCAGGATATTACCAGAGATTCATTGAGAACTTTTCAAAGATTGCAAAGCCAATGACGGAGTTGTTGAAGAAGGACACTAAGTTCAATTGGAACGATGAATGTGAGGCTAGTTTTCAGGAGTTGAAGAAACGATTGGTTACCTCACCAGTGTTGATTTTGCCAGATCAGACCAAGGATTATGAGGTGTATTGCGACGCTTCACGTCGAGGACTTGGAGCAGTGCTTATGCAGGATGGTAGAGTTGTTTCGTATGCTTCACGACAACTGAAACCTCATGAGTTGAATTATGCCACCCATGATTTGGAGTTAGCAGCCGTAGTGCATGCATTGAAGACGTGGAGACATTTCCTCATTGGAAATCATTGCGAGGTGTGCACGGATCACAAGAGTTTGAAGTACATTTTCACGCAGAAGGAGTTGAATCTCAGACAAAGGAGACGGTTGGAGCTCATCAAGGATTATGATATGAGATTGCATTACCATCCCAGTAAAGCTAATGTAGTAGCTAACGCATTGAGCCGTAAGAGCCATGTCAATACGTTGATGACGGGAGAAATACCCAAGGAGTTAGCAGAAAACCTTCGTGAACTAAGTTTAGAGATAGTTCCGAAAGGCTGTGTAGCAGCATTGGAGATTCAGTCAACATTGATGGATAAAATCAGAGAAGCTCAGAAATCTAACAAGGAGATTGCTTCTATAAAGGAGAAACTAAGCAAAGGAAAAGCAAAGGGATTTCGTGAGGATGAGCACGATACCCTATGGTTTGAGGACCGTGTTTATGTGCCAAATGACCCAGAGATCAGGAAGTTGATTTTGCAAGAGGCACATGATTCACCATATTCGATTCACCCAGGAAATACCAAAATGTATTTGGATTTGAAGGAGACATTCTGGTGGACCGGAATGAAGAAGGATATTGCAGCATATGTAGCAGTTTGTGACGTATGTCATAGAGTGAAGGCAGAACATCAGAAGCCAGCCGGATTGTTGCAACCATTGCCGATACCCGAATGGAAGTGGGATAAGATAGGCATGGATTTTATCACAGGACTTCCCAGGACAAAAGTAGGATATGACTCGATATGGGTAGTAGTTGATCGTTTGACGAAGGTAGCACATTTCATTCCAGTTAAGACCACTTACACTAGTGCTAAGTTGGCAAAGATATACATGACTAGGATCATTTGTTTGCATGGAGTTCCGAGGAGTATTGTATCAGATAGAGGAACCCAATTTACCTCAAAGTTTTGGAATCAGTTGCATGAAACTTTAGGAACCAGGCTAGAGTTCAGCACCGCTTTTCATCCGCAGACAGATGGACAGACCGAGAGAGTCAATCAGATTGTGGAAGATATGCTGAGAGCTTGTGCACTAGATTATGGATCTAGTTGGGACGATAACTTGCCGTATGCGGAGTTTTCTTATAACAACAGTTACCAAACTAGTTTGAAGATGGCACCTTTCGAAGCTTTATACGGAAGGAGGTGCAGGGCACCGTTGTCATGGGACGAAGTTGGAGACCATCAATTCTTTGGACCAGATTTGATTAAGGAGTCTGAACAGAAGGTGAAGTTGATACGCGATAGGCTCAAGGTAGCCCAGTCTAGGCAGAAGAGCTACACAGATTCTAAACGCAAGGAGACAGTTTAGGAAACCGGACACAGGGTTTATCTCCGAGTATCCCCACTTCGAGGAGTTAAGCACTTTGGAGTTAAGGGAAAGTTAGCACCGCGTTTTGTTGGACCATATAAGATCTTGCAACGTATGGGAGAAGTCGCGTATAAGTTGGAATTACCAGAGGGATTGTCAGGAGTTCATGACGTATTCCATGTTTCTCAGCTGAAGAAATGTCACGCCGAGATGGCGGAGGTACCGTTAAGAGATACAGTGCCGCTTGAAGCAATTCAGTTGAAGGATGAGTTAACGTATGAAGAGACACCGGTCAAAATTCTCGATTATGCCAGCAGAGTTACCCGTAGCAAAGTTATCAAGTTTTGCAAAGTTCAGTGGAACCACCACTCAGAGGATGAAGCCACCTGGGAGAGAGAAGAAGATTTGCTCAAGGACCACCCTCAACTATTTTCTAGCCAACCCGAATCTCGAGGGCGAGATTCATCTTAAGGGGGGTAGGTTTGTAACATCCCAAATTTTCAATTTGGAATGTTATACACTAGATCATCATGCATATCATATTTTCTTGCATTTTGCCGATCCTAGAAATTTCACGCAGCTCAAGGACCCACGGAGAGAGTTGGAGATTTCGTCATTTTCATATTTGAGTTTTCTCAAATTTTGAAGAAAGGATCATTGGTTTTGTCGGAGTTTCATTTGCCTTTTATTTGGATAGGGAAAATGCGCGTTTTCAAAAATTGCATTTTAGGCCCGGAGAAAAGTTCATTTTGTTCGACTCATTTTTAGGAGTCGGGGAAAATTTACATTAGTAATTTTGGAGGTCGTTTAGATCTCTTTCTGTTTTTTTCCCGCACGCGAAACCGTTTAAAAAAAAATCCCGCGCGCCCCTGGGCAAAGGCCCAGGCGCAGGAGGCCGCCGCCGCTACCTCTTTCTGAGTCCTAGTAGGACTCTTGTCCTATTTCCGTTTGCTCGTTTTTTTTCTCTAGATCTTTCCTATTCCTACTCTATTTCCTTGATCCCTCCTCCAAGCAAACCCTCCCCCTCCCCAATATAAATACCCAAGCACCCCCCCCCTCTAAATCATCAAACCAAAGCCCCAAGCCCCAAGCACCACCGCGCCCCTTGCCCCGCGCGCCGCCCTACACCACCCGCGCCGTCGCCCTGCGTCACCCGCGCCGCCGCCGCACCTTGCCCACCGCCGCACCCTGCCACCGCCGCCGCCGCCCCACGCCCACGCCGCCGGAGCCCCTCGCCGGAGACTTCACCGGAGGTAGCCCCGCGCCGCATCTTTTCTTTTCATCGGATCGTTTTCTTCTAATCTTTCCGATTCTTTTCTTCTCTAAACCGTTCTGGTTTTCTAGATCGGTTTTTCGTTCGGTTTTCTTTTCTCGAAACCCTAGATCGGTTCCGATTTCTGTGCCGGTTTAGTTGCTTAGAGATCGTTCGCCGGACTGTTCGTCCTAACGAACGTGATCACCATATTCTTCTAGGTTAACGAACGTCCGTTCGTTCAACCGTTCTTCTTTTTCTTCTCGTTGGATTTATTCCGCGATCGCGATCTCAGATCCGATCTTCTTTCTAGTCTATCTTTCCGCTCGTTTATCGGAATCAGGTGATTCAAGCGCCTGGAGTTTCGTTTCGAAACCGCCGTTCCGACTAATCAACTTTAATTAAGTTTTTGCTACTGTAAAATTTGACCTAGTTTCAACTTGCTAGAACCGAGTTGATTTCCGCCGTTTGTTTTCGGTTTCTTTGTTCGGGTCTTTCTTTCTTTGCAACCGGAGTTCTTAAGTTGAACTTTCTGGTTCGTTCTCTTGTTCGAGTTTTACCTGTGCATTAGATGAGTACTTATTGTATGCTTGTTGTTTGTCTGCGATAGATTACCCGGATTGCGCCGCCTGTTACTTCGAATCTCTAGGACTCGCGGATAATCAGCAAGGCAAGTAACACTTTGATCATACCTTTTCTACAACCCAGTTTTATTGCATTAGATCCATCCTCACACACTGCATGATTAGGATCTAATTAAATTGTGGGTTGGGAAGTAGATGAGGTAGTACCTATTACCTGTTTATTATGAAACCTTTGGGAGTTACTTCTACGTTTGCTTATTATGCCATGCTATGCTAGTAGACGTGGATTGGGTGAGTGATATCCATGACAGATGTGAGATTGATAATTTTAATGGTTTATCTAAGGTGGCAACTTAAACACACATCTGGGTGGATTGAGGCACCTGATGTCTATCAGGACTTGCCTGTTTTATTTTGGACCGCCACTCAGGCTCAAAGGGATCATAAGATCTTTCATGCTAAATACTTACGTGTGCAGCCACAAGCCATTATGGGCTCTGGCATAGTTGACTAAGTCGTGCGAACTCTTATAGGGGTAGACTAGCAGATGTAGGGGATGTAGGTGGTATGGTCTACTCCATCGTAAGGTGCTAGCGCTTCTGAAAGACTATGTCTCGGTCATCCGTTTCTCAAACACCAGTAGTGCGAGAAATCCAACGGAGGCGATCGAGTCTTGTGGGGAAAAGTGCGCAAACCTCTGCAGAGTGTAACAAACTAATCATGATTAGCCGTGTCCCCAGTTATGGACAATCTTGAGTATCTAGTACTTGAATATCATGTGAATCTCATCATGTTACTTCTAACTAAAATTGTTGGGTTTTAATTGTTCACTTTTAATTGGGATTGAGAATGCTGTCAACCATTCTCAATGTTTAACAACCACCATGATAGTTAAATAAATTTATTCCTTTGCAGTAGGGAAAAACTGGCTTTACGCAAAACAGTAACCATAGAGCTTTCCACCAGCTAAATATGCATATAGTATAGCTGTTTCATTCCATTACTCTCTATGTGATACTTTGCCAGCATATTCCATGTGCTGACCCGTTTCGGGCTGCAACGTTAATGTTGCAGACTTTTCAGACGACGATTAAGGTGTTTTTAGGTCATGGTTCTATACTCAGTGATGTTGTTGGAGTTGATGGACCCATTTACCTTCCAAGTCTTCCGCTGTTATCGTTATTAGATGGCCTTAAGCCATATTTATGTAATAAGTTCTCTTCGGAGACATCGATGTAGTAAGTGTGTGATTGCCACTCTGCTATAAATCCTTCGATGTACTGTGTGGTGTCAGCATTACTGATCCAGGGATGACACCGGAGCACAGAGATCAGACTGTTTGAGGTTTGGTCGCCACAGTGACTCCATAGTATTGAGAAGTAATCATGTTTCCTTTAGTTTTTCTGATGTGAAAGTTTCTTGAAAGTAGAGCTTTTCTTAACTAATCAAGAACTCGACTCTTTTCCCCTGATATCATCGTTGCCCAGTCCAAGTCCGTTTGTGCTTGTAATAATGGAGTATTTGTACTTGTTTACAATGTTTTTAGGCACTGGTACGAAAGCTGCCCTTGACACGAACATAGTATACCACAGTATATATACTACCAAATATAATTCAGCATCTTGTTTTCGTCAATTGATGTGTTCCTGCTTCCTGTTGTCAAGCCCAAACCCACTGAATTACCTGGTATCTCTGTTCGTCTCTTCATATCGAAGCTCATCAAACTTGTCAGCTCTATGCTTTCATCTTGATTTGTACATCATCCTGAAATATATAATCATGCTTTCATTCTGATTTGTACACCATCCTGGATGGTCTGCCCAAAGGATGCTCATAGCATTTCTGTTAGCCTGCGTTACAACTCATTTTTTTATTTAAAGAATAACCAAGTGGCACAGTGGTTCTACTTCTCATAAATTGACAGAAAGGTTCTAGCATGTTTTCATTTGCAAGTAAAACTCGACCTTCTTTTAGTTGAGTGAATATGTTTCAGATATGGAACGTTTTACAGTACATTTCTTTCCTCTAAATGTGAATTCATGTACATCATCAAGCATTTCACATTTGCTGTAGCACTATGTAATGGTGTACTTCTTTTAGAAATTCTGCTCCTTACGTTTATACATTCTACATATGGTTTCTCATCACTTGGTATATATAGCACGTTTTGGGCAACGAATTATTCAGCGTTCTATGTTAAAGCTTTCAACCTTGAAATCACATATTTGTTTGGGCATGTGCTATATGTACCATTTTAGAAGTAGTCCACATATTTTTGTCCTGCTATAGTCTTTTTTAAACTTCTTATGAGATTGAAGTATTCGTTCTGATTTCTGGTTTGCTGATTGTTGTAGACAGATGTTTGAAACCTCTTAACCATGGACGACAACTACTTGAGAAGGACCATCATCACCCATCAAGTACGCCATTGAGGTAATTCACCAGTCCCTCCAGCACCAACTATCTATTTTCTCTAGTATGCTTAGGTTTTTCATGCTGTTGTGGTAGCCCCATTGCTGTTGCGTTGAATCTCATGCCACCGCTGGTGCGCCTGTGGCTTGATGTGCTGTGATCTTTATCTGTGTAGGTTTTGTTTGATGATATGCTTAGATTATGATCATAAGCATGGTGGTTTGATGATGCTGAGGCCAGCTGTTAAACCATGATATAGTTGCTAGAATTGAGCTTAATATTCATGTGTGTATGTGTGTGTGTGTCGAGTAAGTTGTGGTTTGTGCTGCTCCTTTATAACGTGATGAAACAAAGAATGTCCTTTACTCCTTTTTTGAATGGAATGTTCATAATATATTGTCTCCAGTTTTTCTAATTTTTATCAGCTGATTCATGTAACACGGCGTCCGTGGAAGGCCCAGTCCTGACTCTCCAGTGAGCCGACATTTGATCGCTATTGAAGGAGCTACATGTAGAAGAAGAAAATACTTGTAGAGCTTGTAACTGATTCCCATAGTTGTAGAGCTTGTATCAACTAAGCTTGTATTACGTGTAACTTGTAGAACTTGTAAATGCTCCAGCTTGTAGGACGTGTCATTTGTAGAGCTTGTAAATAAGCTTGTATATGCTACAGCTTGTAGGACGTGTCATTTGTAGAGCTTGTATTGAATCGGGCTATTGTTATTTGAAGTATCTTGTGTGTTTTTTCTTTGCCAATTTAACTACTGGTTATTTTCTTATTGTCAAATTGAAATATGAAGAATCTGGGCCTAATAGCTAGGACCCACTTATCAGAACCTGACAAGTGGGACCTGTTTGACTAGTGGACCCATTTTATTAAAAAAACTAAAACTATTGTACAAAAAGGCCATGACCCATGAAATAAAAAGGCCGAATTGTTGGGCTTGGCCCATGAAGTCTGACCAAAAATTGACAGGAAAAAATATATAGAAAGGCTGAATTAATGGGCTTGGCCCATATAAACACTGAATTGGACCGGGCTGAATCTTGTGCCACGTCAGATTGCCACGCTGGATGCCTACGTGGCCTGGGGAGGTTGCTAGTGACCAAAACGCCACAGTAGACGCATTTTGGTCATAAACGTCTACGACCATTCCAGAAGAAAGGTCGCTATAGTCAGTTTACGACGGCCAGCTTTTGACCTTATGTTTTTGGTCACAAAAAAGGTCACAAATGGAAATTTGTGACCATTCAGTGACCAATAGTGGTGGTCACAAGTTGACATATTTCTTGTAGTGTTAGAGGCAGCAAAACATCACACTCTGGATGTTTTTATGTAGCAAGGAAAATATTTTTGGGTTTGTTATGATCAATGTTTTTAGTCCTGTCTATCTAAATGTTTGCAAGATCTCTGAACCAATTTCCAATCTCATTTCTGAATGCATGTTGAATCGTCTTGGTACAAACTTGTTTAAGTTATTTGGTACAAACTTGGCAAATAAGTGTTTGAAGCTCAATTACATCTGGGAAGCAAAGCATATTTAGATCCTCATGCTGGGAAACCATTGTTTATCAGAAGGAATAAGTGTACTCACGTTCACCATTGTTGGGTGTTACATTGCATGATCATTCAGGCTTAAAAACATTTGGGAGGGTGCCTTGTCCTTCATATTTGTGTCTTTCTTTGCTTTTTTCTACAACTTATTTTTGTGTTGTTTATAGGGAAAAGGTGCAATTTGGTCAAGGAATTCTCTTGAAAATTGTCAATTTTCTTAAAGATCTTCAACGTCATCCTGGCCAAGAAATGACAGAGTTAGGCCAGAGATATGTTTGCACACTCTTCATCTTGTTTGGCGAGGCACGGAGGTTTGCCAAAGCCAGGCAGTGGGTTCTTGATGCTGTTGACAGTCCCATTGCGCTGACTCCTAAAGCACCATTAACTAAACTTTTAGAGATTGGAGTGGGTTGTCAAAGACAGGAATGGAGTTGTATGTGGCTATGTGGGAGGAAAGGAATTTGTTGTTCAAGTACAAAGGAAGGTTTGAGCATCAAGCAGGCTATGTCAATCCCTATGAAGATGTTGTCAAGATTGCAAAAGAAGTGTGTATACGGAAGGAGCGGGAGCACCATGTGGCGAACCTGTGCTTCTGTTCAAGGCCAACTGCGGAGGTTGATTTGTCGTTGTTGCTTGGGGGAGCTTTTGTTGGTTTGTCATGATGATGAGTTCAGCTGCTAGGCAATTATACAGGAAGGCGGTAAATATGATGCTCCATGGCCAGATGATACAAAGGTGATGTGGGAGTGAGGATCCGAAGCCCTGTTAGAAGTTTTTGTGCACCCTATAACTGGCTGCTCTGTTAACTAAATATGGGTAGTGATAAAGAAGGGAGCGAATTGCCTGTAGCAAGTCCTTGAGCTTTTTGTGTCGGGTGTGACTTTTGGTGCACCGTGTAACTTGTTGCTCTGAACCTGAGATTGTTAACTGAATATTCAGACTCTTTACCGAATCTTGTCTCCCTAGTTGATTATTTCACTATAGCTAGTTTAGTTCCCCCAAGTTTTTGATTTTCTTTGCTGTTCCCCTGTTTTGTTGCATTATGTCGTTAATTGCTGCTGTACTCAATCGTGGGGGTTTTGATAAGCCACGGCGAACCCCGCTTATCAATTATGAATATTTTCTCTTGCTGCTGTACTCAATCATGGGGGTTTTGATATTTAAGCACGGCTGGTGTTGTCTCCTCGCCATAACATCTTCTCAGAAAAAAAAGACTGGTGTTGTCTCCTAGTACCGAGACGAGATATCCCACTTCTCAGAAATGAGACTGGACCATGCAACAGTGATCTCCAACTCAATGCCTCCAGTGAGTTTACATGTTTGCTGGCTTATGTTGGAAAACTTGGGCTCGAAGGACTCATTTTGTTGTGCAACTTTATTACCGGAATCTGAGTAGGCTTCCAAGATAAACTACAGGCTTCCACGATAGTCTACAGAGACAACACTCCTTGATAGAACAAGGTAACCCTCAGAAGTAATGGGCACAGTTGTATAACGAGAATCTAGCAGCTCAATTTCCTGAGGGCTGGCGTCAGGTCCAATGACTAAGCAAGCAACTCGACCTCCGAATGCTGGCCATTACCCCCCCCCCCCCCCCCTCTTTCACACGGACGCCCAAAATAGTGGCCTGGACTGATTTCTTAATTCTCTCCAAACTTAACTCTACGGTGCAAAAGCAGTTCCTAAAGCAAATGGGGCTTTCTCTGCTGTGGTAAGTGTACACGCCATTGATCAGTGGCTTATCTTGAGACTTTGTTCTACCTCTTACTTTTAGTCGGATTTCAAAGACAACAGATTCCTTGCTGACAATTGCACGAGAGGGGCCAGCCAAGGTCAAAAAGGAATCCTGCAGGCATCAGCAATCACCTTATTAGCAACTGATAAACAAGAGGGCCCAGGCAGGCATGTCCACAATATCCCCAAAATCAAACGAAGAGCATATTGATAAGATTAAGATGGTACAGATAGATACTACCTCTTCATTGAGTATCTGGCACTCACTCCTGTTGCGGGCAAACAGAAGATTGCGATTGTGATCCACATGGTCTCGGGCAGCGACCGTGCCATACACTGGCAACGGCCATTCCAGACCACCTCGTATTTCTGCGAGTTTAACGGAGAAGATCTGCAGGCTAGGTAACACTCGACCATAGTGCAACGGGGTGCTCCCTGGTACCAAGTGTGTGTATTGCATGGAACTCACTGTCCCTGCATGCATCAGAACAAGATCAATGGAAGCAGGTGTTAGAAATCTTGTAACATGAACAGGTACTAGATAAGCAACAAAGTAATTCCCTCCACTTCCCTTATGCAAAGAAGTACGACCAAAGGTAAAAAGGAGGAAGGAAACTAGTTAACCAAAGTTCAGTAAGATAAGCAAGATGCATGCAAGTTTACTCACTCATGTCTCGGAAGCAACCGAACCCATCATAACCCCATGACCCTTCCCAGGCATCAACATACATGTCAAAACTCTTCTGTTCGGCAGCCATCTCCTTGGCCTCAATTTTTAATTGCTCGTCTGATTTGTCTCTATACATCTTCTCAACATCGTAACCTGTGTTGGCGGCAACAGAATCTGCAGGTTCGAGTATTGACTTGTCTGATACGAACATGGAGGTACTCGATTCATTCGCCAATTCACTGGTATCCAGACTCATCGCCGACTCTGTTCCGGCCTCTGGCCCCACCTCCGATGCCAATTTCGAGTCTATCTTCGGCACCTGCTGCTCCATTGATGCAACGTCCCAGTCCTGCTCCTCGTCACCAACACATCCTTGTACCGAAATATCCCGCTTCTCACAAACAAGACTAGACCAAGCAACAGTGATCTCCAACTCAATACCATTAAGTTCACAACTATCCTGACTTATGTTGCAAAGTTTGGGTTCGAAGGACAATTCTTTTTGTGCAATGATATCACCAGATGGTAAGCAGGCCTCTAGGAGAAAATTCAGGCTCTTGTTAACATCTACAGAAATGACGTTCCTTGACAGAAGAAGGTAACCCTCAGAAGTCACGGGCATGGCACTGCCACGAGAAACAAGCAGCTCAAGTTGCCCGGGTGTGTCGTCAATTTCACCATCAATGACTGAGCAAGCGACTCGACCTCCCTATCCAGAAGGCCATGACCCATCTTTGACACGGACGCCCAAAACAGTGGCCTGGACTGTTTCCTGAAGTACCTCCAATCCAAACTCTGCGGTGCAGAAGCAGTTCGTAAAGCAAACAGTACTGTCCCCTCTGTTGTAAGTGCACACACCAGTGATCAATGCTCTATCTTCAGACTCTGTTGTACCTCTTACTTTCAGTTGGATTTCAAAGTCAATCGATTCCTTGCACACAATTGCACGGGAGGGGCCAGTCAAGGCCAAAAAGGGCTCCTGCAAGCATCATCGATCACCTTATTAGCTACTGACAAATATGAAGGCCCAGGAAGGCAAACAATATCACCTTATTAACAAAGGTATGTATATTAAGATGGTATAAACATACCTTTTCCTTGAGTATCTGAGACCTGCTCCTATAGCAGGCAAACAGAAGGTTGCGATTATGATCCACATGGTCTCTGACAGCAAACATACCGTACACTGGCAACGGCCAATCCAGACCACCTTGAATTTCTGCCAGTCTGATGGAGACGACCTGGAGGCTAGGCGCGGCTCGACAATTGTGCCTTGGGGCGCTCCCGGGTATCAAGTGTGTATATTGCATGGAACTGACCGTCGCTGCAGAAATCGATCAATGGAAGCAGGTGTTAAAATTTTCGTAACATGAACAAGTAGTTGATAAGCAGCAAAGTAAATCCCTTCACTTCCCTTCCCTTATAGAAAGACATAGGACCAAAGGTAAGAAAAGAGAGTAAGGAAACTAACTAAACAAAATTGAGTAAGATAAACAAGATGCATGCATTTATGTTTACTCACTCATGTAATGGAAGAGACCGAACCCTGCCGAACCCCATTTAGCATCCCAGTCATCGACAAACCGATCAAATTTCTGCTGTTGGGCATTCATCATTGTGGCCTCACTGGCTAATTGTTCGGCTGATTTGCCTCTGTCCATCTTCTCAACAACATGATCGCCTCTGTTGATGGGAACATGATCTGCAGGTTTGGGTATTGACTTGTCTGATGCTGAGAGATTTGATTCAATCGTCGACACATTGGTATCTGGACCTGTCGCCGCCGCCTCTGCCTCTGGCTCTGATTTGGAGTCGATCCTCGGCACCTGGTCCTCCATGGATGAAATGTCGCAGTCCATGTGCTCCTCATCACCACCGCCGTCGACATCCAAGGCGGCAGTTTCCACCATCCTCTCCCAGCCATTAGCTGCATCACCATGCTCATCCAAGGCGTCAGTTTCCATCTTGTGCTCCCCGCCATTAGCAGCACCACCATCAGCGTCATGCCCATTCAAGGCTGCAGTTTCCGGCTTGAGTTCCCCGCCATTAGCAGGATCACGCTCATCCAAGGCTGCAGTTTCTTCAGTCTTGTGCTCCACACCCTGAATATCCGTCAGGCTGCGTGCTTTGACAGCCCTCATCTGCTCGCTCAAGCGCCTGATTTCATCGGTGACGGCCAGTTGGCGCCTACGTTGCACGGATACTTGATATGTATCGGATACGCGATACGGGGATACGCCCGATACGTCAATTTTTTGAAAAGATGGATACGGCGATACGTTTATATATAGATATTACATATATTAATTATTAAAAATATTGAAAACAAAATAGAGCTTCTAGGTCAAAGCATGCCTCAATAGGATTATTCCCTTTGTTTTCTTGCACCTGGTCCACTTCCATTAATTAGCAGTGGGATTTTTCCGGGTTTTTTGGTTCCAATCAGTGCGTCGACTCTTTCTTGCTCACCTTTCAATTGAACAAGAACATTGATAGTCATGTTTTGACATGAACTCACACCCGCGTTGGGTATCTTCAAAAGATGTGCCTTTACTATTAAAAGGATTTCACGTCGAACGAGGGGTTTCAGGTATTCAAAAAGTATCGCCGAAGTATCCAAGGAGTATCAAATATTATTTTCTTTTTTCAAAATCAGAAAATCAAGGGATACTTACCGGATCCGAGTATTAGGGCAGTATCCGGCTGGATACGCCCGCCTTTTGAAGTATCCGCGCAACTTAGGTTGGCGCTGTGCGTTGCGCTTGATTCTATCCAACAAATCTCGACTCTGCTTAATCGAACTGCAGTCGGGGCTGGACAAATCTAACCTCTGATGCTCCTTCGTCGACTCCATCTGCTCTCTCTCCTGCAGCAGTTGTCTCTCCTCGTCCTTGAGTTCCTTCTACTCTTTCCTGAGTTCTCTGAGCAGAGCTTGATCCTTTCTGGGATTCTTGGTGCCACGAGAATCGGGGTTCCCAGGGCCAGGGAGAACTTGGGGCTGATCCCCCACGGACTTGCCGGAATCCCCTTCCGCCTCCATCTCACGAGGCGTCCTCGCCTCGCCTTCTCCCTGCCGCTCGCCTTTCCTTGTTGGGATCTGGCAGAAAGGGCTCGCCGCTCGCCACCCGCCCTGGGCGCTCGCCTTCCCGTATTGAGATCTAGCTAAAAGCATCTCCAGCGCGTAAAAAACTAGTTTGTCGTGCGCTCATCGTCTGGTTTGGCGCGGCGCGCAGCGCTGGCTCCAGCAGCCGCGCTAAAATGCAGCACGCGCCGCTCCAGCAGCGCGTAAAAATGCAGCACGCGCGACTCTCACATAAACAACATATGCATTCCAAAACAGAAGCAAAAAGATCAAACACAAACAAAAATAAATCAAAATAAATAGTTCAATTTCATTATTACAAGTCAAACAAATAGTTTATCGTTCAATATAACAAATAGTACAATAAACACAACAAATAGTTCAACAATACAATATCAAACGCACAAATCATGATGCTCTTTGTCGTCCATTCCATGCCCACCACTCCTCAGTAAGATTCTTCTGAAGATCATTATGCGCCGCGGGACGTCGAATGGCATGATAGTAGGCAACAAAAC
Source organism: Triticum monococcum (assembly GCA_034509565.1). Taxonomy (NCBI): domain Eukaryota; kingdom Viridiplantae; phylum Streptophyta; class Magnoliopsida; order Poales; family Poaceae; genus Triticum; species Triticum monococcum. The sequence goes on along the minus strand of CM067842.1, from coordinate 705,269,381 downwards.
GGGCCACTCTTTCAGCCCTCTGTCGCACTCGCACCGGATGTCCCAAAAGCTCATACTGAGAGTAGTCTACATCTTGGCCACGCTCATTCTCGATGATCATGTTATGCATGATCACACAAGCATGCATGATGTACCAAAGCATTTTTTGATCCCAAAATCTAGCTAGTCCTCCCACAATAGCAAATTGGGCTTGCAAAATACCAAAAACTCTCTCCACATCTTTTCTAGTCGCCGCCTGAGCATTGTAGAAATCAAGTTCTTTCTTACCTTCTGGCTTTTTCAATGGCTTGACAAAGGTTTGCCACTTTGGATAGATGCCATCTGCTAGATAATAGCCATAGTTGTATGTACGGCCATTTGCTACAAACTACACCGGTGGCAACTCACCATTTGCAATCTTATTCATCAGTGGTGACCGGTTGACAACATTGATGTCATTAAAAGATCCAGGCATTCCAAAGAATGCATGCCAAATCCAAGTCTCTTGATCGGCCACCGCTTCAAGGATTATAGTGGAACCCTTTTTTTGGCCGTGGAATTGTCCATGACATGCCTTTGGACAATTCTTCCAACTCCAATGCATGCAATCTATTGAGCCAAGCATGCCAGGAAGCTTTGTTCATCGCCAATAGCCTTGCGACGTCTTCAGCATTGGGAGATCTCAAATACTCCTCGCCAAACACTTGCACAATTCCGACTGCGAAGTGCTTGACACACATGATGGCTTGGCTCTCACCCATAGCCAAGTGATCATCAACTAGATCAGCCGGTATACCGTATGCCAACATACGCAAAGCGGCTGTCACCTTCTGAAGGACCTTGAAGTAGATGTGTCTAGAGGGGGGTGATTAGACACTTCATGCCAAAGTTGCAATTTTTTAGCTTTTTTGGTTTGAGTGGAGTTTAAGCATTATTTCAATAATCACAATACATATCAAGCAAGTATGCAAAGAGTATATAGACAGCGGAAAGTAAAGCATGCAACTTGCAAGAATGTAAAGGAAAGGGTTTGGAGAAATCAAACGCAATCGGAGACACGGATGTTTTTCCCGTGGTTCGGATAGGTGGTGCTATCCTACATCCACGTTGATGGAGACTTCAACCCACGAAGGGTAACGGTTGCGCGAGTCCATGGAGGGCTCCACCCACGAAGGGTCCACGAAGTAGCAACCTTGTCTATCCCACCATGGCCAGCGCCCACGAAGGACTTGCCTCACTAGCGGTAGATCTTCACGAAGTAGGCGATCTCCTTGCCCTTACAAACTCCTTGGTTCAACTCCACAATCTTGTCGGAGGCTCTCAAGTGACACCTAGCCAATCTAGGAGACACCACTCTCCAAGAAGTAACAAACGGTGTGTTGATGATGAGCTCCTTGCTCTTGTGCTTCAAATGATAGTCTCCCCAACACTCAACTCTCTCACATAGGATTTGGATCTAGTGGAAAGAAGATTTGAGTGGAAAGCAGATGGGGAAGGCTAGAGATCAAGATTCATATGGTAGGAATGGAATATCTTGGCCTCAACACATGAGTAGGTAGTTCTCTCTCAGAAATAGGATGCTGGAAGTGTAGGCTTCGTCTGATGGCGCTCTCTTTGAATGAAGAGGAGGTGGAGGGGTATATATAGCCTCCACACAAAATCCAACCGTTACACACAGTTTTCCAATCTTGGTGGGACCGAATCAACAAACTCGGTCGGACCAAAAAGGTAAACCTAGTGACCGTTAGAGATTTCGGTCGGACCGGCTGAATCAACTCGGTGGGACCGATGTGCTAGGGTTAGGGTAAATACAAAACTCGGTTTGATCAATTACTCAAACTCGGTGGGACCGATTTGGGTAATAGGCGAAACAGAGAGTTGGCCAAGCAAACTCGATGGGACCGATTGCATATCTCGGTGAGACTAAGAATAATGCAATAGATAACAGAGAGTTTGCAAGCCCATCTCGGTGAGACCGAGATCCCATCGGTGAGACCGAGCTGATTAGGGTTTCTGGCAGTGGCTATGACAAGTGAAACTCGGTGGCGTCGGATAGGAATAATCGGTATGACCGAGTTTGGCTTAGGGTTTAGGTCATTTGTGGATATGGGAAAGTAGCTGAGGATTTTGGAGCATATCATTAAGCACATGAAGCAAGAGGCTCATTAAGCAACACCTCATCCCTCCTTGATTGTATTGGCTTTTCCTAAAGACTCAATGTGATCTTAGATCACTAAAATATAAAATGAAGAGTCTTGAGCTTCAAGCTTTAGCCAATCCTTTGTCCTTAGCATCTTGGAGACCTTCCCACAACCTTTAGTCCATGCCACTTCATTGTTGAACTTATCTGAAACATACTAGATGAAAACGTTAGTCCAACAAGAGATATGTTGTCATCAATTATCAAAACCACCTAGGGAGCACTTGTGCTTTCAATCTCCCCTTTTTGGTAATTGATGGCAACATACATCAAAGCTTTAGATAAAGATATAAAGAACAACAAGTAAAGCTTTGGAAGGACATGTAACAGACATAGGCTCCCCCACATGTATGCAATCATATGAATATAAAATATAGCAGCATGTGAGAGCATAATCAGGATAGAGTAGGCAATGTGTTACATGTATCTTGGCCATATGCATCAGAGTAAAAGATTATCAAGGAAATACCTTCATGCTCATGAGTCCTTCTTGCAAACAGTATGTACATAAGCAAGGACTCCTCATACTCATGATTTTGATGCATACACTTACCTTATAGTTTTTGAGTTGGCTTAGGATAAAATGAACCTGCACAAACAAAGTTAGATAACACAGGTACATCCACTGGCCAGGGAAAACAAAAGAAACCACAAGAGTACCAAGACTGGGATGACATGTAGAGAGTAAGTACTAGGTACTACATTGAATTCAACATGTCCCCAAGAATAAAGATATGCAATGAATTTGACTGATTTCTTTCCCTTTGGTGTCTTGCTCCCCCTGAATCTTACATGGGATATTGGGAGAAGATAGGGAACAGAAGATCAGAGCTGACAGATACATATGAACATGTCTTTCCCCCTAAAAGGACATGTGACATCTCTCCTCTTGAACATCAAGCATCTGGGATCCTTGAGTATTTTCTCTCCCCCTGGAAGTCTCTTTCTCCCCCTTAATACTTTCTCTCTTGTGTGTTTGGTCCTTGAGACTTTTTCTCTCCCTTGATGTGATCTCTCTCTCCTACAAGCTTTGATGTGATCTCTCTCTCCCCCTTTGACATCAATTTCCAAGAACGGCTTTCTGGAATCCGTCATATAGGTTTGGTCCTTGAGACTCAGCACAAAGCAATGGATAAAATTGTGATGCTTGTAGAGGACAAGATTCATTGAGTGGAGCTGGATGAGAAGAAATGTAGAACAAGTGGCAAACTGTTTTTCTGATTGCAAAGTCGGTGGCACCGAGTGGCATATTTCGGTGATACCAAAAAGATTCGGTTGGACCGAAAATTGCAAGTCGGTGAAACCGAGTTTACACAGAGAAAAACACTTGTCACCTCAGCTCACTAGACATGTAGGATCTCACAAAGATTTGCAATGAATTACCTGAAGGATTTGCAAGGAATTGAATGCAGAAAATGTAGAATAAAAGCAAAGAGAAAAAGAAGAAACTGAAAGATCTAGATGAAGTTTTTTTTTTGTTTTTGAAAAAGAGAAAGAAATTAAACATGCATGACACAAATGCAATAACACAAAGAAGGAACATCAATTGCTCATCAATTGTTCAATTCTCCTCTCAACCTACAAAACACTTTCTCATCAAGTGGTTTAGTGAATATATCCACTAATTGCTTATCGGTGCGAACATGCTTAAGATCAATGTCACCCTTAGCAACATCATCTCGAATGAAATGATGACGAACTTCAATGTGCTTAGTTCGAGAATGTTGTACAGGATTATGACCAATTTTAATAGCACTTTCATTGTCACAAAGCAATGGAACATGTTTCACATAGATCCCATAATCTTTAAGAGTTTGGGTCATCCAAAGTAATTGAGGACAACATGAACCAGCGGCAATGTATTCCGCTTCGGCGGTGGATAAGGATATGGAGTTTTGTTTCTTGGAAGACCAAGACACAAGAGATCTACCAAGAAATTGACAAGTACCCGAAGTTGACTTTCTATCAACCTTGTCTCCGGCATAATCCGAGTCGGAATAGCCAACAAGATCAAAAGAAGACCTCTTAGGATACCAAATGCCAAAATTTGGTGTATGAATTAAGTATCTAACTATCCTTTTCACGGCCTTAAGATGACATTCTTTAGGAGCAGCTTGATATCGTGCACACATGCACACACTTAGCATAATATCGGGATGTGAAGCACATAGGTATAACAATGAACCGATCATAGAGCGATAAACCTTTTGATCAACCGGTTCACCATCTTTGGTCAAATCATTATGTCCACTAGTAGGCATGGGTGTAGACATACCTTTGCATTCTTGCATATTGAACTTCTTCAATAAGTCCTTGGTGTACTTCGTTTGAGAGACAAATGTACCTTCCTTAGTTTGCTTGATTTGCAAACCAAGAAAGATTTTGAGTTCACTCATCATAGACATCTCAAACTTCTCTAACATTAGCTTTCCAAACTTTTCACTAAAGAGAGGGTTAGTTGAACCAAATATGATATCATCAACATAAATTTGGCATACAAATAGTTCTCCATTAACCCTTTTAGTAAAAAGAGTAGAATCAATTTTACCAATTTCAAAACCACTTGCAGTAAGGAACTTAGTCAAGCATTTATACCATGCTCTAGGAGCTTGTTTAAGACCGTAAAGAGCTTTGTGAAGTTTGTAAACATGATTAGGTTTCTTAGGATTGACAAAACTGGGAGGTTGTTTGACATAAACTTCCTCCTCTATTTCACCATTTAGAAAAGCACTTTTAATGTCCATTTGGTACAAGGTGATGTTATGGTGATTAGCATAGGCAAGTAAGATGCGAATGGACTCAAGTCTAGAAACGGGAGCATATGTCTCACCATAGTCCATACCTTCGACTTGTGTGTACCCTTGGGCGACGAGACGTGCTTTGTTGTGAACCACTTGTCCATCTTCATCTTGCTTGTTGTGAAACACCCATTTGGTACCAATGATGTTGTGGTTGTCGTCGGGCTTCTCAACCAATGTCCAAACTTGGTTTCTCTCAAAGTTGTGTAGCTCTTCGTGCATGGCGTTTATCCAATCCGGATCCTCCAATGCTTCTTCAACCTTCATAGGTTCAATGCTAGAGATGAATGAATAGTTTTCACAAAAGTTAGCTAAACGAGTTTTTGAGCGAGTGATTCTCCCGGTTTGTATATCATTGAAGATTTGCTCGACGGGATGATCTTTGGCAATTCTTGCTCGAACTCGTGAGAGCTTTTTCTAGGGTCTTCGTTGAACATTTTCTTCATCTTGTTCTTCTTCTTGGCCTTCTTCATTGTTGACGTTGTCATTGTCTTGTCGTGGTGGAGAAGGAGGTTGTTGATGTTCGTCTTGATGCATTTCCTTGTCTTCTTCATCTTGGTGTGTCCCACTTGTGGATGCTTCCATATCAATTCTTGGCTCACCTTGTTGTGAAGTAGAAGCCTCCACTTGTACGGATGAAGTACTCTCCTTCACCTCCTTTGGACGAACTTTTGTTGGGGAATGTAGCAGAAATTCAAAATTTTCCAACGTGTCACCAAGATCTGTCTATGGAGAGACTAGCAACGAGGGGAAGGAGAGTGCATCTACATACCCTTGTAGATCGCTAAGCGGAAGCGTTCAAGTGAACAGGGTTGAAGGAGTCGTACTCGTCGTGATCCAAATCACCGAAGATCCTAGTGCCGAACAGACGGCACCTCCGCGTTCAACACATGTACAGCCCGGTGACGTCTCCCACGCCTTGATCCAGCAAGGAGAGAGGGAGAGGTTGAGGAAGACTCCATCCAGCAGCAGCACAACGGCGTGGTGGTGGTGGAGGAGCATGGCAATCCTGCAGGGCTTCGCCAAGCACCACGGGATATGAGGAGAAAGAGAGGGAGGGTTGCACCAACGAGAGAGATCAAATCACGTGTTATGGGCAGCCCCTAGGCCTCACTATATATAGGGGAGAGGGAGGGGGTGCGCCCCCTCTAGGGTTCCCACCCCTAGGGGGGCGGCAGCCCTAGATGGGTTTTGGGTGGCGGCCAAGAGGGGGAGGAGAGGGAGGCGCAGGGAGCATGGGCCTTAGGGCCCATCTGCCCTTAGGATTTGCCTCCTCTCCCCTTCTAGGCACATGGGCCATGGTGGGAGGTGCCCTAGCCCACCTAGGGGCTGGTGCCTTCTCACACTTGGCCCATGTATGCCTCTGGGGCCCATGGCCCTCCCGGTGGACCCCCGGACCCCTCCGATGGTCCCGGTACATTACCGATAAACCCCAAAACTTTTCCGGTGACCAAAACAGGACTTTCCATATATAAATCTTTACCTCCGGACCATTCCGGAACTCCTCGTGACGTCCGGGATCTCATCCGGGACTCCGAACAACATTCGGTAACCACATACAAACTTCCTTTATAACCCTAGCGTCATCGAACCTTAAGTGTGTAGACCCTACGGGTTCGGGAGACATGCAGACATGACCGAGACGTTCTCCGGTCAATAACCAACAGCGGGATCTGGATACCCATGTTGGCTCCCACATGTTCCATGATGATCTCATCGGATGAACCACGATGTCGAGGATTCGATCAATCCCATATACAATTCCCTTTGTCTAGCGGTACGATACTTGCCCGAGATTCGATCGTCGGTATCCCGATACCTTGTTGAATCTCGTTACCGACAAGTCTCTTTTACTCGTTCCGTAACACATCATCCCGTGATCAACTCCTTGATCACATTGTGCACATTATGATGATGTTCTACCGAGTGGGCCCAGAGATACCTCTCCGTCACACGGAGTGACAAATCCCAGTCTCGATTCGTGCCAACCCAACAGACACTTTTGGAGATACCTGTAGTGTACCTTTAGAGCCACCCAGTTACGTTGTGACGTTTGGCACACCCAAAGCACTCCTACGGTATCCGGGAGTTGCACAATCTCATGGTCTAAGGAAATGATACTTGACATTAAAAAAGCTTTAGCATATGAACTACACGATCTAGTGCTATGCTTAGGATTGGGTCTTGTCCATCACATCATTCTCCTAATGATGTGATCCCGTTATCAACGACATCCAATGTCCATGGTCAGGAAACCGTAACCATCTATTGATCAACGAGCTAGTCAACTAGAGGCTTACTAGGGACATGGTGTTGTCTATGTATCCACACATGTATCTGAGTTTCCTATCAATACGATTCCAGCATGGATAATAAACGATTATCATGAACAAGGAAATATAATAATAACTTATTTATTATTGCCTCTAGGGCATATTTCCAATAGTCTCCCACTTGCACTAGAGTCAATAATCTAGTTCACATCACCATGTGATTAACACTCACAGGTCACATCGCCATGTGACTAACACCCAAGAGTTTACTAGAGTCAGTAGTCTAGTTCACATCACTATGTGATTAACACTCAATGAGTTCTAGGTTTGATCATGTTGCTTGTGAGAGAGGTTTTAGTCAACGGGTCTGAACCTTTCAGATCCGTGTGTGCTCTACAAATCTCTATGTCATCTCCCAGATGTAGCTACCACGTTCTATTTGGAGCTATTCCAAATAACTGTTCTACTTGGAGCTATTCTAAATTGTTGCTCCATTATACGTATCCGGTATCTCTACTCAGAGCTATCCGGATAGGTGTTAAGCTTGCATTGACGTAACCCTTTACGACGAACTCTTTTACCACCTCCATAATCAAGAAAAATTCCTTAGTCCACTAGTTACTAAGGATAACTTTGACCGCTGTCCTGTGATCCATTCTTGGATCACTCATGTACCCCTTGACTGACTCATGGCAAGGCACACTTCAGGTGCGGTACACAGCATAGCATACTGTAGAGCCTACGTCTTAAGCATAGGGGACGACCTTCGTCCTTTCTCTCTATTCTGCCATGGTCGAGCTTTAAGTCTTAACTTCATACCTTACAACTCAGGCAAGAACTCCTTCTTTGACTGATCCATCTTGAACACCTTCAAGATCATGTCAAGGTATGTGCTCATTTGAAAGTACCATTAAGCGTTTTGATCTATCCTTATAGATCTTGATGCTCAATGCTCAAGTAGCTTAATCCAGGCTTTCCATTGAAAAACACTTTTCAAATAACCCTATATGCTTTCCAGAAATTCTACATCATTTCTGATCTATGATATGTCGACAACATATATTCATCAGAAATTCTATAGTGCTCCCACTCACTTCTTTGGAAATACAAGTTTCTCATAAACTTTGTATACACCAAAATCTTTGATCATCTCATCAAAGCATACATTCCAACTCCGAGATGCTTACTCCAGTCCTTAGAAGGATTGCTGGAGCTTTGCATACTTATTAGCATCTTTCAGGATTGACAAAACCTTCCGGTTGTATCACATACAACCTTTCCTCAAGAAAATTGTCCAGGAAACAATGTTTTGACATCCTATCTGCAAGATTTCATAAATAATGCAGTAATCGCTAATATAATTCCAACAGACTCTTAGCATCGCTACGAGTGAGAAAAGTCTCATCATAGTCAACTCCTTGAACTTGTCGGAAAACATCTTAACGACAAGTCGAGCTTTCTTAATGGTGATACTTACCATCATTGTCCGTCTTCCTTTTAAAATCCATATTTACCTAACAGCCTTACGACCATCAAGTAGTTCTTCCAAAGTCTACACTTTGTTTTCATATATGGATCCTCTCTCGGATTATATGGCCTCGAGCCATTTATCGGAATCCGGGCCCACCATCGCTTCTCCATAGCTTGTAGGTTCATTGTTGTCTAGCAACATGACTTCCAAGACAGGATTACGTACCACTCTGAAGTAGTACGCATCCTTGTCATCCTACAATGTTTGGTAGTGACTTGATCTGAAGTTTCATGATCACTATCATAAGCTTCCACTTCAATTGGTGTAGGTGCCATAGGAACAACTTCCTGTGCCCTGCCACACACTAGTTGAAGAGACGGTTTAATAACCTCATCAAGTCTCCACCATCCTCCCACTCAATTCTTTCGAGAGAAACCTTTCCTCGAGAAAGGACCCGATTCTAGAAACAATCCCTTATTGCTTTCGGATCTGAGACAGGAGGTATACCCAACTGTTTTGGGTGTCCTATGAAGATGCATTTATCCGCTTTGGGTTCGATCTTATCAGCCTGAAACTTTTTCACATAAGCGTCGCAGCCCCAAACTTTTAAGAAATGACAGCTTAGGTTTCTCTAAACCTTAGTTCATACGGTGTCATCTCATCGGAATTACGTGGTGCCCTATTAAAGTGAATGTGGTTGTCTCTAATGCCTAACCCATAAACTATTGTGGTAATTCGATAAGAGACATCATGGTATGCATCATATCCAATAGGGTGCAGTTATGATGTTCGGACACACCATCACACTATGGTTTTCCAGGCTGTATCAGTTGTGAAACAATTTCCACAATGTCTTAATTCTGTGCCAAACTCGTAATTCAGATATTCATCTCTATGATCATATCATAGATATTTTATCCTCTTGTCACGACGACCTTTCTACTTCACCCTGAAATTACTTGAACCTTTCAATAATTCAGACTCATGATTTATCAAGTAAACATTCTCAACATCTACTCAAATCATCTGTGAAGTAAGAACGTAACGATATCCACTACACGCCTCAGCACTCATTGGACTGCACACATCAAAATGTATTACTTCCAACAAGTTGCTTTCTAGTTCCATTTTACTGAAAACGAGGCTTTCAGTCATCTTGCCCATGTGGTATGATTTGCATGTCTCAAGTGATTCAAAATCAAGTGAGTACAAACGATCCATCTGTATAGAGTTTCTTCATGCATATATACCAATAGACATGGTTCGCATGTCTCAAACTTTTCAAAATTGAGTGGGTCCAAAGATCCATCAACATGGAGCTTCTTCATGCGTTTTATACCGATATGACTTAAGTGGCAGTGCCACAAGTAGGTGGTACTATCATTACTATCCTATATCTTTTGGCATGAACATGTGTATCACTACAATCGAGATTCAATGAACCATTCATTTTAGGTGCAAGACCATTGAAGGTATTATTCAAATAAACAGAGTAACCATATTCTCCTTAAATGAATAACCGTATCGCGATAGACATAATCCAATCATGTCTATGCTCAACGCAGACACCAAATAACAATTATTTAGGTTTAACACCAATCTCGATGGTAGAAGGAGCGTACGATATTTGATCATATCAACATTGGAACCACTTCCAACACATATCGTCAGCTCACCTTTAGCTAGTCTCCGTTTATTCCGTAGCTTTTTATTTCGAGTTACTAACACTTAGCAACCGAACCGCTATCTAATACCCTGGTGCTACTAGGAGTACTAGTAAAGTACACATCAACACAATGCATATCCAATATACTTCTATCGACCTTGCCAGCCTTCTCATCTACCAATTATCTAGGGTAATTCTGCTCCAGTGGCTGTTCCTCTTATTACAGAAGCACTTAGTCTCGGGTTTGGGTTCAACCTCGGGTTTCTTCACTAGAGCAGCAGCTGAATTGCCGTTTCATGAAGTATCCCTTCTTGCCCTTGCCCTTCTTGAAACTAGTGGTTTCACCAACCATCAACAATTGATGCTCCTTCTTGAAACTACTTTTGTGGTGTCAAACATCGCGAATATCTCAAGGATCATCATATATGTCCCTGATATATTATAGTTCATCACGAAGCTCTAGCAGCTTGGTGGTAATGACTTCGGAGAAACATCACTATCTCATCTGGAAGATCAACTCCCACTCGATTCAAATGATTGTTGTACTCAGACAATCTGAGCACAAACTCAACAATTGAGCTTTTCTCCCTTAGTTTGCAGGCTAAGAAAATTGTCGGAGGTCTTATACCTCTTGACGTGGGCACGAGCCTGAAATCCCAATTTCAGCTCTCAAAACATCTCATATGTTTCGCGACATTTCAAAACCGTCTTCGGTGCCTCAACTCTAAACCGTTTAACTGAACTATCACGTAGTTATCAAAACGTGTATGTCAGATGTTCGCAACATCCATAGACCATGTTCGAGGTTCAGCACACTGAGCGGTGCATTAAGGACATAAGCCTTCTATGAAGCAATGAGGACAATCCTCAGTTTACGGACCTAGTCCGCATAATTGCTACTATCAACTTTCAACTAAATTTTCTCTAGGAACATATCTAAACAGTAGAACTGAAGTGCGAGCTACGACATAATTTGCGAAGACCTTTTGACTATGTTCAGGATAATTAAGTTCATCTTATGAACTCCACTCAGATAGACATCCCTCTAGTCATCTAAGTGATTACATGATCCGAGTCAACTAGGCCGTGTCCGATCATCACGTGAGACGGACTAGTCAACATCGGCGAACATCTTCATGCTGATCGTATCTACCATACGACTCATGCTCGACCTTTCGGTCTTCTGTGTTTCGAGGCCATGTCTGTACACATGCTAGGCTCGTCAAGTCAACCTAAGTGTTTCGCGTGTGTAAATCTGTCTTACACCCGTTGTATGTGAACGTTCGGATCAAACACCCGATCATCACGTGGTGCTTTGAAACAACGAACTGTCGCAACGGTGCACAGTTAGGGGGAACACTTTCTTGAAATTTTAATGAGGGATCATCTTATTTACTACCGTCGTTCTAAGAAAATAAGATGTATAAACATGATAAACATCACATGCAATCAAATAGTGACATGATATGGCCAATATCATAGTGCTCCTTTTGATCTCCATCTTCGGGGCTCCATGATCATCATCGTCACCGGCATGACACCATGATCTCCATCATCATGATCTCCATCATCGTGTCTTCATGAAGTTGTCTCGCCAACTATTACTTCTACTACTACAGCTAACGGTTAGCAATAAAGTAAAGTAATTACATGACGTTTATCTTGACACGCAGGTCATAAATTAAGACAACTCCTATGGCTCCTGCCGGTTGTCATACTCATCGACATGCAAGTCGTGATTCCTATTACAAGAACATGATCAATCTCATACATCACATATATCATTCATCACATCCTTTTGGCCATATCACATCACATGGCATACCCTGCAAAAACAAGTTAGACGTCCTCTAATTGTTGTTTGCATGTTTTACGTGGCTGCTATGGGTTTCTAGCAAGAACGGTTCTTACCTACGCAAAACCACAACGTGATATGCCAATTGCTATTTACCCTTCATAAGGACCCTTTTCATCTAATCCGATCCGACTAAAGTGGGAGAGACATACACCCGCTAGCCACCTTATGCAACTAGTGCATGTTAGTCGGTGGAACCAGTCTCACGTAAGAGTACGTGTAAGGTCGGTCCGGGCCGCTTCATCCCACAATGCTGCCGAATCAAGATTGTACTAGTAATGGTAAGCATATTGAACAAAATCAACGCCCACAACTACTTTGTGTTCTACTCGTGCATAGAATCTACGCAATAGACCTAGCTCATGATGACACTGTTGGGGAACGTAGCAGAAACTCAAAATTTTCCTATGTGTCACCAAGATCTGTCTATGGAGAGACTAGCAACGAGGGGAAGGAGAGTGCATCTACATACCCTTGTAGATCGCTAAGCGGAAGCGTTCAAGTGAACGGGGTTGAAGGAGTCGTACTCGTCGTGATCCAAATCACCGAAGATCCTAGTGCCGAACGGACGGCACCTCCGCGTTCAACACACGTACAGCCCGGTGACGTCTCCCACGCCTTGATCCAGCAAGGAGAGAGGGAGAGGTTGAGGAAGACTCCATCCAGCAGCAGCACAACGGCGTGGTGGTGGTGGAGGAGCATGGCAATCCTGCAGGGCTTCACCAAGCACCACGGGATATGAGGAGAAAGAGAGGGAGGGCTGCACCAACGAGAGAGATCAAATCGCATGTTATGGGCAGCCCCTAGGCCTCACTATATATAGGGGAGAGGGAGGAGGGTGCGCCCCCTCTAGGGTTCCCACCCCTAGGGGGGCGGCAGCCCTAGATGGGTTTTGGGTGGCGGCCAAGAGGGGGGAGGAGAGGGAGGCGCAGGGAGCATGGGCCTTAGGGCCCATCCGCCCTTAGGGTTTGCCCCCTCTCCCCTTCTAGGCGCATGGGCCATGGTGGGAGGCGCCCTAGCCCACCTAGGGGCTGGTGCCTTCTCACACTTGGCCCATGTATGCCTCTGGGGCCCATGGCCCCCCCCCGGTGGACCCCCGGACCCCTCCGGTGGTCCCGGTACATTACTGATAAACCCCGAAACTTTTCCGGTGACCAAAACAGGACTTCCCATATATAAATCTTTACCTCCGGACCATTCCAGAACTCCTCGTGACGTCCAGGATCTCATCCGGGACTCCGAACAACATTCGGTAACCACATACAAACTTCCTTTATAACCCTAGCGTCATCGAACCTTAAGTGTGTAGACCCTACGGGTTCGGGAGACATGCAGACATGACCGAGACGTTCTCCGGTCAATAACCAACAGCGGGATCTGGATACCCATGTTGGCTCCCACATGTTCCACGATGATCTCATCAGATGAACCACGATGTCGAGGATTCGATTAATCCCGTATACAATTCCCTTTGTCTAGCGGTACGATACTTGCCCGAGATTCGATCGTCGGTATCCCGATACCTTGTTCAATCTCGTTACCGACAAGTCTCTTTTACTCATTCCGTAACACATCATCCCGTGATCAACTCCTTGATCACATTGTGCACATTATGATGATGTTCTACCGAGTGGGCCCAGAGATACCTCTCCGTCACACGGAGTGACAAATCCCAGTCTTGATTCATGCCAACCCAACAGACACTTTCGGAGATACCTGTAGTGTACCTTTATAGCCACCCAGTTACGTTGTGACATTTGGCACACCCAAAGCACTCCTACGGTATCCGGGAGTTGCACAATCTCATGGTCTAAGGAAATGATACTTGACATTAAAAAAGCTTTAGCATACGAACTACACGATCTAGTGCTATGCTTAGGATTGGGTCTTGTCCATCACATCATTGTCCTAATGATGTGATCCCGTTATCAAAGACATCCAATGTCCATGGTCAGGAAACCGTAACCATCTATTGATCAACGAGCTAGTCAACTAGAGGCTTACTAGGGACATGGTGTTGTCTATGTATCCACACATGTATCTGAGTTTCCTATCAATACAATTCCAGCATGGATAATAAACGATTATCATGAACAAGGAAATATAAAAATAACCTATTTATTATTGCCTCTAGGGCATATTTCCAACAACTTTACCTATGGACAAGTCTTGGATTGCTTCTGAAGGGTCTTTGTCTCCTACATCAATTGGCAATTGCTCTACTTGCAAGCCATTAGATTCATCAAACTTCACATCTACCGTCTCTTCAACCTTTCGGGTGAAATTGTTGTAGACACGGTAAGTGTGAGAGTTTGAGCCATAACCAAGTAGGAAACCTTCATGAGATTTAGGAGCAAACTTTGAATGACGATGCTTATCAAGAATGTAGCACTTTGAGCCGAATACTCGAAAGTATCCAACTTGGGGTTTGTTACCGGTGAGGAGCTCGTATGCCGTCTTGCTGAGTAGCTTGTGAAGATACAAGCGATTTGTTGCGTGACAAGCTGTCTCAACCGCTTCTTCCCAAAAGTGCTTCGGCATCTTGTATTCATCAAGCATTGTTCTTGCCATTTCGATGAGCGTCCGGTTCTTCCTCTCAACAACTCCATTTTGTTGAGGTGTGTACATAGCCGAGAACTCGTGTGAAATCCCTTCTTCGTCAAGAGAGGTGTCCACATTTGCATTCTTGAACTCCGTTCCGTTGTCACTCCGAACCTTCTTGATCTTCACGTCAAACTGATTTTGGGCCTTCCTAGCGAAGTTTTTGAAGATCTTCTGGACCCGCGACTTGTCATTAAGAAAGAACACCCACGTAAATCTTGAAAAATCATCAACTATAACTAGACCAAAAGAATTTCCACCGAGACTCTTGTAGGCATTGGGACCAAAGAGATCCATATGAAGTAGCTCGAGTGGCCTCCTTGTAGTCATGATGTTCTTCACAGGATGCCTTTCTCCAACCTGTTTAACTGCTTGACAAGCACTGCAAAGTCTATCCTTATCAAATATGACATCGTTAACTCCAAGGATATGATTTCCTTTGATAAGCTTGTCAAGGTTTCTCATGCCAATGTGACCTAGTCGTCTATGCCACAACCAACCTTTTGAGGATTTAGCAATAAAGCAAGTTTTAGGTTGTGCCTTTTTAGAGAAATCAACAATGTAAAGATCACCTCTACGCATACCGGTAAAGACCATTTTATGATTGTCTCGACGAAATACTTGGCAATCTACCTCAGTAAATAGGACATTCAAACCGAAATCAGCAAGTCTAGATACTGAAAGTAAGTTGTAGCCGAGTGATTCAACGAGCATGACATTTGACTATCTTGTGAGATGGCCACCTTACCAAGGCCAACCACTTTACCCTTTGAGTTATCACCAAAAGTGACATATTTTCGAGGTCCGTCATTTTCAGCAAGCTCACGAAACATCTCTTCATCTCCGGTCATATGATCAGTACATCCACTATCGAGAACCCATTCCTTTCCTCCGGACGCATATCCCTGAAGATTTGCCGTAAGACCAAAGTGTCTCATTGCATCATCAAGATTGAAGTCACTATCATCATCATCATCATCATAGTTGTTGGAAATATGCCCTAGAGGCAATAATAAATTGGTCATTATTATATTTCCTTGTTCATGATAATCGTTTATTATCCATGCTAGAATTGTATTGATAGGAAACTCAGCTACATGTGTGGATACATAGACAACACCATGTCCCTAGTAAGCCTCTAGTTGACTAGCTTGTTGATCAATAGATGGTTACGGTTTCCTGACCACGGACATTGGATGTCGTTGATAACGGGATCACATCATTAGCAGAATGATGTGATGGACAAGACCCAATCCCAAGCATAGCACAAGATCGTGTAGTTCGTATGCTAAAGCTTTTCTAATGTCAAGTATCATTTCCTTAGACCATGAGATTGTGCAACTCCCGGATACCATAGGAATACTTTGGGTGTGCCAAACGTCACAACATAACTGGGTGGCTATAAAGGTACACTACGGGTATCTCCGAAAGTGTCTGTTGGGTTGGCACGAATCGAGACTGGGATTTGTCACTCCGTGTGACGGAGAGGTGTCTCTGGGCCCACTCGGTAGGACATCATCATAATGTGCACAATGTGATCAAGGAGTTGATCACGGGATGATGTGTTACGGAACGAGTAAAGAGACTTGCCGGTAACGAGATTGAGCAAGGTATCGGGATACCGACGATCGAATCTCGGGCAAGTATCGTACCGATAGACAAAGGGAATTGTATACGGGATTGATTAAGTCCTTGACATCGTGGTTCATTCGATGAGATCATCGTGGAGCATGTGGTAGCCAACATGGGTATCCAGATCCCGCTGTTGGTTATTGACCGGAGAACGTCTCGGTCATGTCTGCATGGTTCCCGAACCCGTAGGGTCTACACACTTAAGGTTCGATGACGCTAGGGTTATAAAGGAAGTTTGTATGTGGTTATCGAATGTTGTTCGGAGTCCCGGATGAGATCCTAGACGTCACGAGGAGTTCCGTAATGGTCCGGAGGTAAAGATTTATATATGGGAAGTCCTGTTTTGGTCACCGGAAAAGTTTCGGGATTTATCGGTAACGTACCAGGACCACCGGGAGGGTCCCGGGAGTCCACCAAGTGGGGCCACCAACCCCGGAGGGCTTCATGGGCCAAGTGTGGATGGGGACCAGCCCCAGGTGGGCTGGTGCACCCTCCCACAAGGCCCAAGGCGCAAGGGAAGAGCAGAGGGGGCAAACCCTAGGCTTAGATGGGCCCTAAGGCCCACCCTAGGGGGCGCCCCCCCTCTCCCCCTCTTGGCCGCCTCCCCTTTCCCATCTAGGGCTGCCGCCCCCCCTAGGGGTGGGAACCTTAGAGGGGGCGCACCCTCCTCCCTCTCCCCTATATATAGTGATGCCTAGGGGCTGCCCATGACATGCGATTTGATCTCTCCCTGTTGGTGCTGCCCTCCCTCTCTTTCTCCTCATATCCCGTGGTGCTTGGCGAAGCCCTGCAGGATTTCCACACTCCTCCACCACCACCACGCCGGTGTGCTGCTACTGGATGGAGTCTTCCTCAACCTCTCCCTCTCTCCTTGCTGGATCAAGGCATGGGAGACGTCACCGGGCTGTACGTGTGTTGAACGCGGAGGTGCCGTCCGTTCGGCACTAGGATCTCTGGTGATTTGGATCACGACGAGTACGACTCCTTCAACCCCGTTCTCTTGAACGCTTCCTCTTAGCGATCTACAAGGGTATGTAGATACACTCTCCTTCCCCTCGTTGCCGGTCTCTCCATAGATAGATCTTGGTGATACGTAGGAAAATTTTGAATTTCTGCTATGTTCCCCAACAATAGTATCCATGTTCACCATGATCTTGTGACTCATCATTTCCTAGAGAGGGTAATTTATTAGATAAATGATCATCAAAGTGGTCGCTTTTAGGAATTCTTATAGCTTCGAATATAATATCACTAATGATTCCAACATCTCCTTTAGCTCGCTTGAGATTGGCAAGCTCAAATAGACAATTACCAAAACTAAGATCACTAGAGTTCATCTTACTCAAGGCAATAGATTTATGGAGAATTTCATCCAAATTTTTCAAGGAATGGTCGGGAAATCGTTCCTCAAGAAATTTCCATATAGTATAGGCACAATTAAGAGTAGGCAAACTAGCAATCATATTTTTGGGCAATCCTCTAGTGATGAGCTCAATAGTTCTAAGATTGCGAATCATGTCAATATCTTCATCTAGGGTAGGATGCAAAGGATCAATGTGAGGTGCACAAGGGCTAGCAATATACTTGTTCAAATGATATTGGTTGAAGATTACAAGCATCTCATTTTTCCACTCATGAAAATATTCTCCATCAAGAATAGGCACTCTATGTCTAAGACTCCCTAAAGTAGACACATCCATCTTCCTCCAACGGTGATTAAACCAAGGCAATGGAGACCAAAGCTCTGATACCACTTGAAGGACCTTGAAGTAGATGTGTCTAGAGGGGGATGATTAGACACTTCATGCCAAAGTTGCAATTTTTTAGCTTTTTCGGTTTGAGTGGAGTTTAAGCATTATTTCAATAATCACAATACATATCAAGCAAGTATGCAAAGAGTATATAGACAGCGGAAAGTAAAGCATGCAACTTGCAAGAATGTAAAGGAAAGGGTTTGGAGAAATCAAACGCAATCGGAGACACGGATGTTTTTTCCGTGGTTCGGATAGGTGGTGCTATCCTACATCCACGTTGATGGAGACTTCAACCCACGAAGGGTAACGGTTGCGCGAGTCCACGGAGGGCTCCACCCACGAAGGGTCCACGAAGTAGCAACCTTGTCTATCCCACCATGGCCATCGCCCACGAAGGACTTGCCTCACTAGCGGTAGATCTTCATGAAGTAGGCGATCTCCTTGCCCTTACAAACTCCTTGGTTCAACTCCACAATCTTGTCGGAGGCTCCCAAGTGACACCTAGCCAATCTAGGAGACACCACTCTCCAAGAAGTAACAAACGGTGTGTTGATGATGAACTCCTTGCTCTTGTGCTTCAAATGATAGTATCCCAACACTCAACTCTCTCTCATAGGATTTGGATCTAGTGGAAAGAAGATTTGAGTGGAAAGCAGCTTGGGGAAGGCTAGAGATCAAGATTCATATGGTAGGAATGAAATATCTTGGCCTCAACACATGTGTAGGTAGTTCTCTCTCATAAATAGGATGCTGGAAGTGTAGGCTTCGTCTGATGGCGCTCTCTTCGAATGAAGAGGAGGTGGAGGGGTATATATAGCCTCCACACAAAATCCAACTGTTACACACAGTTTTCCAATCTCGGTGGGACCGAATCAACAAACTCGGTCAGACCAAAAAGGTAAACCTAGTGACCGTTAGAGATTTCGGTGGGACCGACTGAATCAACTCGGTGGGACCGATGTGCTAGGGTTAGGGTAAATCCAAAACCCGGTTGACCGATTACTCAAACTCGGTGGGACCGATTTGGGTAATAGGCGGAACAGAGAGTTGGCCAAGCAAACTCGGTGGGACCGATTGCATATCTCGGTGAGACTGAGAATAATGCAATAGATAACAGAGAGTTTGCAAGCCCATCTCGGTGAGACCGAGATCCCATCAGTGAGACCGAGCTGATTAGGGTTTCTGGCAGTGGCTATGACAAGTGAAACTCGGTGGCGCCGGATAGGAATAATCGGTATGACCGAGTTTTGCTTAGGGTTTAGGTCATTTGTGGATATGGGAAAGTAGCTGAGGATTTTGGAGCATATCATTAAGCACATGAAGCAAGAGGCTCATTAAGCAACACCTCATCCCTCCTTGATAGTATTGGCTTTTACTAAAGACTCAATGTGATCTTGGATCACTAAAATATAAAATGAAGAGTCTTGAGCTTCAAGCTTTAACCAATCCTTTGTCCTTAGCATCTTGGAGACCTTCCCACAACCTTTAGTCCATGCCACTTCATTGTTGAACTTATCTGAAACATACTAGATGAAAACGTTAGTCCAACAAGAGATATGTTGTCATCAATTATCAAAACCACCTAGGGAGCACTTGTGCTTTCACCTTCTGAAAAGTGCTATGCCCGAGCTCTCCGGCGGCATTCCTCCTTTGTTGAAAAAAGCGGTCATGGCTCGCTAGTTTCTCTGCAATGCGCCTGAACAACTCGGTGCTCATCCTAAACCGGCGACGAAAATACGACTCGGGGTATGTGGCATTCTCCGCAAAATAATGCCTGATCAATCTGTTGTGGGCATCGATCTTATCCCTCCAAATTTTCTGCCGACCCATAACCGAACCACCGTGCTTTGGTTTTTTATTGATATGCATAGCTAGGGTCATTGCAAGATCCTCCTCCTCTTCCATATCAAATTCTTCTTCGGAAGAATCATACGACGAACTCATCTACAATGTTCAATACTATGCTATAAAAAACGACAATCAACATGCACGAAATTCATGGCTTTTGAGCAATACATGCCTTCTAGGCGTTTTGTCGAACACCTTATGGGTGCCGAGCGGCAGCGAGCGCGCGGGCGCTGTTCGTTGGAGGACCAGCGCGCGCGAGCGGCGACAGGACTAGAGGGGTGCCGGAGAAGCCGCCGGGGGCGGGGATAGGCCGGGGAAGCGCCGGAATGGTCGCTGGGTGACACGATCGGCGGCGGCGACGCGGCTGGATGGGGGTGGGAGTTGCGAGCGAGCGCGCGAGCGCGCGAGAGTCCAGCGCGCGCGAGCGGGCACATCAAATAAGCGGCGCGCGATTGAGTTTCGGCTCGCGCGCTGTTTTCGCGCGCCCGCTGGAGCAACTATTCCGGTTGCGCGCGCGCTAAAACGGAGAATTTTGCGGCGCGACGCTAGTTTGGCGCGGCTGTTGGAGATGCTCTAAGAAAAGGGCTCGCCGCCGCCTAGCTTAGGGTTTCTATAAGAAAAAGAAAGAGGAATGGTTTTTTTTGTTTCTGAGAAGATCAAGAGCAACCGGTCGATCAACACAATAGTCCACACAAAGTGCGATGAGCGGCCCTGGCACGCCCGGCTTGGCCCTGGCCAAGTCCGAAGAAATACTACTTATGTCATAGGCCAACACATTATGGCCGGGCCTATGTTTGAAGTATGCTAGTCCAAGTATGGCCCAGCTTGTGCCCTTCCTTCTTTTCCCAAACTAGGGTTTCTTGCGTCGCCACCGTCGTCGTCTAAGAAATTTAGGTCCCCTCGCCTCTGGCTGCCATTTGGCACTGAGAGCTGGGGGGACCTCGGATCTTCAAGACCTCTATGTTCTTCATCATCGTCTAGTGATCATCATAGTTTTTGTGAGAATAAATTTCCTCACGTTCTTTTGGCGGTGCATGAGGTAGATAATTTTCTTTCCTCTCAGATCCGATTATTCTGATCTGATGAGTTTATGTTGCTGTGTCAAGCTTTTTTTGTTGATCTGATTCTTTGTGGAGGTGAAATCTTTTTTTTTGCGGGTGAAATAATGTATTACTCAATCACAAGATCCATATAATCAATCACTGCAAACTCCAATGCCTCTGAAGGCCCCGAACCTATCCAAGTCATGGTGCTGCCTTCTAGACGAGCAAACTTAGGTAGACTATCACTAACCTTATTTTGACTATGATTGATATGAGTAATACAAGAATCACGAAGAGACATAAGGTAACGGATCTCCTTAGTGAGCGACGCGTAAACAGATCTGTCCACCTCCTAAGCCTGTATCAGCTTCACTGCAACAATGGAATCCATCTCGATCATGATAGGTAGGACACTCCTCTAGATAGCAAATGACAAACCCTCCATGCAAGCACACAATTCAGCTTCTAGGGCTTCGCAACATGAGAAAAGCTGCCTACACGAAGAAAAAATTATAGAACCCTTGTCATCTCTCAACACCATGCCAGCGCCTACCGATCCATCATCTGCATACCAGCCATCAGTGCACAACTGCACCCAGCCGGCCTTGGGTGCAATCCACTTGGGATGAGCAACATCTGTTATCACATGTGACCGCCGGGGATGATTATCATATGTGATAAAAGATTTTCCCTTACTAGGATCGGAAGAGAGAACAGTTCTAATGCCAATAAGAGAGTCAAGGTAGCTCACTAAGAATCGTTTCAAAGCTTCCATAGGCGGTACAGGCTTATGATGGATGACCTCATTCCTGATGTACCACGCCCGCCAAAGCGTCATTAGCAACATGGAACACTCAATTTCCGGCAGTGTCTCTAACACATGCAGCAGCCATTCTGTACCAGATATATGCATGGATGTAATGCACGGCAAGGTCCACACATCCGCCATTGTTTCCCATAAGATATGTGAGAAAGTGCACCGGCATAATGAGTGGAAACAGTCCTCAGTCTCTGTACCACACAATGGACATAAATCGGTTGTTTCAAGGCCACGTACATGCTTGTTTCTCCATGTTGGCAAAGAATCTGTAGCGACCCTCCAGGCAAAATTCTGTACTGTTGGTGGAACCTCTGTAGACCAAATAAGCTACCAGCATGAGCGTGCACCATCTGGTCGGGAGCTAGACCCGGTTGTTGCGCTCCTGTGGGCTTCGTCGAAGCCGAATTGATATGCACTCTTTACTGAAAGTACTCCGTATTTACTAGGACCCCAAGCCAAGGTATCTTCCTCCAAGCGCGGCGACGTCCTAATCTTCATGATCTCGGTCACATCCGCCGGCAAAAAATATTCATGCAGTAATGCTTGGTTGCAAGCCCCATGCTCATTTAGCAACTCCGAGACAAAACGAATTGTGCACCTTCCCTGCATGGTGGTCAGTTTAAAGGAGAACGGTCTCGGGATCCAATTATCACGCCAAACCCGAATACTCCTACCGTTTCCCACTCTCCAGATAAGTCCCTTCTTCAGAAGATCAAGACCATAGCTAATAGCCTACCAAGATGAGGAGGCATTAATAGAAAACACAGTGTCCTCAAGCTTACCCTCGGGGTAGTATCTAGCCTTTAAGACTTGTGCACATAGACTATCGGTTTCGAGATTAATCTCCAAGCTTGCCTAGCTAACAAAGCTTGGTTAAAAATACGGAAATCATGGAAGCCAGCACCACCTTTATTTTTTGGTTGTAACAGATCATTCCAAGCTCGCCAATGCACTTTTCTTTTGCCCTTCTCATACCCCCAATAACAACCTCTCACCATCCTTGTAAGTTCATCACAAACTGCAAAAGGTAGCTTAAACACCCCCATGAAACACTACTAGGAAAAGGCCTGCTAGTGGCGCACCTGTTTTGCCTACTAATGGCGCACCATAGGTGCGCCACTAGCATCACGCCATTAGTATTTTTTACTAATGACGCACCACGCGGTGCGCCATTAGTATGTCCCATGGTGCGCCATTAGTATGCCTCCCAAGGGCCATATTTACCCATGTGCTCTGGCTTACTAATGGCGCACTGGTTGTTGATGCGCCACTAGTGTGCTCTGGCTTCTAATGGCGCACTAGTTGGTGGTGCGCCACTAGTATGAATATTAGGGATTTTTTTTTCTTTTCTGATATTTGCACAGGTTACAAAATATATTACTGGATAGAATATAGACAGCACCACACATCAACCACAGATTCATCGAATACAATAGAAGATTAGTCTCTGAATACAATTCATCATATTAGTCTCCGAATTAAAAAGACCAAACAAAAATAGAACATTACAAGTCTCGAGACCGCGAGTAGCGAGTTTGTCTTCACATTACAAGTTGATATCAATCATCTAAACTACCATCACATAGAAGAGAGCTGCGGTCATCGCGATGAGCATCATCGCGATGAAACTGGTCTTCATCTGGTTCCTCCTCCACTCCCGCCTCTCTCCTGCTAGATAGCGCGCGTATCTAGATTCTACCTCCACCCTAGTGGTGTACCCTTTGTAACTGTTACCGCTGAAACGGTGAACCTATCTCCGACACTCCTCCCAGTCGTCGTAGACTCCGGGAACCTTACCCTTGTACAGGACATAGGACGGCATCTCTATGCACTAGCCAAACAAAACGTTAGTAGCAATTCACAGACAATACATAAGCAATATATAAGTATGCAACAAAAGGATTGGAAGAGAAAAGTAAGACATTAATAGCACGATTCATGGTCCTACTAGTAAATAGCATCGATTACATCTAAGTTGAACGACTGTCCAAACCAAAGAGACATACAAGTTCATTAAAGTTTAATTACAACATGAGCTAATCAATATTTCAGAACTACACATAGCATCACTACTTTCGACTCGACTCAGGGACCGGAGCGTGGATGAAGCCGCCGTCTCTCGTGATGGTCATGAAATCGCGGGCATTGTCAGCCTGCATTTGTAGCGTTGTGTCTATCTCACTGTTGGACGGTTGATATCTGAGGTAGAACTGCCTTGAGGTACGAAGGACATCTTGATGGATGATTTCTGCAAACTCCGACTGTATGCGAAAGAATTCTTGTCTGATGTCCGCGTCCTGGATTGCCGACAAGCTTGCAGCCCAATCTTTGATATTATTTGGTAGCAGAAGGTGATTATGGTCCCGTACGATCGCCCGCATGTGATGGAGGGCGTAGTAGGCATCCTTATGACCGCCAGGCGGCTACTTGACGCAGGGGAATGTCGTAGTGTGGGCGAACACGTGCTTGCCGTACCTACGAACTGGCCTGGTGAAGGTGCCTCCAGATCTGGCGTAGCCGGGGAGAACATCATCAAGAACTTTCTTGATATTTGTGTAGTCTTTCTTCGACTGACGGTCCGAGTCGAAATACGTGGCCATGGAATATTTCGGGCTTAAGAGGATGAGTGTGCAATGTGTCACTACACAAAACACGGAATGTTAGAAAAAAGAACGACCGAAATCTAAGAAATCATATGTTACGGGGCGGTGAGGGGATGACTTACTCGGGAAAGTAAGGCACGAGGAAGTTATCCTTATCTGGGTTTGCCAGAATGACGCCTTCGAGGTAAGAACTCACGACTTGCCGGTCCCTAGCGCTGCCCAAGATCTTGGTACGCATGTAGAAGGGGTTAACTATCACAATGTCCGGGGTCTTGTCTCTAATGATCCGCATCTCCATAGTCAGCGAAAACAGCCGAACCAAGGTGTAGTGCAGCGGATGAAGATTAAACATAGCGAAGATGTCATCAAACCGCAGGACGATCGTACCCCCGATGGCGTTATCCACAAAGCCCTTGCCCTCTGGCACCTTGGCCACGAAAACCGGGTATGCCACATCATTCTCGGAGAGATGCCGCTTCTCCAAATAAAGAACACTGTCATGCAGACTCCGCATAGCACCGGTTGCAGCATTGAGCAGATTAGTCGGTAGCATCGGCCTACCCGCCACATGCATCCTCCTCGAGATATCCTTAGGTGAAGGTGGACCGTCCTGAGCACGGATCGTACTCGGTGCCGGCTAGCTGGCACCCTTGTTACTCTTTCTTTTCCGTCCCTTCTTCTTCTTCGTCTATAATGGGATCGAGTTCTGCTCACAGACCGCCTTCTTGAGTGTGTTGGGGCTGATAATATTTGGCACCTCGGCTATCTGAGGCTCGGTGAAGGCGGCAGCTGGAGGCGTCTTCTGAGAACTAAACGCCAGACGACGCCTGTTGCAATTTGGTTTCTCCATGGTACCAGCATGATCGCGGTCGTCTTTTTCAGGGTTGGGTTCTTGAGAAGGAGGCCCAAAGAATTCGTCACCGTACCCATGTTCGGCAAAGTACTTATCAACGTTGGTAAATGTACCGTCGTCGTTGTCGTCATCGTCCGGATCCTGTGCCATATGGATGTTCGGATCCTGTGCCATAGGGATGTCCGGCATGTCCGGTAGCGTTGCGGCGGTCTTGCCATGGCTTGGCGCTGGCACGACTGGCGGTGTTGTCTGTGGGGTGGTGTCCCCAGCCCCCAAATGAATCTGGCTCTTCGGCCAAAGCAGGGGCCAGCTTACGCAGGCGCTGAGGGTCATCACATCATCTTCGTCGGCCCCAGCGGGTCGAATCGGAGGTAACAACTCCTCGCAGCCTGGCAGCACCCGAACCAGTTCAACCCTATACACGGTGGGTGGCATCGGATTACCGTGGTACACGGGGTTGCCCGGTTGAACGATTCTGCCCTTGGCGACATCGATCAACTTGCTGCCCACGAAGTGCAGGAGAGTGCATGGAACGTCGGCGGCGCCCTGCGAAAACATGTAGGGCGTCAGGGATGCCCAGTCAAAGGCAAGGAGATGAAGTCATCGGACGAGAGGCTTAATTAGTTACCGTGATGGCATCGAGCTCGGCTAATGTCGAGGCACCGCCAATGGTGGGCGTGCAACTGACGGAGGGTACGCTTGCTGCCGAGGTGCCGGCCGGCGTACACCCGGATGCATTAAGCTCCAATGCCCGTGCCGGCGTCGGAGACACCAATACCACCTCCGCCGGAGACACCAATGGCGCCGCCTGCGCGTTGTGCGAGTTGCTGGCCGTGAAGCTGGGAACCGGGGGCGGCCCCTATTAGCCGCCCGCAATCCACGTCGTGAGCCCCTGAATCAAGGTAGGCACAATGGTGGTGATCGTCGATCCCAATTGTTGTTGCACTTGCTCTTGGACAATCTCCGGAATCCGCGCCACTTGTGCCTTGAGTTCTTGAACCTCGCGCGACTGGCTTTCCGAGCTGGTCTTTCTCTCCTTTCGCCCACCAGTGTTGTAGTATGAAGAGCATTCTGTGGACAAGCCTTTGCCGGCCACGCAACCAGCTGACGACAGCTTACTGAGCTTATCCTTGTTTTTCATAATGCTCAACACCCTATTTAGAGTGATGTCCCAAGGGGTGCTCTGAGACGACCCCGCGCTACTGCTTTCAGTCTCCTGCGGAAGGAATGTGAACCATTTAGAAATTTGGCTTCATTAATTAGAATGCAACCATATGGAGCTAATTACACGGGGGTGTATTCCTTACCAGAACACGCTCAAGCGCCCTGGTCTTCAGATCCGTAGTAAGCTCCTTTGTTACTAGGTCCTCCTTGTATCGGGCCCTGACATAGTTCCTGGTCTGCTTGTCACGGTATTTCTCGAAGAAGGGCGGTAGGCCTTGCTCGGCACGCTCCGCATCCTCCTTGTCCCATATAGGCTCCTCCACTCTGTAACCGCCGGGACCGAGTTTGTGTTCCCCTAAGTTCAACTCCCGCATTTCTTTCCCCCACTGACTTGATTCGGAGGTTGCGCTGCTCTCGCACTTGATATTGAACTCCTTGTACTCATCTTCGCTGATTGAAGGATTTTTCTCCTTGATCTTCTCATAACTATCACCTTTTCAATCATTCTCTTCACCGTGCTTCTCCAAGTAGACAGGGCCGTGCTCATCTTCGTGAGGGCGGCACTGTTCACTTTATTCCCTGAGAGGCGTGTGTTTCCAAAGTCAGCGGGGAACTTGTATCATTCGTGCAGCTTCATGAAGAGGAGGCTGCGCAAATTCCCTTGGTCCTTATGCCTTAGGTTCTCGGTGTTGATCGAGATGATGCTCCGGAGAATGCACCCGAGCTGAACCGAGTACCCCTTGACTAATTCTTTGGGCGCCGTTGGATTCCCGTCGGAGTTCACTTCAGTAAATTCCTCCTTGACGGTGTTGAGCATGTTCGGGCGCCGGTCCTTCCGTTGCCTCTTTGGTTGGCTGCCATCTGTGCATGCGTTGCCATCATCAGTGGTGGCATCCTCGGCGGCACCATCAGTGGTGTCATCCCCGACGCCACTAGGGGTTGTGTAGTCAGGATCGGTGTCTTCCGCGGCGTCCTCATAGTGGTGAGGTTCTTCCTCCATCATCTGGGACAGCTCCCAGAATTGCTTGCCCGAACCACCGGCCTCATCGTTGTGGGCCATGTTTCGCTCTAAATAGGAAAAACGTTTGGTCAAAAAGTTGGTTATTGTCAAGGAACAAGATCATGGTCTCATCATTTAGGGTTTGTCAACGCCGAGGCACCCTAAAAGCCTAAGCTTTCACCATTTAGGTTTTTATTGACATCGAGGTACCCTAAAAGCCAAGGTTTTATAATTTATGGTTTTTCGACACCAAGGCATCCTAAAAGCTAAGCTGGGAAGGAGAATTCTAAGTTGGGCCTAATCACTTGGCTCTATTGCCACCTATGGTTTAATGCAGCAAGAATAAAGGGGTAGTTGATCCTACTTAATTAAGTACTAAGATACCCCGGCCCATGCATTAGTCACAAGTACCCCATATGTCCTATTTTTAGCAAAGTCATGCTAAAATTCACGGAAAATTTCAGCATGACCTTTGCTGAAAATAGGACATATGGAGTACCCGAATTTGCCGGAACGGAAGTTAATCGACATTCCAACAAACTCAAGGGCCTCTCGGGGTACCTGCAAAATCATCACGACACGATGGTTGGAGACATGACCTTTGCCTAACTGTTCTTAACTCCTGCCAAAACCGAACACAACATATACCAAGGAAAATCAACACTTCTTTGTGTCCATATCAAATACCTCC
Organism: Triticum monococcum; assembly: GCA_034509565.1. Taxonomy (NCBI): domain Eukaryota; kingdom Viridiplantae; phylum Streptophyta; class Magnoliopsida; order Poales; family Poaceae; genus Triticum; species Triticum monococcum. Next base: position 705,241,130 of record CM067842.1, on the reverse strand, counting down.
ATAACCTGTCAATACTGAATATTAGAATTTTATAATTTAAAGCATGCTAAAGATATATAAAACTCCATTGCAAATGTGCCATGTCAATCAAAACCCCAATGGATGAGAACTACCCTTCAATACAACAACTCTTAGAAGTGAAGAACAGGTTCTCCAAAATGAGTAGAAAGGGAGCATGATGACATCTATACAAGCCAATAATGATTTACTACTCAATGGAACAGGGTAAGGTAAACACCAGTCAATAAATTTACTACATCAAAAGGAGTAAAACTCAACAATGCAGCACTATCTCTGAACCTAACCTTTGTTTAGCACACAAATTGTTTTCTGTAAAAGATGATCATCATCTTTACAGAATAAAGCAACACCCTGCACTAGTCTAAAAACAAGTGAAGTTTCACCCATATACGAACAAGTGCAAACAAAATAATGACACTCAATTTAGATAGCAATAAAAGTGAACATCAAGTACTAGGGCACATTGACACTCCTAGTTTTCTACAAACACCAAGTACTAGGGCACACCAAAGTCCTGAAATTTGTGTGCCTAACTGAATTTTCAGTAACCGAATAAACTGAATTTTCAAAACTAACAAATATTAATAGTTTGACTACAGCAAATCCAATTTGCAAGCTTGACTACATAAAATTTGAGCAACTTGTTGAGCTAATTTTGAGCAGAACTCCTTGAGGAACTAGCAGCAAGGAGTGGCTACAACTACAAACAGTGGCTAGAACTGCAGATTTACACATTAAAGAACACAAACTCAAGCAAGCTTCCTGAATTCTTGTTGCTAAAACTAATTTGACCTAAATTCGAGAGGGTTTTGAACCTAATTTGACGTAAATTCGAGAGGGATTTGACCTAAACCTAGCAAAAGAGAGAAGAAGAGGGCATGGCCGGGAGGGAGGAGAGGAGGAAGAGAGGAGAAGAGAGGTAGAGGGAGGAGGGCAATGAAGATTACCTGACCACGATGAGGTGGTGGCCGGAGCGGAGACGACGGAGGGCGGAGACGGCGAGCTTGGGGGAGGCGAGGATAGACAGCGAGCTTGGGGGAGGTGGGCCTCCTCTCCTGATGGACACGGATGGCCCTCCTATGGATGAGGGGGCAGGGGTGGGGCGGCTCTGAGGCTCCAAGTCTCCGGCGGGGCGGCGCAGTGTGTCTGGGCGCCGCGGGTTTCTAGGGTTTGGAGGGCTGGGAAGGCGAGGGAGGGGGTGGGTGGGGGCGGTGGAGCCCGGGAGCGAGGTTGCCGGTGGGTGGAAGGGGATCGGCGGCGGTGGCGAGAGGCGAGGGGCGAGATGGGTCGGCGCAGTATGGGTGGGGGTGGGGGGATTGGGGGAAGAAAGGGGGTTGGCGAGGGGGAGGCTTAGCAATGGCGCACCCCCTAGCGGTCCGCCATTAAATTTTTTTGGATAGCAATGGCGCACCCCCTAGAGGTGCGCCATTAGTAATCTTTTTTTTGGATGGCAATGGCGCACCACCTAAAGGTGCGGCATTAGTAATCTTTTTTTGGATAGCAATGGCGTACCCCCTATCGGTGCGCCATTAGTATTTATTAGGACTTTTTTGCCTAGCGGAGGGCCGACAGTGGCGTCTTGAACCCTAGGTCTCGCTCGGGGGGAGGAAGGGGGTGGGTGGTCGTCGGCGGCGGTGGAGGGTGTGGGGGGTCGTCGGCGGCGGAGCGAGGAGAGGGTGCGTGGGGTCGTCGGCGGCGGTGGAGCGGGGGAGGGTGCGGGGGGTCGTCGTCGGCGGTGGAGCGGGGGAGGGTGCGGGGGGTCGCCGGCGGCGGAGCGGGGGAGGGTGCGGGGGGTGCTCGACAGCGAGGGGGATCTGGCGAGGGGGGATAGCGATCGAGATGGAGGGGGGTCGAGATCGAGTGTCCTCATGAATATTCAATATTTTTTCATATTGAATATGAAAAAGTGTCATCAAATTTGAATATTCATGAGTTCAAAAAATATTAACGAATTCAATACTTTTTGTGAATTAGAAATTCAATACCATAATAAACATAAATAAATATCGTGAGGACACTAGAACAGAAGAAATATCATTTCAATATGTCGAAATACAATCAAGAAATGAAGGCTACAATTTAAATACAATCGATCTTAGCTAGCTATCTGTTCACTATCTTCTTGCCCTTCTTTTTCGCAAATGGAGTTCTTCTATGGAACGGACGTCCTTTAGGTAGGGTGGTACTGCTTCTTCTTGTGGTGTATGGCACTTCATCGTCGTCGTCATGTTCCATCTTTGGGTCGCCGTACTTGTTGAAGTCTTGCTCATTGGCGACTCCATCCATTCCGATGATCTTCCTTTTGCCTCTCCTCACGACAACACGACTGGGCTTTGACGGGTCGGTAATGAAGAAGCATTGGTCCACTTGGGAAGCCAGTACCCATGGCTCATTTTTCGCAGTGACGTTTGCGCCCGCGGTCTTGGATTTGGCTTCGGGTATAACCATGGTGGTGAAATACCAGTCTTCTTTTAGGACGCTCTTGGCCCATCTGACACGGAACATCGGGACCTTCTCTCCAGCGTAGCTCAGCTCCCAGATCTCCTCGATCCTTCCGTAGTATCTGTCCTTGTCATTACCGATGTAGGATTCCATCGTTACCTCGGAGTTCTGATAACCATCGCTCTTCATGTCCTTGTCCTCGGTGTAGAATGTGTAGCCGTTGATATCGTACGCCTCATAGGTCATCAGGTTGTGCTCGGCGCCCTGTGACAAGGCGAATATGAGTTTTTCTTCCGCGGAAGAATCCTCATGTAAAGGGTACAATAGAAGCTTCTTCTTGAACCAACGTGTGAAACATGAGTTGTGCTCTTTGATTATATCTCCGTCCGTCCTCTGTTGGCCTCGGTCATTGTACGTCTTCTCAATAAAGGTTTTGTGCTCTACCACCCAAGGATCGACCACGTCTATGTGTTGTAGCGCGACTAGGTTTGCTCTTTCAAAGTCGGCGAGTCGACCCTCAAAGTCGACATGCATTTTGCGGCGACCCTCGCGGTGACCCCATCCAGCGAGCCTGCCGAGGTGCCTGTTGACGGGCAAACTAACGGGGTTCTCGATGCCTAGATAATTCGTGCAGTAGGAGATGCACTCTTCGGTCAGAAAGCCCCTGGCTATGCTTCCCTCTGGACGTGACATGTTGCGAACGTATTCTTTGATGACACCATTCATCCTTTCGAACATCGGCCCAAGTTGGATGATATCCTCCACGATATGGACCAGCAGATGCACCATAACGTCGAAGAATGCGGGCGGGAAGTACATCTCAAGATCGCATAGTATCACCACGATCTCTTCTTGTAGCCTTCTGAGTTGCCTCACGCCAACCGACTTCTGAGAGATGACGTCGAAAAAGTTGCATAGGCCAAATAGCGTTTCACGGACGTGCGCGTCCATGATCCCACGGATTGCAACTAGAAGTATCTGCGTCATCAGCACATGACAGTCGTGAGACTTCATCCCGCTGAACTTCTGCTTCGCTGGGTCTAGGTATCTACTTATCTTCCCCGCGTAACCGTAAGGAAGTTTTACTCCTACGAGGCAGGTGAAAAACTGCTCGATCTCCTCCTGACTTAGAGTGAAGCACGCGAGAGGGTAGTCATTTCCGGTCTTCTTGGCCTTTTTTTTCTTTGCGACAACTTTCCGTGTCCTGCTTCGCCTCATCATCATCATTAGCATGAAGATCCTCCCTGATGCCCATTGATTTCAAGTCTGCCCTTGCTTTCGGCCCATCTTTGGTCCTCTCTGGCATGTTGAGCAGGGTACCAAGCAGACTCTCGCACACATTCTTCGTGATATGCACGACATGAAGGCTGTGAGGCACACGGTGGATCTTCCAGTACGGCAAGTCCCAGAAAACAGACCTCATTTTCCATACCTTCAGCAGCGGCTCTGGCGCCTTTCGCTTCTTTCCCGGCTCTGGCGCCTTTTGCTTCTTTCCCGGCATTGGGCAATCTTTCCAATTTTTCAACAGCTCGTCTATTTCCTCGCCGCTCCTCGTACGCGGGCGTCTTCGGGGTTCGGTTTCACCATCGAACAGATCCTTGCGTTTTCTCCATGGGTCATCATCGTGAAGCCACCTTCGATGTCCCATGAACACGGTTTTCGAAGACCTAGGATCTATATCTAGCTGGCGATACGTTGTGTCATCCATGCACCTAACGCATCCAGAAAATCTGTGGACCACCTGCCCGCGAGATATCCGTAACCGAGATAGTCGTGCACCATCGTGAGCAGTGCGGCTCTCATAGGGAAATATTATTTCTCTGCGGCGTCCCACGTATTGGCTGGCGTTTTCCACAGCGTGTCTAGCTCCTCTTTCAGCAGCCCCAGATACAGATTGATGTCGTTCCCTGGTTGTTTTGGCAATTCAATTAGCATACTCATGTGAATGTACTTCCTCTTCATGCACAACTAGGGGGAAGGTTGTCCATCCACACAAACACAGGCCAGATGCTATGTGTGCTTCTCTGAATGCCAAACAGATTGACTCCATCGGTGCTCGCGCCTAGCACGATGTTCCCTGGACCGTCCCCAAATTCTAGGTGTTCGAAGTTCAACGCTTGCCACTGGCTCGCATCCTTAGGGTGACTCAGCATATTGTCTTTTTTATTTATCTCCGGATCATTTCCGTCATCTTCTCGCTTCTTCTCCTCCCTATCCGCATGCCAACGCAGGAGCTTTGGTAGCTTAGGGTCCGCGAAATACCGCTGCAGACGAGGAGTGATCGGAAAGTACCACACCACTTTTCGAGGAGCTTTCTTCCTCTTCTTGTATCGAGTGACGCCGCACACCGGACATATGGTAGACTCCGTGTGCTCGTCCCGATAAATGATGCAATTGTTCATGCACACATGGTATTTCACGTGCGGTAAATCCAGAGGACACACGATTTTCTTCGCCTCCTCGAAACTAGTCGGGCACTTGTTCCCCTTGGGAAGACATTCGTGCCAGAATGACATGTTCTCGTCGAAGCATGCGTCGGTCATTTTATGTTTTACCTTCATCTCCAGAGCCATGAGCGTTACTTTCAGGCGGGTATCCTCAGGCCTGCATCCTTCATACAATGGAGTAACCACGTCTATCTCTAGTTGATCCAACTTGGCTTTCTCTCGGGCGGCAGCTCTTGCGTTATCCGTCTGCTTGAGAAGCAGCTCTTGAATATGAGGGTCTTGCACCTAGTCCATCGATGGTCCATCGTCCTCTGCTCCGGCATCTTCATCTTCCTCATCATCATGTCCGACATCTTCTACATGATGACTGTGTACAGCATCACCATCGTGATCATGTCCTGGAGATTCTTTGTCTTCTCGCCCGCCCTCGCCGCGGTGGTTGTCTTGCTGCCCTTCCTCATTTCTTGCCCGGCCCCCATGGATGACTTCATAGTCATCTTCATCACCTTGCCACCGATAGCCATCCATGAAACCACGCAAGGGCAGGTGGTCCCGCACCTGCCCAGAATCCAGGTCCGCAATAAGGCTCTTCAGCTTGCATCTTTGACACGGACATCTTATCTCCGTCTTGTTCTTTTGAAGCATCTCGGCCTTCACGAAGCTCAAAAACCTATTCACGATGCCTTCGGTCATCATGCGGACCATGGTCGCCTGCGGGGTAGAGCAAAACAATATTTTAGAACCAAGAAAAAATTTGGCATGACTTTCCCTAAAAATAGGACCAAAAAGAATGCATAGTGCCAAAATTCTCGCCGAAACGGAAATGAATCAACATTCCGGCAAAATATTGGCAACTATCGCATTTCAAATACGGGTACCTGCAAACACAAACATATATGCAACACCACAAACATATGCAACACCACAAACATACATAGATCTAGCTATGCCATAAAAAGTGCATGTGCACGTTGTTGGAGGGAGAAAAAAGTAGATCTACAACATAAAGAAAGCTTTCCCCTTACTTACCAATCAAAAAAGGTAATTTAACCACTTAATTTGGATGAATCTATGGTGCAAATGAGGTGAGGAGGAGGAGGCAGCAGAGACAAGCTTGGAGGAGGAGGTGGAGAGAATGAAGTGGGGAAAGTGAGTGTGTAGGTGGCTGTCCAAAATATCTAGCTGGTCGCAGGTTACTAATGGCGCACCATCTGATGGTGCGCCATTAGTACTTCTGCAAAAAAATGATAGTAGTGGCGCACGTGGTGAGTGGTGCGCCATTACTAGCTAAACTAGTAATGGCGCACTGTTCCCTGGTGCGCCATTAGTATTTTTGGAAAAATAATTAAAAAAATGTTAGTAGTGGCGCACCATGGGTGTGGTGCGCCATTAGTGTCTATCACATTAATGGCGCACCCACACATGGTGCGCCACTGATATATAGTAGTGGCGCACCACATGTCTGCTGCGCCGTTAGTGTCCATATCATCTATAGCCCTTTTCCTAGTAGTGATATACGTGAGTAAAGCCCGAGCAACTGACTTAATCAGTATCTCCCTCCCAGGCTGGGCAAGTAGACCATCACCCCATTGTAACAATCTTTTAGTTAATCTCATTTGAAGGTTTTGAAATCTACCTTTGGACATGCGACCATCAGGAGTAGGAAGACCAAGATACTTTTCTTCGAAGATCAAACTAGTAACATTGAGCACTTCTCTAACTTCCACCTGAGCAGCAATAGGACATGCAACACCAAAGAGTATCGAGCATCTGTCAAAATTTAGGCTTTGTCCTGTTGCTTTACCGTAAATATCAAGAGCCATTTTAACCTTTTCAGCCTGAGCATGTGATGCCTCAAAAAACAACATTGTGTCATCAGCAAACAAAAGGTGTGAGATACCTGGAGCTCCTCTACACACCTTCACCGGTGATATTTGACCCGAAGACACAAAATGTTTGAGAATTGCAGATAAGCCATCAGCCACAAAAAGGAACAAAAAAGGAGAGATAGGATAGCCTTGCCGAAGCCCACGCGACGGTGCAAATGAATCCAAGAGGGTCCCATTAAGTTTGACAGAATATCTCACCGATGTGACACAAGACATTATCCAGTCCACCCACCGCTGAGAGAAACCCAACTTTTGCATCACTTGCTTCAAGAACTTCCAATCCACCCTATCATATGCCTTAGATAGGTCCAACTTATATGCACAAAAACTTTTTGTGGGATCTTTTTCTTGCTTGATATGATGAATACACTCAAAGGCCACAAGTGCATTATCCGTGATCATACGCCCAGGAATAAACGCACTCTGCTCCGACGGCCTACACTTCTAGGGGATCATCCCCAACCAAAGTACGTTCATCGATCAAGACTTCCCATCTCTTTGGATGGGCGACTCAAGGCGCTTTCAAAACCCATTATTGCTCATATTGTGCGGGTGAAAAAATGACAACATCGTTGCTCCAATCAAATTGCACCCTCTTTACAGAAGTCTTTAGAGTATTTCTTCGAGCAGAGATTGACACCATGAAAAAGGTGTTTTCAAGAGATTTCATTGTAATTCTTAGTCATAAGAGTTACTTTGTATTTTCTTGGATTTTAGGTCCAAATCGGTGTATTTGTAATTGTTACAAGTATGAATAAAGTTACAGGTATTTCTAAAAAAACATATAGTTTTTTTTGTCTAAAAATGCATATATAGGTTGCTTGTCTAAAACCATATGTATATATAGGTTTCTTCACGCCCCTAAAAAAAGGTTGCTTCACAAAAATTGAAATCTATATAGGTAGACATCTCGCTCTTTTTTGAAAAGAGTTAGAAATTTTCTTTGTAAAAAAATAAAGAGCTATAAATAGAAATAACCAAAAGTTAACAAAAACAGTAGCTTTTCTGCAACCTTATATGACAATAAACCATCCCTCTAGATTATTTTCTCTGCTAATCTATATCTATATCTATACCTAATAATAAAGGGGCTATTGCTTCTTGCAGTACGTCATGGAAATTGCTCCTAGACTTGCAAAATATTACCCATCAATGCCACATATAAGTGATAAACATCATTTCACATAGAGGAATACCCCGCCTATACAGCGCTCTGTGCGTTGGGAGAAGATGCAACATGCCCGTTTGGGCCGGCCCATGTCCGGGCGGCCTGTTTTTAGAACTTCATTTTACCTTTTCCTTTTATTTTTTTCTAAATAAAATAATTTGGGACTTCAAAAAAGTTTGGAAATTTTAAAAACTGAAAAATTTAAAATTAAATACTTAATAAATCATAAAATGATTATGGATTCAAAAACTATGTGATTTTATAAAAATGGTTGTTTATAAAAATATTCAGCAAATAATTTTTTTTATAATTTTTAAAAAAGTTCATGTGTTAAAAAATGTTAATGAAATTGAACAAAGTTTCACCAATTCAAAAACTATTCATGAATGGAAAAATATCCTAAAAATTCAGAAACTGTTTGTGACTTACAAAATTGTTTATTCACTCATAAAATGTTCGTTGGTTCAAAAACTGATCATGCATTTCAAAATATGTTCAAATAAAAAAATCATGAATTTCAAAAATTGTTCCACCAATTTCCAAAACAATGTTTCATCCATTCTAGAAATGTTCGCGATTCAAGAACATTGTTAAAATTTTGTTCACAATTTTAAAAAGAATGTTTGCAAATAGTATAAAATGTTCATGAATTCAAAAAATCTTCTTGATTTTAGAAAATATTCGAAAATTAGTAAAATTGTGTTCACTAATTTGAAAGATGTTCATTATTTGAAATACGTACACGAGTTGTAAAAAAAATTCACGATTTCACGAAATTGAGAGTGATAGTGTATCTTGGTGATGCAGCAAAATGTGATCATGGCCATTGGAGATGATAATTTTTTTCCATTGCAATGCACGGAACCTTTTGCTAGTAACACCAACTCCGCTAGTAGGGAAAATCTACCCAATGTTGGCTTCGGCAGGTTCTTCACTAAAAATCCAAGGGTATGTCTCTACAGACCTAAAGTTGTGATTACTTATGGTAGAAATATCACACGACCATTACCCCTTGGCATCGCCTCCCGTGCTCTCTCTCTCTCTCATGTTTGTCTTTCTTCTCCACCCATGTTTCTCTTTCTTCGCCACCGGTTAGTTCTCACCCACGTGTTTACTCCTAGCTATGAAACAAATTAAGGTTCATCCTAGCTACCATCAAATGACAATACACATTATTAAGAGCTAAATGGATGAATGGGGAAAGTTCATCATCCCTCATCTTCCTCTTCCTCTTACCTCTTCTGTTGTTATTGCAGCTCTTCTTCTTCCTCCTCCTCTTCTTCTTCTTCTTCTTCTTCTTCCTCCCATCTCTTTGAATGGGCGACTCAAGGCGCTTTCAAAACCCATTATTGCTCATATTGTGCGTGAAAAAGTGACAACATCGTTGCTCTAATCAAATTGCACCCTCTTTACAGAAGTCTTTAGAGTATTTCTTCGAGCAGAGATTGACACCATGAAGAATGAGTTTTCAAGAGATTTCATTGTAATTCTTAGTCATAAGAGTTACTTTGTATTTTCTTGGATTTTAGGTCCAAATCGGTGTATTTGTAATTGTTACGAGTATGAATAAAGTTACAGGTATTTCTAAAAAACATATAGGTTTTTTGTCTAAAAAATGCATATATAGGTTGCTTGTCTAAAACCATATGTATATATAGGTTTCTTCACGCCCCTAAAAAAAGGTTGCTTCACAAAATTTGAAATCTATATAGGTAGACATCTCGCTCTTTTATGAAAATGGTTAGAAATTTTATTTGTAAAAAATAAAGAGCTATAAATAGAAATAACCAAAAGCTAACAAAAACAGTAGCTTTTCTTCAACCTTATTTGACAATAAACCATCCCTCTAGATTATTTTCTCTGCTAATCTATATCTATACCTAATAATAAAGGGGCTATGCTTCTTGCGGTACGTCACGGAACTTGCCCCCAGACTTGCAAAATATTACCCATCAATGCCACATATAAGTGATAAACATCATTTCACACAGAGGAATACCCCGCCTATACAGCGCTCTGTGTGTTGGGAGAAGACGCAACATGCCGGTTTGGGCCGGC